>OZ034815.1:11471453-12757201 GCA_964030455.1 Linum trigynum | reverse complement strand
GATAGTGTTGTGATTACAGGTTTCACCTACTGTCTTCCAGAATGGCAGAATGGTGTTTTATTTCATTATGCAATGCCTATTGTCGATGATGATAGCTTAAATGTGCTTTGGAATTTTATGGCACAAAATCCTTATTGTTTGGATGCTAAGATACATGCTGAGCTCAGTGAGGATCGGGGTGGAGAGGAAGACGATGATGGCGGTGATGACACATGGAGCATGTCATCCGATCATGATTATGATGACGGTGATGACAGAGATGAGGAAGACGATGATGAGGAGGAGGAGGACGATGACGACGGGCAGGGAGGAGAACAACCTAATATTCCTCCATATTTTTACTTGCAGGGTAATGAAGAGGACAAGGAATTATCATATGCTGATTCATATGGCGTAATTCCAGGGTCTACTGGTTGTGGTTTTGGTGGAGAATTCTACAAGGGGAAAATATTTCACTCGAAACAAGCTGCACAGGTGGCGATGAAACACTATGCACTACAACGCAACTTTCAGTATAACGTGGTGGAGTCGTCACCTTCAATCTGGAAGATCAGATGTTTGATGCACAAGGAGGACAAATATCCTTGGATGGTGCGGTTTGGATGTCGAGAAATGGGAGGCGATTGGAGCGTGAGAAAGGTCGAGTTGGTTCATACTTGTAGCAGTACGACTCAACCGACGGATCATCGCCATCTTGATGTCGACGTGATATCTGAGGCCGTCAAACACTTGGTATGTGCCCAACCAAATCTGAGTGTTCTAACTGTTCAGGCCGAGTTGAAAGATAAGTTTAATATGTAAGTTACTTACAAGAAGGCTTGGTATGGGAAACAAAGAGCATTGGAGAAGTTGCATGGAAATTGGGAAGAATCCTATGATTTTTTGCAAACATTCTTGCGGGTGGTCAAGAGAAAAATGCCAACATTGGTGATTCATTGGGTAAGAGTTCCTTCAACTCAACCAGGTCATTCAATATTTCAGCGAGTATTCTGGGTTTATGGACCTTGTATAGATGGATTCAAGAATTGTCCAGGCGTTATGGTTGTTGATGGAACATTTCTTACTGGGAAGTATAAAGGAGTGCTACTCATGGCGAGCTCATTTGATGGACGGAAGAAGATTTTTCCAATTGCATTTGCCATAGTGGAGAGTGAGAATACTGATAGTTGGCCATGGTTCATAAGTCACGTTCAGGGTTTGACTGATCGAAATGATGTATGCATCATCTCAAATAGACATGCAGGACTCTATGAAGCCATGAATAACATCGGAAGAGGTTGGGAGTGGAGGTGGTGCATGCGACACTATGCAAGCAATTTGCAAAGGAAGACTAAAAGCAGAATTATGTATAATCAACTATTTCGAGTCGGTAAGCTTTCTTCATATAATTTTGTTACTTGTTTTC
The DNA here is from genome assembly GCA_964030455.1 of Linum trigynum. NCBI lineage: Eukaryota > Viridiplantae > Streptophyta > Magnoliopsida > Malpighiales > Linaceae > Linum > Linum trigynum. The sequence continues at coordinate 12,755,796 of OZ034815.1, read as the reverse complement.
ATGTAATTTTGTCATGAATTTATCTAATCCGTGTGGTGGTTTATTTTATTTTGTTAGCCGGAGAAAAACGGTTGGAGAAGTTTGATCGTCAAGTTGAGCAATTTAAGAAGGTGGCCGCTGATAGAAATATTTCATGTGATAACTGGGTGGATCAACATCAAATTCGTTGGAGTTTAGCACACGATAACTACAATGGTGGGCGTCGTTGGTCTATCCTGACATCTAACATGGCAGAAAGCGTCAATGGTATTTTCAAAGGTATTCGTGCACTTCCTATAGTTTCTCTTGTGCAACATACCTATTGGCGATTGGTGGAGAAATTCGATAAGTACAGGTTGGAGACAGGAGCAGAAATTAGGAGTGGTCCTTCACAATTCTCCACCAAGTGCGAAGAGCTGATGAAGGCGTGGTCACAAAAGGCAGTTGGACATTCTGTGACAGCTCTTGATCGACGTCAAGGCATCTATGTAGTTCAGACTCCTCCCAACAATTTCAACATGACGGGGTCAAACACACTCACAGTGCACTTTGACGACCCCAACCGGACGGGATTTTGCACCTGTGGTGAATTTCAAGGAAATAAAATTACTTGCTCTAATGCCATTGCAGCTTGCAACCGAATGGGTGCTAGTGCGTATAGGTTTGTCAACAATGTCTACAAGCTGGAAACAGTGATGGCTTGTTATGGGACAAGTTTCGCACCTCTTGGTGAACCTAAGTGTTGGAAGAAGCATAATGACCCTACTATCCATCCTAATCTGGACATGATTAGAAAGCCGGGGAGGCCAATATCAACACGAATTCACAACGAGATGGATTGGCCAAGGGAGGGTTCATCACAGCAAGTGGGACATAATGCATCAACCTGTGGTGGCCAAGCAAGTGGGAGTGGGAGCAACCGAAGAGGGAGTGGTGGCCAACGAAGTGCGAGAGGTGGTAGAAGAGGAGGAAGTAGAGGGAATAGACGAGGCTAAGAAGTTAGTTCAAAGGTAGAAGTTGTTGTTTGGAGTTGTTGTTGTTTGAAGTTGTTGTTTGGAGTTGTTGTTTGGAGTTGTTGTTTGGACTTTTATGAACTGAACTAGTTGTTGATGTTTGTTGGTTTTATATTTAAAGTCTCAATTTAGACAATAACACTAAGAATAACAGATTAAAAATAGTCCAAAATAAGTACATAACAATAAATAGTCTCAAGGAAGTATATAATAATAATGCATAGTCACAAAGAACATAATAATAGTCTCAAGGAAGTACATAAATACATAACAATAAATAGTCCTCAACCACCACGACCACCACGTCGACCACCACGACCACCACCGTGCTCTGCCACTAGATGGCCGCCAGTACCACACCTCGCTGGCCTCCTGACTCGCGGAGGCAACTGCTCATCTCTCTCCGCCCCATCATCCTGATCCTGTGTGCCGTACATATCATCTACTTGAGACTGAACATGCTCATCCGGTGCACCCTCTCGTCGCTGCTTCTCATATGCCCAATGAGATGTCTGGAAGTCCTGATCCTGAACCTGCAGACCGACACGCTCCCACTCATCGACGTCCAAATGTGGCAGGTCTGTACGACCTGATCCCATGTGCCCGCCTCCCATCGTAGTATGCTGCGGTGTGTGAAAGCTATCCTCCTGTGGCTGAAAATGAGGGCCAGAAGAACTGGTGTCTGCCTGAAATCCGGTAAAAGTAGGCCTGACTGGCTGGAATGTGAAGGTCGATGTAGGTCTGACGGGCTGACGATCTGAGTACCTCACTCCTCGAGGTACGTCACGCTGCTCACGTCGCTGTCTCCTCCTCCTGGGCTCCTCTGTGAACTGTGGCGGCGGTACGCCCCAAGCCGATGACTGAGTCCTACGCTCTGGCCAGCTAGCTAAGCTGCGCTCATCGGGTACCACTGTATCGGCTCTGTATCAGGATGTTGGCGACCACTAAAACCTATAGCTGTAACCCCTGCCGCCAACTGGTCAACATACCCGCCATCTGGTCATATGATAGCTCTCCTGATCTCATCCCATCACGTAAACCCTGCTGAACGGACTCCATGCAGTCGTACTGCAAATTTAAATGGAAAATATCAGAAATTCTATACATCTAAAAACAATTAAAACACAAATTTTAATTACTAAAAAAACTCACCGCTCATTCAGTGCAGCAACTCTCCGTGTGCCTGAACGTCTAGTGACATCTCTATACCAGTCTTGATGCTCCGAGTGGTAAGCTAATTCTACGTCAGTGTAGCTCGTCTGCGCTACGAACTCATGTCGACGGTCCCACAACTCAATCGACTCGCTGGCTGCCTGTATGAACTACTGTCCACGTGAAGGCCCATGCTGTCCCTGACGAAGAAAAAATCTAATCTCAGCCGCGGAATGTGGAGGATGAGGCCGATCCTGAACCATCACAAACTGTCCGAGTACGCGATCTGGATGATGCCACATCTGTGATGAGAAGCAGATCAACGGAACTACTGCTCGAAACGTGTGGGACTAGATCACAGTACCGATGTAGTCCTGACCTCTATGATAGTACGGACGCCACTGCACACAAGGATTGGTCACATAATTACTCCTAAATCTATAACAAATCAATTAAAACTATTCTATAAAACGAAATGATATATACTAACCACGAATGTCGTGCACTCGTCAAACCACAACTTGTTCAAGTAGAACTGATCTCCATGCTGACGGGTGTGGGCCGGAAGCCACCGAAGGCCACGTGGCACTGCGTCCTGAGTAATCTGCTCACCCGTCACCGCATGTAGTGGTGATGTATGAGGAAACCGCTCCCACGTCCAGATCATCAGCAAGGCGGACCATCCACCAAAGTCACCACCCAGTGAAGAAGATGCCGTCATCTGCAGCGCTGATCTACCCATCTCACGGTACAAGTAGGATAACACAGCTGCTCCCCAAGCAAACCTCCCCGCTCTGTGCCAATCCTCCACCAAAAGTAGGTTCTGCAGGTGGACTGAACCTCCAAACCGATCGGAGAACAAGACACCTCCCATCAGAGACAGCGCATACGCTCTTGCAAACTGCTCTGTCGTCTGGAGTGATGCTGAAAGCGGCAGCTCATCGAAAGTCTCCCTAAGCCAAGAAATCTGGATGACGCCACCACCAAGATCAGTAGGAGCCTGTCCTAACAGTCGAAGACACATACCCGACCAGTCCTCGTCGGGTATGTCTACTACGACGGCATCACCGTCCATCGCTAATCCGGTGAGTGTTGCAACGTCCTCTAGGGTGATCGTCACCTCACCGAACGGCATGTGAAATGTCGATGTCTCGGGTCGCCAACGCTCTACGAGCGCAGTAATCAAACCCGGATCATCGGTAAGAGGGGCTAGTGGCAGAACACTAGACAGGCCGGCATCAACGAGATACAGCAGGTACAGTGGATTGTATCGAACTAAATTTCCAGTATGACGAATGTGGAATGGTCGATCACCAGCCTATAATTAATGCACAAAACTATATTAATTCAATTCATTCAATTCACCTAATATTTATATTTATATATCTAAATTAAACTTATTCTAATATAATATACTCGTAATTTAATCTAATTCTATTCCTAATTTAATTTAATTTCAATAGTAATTTAATTTAATTTAATTCTATTCTATTCTATCATATTATTCAGCTAATAAAACTATAGAAATAGTTTGAAAAAAAACTTACCTCATTTGTCCAAACTGAGTCAATCCGATGGTGACCATGCCCCCAAAGAAGTTCGGGATCCATCGGAGCAGTATCAATTGTCGCAGGTAGTGGTCTCATCGAACAAGGATCGATAAGCCTAGGAACTGGAAAAAAAAAAATTAGAACATAAAAAAAAATGCAGTCAGAAATTTTTTTTTGCCGCCGGCGAGTATCCGACACTCACTTCTGTAGCGTTTGCCGCCGCCACGCCGCCCTCGCCGTCCTCGGCCTCTTCCTCTGCCGCCGGGGGCATGCTGCTCGTCGTCGGACATTCTTTCGCGTCGCCGCTGTTGCTGGGGCGCCTTCGCTCTCTTCCTCGCGCCGCCGCCTGGGTTTGAGGCACTGCCGCTCTGTTCTCGGCGTCGGCGCTGGTTGGGTGAAGGAGGGGTCGGGATGGAGGAGGATGAAGGAGGTCGGGATGGAGGGAGGGAGGATTGGGTCTATGCGAGAGGGCGAGGAGGGGAATTAAAAAAACAAAGGAAGCCAGCGACGGCGCCCCAGTCTCAGGTTTTTGCGCTATTTGAAATTTCAAAAATTTCAAATAGCGCAAAAACCTGAGACTGGGGCGCCGTCGCTGGCTTTACCTTTAAAAACTGTATTTGCTGAGTATCGGGCGCCGTCGCCAACTTTCCTCTATCAAAACACAATATTGTTGTAAATACTTTTCAAAACACAATATACGTGATAAATAAAATAAAAACAATATTTAGGGAATTAACCCCAACAAATAAAGGGTTAAGTTAAAGCACATTAGTTGTTTCAACCACATTTTCTTCATTTGGCTAGTTAGTTAATAGCCTTCAAAATTCAGGCATATAGTAATAGAAACAGAGGCGGGTAAAGGAATGATTATCCCATTGTTTCACCTGGTTTGCATCGATCAGTTTCAACATAGTGACATCAGCTTAGTATCAGGCATAGTAGTCGTAACTTCTCTTAAACCTTAACCATTTTACTAAAGCAAAACTGTTCTTATGATCACTAGATTATTGATACTGTCATCTACTTATGTTATAACTGGTCATAGTTCAGAACTTGTGAACCAAGGAGTACCTCATAACACATAAGTAAAAGGAGTCAGACGAGTAGTTAGACAACTGACAAACCAAACATAGCAAGATATCCCTTTAACTAGACCATAAACGCGAGACTTACAAGCTGGAGGGTGTGAGAACAAAGAGAAACCCACAATGAGCACAATAACTGCAACAAGGCAGGGAACAAGACAGAGACAGCTGAGTAAAACAAACAAACATATATGAAATAGAGTATAATTCTACTTTGATTGTCTTGAAAACCTAAACACAACAGCTCTTGTAATGGAATCATTCTTCCCTCTTTAATTCCGATCCAATTTTGGAATTTCCCTCTTTAATAGCACCGCCAAAAACTAATAACTTGACCTTCCTTACCTCTGCAAACAATAGAAATTAGAGAAGCCTTTATGGTAGACCCCATTTGCACCCCCCAACAGCAGCACTTGTCTCAGCACGAACTAGAGCTCGACTACTAGAAGTATCCATTTCAATCCCCCTGGCATTTGTCTCAGCACGAACTAGTTCTGTAGCTGCTGCTACTGCTTCTTCTATTGTTCCTTCATTTGATACATCATAACCAGAAAGTATAAATTAGCACTCACATGTAGTAGACATGAAACCAACAGATAGTGGACAATCAGTACACCTTGGCGACTTCAGAAACCAAAAAGAGAACCCCCTTTGAATCCATCACAATCACACAGAGGCATAAACTGAACAACAGATCTTAGTAAGCATCATTTCCCCTTTGAGAGCCTCCAGTCATTCATGAAAATCCTACCAACACTTCTTGTTAAAATAATAAACTAATTAATCACCAAAACCAGGTTAATACAAACCAAATGTCAATCCATTAACTCATAATCGCAAGCCATATAAAACCTAAATCTTATAAGATAGAAAGACCTAATATCATATTTTAGGTTGAATACAATCGATAGGTTGATTTTGGGATAGAAAGGAGAACAAGGAAAAGTAACCTGAATGCCTTAAATCAAAATTTTAAAACCTGTTTTCGTAAACGGGCGCCTTCAATAGCGTCGCCGACAGGAGACGACTCATTTGCATGGTCGGCGTTTTCCTCCTCAGTTCCTTCCTCCGCTAGATCTTCTCCCGTCACTTATGAGAGACGGAGAGAGAGTCCTTTTAACAGCGGCGGATAGAGATTTCAATCATCTGCTTCCACACAGGCAGCCATCCTGCTAGATCGAAGATCTCCACCATATGCTTCCATACAAGCGATGATGGCGCTAGAAAGACAGGGGTACGTTGAGTTAATGCCCAGTAATAGTTGTGGGGCGGAGATGGAGAGGCCTTCTATGGTTAGGCAGGCAAGCAAGATATGGATTTGTGCTCCTATGGCGATTGGCAGGGAAAGAGGGGGAGAGGAACGGTCGAGGCTTTCCTTGTTATTGGAAGAAAGGAATCCCTCTAATTTGTTTTGGGACCGTGGAGTGGCACTTGCCGGATCGATGCCTCCGTCAGTTTGGTCGGGAGCAGTGCATTCCGTTGGAGGTCCCCGATAGTCAAAAGGCCTTCCATGGTCGAGATGGGCGGCAAGGTACTCGAGATTGGCCCTTGAAGCTGGAGAAATTCATCACCATGTGGGCAAACCGACAAATGCAAGATATTGTCACTCCAGCTCAAGTGGGTCGAATGGGGTATCATGACCCATACTTGGATCGATATCGGCAAACAACGGTCCGTTACATGAATCCGGAGGGTGCTGCCGATGGTGCATTAGTAAGTATATTCCACTCTACATAATTAAATGTATTGTTTTGGTTCCAAAATTGTTTCCTAACTTATTGTTTTGTGATTTAGGCTGACGGGATTGAGCGGATTAAAGACATGACCACCGGGAGAATGGAGCTGGGAAATGAAGATGTGAGCTTCATCAGGAGGATGGAAAACAGTCTTCTTGGCTGTATCAGAGCTCAGGGTCGGGATCATCGTAGATATCCGCCCATGCTCGCACCCCCGCCACCTCCGGTACAAGTTGATGTCCCCGATCCCCCACCACCATACGAGAGGAAGCCAAGCAAGAGGTTCCGGGAAAGGCCCAACGTGCCCGAAGTCACGCCATATCCCGGGTGGAAACTGCCGCCCCCATTGGTTGCTCCCCAAGGTGTCGGCTCGAGATCCCCCCAAGGTGGCGGCCCGAGTTCTCCCCAAGTTGGCGGCCCGAGTTCTCCCCAAGTTGCCGGCCCAAGTTCCACCCAAACTCCCCACCAAGGCTCGTACTAAGATCCCCGCTCGACCTACCATCAAACCCCTCCGAGTCCCACCCCGATCTCATACAACGATCCCCGCCATGGAGCATACTACGATTACCGCCCAATCTACCCCCCATCTCCCCGTCAAGGAGGTTACTACGATTACCGCCCGGTCTACCCCCCATCTCCCCGCCATACATCATCGGGTACTTGGCATGATGGTTCCTCCACGACGGCCCACCATGATTTTACGCCATGGACTCGCCCTCATCAGCAGTGGCCTCCTACTCCTCACCATACTTCCGTGGATGTCCCCCGCTCGACCCCGGAAGTGCCGATTCCCCGCCGACACAGCACCAACGAGTGCCAAATTACCTCGGTCCGAGTTCGAAACTTGCCACCGCAACCACCTGTTGTTACTCCCGTCAGTCGTCGTACAAGGAGCAAGAAAACTGTGGGTTCCGGTGAAGCTCGTGGACTTCCTTGAGTTATATTTGAGAGTTGAATTTAATTTCTATGTAATTTGAACTATTCCTATTATCTTAGTTTATCGAATTGATTGTTGTTTCAATTTGGTTTTATTTCTATCCCCTTGGAACTATGCCTTTTATCTTTATGTAATCCCAATTAGTTCAATCAACAATACAGTGGAGAGAAGAGATTGGATTGAAAATTCTGGGTTCTAACCCAAATTCGAGCCAATGAACGATAAAAGCAACAATACACGTTTCGTTCAATCAACAATACACAATTACTTGCAAAGTAAGAGTCTCAACTAGCTTGAAAAAAAATGATAAAAGCAAACTATGTCGCATTAGCTGAGTCCGGCACATCAGGACCCGGATTTTGTGGACCAATCGGGCCTGGACATCTTCGTTTATCATGTCCTGGAACTTTGCATATTGAACATCGTCTTGGGCCTCGTGGTGGTCTTCCACTTTGATCCATTTCGTTCTGAATTCTCTTTTTCCTCGGGCGACCCGTTCACGCCTCTGTCCGAACGGCGGGATGATCAATTTTCCTTCGTACATCGGCCAATAAACTTCATCAGGCAATGCACGGAAACTCCGTCCATAGGTGTTTTTGAGTGAGTCGATATTGAAGAACGGACTAACGAAGTGACGGGGGTCTTTGCTCCTGTTTTTAATTACGACCATTGCATGAGAACAAGGCCACCCTCTCCCTTGATACTTCTGGCATGAGCACTCACCAACTTTTGTCCTGAAATTGACCAAAACTTCATGGCGGTGGCCCCCCCGTCTACCATCCTCCCGATGCCCGGTCGTCACGCTATACTCGCCATTTGCCCGATTCATAACGGTTACACTATGTCGACTGCTCTTGCGATTTTCATTCTCCATTACTTCCATGACTTTATAGGCATGGACCTTACCATGTGCCTCGTTCGTCCTTGCCCAGTGGAGTCGGTTGACGAACCATGCATTCGTTTTCCAAAAAGTCATCTCCACAATGGCAGAGATTGGCAGTGCACGAACGGCCTTGTAGACAGAGTTGATACTCTCACCTCAGTTCGTTGTGGCAATACCCCATCTTGTCCCTCCATCTTTATAAAATGTCCACATGGATAGGTCATGTCCATCCAGCCACTGTGCCCCTTCAGGGCATAACTCGCGCAACTTCTGCATCTTCTCCAGAAATTTTTTCTCTTGGTAGGCAACCGCTGAGGAAGACACAAAAAAGTAGTATGTCAGTCAATTTTCGGAAATTTAGTACAAATTCGAACAGCCCGGAGTTACTCTCGTTAGACTCTTAAGAGAGGTATACATCTCCTTAGAACCACAGCTTGTTTGACAGAAAAAGGGGGGATCCGAAGATCGCTTAAAACCCGATTTTCCCAGGAAATGGGAGGATTATGATAATCGCTTAAAACCCCATTTCCTTAGGCATGCATCACTTTAGAAAGAGTCTAACCAGTGCACCACTCGCCAAATGTACTAAGATATGGTAATTGGAACTAAATTATACGGCTAATTACAAACTTACCAATCCACCACAAATTATCAGCAAGCTTCTTCCGCTTGAAATGATGGTTCCAGTTGCTCTTGAAGTGTCGTATGCAACACCTTTGGGACCACTTCCAGGCTGGATCTAAACCTAAGATGGCAGCTCTAATGCCGGCGTGCCGATCAGAGATTATTGTCAGGTTTGTCTTCCTAGTACAATGTTGCTGAATTTGCCGGAAAAACCATCCATAGCTATCAGCATTCTCTCCCTCAACGATGGCGAAGGCTAAAGGAAAGACTTGTGTGTTTGCATCCGCCCCACTGGCAATCAGGAGAGTGCCCTTGTACTTGCCGGTAAGGAATGTTCCATCCACTTGGATGACAGGGACACAGAAGCCAAAACCATCAATACATGGCTTGAATGCCCAAAAAAGTCGTCTGAAATGGCGCTTGTTACCTGGCTCTGGGGGTTGTATCTCTTCATCTTGGTATCGAGGGGAGAAAACCGTGCCAGGGTTAGACGCCTCCAATGCCAAAATTAACCTGGGAAGGAATGCATATGATTCTTCCCAATCACCAAAGACGGCGGCCAGAGCTTTCTGCTTTCCATGCCACGCCTTCTTATAGTTAATCATATAACCATAACGACTTGCAATGTCATCGATTATGACTTTCACCTTTAGGTCTGGCTCTTGCTCAATTAGATGCTTGATAGCCGCAGCAACCACCCTGGATTTCAACTGTCGATGGCCTTGGGAAGTTATGGATGACACACATATGTGTGTGTTCACCACACGAGATATGACCCAGTGGCCGTGTCTCTTGCTGTTGATGGCCCGAATCCTAACATTGCACCCATCGTGATGATTACGGCATCTGACTATGAGCCTTTTAGTGTTGGAATGAGTTGTGTGCCATTCAAAATGTCGAGTCATTGCTTCTGTCTCAATAGCGTGACACACCTCCTTCTTCGAGCCAAATTGTTGGCCCTTCATAAACCCAGTGAGTGGACCCCATATTGGGATCTCTGGCGGCTCCATGTCGCTATCGACCATCCAATTGTCATCTGGAATGTGATTGTAGTAGGGGATTGGTACACGGTCACGAGCACCCTCATCATCATTAGCTGAGTCTGACTCTGGTCCTGAATCATCGGCACCTTCAAGAGGGTCGGAGCTGTCTGCACTGACGTTGTTCTCTCCTTCTTCATCGGAGGGGTCACTGACTGGTGCTGGCATGACATCCTCCATCTGATCCAGCTCATGAAAGGCACCTTCATCAGCTCCATAATGGTAGTTGTGAAAACTACCGCTGCCTGAGTGGAAGTTGTACTGAGGTTGGTTGGGCCGGTCCGGTTGAACTTCTTCTTCATATGATTGATGATGACCTTCACCTTGCCCTTGGTACTGAAAATATGAATGAGGATCATGGTAACTTTGGTAGGGTTGATCGCCATATAATTCACCTCCACCATGGATACCAGATGTTTGACCGTGTCCAGAATGACCTCCAACGCCTACGACCGGCTCGGTGTAAACGAACATCTCGGCTTTGGAAAGATTGTTGGACCTCATGAATTCGAGCATGGCGTCTACCTCATCCTGAGTGGTTATGAGATATTCCTCATGCCACAATGACCCACTTTCTCTGTTTGGATATCGGTACACCATACGATCAACTCTTCTCGTGCCATCCATGCAAGTAACGTTAGTGCACATTTTATGGAGGTCTTCAAGCAGCGGTCTGGTGGTGACCTTTATCTTCTGAAAATTGCCACCTACGTAGGTGACCCCCTTTCCGGTCTCTTCCGTGTAACCATTCCACCGTAAGCCAAGCGTGAACTTTTGGAATGCCATCTGCGATAAAACCGTAGTTCAGTTAATATCATAAAAATCAAAAATAAAAAATAACAATAAAAAGTAATACTAAATAAACTTACGAGTTAACGTTAATTGCAAAACTACTAAAGAAATATAGAGCTACAACAGAAAATTGAAAAGGGAGAAGGAGAGGTGTGAAGAGAAGTGGTTGTCCGGGAGGCCTTTTATAGGCAAAATCACTGATGAAAACCGCACCTTAGAGGTGCGGTTTTCGTCTGCCATGCAGGCCCATGCAGACCCACGTCTGTTACGTCTGTATGGCATGTCGGAAATTGATTGACCAAAACCGCACCTTCAAGGTGCGGTTTGTATGGCAAAATCGAACCATGACGATGCGGTTTTGTTTGGGAGAAACAAACCGCACCTTTATGATGCGGTTTTAATAGGTCAGACCTAAAACCGCACCTTGGCCAAGCGGTTTCAGTAGGTCAGACCTAAAACCGCTTGGCCAAAATGCGATTTGAGTCCAGAAAATTGGAACGCACCTTACTAGTGCGATCTATTTGTAAAACGCACCCTTAGGGTGCGATTTATATATAAAACGCATCTACAAGGTGCGTTCTATTAAAAAGGGTGCTATTAGTGTAAATTTTTACGGATGGGTGCTATTTTTGTAATTATTTTTTTTAAAGGTGCTATTTCTGGAAAAATCCCGGGTAATGGCGTAATGCCAATTTTATCTTTCCTTGGTAAATTAAATTGGGGTAGCACCAAAAAGTTTTTATGGAGCCAAATATTTCAAGAGTGGGAAGGCGGGGAATAAATGCGGGGGAACGCCAAAAGTTTAAGTTGGAGACAAATATTTCAGGAGCCAAATTTTAGAATTGGGGAGGCGGGGAATAAATGCGGGAGAATAAGCACGAATGTTTTGTTTTGCAAAAGGAAAGGAGTCCACAATTCTGGAAAAAAATTAACCTAGATGTGGGGATTTTTTGGGGTCCGGATCAGGTTAGTAAACCTATCCTCAGTAACCGTGTGTAACCCCTTCCTCCATCCTCCACGTGTCTGCATCTGAGCCGTTCCCTTTTATTTAAATGAAACACAGAGGGGCAGTAGGGTAATTTACATCCACCCCTCATTTAAATGCTGACGACCTAACGCCTATTTTTGACCGAACGTGGACCCCACTCCCCGTCCCCCACACATTTCCCTCTGTCACTCTTTTATCTATTATTAAAAGAAAAATTAAATTATTTCTTCTCTCCCATCTACAACTAAAAGAGAGAAAAAAATTACATGCTCTCTGCACACTAACTCTATCTCTAAAACAAATATGAATTCAACAATCTCATCTCTCTCTACTCCAACTCCAACTCAAATTGAATGATGATTTTTTCATTTAATAATTCTCTGCCAAGAAGGGTAATTACAAGTATGAATATCACTATCACTTTCTACCTACCATGGTAAAACATGGCAAAAAATGCTAAAGAAAATTACAAATCTAATTACCATACAATACCATATGGTATAAATGCTAAAATAAAAATAGAAATCTAACTCCATACAATACCACATGGTATAACATGGTAAACCATGTTACAAAAAAATTATAAATCTAACTACATGGTAAATCGAATGACCATAAAATAATCATAATTACCATACAATACCACATGGTAAGAGAACGTAAAACCATTTAAAAACAAATATAAATATAATTACCATCATCTACGACCATAGTAAAACATGGTATATATGCATAAAAATACATTTAGTTACCACACATTACCATATGGTATAGTGTGGTAATCTCAATATATATCTAATTACGACTTTATTCACTTTCTTGTCCTCTTCATTGTCTTCTGACTCTTCTTTCCCGGAATTGGGGTCGATGACCACCTTCTTACCACCATGGTAAAACATGGTAACCATAAAATACGTTTAGTTACCACATATTACCATATGGTATAGTGTGGTAACCACAATAAACATTTAGTTACCACATAATACCACCATGGTAAAACGTGATAACCTTAAAAATACGTTTAGTTATCACACATTACCATATGGTATAGTGTGATAACCACAATAAACATCCAGTTACCACATAATACCACTATGGTATAATATGGTGACCACAATATACATCTAAGACATACTTCACATGCTCGTCTTCTGCCTCCTCTCATTTTCTCCTCCGCGTTTGAGAACACAAAAATACAAATGAGGAAGATTGGAATTGAAAATCCACAAAAGAATACTAAAGCATAAACACATGCAAACTCGACTCACCTAGATCTTTCCCCTCTTGATCGATATGGAGCTTCACCAAATTTGAGGTCGAGGACTTGACCAAAGAGAAGAAACATAATGAAAGAAGGAGATTTCACTTTTCCCTCATCCATTTCGGTGGGGAAAAAAGAAGAGAAGGAGGGAGCAGCTCGAGAGAAGAAGGATCTCGAAGAGAAGAAACGCAATGAAAGAAGGAGGCTGCACTTTTCTTTCGTCGATTGCTGAAGAAAAAAAGGAAGAACTGAAGAAGAGATCAGATTTGGAGAAGAAGAATATTGGGAGAGAGAAAGAAAAAGAAAAGAGGAAAGGAGAGTTTCAGAAAAAGAGGAAAGATTGCATTCTCTCTCCTCCATTCAAACCAGCTAATAAATGCTGGACAAAATAAAAAAAGAAAGAATACAAAATTAAAGCAACGAACAAAAATACCCCTGAGCATCTCCGCTCCATCCCGGCCACACGATGAATCCGTCCAAATCAACAGCTTCTAGATGGTTACTGATGGGTGAGTAACCAACTGTTACTCACCCTATCCTCAGCCGATTTTTTGGAGTCTTTTTGGTTTTGTGAGGGAGAAAAAATTGCGTTGATTTTAAAATTTTATTTTTAGAATGATAATTGATGAGGCCGTTGAAATTTATTACTTTGTGTTTCTAAATTCTTCCTTTCAATCCTTCTTTATTTTCACCTACATTTGCAAAGGTAAATTGTCACATTGTTTACGGTAATTTATCGTGATTAACAATTAATCACGGGAAACAAAATCTAAAAAAGAGGCAATTTAATTCCCGTGATTAGAACTGTAAAATCAAATACGAGAATTTTTCCCGTATTATTAGCATATCTCTAAGTACGGGAAAAATTCCCGTGAATAAGATACCGTGACTAGAAAGCAATTTTCCTGTAGTATGTTGTGGTAGTGTTTTTATGTTTTGGTATTGATTTCTTGTTTTTATTTCTATAATGGTATTGGTATTTTTTTTGACGTGATAGTGGTTGTTAAATGGATTGGTATTAAATTCTTGTTTTATTTTTATAGTGATATTAGTTCGGCTAATATAGACAAGAAAAAGATTGAGAAAAATAAGGAAGAGAGATCTGACGGGAGATTGCAAAAGTGAGAAAAGAGAGACAAAATTTTAATTAATATTTTTCTCCAAAATGTAATTTATTCAAAAAGATAATTAGTTTATATTTTTTCATACCCAATTTATCTTTAATAGCCATAGTGACTACTACTCCACATAATCACCGTAACCGCTCCTCATTTACCATGCTCACCAAAACCTGTGGTTTTAGTTTTGATTGCTAACCCTAAGTTTAGCGCTTCTTTCCTTAACAAAGTTCCTTTATTGATTTTCTTACTCAGTGTAACATTTAGTAGTCTGTAGAGATAAGAAAACATTATACTCATTTGCCGAGTGAGTATGAAGTTTCATGCAGTTATCAAGGAGTTTACAAACTTGATTTCGCGAACTCAGAGACAATGATTCCCTCTAGCCAATAGCCGGATTAATGATTGATTATTCTATAACTTATTTGACTCTTCATTCATATTGCGAAAAATCCTTAACTAACAAACCTTGAATCTAGATTAAAGTAGACAGTATCCTTTTGAATAGACTAATTAGAGGAACATTATCCTCATCTTCAACTAAGGTAGAATACCAAATCAATTCACATTTGACTTCTGTTATAAGATAAGTGATTCAGGTCTAAATGTACACTTTTTATCCTCGTTTCTCTCTGGTGTTTGTGGCATTGAGCTCCAAAAAGGATGGTTTTACGCTAGGTTTGCTGTGTTTCAGAGTCTAACAGGTGGAGCCAACCCCAGAGTTGAAAGTTGGAAGAAAAGGCGCGAGGACCGGACAAAGAGGAGGAAGCAGCGTTGTTCACGGTCCAAGCTGTGAGTTCACGGTCTCCAGGACCTTGAACTGGAACCACGAACCGCGAACTGAAGGGTGTCTAGAGAGGTTTCAGAGGTTACTAACGCCGAGTCAGTTAACGGTCGTAATACCGTGAATGAAGCCATGGACCGCGAACTCAACAAATGAAGCGGTGCATTTTGGGCTGTGTTCACGGTCCCAGCCAGATGTTCACGACCGTGAACTCTGACCATGAACTGCGCGCAGCCAGTGTATAAAAGGAGAGATGAAAGGAGGAAGAAGGGGGGGAGCCCAAAGTGAGAGAAACCTTCTTCTTGAAAACCTAGAGAGAGAAAGCCACAAACCAAGATGGAGAAGAGGCTAGGGTTTGCTCCAAGTCAAGATTTGGGAAGCTTCTCTTCAACGGAGGATCTCTACAAGCACAAGGAGGGTTTGAGGCATCACAATGATGGTTTCTTCCTTTTCCTTTGATTGGTCTTTCTCTCTCTAAAATCTGAAGAAGAATACTTTCTCACTCTTTGGGATCCCCATTCTCTCTTCCTTTCAGCTCTTCTTTCAAACAAGGATCGTGCTCAGTTCACGGCCTCAGTTCACAGCCGTGAACTTTGAAACGCGTCCGTGAACTCAAGATGGGCGTCGAAACGCACCGCTTCGCTTGCACGGGTTCACGAGCAACAGCTCCTCTTCACGGTCTTAGTGACCGTGAACTCGCCTAGCGTCAGTAACTTCTGGAAATGCTCTAGACGCCTCGACGTTCACGGGCAACGTCTCTTCTTCACAGTCTTACAAGATCGTGAACATCCAAGGAAAGCCTTGAACTGCCTTCTTTTCAAATCTTCTCCCGGTTTTCGCTCCTTTTCGTCGAACTTTCGACTCCGGGGTTGGTTTTACTTGTTAAATCCTGAAACATTCTAAATCACGAGAAACATAGCGTAAAACCACCCTTTTAGGAGCATAATTGCCATAAATGCCTAAGGAAAACGGGGGTAAAACATGTACAATTAGGCCCGAAACACTCATCCACACTTAGACGTTTGCTTGTCCCAAAGCAAACCATTTCACACAAGGTAATATTTCAACCTACACAAATAATTTGGGGACAACTCAAAGGGCACAAAGTGGGAATTCTTAATGGCTATTGGCAGTTAACACATGGACCGTTGCAAGCGATACCGACATCCACCACAAACAACATTCGAGGCCACCAAAAACGGGCAAACGAAAAGTTCTCACATTGTTCATGGATCAATGCAAGTCTCAACAAGACCACTTATCAACCAAAACTAATCATTCATGGAATTCAAGTCCAGGGAACAAATGGGAAGCCAACCAAGGTCCTCACCGGTGTATGATATGGCATGCAAAGCAAGAATGAATCACTCACTCTTAAGACCAGTGGGGTCGGGACCTTTTTGGTGCCAAAATATGTGCACAATCATTAACACTCATCCCTATCGTCTCAACACCGCGCCGACAACCTCTAAATGCTAGAGTTCACGGAATGGTTGTCATCACTAGCTTGTCCGGAGGTCTTAGACACGGGTTCAGATGGCTGATAATTGTCTAGGACATGGGGAAAAGGCTTTTTGGGTGGTGGAAATCATGAGGTGAGGTTCTACATCTTCAACCTAAACTCAAAGGTTCTATGGTTTCGAATAAAACCCTTCTCTTCAACCAAAGGCAACTAGCATTGGCCAAAAACTTTATCTCTCCCTTCCAAACTATCACCCATCATGAACTACATTAAAGCACTCTTCCTCGGTCTAATATTGCTATCACCTTTTGATTTGGTAGTGAAGGATTTCTAAAACAATGTGGTAGTCTCAATGGCTTGAGTGCCAAGAAACCCCTCCTAGAGCATACACTTTGGTTTTTCGTGGCACTCTCTACTTTATGTACCCCATTTTATTACCTCTTTTTAGTTTCTCTTTTCTTTTCTTTTCTTTCTTTTTCTTTTCTTTTTGAGGGGGGTACTAGAGAGTAAAAACTTTGCCACCTATACATTTAACGACCAATGCTCTCTTTTTGAAGAACTCACTCCAACACTACACTTCGTTTTTCATTCCTAGCAAGAACCGCACACAAACCTCCTATGTAGAACCTCAATGGAACTAGAAAGCGAGAGCTCCGGGACACAAGGACGACTCATTTTTAGACACGAAGAAAGGATTGGGGGTCGTTCTGTTAAAACCATTAAGCTCACAAGCAAGAAGCTCCTACTTTAAGAACTACCCTAGAAGTCACAAGGCTCAAAGGGGTTGACTAAGGGAGAACACATTTTGGGACAATCAACATTTGGGCGTGGACTAATCCTATGCCTCCATCATACTCACTAGTGACAACTGTGATGTTACATGCCATGGTAAGAGGGATCTAAGCACACAAGAAGAAAACGATCGACTCAAAGCTCACATGGCTACCTAGTCACCCAACCATCTATTCCAATTCACAAACACAATGCATGACAATTGTAATCAACAAGTAATCGAGTCAAGACATCCATTCATTTATGCATACATGAGAACTAAAATTTTTCACTATCCTAATGGACCTCTCAGTCACCATCATAGGATATACTCGATCGCATGCAACAATTCAATGTCAATGCCAATAAACACGAGATTTTCCCACACACTATCCACTTTGATTATGCAAACATTGCTTGGAGCCCTCAAAATTTTCAAATTTGGGCATACATCAAGGCTCCAAGCATCAATCACACTCACACAAGCATAATAGTAAACTAGACCCACACTTAAGCTCGAAATTGCCCTCAATGGCGTAAGAAAGGGGTAGAATGATGTTACCGCTTGGGCTTGGTGAGAAAGTTGGAACCGAACTAGGGTAGGATATTTGGAGCTTCAAGGAGAGACAAAAACACACACACACACACAAACACAATACGACTCGCTCGAGGCGAGGTTATTACAACCACAATATAATAGTAGTAGTAGGAGGACAAACTTGCTAACCTCCGTTGGTTGCCTCCCAACAAGCGCTTCTTTAACGTCTTAAGCTAGACAGAGTCTCTGGTCAGGCATCTTGCAGGAACACCACCTCCTTGTGCGGCATTACCTCTCCTCCAAGGTAACGTTTTCGGCGGTATCCATTCACTTTGAAAGTTCCTTCCTTTGGGCGGGAGATCTCAACCACCCCATATGTGAACACTTGTGTTACCACATAGGGGCCCGACCATTTTGACCTTAATTTTCCTGGGAACAATTTCAACCGGGAGTTGTACAAGAGAACCTCGTCTCCCGGCTAGAAATCCTTCCCTCCTTTCAGACGAGCATCGTGCAAGAGCTTTGTCTTTTCCTTGTATATCTTGGTGTTCTCATAGGCTTGGAGACGCCATTCCTCGAGTTCAAGCACCTGCAACTTTCGTTCATTGCCACACAAACTGGAGTCCATATTCAAAAGCCTTGTGGCCTAGAAAGCCTTATGCTCTAGCTCTACGGGCAAGTGGCACGTTTTGCCATACACCAAATGGTAAGGCGAGACGCCTATTGGGGTTTTGTAGGCCGTGCGGTACGCCCATAGAGCATCATCAATCTTTGCGGACCAATCCTTGCGGGATTGATCCACGGTCTTTTCTAGTATTTGTTTCAGCTCCCTGTTTGATAACTCGACTTGTCCACTAGTTTGGAGGTGATAGGCCATGGACACTCGGTGGATGACGCTGTAGCGATCGAGGAGTTTTTCGAATTGCCCTTTAAAATGGGTTCCTCGGTCGCGAACGATGGCCCTAGGGGTCCCAAACCGTGAAAACAGCTTTATCAGAAATCCATAGACTCGTCTTGCATCATTGGTGGGGAGAGCCTGAGCCTCAACCCACTTCGAGACGTAGTCGACGGCCACAAGGATGTATTTGTTACCAAAAGACGAGGGGAAAGGACCTATAAAATCGATTCCCCAAACGTCAAAGATCTCACAAGTGATAGAAATCGTTTGGGGCATCTCATTTCGGTTAGAAGCATTGCTTGTCCTTTGGCATTTGTCACAATGACTCACAAATTTGTAGGCATCCCAGACAAGGCTCGACCAGTAGAATCCTGACTGGAGCACCTTTCTTGCAGTTCGGTTGCCTCCATGATGGCCTCCAGCTGGCCCCGTATGACAGTGGTTCAGAATATCCTCCATTTCCTCCTCCGATACACACCTTCGACTGACTCTGTCGGCCCCAATTCGAAAAAGGTGGGGATCATCCCAAAAGTAGCAACAGAGGTCGGATAAAAACTTGTTCCTCTCATGTGTAGTCATCCCCTTGCGTAACTGCCCTCCAATCAGATAATTGGCAAAGTCGGCGAACCACGGGGTGACACTCTCTGCAGCGGTGAGGGCGAATAACCGTTCATCGGGGAAAGTGTCATTTATCTCTCTTGGGGAGGTGCTACCGCCCGGTCCTTAAGACCTGAATTTATCGAAAGCGAAGATTACTGCCAACAACTCTTTTTCCGTGGTTGTGTAGTTATCTTGAGCATCATTCAGTGTCTTTGAGGCGTAGCACATAGGTTGAAAATGTCTACCCCACCTTTGGCCTAACACCGCTCCCACTGCATAGTCACTAGCATCACACATGAGCTCGAAGGGCGGTTGCAATCCGGTGAGACCATTATGGGGGCATTTTTAAGCTTCTCCTTAAGGATGTTGAAAGGTTTGGAACATTCCTTTGTGAAAAGGAATGGGGCATCCTTCTCCAAAAGCTTGGTCAAGGGCAATGCAATCTTCGAGAAGTTCTCAATGAAACATCGGTAAAACCCGGCATGCCCAAGGAAACTCCTGATGCCCTTGACCATGGTTGGTGGAGGGAGCTTGCTTATTGTCGCAACTTTGGCTCGATCCAACTCAATCCCTCTCTTGGAGATTTTGTGACCCAACACAATGCCCTCCTGACCCGCTAAAACACAACACCAAACTGCGACCAAGTGTAATCGCAGTCCGGAAATGCAGTAAAGTGGCAAGCTCTATTTGTCAACCCGGGGTCCAGATCTACTGCCTACTCCGTGATTATATATTATCTAGTAAACTAAGTCGAGTGATTGTGATTTTAGGCTAAAGCAGTAAGAAAGCAATAAATGGTTCGAAGTTCTTTAGGAAAGGAAGAGTCACTCGGGAATGAGTCCCCCTAGATCCTTAGTTAGGTTAAAGTTGTAATTACCTTTGGTTGATTTACTGTTGATTATACTGCGGAAGATCCGACAGTAGCTTGGAATCTGTTAAGCTGACCAAGCCCTCTCAGTCAAACTACCCGGCAGACGACTAGTCTTCACCGGGATAGAAAGCTGAGGCTATGAACACATAACTCCACTACTGGAATTGGATTCCAGTACAAAGCAGTGAATCGACTAACTCTCGTATAATCAATTCACTACTACCAATCGAAGAGGCTCTAACAACCTAATCAGATTCTATCTATCTCAAGTTGCAGCAGAAATCAATAAAAGATGATCAAGCTTCAATTGACTCAATCAAAACACTTCAATCGATTATAATCAAACAGTATCACAATCCAAACGTCGTTACAACAATGATCCCTAACACATAGAACTAGGGTTCTTCATACCCAAGTGAGAGAGGGTTCTACTCCATAGAGAGAGAGAGAGGGAAACAGAAAACAAAGTAGTCATACTCATTAAGATGGGAAGAATCTGCTCTGGGTTGATGATCTTCACTCCAAGGATGATTTCCAAGCTTGATTGATGAAACCCAGCTCCAAAACCACTCTTAGGGGGTGTTCTTCGCACTTTCTCTCTCTACGACTCTGTTTTTGCTTTGGAAAATCGATCTCCCCCTCTTCAATGACCTGAAATTGGGTTAAAAACCCAGCTCTGCCCGATCACACGGCCAAGCCACACGGCCGTGTAGAATCTCAGTCTGCCCGTGTGGCTCTCAAAAGACCGCGTTTCGATTAAGTGACTCCAGGTACGCTACATGGCCAAAACCACACGACCGTGTGGAATTTAGGTCTGCCTGATATGACCCTAATTCGAGAATCCACCAAAACTTGGACCAAAAATCAGAATTGCACAACGTTCAACTCTTTTGGGGTTTTCTTCTTTCTTCAATAACACGAAAATAAAGGATAGTCGCGGAATCGATCAAACAAATCCAAACTCGTGAGAAGGGCCATAAGGTATATGAAACCTTCCAAACAATCTCAAACCCGTGGAAGAGGCCAACCGATATCGCCGATGCTCGCCACAACTAGACGCGTTCTCTAGTTGATAAGAGGCCACTCAAACCTCCCGAATCCTCAAAGGAGCGAATAAGCAAAACGTTCACTTGAACTTGTAAACACTTGTATTTGATTGCTGAAACTTGAATTATGGGTACAAAATTCGTAGCTCTTACACCCTCTATTTATAGAGGTCTCAAAAACATAAAACTAACCTTCTAGGAATAGGAAAACAAATACCAAACTAACTAGGAAATATAATAATTATCTAACAGATAAATAAACTACTAATTCAACTCCACCATTGCGCCGCTACGCTGTCCTTTTCCTTTTTCCTTGCGGAATAAAACACGAGAAATAAGACTCAAACGGTATAAGAATGGTGGACAAAAACATGTGTATATATAAAGTCATCACCTCCCGGACCATAAAATGTGACTTCTCCCAACTCAAAGCTAGATTGGTTTCTTCACATCGCTCAAGGACCTTCTCCAAGTTGGCCAGACAGTGAGAGAACGAATCTCCAAACACTGAGAAGTCGTCCATGAACACTTCTATTATCTCCCCAACTAGCTTATCAAAAATGGCTACCATGCATCTCTAGAATGTCACGGGGCATTGCACAATCCAAACGGGATGCGCCTGTAAGCAAATGTTCCGAAGGGGCATGTGAATGTTGTCATGGCTTGATCTTCTGGGGCGATTGGAATCTGGAAGTATCCTGACATCCCATCTATGAATCAATAGTAATCATGTCCAGTGAGTCTCTCCAAGATTTGATCGATGAAAGGTAAAGGGAAGTGATCTTTACGAGTGGCTTCGTTCAATCTTTGATAGTCAATGCACACCCTCCACCCCGTCACCGTTCTTGTTGGTATAAGCTCTTCCTTCTCATTGGCTACCACCATCATTCCTCTCTTCTTAAGGGATCAAGTGGGTTGGACTCACCCACTGGCTATCCGAGATAGGGTTGATAATCCTAGCATCCAATAGCTTGATAACTTCAGCTTTCACTACTTCTTTCAGATTAGGATTCACTCGACTTTGCGGTTGCCGAACCGGTTTGGCTCCCTCCTCCAGGTGGATTTTGTGTGAACAAAAGTTCGGCCCAATTCCCCGGATATCTGTGATCTTCCATGCTATCGCCCTCTCGTGATGCCTTAAGACCCCAATTAATTCCGCCTTCAGCTCTGGTGTAAGATTGGTGTTGATGATGACTGGGAGCTTCCCATCATCCCTCAAAAAGGCGTATTCGAGGTGAGGAGACACTGTTTTCAATTCCAACTCGGGGGGTTCCTCCAAAGAGGTAGGGAATTTCGGTGAGGGTAAGGCTTCCACTTCTTGATCTTGCGGGGGTTGGTTCCTATTCTCCGGGGAGTCCGGGGCGTCCGTTCCTACCAAACAACAGTCCTCAAAAAGGTCAGAAGTAAGGACACCCGCGGATGCGAGTGCCCCCATGAAGTCGAAAACCTCTTCGCAGTAATCAAAATCATCATGGCAACGAGACAACTGCATGCTATCATGAATAGAGAATGTAACCTCCTCCTCTCCTTCCCTAATCACCAACTCTCCCCCATGCACATCAATCAAAGCCCTGGCGGTGGCTAAGAAAGGTCTACCCAAGATTAGGGGGACCTCAACATTCTCATCAATGTCTAAGATAACAAAGTCAACAGGATAAATGAGAGGTCCTACTTTAATGAGCAAGTCCTCCACAACACCTTTAGGCTATACTATAGACCTATCTGCCAATTGAATGTTCATCCTAGTGGCTCTAAGTTCTCCTAGTCCTAGCTTTTGAAACAACTTATAGGGCATCACATTTATGCTAGCTCCTAGATCCGCCAAGGACTTTCCTATGCACATGTTACCAATAAAGCAAGGGATAGTGAAACTCTCTGGATCTTTGCGCTTCGTAGGCAAATGGTTCTGCAGGATGACGGAGCATTTCTCATCCAAGCTCACCGTAGCTACCCTTTCTAGCTTTTTCTTGTTGGAGAGGAGGTCTTTCAAATATTTTGGGTACTTGGGCATTTGGGTAACGACCTCCATGAAGGGGATGTTTAAATGCAACTGGTTCATCAACTCCATAAAGTGGGCAAACTCCGCTGCCATGCGGTCATTGCGGAGTCGCGAAGGAAAAGGGAGAATTGAGGTTGCCTTTCCCTTCTCTCGCTCCGGTTGAGGGTCGGAGTGACATCCTCTTCTTGAGGGGTCGGTTGAGGAGTCGAAGATTTGGGGTTGCCTTCCCCTTCACTTGTGGCTTCCGGTTGTGCGGGGAAGCTACCGGTCACTTGTTGCTCCTTTGTTGCGAGTGGTTTCTTCTTTGGGGGTAGCTCTTTGGCCTCTCTTCCACTTCGAAGAGTAACCGCCCCTACTTCAACTTCGTCAGCTGACTTCCAAGAACGAGCCGCTTGTGAGATAGTACCTATGCTTGTGGCCAATCTAGACATGTGGGTTTGCTGGCTCTCCTACCCCGCTCGATGGCCGAGAACTTCTCTGTTGCCTCTCTAATGAATCTGTCGATTCTTTCAAACTTTATTGAGCTGGAGGCGACAAAGGATATCACTACCTCATCAAGGCGGGTCATCCGGTCGTCTTGCACAGGGCGATTGAGTATAACTGCTCGCCAGAGCCGATTCGTCACTCACCATGTGACACTCTACCTCCTCATGGTCCCAACTTGCACCCCACTCCATAGGTGTCACTACTCCATTTCCTTGCCCCTTATCTTTAAGAATTACCTCGATCAACAGATCTAGATTCGCTTCAAGTGGGGCCATATAGTATCTCATTGTACTCGAGGCTTCCTCTTCTCTTTGGCTCCCCACCATTTCTACTCCAACGACAGATTCACCTTCCACTTCTTCTTCACTAACACCTGGACCCAATTGTTGTCCCCTTCCTTCAACTCTTCTCCTTGCCTCCGCTAGCTCTCTCTCCCTTGCTAGGAGCCGGAGAGTTCAGTTTATGTCCTCGTGAAGTGGTATCAAAGGTGTCAGGTTACTCCGGGTAATGCACCTCCTACACACAATCAGAAAACAACACCTAGTCTAGCACAAGCAAAGCACACACACTTTCAAAACTGGAAATTAAAAGCAAGATTAACACCAAACAACTTTTTCATGATAACAGACCGTTGTCCCCGGCAACGACGCCAAAAACTTGACTCGTCCCGAATACCACAATTATTTCCCGCCTAAGGTCCAAGTATAAACCTTAGTCGGGTGCAGTACAGGGCAAGTATGTTTAAATATCGACTTGGGCCGGTTTGTGTACCCCTACTTCAGTCATTTGAATCATTATCTAGCGACTCGGTTTTGGTTGAAAAGTTTGCTAATTAAAGTAAAGCAAGGGAAAAGTAAATGGTTGTGAAAAATCTTTATGAGAAGGATCACTCGGTTGTCACTTCCCCCTAACTACTACCATGGTATGTGAATCGAAGTAATTGCTATGGGAAAGGTGACCGCGAACCGCTAGGGGACGCAAATATGGTCGTAGACCACACTCTCGATTGCCTAACTGAGGGATACATTATAGGCTCTTCAAGTGGCCCTCTCGGTTAGGGCAATTGACGGTTGACTTACTCCCTCACTCAGCCCAATGGTTGGTCGGCTTAATCGTGCTTAACCAAATTGCTTAATTCAACATGGAGGTTTTCCCTATATTAACCTAGATAGGTGACTAAAAAACCACAGGAATACCAACTCAATTGAGCCTCCCTTGAAAGGTTTTTTTCCCTCTCTAGTCTAGGTTAAATTGGCCAATTAGATTGCTAAGCACAAACATGCACAATCAACATGAATAATACCTTAATCATTGAATTAAACAACACCCATAAACAATCATTCAATTCACATAACAAAAACTACATGGTAAATAGTTAGGGTTTCACAACACCCAAGTGAAAAGGAAATCTACTCCATGCTAGAAATGGGAGAAAAACAAGGGGAAGAGGTAGAAACCATCATGGAGAGGCTTCCAATCTTCTTTGAACTTGTGTTGAACTTCTCTTGGGGAGAATCTTCCCAAATAACCACTTCGAGCAAAACCCTAGCCTTCCTTCTCCTTTGGTTCGTTTTTCTCTCTCTAAAATCTGAAGAAGAAGACTTTCTCACTCTTTCGGCTCCCCCTTCTCTCTTCATTTAAGCTCTTCTTTTAAACAAGGATCGTGCTCAGTTCACCACCGTGAACTCTGAAACGCGTCCGTGAACTCAAGATGGGCGTCGAAACGCACCGCTTCGCTTGCACGGGTTCACGGGCAATAGCTCCTCTTCACGGTCTTAGTGACCGTGAACTCGCCTAGCGTTGGTAACTTCTGGAAATGCTATGGACGCCTCGACGTTCACGGGCAACAGCTCTTCTTCACGTTCTTACAAGACCGTGAACATCCAAGGAAAGCCGTGAACTGCCTTCTTTTCACCTCTTCTCCCGGTTTTCGCTCCTTTTTGTCCAACTTTCGACTCCGGAGCTGGTTTTACCTGTTCAATCCTGAAACATGCTAAAACACGAGAAACCTAGCGTAAAACCACCCTTTTAGGAGCATAATTGCCACAAATGCCTAAGGAAAACGGGGTAAAACATGTACAATTAGGCCCGAATCACAACCCTTTTACTTTTCAAGTCTTGCTTTTCAATCGTAGATTATAGAGATTTTCACAAACAACATTCAGCTAGATAATGTTTCAAGCAATTGAAGTAGGGATACATGGGCCGACCCGGGTTGACCCGGGTTGATATTTAAACGTACTTGCCCTATATTGCACCCATTTAAGGTTTATACACTGACCTTAGATGGGATTTAAGTGTGATACTAGGGTTGATTCAATAAGATTATCACCCAATACAAAGCAATTGATTTCTCACTCTCGCACTATTGATTCCACCTACTTCTAATCCATAGTGTTCTATCAACCTAATAATATATTCTCTCTTATAGGTAAAAAAAATCAAGAATCTCTATTAAAGCATAATTGATACATAAAACATCATAAATTGGATATCAACTCCAATTTAACAAGTTACTCCTGTGTATAAAACATTCATAGGAGTAACACGATTGTATTTGTAGTATTTAAGAATTTCTATAAAGAGTTCTACGAGTAGTGATTATAACTAACACTAAAGTGTATGTTCCGAATAGACCATTAAATGAACAGAAGTTATGCTCTAATTCACTAAAAATTTAAATCATACCAAGAATTGGTTCCTTACTAATATCAAATATACAAACAAATTATTATATGAGCGAAAGCTAATTTAAATCATACCGAGTGTTCATTCTTTAGAAATATCAAAGTTATCTGGTGAGATATAAATCATAAAACCAAATTATATGTTAGTATCAACCACTATTGTCAAAACCGGGCCGGACCGGTCGGTCCGACCGCGGTTAACTGGATCCGCCCAGATTCCCGGTTTCGATTGCTTGAAAACGGGAAGAAAACTGCCGGCCGGGTATTGACCGGTGTTACCGAATAACCGGCAAACCTGGATCACCCGAACCGGCGGTTATAACATACGGTTTACTTTTCATTCCCCCTATTGTTATGAAAACTTACTTTCTTCTTCAAAAACCGAGTATTAAATGAAAAGGGAAGGGAAATAATTAATCACTTTCCCATTTTTATCTTTTCTCCTACACCCATCCAATTTTCATAATTATACTATCTATCTTTTCTATTCCAGTTCTTTCCCCAAATCACAATTTATGTTGTCTCATCTTCCAATAATTCCTTGCCTTTTCTTCTAATTTTCAATTTCTCCAATTTCACAATTGACCAACGTCACTTGTCAAGACAAAAAAAAAAAAAAGGTAAGAACCCCATCCCTTCAATCAAATTTTCAATCTTTATATATTATTATTTATTTTATATGTACTATGGGGACCGGATATTGTAACAACACCATATTTGTTGTTATTGTAACAACAACATGTGGACCAATAGGAACCCACCATACTGCATACTTTTGAAATTCATGCGTTGACTAGGGTAAAAAACAAAGGAAGGGTATTTTTGTCCTACCGAAACATTGCAGCTCCTTTTGTCCGAAATATTGCAGCTACAGGCTGGTTGTACAGACATATAATCAGGCAGATAGAGATGGTTGGATTCAATGGTGATGATATTGAGAAATTGACTATTCCTAAGGAATACATTCTGCCACGATGGACGAGAGATGCCAAATCTGGAGAGAAGTTCACAATAAACACAACAGAATGTGCTGCAACAGATACTTATGCAGGGAGGTATCAAGAACTGTGTGCTAGCATGGTTATCCTAGCAACAAAAGTCTCAATGAATGACAAGGTCTTCTCAATGGTTAAGGAAAAGATTGCAGAGCTCACTAAACTTGCTTTCCAAAGCCTTCAGACTCAAGAAACTCAACAAACAGTACCTGGTAATTTCACACATCTTGTTAGCATCCCTACTTATATTCACCAGTAATTGCTTAATCCAAGCCACTAATGATCTAATGCAAACCATAAACATATTAATCCAATTTACTAATTGCTTAATCCCTACTTATGTTCACCAGTATCTTGCATATTGCTTTTTCAACAGTTGGAACCACCAGTACATCACCCTCACAAAGCGCTGCTGCTTCAGCTACAAATGACAAGTATGCCAATGTGAAGGGATTCAAGGCTCGACAAGACCCATGGAAATCAAAGAAGATGCCAAGTGGTGGACTTGAGGTAGCGCTGGAGAGGGCTAGAAAGCAAAGAATTGATGAACAGGCTGCCAACAAGCGTTACAAAAGCAACAATGAGTGACTAGTCTCCTTGTTATCCGTGTTTTTTTTAATCTGTCATAAACTTTTAGATTTCAATGACAACTATGAGACAAATATGAACAGTTGAGGTTTTGATAATATTTGATCAAACAATAACACAGATACATCAAAACAAACTACATATGTACTAAAACAAACCATACATTGTATAACCATGGGGAAAAGAAACAAACTATAAACCTTATGAACCAAACTACAATACACGTTACACAATCCACTTGTCTTATAATACACACCATACAGGAAGAAAACAAACTACGAAACCTCTTAACAAAACCAAACCACACCACAAAAGTTTTTTACAAAACCACATATATGTAAACCACACTACTAACAAATGCAAAACAACCTACTACAAATGACATGACAAACAAACCAAAAACAGTATAATCCACACCACAAATATTGACTCACTTCTACTGTCACTCCAGGAATTGGCCAAGTGTAACCACTTCCTAAAGCGTAGTATAGCGGGTTTGGGTTTAAATGTCAACCCGGGTCCTAGATTTGATGACTACTCGGTGAATTCTTGTTATCTAGCAATGAAACTTTAATGCAAGTCTAAACTAACAAACTAACAAAGCAAGTAAACGGTTGTATTCAGGTTAAGAGAGGTCACCCGGATATGGTTCCCCATAGACTGCAGTTAAGCCGGATTGTAATTACCAAGTTCAGTTTCTATGATAGTTAAACTGCGGAAGGTTTTTAAACAGCCTGAAGTCTCGACTAAAGGTCTTCAGACCCTCTCAATCTGAGTCTCTAGCGGGCGACTAACCTCCACCGGAGTAAACAGATTGAGGCCTTAACAAACAAAACCTCCACTACCGGAGTAAATCCGGTACAGAATAGTGAGTTGGCTCCTCGACTAAAGTCACCAACTCCCTACCTTCAATCAAGGATGCTCTATCAACCTAGGCAGATATTCTCATTCTAGGTTAAAGCAGAAACAACAGGAATTTGATCAGGATTCAAGTCATTCAATCATTCAAACCTCAATTGAATATAATCAAAACATAGAATCGGTACTTGGGTTCATACAATCAAACCTAACATACAAATCCAGGGTTCTCCATACCCAGATGAATGGGAGAACTACTCCATGGAGAAAGAAGCAAAAGCAGAATCAGACGTGGAATTCATACTGTGAAGGATGGATTCCTGCTTCGGGACGTTGATCGGCACTTCTCCAAGCTCAAGCCAAGCTCCAATGGTGATGAAGATCAAGCTAGGGCACTTGGAGACTCTTGTTCGTCTCTTTCTCTCTCTAGGAATCGTTTTATCTCTCTAAAACTCGAATCCCTTGATTTTCAGCCTTCTTTTCCCTTAAAACAGCTGTCTGTCGCGATACCCGGTCGGGTATTTTGGGTCACGACCGGTTATAATTGAAAAGCGCGTTTTGGCCAGGGGAAAAATACCCGGTCGCATCTGATAACGATGTAATTACACATATTTGCGCCCCTAGTTCTTATCCGTTTGAGAGGCATGGTCGTGTATTTTGGCCTATTTTACGCCGGGTTGTGCTATTTTGTCATGTTTCAGGTCCCAGGTGTCAAAGGGAAGGGGGATTCGAGTTTTAGAGAGAGAGAGATTAGTTCCTAGAGAGAGAAAGCGACGAACAAGAGTCTCCAAGTGCCCTAGATTGATCTTCAACACCATTGGAGGCCAGCTTGAGCTTGGAGAAGTGCCGATCAACATCTAGAAGCAGGAATCCATCCTTCACAGTATGAATTCCGCGTCTGATTCTGCTTTTGCTTCTTTCTCTATGGAGTAGTTCTCCCATTCATCTGGGTATGGAGAACCCTAGATTTGTATGTTAGGCTTTGATTGTATGAACCCAAGTACTGATTCTATGATTGATTATATTCGATTGAGGTTTGAATGATTGAATGACTTGAATCCTGATCAAATTCCTGTTGTTTCTGCTTTGACCTAGAATGAGAATATCTGCCTAGGTTGATAGAGTATCCTTGATTGAAGGTAGGGAGTTATTGACTTTAGTCGAGGAACCAACTCACTATTCTGTACCGGATTTACTCTGGTAGTGGAGGTTTTGTTCTTAGGGCCTCAATCTATCTACTCCGGTGGAGGTTAGTCGCCCGCTAGAGATTCAGATTGAGAGGGTCTGAAGACCTTTAGTAGAGACTTCAGGCTGTTTAAGAACCTTCCGCAGTATAACTTTCATAGGAACTGAACTTGGTAATTACAATCCGGCTTAACTGCAGTCTAGGGGGAACCATATCCGGGTGACCTCTCTTAACCTGAATACAACAGTTTACTTGCTTTGTTTGTTTGGTAGTTTAGACTTGCATTCCAGTTTCATTGCTACATAACAAGAATTCACTGAGTAGTCATCAGATCTAGGACCCGGGTTGACATATAAACCTAACCCGCTATACTACGCTTTAGGAAGTGGTTTCACTTGGCCAAATCCTAGGGTGACAGTAGAGTCGAGTCAGCATCCAATAATCCCCGGTCAGGGATTTCTGCCTTCCAGACCGGGACCCCTCCTGTTTCTCGGACGCCAAAACATCAATTACCTGGTCTCCTCAGAATAATACCCAGCTGGGTATTTTCGGTCATGGCCGGGTATTTTCTTCCTCCAGCACACTTCAAGCCTAACTCGCTCCTTTCGACCCGAATCTCGTTCCTTCGCATCGATTCCCATGCCGGGTCCTGAAATATGATATAAACACACAACCTCGAGTGAAATCGGCTTAAAACCCGAGAGTCAACCTCTCAACTGGCTCAAGATAGGGGTAAAAACATGTGTAATTATCGGTCTATCAAACTCCCCCACACTTAACCGTTTGCTTGTCCCCAAGCAAACCTAACTCAAACCAATGCAACTCTCCAGACCTCTATAGCAACAAACAACCCAGATCGTAGGTAGAGGACTTCCTAGATCATTTAGTAGCTTACGAGGTCAACCGACGCACAAGTCATCTCATAGCTTCTTCGGCGAGAACGCTAGTCTCGAGTCGGCATCATGGAAAATAGTGAACAGAGGACAAATGAATCGTGGACGAAGAGACTCTCAAAAACAAAAGATCATGGACTCACATTTTTCAAGGTGCTCTATTTTCTTCTTGACGATGGTTGGAACCCCTTTTCTTTCTGTTTTGCTTGTTTTCTGTTATTTTTTTCCTTTTCTTTTTTTCAAGGGTCCCAACCTGCTTTTCAGAAAATGGGGGCTCCCACCTAGCAGAGGTTTTGCGGGAGCCCGGCTCTTACCGGCCATGCCAGGAGCGGATGTCTCGAGCCTCGTGCGGGGGAAAGACATGTAAGGGGGCTGGAAGTAGTAGGTGGAAATTGGGAACGAATTCCCGTCTCCCCTTACACACTTTCGCCCTATTCGCACGGGAGACATTATTTCAAAGCACATTTTCGAGCACCTGTTATTTTCAAAACATGATAAAAGAGTCCATGACAGGTAGAGAGTCCACAACACCACACAATTCAAGGGTCCTAAGATCACTAATTCACTCAATCAACCAACACAATATGAAGAAGAAATGAGACTTCTTAAATGCATCAACATCCTCCATAGTGCTACACTACCTCCCTAGGTTGCATATTACTATAAAGACTGTCAATTCAAAGCATACTGAGCAGGCAATTGCAAGGAACACGTACTTGGAGCCCTCAAATTTAAAAATTTGGACAGTGGACTAGGCTCCAAGCACACAAACAGATCTAATGCAGTCAAAAGATAAACATCCCCCCACACTTAAGATCGACATTACCCTCAATGGAGAAGAGGGAAGGGAAAGGGGAACGATGTTACCGGTATGCACGGACTGTAGAAAACTGGAAACGGACCATTCGGAGTGAAGCGGACTGGAGAGAGGACCAGTCAAGATAAGCACAGCTAAAGGAAACCAAAGAGCTCCAACACAATATGTTAGGTCCAATGGTCAGCCCAATAATACATTATTCAAAACAAACCAAAACCAAACCGGTTTACAATCCGACTCAAAACACAAGAAAGAAAGTCAAACCGTGGTGGGGTTGCCTCCCCACAAGCGCTTCTTTACCGTCGTTTTAGCTGGACGCCCATGGTGGATACTCAGGGAGGTGCAGGAACAGGTGCCTCCAAGAGCGGATCCACGTCGCTCTTGAGGTACAGCTTCAGGTTGTGGCCATGCACCCGACGGATGCGACCACCATCATTGATCAGCTCGACTTGGCCATCCGGCAAGATGCAGGCGAGTGAGTACCCGAACGGCCAGGGTGGTCGTGGTGCAGGAGGTGGGACCAGCTCATAGTGGTCTCTACCCTTCTTCCGTGCAGGCTTAGCAACCTGCTGCTTTGGCCGCCACTCCTCCTTGATCTTTTTGTTCGGAGGCGAGACTGGATGGAGTGGCGGCGAAGGAATGATAGGGGGGTCCTGCAAAATAAGAGGTGCAGAAGGATACACGACAGGCTCGTGTACCTGATCAGAAATGGCATGTACAGGCGTGATAGCAATCATAGCACAGTGATCGAATTCAGTCACAGAGAAAGTAGCCTGTTCATTCCCAGCACGCAAGATCAGTTTACCATCATGCACATCAATAAGTGCCTTGGCGGTGGCAAGAAATGGTCTACCTAGAATCAAAGGCACGTCCACATCCTCATGTATATCAAGAATAACAAAATCAACAGGATATGTGAATGCACCTACATTAACCAGCAGATCCTCTATGATTCCCCTAGGATGCACAATGGAACGATCAGCTAGCTGAATGCTCATCCTAGTAGGGCTAAGTTCACCTAGGTCTAGCTTTTTATACAACTTATATGGCATGACATTTATGCTAGCGCCTAGGTCCGCCAAGGACTTGCCTACATGCATGCTGCTAATAGTACGAGGGATAGTAAAACTCCCTAGATCCTTGCGCTTTTCGGGCAGCTTGTTCTGCAGGATAGCATAACACTCCTCGCTCAGCAACACTGTCGAGAGATCCCCAAGTTTCTTCTTGTTGGTGAGGAGATCTTTCATGAACTTTGCGTACTTGGGCATCTTCGACAGTGCCTCCACAAACGGTATGCTGATGTTGAGCTGCTTCAACATTGCCATAAAATTGGCAAACTCAGTCTCCAACTTGTCTTTGTGTAGGCGAGTGGGGAAGGGAAGCTGGGGTACATGCTCCTTAACCACTGGTTGTGGCTTGGGAGCAGGGGCTTCCTTCTCCACCCGCACTACTGCATCGTCGGCTGGAAGAGCTGAAACAGGTAGTGGTTCCTCCTGCCTGCCCGGGACAGGATCATCAGATATGGTCTTACCGCTCATGGTAAAAATGGTATCCAGCTGCTGAAGCTGGTGAGGATCACGAGGATTCGGAATAGTGGTGGCAGGCAGAGTCCCCGGTGCCGTAGTAGTGTTTTGGCGGGCCAAGATACCCACCTGGTGCTGCAGATCTTGCAAAATGGCACCTTGGTTCCTCTGACCTGCCTCCAGTGAGGCTACGCTCTGGTCCAACCTCGTGATAGTGGCCTGAGTGCTAGTCATGAACGAAGCTAGAATATTTTCCAGCTTTGTCATCCGGTCATCTGGGGCAGGAGCAGCTGCTGGCTCGGCAAACTGGCGCTGGGGCTGCTGGAATGGTTGACCCTGCCTAGGCTGGTAGGGCTGCTGCTGTGGGGCTGGCCCTTGTCGAGCCTGGAAGGGCTGCCTCTGCTGAAAGCCAACAGATGGTGCTGGGAAACCAGGTGGCTTCGTGGTGTTGCTGCCCCAAGAGAAGTTGGGATGCTGGCGCCACCCCTCATTATATGTATTGCTGTACGGGTCTAGGCGCCGAGCATTGGCGATGAAGTCCAACTGCTCTTGGGGAGTAGTAGACTCCCTCATAGCCTGACAGTCTTCCACTAAGTGATTTGAGCTCTCACACCACTGACATTGAGCTACTGGAGGTGTAGCCAAACCTCTGCCCGGAATCAGACTGTTGGGCTGCTTCAATTTCTGCACTAACTCAGCTACCTGTTGCTCGAGCCCGGATTTGGTCTCCACGGCATGCACACCACGGTCCCGGGAATGTCTGCCTCTGCTACTCT
Source organism: Linum trigynum (assembly GCA_964030455.1). Lineage (NCBI taxonomy): Eukaryota > Viridiplantae > Streptophyta > Magnoliopsida > Malpighiales > Linaceae > Linum > Linum trigynum. Next base: position 12,721,860 of record OZ034815.1, on the reverse strand, counting down.
GTCCCCAAGAATGATCTCTGGCAGCCAAGGTATTGATCATCTGGTTCAGCTCGGGTGGAGTCTTAGTAAGAATGTCCCCTCCTGGGCATAGAGACTCAATCACCCTCTGGTTGTCTGGAGAGAGAGCACTGTAGAAGTTCCCCACTGTGAATGCATCACTAAAGCCATGGTGGGGACACTGCCAGAAATATCCCATGTACCGCTCCCAAGCATCACGAAGTGACTCATCTGGCTCTTGGCGGAAGTGAGTGATCTCCCGCTGGATCTTTGTAGTCTTCGATGCCGGATAGTACTTGTCTACGAATTTGTCAGCCAGATCTTCCCAAGAGGTGATGGAAAATGGGGGCTGGGTCACCAACCACCTCTTAGCATTCCCCGCCAGAGAATGAGGGAAAAGGTGAAGGCGGATTGCATCATCAGGGACGCCATTCAACATGAACCCGTTCGTCAGCTGCAGAAAACGGGAAAGATGCACCCTGGCCTCCTCATCCTTCAAGCCATGGAACTGGATAGAGGATGTAATGAGTTGAATCCAGCATGGCTTGATCTCGAAATTGTTTGCTGGAATGGGTGGATAGAGGATGACCGGGTGGATGTCAGCAATCCGTGGAGTGTAGTAGTACTCCAATGTGGGACCCGGCGGCGGTGGATGATGATGAACCCCATGATCCTGGGGTATGGGGTTGTTCCCCAGGACCTAGATTTGATGACTACTCGGTGAATTCTTGTTATCTAGCAATGAAACTTTGATGCAAGTCTAAACTAACAAACTAACAAAGCAAGTAAACGGTTGTATCAGGTTAAGAGAGGTCACCCGGATATGGTTCCCCCTAGACTGCAGTTAAGCCGGATTGTAATTACCAAGTTCAGTTTCTATGATAGTTATACTACGGAAGGTTCTTAAACAGCATGAAGTCTTGACTAAAGGTCTTCAGACCCTCTCAATCTGAGTCTCTAGCGGGCGACTAACCTCCACCGGAGTAAACAGATTGAGGCCTTAACAAACAAAACCTCCACTACCGGAGTAAATCCGGTACAGAATAGTGAGTTGGCTCCTCGACTAAAGTCACCAACTCCCTACCTTCAATCAAGGATGCTCTATCAACCTAGGCAGATATTCTCATTCTAGGTTAAAGCAGAAACAACAGGAATTTGATCAGGATTCAAGTCATTCAATCATTCAAACCTTAATTGAATATAATCAAAACATAGAATCAGTACTTGGGTTCATACAATCAAACCTAACATACAAATCTAGGGTTCTCCATACCCAGATGAATGGGAGAACTACTCCATGGAGAAAGAAGAAAAAGCAGAATCAGACGTGGAATTCATACTGTGATGGATGGATTCCTGCTTCTGGACGTTGATCGGTACTTCTCCAAGCTCAAGCCAAGCTCCAATGGTGATGAAGATCAAGCTAGGGCACTTGGAGACTCTTGTTCGTCGCTTTCTCTCTCTAGGAATCGTTCTATCTCTCTAAAACTTGAATCCCTTGATTTTTAGCCTTCTTTTCCCTTAAAACAGCTGCCTGTCACGGTACCCGGTCGAAATACCCGGTCGGGTATTTTGGGTCACGACCGGTTATAGTTGAAACGCGCGTTTTGGCCAGGGGAAAAATACCCGGTCGCATCCAATAATCCCCGGTCGGGGATTTCTGCCTTCCAGACCGGGACCCCTCCTGTTTCTCGGACGCCAAAATATCAAATACCCGGTCACCTCAAAATAATACCCGGCCGGGTATTTTCGGTCATGGCCGGGTATTTTCTTCCTCCAGCACACTTCAAGCCTAACTCTCTCCTTTCGACCCGAATCTCGTTCCTTCGCATCGATTCCCACGCCGGGTCCTGAAATATGACTTAAACACACAACCTCGCGTGAAATCGGCTTAAAACCCGAGAGTCAACCTCTCAACCGGTTCAAGAATAGGGGTAAAAACATGTGTAATTATCGGTCTATCAAATATTCAAACACAAAACAGTATAAATACCTTTACGACCTTCTCAACCAAGTTATCCAACTTAGCAGCGTCAACAGCATCAACATTGTCATCTCCATCATCACCTTCTCCCTTTTCCTCACAGCTGTCTATCTCCACCTTCTTAGCATTCTCAGAATCAACACTTTTTGTGTCATCTCCATTGTCAGATTATCAAGATGATCATCAAGCCCCTTCGGATCTGATACTCCCTTAGCAGAGGTATCATCATTAGCAATGCCAGCAGGATCATTGTGACCAACATCTGGCGACACACCATCAGCAGTACAAGCACCATCCTTATCCATCTCCATTGACAAATCATCAAGACCCCGAGGACTTTGGATCTGATACTCTGTTAGCACCAGTCTCATCATCAGCATTGGCAGCATCTGCATTGCGACCGACATCATTGGTTCCCTTACCAACAGCAACATCCTCAACACTATCAGTGAAATCGACATTATCTTCAAGACTATCCTCTGGTTGCTGCCCCTCCAGCATCTTTATATGCTCATTAACTTGTTCAGTGCTCGAACTGTAATGAGTAGCCATCCTCAACAAAGCCCTCTTATAACTTTCCATGTCACTCTTCAACTGATATGCCTACAAAAACACGAAAACAGCCCAAAAGCAAACCATAAACCTTCTAAAGAATCTCAAATTCCTTTTAATGAACACCTAAGACACACGTATACAAACCACATATGTTTGAATTCTCACAAAAAACACCTACCAAACGATGAGTACCATAAAGTATTCCTTTAACGAAGTAATGCAAACCACTATTCTTTTAACAGAAACCACAAGTACACTAAAGCAACCCAAAGAACAAACAACAGAAAACACAACTAACCAACACATGAATTAAATAAAGTATTCCGTAAACAAACTAATGCAAACCACTATCCTTTTAAAGCACACTAAAAGTATGCTAAAGAAAGCCATAAAACGATTAACACAACAAAAATACTCACATCTTCAACCGAATGAATACCATCCAAGTTGATGTCAAGATAGGGAAGCTTCGGAAGATCCCCTTCCCTCTCGATATCAAGATCATCTACCGGCCTTTTCCTCTTTGTACCCTTCACACGTCCTCGTCCCATTGGTTGACTAGAGGTTGCTTGTTCTTCCGCCACTACATCTCGATGACCAATAGAGAGATGACCTTTGTCCATCAGTACCTGAAAAGCACCACTTGAGACTTTGTACGACCTGTGCCTACAAGTCGGTATGGGCAGCTCAGGGGGGTTCTTCAAACCGTCAAGAATCGAAATCTGCCACATATACAAACAGACAGAAGTCAAGCAACCACAAACAAACTGTGCCAGAAAGATTATAATACACACCACATAAATGATAAACTATACCAGGAAAATTATAACAGGGGGGAAACCAAACCATAAATATTTTTAAACAAACCATAAACATCTTCAAGAACACCACATTCGTCAATAAACAAACCATAAATATACCAGAAACATTATAACAAAAGGGGGGAAAAAGCAAACCATAAATACTCTTAAACAAACCATAAACATCTTCAACCACACTACATTCGTCAATAAACAAACCATAAATGACAAACTGCAGAAACATTATAACAGGGTGAAAAACCAAACCATAAATAGCTTTAAACAAATCATAAACATCTTCAATCACACCACATTCGTCAATAAACAAACCATAAATGATAAACTATACCAGAAACATTATAACAAAGGGGGGAAAAAGCAAACCATAAATATTCTTAAACAAACCATAAACATCTTCAACCACACCACATTCGTCAATAAACAAACCATAAATGAAACAGTAAACCAAACTTCGAAAAGAGGTATATTTATCTACTTACAAAAAGAAGATGAACGTCGCCAGGGAACTTTGATTTTGATTGAACCACTTCAACCATAGTTTTATTGAAATGGTCAGCCACATGCTTACACCAATTATATTGGTTGAAGTCAGCGACCATTTCATCTTGCAAAAACCCAGCATAGGAGAGGTCAATCTTCAAATTTCCACTGGGGCACAGAACTGCCTCCATTGCATACAGCACAAAAAGATCCCTCCACTTCTTATTGTTCTTCTCCTCTTCCAATGCCAGTTTAACGTTCGCCAATGTCGCCTTTCCTTTCCTAGTATTGGAAAGCCCTAACTCAATTCCCCACTTGTGCCTCTGGGCTGCACTAAACATATCCAGCTTAACAACATATGGTCCACGCGGCAAACCATAGACTCTCTCCACATCTGCCTATCCAATTCTAAACTTCCCTGACCGAAGCTGCGGGAAAGACCTTGAACTGACATCAAAAATTTTGTAAATCCATTCAGTAAAATTATCCGGGAGTCTCGTAAGCTTAACCCTCGACACACCCCTAAAACCCAGAGGATCAAGCATCTGCAGTTTTTCTTCAGTTGTACTGTCAGCATCCATGATGGCAAGAATACGATTAGTATTACTGCGATGCCTCTTATCCGGCTTTCCAGGCACAGGAGAAACACCATCTTTCTCTCGCTTAGGTGTTGGTACTTTTTCCTTTTGTTTCCACTTTACTGCACGTTTCTTAGCAGGTGCCATTGCCTACAAAGCAACCAAAACACAAACCAACATAAGCAATTTAATACTAGAACATATAAAATGCAAACCATAAAGGGCCTAATGCAAACTGTACAACCATGAAAACAATCCATTAATCAAATTTAAAGGAGACAAACAACAACTGCAAATGAACCACCAACATCACCCTGGAAATACACCATAGTTGTATTAAAAACCTACAGAAAGACCCCAATCAAACCCACAAACACCCTAAATGTCACCAAACACAAAGCGCACCAACAAAATAAACAACAAAACAACAGAACTACTGAACACCACCACAAACAACTCAATAATCAGATGTAAAGGAGACAAACAACAACTGCAAATGCACACCAGTAAATCTCCTAAACCAAACTGTGAAATCCGAAACACAAACCACAAAACCTTTTATAAGAACCACCAACAGCAGCCTGGAAATACACAATAGTTTCATTAAAAACCTCCAGAAAGGTCCCAATCGAACCCACAAACATCCTAACTGTCACCAAACACAAAGCAAACCACCAAAAATAAGAACAAAACAACAGCACTACTGAACACCACCACAAACGACTCATGAGAAACCAGAAACCTTAAAACATGCAAAGCACACCACAGAAACCCTAAAACATTCAACAAAACCTAACCAGAACACACAAAACCTAACCAGAACGCACAAGTATGAAATTTCCTCGTCTCCTACAACAAATTTAGACAGGATGCGTCAAAACATTGCAGAAAAGTGGAAAACGAAAGTAACAGAGAGCAAACATGAAAACGACAGTTATAAATTCAATAGCAGCAGCAAGCAACGACAATGCTAACGAAAACGACAACGGCGACGCCAAACTAACACCATACAAGTGGAGCTCCGGCGATGCCAAAACGACAACGGCAACTTCGAAGGCCAAAACTGACGACAGAGGAGAAGACAGTTTAGCGAAGGAAATCACCGGCGACATACCTCGAAATTCACTTCGCTGACGGAGGAAACGAAATCGCGCGAAGGAAATCCACAAGCCGCAGACGGAATCGCCGACGGAGGAAACGGAATCGCGAGAACAGGGAGAGAGCAACCGAAGGAGAAGTCGGAGAGCAGTTCGTGAGCAGAGGGGAAAGGGGAAAACGGAAATGACAGAATCGCGCGCTTCAATGAATTTTTATTATTAATTTCGAATTTCAAATTTAATACCAGGTAAAAGAAAACAAATTATTAATTAATATTGTGTGCAATTGACCCTTATGCCCCTGTTTTTATACTAACAACACTTAAGGTGTTGTTATGCTATCCGGAGCCTGTACTATGATTATAACTTTTAATCTTGAATTAAATATGTTAATAATATTAGACTTCTCAATTTAATTACTAGAAGTAATTTTCAATCTTCATATATTATTTTTTATTTTATATGTACTATGGTTATACTTTTTAATCTTGAATTCTTTAATTAAATATGTTAATAAGATTAGAATTTACAATTGAAACACTAGAACTAATTTTCATATGTATAATGAAGGCATTCTTATTTTATTTAAAAGAAACTATATGTCACCGGTTTTATAATCGATTTTATACCAGTTAAACACCGGTTATCCGATAAACCTTAAACCTCTCACTAATCCGGATCGTTGCCCGGTACGGGTTTGACAACACTGGTATCAACACAAGAATAATATTTTAGTTATTTCATAAAAAAGAAAGTTATTATCATTAAATTATAATTTCCATGAAAAGATAAAAGTAGCATGCGCGCCCAATGGTCAGGGTCGAAACTAGTGTACTACATCTAGGTTTAACAATTTTAACCGAATATTTAAAATTGACTGATCACACAAATTATACACATGGCACATAAGGAGGCAGGAGACATTATTAACAAACTAGCTTATAACCCGACCCGTTGGTCGGAGGACCTGAGCCGACTATTGAATTATTGGTATGAACGTATTGATGCTCTTGTCTCATATATATTGTGAGGGCAGCATCTCATTAGTAACTTGTCATTAGTTGGTAATTGGATAGAGAATAAGTGACGTGAATTTGTTTCGGTGTTTAGGATAACAAAGAAGACTGTAGAAATGAGACCTACTTCGATTTAATTAAATTGTATCTACTAGACAGGCAAGGACAACGCTTCAATTCGAATTGGATAAGAGATTTTGAGGAGTAGGCAAACCCCTTATAATTTCAAAAGTAATTAGAAGAAAGATTTAAACTTTGGAAGTCAAAAGAAATACAACTTTAATTATTCAAATTGAGATGAAGACTACAATGTTGGTAAGAATCCAAATGTAGCCTGTTTGCTAAATATACATGAATGAAACACACTTAAAAAGAAGAAAACATACTACCTATGTTCTTTCTGGTTTGTTTTTATCTTTTCACCATAGTGAGCATTCGCAAGGAAAAAGAGAATAATAATAAAACCGAGGAATGTTGTGGAGCAATGGTGCTATGACATTGTGTTTTCTTTTGGAGTGGTTGGAAGATGAGACAAACACATACAATCTCTGACAATAACAACATCATCATCAATGTTGCTAATGCTTCCTTGTAGTAATAGCCTAGGTGGGGATCCAAGGGTGGCTAGAGATTGGAAAGAGGAATGCGCACTCTGGACAGCAACCTATGCTAAAAAATAAAGTAGTGAAAATGGTAAACTTAATACACATGACTTTTTCTTCATTCAAATAAACTTCGTCATAACTAATGAGGAATTATAATGTCAAAAAGAGGACGAACTCTAATCGTTACGACATCAAAATAAAGAATTTCATCAACTGCCTGAAACTTTCACTTGTTTATTTTCTAGTATAATAATTTATTGATGGAACTATATAAGTACTACGTAGATGATATATTCATAACAACATAAATTAAATCCATTGTTCTCTAGATCAACACCATTTACACTTAATGTAGCTACCTAAGTGGAGTTGAAAAATAAGCAAAAATGTTCACAACTCGGTAAGAAAAAGCTGCATGCAGACTTAAAGTTCTCTATGCACAACCCACATAATAGGAATCAATAGCACAAAAATTTTCAAACCCAAAAGAAAACTGAACAATTTCTCATTCTTGAAATTAACATCATGCAAAAGACACCCACATAAACAGATGCAAGTTTATTTTTTTGAAAGTTGAAGCAGCCAAAAATTGATTGCAAAAACATTAGGCATTAATATGATATAAGTTAAAGGTTGATGGCCTTCCAATTTTCTCCTCAAGCCCTCAAAAGTTTGCATATAAGAAAAAAATCCATAGCATATACATTTAAGAAGGACAACTAAAACAATAAGAAAACCACTTGCAGGGGAGCGAAAGGGATAAGCTCGAGGAAGGGGTTTTCTTCAAATAGCAGCCTATGCATATTTCTGTAATTCAAAGAGGAGCAGCTTCAAATCAGTAAACTACATGAATGTCAATCAGCTAGATCAATTCCATTTGAATAGTATTAAAGTAATCAAACTATGCATTGTGTCAAATGATATAATGTTCATACTATTTCTAATCAAAAAATAGATAACCGTCGAAAAAATAATAATATTGCACTCACCGAGAGTTACTATAACCCACTTTTGTATGAACAGTCAGAGGGCGGAACCCTGATGACCTCGGAGTTAGCAACTAAACCGAAAACTTTGAAGAAGGCAGTAGAACCCTAATTTAAAAACAATTAAGCGCAAATCAGCAAGATTTTTTGATTTGTCTGAAAGCCAACTACATAAAGAGAACAATTGAAGTATATATGAAATGCTCCAAGAAAGTTGAAGGCAAACCATAACTTTAAGATTTTCATTATAATAGCCTTCAACTATTGATGCTTCTGAGAACTATCATGCCCAATCCCCACTTATACAACTACGAAGCCATAGTAGTTAGTTGTATAATGATGAAATATTACAAAGAAAACTACATAAACAACCAATGTAAGTAAATATTGAAACTAACAACTCATAAAACTTAAAAGCTCGCTATTGGTTTAAATGTACCTCTTAGTACTACTGTGCAATCGAGTATAGATGATTTTTAGGCTTTGATTAAGAAAAGTGTAGATGGCTCACAAATGAAGACCCAACAGCTGAATGTGGCACACAAAAATCAAAAATAGAAAAAGAGATAAAGAAGAAGGCGAGATACTGCCAAACAACGGAAAAGCCCGCATAGGAATACCTCGCTAGCTCTAGGGACTCTCTGTCACAACAAACAACCCTCTAGAAAATCCAAAACCTTGAGACATCAAACAAACCTCCCACGACACTAATGTATGACATGCCTATTTTCCAACAGGTTTGTCCAGTTCAAACTTCAAAATGAAATTCAAGCATTGGATTACTTCTTAATAAATGGACTTTTCACCATTAAACCAAAACTCACAATCATTAACAGTTAATGCAAAGACATACATTTCTCAGGCCAATCACAGCATTTAAACGCAACTTTTAGTCGAAAAGAACAACTGAGCATTTAACTAAACCATATAGTAGAATGAATTCAATCTGCTTCCTACGAATGATATAAACGTATACTAGTACAATTTTTGTATCCTGGCCTTCCATTTGCGATGGGTTACTTTTGAAATACAACTGCATTTTAGAGAATTAACATCCATAAGGGCATTACGAAGCCAAGTTTAACATAAAATCTTCATATCCACTTTGAATGTTCCATTTTCAAAAATAGGAGAGTTTAACATGTCAAATCACTCATTTGAAAAATCTCAAAAACACTATTGATCAGTGCAATATAAGGCATGTTCCACATTCTGTACTTTTTGGAATAATCCCAAATCATTATCAATTAATGTCCCAACTACCTGATGTGCATAATAGCTCTAGAGTTGTATCACTTAATCATTGCAATATATTGCACTTGCTGCCTTCATATCTTCGTAAAATAATAAAATTGAGGAGAGGAGGCTGTCAATGGAGTGGAGTGTGTTAATTAAGTGAATCACCATACAGTTGAACAAATGGGGGTTTTCTTGATTAGCTATCAGAACAGTGGGGATAGCTGCAATTAGTTGGTTGCTCCCTCTGCGCATTCCAGTTAAAATATTTGGCCTAGGTTGTAGAGATTAAGGTTCAGTGAGAACTTTGGAACATGAGGAGAGTAGGTTCGTGGGGGAGGAGATGACACGGCTAGTAGAATGGGAAGGTTTGGCGAGGCTGCTATGAGTGAACGATTAGTGGGCCAAATCATAGTTTGGGCCTGTTTAAATCAAAACATGTCTTTACTTTCGTGCTCACCAGACCGGCCGCATAGGAGCCTTCTAAATTTACTCCTAAAAAAATTGCTCTGGATGCAACAAATTTGAAATGGGATCCCTCATTTCTCATTGCACCTTTATATTATGTGTAGATTGTGATGAGTGATAAGTGTACGTGTAGACATGTCATTGTCCTACAAATTCATTAACACGCCAAAAAGTGGTGAAGCCACCTTATTAAACTCAATCTCTCGTATAATGATCATTGGATCCAATCATGTCAAATTAGGAAGAGGTTTAAAACGTAGCGATTAACCTGACTAAAACATCAAAAGTACCAATCCCATATAGGTTTCACAAAGATATTTGCTAAACTAAAACTCATTTAAGAAGTTGACATTGCTTCTACATATTTAATATTGCAACTAGATATGCAATATTCGAACAAATGATATTTGGGCTGCAATTTTAGGGTTATCATATATTTATAAGATAGATATAAATTTAAATTAAGTATTAAACTACAATAAAAATAATCAAAATATGAAAATCACAGTATCAAAACACCAAATAAGTATTTACGGGAGATTCAGTGGCCAGCTAATCGTTGAAAAGGTCATATGATTTTCAGAATAGGTTTGTGTATGTTTTTAATTTAAAAAGATACGACAAATATACTTAGTGTGATTGGTTATGATTCTTGCTTTTTTTTAAGCTGAGCATGGTTCAAGTCCCAATACGTGAAGACCAAACTGTCCTTCCTACTTCCTCTCTCGTTGCAGCAAATTCGAAATGGAGCAGCAGTTTTCCTCATTCTGCTATTATATTATGTGTAGATACGAGTCAAAGAAGCAACTCTACATTTTCAACTAAATGCATCGTTTAGCTTGTTGATTAAAAATTTCCACTGTCTCCAAAACAATCCTTCCAAAATACTCTTCCCAGTTCCAAACTAATTATTGGCTCTTCTATTTCAGTGCAACACTATTACGTGGATTATCCGGATTTGAGCTTTCACGCAACACGTCTCACACAAATCGAATAAAGGAATTAGAGAATTGCTTTAGAATGAAGAGAAATAGAGGATGTGAAGGCGAAAGTTATAAACTACTTGGGTTCCAATGTTCTCATATTATTAAACGAAAGACAAAGTACATATATATAGGCATAGAACATCTCCTTCCTCCTACCTAAAATATGAAAGTTCTCCTACAAGGAAACAATAACCAAATCCTAGACAACTACTAAAAAGCACTCCAAATCCTATTAAGACAATTAAATAATAATAATAAGATCAAAATAATACGAAATACGAACTAATTAATAAGACTTCTAAAAATATAGGACCCGTAAATTTTTAAATAATTAGAAATGGCTCATATCGTAACAAACACCATTACATGCATCCAGGAAACTGCAATCCTTTCCCTTGTAAGAATCTTCAAGCTTCCCTTAGAAATTAAACCAGTTTAAGAAACCTATTCCGTCGCGCTTGAATCTTGACAATGAATTAGCACTTGGAATGTAGGCAAAAATTCCAAAAATACGCCAATCCTTATCTCCATGGCCGACCTGAAGAGGCTTAAGCTGTTGGGTTTCATGGTTGAAGAGATTAAGTTCTCCATTCTCCCCCAGGAAGACTGGTCATGTAAGAGAACATATCAGACGAAACAAGTGGACGCATCAAATCTTCTTCAAAGCTAAACAACTTAATCCAATTACCATAAGAAGATGACAACGATGAGTCTCTATTAACCAATTTCTTATAGTCCAGGATCCCCCATACCTCATAATAGTATTGACGGAAATTAGCCCTAAAGAAATCCAAATCAACCATATTGTAGATCGCCATGATGGAGTTGCTTTTCATCATAAGACCCATGGCGAGGGAATCTGGATGTAAACAATAACGATCCAAGTCGCGATGCATCCCAAACGTTTCTAGCTTGAATGCTTGCTTGCTCATGTCGAAGTTCATAATGTAGCATTTTCTACACATGCCGCAGGAATGGAACCATGAGGTTATGTTGTTGTTACTATTGACAAGAATCTTGTAGTTCTCAGCAAAAAAGGGCAGAGGGGAATTCTCAATAACCATCTCGCTGCTTATTCTAAGCTCCCTCCACTTGTCATCCCTCATGTTGTAAACCCAAGTGCAAATCAACGGGTACTTGGAGGAATAGCTAAACTGGTTGTGATACCGATTCTCGTCGACGGAAGGCTCTATAGAATACCTCAAGGTAAGAATTGCAACAATTTTGTAATCGCTCTTCTTTGAATCAAAACCGAAACCAAAATATTCGTCGATTACAGGGGATGGTGGTTTTTCTAGGTAACGATCACAAGGCGAAGGAGGACGAGAGGGAATTGAAGGAATTGAGGGCAATTGCTTGGCTTCTCCAGTTGTGGGATTCCATAAAATCAAACATGAAGCATCCTCTCGACCATTTTTTCGACTACCTATACACAATATCCCATCGCAACTCCCAACAATAATCAAGTTATGAGGATTAATATTAACTACTAATTCAGGAGGAGGAGGAGGATTAATGCCATTTTCATCTAATACATTTTGCTCTCCTAGCGTGTCGTAAGAGTGCAAAGAGTATGTCGTTCCACGTGCATTAATATAATCATCATCATCATCTTTATTTGGGGTAGTTTGCGGGAAAAAAACCTTTCTTAGGGGTATAATCAAAATTGTACTTGAAGAAGGCGTCAGGAAGAACACCACAAGGACGACCACGATACACCTTTGTTTGCCAACGAAGACGATGTAGACGAGTACGCATCACAATGATCTGTCGATGATGATCCATTCGATTGTCAAAACTGAGAAAACTGTGAATGAAATTGGGATGAGACAAAATTTGACACCATGATTTGCTGAGGCAACGTAGTCTGACGATGCAAGAACCATCATCCACCCTCTTCAAAATATCGATTACCAATTCATTCGGAAACCAACTGCTTCTCCAACTCATAGTATTACTAATACTGCTCCTCTTTTATTTACTATGATCTCCCTCTTTGTTATTTTTTCCAATGCTTGAAACCTCCCTTTCCAATGTCACGTCAACTGATTTGCTCGTGCTACCTCCCATGATTGCTAGCTGTTTTGGGTTTTGTACAGAATGTGTATTTTTTTTTCTAAAACGATATTTTGTGAGGGTTATTACGTTCATTAGATCTATTATATTGGATGATACGACATGCTATTGTTCCATGCATAAAGTAAGTGCGCAAGAATCGTTCTTTTATAGCTTTCTTATTCTTAACGATTCTATTGCATGAATATATTGCGTGGATTGGATAGTTCTCCAAATTTGATTGTTGATGGCTGCTTCCTTGTTCATTCCATAACTTGCGTACGCAGGAATCCTTCTTTTTTACGGCTTCCCCACTTTTCCCGTTTTCACGGTTTTAAAAAATAAGGTTAATATCTTATTTTGTCCTGAACTATACTCAAACCTTTTACTTTAGTCTGTGGTTTATGAAATTTCTTTCCTGGACCGAATTATGCACCATACTTCCTTGTTTGGCCCGATGCGGGTTTTGACCGTCAAATTTGACAGTCAACTCCATTGATCATTAGGCTAGTGCCAGGTCACTTGCCACGTCAACGAAACAGAAATAAAAATGTGGATTTTGAATTTATTTAATTTATTTTCATTTTCTAATAACAATAATAATTAATGAGTGAATAATTTATTTTCATTTTTTATTATTAATAATTTCACGTTCGCTGACGTGGCAAGTGACCTGGTGCTTGACTAACGGTCAATGGAGTTGACCGTCCAATTTGACGGTCAAAACCCGCGTTGGGCCAAGCAAGGAAGTATGGTGCATAGTTCGGGCCAAGGGAGCAATTTCAGAAACCACAGGCCAAAGTAGAAACTTTGGGTATAATTCGGACCAAAATAAGATATTAACCCAAAAACATATTTAAAACTCCCACAAAAAATATAAATCAAGAACCAAGAAACAACAAAAAGATAACATCAATTTAAATGTAATATCATAATTTGGTAAGACATTAATTGTATTAAAATAATGTTAATTATCAAATCGTTAAAACTTAAACATAAGATAACCACAAAGACTTGAAAAGATAGTGGAAATATTTTCAAAAAATACCATTATTACAAAATTTAGAACCAAATAAATAAAAATTAATCAAAACTGGCAAAAACTCGAAAATGAACATTCGTAATAAAAGCACATGAAGTCTCTAAGTACAAGAGATTGAAAAATCTTCATATAGGAAGTTCTCTATAGTCCTTAATCTTCAAATGATCTGGTTGAATCCCTTAGTATGCTTATGATATTTCTACAATTTCTGAGCACCTGTGTGAACATCAGTCATAATCCTAGGTTCGTTATTATATGTCAATGAGCTCATCCAATATATATACTTAGAAATGCATATGCTCATGCAATGGTTGCTAATTAAAAGCTTAGTTTACTCGAAATAGCTTTTCTTAAAACTTATCGTATTCTTCACTACAACTTCTGGATCACATCGGGAGTTTCCTTGCACTTCTTAGATCTCTTCACGTCGATAACTTGTTATAATTTACTCCTTGACTAGACTTATCGACCTCTTCATTCGTTGACAACTTCATGGTCCTCTCAGACCTCGTGACAAAGGTTATTTAGATCTAATCTCGTGACGAAGGCCTTCTCAATCTCGCGACCAACGTCGTCAACCAGAATTAGCTCCCTCGCGATGAAATTAGTGCCTTCTCGGGAACTTAGTCGGTTGGGCTTAAAAATCTACCACTAAGAGGCCGAGTTAAAATAACATTAATTGTTATTAATTGACATGGCCTTATAAAGACCATAGATACCTTGTAAATAATCAATGTGGTACATGATTATTCTTAAGTGTAAACACATAATGGCTTTTCGAATAATTTCTATGGTCATCGAGTTGTATTAAGGTCAAAAAATATGGTTCCACAGTCGACCTCTGACATATAAATGTAATCAATTCAAAAATTTTAACTCTAGTTGTTTGGTTGGGCCTCTGAATGGGCATCAAATTATGCTCCTCAATTCATAACTTGAAGGCGTTTATTGAACAAGTCAAGCTCACTACTCCCATCGATTGAGCTCAGGTTGGTCATCTAGAAATGGCTCTTTCACAAGCTTATCGTCAAGAAGAATTGTATTAGAAGCGGAATACATGTGTTCACTAGCTTCGTGAAGGATGCCAACACAAAGTTCTTCCACTCTACTACTTTACAACTACGTCGTCGAAATACTATCCTGAACCTCCATGATGAGCATGTTGTTTTGAAAACGGGTGAAGTTGTCGAAGGTTCGATTAAAGTCTCTTACTTTGTTGGATTGTTCACTTCCTCTGGAATCTCTTCTCCAACTTTTTAAACTTTTCTCGACCTCCCAACTATAGTATCTGAGTCCATGAATATGACTCTTAGTACCCCAGTTTCATTGTGTGAATTCGTAGGGAAGTTTTTTGTCGTTTCTTATCAGGCTCCCGGGTCTGATGGCTTTATAGGGTATTTCTTCTATGATTTCTTTTACTCTCTTGGCTTTCCTTCACAGTGGGCATCTTCTTTAAAACTTCAACCATACCAGGCTAGCTCTCCTTCCTAATGTTTTGGCATCAAACACAATGTGGCAAATGCGTCCAATTGACCTATGTCAAGCGATTTATAAATGCATTGGGAAGCTCATCACGCTTCGTTTCCAAGTTTGCTTATCTGAGATTGCCAGACCCTCACAGAATGGCTTCATTAAAGGGAGGTTGATTACTAATAATTTTCTCTTAATTGGGTTAAGAGACTATGCATTTCTTGAAGATTAAATTGAGGGGTCGGGATCGTAGGATGACTCTCAAATTAGATATGAAGAAAGCATATAATTGTCATAAACTAGTTGATCCCAATAACTTGAGTTGTTGGGAGAAGGTTATGCAGGATCTTATACCACAATCTAACACGCCCCCTCAAACGAAAGCCAACTCACGGGCTTGAAGTTTGCACAGGCCCACCATACCTTGTGCTTTAATCAACTGTTAATATTGAAGGTCGTGGAGATTCGAACACACGACTCCTTGATCAAACCAGCTCTGTTATTGGGACCAACTGGTTTATGACATGGTATTAGAGCCTTCTATGACCGAGAGGTCTTCTATTCGAATCCAAGTAACCCCATATGTTTCTGTTAAGCACATGGTGTCCGGACCTGTGCAAACTTCGATGATCGTTTTGAGTGGGATTTCCTGTAGTCGACCATGGAAAAGTTGGGATTTTTGTGCATCATGGGTTAATTGGGCTCGAGAGTGTGTGAATATGGTTTCTTTTTCTATACTCATCAATGAATCTCCACATGGCTATTTTCAACCTCAGAATGGCATACAACAAGGAGACCCACTATCACCACTTTTATTTGCGATCTACACCCATACATTCTTTTCTATAATTAGTTCCTATGTTGATATGGGGTCTTTGCATGGATTCGAATGAACCCACAAAGTTCTAAGCTTTCTCGTCTTCTTTTATTTTTTTTTTTGCACAAGTCTCTTATGTCTTTATTCGAGCTTCGATCTCGGAGTGCACTAAATTGCATGCCTATGGGCTATGATGATGTAAGTGGTATAAGAGTAAATTTACAAAAGTTAACATGCTTTTATTAATTTTAGTGTACCTGACTCGGATGCCCAAACCATTAATGCTCTTATGGGAATCACTGCCATTGGGCCAAAAGATGGTTATTTTGGACTTCCATGTCAGATACATCACTCTGAGAAGCTTAGGTTCTAGTATATAGAAGATGTCTTTGTGGCAAGATTGCAACAGTGGCACTCTAAATTCTTAGCACTTGCAGATAAAGAGATTATGGTAAAATCTATGTGTTTAGATCTCCCGTTATTTGCAATATCTTGATTTCTTTTGCCACTCTATACTTGCAGGCAAGTGAATGTCTATGTTTCCAAGTTTTGATGAGCTGATGGCGTAGCCAAATCTTCATTTAAAGTAGGTCAAATGTGGAAAAATATAAATATAAATATAAATAAATAAAAATAAATAAATATATATATTATGGGTATATTTATAAAACGTAAGTTTCAGAGTTTGTTCATCTTACAAATTTTTTTCTAAAATACAAGTATCTTACAAATTATGAGGGATGTTAAGATTTCACAGCGAAAAATCGTTCACGATTCCGCAACTCATCTTATTTTGAATTAATTTTTCATTTTCTTAATTACAGTAAGTACTTTTTCAACACTTGTAATGACAACTAATAGCAACAAACACCTCTAAGTTTCATAGTTTTAAATTATACTAAACTTGCTTAAAGAATTTATGAATTAAAAGTTAAATAGAGATCACTAATCATTCCATTTTTATAAAATTATCTACAATAATATGAAGATTTTGTACTCAATCTAACTATAAATACATATAAAAAATTTATTCTACACGTTTCTGGCCAAGGTGGTGCAAATGACCCACCTTGGCCACAAGTGACTCCGCCATTGCTGTAAAAACCGTGAGGATGGGTTTCAGTGCATGTCCTAGAAGATGCTTAGTCACAACAAGGTTGACGACAATATAGGTTTTGGGATTTTAACCATATGTTGACATGCTCCCTAAACAAGATTGGCAGATGCTTCGTCATCCTGATTCCCTCCTTGATCGGACATATAAGAGCATGTATGTTCCTTTTACTTCTCTTTTCAATGCTCCGGTTGGCTATTAGGCCTTACAATGGTGTTTATCACATGGGTTCTTTTTGATAATTGTATGGTGATGATCAAGTGGTCATTCATCGAGTGGTAAAGTGGATTTCTTCGTTGTTTGGCAGAGCACTATTAGAAGATGTGCGTTTCTTGGTCAATTTTTCTCTTACTTTTCATGTAAGTTTATATCGCGAATAAGATTGTCCATATTGTGACTCAAAAGGTTCTTTGAATTGATAGGTAACTTATTACTTGACTATCGTAGTTGTGTCATATTTTCTTTGTGACTTGTATCCATGGTTGTCATGCCAGTAGCATGCATGCCAACTGGCTGGTTGAACCATGTTCAAACGGTCATGAAACCGATCGGAATGGCACTAGCAGGATGCTCTGCTCAATTCCAGTCAAAATTGGGAATTTCCGGTGGTCCAATTGAAAAGCATAATTTCAAAAATTGAGAGAACTATCATTGTTTTTGGTGTGATTTAGTTGAAAACACTTTGGGTTCTTTTGCGTTTTGCTGGCTTCTGTTATAAATATAGGGGGATGGGAAAATAATTAGGGATTTTCTTTATTTGGGGATTTGTCTCAATTTGTCGTTTAATTATTTTTATGTCTTTGGATATTATTTTTGGGGATTTTAGGCATTATTGGCCTATCCGGGCTGAGAATTATTCTTTAGGTAGTAGAAAGAAATTATTTCGGGTTTGTATTCTGTAAAACGGGAACTGTTTTCATTAGCAGATTATTATCAGAAGAGGTTTGAGTTCATAACAACTTTCAACCAAGAACTGAACAATGGAGGTTACCACCAAATCAAAGAACGCAACAGAGAAAGCAGCACAGTAGCAACAACTCAAGGAAAGAAGAACGCAGGTCATGAGGGTACCGGATCGCAAGCGTCTGTCGTTGAGGATGTCAAGGACCTAGAAGGATTAAAGGAGTACTTGCGGAATAGGCACGACAAGGAAGATCGGGACAGACTGGCATTTCAAGAACAGGTGACAATCCTGACTCGGGTGATTTCTGAACTACATGTTGCCCAGGGAAAAATGACGGCTTTGAGCGTAGTCGTGCCAGCGACTACAGCCGAAAAGGCTCCAACGGTCGTGGTCGTGACAGCGGCCATGGAACCGACGACGCACGAAGTTGGGAGAGAGACCCATGGCGGGTCGTGGTTTGGGTTTGAGCGGGCCCAACTCTGCTCCAGAACTCCTTGCCACTCGGACGACCGAAGAGATTGCAGCGATCAGCGGCAAGGCGAAGATGCTGGGCTACGACTCGGTAGGACTGGGGGCCGACCTAGGCCTGCTGGGCTTTGGGCCAAACAGAGAGGAGCGACAGGTTAGAGGCGAGGTAATGGGATCAATGTGCCGAGAACCGGTCTGGGCCCGCGAGATGGATGAGTTCAGTTTTGCGGGCCGGGAACAAGTTAGGGTCGAGTTTGAGTCCAAGAAGGGGTCGCTGGGCCCGACGGGAAATCTCATTGGAGTGGCGGGCCGGGCTGACATGTGCTTGAATGACCCAGGCCGAATTGGAACAGGTCAGACAATTTTTGGTCGATCCAGGTAAAGATGAACTGATTCGTTTGGGTTCAACCGCCATGACCGGGGCAGCGGGGTCGAGGCAGGATAGTTCCAGTCATGGGAACGCGGTGGAGCAAGCGACGGGGAGACTTACCCTCAGTGGATGACACCCGGCGGCCGGCGGAGGACAGCTGGATCGGCTGTTGGAAGTCGGCCAAGGTTCGGGAGTTGGTCGGGGGGAAGTTCTATGAGGCGGAGGGTCAGTGGACCACTCCACCACCACACGGTCATGATCATCAGCACCTCGATAACTAGCAAAGCCGGAATGACGACTTCGAGGATGACCGGTATGGAGGTAATTAATATCCTCATGGTGGTTTTGGTGAACCAGTTTTTAGAGCTAAACCCCCAACCATTGAATTTATCAAGTTCAATGGGCAAGAGGATGCGGGGTTGTGGATTTATGCTATTGACAGGTGGTTCAAGAACCACGCCACCCAGGAGGAAAAGAAGGCGCATCTAGCGTCTTTCTATCTAGAGGGAGATGCATTACAGTGGTGGGAGTTGATCGAGAGATCATCTACTGAGGCAGGTATGGAGGTTTCTTGGGAACGCTTCAAGGAGGAGTTGTAGTTCCAGTTCAGCCGATCATTGGGTTGGGCACCCAAGCAGCTAGCCATGCTGAAGAAGACATGCACTGTGGCTGACTACATGTATGAATTTCTTAAGTTATGAAACATGTGCAAGGGCATTCCCTAGGAGAACATGGTGGGACTCTGTATGGCAAGTTTGAAGCTGAGATCGCGGCGGCAGTTAAGGTGTTTGAACCAGTGTCGCTTAAGGTAGCTTTTAGGCTGGTGAGTCGCAAGGAAGAGGAGCTGGCTAGTTGGAGGAGTGCGACATGGCGCTGGCAGAATACTGGAGGAGCCACGGGTGGGAGTGTTGTTGCTGCGGCGGAAGCAGGCACTGGGTCACCATCCCAGCTCGACCAGCAACCCGCTTTCTACCTAAAGGCTTCGTGAAGCTGTCACCGACAGAGAGGAGGTGAAGAAGAAAGAAGGCAATCAAGCTTGAGTTCAAGGTTGGTTTTAAGGGTAGAATGTTAAAAATATAGGGGACTGAGGAAATAATTAGAGATTTTCTTTATTTGGGGATTCGTCCCAATTTAACGTTAATTAAGTTTAGGGCTTTGAGTGTTTATTGGCGATTTTAGGCATTATTGGCCTATTCGGGTTGAAAATTATTCTTTAGGTAGTAGAAGGGAACTATTTTGGGTTAATATTCTGTAAACCGAAAACCATTTTCATTAAGCAGATTATTATCAGAAGATTTACCCTAAACCTAAAAAGTAATCACTCTCCATCTCTCCCACGTCCCACTCTTTCATCCCTCTCCAGAGAGCTGCAACTCAGTCCCTTCTTCCTCACATCCCTATTATGATCATCTCTACTTCCCAAAATCTTTTTTCAACTTCACCCCTAAATCACCCCAAAACAATCCCAAGTAACAAGGCCATACAATCTTGTTTCTATCAGCTTAATTCCAGAATCTAGAGAAGCAGAGACAAATCAGCGGGAAAATCAACAAGTTCATTCCTCCTCCATGAACTAGGTTGCTTAGGATCCCTCTCTATTCTTCCTCCATTCCTCGTGACGAACCCTTAAATTCAATTTCAGGAGATAAATAGAGTTAGACTAGGAGGAAAGGGTTTCTAGGCTAGCAGCTGTTGCAGGTGAGGATGAGAGGAGTAGCGTGGAGTGGAGGACATGAAATTGGAGTTTGGTGCTGATTGCGGAGGGTAGCCGGAAAATATAAGGAAATTGGGACTCATTTGGTTGAGGTCGGCGGTAGATTGGATCTGGATTCATAATTTTTTTACTAATGTTTACCATTTTTTATAAATTTTTTATTAAATTAACGATATCGGTATACCTACATAAACCACTTTGACAACGTTGCTTGTATCTAATTGTTCATTGGAGGAATATCCATGATAAAAAAAAGGGCTGCCTATCAAATCTCAAAAGTTGGCAAATATAATTTAATACCCAAATCTTTTATTTAAACAAAATAATAGCCAAACCTTTTCGAAAACAATATAATAGCCAAATCGTCAACTTTTCGTCCGATCAACTGTTAGTTGACTCTGACGTGTCCTTTTGCATTAGATGCTCTGAAGCACCCATGGCTATCATTCCCTTACAAACCAATATCAGCCTGAACCTGACTATACCAACATATTGTCCACAAGTCAGCAGCAACCTATTGGGAGTGATATTTGTTTCCTTTGTCCCTTCCAGCCTCCTCCCCGTGAGTTTCAAGTGGCCTCTCTAGACACTTGGGTTGGGAATGCGCTTTGGTTTCTTGCTAGTAATAGTTTGTAGTTCATTCATTCCCATTGTTATTATTCTCCCTATTTCCAAGTTGTATATGATGCGGGACGATTGTTACCTTTCAGAATCTTTCCTTTTTTGGGTTGTTAATAATAGCATCATCATGGTTTATGCAAAACTTGAAATTGGTTGGTCTCAAGGTTGTTAAACCCGTATCGAACCCCCGGTTGGACCGGTTTGACCCGAGTCAAGCTTCAAAACGGCCTCCAGAAAGCCCCTCGGTCTAACCCCTAAAGAGGGCGAAGAAGAGAGGGGGAAGAGAGGAAGAGGAATGAAGGAAGGGAGATGGTGGGTGGATCATGGAGGTTAGGTAGATTTATTTTGTGAAAGATAAGTTTTTAATAGATATATGTAAGATAAATTTTATTTTAGTCATTAATCTTTAATTACTACCTTATTTTTATATATATTTAGAAAATGCCTAAAAAGGCTCAAACTGGCCGGACCCTGATTAGACCATTAAACCTCAAACCCCTTGCTTGATCATCTCAATGACTTAAACCGGTTTGAAAATCTTGGTTGGTCCTGATTTTGGTGGGTAGAGATTGAAGTTTTCTTGTTTTGCTGCTTTTAACTTCGTATTCTTTCTTTGTTTATGACGCTTGCTGTTAATTCGTTAAATCAACACTACACAGAAGAACGAAGGCTGTGTCTTGTTGCTTGTAAGCAATGTTTTTTTTTTGTTAAGGACTTAAGGCTACTCTTCTAACTTATGACCCAAGCTTTGTAACAATATGTTCGGTATGCTGCTCTGCTAGACAGAAAGAGCACTTCAATTTCAGTGAACTTTTGCTTTTACAAATTACAACAATCACTCTCCAATCTGTTTTAAATTTACCAAAGAGAGCAGTGCATATCCCACGGGCATTCTTAGGAGCCTTAGCAAACCGGTCTTGGCAAACACCCCAAAGTGACGCGAGCTTGCACCTCCTCGTTCTCTTAGACTTTGTGATACTTGTATTTCTGGCACAGATTGAATCTGGTGATTTGTTGGCTGAATCCATTTAGCACCAAGTTGGTCACAGCTTCCACCCCTTGTTCTGTTGCTAAGTCAATCTGCCAAGTAGTGAAATCAAATCCAAACCCTCAGAATCCATAAGAGAGAAGGATTGTTGTATGAAAGCACTAGGAGATTGAAGGTACCTGTGCTCGCTCAGTCGGGCTGAATCTATGCAGTAGAAAAGCTTTTATGTCCATTGTCCCTGGTGGATTCCCAATGCCTACAAAGCCGCAACTGCATGCATGTTGAGCCAATGAGCCCCATTGAGATGGTTAGCCATAGTGGCATTCAATGAGTTAATCTATGCATACAAACAACAAAAAATTCATGTTCCAATAAAAATCCAAACCAAAATGAAACGGAAATCTGAATGAAAATGGCTCTCATCAACCCCGATGAAGAACAAAACCTAGCAAAGCAATTATGAACTGCAAAAGCAATGAAGCAACGCAACAATGAGTTAAAAGAGGCAGGTTGTTCTGACACTACATTGGCTCCTAGAACGGTGAACACGATCTCCAATCTTTCCTGCCTTCCTGGAGATGAGGGAGCACTTGTAGGTTGGCCACGAACCATAGAACTGTTGGAAACTTGTCTTTCCTACATATCATGTTCTTTGATATTGAGTATAATAAATATATTTTTTCAGTATAATATATTTTATTTTGAAATGCGCAGATAAGAATTTACAACACCAAGATGCTTTTTAAAGCAAAGACAACTTTGGGAGACACCAAGAGATGGAGTTGTTAATATTCTTATCCTTCTAACCTATAGACATAAATGGTTATGGTACTTCTATAGAGATAATGGAATTGAGTTGTTGGTGAGTAGTTGATGGAGATGAAGGCTTTAAATCTGTTCATGCAATTTGAACTCCTTGAGCAACGGGCTATTGAAGATCTATCTGCTATAAAAGAGACGGAAGGAAGAAGAAGCATGTTTAAGGTTGTTAAGTGAAAAGAAGCAAATACAAAGCTGTCACCGTGGTTGCAAACTAGTCCATATAGGAGTGCACAGTTTGTGTGTGAGAGCTGTGAGGTCTTTTCTCTTTAGCAGTGTGTATGCTTGTGATTAAGAGAGAGTTCAAACTTTTGTAACTTCCTTGTTAAGGGTTCGATTCTCACCCAAAGAGAATCAACTTTTGGTTAGAAATCGTAATAAGAAAATCCTAGATACTAGGTCTCAAGGGGATAGTCACCCTTGAGCGGAGACGTAGGCTTAGCCGAACTTCGTTAACAAACTCACTGTGTTTTTACTCTTTGTCTCTACAGTCCTTATACATTTTCTGTTCTTGCTGGGTACTGCAATTTTATAGAAGGACAAACAAACATAGTCTTCCACTTTGGGTTACTCGTTTTACTTGCTTTGGGAAACACGTATTGGGCTTGAGTTGGTTATTTTAATAGTTTGCTTTAAAAGAAAGCCCAAAAATAGGTCCACTTGTGTCTTGTTTTTACTTGAACTAATCATAAACACAAATACCAGTTTTTCCCTTTTGTCTTTTGGATCAAACACATCATTTGCCAATTCTCTTCATCTTCCCTTCTCATCTTCCTCCTATGCTAACCCAGGTCATTGTTTCTGAGTTTCTATTGGAATTTATCTCCCCTCTAGACTCGGCTGTTTGATAAATACCCTAGTGGAGCTGTAGTTGTTTTGTATCCAATAGGTCAGGGGTTCAATCCTCACTAATGTCAGTTTTTCGGTTGGAATTTTTTACAATTTTATAGCTTTAATGGAAAATTTTCCCCGGATAAGTTTAACAAGAATGTCAATCTAATTATTTGACAAAACATCTCGTACATTTTGATAATTCACACAATTAATTTATTTATATAGTTATATAATTATTTTGATTTTTGTCTAGTTAAGATAATATACGAAACATTTTCGGCCCCCCCAAACCCAAAATCCTAGCTCCGCCCCTGAGAACATGGAGATTGTGGAGGTGAAAAGAGAGCTTTCGATAAATCAATTACGTTCGGCCATGGAGATTCTGGGAAGTTTCTTTTTTCTGGCTTCTCGTAGAGAGAGAAAAAAGGAAGCTTCTGGGTTAATTGGGGAAAAAACCCAAAAATTCATTAGTTATTAAAAAAAATTCACAAAATACGTTAGTTAGAATAAAAATTCCCAATCTACACATGTTTCATATTCACCGCCTTTGTTTAAGGCAGTGAATGCAATCACCACATTAGACAAACACGGTGAATAAATCACCGCGTTTTGATCAAACGGTGAAGGCTTCACCGCAAAAGAGTAAAAAGGTTATGGCTTCACCGTTTTAGCCAAACGCAGTGATTTCTTCACAATTTTACTTTAAAACGGTGAAAGTATTCACCGCACTAGGGCACTAAGGGGAATTTCTCCATGTTTCCCACCCCTGGTAGGTAAAAATTAGGTCTAAACCACATAATGTTCACCGCTGTGGTTTAAGGCGGTGATTATCTTCCCCGCCTTTCTCTACGGCGGTGAACATTAGTTGTCTGTCCTATAAATACCCCCTCTAGACTCGGCTGTTTGATAAATACCATCCCCATTTTTGTCAAATTTAAGCAAAAATTCCACCAACTCTGGTTACAGAAGCTCCAATTGTTCGGTATGATATAATTTTGTATTGTTTATATTTTGATGTTTTAGTAGTTATATGAATGTATGTAATGAATTGTTGTTCGGTAGAGATATTAGATAAATTATGGTATGATTGATGTTAGTTATGAATTTCGATTAATTTGTTCATAATACTTTGACTATTGTAATGCTAGTTATGGTCGATTTTATCAGTTTCAAAAATATTATTTTCGTAGCCGTAAATTATGATTTTGGTTAATTTTATTCGAATTAAGCTAATAGTTACTTATTTTCAATTGCATATATGGGTAAATTCAAGAAGTTTCAGCTTATTATTCAGTGGAATGGTCGGGTGTCAAACTTTGACATTGGGATTGATTATGACAACAGTGAATCCACTTTGTTGAAAATTTAGTCGAGATTCACGTGGGAAGAACTTCGTGACATTTGTGCAGACAGGGTTTGTATGGGCGGAAAGACGAGAGTTGGTAAAATTACCTACCGATATCCAGACATGAGTGCTGGTGGGTTTATGTACCAAGAAGTTATCATATACGATGATGACGCGGTTACAATGATGTTACAGTTCCTAGGCGATAACGGGATGCGGCTTGCAGAGGTGTATGTTGAGACCGAGGCGGTCGGTGAAACTCATTCTCACCAGTGTTCTTATGATGATGGTTTTGCAGGAGGGTACAGATGGGTTTGTAGTTCAAGCAACTACGAAGGAGGTGGTTATAGAGGTGGACACTGACTGGGTGGTAGTACAAGCGACTACGGAGGAGGTAGTGGTGCAGGATGGGTGACATCGGAAGAATACCTTCGAGAAAGTACACAGCTCCCTATATACGCCAGCTAACATGGCCGATCCCCAACTCTTTTTGCCTGATCGCTTCCCAGTCACCAAGGAGCATTGGCATCCATATGCCTTGAATCCACCTGTTTGACTTGTCGGGGAACAGAAATCCACCAACCAAACCAATATGGTAGATGCGAGCATAGCGCTCTACTTGATCTTCCAGAGTGTCTGGGCCGATTTGAACCTCATTTTGGATGTGAGTAACGAACCACGGGATCGACACTTGTCCCGCATTCAACGGTTGATGCCCCCGCCCTTGAATTAGTGTGGTGGCCGGCATGTCAAAGGCCAAACGATCACGAATGAGCGGCCCCCGGAAGGTGGAACGTATGGGTTTTGGGGCGCCATCTCTCTGCCATCGCTGTAAGCAGATCGTTGTCGATTTCAATCCGCATGAAATTCCTCAACATACCCAACCCAGTCCTCTCTATATATGGCGGCAGTTGATCATGCCAAGCGGGCAAGTTAGTGGTCCATTTATGAATGGCGTGAATAAGTGATTCCTACTAAAAAATAGAAAAAAAAACATCAATTTGTTAGTTAAAAGAAAGCAAAATAAAATCTTATAAAATAATGAAATAAAGTAAATTGTTTATAAGGTACGTAGTATTGTGCCAAATTGCATTTACCGGAGCGATGTGTTTCTTTATCGTCATTTACCGGATTGTTGTGCCAAATTGCACAGGAGCGATGTGTTTCTGGATCAGATAAATACTTCGTATCTCTTGGCCCATAATGGATATGCAATCGAGGATCGTATATCTCGGCACGCATCTATAAAAAAAGTAATGAAATCAGATTGTTTTGATAAATAAAAAATCACAAAATCAAATTGTTTAGATTAAAAAATCACAAAAGAAAAACCAAGAACCTACCTAAAGAGCCTCTTCGTCCATTTTTTGGAGAAATGCGGACAGAGGTTCGACGGATTTTTAAAGGGACGGGCTTTAGGGTATAGCTCTAGTAATTCTTTCTGATGTGGACGATAGGACTTAGCCGCAACCACATGGATGAATGGAGGGAGAAAGAAGTATAATGTGGTGGTGTAATTTGGAAGAGTGGGAAATGGTTCTATTTATAGGAGAAGGGAACTGCCGAAAATCAATGCAGAGCCATCACCGCGTTTGACTAAGGAAGTGAATGACCCGGATTTTTCGAATGCGGTGAAAGGCGAAGATCGCTGACGTGGGAGGCTGTGAGGCATCGGATCTAGGAGGAAAACTAAAATCCACGCCTCACTGCATCCAACGGCAGCGGTGAAGCATCCGCGCGACGCAGATCGCTGACGTGGACAAACGCGGGAAAGCCCCGCTTTTCTCTCAGGCGGTGAATTCCCCGCATTTGTCCACGTAAGCGATCCGCGTCGCTTTCACCGTAGCCGTCCGATGTCGGGAACTAATCACTGCTTTTAATTAAAACGGTGAATACTTCACTGTTTTAATTAAACGCAGTGATTGGTTCTCTACACTTTCACCATTTTACTCTGCTGCTCTGAAGCCTTCACCGTGTTTGTCTAATGCGGTAATTACATTCACTGCCCTAAAAAAAGACAGTGAATGTGAAAGATGTGTAGATTGGGAATTGTTTTTATAACTAATGTATTTTGGGCTTTTTTTAATAACTAGTGTATCTTGGGATTTTTTCCGTTAATTGGTGGGTCGGGTAATTAGGTTAGGTTGGGTTATTTGGTTGATTGACATGGTGGGTTGGGTTCAATTTTATTTAATTTTTAAAATAGGGTGAATCATCACTTCCATTAGCCACGTCAGCAAAAAATTGACGGCATTAACGGAAACTGACGGAGACTAACAGAGTGAGTAAATATGGACTGTTTGACTGATTTGAGTTATGAACATTTAAATTAAATATTTTTAGTGACTAAACATGACACTTTTTAGAAAAACCAGTGACCAAACTTGTCATTTACAAAATAAAAATAAAACAATAAAGGCTTCACAAAGTTAGATCCAAAACGCACCGTGTAATTAAACATGGAAAATTATTCCGTGAAACCCACCTAAAGCCGCAATTTCAAAATGAAGAAAAATGAAGTGATGAATGTGTAATTGTGTATTATATATGTTGGGTTATAGGTATAATATGCCCCTCTACTATGTAGTTTTATCAAACATGCCCCTCGACTATTTTTTACATCAAACATGCCCTTTTACTTTGGAAAAATGATCAAACATGCTCTTTTGTTAAAATTTTCATTAAAAACTCTTCAACCATGGTTGAACCGAGATATAGACGACCCGACATCGACAAATGAGAGAGAAAATATCAGTTTTGTCCTCCATTTATTTCTCTAGGTCTTGTTAAAGTAAAATTATTAGAGGTATTTGGCTCTACAAAAGAACCAAAAAAATTCTAAAGTGAATTACCAGGGATATTATAGACATTTGTGTCGCCCAAACCAAGGTTTGACCGTGATTGACGGTAATTTGAAGGGGACATTATTAACAAAGACGAGTCAAAGAAGCAACTCTACATTTTGAACTAAATGCATCGTTTAGCTTGCTGATTAAAAATTGCCACCGTCTCCAAAACCATCTTTCCAAAATACTCTTTCCAGTTCCAAACATATTGGCTCTTCTATTTCAATGCAGCACTGTTACTTGGATTTTTTTCTAGATTAGAGCCTTCACGCAACGTGTCTTATACGAATTCAATAAAGGAACTCGAGTATTGCTTTAGATCGAAGAGACATAGGCTTAGAATGAAGAGAAATAGAGGATGTGAAGGCTAAAGCTATAAACTACTTGGTTTCAATGTTCTCATATTAATAAATGAAAGACGAAGTACATATTTATAGGCACAGAACATCTCATTTCTCCTACCTAAAACATGAAACTTCTCCTACAAGGAAACAATAACCAAATCCTAAACAACTAATATAAAACACTCCAAATCCTACTAAGACAATTAAATAATAATAATATGAAATTCGAAGTAATTAATTAATAAGACTACGAAAAATGTATGAGCCAAGAAATTTGTAAATAATTATGAATAGCTCATATCGTAACAAACACCATTACATGCATCCAGGAAACTGCAATCCTTGTAACAATCAGCAAAGCTTCCCCTAGAAATTAAAGCAGTCTAAGAAAC
The DNA here is from genome assembly GCA_964030455.1 of Linum trigynum. NCBI lineage: Eukaryota > Viridiplantae > Streptophyta > Magnoliopsida > Malpighiales > Linaceae > Linum > Linum trigynum. Next base: position 12,692,908 of record OZ034815.1, on the reverse strand, counting down.
TTATACCGTCACGCTTGAATCCTGACAATGAAATCGTAGATGGGGTGTAGGCAACGATCCCGAAAATACGCCAATCCTTATCTCCATGGCCGACCTGAAGAGGCTTAAGCTGTTGGGTTTCAGGGTTGAAGAGATTAAGCTCTCCATTCTCCCCCATCGAAAAATAGTAGCCGTCCTTCCAAATTCCAGGAAGGCTGGTCATGTAAGAGAACGTATCGGACGAAACAAGTGGGCGCATCAAATATCCTTCAAAGCTAAACAACTTAATCCAATTACCAGAAGAAGCTGACAACGATGAGTCTCTATTAACCAACTTCTTATAGTCCAGGATCCCCCATAACTCATAATATTGAAAGAAATTATCCACAAACTTCCAATCAAACATATTATAGATTGCCAGGATGGAGTTGCTTTTCAACACGAGACCCATGGCGAGGGGATCTGTATCTAAAAAACGAGCAACCCGGTCATGATACATCCCAAACGTTTCAAGCTTGAATGTTTGCTTGCTCATGTTGAAGTTCATAATGTAGCATTTTTTACACATGTGGCAGGAATGGAACCATGAGGTTATGTTGCTATTACGGTTGACAAGAAGCTTGTAGTTCCCAGCAAAAAAGGGTAGAGGAGAATTCTCAAGAGCCATCTTGCTGCTTATTCTAAGCTCCCTCCACTTGTCATCCCTCATGCTGTAAACCCAAGTGCAAATCAATGGGAACTTGGAGGAATGACTAAACTGATCATGGTACCCATTCCCATCGACCGAAAATTGTCTATAAGATCTCAAGGTGAGAATCACGACGATTTTGTAATCGCTCGTCTTTGAATCAAAACCGAAACTCAAATATTCGTCGACTGTAGGGAACCTTGGCAGTTGAAGGAAACGATCATGAGGAGGAGGAGGGCGAGAGGGAATTGAAGGAATTGAAGGCAATTGCTTGGCTTCTCCAGTTGTGGGATTCCATAAAATCAAACATGAGGCAGCCACTCGACCATTTTTTCGACTACCTATACACAATATCCCATCGCAACTCCCTACAATAATCGAGTTATTAGGATTAATGTTAACTACTACTTCAGGAGGAGGAGGATTAAGTCCATTTTCATCTAATACATTTTGCTCTCCTATAATGTTGTAAGAGAGCAAAGAGTATGTCATTCCACGTGCATTAATATCATCATCATCTTTAGGGGTATAATCAAAATTGTACTTGAAGAAGGCGCCATGAAGAACTTCATAAGGACGATCAAGATACACCATTGTCTGCCAACGAAAACGATGGAGACGAGTACGCATCACAATGATCTGTCGGCAGCTATCCATTCGATTGTCAAAACTTAGAAAACTGTGAATGAAATTGGGATGTGACAGAATTTGACACCATAATTTGCTGAGGCAACGGAGTCTGACGATGCAAGAACCATCATCCACCCTCTTCAAAATATCGATTACCAATTCATTCGGAAACCAACTACTACTCCAACTCATAGTATTACTATTACTACTCCTCTTTTCGTTACTATCATCTCCCTCTTTGTTATTTTTTCCAATGCTTGAAACCTCCGTTTCCAATGCCCCGTCAACTAATTTGCTCGTGCTACCTCCCATGATTGCTAGCTGTTTTGGGTTTTGTACATAATGCTGTTTTGGTTGATGCGGCATGATATAGTTCCATGCATAAAGTACATGCATAAGAATAGTTCTTTTATGGTATTCTTACTCTTACCGATTCTAGTGCATGAATATGTTGCGTGGATTGGATGGTTCACCAAATTTGATTGTTAATGGTTGCTTCCTTGAGTTCATTCCATAACTTGCGTAAGTAGGAATTGTTCTTTTCTACGCCTTCCCCACTTTTCTCGTTTTCACGGTTTTAAAAAATATTCAGAACTCCCACAAAAAATATATATCAAGAACCAAACCACAACAAAAAGTTAACATCATTTTAAATGTCATACTTAATTTGGTAATACATTATTTCTATTAAAATAACATTAATTATCAAACCGTTAAAACTTAAACATAAGATTACCACAAAGACTTGAAAAGATAGTGAAAGTATTTTTCATAAAACATCGTTATTACAAAATTGAGTTAATAGCATTATGTACCCCTTTACTTTTGTAAATTAACAAACATACACCTCTATTATTTTTTGCACAAACATACACTTTTAATATTAAAACGTAACAAATGTGCCCTTCCGTCTAATTTTCTGTTAAGTGATCATAAAAGAGACTGGAAAATGACCCAATTGCCCTACCCTTACTCCTACATCCTAATTTCAGTTTTAGTTATTTTGTTTATGATTTATTTATGTCCCAAATAATTTAATTAAAATAACAAACCCTAACAATTCATTGGGTGCCACTTTCGGAACCTGAACGGGAAACCCATCAATCTCTCTCGCCCACGTATTTGTCCTCTCCTTCTCGCATTTCAGACACCCAATAAATTCCGGCTTCCACCACTACTCCTCCTCCTGCACTTTTTCTCACCAATCCATCACTCCCATTCGCGAATGGCCTGAGAACCCATACAAGCAAGCACGAGCAACAATAACTAGAAGAATAAACGTATAGGATTAGTGAACTAGCTAACTGTTCCGTTTAATGTCATTTCTTGCGGGCGGGGGTATGGCCGTATGGGTGAGTCGCTATCGAACCTTATGGAAGGTGCAAACGGCACGGTAATAGAGCCAGGGCTCGATGACATACCAGAAAGCTGTGTGACCTGCGTCTTCACCTACTTGACGCCGCCAGAGATTTGCAACCTCGCGCGGCTCAACACGCGTTCCGCGGTGTGGCGTCGTCAGACTTTGTTTGGGAGAAGAAGATGCCGAATCGAGGGAGAACAGGGGAGACAGATTGTTTATTGTGACTGCCGGTTAATTATTTAGATTTTTCATTTTAATTAGTTTATTTGGGACACAAATAAATTATAAATAAAATAATTAAATATGAATTTATGAGTGTAGGAGGGAATTTTGCGTCATTTTTAGTCCCTTTAACGACCACTTAACAGAAAATTAGACGAAAGAGTACACTTGTTACGTTTTAATATTACAAGGGTATGTTGTGCAAAAATCTAGTAGAGGGGTACATTTGTTAATTTACAATAGTTAGAGGGGTACAAAATGCTATTAGCTCTAGAAAATTTAAAACAAATAAATAAATATTTAAAAAAAACTCACAACAGCATATTTAAAAAAATATATATTTACAAAAATTGACAGCATAAACATTCGTAATAAACACACATGAAGTCTCTAAGTACAAGAGATTGATAAATCTTCATATTGGAAGTTATCTATAGTCTTTAATCTTCAAATGATCTAGTTGAATCCCTTAGTATGCTTCTGATACTTCTACAATTTTTGAGCACCTGTGTGAACTTGTGTCATAATCCTAGGTTCATTTTGATATGTCAATGAAATCATTCGATATACTTATAAATGCATATGCTCGTGCAATACTTGCTAATTAAAAGCTTAGTTTACTCGAAATAGCTTTTCTTAATACTTGTTCTGAAATGAGGCCATGATCCCTTCTCACAACTTATCGTATTCTTCACTACAACTTATGGATCGCCTTGGTAGTTTCCTTGCACTTCTTAGATATCTTTACATCGATAACTTGTTCTAATTTACTCATTGACAAGACTTATCGAACTCTTCATTCGTTGACAACTCTGATGTCATAGTGTTTTCCGACGAGAAAACTTGCGTAGAAATCGAATTGATAGTACCTTGACTTCTTGGACAACGATTAAATTAACAAATTTCACACCTCTTCAAACAAAGTTAGAACTAGGGTGTTCAATGTTTACACAAATCACAAGACGGATCTATACTAAATTAGTCCTACTCCTATGGAGGTTCAGTGAGAGATCCAGATCTACGACTATGGCTAAAATTTGCAGAGGAAAGATAAAAAGATAACAGTTGACATTGGCTTGTCTGTTGTGAATTTAGCGAACCCTTTCTCTGTCAACTCCTCCTCGTATTTATAGCCGTTAGGTAGTAACTGACGTAGAAAACCGTCAAGAGAGTAACTTCCAAAAAAAACTGCTTCCCTTCTTCCTCGGTCGTGGCTGGCGTGTCCTTAAACGTGGAATAATCGGCAGTTTCTCAGTTAACCGCCCAGGTGCCTCTCTCTTTTGGAGCTGAAGTCTTGATGCTTGCGTCCTCTCCACCATGTCCTGTCAGATCTCACGTCTAAGGTCGTCAAGATCTCGCGAACATGGTCTAATCTCACGAATAAGGCCTTCTAAATCTCGCGACCAAGGCCGTTAGATCTCACGACCAAGGTGGTGTAAATCTAGATCTCACAATGAAGGTTGTCTAGATCTCGCGACCAACATGGTTTACCAGATTTAGTCGTATTTCGTGGCTTTCATCTCTTCACATAGTTTGCCTTCTCACGTCCAACTCAGCACATAGCTTGCTATCTCACGTCCTACTCGTTGTCTTAGATCTAGAACGTGGTCTAGATCTCACAACCTACGTGGTTGTCTAGATCTGGATCTCGTGACAAAGGCCTTCTAAATCTCACGACCAACGTGGTCTAGTCTCACGATGAAGGCCGTCTAGATCTCGTGACCAATCGTTGACTTAAATCTCGATATGGTCTAGATCTCACGATCTACGTGGTCCTCTCAAACCTTGCGACGAAGGTTGTCTAGATCTAGATCTCGTGACGAAGGCCTTCTATATCTCGAGACCAATGTGGTATAATCCCATGACAAAGGCCATCTAGATCTCGCAACCAACATCGTCTAATTTCGATCTTGCGACAAAGGTCTTCTAAATCTTGCGACCAACGTCGTCTACCAGACTTAGCTCCCTCGTGATGAAATTAATGCCTTCTCGAAAAATTAGTCGGCTGGGTGTTACGAATTGATCTAATAACATTAATGCCTTCTCGGAAAATTAATGCCACCCTCGCGATCAAATAACATTAATTGTTATTAATTGATCTAGTCTTATAAAGATAATAGATACCTTGTAAATAATCAATGTGGTACAGGATTATTGTTAAGGGTGTAAACACATAGAGGCTCTTCGAATCATTCTATGGTCATCGAGTTGTATTAAGGTCACGAAATATGGTTCCATATTCGACCTCTAGCCTAAAAATGGAATGAATTCATGTGAACCCTATTCTAGGCAAGGTAAGTTAAGAATTCATCTGTTAGTTCCTCAAGGCCCAGACTTGATAACGTTTGTTCTTGTCATGACCATTTATTATAATCTTCTGTTTTGAGTGTTAGATTTTTTCACCAATACCTAGATGGATTGGTTTGGTAGCTTAATCATGTAAACTGGCTTGGGGTTTTTTTACTCATACCCCAATATCATTCCAACTCATTACCGGTGGTTCCTCCTTCTATCATATACTTGGCACCTCTTGTACTCTTTAAATCAGGATTATTCATAGTGGCACATGTTGGCACACCTTAGAACTTCTGACTTCTACAATAATATATCTTAGGTTCCTCTTGCATGATCCAACTTATTCCTTGTGTCCTACTTATGAATTTGGACGATATATTGGCAGAGGAATCTCAGTAAAATATGAGTCCTCGCTTTGTTTTTATAGCTAGGAAAGATATTAAACAAACCACGACAGGTGTCTTTACATGATTTGCAGGATATTTAAATAAACATAAATGCTAAACAACTAATAATAACTACTGTTACACTGTAGTTTTCACTCTTTTCTTTCACGCGACTCCATTGCACGACGTCGTTCTTCTCTTCTTTCCAACTCCAAATCCTTCTGCAAATAGGATTGCAGCTTCTCCATTCCCTTATCTTCTACAACAAACATTAGACCATCGATTATGTCAGCCCCCTCAATTCGGTGGTATCAACTTGATCCCCAACTTGACCAAAAGTTCCTTTAGTTTGAATCGGTCAAGCCCCTTTATGAAAATGCCTGCAAGGTTGTTAACAAAATTTCCATGCATGTCTATTTGGATATGTTTAATCCTCTCATGGAAGATTGGGTTCTCTCCTATGTGATTAGCATATATGTTGTCACAATAAATAGTTATGGGAAAGGGAACTTCAATTGAAAATTTTGTTAACAACCTTTACCATTCAACCTTAGAAATCAAGTGCGTTAATGCTTTGTACTTTGCTTATAATGACGATCTAGAGACCGTAGTTTGATTCTTAGTCTTCTAGGTCACCAGAGAAGAACCAAGCAAAACGCAATATCTAGAAATGATCTTCGTGTGTCAGGGCAACTTGCCCAATCTGAGTCACTGTAATCTGTCATTTTCAAGTCAGCTTCACTGCTAAAATGAATTCCTTGGTCTGGTTAGGACTTCAAATACCTTAGAACTATGTAAGCAGCCTACAAATGTTATGTACATGGTGTTTTTTATATTGGTATAGTTGTTGTACATCAAATGCAATGTCTGGCCTTGTAATGGTAAGGTAGTGTAGTCTACCAACTAACCTCCTATAGCCTTATCCATCCTCCAGTAGGGTACCTTTGGATGTTAACTTCACTTTAGTCTCAATTGGTGTTTTACACCCCTTCGATTTCAGTTATCGCGTGTCATTCAAAAGTTCAAGGCAATACTTTCCCTAGCAAATATCCAGTCCCCTTGAAGTTCTACTGACTTCCAGCCCCATAAATTATTTAAGTGGCCCCAGTAACTTGATTTTGAACTCTTTACCAAAATTTTCTTTTACCTATTCCATGCCTTTCTTTGAGTTTCCCCTAGAATAATATCATCAACATTTATTAATAATACTATGACCTTCCCATGAGTTCATTTGGTAAAGAGAGAGTAATATGAGGCCGACTGTGAAAATCCAAACTTCAATAAGAAACTTGTCAATTTAGCAAACCACTTTATGGATTTAGGCTCAAACTAATTTATAACACTAATTTGTCAACACAGACTAATAATACTGTGATCTTTTCCATACATCTGACTTAATGGCCTCATAATAGGATACCTGGTGCAGGATTGAACATTGTTGCCAAATGCTTCAAATTTGAGTAAGGAGTCTAACTAATAATCATTCTATTTGCTTGCCAGATTTATGTGTCTTGGAGGTCTTCTATTCACTAGAGTGTTTGGATCATCTGGATCAACATCAGCTCTGGATAAAGTTCATCTTCATCAGATTCAAAGTATGTGTAGTGATCATTGATCACAAGATTAGTAGCCATAGGTGAAACGTCGTGCTCATTATTCCCCCTTCATCTGGAGATGAATTAGACTGAGGAGGAGGTGCGAAAGAAGGTGGAACAAGAGAAAATGGAATATGGAGAGGAGGTGCTATGACTGGGGTTAGAACTAATGGACTGGGAGAAGAGGTAGAAGAAGAAGGTGTAGAAGATTGATCTAGAGATGTAAAAGGAAGGATAGGGTCATTGAAAGAAAAATCCCAGAAAAAAAAAAACTTTCTTGTCATGAATGTCAAGAACTTTGTAAACCTTAATGCCTGCAGGTATACACAAAAACACACACTGTCTAGCCCTCTGTAACTTGGTTCTACCATGTGCCAATGTGTTTGCATAGAATAAGCAACCAAACACCTTCAAGTACCCCAAAAATGACACTTGCTTATATAAAACCTCATAGGGGTTATGTTACCAAGAAAGGGGTTAGGGATCATGTTGATCAGTTAGACAACATGCAATACAAACTCACTCCAGTAGGTTAGTGGCAAGGATGACTGAAACTTCAAACATCTAGCTACATTCAAGATATGTTAGTGCTTTCTCTCTACCCTACCATTCTGCTAAGGATTTTCAACACAGGAGACCTGATGTTCTATTCCTTATGTTTTGAAAAATTCACACATCTCAAACTCCTTACCCTGATCAGCTCTAATGATCTTGAGTCGTATGAAACTGGTTTTTAACGAGATTAGAGAAACCTTGAATCAACCCTCTTGCTTCACTCTTATGTCTCATTAGATACACTCATACACTTCGAGAACAATCATCAACAATTGTAAGAAAATAGTAATAACCATCATAAGAAACAGTGGACAAAGGGCCTCAAATATCCATATGCATTAAATGAAAGATCTCAGGTGCTACACTAGTGCTAAAAAGAAACGGTAGTTTTCATTGTTTGGATAGATGACATACATCACAATGAAATCTGTTAGTACTTGTAATAGGAGGACTTACATTGCTAAGTAAAGAGAGCCAGCCTATCATGACTAGGATGTCCTAGCCTCAAGTGCCACAGGTTTATGTCTTGGGGATTGAAATTGAAAGAAATGGTTTCTTGGTGTTGATGAGCTGGTGGAAAAGGCTTGGCTGGTCTTGAGGAAAGGGCTAGTTGGTAAAGGCCTCTATTTGTTTGAGCTAAACCAACTTCTTCTGGCTTAAGAGGTCCATAATTTCACATTTATCAGAATGGAAATGTAAGGAAAAGAGGCAATCATGGGCAAGTTTGCTGACAGAAATGAGATTTAATGAGAAATGTTGCATAATGAGGCCATCATGTAATGTTAAGCCACAAGTCAGGACCATTGTGCCTACATAAGTGACTGTAACTTTAGTACTATTGGGAAGGTAGAAAAAAGTGTCTTGCATTCGCCCATAGTTAGAAAATAGACTAAAACTACAAGCTATATGGTCTGAAGCACCCGTGTCTACAATCCATAAGGTAAGATAATTGGTTTTGCAGTTTTGGGAAGAAGACATGACATGTATCCCTGAAAAGTTTGGGAAGGTGGAAGGAACTTGTGTGACTGAATAAGCTTGATGATTGAGAGATGGAGAATTGGGTGGTGAAGGTTGTGTGTTAACACCAGTTTGTAGGAGATACCCGAGACAATTCATTTCTTCAAGAGTGAATGCAAGTGGTGTTTGTTGCTTACCTTCATTGATCAAACTCCCTTCTGACGGACTCTCAATTCCACTTCCTTGTGAGATAGACCCAACAAACCTTGGTGTGTTGGAATTCGAGTTGGAACTGGAATTGGATCCTCCATCTTTCTGCATCTCTTGCTTCCTTTTCAGCTTCAAACAATCTTCAATATTGTGATTGTTGATTTTACAGAGCCGATAAAACTTCTTCCCCTTACTTATATATTCTACCTTGAGTTGTTACCTCCAAATGCTAAAGCCAATGTATGTCCTTTCTTTCCTCCCATGGACACATCAGCCTTCAATTTTTGCTCATGCTTAATTAAATCATCCACAATTGCTGATATTGTTGGTAAAGGCTTTTGCATCAACAATTGTGTCTTGATCACTTCAAATTCAGGGTTGACCTCTCTCAGAAAACAGATCATATAGTTTGTCTCTTGCTTCTGCACAAAGGTAGTAATAGCTGCACATGGAATTGGATTTCCAGGTGCACATGTACAAGATGTGATAGGACAGAACTCCATGTATTTATTTCATCCCAAAGCCCCTTAATAGTAGTATAGTATTGATTAATGGTCCTAGAACTCTGCTTACATACCTGATCTCATCCTCTAGGTTTGCAATTCTTAAGGCATTAGGCAGGCTAAACCGCCTATTCACTTATCCCACGGTGTCTTATAATTATTGTGATTCAATATAGATCTCCTAAGTTCTTTTTTCATGGAGTTTTGAATCCAACAACGAACAACTGTATTACAAGCATCCAATAATGGAATTGATCCATCTATAAATCCAACATTATTCTTCAATTTTAGTACTACTTTCACAGGTCTACTCCACATTACATAATTGGTGCCATCAAAGAGCTCAGCAACGAGAGATTGAGACATGTTTTCATTTGGGTTAAGGTAATAAGGATTACCAAAAACAACAATCTCTGGTTGTATCTGGTTTGGATGGAAGCTGCTAAATTGGAAGGTTGTTGTTCCCGTTGTTTCGTTGGCACAACAGAAGTTGCGAGACGACATTTTAGGTGGAGTCTGACGCTTTGATATCCTGTCATCTGATAAAATTGTATTTGCACATGTTTGCACCCTCATTTCTTATCCGTTTTGGCTCATAGTCGTGTGTCTTTGGACTATGTTTATGCTAGGATGCGTTCTTTTGTCATATTTCAAGTCCCAACGTCAAAGGAAGGTCTAGGCGCGAGTTTCAAGTCATTTTTAGGTCATTTAGTGTAGTTGGAGCAAAAAACGGGCAGCCTCACTAAGAAACACAGTCGTGGTCATTGAGGGGCACACCAGTTCTTTTTAGTTCCCTAGCTAAAACGATGCAAGGGGCAAAACACGGGGGCCACTGCCCCAAAGCACGGTCGTGTACCGCGCTAGTGTTTTTACTGTCGAGAGCTGTGTGGACTGCTGCTGAAGAATCCAAAACATGTGCAGTCCTAACCCAAAGCACAGTCGTGTCCTTCATTGGTCACGACCCTGTTCTCCTTGGAAACAGACGTGTTTTCCCTATGACATTCTGAGTTTTCCCACGTGATTTTTGAAAACACGGGCGTGATAAGTTGGACACGGCCGTGTCCACTACTGTGTTTTGCCGGTCTTGAGTTAAACTGGCAGTTTCGAACCAAAAGAGGGGAATCAAATTTTCAGAGCAAAAAAAGAGTTCTAGAGAGAGAAAGTGCGAAGAACAAACCCTAGGATTGATTTTGGAGCTGGGTTTCATCAATCAAGCTTGGATTTCGTTATTGCAGAGAAGATTATCATCACAGAGCTTATTGTACACATAATTATGAGTATGATTCCTTTGATTGTTATTTTCTACTCTCTCTATGGAGTAAACCTTTCTCTCACTTGGGTATGAAGAACCCTAGTTCCTATGTTAGGAATTTTAATTGTAATGAATTTTGGATTGATATACTGTTTGATTATAATCGATTGAAGTGTGTTTATTGAGTCAATTGAATTTTGATCAACTTCTTTTGATTTCTGCTTCAACCTGAGATATATAGAATCTGATTAGGTTGTTAGAGCTTCTTCAATCGATATAATTGAATTGATTGCAATAGAGTCAGTCCATTCACTGCTTTGTACTGGAATCTAGTTCCAGTAGTGGAGTTCTGTGTGAATCGCCTTAGCAGTCTATCCCGGTGAAGGCTAGTCGTCTGTCGGGTAGTTTGTCTGAGAGGGCTTGGTCGACTTAAGAGATTCCAAGCTACTGTTGGATCTTCTGCAGTTTAATCAACAGTAAATCAACCAAAGGAAATTACAACTTGAACCTAACCAAGGAGCTAGGGAGACTCATTCCCGAGTGACTCTTCTATTGCTTCAGAAAACCGAACAATTTAGTGCTTTATTTCTGTTTACTTTGAATTCACCTACATTCACTTAGTCACTTTAGATAATAGATAATCACGGAGTAGGCAGTACATCTAGGCCCTAGGTTGACATTAATTACTTGATTCCACTATACTACATTTCCATTCTGCGATTACACTTGGCCGCAGTTTGGTGTTGTGTCGTAGTGAGTCAAGTTTTTGGCGCCGTTGTCGGGGACTTCTAGGTTATTGTAGAAACGTGAAAGTATGTTACTTTAGCATTTTCTTTACTGTATTCTCTCTTTTCCACCTGTATGCCTTCATGGGTTGTGTTTGCAGTTTGTGCGCAGGTAGTGCATGACCGTAGCCACTCAGGAGATCTACTACCGTTACACCAGGAGCTTGAACGAACCTGTAGCAACTTCAAGAGAGCTTTGAAAGCACGAATGGCTTCGGAGGAGTCTCTAGCACAGCTAAACATCAACTAGGAGGAAGAAATGGGTGATCCAAACGATGGCGGGGATTAATGAACCGCCAGGACATCATACATGAGGTCGCCCATCAAACACCCTCAAGTTGCGGCCAACAACTTTGAGGTGAGCACCTTAGTTATCACCGTGTTGAAAGGTTCGGTGGTATTCTGTGGGAAGACAGGCGAGTGCCCGCGCTCGCACTTGAGGCAATTCCACGAGCTGATCGATGGAATCAAGATTATGGGGTCCCTGCAGATGCCATCCAGCTGAGATACTTCTCATTTACTCTAGAAGGACAAGAAATGGAGTGGCTAGACACCCGGCCTCCGGGATCGATCACTATGTTCGCCGGCCTGGCTGACAACTTCCTCACTCGCTATCATCCTCCGTCAAAGACAGCGGACCTGCAGAAGAAGATCACTCATTTTGCATAAGAAGAATATGAGACCATCCGGGATATGTGGGAGAGATACATCAGTCTCTTTCTGAAGTGTCCCAATCATGGTTTCAACGACGCTTTCAGGGTGGGCACCTTCTACCGGGCCCTTCCCCTAAGATAAGCAGCTGATCCACTTGGTATGTGGCGGGAACATGCTGACTAAGACGTCACCATAGTTAAACCAGCTCTTTGAGGAGATGGCAGAGCAAGGATATGATTAGGGTACTGCTAGGAGGTCGAGGCGAGCACCAGGTCGGGGTGTACATGCTATGGACACTTAGTCCTTTGATTTGGTGCAGGTTATGTCTAAGCTGGTCTCAGCCATCGATCGTATTGGAATGGTTACCAGGATAGGTCAGCAGCATGCAATGTGCTGCCAGTGGTGCGAGAGCTCCCATCATACTGTAGAACTTCATCGGCAATTGACATGCTATGACACAACACCAAACTGAAACAAAATATAATCGCAGAATGGAAATGCAGAATAGTGGCAAGTTCAATTTATCAACCTAGGGACTAGATCTACTGCCTACTCTGTGATTACCTATTATCTAGCGGGACTAAGTTTAGTGAGAGTGATTGTAATGAAAAGCAGTAAGAAAGGAGGAAATTGTCCGAAGTTATTAAGCAAGGGAAGAGTCACTCGGGAATGAGTCCCCCTAGATCCTTAGTTAGGTCAAAGTTGTAATTTCCTTTTGTTGATTTACTCTAGATTAAACTGCGGAATATCCGACAGTGGCTTGGAATCTCTTAAGCTGACCAAGCCCTCTTAGACAGACTAACTAGCAGGCGACTAGCCTTCATCGGGATAGATTGCTGAGACAATAAACACAGAACTCCACTACTGGAATTGAATTCCAGTACAAAGCAGTGAATCGATTAACTCTCGTACAACCAATTTACTACTACTGACTAATGAAACTCTAACAACCTAATCAGATTCTATCTATCTCAGGTTGCAGCAGAAATCAAGAAAAGTTGATCAAGTTTCAATTGACTCAATAAAACATGCCTCAATTGATTATAATCAAGCAGTATATCAATCCAAATATAATTACAATCAAGATCCCTAACATATGGAACTAGGTTCTTCATATCCAAGTGAGAGAAAGTTCTACTCCATAGAGAGAGAGAGAGGAAAACAAAATACAAAGCAATCATACTCATAACAATGGGAAGAATCCGCTCTGGGATGTCAATCTTCACTCATAGGGATGCAATCTGGGCTTCAATGGTGAGAAATCCACTCCAAATAGCTCCTACTGTTTTTTCTTCGCACTTTCTCTATCTAGAACTCTATTTTTGCTCCAAAAAGTCGAATCCCCTTCATTTGGCTCAAATCTGCCTCTTTCAACTCGATTCTGGGCAAAATACGGGCATAAATATCGTCGTAATTCTTCCCTGCCTGTATTTTGCCCAAAACGCGCGTTTTGGTTAAGTCTCAGCGCATCCAAGGCTCCTCTTCACAGTGAAATTACGGGCTAGACACTGAGAAATAAGACCGTATTTTTGGGAATACTGACTGGATTTTGTACCTAAGCCATCACAAGGCTCGGCATAAAAAATACTGGCAGTAACTTGTGAATTACGGTCGTAATTTAGGGAATACGGGCAGTAATTTGTGAATTACGACCGTATTTTTAGGGAGTCTGCCCGTATTTCATTCTCAGCTCCACTTTTGAGAGGCTTTTGAGTGACCAAACGACCTCCGATTGACTCGAAACTTGCGCCTATGCCTCCCTTAACTCACTAGGACCTGAAATATGACAAAATAATGCAACCTAGCGTAAAATAGGCCAAGACACCACAAATTGGAGCCAAAACGGTTAATAAACAAGTGTGCAAACATGTGCAAATATGGTGCTATCAACAATGCCAGGCGTTTCGACCCCTACAACAACACCTATAACGAGGGGTGGCGCCAACATCCCAACTTCTCCTGGAGTGGAAATAAGCCTGAGCCACCAGTCTCCCAGGGACCTCCAAGCTTTCAGAGACTGCCATACCATCCCAGGCAGGGGGAATTCCAGCAAGAACAACAATCTCTCTACCAGCCCAGATCGGGGCAAGTTCCTCAACCACAGCCGAGAATTTTTCAGCAGCCAAGTGCAGCTCCTGCAACCCAAGTGTAGAATAATCTGATGGCAGAGCTGCGGGATCTAGTGTGTTCTCTAGCCAGCTCGAGTGCTACTAAATTTAACAACATCGAGTAGTTCATGGATAAACCTTCCACTAAGTTCATGGAGCTTGAAGCTGGATAGAGGAACACTCAGGCAGTTCCGAGGGATATCCAGGCCCAACTTGGAGGTGTGGCTCAAGTTGTTGCGTAGAGGGAGTCGGGTACTTTACCGGGTCATAGCATTGCCAAACCAAAGGACCCGAATTCCCACTACCATGCTGTCACTACACGAAGCAGCAAAGTAACTACAGAACCACCTGTCCAGGCCAGATAGGAGAAAGAGAAACCTGCTTCAGAACTTCCAGCTGATGAGCATGAAATGGAGAAGGAGGTTGAGGTACCTGATCCTAAGCTGCAACCAGTGGTGAAGGAGTATGTCCCTCAACTTCCATTTCCTACTTGGTTGCACAAAGACCGACTAGAGACTGAGTTTTCCAAGTTTATGGCAATGCTGAAGCAGGTGAACATTAGTATGTCGTTCGTGGAGGCATTGTCGAAGATGCTCAAGTATGCTAAATTCATGAAGGATCTCCTCACGAACAAGAGGAAGCTTGGGGAGCTGTCGACGGTGATGCTCAACGAGGAGTGTTCTGCCATCCTACAGAACTAGCTACCAGAGAAGTGAAAAGATGCAAGGAGTTCTACTATTGACAGGCTACGACACAACACCAAACTGCGACCAAGTGTAATCGCAGAATGGAAATGCAGAATAGTGGCAAGTTCAATTTATCAACCCGCGGACTAGTTCTACTGCCTACTCCGTGATTACCTATTATCTAGTGGGACTAAGTTTAGTGAGAGTGATTGAAATGAAAAGCAGTAAGAAAGCAGGAAAATGATCGAAGTTCTTAAGCAAGAGAAGAGTCACTCGGGAATGAGTACCCCTAGCTACTTAGTTAGGTCAAAGTTTTTAATACTTTAGGTTGATTTACTGTTGATTAAACTACGGAAGATCCGACAGTAGCTTGGAATCTCTTAAGCTGACCAAGCCCTCTCAGTCAGACTAACCGGCAGGCGACTAGCCTTCACTAGGATAGACTGTTGATGCAATAAACACATAACTCCACTACTGGAATTGGATTCCAGTACAAAGTAATGAATCGGTTAAATCTCGTATAACCAATTCACTACTACCAATTAATGAAGCTCTAACAACACCAATCTGCGACCAAGTGTAATCGCAGACCGGGAATGCAGTAACAGGCAAGTTATATTATCAACCCGGGCTCTAGATTTACTGCTTACTCAGTGATTCTCTGTTATCTAGCCAACTAAAGTAAGTGATTGTTGTTTAAAAGAAAAAGCAGAAAGAAAGCAGGAAATTATTCGGTTTTCTTAAGCAGGGAAGAGTCACTCGGGAATGAATCCCCCTAGCTCCTTAGTTAGGTTTCAATTGCAATTTACCCTGTGTTGATTTACTGTTGATTAGACTGCGGAAGATCCGGCAGTAGCTTGGAATCTCTTAAGCTGACCAAGCCCTCTCAGTCTAACTACCCGGCAGACGACTAGTCTTCACCGGGATAGAAAGCTGAAGCAGTAAGAACAGAAATTCACTACTGGAATTAGATTCCAGTACAATGCAGTAAACTGGCTAACTCTCGTATAGCCAATCTCCTACTATCGAATGATGAGACTCTAGCAACCTAATCAGATTCTATCTATCTCAGATTGCAGCATGAATCAGGAAAAGTTGATCAGACTTCAATTGACTAAATAAACATGCATCATTCGATTAAAATCAAACAGTAATATCATCCCAAGTCATTACAATCAATCCCCTAACACATAGAACTAGGGTTCTTCATCCCCAAGTGAGAGAGAGGTTCTACTCCATAGAGAGAGAAAAGAAAACAGTAATCGGAGTAGTCATACTCATAATGATGAGGAAAATCTGCTCCGGGATGATGATTTCCACTCCTAGGACGATCTCCAAGCTTGATTTGATGAAACCCAGCTCCAAGATGGCTTCTAGGGTGAGTTCTCCGCACTTTCTCTCTCTAGGGCTCTGTTTTTGCTCAAGAAATTCGATCTCCCTTTCCTTGGCTCGATTCTGGCTTCAAAAACCCGACTCTGGGCGAATTACGGGCTGAATTACGGCCGTAATCACGTCCTGCCCGTAATTCGCCCCAAAACGCACGTTTCAATTAAGCTGAAGGAGGAGGAGATACGCCCGTAATTTCCCAATTACCGCTAGTAATTTGGGAATGACGGTCGTAATTCTTGGGGGTCTTGCCCGTAATTTTATCACCGAGAGGAAATTCTGGGGAAAAGGCTCGGCAATTGTTTTACGGGCAATGTAGTTAAACTATAGTTTTTATGTATAAGCGAAATGATGGGTACAAACTTAAGCGTAAAAGCGGAGCGTAAGAACGTAAGTTTATATGAACCATTGAAATTGTAAAAAGGAAACTTAAAAGACTAATAGGATCCACACACAGAAAATTGGAAAAGATTTTGAACTAGAGTACATTCTAACTCAGAACAAGTTCTTAAACATAGAAAAAGAGTTGAATCGTACGCTAATATGAATCATAACTCTGAAATATTCATATTATGGACATCACAAGCCCCCCAAAAAAATTGATCATGATTTATGCTACATTTGGGCAGCAACGTCCACATTTCCATCCAAATCATATCATCTTAATTACCGCCATCATCATAGTTGTTATTGTCACTAACATCATGCTTCTCATAAATACATCAATCATCATTCATGTTAAAAGAATCATTTTGAAGCCAGCGGCATGATCACTTTAGTTTTTTCATCCACAAAAAACCATTTGACCATCGCACGACGTGCCAAATCGCTCCATAAACATTATCATTAAAAGCTCTTATAAGCGTCCTAAAAGCTAGCTTTTAAGGATTTTTTATGCACATATTGTGGTTTTAAAGAGTTTATATTAAGCTTATGGTGTCAAAAGGTTTTTCAAAGAAAATTACTATATTGGAGGAGGTAAGAACTTAAAAGCGTAAGCTTTTAGGCTTAAACTATAGCTTTTAACTACATTGTTTACGGGCATGCCCTGACCAACTACGGTCGTAATTTGGCAGGGGCTGCCCGTAATTCCTTCTGTGATTCACCATCTGACCTCCGAATGACCTGAAACTTGCGCCTATGCACCTCTTTACTTACTAGGACCTGAAATACGACAAAACAACACAACCTAGCGTAAAATAGGCCAAGGAACAATCAATTCGAGCCAAAATGGACAGGAAACCCGAGTGAAAACATGTGCAAATACGATGCTATCAAATTCCCCCACACTTAACCGTTTGCTTGTCCCCAAGCAAACCAAGTCAGACACAAGGTAAGCTCACATATTTCAATCAACAAACATTGGGGACAAGTCAAAAAGGCACAGAACACGTGAATCGTACTGGTTTTCAAACATCAATACATGATCAACTTCACTAGCAACCTGGACAACCACCACAAAGGACATTCGAGTGCAGCAAAATCGAGTAAAGGAAGAGTCTCCCTTCTGTTCACCAACCAACCTAGACTTGACTCAACCACTTACTCAAAACAGTCAACTCATGCATCCAACTCAAGACATCAGAATAGAGACCAAGCAATCTAGGTCCTCACCGGGGTACAAGAGTATATGAAAATGAATCACTCACTCTCGACCAGTGGGGTCAGGACAATTTGATGCGAAAAATGCGCATGCTATTCTCTCAATCCCTAACATCTCTTCACCATGATGGCAGCCTCTAAATGCTAGAGTTCACATATGGGGTGTCACCACTAACTAATCAGGAGGTCTTAGACACAGGTTCAAATGACTGGCTAGGGTCTTGGACATGGGGAAAAGGCCTTTTAGGTGGTGGAAGTATTCATAGCACAAGGTTCCACATTTCCAAACCCAAACAATCACAGTCAAACAAACCGGTATTTCCTTTCTGCTATTCTGCATTACTCAATATCTCAAGAGCACAAAAGCGAAGGAGGTATAAATGTCAGTATTTCCAAGCCAGACTGCTAAGAAACACTACTTACTGGGCATTATTCAGATTTTTGGTAGTGGCTCTCTTTGCTTTCAATTTTTCTTTGTTTTTCTTTCATTTTCTTTTCATTTTTTAAGAGAGCCACCACTTCTGCACATATTTCAAACACCTGCCCAACTTTTAAGCACTACCTCCAACACTCACATTCAATTTAGCAGAAACAACAGAGAATCTGTAAAAACCACTCTGTGGAACCTTCTAAAAGATGCAAAAGGGTGATTTTTTCCATTTCAGACCAAAAGAAAGGATAACACACGGCTCAAAGGGCTGACTAGGGGATATGACACATCAGGACAATCAGTTTTGGGCGTGGGCTAATCCTATGCCCCCATCATCTTAGCTAATGACAACGTGAATGCTACACATCATGGAAGAGGGATCTATCGCACAAGAAAGAAACGAGCAGGCTCAAATCTCACATGGCTACCTATATGCTCTATCTCACATTCTGATACCCTGAACTAGATGCATAAACGACTGTCAAGACAAGTGATCAGATCAAGTCACAGTTGGTAAGCACACAGTTGAAAAACTGAACCCCTACATCGTTCTACTGCACATCTCAGCCCTCATCATAGGTTGTCCTATTCACCAACAAGTTGTCATGCATTAATCCGAAAACCGTTCAATTCATCAATCAAAACACAGTGCCAATATAATCAAACAGCAGTACTTGGAGCCCTCAAATCGTAAGATTCGGACAGCGGACTAGGCTCCAAGCCCATATATACGTTCCAATAAATACAATACAAAGAACCCCCCCACACTTAAATGCGACAGTGTCCTCAATGGAGCCGAGGGAAGGGGAACGATGTTACCGTGAAACAGTGGTCAGGAACGTTAACTGGATGGCGGACCAGTCAAAAGCAGAGGACTGGATAAGGACCAGTCCGACGGGCACAGAGCTAGAACCAACAGAACACACACATGGGGTGAAATAAAACATAGTTCCAAGTCAACAATCCACACAATACGGAACAAGAAATAAAAACCAAACACAATACGGAGTCTAAGTCTGGAAAGATAGACAAAAGCGAAACCCAACTCGATGGGCGAGCAAAGCCAGCTCAGTACTCATCCCCTCCATCGCCGGTCGGGGGCGGGCAGTTGTCCTCATGCCCCGGGGACGCCTCCCAAGGGTAGCTAACAGCAGCAATATCCATGTTCCAGTAGCTCATCATGTAATGCTGAGCTGAGATGATGCGGCGGCGACCTTCGCGCTCACGGTCGAGGCGGGCGTTGAGGTGCTCCTGGCCAAGAAGGATCTGCTCATTCTGGCGGGAAAGGGCCGCCAGCTGCTCGGCAATGTAAGTGGTGGGTGCGGCAGCAGATGGGCCGGCAGCAGAGGTAGGGGCGCCAGGCGCAGAAGGAGTGTTCCGCCGACGACGATTAGCCCGACTGGCCGCAGCAGCACTCGCCTCGGGGAGTTCCTCACCCGCTGGTGCACGAGGAACAGGGCGAGGAAGGCCCCGGATCCAGGTCACGTCCCCCTCCTTCTCTAGTATCAGCTGGCGCCGTAGGGTGTCCCTGGAGAAGGGCTTCGCCTCCTGTATGAGAGTGAACCTGGAGAGGTCGACGTTGTAGTACCATGCCAGGGCAGTGACCACCGGCCCACACGCCAGGGGTCGACCACACCGAGAAGCCCTGACGACAGTCCTGGCGATGAGGGAGGACAGATGGAGGTTGTCCACCTCGTGGCTCATGGAGTGCAGGCAATGCAAGGTGCGGAGCTGAAGATGACTGGTGGAGCCCTCGCTGGGGGTGTAAGATTTCCCCAACAGCTGGTTGATGATGCGCCACTCTGGGCGCAGCTGAGTGGCCGTGGTGTGGCCCGGTGTGAAAACAGCGCCTGAGAACTCCGGGAGGCAGATCCTCTCGAAGAACTGCTGGTCCCGAAAGATGGGACTGTCAGGCTCCTCGATCGCCAGGTGACAGGCGAAAGGTGGAAGGAGCCCCAGTGCCCGACCAAAGTCATCATAGCTCAGGGAGTAAAACTCCCCTCCGAGTCGGAACTGGATGGCGTTTCCGTGTGAGCCCGCGTGGGTCTAGAAATGCTCGAAGGTAGAGTAGAACTCCCAGAGAAGCTCCTGATAGACTGGCTCAGCGAGGCAGAGGAGGCGGCACCAAGAGTAAGAGCGGATGGCAGCCTCCATTGCCTCGCGAGCGCCCAGCTCCTCGAAAACCCTCCAATCGAGGTAATGGTGCTTAACTAGTTTGCGGCATCGGATGTCCTTCAGAATCTTCCTCTGGTCGGCGTCGAGCATGGCCAAGTAGGTGTTCATTTTCCTGCAGCCACAAAACAGCAGAAACCCAACAACATACAAGGAAATTCGTCAATGGTGAGGTCACAATCATCCTCACCCGGGGCCCTTGAATCATAAGTTCGGACAGTGGACTAGGCCGTAGGAAGGGAAAAACATTCACAATCAATCTTAACCATTCACCATTCAAACAAACTCAAACGCACTTGGAGCCCTCGGATCATACACCCGGACAGCAAATTAGGCTCCAAGCGGGCAACCAGAACTCATATATACTCGGTAGGCCAACCAAAGAATGAACAAACACAGCAAGCAATACAGGAGGCCTACCGAATTACTCAAAAC
Source organism: Linum trigynum (assembly GCA_964030455.1). Taxonomy (NCBI): domain Eukaryota; kingdom Viridiplantae; phylum Streptophyta; class Magnoliopsida; order Malpighiales; family Linaceae; genus Linum; species Linum trigynum. The sequence goes on along the minus strand of OZ034815.1, from coordinate 12,672,018 downwards.
ACAAACAAATCCCCGATCATCCTCACTAAACCCACAATATCGATCCTCCACAAATGCCAAGTAGAAATAGAGAAGCATACCTGGAGGCACAAGAAGATATCTAGGGGAAGGTGAGGAAAAAGCGAGAGAACACGAAAATCGCCGGGGAGCTCGCCGGAGTGTCGTCGCCGGCGACTTCACCGGAGCCAAACTGACCCAAAACTTTGGGGAACGAGGCCCCGGGTACCAGGAACACGGTGGTGGTCGCGGTTTCTGGATTGAAGGTCGGAGGAGAGAGATCGGACCGGAGGAAGACCGAAGGGACGCGGTTTTCCGGCGACCCAAACCACCACGAAACTCAGCCCCACTGGGATAGACTTGTGGGCGCTGACGAGAGGAGCACGGGGGTGGTCTCAGAATTTAATTTGGACCTCCGGTGAGTGAGATATGGCCGGAAAACCACCTGAGAAGAAGGTGGTTCGAGTTTCCGGTGAGAGGAGAGGGAATTTGATTAGAAAAAATGGAGGAGAGAGAGAGAGGGTCCCGGCCGAGCACTTTTATCCTGAGGTGTTGTTGATTCCTTCATCGCCTGGCAGTCTTCCACCGTGTGATGGGTGCTCTCGCACCAATGGCAGAGCATTGCCTACTGCTGTCCGGTCCCTGGTATCATCCCGGAACGATCGATAGCTGAAACAAGCTTTGACACTACCTGCACCAAATCAGAAGAATGGTTTCCCACAGAATGTACACCTCGGCTTGGTGCTCTCCTCGACCTCCTAGCAGTGCCCCAATCATACCCGTTCTCTGCCATCTCCTCAAAGAGTTGATTCAGTTGTGGCGGTGTTTTGGTCAGCATGTTCCTGCCACAAACTGAGTCAATCAGTTGCTTATCTTCTGGAAAGAGGGCGTGATAGAAGGTTCCCACCTTGAAAGCATCGTTGAAACCATGATTGGGACACCTCAGGAAGAGGTTGTTGTATCTCTCCTAGGCGTCCTGGATGGTCTCGTCTTCATCCTGGGTGAAGTGGGTGATCTGCTTCTGCAAGTCCGCCGTCTTGGACGGAGGATGGTAGCGGGTAAGGAACTTGTCCGCCAAGTTGGCGAACGTGGTGATGGAGCCTGGAGTTTGAGTGTCTAGCCACTCCTTGGCCTGCCCCTCCAGGGAGAATGGGAAATACCTCAGCTGGATGGCATCTGCTAGGACCCCATTGATCTTGATTCCATCGATGAGCTCGTGGAATCGCCTGAGATGTGAACGAGGGCAATCCCCCTCTTTGCCTCGGAACACAACTGAATCGCGCAGCATGGTGATTACTGAGGTGCTCACCTCGAAATTATTGGCTGGGACATGAGGGTGTTGAATGGGTGACCTCATGTCTGCAGCCCTGGCGGTCCTGTAGGATCCCATGGTCTGCTCCCCACGATTGACCACATCATGGTCCTGTGGATCGGCCATCTCCTCTTCTTCAGTGATCTGCAGCTGTGCTAGCGCCTCCTCCGCAGCCAGTCGCGCCTTTAGAGCCCGCTTGAAGTTCCTGCAGGTTCATTCAAGCTCTTGGTCTAATGGTAGTAGATCTCCCGACTGGCTACGGGTCATGCACTACCTGCACACAATCAGCAGAAGCAACCCGTGAAGGCACACAGGTGGAAGAGATAAAATGCAGTAAATAAAAAGTTAAAGTAACGGATTTTCACGTTTCCCCAATAACCTAGAAGTCCCCGGCAACGGCGCCAAAAACTTGACAGGCCAAAACACAACACCAATCTGCGACCATGTGTAATCGCAGACCGGGAATGCAGTAAAGTGACAAGTTATATTATCAACCCGGGGTCTAGATCTACTGCTTACTCAGTGATTCTCTATTATCTAGCCAACTAAGTTAAGTGTTTTGTTGTTTAAAAGCAAAAGCAGAAAGAAAGCAGGAATTGGTACGGTTTTCTCAAGCAGGTAAGAGTCACTCGGGAATGAGTCCCCCTAGTTCCTTAGTTAGGTTTCAATTGTATTTCCCTGGGTTGATTTACTGTTGATTAGACTGCGGAAGATCCGACAGTAGCTTGGAATCTCTTAAGCTGACCAAGCCCTCTCAGTCTAACTACCCGGCAGACGACTAGTCTTCACCGGGATAGAAAGCTGAAGCAGTAAGAACAGAACTCCACCACTGGAATTGGATTCCAGTACAAAGCAGTAAACTGGCTAACTCTCGTATAGCCAATCTCCTACTACCGAATGATGAGAATCTAGCAACCTAATCAGATTCTATCTATCTCATATTGCAGCAGAAATCAGGAAAAGTTGATCAGACTTCAATTGACTCAATAAACATGCATAATTCGATTAAAATCAAACAGTAATATCATCCCAAGTCATTACAAACAAATCCCTAACACATAGAACTAGGGTTCTTCATCCCCAAGTGAGAGAAGGGTTCTACTCCATAGAGAGAGAGAGAGAGAGGAAAACAAGATACAAAGCAGTCATACTCATAACAATGGGAAGAATCTGCTCTGGGATGATGATTTCCACTCTTATGACGATATCCAAGCTTGATTTGATGAAACCCAGCTCCAAGATAACTTCTAGGATCTGTTCTTCGTACTTTCTCTCTCTAGGGCTCTGTTTTTGCTCAAAAAGTCCGATTCTCTCACTTGCAGCCCGAAATTGGGTTAAAACCAGGAATTCCCGACTCACACGGGCAGGGCCACATGGCCGTGTGGCATACCCAGTTGCCCGTGTGACTTCAAAACGCTGCGTTCCGATTAATTGCACTTCAGTCAACCTACATGGCCAGGGTCACACGGCCGTGTGGATCACCCTGCCTGGTCGTGTGAAGCCTCGCAGAATTCCACACGGCCAAACCATATCCCGGGAAATACCTCGTCGGGGAACAAGAATGCGGGTTCGAGGTTCCAAGTCCTGCAAGAGTAGGAGTCAAGAGAAACACCTGTGACTAATCCAGAGAACTCCCCCCCCCCCCCCCCCCCAAATGTATCATGCAGGAACGACCCAAGCGGTGGCAAGACAGCCCCCAAAGCAGGGCTTATCTGCTAAGAAGACAGTGGATAAAACTGCCACGAGAGTAACGATGGGAGATACTAGTGTAGTGGATACCTCACTAACCATGGGTGTAACATCCCAAACTTTGGGTAAATTAAAAACCATTTCGGTTTGATGGAGAAAAGAGGAAGTTCAATCATTATGGAAAAGATTCTGAGTTTCAACTCGAACAAAGAGTCATGAATTTTTTCAATTGGATACAAGATAATATTGGTAAATAAATGCAACATGAATGAATAATGATAGATGACGAAAATACGGACGGGTAGGCAAAAACGGTGATTAATTTCGATGTCAAATAAAGAAGTTACGACCAAAAAGATAATATGTGTAACTCAAAACAATTTAGTGAGGTGCAAAAGGTTCGAACCATTGACCTCGGTTCAGCAACAGAAGCATTTTACCATTAGACTACTTAGTCGAATGACATCAAAAGTGCGTGCAACATTTATTAATACTGTCTAGGTGAGTCTTCCTTCCATAATGCATTCCAGTAGATGCGAGCTGTAAAGACTGGGTGCATTATTTTCCCGACAACTTCTTGTGCTGGGATAAGGACGGGCCACTTATCTTCTTATCGGTAAGATGATGAGAAAACATTTATCTGTTTATTAAATGTAGAATATAGGTGAGTTCCATCTGTTTCTCATTTTCGCAACCGAGAGAAAGAAGGAAAGGGAGGAGAGGGAAAAGAGAAGGAAAGAAAGGAGTTCATACATTCTGGAGTTGGAGGACACGCAAGAGAAGTACGGAGGACAGTTTTATGGAGCCAAAATCTTTGTTAGAAGCCTCGTCGGAGCTTCGCCGGAGTTTCGTCGGAGGGTCGCCGGAAAAACCAGAAAAATGAACTTCAACCATACTTCAACCATATTAGTTAAGGTCAGAGAGACCCAATCTAATGATAACTTTTTGATACATTAGACTAATACGTGACGAGTGATAACGTGGATTGAGGAAAAATAAATTTCTCGAGGATTGATGGACCAAGATCGCTTAGTAGACTACTAAGTACGAGAATAAGTCAAGATGAGGAGACGTTAACTAGCATGCGGTGGAAATGACGACGGACGATCGACAATGAGATACATCATCAAAATAACAATGTGAAAGGAGATAGATGACCAAAAGTTTAGGTCAATGTCTTAAAAGTCAGAGGCACCAATAGAGAGTAGATGTGATGGGCGAATAATGGACAAGTTGGGAGATAGATTAATTGCAAGGAGGCCGGGAGCTAACTCATGACACGATCAACTTATGATCAGTATGAGTATGCTAAAGCACAAAAGAGATGTGCGATATTAAGCACTTAGCCAAATTTGAGAGGCGATAGAGATTAAACTCTAAAGTGACAAATTGGTGCTATAAGTTATCTAATGGTAACTGACACTTAAGAAAAGATTAACATCATGAGAAGAAGAAGAAAACGACGAAGCTCTAGATATATCCCCAAACCATGAATCAAATTCTTGATGAATAAACGAAGAGGATGAGAGGACGTGAAGGAAAATTCATCTAAAAAAAATGAGAGTTTCTTTTAACACAATAAGGAGATGTCGAAGGACTGAGACTTGATGTCCCATCTGGAGGAGACAAGGTTCTATTGCGAACAATCTTGTAAGTGATTGCGAAAGGAGACAAGCAAGATGACAAATCGTTTAGTGACACCATTTTATGACAAATTGTTGAGGATGAGATCATGGATGACATGAGAAAAGGAAATGCATAGTTTTGTTTTGGAAGCTAAGGAATCTTAATGCCTAAGGTTGTGGATAAAGGCTAGAAAAGTAGGAACACATCCAGAGGGAACATCAAAGCATAAATGGGGGAGCGTGCTGAACTAATAAAAGTGTACCTCTCAAGACACATGATTAACCTAATGCTTATAGCAATAGGTTGACATTATTCAATGGTTCCACTTCTCAAATTACCACAACCAGGTGAGAAGAGACATGAGAAAATAAGAGGGTTGACCATCATCGGTGCCTTAATTAAGCGTTAATCACGATGGAATTGGTTTGAAGGACGTGTAAGACCATATTGACAACACTTTGATTTTGGGGACGAAATCCAATTAAGAGGGGGAGAGTTGTAACATCCCAAACTTTGGGTAAATTAAAAACCATTTCGGTTTGATGGAGAAAAGAGGAAGTTCAATCATTATGGAAAAGATTCCCACTTCTCAAATTACCACAACCAGGTGAGAAGAGACATGACAAAATAAGAGGGTTGACCATCATCGGTGCCTTAATTAAGCGTTAATCACGATGGAATTAGTTCGAAGGACGTGTAAGACCATATTGACAACACTTTGATTTCGGGGACGAAATCCAATTAAGAGGGGGAGAGTTGTAACATCCCAAACTTTGGGTAAATTAAAAACCATTTCGGTTTGATGGAGAAAAGAGGAAGTTCAATCATTATGGAAAAGATTCTGAGTTTCAACTCGAACAAAGAGTCACGAATTTTGTCAATTGGATACAAGATAATATTGGTAAATAAATGCAACATGAATGAATAATGATAGATGACGAAAATACGAACGGGTTGGCAAAAATGGTGATTAATTCCGATGTCAAATAAAGAAGTTACGACCAAAAAGATAATATGTATTATTATTAGGTGGCACTAGAGTAACCCAAAACAATTTACCGAGGTGCAAAAGGTTCGAACCACTGACCTCGGTTCAGCAACAGAAGCATTTTTACCATCAGACTACTTAGTCGAATGACATCAAAAGTGCGTGCAACATTTATTAATACTGTCTAGGCGAGTCTTCCTTCCATAATGCATTCCAGTAGATGCGAGATGTAAAGACTGGGTGCATTATTTTCCCGACAACTTCTTGTGCTGGGATAAGGACGGGCCACTTATCTTCTTATCGGTAAGATGATGAGAAAACATTTATCTGTTTATTAAATGTAGAATATAGGTGAGTTCCATATGTTTCTCATTTTCGCAACCGAGATAAAAAAGGAAAGGGAGGAGAGGGAAAACAGAAGGAAAGAAAGGAGTTCATACATTCTGGAGTTGGAGGACACGCAAGAGAAGTACGGAGGACAGTTTTATGGAGCCAAAATCTTCGTTAGAAGCCTCGTCGGAGCTTCGCCGGAATTTCGTCAGAGGGTCGCCGGAAAAACCAGAAAAATGAACTTCAACCATACTTCAAAAGGTGGGTATGGTTGCGAAGAGGGAGATCCCAGAAGCACGCACGTTTTGACGAAATTGAGTTTCGACGTCGGACGAGGGAGAAACGAGCATCGGAAGTTTGGCACAAAAATTGTTAAGTCTAGGTACCATTTCTGGTAAATCAAAAAGTTAAAGGACCTCTCTGTAATTTTCCCACAGAGACGGGTCAACACCTTTTAGTTGACTGGTAAACTTCGTATTTAGTCCCTGGTCCTTTGAGTACTAACGGAATTCGTATTTCGTTCATAATTCGTTCGTTTGACGTCCAAACGACGAACCGTTTTCACCTACAGGACTGTGAGAATGAGGAGAATATTATGAAACCAAGATCTGGAATTTCCAGAGCTTTCACAGAATCAGTTTCGTCATAAATAAGGTGTGTGGGCTTACGGTAAAAGGGAACCGGAATTGCGTGTTTATTTCTAAATACACATGATTGAGTTGATGATTAATGATTATGATGGATTTGTGATTGATTCATGATTGTGATCTTGGATGAAATTGTTGATGAAGTTAACTGATTTTTATGATAATAATAATTATTAATCTCGTATTGGAATTGTTGATGTATATGGTGAACTCCGAATATTTTATGAAAATGTCTATTGAGATCAGAATATGGAAAGGAAATTTAAGGAATCTTGAGACGACATTAGTCATGATATATTACCATGAGAATCATTATATTGGTAATAATTGAGTTTTTGGAATTAATTGATGTTATGACTTTAAAAAGGTTGAAATTGTGAATTTATAAATTGGGTTAGATACGAGAAGGAATTATGGTCATAATAATTACAGCAACGGATTTGTGATCTTGGTTGGATTTTTAGATGGATGAAACCGGTTTCTATGTCGTTTGGTTATTATAGAGATTATATTACAATTTTTAGAATAATGGCGATTTAAGGGAAAATTATTATAAACTGAGTATGATGGTGAGATGATTATCACGAGATATTTTAATTAAGATTGAAGTTAAGTTACGTTTTAAGAATAATTTTTAGCAATAGTTAATTGAGTATTTAATCAAAATTTTGAAGATAATCTTATTAATGTATTTTGACGAACGATGAGGTAGATGGTACTTTTAGAAATAATTATTGAGAGATGTGTTATTAAGGGAGACCTTTTCAAATGAACTATTGATAATCATGAGAATTATATATTGGGTATGGTCTTTTTTAGAATGGTTTCAAGTTATTAATATAAATTCATGAAAACAAGATTTTGATCATAATATGTTTAGTTGATATGTTGATGAAATTAGTTAATGGACGATATGGATAATTTGATGTATTTTTATTGTTATTATATGGTTCGTATGATAAAATGATTTGATGACGAATAAAATATATATTGATTATTGATATGTATGATTATGGCATGATGATGATAATGACAGGGATATTGAGTGATAGTGATACGATTGACGTGTATGAGTATGAAGTGATTAGAATATCAATTGGTATAAATGTGATTGGTAAATATAAATATTACTGAGATATTTTGTGACAATGTTGATATGATGAATGCTTTGATTAATGATGATGTGGATGAGATATTATCATGATCGATTTGTATTTGATATGTTAAATGATTACGATGAGTGAATGAGGTATTGATAAATTGAGTACTTGGTAGATTTGTCAAGTTTGATTTAAGAGAATGAATTATTTATATCATTGAGAAGATGATGATTATATTGAGATCGTGCAATGCATCAAAGTATGCATAGATGATGTGAGATATGCATGGACTGGGAATATCAATGGGACGCTGTTGATTTCTTGGATCGATTGAGATATGATGGAAGAGAAAAATTGATATTGTTTGATCATGTTAAATCACATAGACATAGAAGGGCCTATGCCTACCCCTATGAGATTGATTGGGCTGCGGTCCTAATGAAAGGATTTATGATAATCCTAGATTGGATGAGATTGTGGTTTTGATATAACCACTAAGATGATGAGCTCGAGCGGGGTGGGCGTATGGTGACCTTAGCGCGCAAATTAATAACAAATGGAGAGTCTGCATTTCATGCATTGCATATGATATATATGATGGAGATGATTTCCATTAAGGAAAATCGTGAAGTTATATTCGATTGATGATTGATTGAAAGATTGATATGGTTAATGCCAAATTGGTGATTTGATTATGGATGAATGATTGATATGGTTATTTCCAAATTGGTGATTTGATTATGGATGAACGATTGATATGTTTGATGTTCAAATGATGAATTGACTTTGAATGAAGGATTGATATGATGGATTCATGAGTTGAGGTAAGTTTACGATTTTATGTCGATATACGACTTGATTAATGAAAGTCATACCATGAGGAATTGGGTTAAAGATGAATTTGGATTGATGACCTAGAAATAAATCTAGAGATTAATGAGATTTTCGTGTGGCATGATAATTTGTTGATGATGTGTTTTTAAACAACAAGATGTGATGATGTGATGGCATGCTAACAATAGTTTTGCCGTATAGGCCAGGTCCACACACTCAGCTTAGTAGCTGACCCATTTTTCTTTCTAGATGTGACAGGTGTGGTAAATTGAGGATGACTTTGGCACTGCACAATGATCGATGGAGGATTTTGGTTTAAAAGGTTTTTCACTTATTGATGTACTCCGAAATCATTATTTTTACGATTCGGGTTTTGAGCATGCATGATAGTTTACGTTAGTCAAATATGATCATTAACTTGAGTTGAGCATGAACGGAGTAGACGAGATTGATAGTCTGGGTTTGGTGAATCCTGAATTTGACGAAGATGGATTAATGAATTGAGAATATGATTTTTAGTAAATTTTTATGATGAGTTGAATTTTAAACATATGAGAATGATGTGGATGTGAGTTGAGTCGAGATTTTGAAAACGTAAACCCCGAGTGATTTCCGCTGCGCGGTTGAACCATCGGTTCGACCCATGATTTTAGGGCGGGGTGTTACAATGGGCATGACCTTGTAGCTGCAGCGATGGATGACAGAGATGTTCATGAGTCAAGCATTGTGCTTGAGAGAAATGGCGGGGTCTCCCTGTCTTCGACCAGACCTCAGGGAATGCGTTTCACACTCTTGTTATGACGATTAAGATATTCGCTTGGAATTGCAGGGGTGCGGGTAGTCGTAGATTTCTCCGAGTTTTTTCTGAGTATCGTAGAAGATATCGGCAACACATTGTTATCATTGTGGAGCCGCGTACCAGTGGAACTAATGCTACTAACGAGATAAAAGATATGGGTTATGACAGTAATCTGGTGGTGGACGCGGTGGGATTTTCGGGTGGTATCTAGGTACTTTGGGACTCTACGTACCTCACCATCACCCAAATTGATGACCATAACCAGTTTTTACAAGTCAAGGTCGAGGAGCTTGGTCAAGACCCTAACCTCTGGGCACTGACAGCTAGGGGTGGCAGAACGGTCTTCGATTAGCAGTTAACCGAACGATTTTAAATGAATCGAACGGTTTTCGGTTAACCTAAAACCGTTACTTTTATCTTTGGTCGGTTGTCGGAGGAGAGGGGAAGAGGTTCAGCTAGCCGATTAACCGGGTCAAAAACCAACGGTTAACCGGCTAACCGACCTTTTCTCCTCTTCTCCAAAACGACCCTGCACCATCCTGAAAACAACCCAGAAAACCAAAAATGACACCCAATTAAACAAATTCCCAAACCCTAACAGAAACCCCTTCTCCCCTTATCGGCTTGTCCAGTTCCACCCTTCCCCCTTCTCGCGTAGCGCCGCAGAAACAGAGAAACCCCTCCCTCCTTCTCGCCGCCAGAAACCAACCATCGTCGCCGCCAGTCCTGCAATGTCGCCGCCCAACCGCGCGTTCGCCTAGGCCTCGCCCCATCGCCTGTAACCCTCCTCCTCTCCCTCGCCGATTCGTGACCTCGTCGCCCCTCACCAGCCACCCTCGCCGGTTGCCACAGGCTTCTTGTCGCCCCACAGGCCCTCACCAGCCACCCTTGTCGTAGGCTTCTCGTCGCCCCTCCACCAGTCACCTCGTCGCCTCCACCCTCACATCGAGACGACGAGATGAACCGCCGCGTACTCTTCCCCTCCTACCTTGTTCTCATCGCCGCCCAACCGAACTCCATTTTTCGGTTTTCTGGTTAAACCGAGCCAAAACCAAAAACTGATCGGTCGGTCTGCGGCTAACGAGGCTCCAGGGCGGTTGGTGGTCGTAATCCGCAGGCAGTGTCTTGGTTTAACCAATAACCGAGAAATTGGTATTCATTTTAACCGAAATCGACCGACTAACACCCCTACTGAAAGTAGTGTATGTAAATCCAATTTCCATGTAGCAACGTGAACTTTGGGCGGCTATTAGAAGATTATCTGAGGACCAAAAGCTCCCGTGGTGCCTCATTGGAGACTTCAATTCTATATTGCACCCCTCCGAAAATCTTGGGGGATCCTCCTTTGACGCTACACGAGTGAGGGACTTCCAAGATTGCATTCAGGATGCGGAGCTGGCTGATTTGGGTTTCTCCGGGCCTGCTTTTACGTAGTTCCGAAACGGTGTAAGGGACCGCCTAGATAGAGGTCTGGGGAATATCATATGGCTAACAAACTTCCCAGAAACCTCTGTTCATCACCTCCCTCACATGAAGTCGGATCACCGCCCACTGCTGCTCTTTACCTCCTCGCACTTCTCCCCGGTAGGGCCAAAACCATTCTGATTTCAAGCTACTTGGTTGACGCATAAGAGTTTTAAGAACATGGCAGATAATGCTTGAAAAAGGAGTCCCATTTTGTTGAGTCAGCGGCTGAGTTCTCCTCCTCTGCTACGACTTGGAACCGACGGGTCTTCGGACACATTTTGAGGAAGAAGGGCTCTCTTTTTCGCCACATCGAACGACTCGAGCAACAGTACCAAAATGCAGCCACCGCTTCTCTTCTACTTGATGCGGCGAGGGATGCCCTTGAGCTAGTTCTTTTTCAAGAGGAGCTTCTTTGGCTCCAAAAATCAAGGTAAGAGTGGACGAGGTTGGGCGATAGCAATACGACCTTTTTTCATGTAAGGACCATCCAAAGACGCAAGCGCAACAGTATACTAGCCTTGAAAGATGCAGCTGGCGAATGGATTGATACCCCAGAGGGCCTCCAAGCTCTTGCTCGCGAGTTCTTCTTCTTATTATATACGGACGAGGGTGGCGAGGCCCTTGAGCTAGGCGACGAGTTCCCTATGATCGACGACTTGAAATGGCAGCCAAGCAATACTCCCCCTACTCCAGACGAGATCAGAAAAGTTTCACGATGATGGGAGCTATGAAAGCTTTGGGGACTGATGGCTTGAATCCTTTGTTCTTCCAAAAGTGTTGGGAAATAGTTGGGAATCTCTAATCCATCTGGTCCAGGATTGTTGGCAGATCCGGGGAAAGTCGCAGCGATCAATCGCACAATTATGATACTGATACCTAAAGTCCCTAGCCCGAATTTGATAGAGCAATTTCGGTCGATATTCTTATGTAATGTAGCCTACAAGAGCCTGACCAAATGTTTGGCAAAAAAAGCTAAAGCCCCTCATGCCAGAACTGGTCCATGAGACTCAGACCAGCTTTTTGCCTAGACGTCACATTACAGACAATATATGTATACTACAGGAGGTCATTCATTCCATGAGAGCAAAGAAAGGAAGAAAGGGTTGGATGGTGGTGAAAATTGATCTAGCTAAAGCATACGATCGTATTCGGTGGAGTTTGTGCGGGATACCCTCTTTGCTGCAGGTATAGTCTATAGGTGTCAATCGGGCGGGTTTGAGTTTGGTTCAAATGGGTTGATCGGGTTGCGTGTCAAGCGGGTTCGGGTTGATTGGGTTTCGGGTTGATCGGGTTGTGGGTCAATCGGGTTTGGGTTGGTCGGGTTGAGGATCAATCGGGTTGCGGGTTGATCGGATTGCGGGTTACCCGAGTTACGAACAGGTCGAGTTGCGAGTTGCTTGTTCCAAACCATAGATTTTTTTTAATAATTAGTTATTATATTAATTTAAAACAAACTCATCAATCAAATTCACTATTTTGCAAATTGGCCAATTTAAAACAAACAGGAGCTGAAAAGAACAAGGGAGGAGAGGCAAGTTTTCCAATTAAAAAAAATTAGTTAATATATATGGTGCCTTCTACAGTACCCTGGGTAAAATCCGGGGTATACCTTACCCTGGGTGATCTTCACCGTACATGTGATCTCAATGGCTCTTGATTTTTCCTCATTAAATCAATTATTAATTATAACAATAATTTCCAAAACCCTTTTACAAGATATAAATGTTTGCAATTTAGTCCACTTTGCTTGGGTCGGTTAAATTTGGATTGACCTTTTAACTTTCCATCCCACTACCCCAAACCCATATCCCTAAAAAACGAAAAGAACCCCACCACCCCAAACAAAAAAGGAAAATAGGGCACCTGCCCATAATCCAATTTTCATCCCATTTGAAACCTTTGACCCCAATCCAATCTTTTCCCCACATTCTTCTTGTTCTTCGTCTTCTCTATCCACCAACTGCGACAAACCACCCTCTTCTTCTGCCCTCCCTGGAACTCTCTGTTCCAAAAGAAATGAATCTCAATTACATCCTCAAAACCTCAAGTTCCCCACCCCCAATCTACTCTATTGTCTCGTACTCCCTCCAACACTTCGCCGGCTCATCAAGATACAACTGCAGAGGTAAAAAGCTAGCTCCTTTACAGCTGAAGGTTCTGTTCGCTTCTGTTTCAATTCTGTGGCTCTGAGCTGCATCTCTGTTGGTCTCGGAAGTGGCGAGTTTAGGGAGTTGTTCCCGTCTTTTGAGGTACCCGATTTGGATGTTTTGTTAGGTTAAACGAAAGGAAATGTGGATGAAAGTGAGGGAATTACAGTGATGAAAGCTCTCTTGTGAAGTCTCTTCTAATTGGGTGTTGAGATTTGGATTTCATCACTCTTTTCCCCTTCCCTTCCTTTCTTTTCATCCGATTCTATTCATTGGATTTTCTGTGGATTTCTTATTGTTGGGAATTTTCGGTGAGAGTGAAGCGACTGCGCTATATGTAGTTCGTTTCTTATACTTCTTTCAATTTGCTTTCCTTGATAGTTAGGGAATAACGAACTTGTCCACTATGATAACTGAAAATGCTCTGGAAATTAGGATCGAGTTCACACAGGTCTTTGGTGTCGTAGATTTTCTGCCATGCCGAAGGTTAGAACACAGCATTGCATGATTTTGACTAATCAGAGGAGATTTTTGGCAAGGCAGTTCAGAAGTGCCAGCCTGTACTCTTGGTGCTAGTGTATTAGATAAAGGCAGACTGGTTTAGCAGTAAACTGGTGGTTTGATCAGTGAGACTAATGTTGGCGTATGATGTTACATGCTGCTCATTGTGAATTGCAAACATAGTTCAACTTGATTACTTCTTCCACCCATAGAGTAATCTAATAGTACTTTTTTTTGGATTACTCTTCTTAGTTTGGCAAAATCGACTTTAAATCTACTAGTACTCAATATCCGTTTGCTTTGTGTATTCGTGTATGCTTGCTCGCTTTCCTGTCTCCATACACAAGGACATGCCTTCGTGATTTCATATATGTGGTTGATATGGTTGGGGTGGTGGGTTTTCAGGACATTTGTATTGATCTAAGGACTTCCTTTCGAGCATAAATGAAATTGAATATTTTGTGTTCGGGGCATCTGAATCAATGAAGAAGATTTTCGAAGTGCTTGAAGCTAATAATATCAGGGTAGGATACTCCGAGTCAAATGGTAACTTCGTTAATGCAACTTGGGTTGTTTTAGGTAATTGTATTTTAAGGCATATATATGTCAGTTAGGAACCCATTTTTGCTGAAATGTCTGCAAGAAACTTTCTTAAGGCCAATCTGAATGTACAGAGAATTCATCAGTAGTTTGGGAAGCTTTCAATCTTCTTTGTTGCAGTATAGGACTGCACTTCTTTGTATTGGTAAATCCTTCCTTCCCTATTCAGCTCTTATGCATTCCGCCCCACTCACCAAGGGGCAAAAGATGATGATGTATCTTAAAGTGGTGGTGAATTAATTGAGTTTTGTATGATATGTGTGCTTGATACTATTTTGCTTGTTAAAACATTTAATACGATTGCTCAGAATTCTACCATTTTGAGAATTAACTGATTTTGATGGGGAATTAATTGATTTTGATGTTCTCAGGGTTGTGATTTTTGCCTGTTGGAGGTTGCGGATGCTTGTGTTGTGCATGATTAGGCAGGTTGTGAGACAAAGGAATCTGCTGTGGACGGGCATGATAAAAGAGCTATTCAAAACAATGTGTTGGTCTTAATTTCTTGGCAGAACCAGAAGATACAAACCAAGCAATGGATTTTTCATCTTTCTTCAAGATCGTTCTTCAATGTGAAATTGATGATAAGAAGCTAGTAAGCAAGCAACCTGTCTGTGTTTTCTTCATGCATTTGCTGGAGTTCTGTTTGGTTAAATCTGCATATTTCTGTCTATATGAACTCACTTTCGCATAATTTTTCATAACCATTTGCGTAATAACTCGCAACTTCTGTCGCTAGACTTTGCGAGGCAACATGGGATGAGCTTTCAAGTTTTGAAACTTTCATCGATGCAGATGGGCGAACATGGGAGATGGCAATTTAAAGGAGAATGAGGGATTGGATGAAGATGTTTAGCAACTTTCACTGCTTACTACTCAATCCGCCATGCTTACGTTTTGGTGTTCAGTATAAAGGGAGCTCCAATTTCCACGTCCAGATCTATGATACAACCAGCTGTGAAATCGATTATCCAATTAGTGATCCTACAAGGAGGCTGACTCGACTCTACTGTCACCCTAGGAATTGGCCAAGTGCAACCACTCCCTAAAGCGTAGTATAGCGGGTTTAGGTTTATATGTCAACCCGGGTCCTAGATTTGCTGACTACTCAGTGAGTTCGTGTTATCTAGCAATGAAACTGGGATGCAAGTCTAAACTATCAAACTAACAAAGCAAGTAAACTGTTGTATTCAGGTTAAAGAGGTCACCCGGATATGGTTCCCCCTAGACTGCAGTTAAGCCGGATTGTAATTACCAAGTTCAGTTTCTATGACAGTTATACTGCGGAAGGTTCTCAAACAGCCTGAAGTCTCGACTAAAGGTCTTCAGACCCTCTCAATCTGACTCTCTAGCGGGCGACTAACCTCCACCGGAGTCGACAGATTGAGGCCCTAAGAACAAAACCTCCACTACCGGAGTAAATCCGGTACAGAATAGTGAGTTGGCTCCTCGACTAAAGTCACCAACTCCCTACCTTCAATCAAGGATACTCTATTAACCTAGGCAGATATTCTCATTCTAGGTTAAAGCAGAAACAACAGGAATTTGATCAGGATTCAAGTCATTCAATCATTAAAACCTCAATCGAATATAATCAATCACAGAATCAGTACTTGGGTTCATACAATCAAAGCCTAACATACAAATCTAGGGTTCTCCATACCCAGATGAATGGGAGAACTACTCCATGGAGAAGAAAGCAAAAGCAGAATCAGACACGGAATTCATACTGCAAAGGATGGATTCCTGCTTCTGGACGTTGATTGGCACTTCTCCAAGCTCAAGCTGGCCTCCAATGGTGTTGAAGATCAATCTAGGGCACTTGGGAACTCTTGTTCGTCACTTTCTCTCTCTAGGAACTGATCTCTCTCTCAAAAACTCCAATCCCCTCGACTTGTGGCTGAAAATCTGCTTAAAAGCAGAAAATCCCGACTCGCACGGGCAGGGTGCACGGCCGTGCACATCACCATTCTGGCCGTGCACCTCAAAACGCGGCGTATCAATTAGTTGAACCTCAGCCAACTCGCACGGCCAAACTGGTCACTTGCACGGCCGTGCGTGGCCACGCACAATCCCGTGCGTGCCCACGCACAATCCCGCACGGCCAAACTGGTCACTTGCACGGCCGTGCGTGGCCACGCACAATCCCGTGCGTGCCCACGCACGATCCCGCACGGCCAAACTGGTCACTTGCACGGCCGTGCGGGTTGTGGGTGTGCCCGTGCGACTTCCTCAGAACCTCGCCATGCGTCCGATCCTCGTCCAATCGACCCCAGACTCGCTCCTAAGCCTTCATTCACGTCCTAGGACCTGAAATATCACAAACAAGCACAACCTACCGTGAAATCGGCCTAAAACACGAGAATCAACACCTCAAACGGTGTAAGAATGGGGGTAAAAACATGTGTAAATGACGGTCTATCAGAGGCCAAGATACCATAATGCTCCAGACCAAGATCGGATCTTTTTTTACCCACTACCCCTTCAAATTTGCTTCTTTCTTGTAAAAATGACACAAAGCATGAGACAAAGGAATCCGATGTGGACTTTGATCTTACCATTTAACCATTTTGATTTTCATAGATCTTTGTTCTACAACATCACATGGGACTTCTACTGTTGGAGACAAAGGAATCTAGGGAAGAATATGCACAAATAACAAATGCTGATGGGGCTTCTACAATCATGCAAAAACGTGAACAAGCAGCTCATGCATCTGCCTTGGCAGAAGAAAATAAGAGATGCGACCAAAGCATTGAACTGAGTAGAGATGGGAAACAAACTCCACTTCAATTCAGTGGCGGCATACGCAAAGCAGAATTGGCGGCACATGCAAAGCACTGAGCTGAGTAGAGATGCCACCGCATAATGGCCAGATATGTGGGTTGTATAAATCTAACATTCACCTTACAAAAAAAAAAGATCTGTAGAATGGTCATAAATGCAATGTATCACATATAAATCGCAATAAGTGAAAATGTAATTTATAATTTGTCAATCTGCCAAATTTAAGAAAATTATGTAATATTCAATGCAATGAACTGTCTCTAAACGATACCATAAACAAGTTGAAAATCTAGGATAAAACGAAATGAATGATGAAAATCTAGAGCACACTAGGTATCTCATAATCCCTTGATTGCCTTCTTATTGCTTGCTTCTTTGTAATCAAGTATCTGAGCTTTAAACCTCGGTGCATTTGCAATTGCTTTCTTGAGGACTTTGTGCCTTATGTAATTTGTGGGCTCTTTGACAAGGTACAGAGCCACCTGCATTCTCCTCCTATCACCACAAGGCTATATGAACAACAAATATAATGTATTAGTAAACTTTTTTTTGGGTAATGATGACCAGGATTATAATAACCACATAGAAAAGAAAATTACAAGAATCAAAACAAACAAGAAACAAAATAATATAGGGGGGAGGGAAACGAACAGAATAAATAGGGAGATGGAAACCAAGGAACCCCAAGACCAAGACCAGTGAAAAAGAAGAAAAAGACAACCACAATTGACCACACCCAGGAAGCAGCCACATGATGGCATAGATACAGCAAAAATACAGACAACTTAAAGAAGTGAGGGAACAAGCTTGTCCCCATCAGGTTGCATCAAAATCCTGCCATTTTGCATTCATACCATTGGAAATAACAATCTTCTATTGATATTCGAAAGCCAGAACTCAGCAGTTAACCGTGTCAACCTTTCTCTCACTCACCAACCAGCAGGACACCCTCAAATATTCTTGAGTTCAAAGTATTAGTAAACTTTGTTCTACATACACATTTTTGTAATGGACCATGCTAAGAGGTCGTCTAGGAGGAATGTGAGTTCTTACTCAAATGCCATAGTGAGAATCCCAGGTTGCACCCATCATCGAGACACACACCCAAATCCCACTACCATTCCTATGTAAGAAGATACATTATGTAAGCAACATATAATTTATTTTTATATTCAAATTATGCTCCAAAAAAACACACATTCATACTTGTGATGTTGTTCTGCAAGTGAAGGAGTTGACCAAGAAAACTCCTTGATCTTTGGTGGTGCACATATGGTTTCCACTTCCTTATGCAAAGCCTTGAACAAGTCGTCCACAAATTCAATCTGCAAAAGTTACGAACAAGTTTAGTGAAATAGGTAATTTAGTTGGCAAATATAATCTTTGGTTTTAGTCGAAAATTCTAAAGATACCATTGTTTCCACCACACTCATACAAACTGTTTTCCGCTCCTGTGATGGCAGCGAATCCAGGATTTGGACTTGTTTCTCGTCCAGTAAAATAATAGCTAAAAACCACTGGATTCCTCCATCATCCATCGTATCTTGCACTGGCAGACACACCTACGCATAGACCAGAAAATTACACAATCAGATTAATAATTTGAGGACACGGTTCATGAAATCCGTAAAAAAAATATGTTCACAAATCGTTACTAAATAAGTAAACATGATAATATGGGTGGCGTGAGAAGTCATAACCTTTCTGAAGTTAAGAGCTTTTGAAAGGAATTTGGTATGGAATGTCTCTAATGCAATTCTAGGTGTCATGCCATAATTCATGACCAGATCCTGTCCGTAAAAAACAAATTACAGAATCCAACATTGAGCTTGCTTAATAAAGTAACCACTTATACTTAACAGAAATAGAATGACAAGGTAAAATCGATATATACCTGAAATTTTGCAGGCAGAAAGCACACGCATTTTCTACGACTAGCATCCCTCCAATGTTCGTCAAGGGTCAAGTGGCAAGCTAATGCTGTAATTACCTAATGCGCCACAAAATATAAACACTATAGTTCAAAAAGTGAAACAAATTACCAATTAGTAGCATCATAGGAAAACTTACACCAGCATTGACACATGACTCAGGGCATAAGCTCCACAATGTCTTACGGCTATAAACCTCCGTCATAGTTTGGACCAAAAGCTCGTCAGGTGGAAGATCTTCAGCAAAGATATAGTGAACCAGCTTCACTTCCTCCTCACTGTAGCTTACGGTTTGAGGGAGCTTAAACCTTGTGGTACCCTACAATGATGGGCAACAAACAAATACAATTAATAATTAATCATGTTCTTTTCTTCATCGACAGCTTCAATGGGATACTAGTTTTGGCCGGCTAATCTAAAGTGGCTGGGTTTACTTGGATGCTGATTTGGAACCCATAAAGCTATAAAATAAACACAAAGAGAAAATCACAAATCTAAAGTGGTCAGCTTTTATTTTGAAAATGAAAAAAATTAATGAAAGAACAATGTCAACTGCTCGGCTTGAACTTTGGATTACCATACCTTCGTTGACAATTTTTGTGCCGAAAAATTGGCGTTTCCCACACCTTTCTCGTAATGGTCGACTCCAGATTCACCATCAAGAACAATCACATTCAAGCCCGGCGTCATCGGTGGGGTGGGGGGGGGGGGGGTCACATCATCTCCCCTTTTAGTTTTCTTCACGGGCGATACATAGTTCTCCAAAGCCTTTGATGTAGAACGCGTTAGCCGTGTAGTCGATTGGCCGCGAGACATATTGTTGGCCATATTGATCTCTTCCCTAGTATAATTGTACAAAAAATTAACATGTTGATAAGGAGAACAATACACCAAAATCACATAACCAAAATTCAAAGAAAATTCAAAGAGGATTGAAACCCTATACCCTTCCTTCCCCATGATGTTATAGACGCAGATGGCTTGTGCTAACTATCAAATGCAACAAGGGGTTGTGGTTTAGTTAAGTGGCGAGGAAGAGGGGTTGTGCTGTCTTTCAAATGACACTGAGGATTGTGGTTTAATATCCGAGACATAGGGGTTTTTAACCTCGTCAATTAGGAATAACGTAGTAGCATAGAAGTTAATTGTGCCAAGTCTTTCTTTTTTTGTGGGATAATTGTGCCAAGTCTTACTCTAACTCAGAGAACTTCTATAATATCCCCTCATTAAATCCCTAGAGTCGTATGGAAATCAATACTAGGCTAATTTGCGGAGAAGAGGAACGTGACAAAATATGCCATTCGTGGACATGTACAGTTTAAGTAGGAGTTGTAGGAATTAAACACAGTTAATTAATCGTCCACCAACTTCCTTCTAGGCTTCTAGCTAACTAACGGTGGTTGTAGAGATTTTAATTTATTATTAAACTGTATATTCACTTTTCTTAATTTAATATTCCATCCGTGAAAACAACAAGGCTCTCGATCCAGCCCAAGGTGTCATTTTGTTTCTATGGACAGCCCATGGAGTCTCGTGATAGCATGTTCCTATACAGAAGAACCAATTTGGCTGCGTAAAATTAAGAAACTGCCCCAACGGAGATTAGTTGTGAGTTGCGACACTTGTTAGCTGCAATTTCCTGAGTTTCACAAATCGTCTCACGAACATGACAGAGGAGGAATATTATCCTAACGATGTTAGTGATGCTTATAATCCTCACACCGATGTCAGGAATAGCATCGATGCTTCTAATCCTAACACCGAGGACATGGCAGCGGCGGGAACTCATCCAAACGGGGATACTAGTTCAAATTTAGAGGAAGATGATTTTGCCAATCTACTACTTCTACAGATAGAAGATATTATGAAACTCTAATTCAAAGATCTAGACGAAGCATATGATTTCTGGAGGGACTACGGGCTGGCCACTGGGTTTGACGTAAGAAAAGAAGAAATTGGTCGAGATAAGGATCATGTTTCGATATGGCGCTGGTTTGTATGTTCTTGTGAGGGAAGGAGGCGTACAAAACAGACAACACGAAAAAGAGAGCCAAGAGGGGAGACAAGGTTTGACTGCAATGCTAGGATGCGTGTTCGATATGACAAGTCTACTTCGGATTGGTTTGTGGACACTTTTGATAACATACACTCTCATGCACTGATTCCTAGAGAATACAAGCACTACATGAAAGGGAATCTTCGTATGAGTGATGCAATTAAAGCTGCAATTAATTTTTGAAGAGGTGTAGGCATGAAAACACATCAAATCGTTTCACTAGCCATTGCAGAAGCTGGAGGCTATCAGAAGGTGGGGTTCGCGAGGAAGGATGCATATAATTATGTGGACAAAGAACGAAAAGAATAGATTCGTGAAGGTGATGCTGCTACAGCCCTAGCCTACCTACAAGCAAAACTTAGTGTCGACCAACAGTTCATCATTGAACTAAAGAAAGATGGTGAAGATAGGCTTATTAACTTGTTCTGGGAAGATTCTATTTCGGTGGCTGATTATGCATGTTTTGGAGAATTACTGGCATTTGATGCAACTTACAAAAGGAACATTTACAAGATGCCTCTAGTCATTTTTTCAGGTAATAATCCTTTCATTCTTTTCGTAATATAGTAACCTCCTTTGGATTTTAGAAGTGTAATACATAAGGGGTTTAGATGTCTTGTTGGATGTTCAAAACATCACCATTTGTCTTATTAGTTTCCTTATATTCAATTGTTTTACTTTTAGGTGTGAACTATCATTCGAACACTTGCATATTTGGATGTGCTTTTCTAGCTAATGAGAAAGAAGAAAATTATGTATGGGTTTTGGATGCTTTGAAGAGGAGGGTGGGGGGCGGTGTAGCTCCTAAGACTGTTATTACAGATGGGGATAAATCTACGCGCAATGCAATTCAACAAATATTCCCTGATGCAATACATCGTCAATGTTCTTGGCACATAGACAAAATTATTATCAGTAGATTGAAGAAATTTCCTATTTTTGTTACCCGATGGCAGTATTTTGTTTCAGCTGACTTGGAACCATAAGGATTTGAAGCTAAGTGGAAATCGTTGGTTGAAGAGTGCTCACTGCAGCACAACAATTGGGTTTCCAATCTATTTAACCAAAGAATTGAATGGGCGTATACATACTTGTGCTCTAAGTTCTTTGCAGGTTTGGCAACAACATCTAGATGTGAAGGAATGAACTCCCAGCTTACCAATTATATCCAAAATGATAACAATCTACTTGAGTTTTTTTTTATTAATTTTGATAGTTGGAGTAGAGATATGAGGGAGATTGAGCTACACGCTGATTTTGAATCCATTCATCGTGAACAGACCATTACGTCCAATGTCCTAGTATCACTTTAGAAGAGTGCCTCTGCGTTATTCACAAAGAAGGCATTTTTCGTATTTAGAGATGAGGTTGAAAAGTCTGGAAATTTTATAAGGATGGATTCAGAGGTATCGCCAAATGAGCGCACTTACATGATGACAATGTCTGGCAAAGAGAAGGTTTTCAGGGTCAAATACAAAACTGACCCATTTTCCATGGAGTGTAGTTGTAATTATTACAACTATATGGGGATACCATTCTGTCATATGGTTTTTCTACTAAAAGAATAGGGGATACTAGAACTTCCAAAAGGCCTGGTACGGTTAAGGTGGTCAAAGAAACCGAAGACACTAGAAAGCTTACAACAACAAGATAATATCGACGAGGGTCGACTTTTCACATTCAGGTTTGTGATTATTCAATAAAAAGCTCTAGTTGTCATATATTTTGCATTAACTAAACTATACTGACTTTCAGGTATGGGATTATTCAACAAGCCAGCTTACAATTATGCTTAAAAGGAGCAAAATCTAGTGATTGCTTCAAATTTTCTCTTGAAGGAATTTCATCATTATGTGAATCGCTAGACATGATGCACATTGGTAATACTGAGATACCAGACATTCATAGACCGAATGCAAAAGAGAAGTTGTTGGATCCATTGCCGGTGAAACATAAAGGTTCAGGAGGTCAACAAAACAAGAAGAAGAAGAAAGGAGAGCAAAGACAGTGTAGTAGATGTGGGGAATGGGCTCATTATGTATCCACTTGTACACACCCTCCTGGGTATGTAAGGCCGACTACTACAGAGTCAACCCCGCAAACTGAGGAAGAAGCCAATAACAATGGCAATCAAAACGGAGAGGATGGTGATGCCCTAGAAATCCAAAACCAGACAGAAACATTAACTAAGGCGAGACAAAAACATTGCAGAAGATGCGGTTCAACACAACATAATAGAAGAACTAGCCCGGAGTCATCAGAGGAGGATAGTGATGAGGATATTGGTACTACTGACATTGACGACCAACAAAGGGTAATATTTAGAGTTCCTTCTCCATGCCTACCTAATATTGTTGCATCCATATTTTTTTCGTGCTAACTTTAGTGTATTCAATGTTGTAGAAGAAGCCACGTACGAGAAGTGATCAACAAAGGAGCAATTGGCTATTTGAGTTATTCGACTGGATATTATGAGTTATTGGTCTGGTTAGGATGTTAGGGTTTTTTATTGGGTATTTTTGGGAACTTTTTTGGGTAGTTTTTGGTACTTTAAGATCATGGATATTCTGGTTTTAGAACAGTATTTAGATCATTATGCAACTTAAACTCTAAAAAAAGTTGCTACTAAAGCAACCTTGAGAGACTACTAAGCAGGCAAGTTAAATATGTTATCATTATCAGCTCACCTGGGAACCAACGGTATACTTATGGTTACAATTCGATGCTGCCAAAAGCGTTTGAGAGCAGGATGCATGTTACGAGGTTTGCAAAATAGAGAAAAACAATATAAGTAGTTGAAGGATACAAACTGACAGTATGCTCAAAGAAAGATAAAGTTAGCAAGTCCAAAACTTGCCTTAAGGTCATTTTCCATTTTCTCGTTGCAAGTATTTTCCATTTTATCCTTGCTTATTTTTTGGATGTTGCCACTGCCCCAATGTACTTTGTCCCTCCAATCATTACGGAACATTGGATGTTGGTACAGTTTTTCAACCTGTATACAAGATAGTATTTGTATTATACCAACACTTTACCAAAACTAATGATGACACAACACAAGAATCAAATGTATCTGACAAGATAAACATGCTACTCATCCATTCAAAGAAGTATAAGAGGTAAGAAAATTGCTACAACACAGAATCCGACGTTCACCTCACACAACCATGATTGCAAGCAAAATCAACAATTTTATTACAAACCAGGAGAGCAATAGTACTATTCATTATACTAGTAGTTCGTTCCTTATTTCCTTGATAAGATAATTATCGATAGAGTTACTGTCTCGAGAACCCACTTAGCTAATCACTTGAAGCTGGCAGGAGGTGCTGGAATGGAGGTATGCAAGGCTTGAACTGGAAAAAGAAGGGAAGTAGAGAGAAACCAAAGAGAGCATATATAAAGATATCCATATAAAAATAAACACCCCATCACTATGTATTCTCATGTACAAATGTGGGCATAACTTCAGATCCCCCTTTCAATGTATCGAGAGAGCAGAGAGGGGAGATAGAACGGACAAATTATGTTCATTGTGAGAAAATCTTTGGTGGGAAAATCATTTTATTTTTGTGAGAATGGGATGGAAAAATCCAAAACAAATAAAGGGCGGGATAGTTTGGGGGAATGAGAATTATGTTCATTGGTTCTTTATTTATTTTTTTCAAATTCTAAACCCATGTCCTCTATTTAAGTATATAGAAAATTGTTTAAAGTTACCGCTCATATAAACGAGGTTCTCTTTTCGCATAAGTTCATTAGATTAATACTCTCTCATTCAAGGTTCTTGACCTAAAAAGCCACATTAGACCATGTATCAAGTATGTACGATGTGATATCAATGTATAGCTACAAGTGGAAATCGTCTGCAATATCAAAATACGAACTTGGTGTGTTAGCATTAACAAATCTAAGATATAAGATCTACTTAGGGTTCGGGTTTAAACCCGTTCAAGAACTGAGGTACCCCGCCCCCACCCCCACCCCATTGCCATCACTACCGACCCGTGGATACCCGCCCACACCTTCAGGTTTATACAGATTCACTAAATAACTGGTTAGGTTGAGTTTGCTCGAATTCTATAGATTGGTGGTGAACAATTTGTATGGGAAATTTGTGATTTGCTTGAATTTTATAGACTAGTCTTTTATGTATGGATAATTTGCATGCGGATGATGGATGTTTATATTTTATTTTGATAGGAATTTGTTATTGTAACTTTTTTACCACAAAAACCCATGGGTGCCTAGAAACTCGCGGATACCCAGCGGGTTTGGTTGGGTTTGAGTTTTCCAAACCCAATGTGTTTTATCCCAAGTTTTTTTACCGAATAAACAAATGGATTTGGGTTTGGCAAAACCCGACCCATTGCCGTCACCAGATATAATACCCTATATACTTGTAATGCTTGTTTGTGTTCACAATGAGTCATTTTGGATTCCATTTGGATTCAATTTGCACATTTGCAATATACTTCTCATCGAACACACATGGTAAACCTTGTCCATATGAGCTATACCATCTTCCTCGGGTATTTGTATATGACATTATGTTGAGCTATGACCTATATTCCAATTTCAGAATTAGTTATGGCAATTTATAACCTGACTTGAGCAGTCCGACCTGTCCAGGACGGGTATTATCCTACCCGTACTAGCGTGACAATTTACGTACTCGTGACATTACTATTCAGAATGAGTAATTTTATATTCTTTAAACGATTTAATATTTTTGCCACATGTTCAGAATTAGTTATGGCAATTTATAACCTGACTTGTGCGGTCCGACCTGTCTAGGATGAGTATTATTCTACACGTACTAGTGTGACAATTTACGTACTCGTGACATCACTATTCAGAATGAGTAATTTTATATTCCTTAAACGATTCAATATTTTTGCCACATGTTCACGATTAGTTATGGTAATTTATAACCTGACTAGTTTGGTCCGACCTGTCCACGACGGGTATTATCCTAACCATACTAGCATGACAGTTTACGTACTCGTGACATCACTATTCAGAATGAGTAATTTTGTATTCCTTAAACGATTCAATATTTTTGCCACATGTTTAGAATTAGTTATGCCAATTTATAACCTGACTTGTGCGGTCCGACCTGTCCAGGACGAGTATTATCCTGCCCGTACTAGCGTGACAATTTACGTACTCGTGACATCAGTATTCAAAATGAGTAATTTTATATTCCTTAAACGATTCAATATTTTTGCCACATATATCAGTTAATAACATAGGGAAAACTCCCTTTCCTCATTGTCTTACTCTCGATTTATCTCTATAACAAAGGAGAGTGTTAGCTACCTTCTATTCCTTAGCATTTTGCTCACCTCTCTGTTGCCGACCACACAAAATATCTGACTTCAATCATCCAATCAATCGAAAAAGCAATAATCAAGGTGAGATTCGGCTTGCATCCTTTTATTTCGATTATGTTAGATTTAAGGTTCTCACTTTTTACATTTTTTCCCAAGGGTTTTCTGGGATTTGATTTGGTCGCGGGATTTCGATGGAGGGATGGAGAGGGAAGGAGAATAATGATGGCGGCGTCTAACTCCACCATCTTTAGCGACACAATGGCCAGTAACTCGTGGAGCAAAGGACATTGGACAACAAGCTTATAGGGGGAATGTGGTGTTGGTGTGTATCGAGGCAGTATCGTTCAACTGGAGAGAGCATGTTGTTGTTATGTATCTGCTGCCTGCTGGTATGGGTAGAAGCACTGAAGAACTCTTTTTGCAGATGAGACTTGAGATCAAAAACTACAGCCTCGGCAATATTGAGTTTTCTCAGGCTTCTCAAATTATTTGGATTAAAGGCTGTTGTGCAATGATTTGATAGTTGTTGTACAACAGAGTTTCCTAAATAAATAACGTTGTTGATATTAGTGCATCTTTTAGTAGATTAGTTAGTAGCAATGTGTTTTCTGCTAAAAGGTTGTAAAGCCTGATGAACTGCTTGTGCGTAATTTGTTTTCGGGGAGCTTGGTTGGTTGACACCAAGTTAGATCTGTAAAATTTTGCACAACAAATACTCGAAAAAACACCCTAATTGGAAACCACAACACAATTGTCCACAAAGGTGAGTTACATACACAGTAGACTAACCTGAAATCCCAATAAAACTAGAGAGATGCCAAAAGAGAACCCCAACAACAACTACAAGCAAAAGCTACGTAGAAAAACACAGCTACATAATGGAACTAATATCAGTTTTAGAAATGACAGCAATAACTTGATGGCCTTGTCTGACTAGCAGTAGGAGCAGCTCCTTCAAAAATGATGAGCCCAAAATAGGGACTCAAGGGGATCAAAGTTGCGCAGAAACTAGTTCAAGCAAGGCACTTGAACTCAATTAGAACCAAACTCAAAACCAACTTGATTTAAGCGGAATTGAACTCGAAATTGGGCGGATCGAAAGGGAATCCTTACACCTAGAAGGATGCACAATCGAGTGTTGAAGCTTTTGATGTGAACGAGTGTGTTTGCTCGTTCAATAAGCAAGGTTTAGCAAGCTTTTGATCGCAACCAAAAACCAATCAAAATCACAAACTCTCTAGTCTGGGAATTGGGGTAAAATTCATTCAATCGTCTTCTCAATAATACAATACGAGTATGAGGCCTTTTATAGGCTTAAACAATTACAAACAAACTAGAACAAAGACTGAAATTAATATAACTAAGCAAGGAAACTGAATTACAAACATAATTCGAATGAACAAAGGAATCCTTGTGGGACTCAGATTACTGGCAGTGTGAGGTAGCTTCTTTGAAGCCCTCAAAAATTGTCTTCCTGAATGAATCGATCTCACCCAATGCCTTGTATTTGTAGAAGAAAACTTCCTCTTTCACCTCCAATTGGAATCAGCCGAAACTCAAACTCCAAACTCCAGATATAGGCCTTCAAAGTTGGCATCTCCGAACAGCTTTCTGCCTTAACCAAATTCAGTAAGTTTTTCCTGTTTTGAGGTGTCCTTTTGATGAGCTTTGAAAACAACGTTCCAGACCTTCCCTTGAGCTCCACAATACACCAACGTAAAGATAATAACTTGATCTTCAAAATGACACCTTGAACTTGAATTTCTATTGAGCCATTTGGGAGTAGCAAGCTGCCAAAGATGGTACCTTGAAACACTACAATGACTTAGCCAAAATTCCCTCTTTTTATCCGTGATTGATCCAGCTTCTTGATTGATCTTGTGAGGGTTGGAATTCACTAGGTTTGGGATCATATCAAGCCCCCCCTGTTGAAAAAGCTTTGCCCTCAAAGCTTGGGCCTTCTTCTCTTCAAAAGACTCGCAAAATTGATCCCAAACTGGATCTGAAAAGGGCTGCTCACTCAAAGGTTTCACCCAAAAATTTCCAGTTTCCGGCGAGGATTCCAAAATTGGGGTTTTGTCCCTATCACCTTCTCATCCCGATTTGTTGCTTGAAAACGATTCCCCGAGCCTCCAGGAGTTGACCCCAACCGTCCTCCAGCTTAGACCAGGGCCGAGTCGACCCCAATCGCGACGCTCGTTTATCGCGCCATCGGAGATTCAAATTCCCCAAAATCAGGCGACACAAACCCAGATTCCGGCGACCCCAAATCAAAATTGGGTATTTTCGCTCCCGGCTTCTCCTCGTCCAATTGATCGATCTTCAAGCTTCCTTGGACGATTTTGAGCTTGTCCACAGTCGCCAATAGTATCGAATCACGCCCAAACGCCACGACCAATTCACACTCGTCGACCTCGGTGTGTTTCATCGTTTGGCCCGAAAATAGCAAGTTGGGGCTTTTCTCTACGACGTGATTCGACTCTAATTGAGCTTTGCTACACGTTCCTGGCAGCTCGGCGAATGTGTCGACGTCTTCAGCCCTGTATTGTCGTCGGCGAGCAACAGAGTGAGGAAGCTGATCGGCTTCGAAACCCCATAGGGCATAGCAAAGCGGTTAGTGCATAATGTCGAACGAGGAGACTGCTTTCTTTTCGCGACCCACCTTCTTCCTTAGCTCGATTAGCTGCCAGCTGACATTGGTCATCTCGGACTTCCGCCGGTGACAACGGCGTGAGCTTGAGCCTCTTCCCTCCATGTTCAAAAGTGTGGCAATTGGTGCGTCCATGGTGAGTTACTCCACGATCAAATTGCCAGGGTCGTCCAAGAAGCACATGAGCCACTTGCATCGGCGCAACATCGCATAAAAAGCGATCCTTGTATTGTCCCAGCTCAACATCAACCCAAGCTTGTTTAATCACTCGCACTGCTCCATGATCATTCAGCCAGTGAAGGCTATAAGGCTCCAGATGCTTGGTTGTGTTAAGCCCAAGTTTTCTTACCGTTTCTAGGCTAACAACGTTGGTATAGCTACCGCCGTCGATTACCAGCGAGAGCAGATTTCCTTGAATTCGACAGCATGTGTGAAACAGATTATTTCGCTGCTGGGTTTCACTTTCAGCCGCAATCGTCAAAGAACGCCTGTTCACCATCGTAAATTTGCCTGGAGGGGGATCCACGATGAACACTTCATCTACTTCCTCATCGGTGGAGTCATCATTGATCTTGCTGTCTTCAGCTTCAGACTCGGAGTAGTATTCGCCATCACGAAGTACCAGAGTCTTAGTATTTGGACATTGAAAGGATTTGTGACCATGACCATGGCACTTGAAGCACTGCAACTTGCTTGTTCCGCCCCCAGGACGCTCCTGATGATTCTGCGGCGTGTTTGGCTTTACGGTCACCGGCCGATTAGGAGTGTGGACAGCAATTGGATCAATTTCAGAGTTGCTGTTTCATCGTGGCCCAGAACACGTCTGCATGTACCCTGTTTGAGCTGTTTCTTGATTTTGACGGCCAAGTGAATTGTCTCTTCCATATCAGTAAAATGGCACAATTCCAGTTCATACCTGATCTCCTTGTTTAGCCCACACAGGAAACGTGAGATGGTGGCCTCTACGTCCTCTCGGACGTCCGTCCTGGTGAGTAGCAGCTCAAGCTCTTTGGAGTATTCGTCAACAGTCCGAGTACCCTGACGAATGGTGTGCAGAGCTTCATGTAATTAGCACCAGTAATAGGCCGGCACGAATTTATCCCTCATCAATCCTCTTAACTCCTCCCACGTCATCACCGGAGCTTGCAAATTACACCGCCGCCGCCGAACTTGAAGCTGTTCCCACCACGTTGCAGCGTAATCTTGGAACTCATATGTTGCTATGAGGAGTTTCTGATTTTCGGTGTACTGACCACATTGGAAGAATAAAAGGATCTTCCTCACCCAATCCAGGTACAAAGTAGCATTGTTCGTTCCATGGAACGTTGGTACTGAAAGCTTAATTCCTCGCAACTCGGACACTGAATTTTCAGCCGTTTCATCATTATTGTGGTCAAAATCCAGCTGTCGTCGTTCGCACGTTCGTGGTTCGTTGGGATGTAAGTCGAGAGCCAACAATTGCGTCTCGATTTCGTGAATTCGCTCTGCCAGCTCTGTAGCAGGTTCTGTGTTCCCAACCAACTGAGCACTAACTCGTTGCGGCGTCGCCACTGGTGCGTGTCGAATTCGACGATCGTCGGTCTCAGCGGCCGTCTCCATAGCCATTCCTCCTGGCTGGCTTAGTGCCTCCACCCTCTGACTTAGGTGATTGAACTTGGCGGACAAGGTTTGAAACTTTTCGTCTTGCTTCGTCAGCTGAGTCTGGAACAAAGCAACGACTTGCTCTTGGAAGAACTGCTGCAGTTCTGGCATCATGATAGGCCTCGGCTCCCCCATTGCAGCTTCTCCCTCACCTCCTGCAGGCACGACGTCGACCTCTGTTGCTCCACTCGTTGCCGCCGCCAGTTTTTTTTCTTTATTTTCTTTTCGGATAGTAAAACAGGGGGCTCCGGAACAGGGCCTTTTGACCACGTCCAATGCACAATTTCGTCGGACTTTGTTTCACTGGCCACTGTGTAGAACCTTGGCTCTGATACCACTTGACGAGCCCAAAATTGCGATTCAAGGGGATCAAAGTTGCGCAGAAACCAGTTCAAGCAAGGCACTTGAACTCAATTAGAACCGAACTCATAACCAACTTGATTTAAGCGGAATTGAACTCGAAATTGGGCGGATCAAAAGGGAATCCTTACAACTGGAAGGATGCAAAATCGAGTGTTGAAGCTTTCGATGTGAACGAGTGTGTTTGTTCGTTCAATAAGCAAGGTTCAGCAAGCTTTTGATCGCAACCAAAAACCAATCAAACTCACAAACTCTCTAGTCTGGGAATTGGGGTAAAATTCATTCAATCGTCTTCTCAATAATACAATACGAGAGGCCATTTACAGGCTTAAACAATTACAAACAAACTAGAACAAGGACTGAAATTAACCTAACTAAGCAAGGAAACTGAATAACAAACATAATCCGAATGAACAAAGGAATCCTTGTGGGACTCGGATTACTGGCAGTGTGAGGTAGCTTCTTTGAAGCCCTCTAAAATGGTCTTCCTGGATGAATCAATCTCACCCAATGCCTTGTCGTTGTAGAAGAACACTTCTTCTTTCACCTCCAATTGGAATCAGCCCAAACTCAAACTCCAAACTCCAGATATAGGCCTTTATTAAAGTTGGCATCTCGGAACAGCTTTCTACCTTAACCAAATTCAGGCAGTTTTCCTGTTTTGAGGTGGCCTTTTGATGAGCTTTGAAAACAACGTTCCAGACCTTCCCTTGAGCTCCACAATACACCAACGTAAATATAATAACTTGATCTTCAAAATGACACCTTGAACTTGAATTTCTATTAAGCTATTTGGGAGTAGCAAGCTGCCAAAGATGGTACCTTGAAACACTACAATGACTTAGCCAAAATTTCCTCTCTTTTTCCGTGATTGATCCAGCTTCTTGATTGATCTTGTGAGGGTTGGAATTCACTGGGTTTAGGATCATATCAAAAAAATTTCTCTTCATAAAGAGTGGTACTATCATACAACCTCCTACATTGTTCTCTCCAAAATTAACTCACCATAGTCATCCACAGTAACTCCCCTTAACTGGATTCGGATTACCATCCTTGAATTGAGACATAGCCAAGTGAAGAGAAACAGGTTTATGATATTACCACCCAAGTGCAGAAGATCTGAAAACACCCTTTGACACATTAGATGAATAGGAGACAATAAAGAACAAGTGGTCTCTGGATTCTTCGGAGCCCCTGCAAAGACTACAGACGTTCAGCATGTCTAACATGTAAATTAGATTCACAGCAACATCTCTTTCCTGTCCCAGCTCATCGAACAGCCGATTGCAGTCATATCTCTGCAAGCTGGAGTTCCTTCCTCCTTAGCAAAGGCTGATCGTATCCCCCCTGCAATCACAGACTGAAATAGAGCACAAAAACAAAATGCTCGAACTAAAGCTATAATGCTGAGTAAGAACATGACACACGAACATAAAATTGTCGGAATGAACACCCAAACCATTGAAGCAATCAATGAAGACCCTTAGAGGCATTCACCCAGAGATCCCTTATGGGGGTACATTCATTGAGCATCAGAACAATTTAAAAACCAATCCTCTAATGGAATAAACAATCACCAAAACCATATCAGCGTGTGTAAAGATTAGTCTCGACATTCAACCAACCAATCTACACAAACATCGTATCAATACAGTATCAAAGAAGCTATTAGTATTGAGCTATATTTCCTGAGAATACAAATGTTGTTTGTTCTTTTACCTGTGATTCCCAAAGCTCAGCAGGCAGCCCAGTTCTTCTGGGTACTAATTATGGCTGACAGAAGCCCCGCGCATGACATAAACTACGTCGACGATGGCTTCCCTTTCCCGTCCCTAATATCAGCCAACACCATAAACCCATCGGCGAATCCTAAACGATCAAAAGCTTCTTCATCGCCATCTTCGCTTTCAATTTCATCATCCTCTCTTCTTCCTCGCCGCACCCAGTTACTCTCGAGTGCGCGATAAGTGAGTAAGGCTTCATCTTGCTAGACTCACCTGATTCCCTATAGAACAGAGATTCAAGGAGCATCAATACCAATACTAGCTTATCGAGAGTCTACACAAGCCTGAGAAAGGTCAAACTTTTTGCTCATGGAATTGTAGCAAAGTTTGAATATTTTTGAATCGCTTTGCTGGAATTGAACGAATTGAACGAATCTTTTTTTATCATTGAATGAATGGTAGCAAATTCCTCCCCTACTGTTTCCTTTCCGCCGAATAGAAGCTTTTCCAATACATTTAGCAAATTTCAATCGGCCAAGAAAGGAAACAACTCCAGATTCAACTTATCAAGAGGCAAGACGCACCTAAACCTCTACAGGGAAGCTTGAAGAGAGAGAAATTTACCATGACCAGTTCCAGATTCATCATCCTCTCTTCTTCCAAGCCGCATCCATTTCTTCTCAAGTGCGCGATTTCGATCGTCGACGACAGCGAGACCATGTCCCCATTCAATTCGTCAAATCCCTACCTTTAAATGAGAACCCCGCGTTGTATCCGCTGAATTCGGTCCAGGCGCTGATTTTCCCCAACCTCTTGGCGTGCCTCCCGTCGATTAAACCCGATTTGGACAGAGAGCTCGAAGAAGTAGTGGATTCCTTCGTCGCCGTATGAGAGGATGGAGAGGATTAGTTCCTGTTGGGAATAGAAGTGGGAGGAGCGGGAGCCACTGCGGAGGGAATTCACGTACTTGACGAATTTCCCGATGCGGAAATGCCTTCTTGTCGAGGCTGACGCTGGACTCGAAGCTCTTGACGCGGTTGGGTAGAATTAAGGTTTCGGGGAGGATCGTGGAGGAGAGGATGATCCTGGGCGGAATCAATATGAAGGTGGAGGGGATAGCAGGACGAAGAAGGAAGAAGAAGAAGAAGAGGGAATTAGGGATGGTCTGTGGAGGGTGTCCTTTAGTTCTATATGGACGTGGGTTTGGTTGGGTATTGGGGTTGGATAGTTGAATCGAAAGATCAATCAAAAAATCACTTCACCCACCCAGACCAATTAATTAGACCAAATTGCAAACATTTATATCTTGTAATAGGGTTTTGGTAATTATTGTTATAATTAATAAGTGATTTAGCGAAGAAAAATCAAGAGTCGTTGAGATCACACGTACGGTGAAGATTACCCAGGGTATGTTATACCCCGGATTTACCCGGGGTACCGTAGAACTCCCTATATATATATTATTTGGTTACAGAAAATGAGGCTTTGCACGTTTTGGGGAAGAAAATTATGACCAAATATTTGGGGAGTTTCAAAAGTTCTTTTATGGGTTTTGGAGGGAGGGAAGTTATACCAACTAGTTGGAGGGATTTTCAAAAGTGCTTTTATGGTTTCGAGGGTGGGAATTTGAGACCAAATATTTGGATGGGGGAGTGGTTTAAGGGGTCGTTTGGAAGTTGCGATTGTTAAATAGATGTATTGTTGAGAATGCATGTATAATATTATACATGTATTGTCGAATTTGATGCATTGTAGAATACAACGTTTGGTATGTGTGATTGTGTATGTCGCATCAGCTAAAAGTTGAGACAAAACAATCTCAACAATCACAACAAAAGTTGAGATATAACAATCACTCAAAATGAGTGATAGTTTCTGTCACATCACAGAAACAATCAATGTATTGTTTCTGCTAAAAAAACAAAAAAACGATGCATTGTAAACAATACATGCATAATGACAATCTCAACAAAACAATCGCAACTTCCAAACAAAAATGTAATTTAAAATTTGGGATTCAAAAATTTTCCCTCAACTTTTTGGTGAACATCTAGGTTTTCCTTTCTTTAATACTTACTATGGTAGATGATAAATCTTTTTTTTTTATAATCGATAGATGATATATCTTATACCGATAGTTTGTTGTCATTCGTTGGTTTTAATGTCATTTGAATATGACATATTCACGATATACATTCTCAAGTTTTCAAAATATTTGAAATGTGTATTTCTACCCAATAATTAAATTAATTGTTAAGAACAAATTAGATAATAAAAATATAAAACCAAAATATCTATCACCAAAGAAATACAAATGGAATAGTTAGTGTGCTACTTAATCTTAATGGAAAGTCATAGCTTTTAAAATTTTAAGTGTCTGTATGTTTTTAGTTTAAAGGACATCAAATTCGTTAGATGAAATTTGAAATGCTAAAAAACGACCACCACCTCTATTATTATATATTTCTTGATGGTTAATGGAGTTTCTCATCGAATACCCATAACTCCTTAATCGTAAACCATACACCACTAAATTGTAAAGCATAACCATGAAGAATGTAGCTATACGTCATCTAAACCATGACCATATACCCTATACACTAACCGTAAACTATGAACTATAGCTATATGTTATGACATTGTTGGTAGAACGTATGTTATGTGAAGAATGTATGTAAGTTAACTCAATTTTATATTTGATTATTGTGAAGAACATAAGCCATAATCTTCCTAACTCTAAACCATGAGTGTAATACCCTATGCATTAACCTTAAATCTTGAACTCTAGTTACATGTCATGAAATTGTTGGTAGAACTTAGGTTATGTGAAGAAAGTAGGGTAAATCAATTTTACATTTTATATTATTGTGTAGAACATAAGTCCTAATTCTAAGCTTCCTAACCCAAAATCATTTTAGAATTTGATACAAGTGTCTCACTGATGATTATTTATAAATACTTGTTGTAAGTTGTAACCAAGTTTAATTAAGTCAGTTTTACGTTTTGCATTTCAGAAAATAAATTTCAAGAATGGTCTTTCTAAATTCTAATTTATGAACCATTAGTTACAAGTTATCTTTTTATTTTAAAATTCAGTTTACCAATAGTGAAAACAATGCTTATGATAAGCTTTGAGCCGATGACCTTGAATTAGAAAGACTATCACAAAAGCCACAGAGTCCATGAAAATAATTTGTTGTAATTTTATACTTAAATTAAAAGTTGTTTAAATCAATTTGTTATAATTTGAACATGTCGGATCGTCTCTGCCCCTCACTTGCGCCGACCTCCACATTTTCAGGCATGATGCTATATTAGAATATATATGTTGAATCTTGATTTTTAAGGCCGAGATCAATATGCTTGCCACCAACTAAGAAATTATTTCTTTCCCTACCGAAGATCTATATTATCATCATCTGTTATGTTTATGTGTTTCATTAATCAACACTAAGTAAAACTTTGTTCTTGGTTGGAAAGATAAAATAAGAATAAGCTAATCCACATTATATATATATATATATATATATATATATGTGTGTGTGTGTGTGTGTTATCTGCATATAATATTTATACACTAAAATAAATTATATAGATAATATTCGTGCCAATCAGACGAGTTTGGGTTGGATTAATCGGGTTCGGGTTGGTTGGGCTGATTACTCGGGTCGGGTCATGTTTTGACACCTATAGCTGCAGGTGCCCCATCGAGTTTTGTTAATCTGAATATGGCTTGTATCTCCGTAGCTTCTATGTAGATTTAGTGGAATGGAGGACTGACACAACTATTCACACCATCCAGAGGGTTACGACAAGGCTGCCCCCTATCTCCTTATATATTCAATTTATGTATGGAGTGACTCACCCATTTGATAAACGACTCTGTTAGAAACAAGGTTCCTAACGTGTTTGGGAATTGGGGAAATTAGCTAGATCAATTAGGGATTGATCTAACTAGGGATTAGGAGATGGGAATTTGAGAACAAGAAGGGGAAAAGAGAGGGAAGTTGCTGCCGCAGCTTTGGAGGGAAGAGAGAGGGGAAGTCGGCGCAGGAGAGAGAGAGAGGAAGATTAGGATTTAGGTTTTAGTTCTGTAATTGCTTAATGAAAAATAATGCCCTAGTACAGATTATATAATCCGCCTAATCCCTATCAACTACCCAACTAATGAAACATAACAATCAACTCCCTGTTTATTCCCAAATACCCCAAATAATACCCCAAACCTTAAAACCTACAATAATCCGAATTAATAAGAAAAACGACAATTAATGTGTTTCCCACATCCCCGCTTCCTTAGAAAAACAACCTTGTCCCCAAGGTTGTTCCTCTAGCCCACTAGGCCTCCTTACCATTTCAGCCGTCCTCGACCTCATCTTCTGCTTCATCTTCCCAGCGCCCGACTAACATCATCAAATCCGGCTTCGGGCACTGATGCCCGATGCTGAACCGGCCATCACAGTTGAAGCACTTGCCTTCCCGCCTCTTCTGCTCAATCTCAGCCGGCGACAGTCGCACGAACCCTTTCGGTATGGCCCGCGGTCCCATCCTGGCCACCGAAGCAGGACCTCCACTGCTCATGTTAGCCCCAGTCGAACCTCCTCCTGGCACCCCTCCTGTGCCGCCACTGCTCCCGGTGCTTCCTCCTCCTCCACTTGTCTTCGAGAAGCGGCCAATGGTGCTCCTCCAGCTAGCCAGTTCTTCCTCCTTATGACCTGCAAGATGGAAAGCAGTTTTCAAGGAATCGGGCTCGAACACTCTGACGGCCGCTGCTATCTCGGGCTTGAGACCCGCCATGCACAGCCCCACCAAGGTGTCCTCTGAGACACCTTTACACTGGTTCCCCAACTTGAAGAACTCCGCACGGTATTCAGCCACCGTGCCGGTCTGCTTCAGCTTCGCCAACTGCTCAGGAGCCCACCCGTCAGACTTTCCAAACTGATAACGGAGCTCCTCCTGAAACATGGGCCAAGTAATCAAAGTCGCTGCGGCTGCGTAGGATCTCTCCATCCACTCCCACTCCCACCACTGGAGCACATCTCCCTCCAAATAGAACGATGCTAGATAGGCCTTCCTCTCTTCCGGAATTGGGTGGTTCTTAAACCACCTCTCAACTGCATACAACCAAAGGCCTGCATCCTCTTGCCCATTGAATTTTGGAAACTCAATGGTAGGAGGCTTAGCTCGAAAAACTACTCCATCCATTCCTTCACAATTCATATAGTGGGACCCATACCTGTCATTTCCTGGGGTCCTCCACGGCTGCCCAAATGGAGCGCACTACATCTGGCTCGGATTTCCGTGCCCATAATCACCCGGGTAGCTCCCTTGTTGGTTCGGGTACCCTCCTGGAGCGTGAAGTGGCTCGTAAGGTCCCTCCCAGCCTACTGGTCCCCTGATGTCCACCCTCCTAATCGGCTGAGAAGTAGGGCTCGGTCGATGTCCGGTTCGACCCACCTCCGGTCGACCCGTTCCGGTCCTGTTCGGCTCAACTTGGTCCAATCCGCGTCGGTCCGCCCGATCCCAGTCGACCGGTATCGGCTCGACCCGCTCCTGCCCAGTCCGTTGCGGTCCGCCCCATTGGAGCCGACCCTCCCTGTCCCATCTGGTCACCGGCCCTCCTCGGCCCACCCGACCGCCTCAGGTCCACCTCCGGTTCAGCCCACTGGGCCTGCTGATCCGCAGGCTCAGTTTGTGATACTCGGGCCCATCTTCCAGATCCAACCATCCCAGCCCGTTATCGACCTTCGTGTAGTGGCTCAACGGTCCCGGCCCATTACCCATAGGCGGCCCGTCTGTGTCATACCCGGGCATCTTAGCCTTTCCCTTCCGAGCCGCAATCTCTTGGGCCGTAGGCGTCGGTAACAGACCCAAGCCCAACCCTACTGCAGTTCGGTCAGCTCGGCCCGGCCCGGTGTCCGCCGCCCTGCTTCCTTCGGCCTTCGCGATCGACGCACCGGCCAGAGCCGCCGGCGCCGCCGCGCTCGCCCCGCCGCCATCTTTCGCGAGAGCCGCGCCCGCCGGCGTCGCCGCGGTCCCGCCGACAGCCGCCTCGCCCGCCGCGGTCGCCGCCGTCTCCGCAGCCCCCGTCGCGCCGCCTCCTCCGCTCGCCGACTCAGCCGGAATCGGAGCTCCCCCTGATCTGTCCCCCTTTTCCTGCAGCGAGGCAATCGCCCACATCAGGTCCTCCAGCCTCTGTCGCAGATCATCAGCATCCTCCTTCGCGTCAGCCTGCACCCTTGCCAGGCCTACTTCGAGCCGAGCCAGTGCATCAGAGTGCTCGTGCACCACCAGTTTCACCGCCTCCAGCTCGGTGACGTCCTCCATCACCACCCCGTCGAGATCAACATCGCCCGCCTCGGTGTTCCTCTCTGCTGGCTGAGCTGCCTTCTCCACTGCCTTCATGGATTTCGTCGACACCATTGTTGTTTTCCCTGGTTCAAGAGCTCAAAGAACTCACTCTCGAACCTTGCTCTGATACCAGATGTTAGAAACAAGGTTCCTAACGTGTTTGGGAATTGGTGAAATTAGCTAGATCAATTAGGGATTGGTCTAACTAGGGATTAGGAGATGGGAATTTGAGAACAAGAAGGGGAAAAGAGAGGGAAGAGAGAGGGGAAGTCGGCGCAGGAGAGAGAGAGAGAGAGAGGAAGATTAGGATTTAGGTTTTAGTTCTGTAATTGCTTAATGAAAAATAATGCCCTAGTACAGATTATATAATCCGCCTAATCCCTATCAACTACCCAACTAATGAAACATAACAATCAACTCCCTGTTTATTCCCAAATACCCCAAACCTTAAAACCGACAATAATCCGAATTAATAAGAAAAACGACAATTAATGTGTTTCCCACAGACTCTGTGAGGACAGGGACTAGGCAGCCGATCAAGCTGACCACCATGGTCCTGCTCTCTCACACCTATTTTTTTAGAGATGATCTCATCCTGTTGGTGGAGCATCCATGGAGAAAGTGAATGCAATCAATTTATTCTTTAAGACCTTTGGCGCTGCATCCGGACATGAGATTAGCAAACCCAAGCCGCTGATCTTTTTCTCCGCCAATGTTACACATCAACAGCGTGCGCCATTGATTGCTGCAATGGGAATCACGGAAACTGCGAACCTGGGTGTTCTAGTCATCCACGACAGAGTCTCCAAGGCCATTTATACTAACCTGATTGATCGTATTGATGCTTGTCTTGCAGGGTGGAAGGCGCAACCATATCCCTGGCGGCTTGAGTGACCTTGGCACAATCCGTCCTCTCCTCACTACCGGCGTACACCATGCAAACCTTGCTACTCCCCCCGAGTTTTCATGATTATATTGACAAGAAAATTCGAGGGTTTGTATGGGGGAGCACGGAGAGTGGAAGGAAGATTCACCTGGCCGAATGGGCAACTATATGTCGTCTGAAGGAGGAAGGAGGCCTCAGGCTCCGGGATTCAGTTAGAACAAATGAAGCCTATATGATGAAGGTGGTGTGGAGGCTGCTTAACCAGCCAACTGAACTATGGGCCAGGGTCATTCGCGCAAAATATCTACGACAAACACCGGATAGGTGGGTGCCCAGGCGGCAAGGACGCCTCTCCAATTTATGATGAGGAGTAATCAGAGTTTGGAACCGAATTGAAGAAGGCACAACGTGAAATATCAAGAATGGGAGAACGGTACGCTTTTGGAGTGACCGTAGGCTCACGGATGCAGAACCATTACGAGCACTTGCACCTTCCATTCCTCAAGATTTTCTCAACATGCCGGTGGCGGAGTTTGTCTTGAATGGTAGGTGGAACACTGATTTCCTGAGGGTTTATTTACCTGCTCATGTGGTTGCACAGGTGGAGCTTAACCACATCCCAACGGAGATCGAGGAGGACGTGCGCATTTGGCGGGTGACGGGCAATTCTCAGTCAAGACAACATACACCCTCGCGGACGACTCTGAGGAGGCTTTCCCGACTAGGGATGGAAACGAAACCCGAACCCACAGGTACCAACCCGAACCAACCCGGTCAACGTGGGTAAAACCCGTGTTGACGGATTTTGGGCCGGGTTCGGGTTTAAACATGCTACACTGTTCACCAGGTTGGGTTTGGGTTTAGGTAAACCCTTCCTACAGTTTTGGCAACAAACACAATGTGGCAAATGCGTCCAATTGACCTATGTCAAGCGATTTATAAATGCATTGGGAATCTCATCACGCTTCATTTCCACGTTTGCTTACCTGAGATTGCCAGACCCTCACAGAATGGCTTCATCAAAGGAAGGTTGATTACTAATAATGTTCTCTTAATTGGATTAACAGACTATGCATTTCTTGAAGATTAAATTGAGGGGTCGGGATCGTAGGATGACTCTCAAATTAGATATGGAGAAAGCATATAATTGTCATAAACCAGTTAATCCAAAAAACTCGAGTTGTTGGGAGAAGGTTATACTGAATCTTATACCACACTCTAACACGCCCCCTCAAACGAAAGCCAACGCATGGGCTTGAAGTTTGCACAGGCCCACCATACCTTGTGCTTTAATCAATTGTTAATATTAGGGTCGTGGAGGTTCGAACACACGACCACTTGGTCAAACTAGCCCTAATACTATGTCACAAACTAGTTGGTCCCAATAACTCAAGTTATTGGGATCAACTGGTTTATGACATGGTATTAGAGCCTTCTATGACAGAGAGCTCTTCTGTTCGAATACTGGTAACCCCCATCTCTTTACCGGCAAGTGCTAAGAATTTAGAGTGCCACTGTTGCAATCTTGCCACAAAGACATCTTCCATGAACTAGAACCTAAGCTTCTCAGATTGATGTACCTGACATGGAAGTCCAAAATAACCATCTTTTGGCCCCATGGCAGTGATTCCCATAAGAGCATCAATGGTTTGGGCACCCGAGTCAGGTACACTAAAACTAAAAAAAAGCATGTTAATTTTTGTATATTTACTCTTATACCACTTACATCATCATATGCATGCAATTTAGTGCACTTCGAGATCGAATCTCGAATAAAGACATAAGAGACTTATGCAAAAAAAACACGAGAAAGCTTAGAACTTTGTGGGTTCATTCGAATACCATGAAAAGACCCCATATCAACATGGGAACTAATTACAGAAAAGAATGTATGGGTGTAGATCGCAAATAAAAGTGGTGATAGTGGGTCTACTTGTTGTATACCATTTTGAGGTTGAAAATAGCCGTGTAGAGAGATCCATTGATGAGTATAGAAAAAGAAACCATATTGACACTCTCGAGCCCAATTAACCCATGATGCACAAAAATCCCAACTTTTCCATGGTCGACTATAGGAAAACCCACTCAACACGATTATTGTCATAAACCAGTTGGTCCCAATAACTCGAGTTGTTAGGAGAGGTTCTATCGTGGATCATATACCACACACTACATGCACCCTCAAACAAAAGACACCATATAGGGGCTTGAAGTTTGCACAAGTCCGGACAACATGTGCTTAATAGAAACAGATGGGGGTTACCAGTATTCGAATAGAAGACCTCTCCTTCATAGAAGGCTCTGATACCATGTCATAAACCAGTTGGTTCCAATAACTCGAGTTACTGGGACCAAGTGGTTTGTGACATAGTATCAGAGCTGGTTTGACCAAGTGGTCGTGTGTTCGAACCTCCACGACCCCAATATTAACAATTGATTAAAGCACAAGGTATGGTGGGTCTGTGCAAACTTCAAGCCCGTGCGTTGGCTTTCGTTTGAGGGGGCGTGTTAGAGTGTGGTATAAGATCCAGTATAACCTTCTCCCAACAACTTGAGTTTTTGGGATCAACTGTTTTATGACAATTATATGCTTTCTCCATATCTAATTTGAGAGTCATCCTACGATCCCGACCCCTCAATTTAATCTTCAAGAAATGCATAGTCTGTTAATCCAATTAAGAGAACATTATTAGTAATCAACCTCCCTTTAATGAAGCCATATTGTGAGGGACTGGCAATCTCAGGCAAGCAAACGTGGAAATGAAGCGTGATGAGCTTCCCAATGCATTTTTAAATCACTAGACATAGGTCAATTGGACGCATTTTCCACATTGTGTTTGTTGCGAAAACTTTAGGAAAGAGAGATAGCCTGGTATGGTTGAAGGTTTAAAGGAGATGCCCACGGTGAAGGAAAGCCAAGAGAGTAAAAGAAATCATAGAAGAAATACCCTATAAAGCCATCAGACCCGGAAGCCCGATAAGAAATGACAAAAAACTTCTCTACGAATTCAGACAATGAAACTGAGGTAGTAAGAGTCGTATATTCATGGACTCGGATACTACAGTTGGGAGGTCGACAAAAGTTTAAAAAGTTGGAGAAGAGATTCCAGAGGAAGATAACAGCCGAACAAAGTAAGAGACTTCAATCGGACCTTTGAAAACTTCACCCATTTTCAAAACAACATGCTCATCATGGAGGTTCAGGATAGTATTTCGACGACGTCGTTGTAAAGTAGTAGAGTGGAAGAACTTTGTGTTGGCATCCTTCACGAAGCTAGTGAATACATGAATTCCTCTTTTAATACAATTCTTCTTGACGATAAGCTTTTGAAAGAGCCATTTCTAGATGATCAACCTGAGCCCAATCGATGGGAGTAGTGAGCTTGACTTGTTCAATAAACGCCTTCAAGTTATGAACTGACGAGCATAATTTGATGCCCTTGCAGAGGCCCAACCAATCAACTATAGTTAAAATTTTTTAATTTATTCAATTTATATGC
This sequence comes from Linum trigynum, assembly GCA_964030455.1. Taxonomy (NCBI): domain Eukaryota; kingdom Viridiplantae; phylum Streptophyta; class Magnoliopsida; order Malpighiales; family Linaceae; genus Linum; species Linum trigynum. The sequence continues at coordinate 12,628,759 of OZ034815.1, read as the reverse complement.
CAGAGGTTGACTGTGGAACCATATTTCATGACCTTAATACAACTCGATGACCATAGAAATGATTCGAAAAGCCTCTATGTGTTTACACTTAAAAATAATCCTGTACCACATTGATTATTTACAAGGTACCTATTGTCTTTATAAGGCTAGGTCAATTAATAATAATTAATTTAATTTTAACTCGGCCTCTTAGTGGTAGATTTTTAAGCCGAGCCGACTAAGTTCCCAAGAAGGCACTAATTTCATCGCAAGGGAGCTAAGTCTGGTTGATGACATTGGTCACGAGATTTAGAAGGCCTTCGCCACTAGATTAGATCTATATAACCTTTGTCGCGAGGTCTGAGAGGACCACGAAGTTGTCAACGAATGAAGAGTTCGATAATCTAGTCAACGAGTAAATTATAACAAGTTATCAACGTGAGGAGATCTAAGAAGTGCAAGGAAACTCCCAAGGCGATCCAGAAGTTGTAGTGAAGAATACGATAAGTTGTAAGAAGGGATCATATGGCCTCGTTTCAGAACAAGTAATAAGAAAAGCTATTTCGAATAAACTAAGCTTTTAATTAGCAACCATTGCATGAGCATATGCATTTATAAGTATATATATTGGATGATCTCATTGACATATAATAACGAACCTAGGATTATGACTGATGTTCACATAGGTGCTCAGAAATTGTAGAAATATCATAAGCATACTAAGGGATTCAACCAGATCATTTGAAGATGAAAGACTATAGAGAACTTCCAATATGAAGATTTTTCAATCTCTTGTACTTAGAAACTTCATGTGTTTTATTACGAATGTTTATGTTGTCAGATTTTGTCAGTTTAGATGAATTTTTATTTGTTTGGTTCTAAATTTTGTAATAACGATATTTTATGAAAAATATTGCCAATATCTTTTCAAGTCTTTGTATTTATCTTATGTTTAAGTTTCAACGATTTGATAATTAATATTATTTTAATACAATCAATGTCTTACCAAATTATGATATTACATTTAAATTGATGTTATCCTTTTGTTGTTGCTTGGTTCTTAATATATATATTTTGTGGGAGTTCTGAATATTTTTTTGGGTTAATACCTTATTTGGTCTGAATTATACCCAAAGTTTCTACTTTGGCCTGTGGTTTCTGAAATTGCTCCCTTGGCCCGAACTATGCACCTTACTTCCTTGCTTGGCCCAACGCGGGTTTTGACCGTCAAATTGGAAGTTCAACTCTATTGACCGTTAGTCAAGCGCCAAGTCACTTGCCACGTCAGCGAACCCGATTGACCGTCAAAATCCACATTTTTATTGACTGTCAAATTTGATGGTCAAAACCTGCACCAGGCCAAACAAGGGAGTATGGTGCATAGTTTGGGCCAGGAAAGCAATTTCATAAACCACGGGCTAAAGTAAAAAGTTTGAGTATAGTTCGGGACAAAATAAGGTATTAAACCTATTTTTTAAAACCGTGAAAACGTGAAAAGTGGGGAAGCTGTAGAAAAGAAGGAGCCCTGCGTACGCAAGTTATGGAATGAACAAGGAAGCAGCCATTAACAATCAAATTTGGTGAACTATCCAATCCACACAATATATTCATGCAATAGAATCAGTAAGAGTAGCAGAGCCATAAAAAATGATTCTTGCGCACGTACTTTATGCATGGAACAATAACATGCCGTATCATCCTATTTAATCAATCTAATAAATGAATAACCCTCACAAAATATCGTTTTAGAAAAAAAATTACACATTCTGTACAAAACCCAAAACAACTAGCAATCATGGGAGGTAGTACGAGCAAATTAGTTGACGTGGCATTGGAAAGGGAGGTTTCAAGAATTGGAAAAAATAACAAAGAGGGAGATCATAGTAAAGAAAAGAGGAGCACTAGTAGTAGTAATACTATGAGTTGGAGAAGCAGCTGGTTTCCGAATGAATTGGTAATCGATATTTTGAAGAGGATGGATGATGGTTCTTGCATCGTCAGACTACATTGCCTCAGCAAATCATGGTGTCAAATTTTGTCTCATCCCAATTTCATTCACAGTTTTCTCATTTTTGACAATCGAATGGATCATCGTCGACATATAATTGTGATGCATACTCGTCTACATCGTCTTCGTTAGCAAACAAAGGTGTATCGTGGTCGTCCTTGTGGTGTTTAGCCTGACGCCTAAGAAAGCTTTTTTTCATGCAAAGTACCCCAAGTAAAGATGATGATGATGATGATGATGATGATGATGATGCACGTGGAATGACATACTCTTTGCACTCTTACGACACGCTAGGAGAGCAAAATGTATTAGATGAAAATAGCCTTAATCATCCTCGTCCTCCTGAAGTAGTAGTTAATGTTAATCCTCATAACTCGATTATTGTTGGGATTTGCGATGGGATATTGTGTATAGGTAGTCGAAAAAATGGTCGAGAGGCTGCTTAATGTTTGATTTTATGGAATCACACAAATGGAGAAGCTAAGCAATTGCCCTCAATTCCTTCAATTCCCTCTCTTCCTCCTTCGCCTCGTGATCGTTACCTAGAAAAAAAACCATCCCCTGTAATCGAAGAATATTTTGGTTTCGGTTTCGATTCTAAGAAGAGCGATTACAAAATTGTTGAAATTCTTACCTTGAGATATTCTATAGAGCCTTCCGTCGACGAGAATCGGTATCATAACCTGTTTAGCTATTCCTCCAAGTACCCATTAATTTGCACTTGGGTTTACAGCATGAGGGATGGCAAGTGGAGGGAGCTTAGAATAAGCAGCAAGATGGTTATTGAGAATTCCCCTCTACCCTATTTTGCTCAGAACTACAAGCTTCTTGTCAACAGTAAAAACAACATAACCTCATGGTTCCATTCCTGCGGCATGTGTAGAAAATGCTACATTATGAACTTCGACATGAACAAGCAAGCATTCGAGCTCGAAACGTTTGGGATGCATCGCGACTTTGATCGTTATTGTTTACATCCAGATTCCCTCGCCATGGGTCTTGTGATGAAAAGCAACTCCATCATGGCGATCTACAGTATGGTTGATTTGGATTTCTTTAGGGCTAATTTCCGTCAATACTATTATGAGGTATGGGGGATCCTGGACTATAAGAAGCTCATTAATAGAGACTCATCATTGTCATCTTCTTATGGTAATTGGATTAAGTTGTTTAGCTTTGAAGAATATTTGATGCGCCCACTTGTTTCGTCTGATACGTTCTCTTACCTGACCAGTCTTTCTGGAATTCGGAAGGAAGGCTACTATTTTTCCATGGGGGAGAATGGAGAACTTAATCTCTTCAACCCTGAAACCCAACAGCTTAAGCCTCTTCAGGTCGGCCATGGAGATAAGGATTGGCGTATTTTTGAGATTTTTGCCTACACTCCAACTACTATTTCATTGTCAGGATTCAAGCGCGATGGAATAGGTTTCTCAAACAAGTTTAATTTCTAAGGGAAGCTTGAAGATTCTTACAAGGGAAAGGATTGAAGTTTCCTGGATGCATGTAATGGTGTTTGTTACGATATGAGCTATTTGTAATTATTTAAAATTTATGGGTCGTATATTTGTAGAAGTATTATTAATTAGTTCATATTGCGTATTATTTTGATCTTATTATTATTTAATTGTCTTAATAGGATTTCGAGTGCTTTTTAGTAGTTGTCTAGGATTTGGTTATTGTTTCCTTGTAGGAGAAGTTTCATATTTCAGGTAGGAGAAAGGAGAAGTTCTATACCTATAAATATGTACTTCGTCTTTCGTTTAATAATATGAGAACATTGGAACTCAACTAGTTTATAGCTTTCGCCTTCACATCCTCTATTTCTCTTCATTCTAAAGCAATTCTTGAATTCCTTTATTCGATTTGTGTGAGACGCGTTGCGTGAAAGCTCTAATCTAGAAAATCCACGTAATAGTGTTGCACTGAAATAGAAGAGCCAATAATTAGTTTGGAACTGAGAGTATTTTGGAAGGATTGTTTTGGAGACGGTGGCAATTTTTAATCAATAAGCTAAACGATGCATTTAGTTCAAAATGTAGAGTTGCTTCTTTGACTCGTATCTACACATAATACAATAGCAGAATGAGGAAAACTATTGCTCCATTTCAAATTTGCTGCAACGAGAGTGAAAGTAGGAAGGACAGTTTTGTCTTCACAATTACTTATTTTTTATTTATTCATAAAAAAGACACGTATTGGGAATCGAACCATGCTCACTTTAAAGAAAAGCAAGAAACATAACCAATCATACTAAGTATATTAGTTGTATCTTTTTAAATTAAAAACACAAACCTATTCTGAAAATCATATGACCTTTTCAACGATTAGTTGGCCATTAAATCTCCCGTAAATACTTATTTGGTGTTTTGATACTGTGATTTTCATATTTTGATTATTTTTATTGTAGTTTAATACTTAATTTAAATTTTTGGCTAGCTTATAAATATATGATAACCCTAAAATTGCAGCACAAATATCATTTGTTCGAATATTGCATATCGAATTGCAATATTAAATATGTAGAAGCAATGTCAACTTCTTAAATGAGTTTTAGTTTAGAAAATATCTTTGTGCAAACTATATGGGATTGGTATTTTTGATGTTTTAGTCGGGTTAACCGCTACATTTTAAACCTCTTTCTTAATCTGGCATGATTGGATCCAATGATCATTATACGAGAGATTGAGTTTAATAGGGTGGCTGATTTCACCACTTTTTGGGGTGTTAATGAATTTGTAGGACAATTACATGTCTACACGTAGACTTATCACTCATCACAATCTACACATAATATAAAGGTGAAATGAGAAATGAGGGATCCCATTTCAAATTTGGTGCATCCAGAGCAATTTTTTGAGGATTAAATTCAGAAGGCTCCTGTGCGGGCGGTCTGCTGAGCACGAAAGTAAAGACATTATTTGATTTAAACGGGCCCAAACTATGATTTGGCCCACTAATCGTTCACCCATAGCAGCCTCGCCAAACCTTCTCATTCTACTACACGGGTCATCTCCTCCGCCACGAACCTACTCTCCTCATGTTCCAAAGTTCTCACTGAACCTAAATCTCTACAACCTAGGCCAAATATTCTAACTGGAATGTGCAGAGGGAGCAACCAACTGATTGCAGCTATCCCCACTGTTCTTATATCTAATCAAGAAAAGCCCCATTTGTTCAACTGTATGGTGATTCACTTAATTAACACACTCCACTCCATTGACAACCTCCTCTTCTCAATTGTATTGTGTTCACGAAGATATGACGGCAGCAAGTGCAGTATATTGCAATGATTAAGTGATACAACTCAAGAGCTGTTATGCACATCAGGTAGTTGGGATATTAATTGATAACGATTTGGGATTATTCCGAAAAGTACAAAATTTGGAACTTGGCTTATATTGCATTGATCAATAGTGATTTTGAGATTTTTCAAATGGGTGATTTGACATGTTAAACTCTCATGTTTTTGAAAATGGAACATTCGAAGTGGAATATGAAGATTTTTTGTTAAACTTGGTTTCGTAATGCACTTATGGATGTTTATTCTCTAAAATGCAGTTTTATTTCAAAGTAACCCATCGCAAATGGCAGGTCAGGATACAAAAATTGTACCAGTATACGTTTATATCATTCGTAGGAAGCAGATTGAATTCATTCTACTATATGCTTTAGTTAAATGCTCAGTTGTTCTTTCAACTAAAAGTTGGGCTTAAATGTTGTGATTAGCCTAAGAAATGTATGTCTTTGCATTAACTGTTAATGATTGTGAGGTTTGGTTTAAGGGTGAAAAGTCCATTTATTAAGAAGTAATCCAATGCCTGAATTCCATTTTGAAGTTTGAATTGGACAAACCTGTTGGAAAATAGGCATGCCATACATTAGTGTCGTGGGAGGTTTGTTTGATGTCTCAAGGTTTTGGATTTTCTAGAGGGTTGTTTGTTGTGACAGAGAGTCCCTAGAGCTAGCGAGGTATTCTAATGCGGGCTTTTCTGTTGTTTGGCAATTTCTTGTAACACCCCGACTTTGGGTTTAGGTTCGACCAAAATACGGGAACAGTTGGGTTAACGGTTACGTACGAAGGGTTGCTACTGCGGATTATGAGTAAAAAAAAAAATAATAATAATAATTATCAGGGCCGAGCGGTTCCTTCCCCTTAATTATTTAAGGGAAAAAGGGTTTCTCGGTTTGGAAGCTCCAACTGGGGAATTAATTAGGGCCGAGCGGTTCCTTATGAATTATTTAAAAAAAATTAAGGGGAAGGAACCGCTCGGCCCTGATTAATTCCCCAGTTGGAGCTTCCAAACCGAGAAACCCTTTTTCCCTTGGCCTACCGCCGCAACCCTAGCTTTACCACCGCCATTATTTTGTTGGCCCGATCGAGGAGGAGCAGTGCGACAAGCTGTGGAGAGGCCATCGCAGCGAACACCGCCTTTCCACGTCCCTACCAAGAGACCTGCCTGCTTAAGCAGGTGGAGCGAATGAACACAGGAGCTGGTGGCCTGCCACGAGAGCTGCTTCGTTAAGCAAGCTCCTCAAGCAGGCAGGAGGTCGCGGCGGGACTGGTCGTGGCCAAAGAAAGCGACAGTGGGGCAAGAGGTTTCGGAGCCGTCGTCGCCAAAAAAAGTGACGTCAGGGATAAGCCTTCTGCCTTCTTCGGCCCTCCCTACTACGAGAGCTGGTAGCTTCAGCAGCCTCGTCCGTGTCTTCGTCGTCAAAGCGTGGACAGCCTCCCTACTGTGAGAGCTGCTAGCTTAAGCTAGCTCGTCTATTGTTAACCAAGCTGGTCTGTTGTTACGGCCATCCCCCGGAGCAAGTCCATTGTTTAGCCAAGCTACTGTGAGAGCTGCTAGTTTAAGCTAGCTCGTCCATTGTTAAGCAAGCTGGTCCGTTGTTACTGCCATCCCCCGAAGCAAGTCCATTGTTTAACCAAGCTGGTCCGTTAAGCTGGTTCGTTGTTATGGCCATCTCCACCAAAGCAAGCTGCTCAATTTTCAAACAAGTAGGAGTGTACTGGGAAGCGAGTATGAAATCATTGGAGCAAAATCAGAGCCATTTCCGACGGAAGTAAGGTGAGTGTAAAGGGGTAAATTCTACGCCTTACGTGTTCTTTCAAGAATTACACGCCTTAAGTATTTTTGATGAAGTGATTGTCGTTGTTTGATTATGCTTATGGTTGATGATATGTGATTTTGTTTGAGCTATGTTTGATGTGAATGTGCATGAGCTCTTATTTAAATTAAAGCTTTAAGTTTATAAGTTATTATTAAAGTTTAAGAAACAAGTTCTTTTTAAAGAAGTAACTCACCTCCAAGAAGGTGAAGTCGTTTTTATATGTTTTAGTCACTAGCGCTAGTCCGTTGCCATTTGAGATTTTTAGATAGAGCAGCAGTTATGCTCTTGAGATCTTTGAGATAGAGCAGCATTTATGCTCTTGAGACTTTTAAGATGAGCAGCAGTTATGCTCTTGAGAATCGTGGTGAATAGCCACCACGATATGTTTAAGATGTTAGGGGGATGAGTCGTTACGACTTCCCTAACTAAGTTTAAGGAAAGCCTGGATGGCTTCTCATACGTATGAGTTGGCAACTGGACTAGCTAGTGAGGGATCCCAGTGTCAGTCAAGTATTTAAGTCAAGATTTGAGCTTTAAGAGAGGAGAGTAACTTCAACTCCCTCAAAGTTAAGAGTTAAGGTTTTAAGATTGGAAGTACAAAACAACTTCCACTAGTTAAAGTAAAGTGTTTAAGCAAAGTACTCAAGTATAGGAAAGTTTAAAACGTAAGGGCGTAGACTGACCCCATCTCACTCACCAGTTCGAAGAGGAAGGAGCTAGAGGAGCAGTTAGAGAGCAGCGAGTTCGAGAGGAAAAGTTCGAGGGCAGCCAGCTAGAGGAGGGCAGTGCAAGCGTCACGGAGGATGCCTAGTTAAGATTCTCAGTAGCAGCAACGACATAGACCACCTAGTTATTTACATCTTATGATTATGAGTATAGACTGGAGATCAAATTGAGATTTTAAAGTTTGAGTTTAATTTGCCCACGTGTTAGGGATTTGCTCTGAGCTAAGTGTGTGTTTTCAGTATTTTATTTATGAAAAAATTTTCCCAGTTGAAATTTAAGATTTGATTATTTTATTTATCAAGGGCATTTTAGTAAAAGTAGTACCCGGCCGGGTTAGGGTGTTTCATTTTGGTATCAGAGTCGGTCTTCCTCTGTTCCTTGGTTTTCAGGGAATACTGGAATGTCGGTCTCGGTTTTAAAGTAGTTTTTTTAAGGAAGGGAAAATTATTCAAAGGTTTTCTTTCAAGAGTTTATAGAATCTCCAGTCTACTCTAGTTGTGTTAAAGTTAATAACACCAGTTCGAATAAAAGAGGTTCAATCATAGGGGAATACCTCAAGAGTATTGAAGGACTTCAGGAAGGAGTACGAGGATTTTACTACTGAAAAACAAGCAGAGGATCTATTAAGCTAAGACGAGATGGTAACACGAGGGTGCGATTGGGTTAAGAATATGCTAGGACGAGATTTAACATGTTGGGGTACGTAAAATAAGAGATTGAGGTGGGTGGCAATCCTCAGTATGAAAGGAAGGAAGCAAGAAATGTGGCCAACTCAAGTAGAATCTCAAGACATGAGGCAAATGAGGTGGAGTCTGTTAGGGATGTCAAGTTAAGGACAAATTATGAAGTCTCTCATAACCAAGTATCTCATTGACACGATGGGTAATGGTTGGTGAATCAGTTAACCAACTCTTGGGACATTAGCGAAGAGATTATCATCATCAACCTAGGAAGGAATGAAGAACGTTGGCAAGGTGTATGGAGGTTGAATCAAATGTGCGAGGAATTCAACTCTAAACACCATCAAAGAGGTGTTGAGTACAAGTTGAATGAGGATAGGGAGGCTTGAAGAAGTTCAATAAGATTTCAAGGACATCACCCTTGGTATACGTGGTGGAGGTGGAGAATAACATATTTGCTATTAAAGGAGAAGCCAGGAACTCTAAAGGTGCAAATTTTTGGCAAATTTTGGAAGGCACGAGGTCCTATGTGACCTACATGGTCGACATTGGACCAAGAGCTAGGTTCCGGCAGGTTAGTACCTTACAACAAGTAGCATAGAGTTTCATTAGCAACGATGAGGATTTCAGGGTCCTTAACCCTGAGAGGGGCAAGGAGGAAACAAAGAGGCTCCACTAAGAACACTCTATTGGTTTTAGTGGCAGATGCTATTACAACGCAGTGACAAGGAGTAGTGGGAAGTTTAAACCGTAAGCAACGATAGGTTTGTACGAATGAAGCAAAAGAGGTTGTAATAAGTAGGTTACAGGAGGTATAAAAGGACGTCAAATAGTCAAAAGGTCAAGGAGGAGAGGAGACATAATCATTTACAGATTGCCAGGACGGAGTTGCTTTTCAGCACGAGACCCATGGCGAGGGGATCTGTATGTAAAAAATGAGCAACCCGGTCATGATGCACCCCAAACGTTTCAAGCTTGAATGCTTGCTTGCTCATGTCGAAGTTCATAATGTAGCATCTTTTACACATGTGGCAGGAATGGAACCATGAGGTTATGCTGCTATTACGTTTGACAAGAAGCTTGTAGTTCCCAGCAAAAAAGGGTAGAGGAGAATTCTCAAGAGCCATCTTGTTGCTTATTCTAAGCTCCCTCCACTTGTCATCCCTCATGTTGTAAAGCCAAGTGCAAATCAATGGGAACTTGGAGGAATGACTAAACTGATCATGATACCCATTCTCATCGACCGAAAATTGTCTTCAAGATCTCAAGGTGAGAATCACGACGATTTCGTAATCGCTCGTCTTTGAATTGAAACCAAAACCCAAATTTAGTCGACTGTAAGGAACCTTAGCAGTTGAAGGAAACGATCATGAAGAGGAGGAGGGCGAGAGGGAATTGAAGGAATTGAGGGCAATTGCTTGGCTTCTCCAGTTGTGGGATTCCATAAAATCAAACATGAGGCAACCTCTCGACCATTTTTTCGACTACCTATACACAATATCCCATCGCAACTCCCTACAATAATCGAGTGATTATGATTAACGTTAACTACTACTTGAGGAGGAGGAGGATTAAGTCCATTTTCATCTAATACATTTTGCTCTCCTAGAATGTTGTAAGAGAGCAAAGAGTATGTCATTCCACGTGCATTAATATCATCATCTTCATCATCATCATCATCATCATCTTTAGGGATACTTTTTGAAAAAAAAAAGCGTTATTAGGGGTATAATCAAAATTGTACTTGAAGAAGGTGCCACGAAGAACACCACAAGGACGACCACGATACACCATTGTCTGCCAACAAAGACGATGGAGGCGAGTACGCATCACAATGATCTGTCGACGACTATCCATTCTTTTTTTTTTTTCAAAAGATATCATATATTGATCCAAAACAAATAGATAGTTACATTCTGGAAACCAGCCAGGCCCGAAAATCAAAGAAGCGACTCATAGTCGGATACAAAGAAATGGATTTTCTAGCTACCGAGTGAGCTACCCGATTGTTCTCCCAACCTATAAATCGCACACTAAAACTAGGATGGGCGCGAAGATAATGACCTATCTCTTCCAGGACAGCACCCACCCGGTTATCCCTTGAGTCGGCTTGAATAATTTTATCAATAAGCACTTTCGCATCGCCCTCGAACCGGACCTCCGACAAGCCACACTCCAAACACCAAATAATAGCCTCCCGAAGCACAAGCAATTCCACCACTACAGGGTTGTCCATATGAAGAAACTGAACCCCCTTTGCCAAAAGGAGCGTCCGCGCCAGGCCAAAAAGAACCATCCCACCAGCCGAATGCGACCCACTCCTAGTGGCACCATCCCACATGCAAACCAAACGTGAATCATCCACTTGAGGAACTGGTTGAACCAACAGAATCGTCACCCTAGGATTCTGGTCAGATGGCAAGCCCACCCATTCCTCATATTGTTCGTTAAATTGGCGCATGAGCGCAGGGATCCCAAATTGGTTGCCTTCAAAGACAACCCAATTACGAGATCACCAGATCCACCAAAGGATGGCAACAACAGCCATAAACAACAACGGTTGATGGATCAGCACAAATAGACGTTTGAGAAATAACGGAAAGGTGTGCCGAGGCAAACCCTCCCCCAAGTATTCTAGTCCTGAAAAGTCCCAGAGAGCCCGCACAACCGGACAATATTCCATCGTCACCAGGCTATCCCACCAAACTGGACACTGGGGAAGCACATGGACCTTTTTTCAATAAGCGCCTCCGTAGTTGGTAGAGCCCGATTAAGAATTTTCTAGACAAATACCTTCAGCTTCGGAGGGTTCTTAGCTTCCCACACCCTCATCCAACTTGGCTTATCCATCCAACTAACCGATGATTGCCACCCACCCCTCCTCCGATCCAACTCAACAGCCAAATGGTAAGCCGACTTTACCAAGAAACCCCAGTCTGTCGGGTTATGCCAGATAAGTTTTCAGCCACATTCTGTCGCGGAAGGGGAATAGCCTTAATGGCACGGCAGGTAGGCGGGTCAAACCATTGACTAAGCTTATCATCAGACCAACGCCCTTCCCCTTCTCAAATAACCTCCGCCACTAAGGGATCACCCCCATCTGGCAAGATCAACAGATTATAGCGAGGGGGATCGAGCTGGAACCCAGGAATCCAGTTAGAGTGGAGAAGAGAGGTCGATTGGCCATTCCCGACCTACTATCTTAAACCCATATCCAATAACTGGCGCCCATAAAGGATACTCTGCCACCCCCATGAAGGGTGTGATCTAGCCGTCGCGCCCAGGAATGAACCTTGAGGGAAGTACTTCCCTTTATATACCTGGGCAAGGAGCGAATGAGGTTCATTGAAAATACGCCAGCCAATCTTAGCTAAAAGAGCTTGGTTAAAATATTCTAACTGGCGAAATCTCATCCCCCCATCATGTTTACTTCTACACATATTGCGCCAGGATATCCATCTAACCTTGGGATGGCCCTCATCAGCACCCCACCAGAAGCGGGCCACATGTCAATCTAACAGTCGACAAAGAGAGAGGGGAAGACGGAAAAACGACATAACATGCAGGGATAGAGCCAACGCAATGGACTTAATCAAAGTTTCCTTTGCCGGCCAGGACAATGTCCGTTTCTTCCACCCCTGAAGTCACTCTATTAGTTTCTCCTCCAAATATCTGAACGTAGCCATTTTGGATCTGGTAACCAGCGTGGGTAACCCCATATATTAATCATGGACCCCTACTGCACCAACCCCTAGAATCGTGGCCAAGAACTCTTGCTCTGGCAGGGCAATATTTTTACTAAAGCACACATCAGATTTCTCCAGATTAACCCACTGGCCACTCAGCTCCTCATATTCGTTCAAAACCTCAATTAAATTCTCGCACTCCTGGAGTCAACCTTTAGAGCCATGTACCCCTTCTTCCCCTGCTTTTTTATTTTCAGATAATGCATTAACTGATGTCCTAGAAGGATGTTGTCAATAATTTGTCGGTCTCTTATAAAAGCATTCTGACCCTCAAAGATAACCTGGGGGAGCAGGCCTGCAAGCCGTTCACCCATGATTTTGGCTATCACTTTGTAAAGAAACTAACATAGGCTGATTGGGCGCAACTGTCTGATTGTTTCCACAGAATCCACTTTAAGAATCAAAGTGAGCCAGGTATAGTTAAAACTCCCCAGCATCCAGCTCGTTGTAAAGAAAGAGCATACTGCTTTAATCAACGAAGTGCCCACTATATCCTAGAACACTTTGAAGAACTTTACTGTGAAGCCATCAGACCCCAGGGCCTGCTTCGACCCCATTGAAAAGACCGTTCTCCGAACCTCACTAGGCAAAACCTCAACCGTCAACTGCTACCCTATCCGTCATATTAGGAATCTGGGTTTCCGAGGTAAATATAGTCTTGTAAAAGTCAGTAGCAATAGTCGCCTTCCCAGTCTCCTCGGTGACCCATTCACCCTCATCATTTCGCTGCCCCGAAACAAAATTCTGTTTTCGACGAGCGCGTGTGACCGTATGGAAATATGCAGAATTTTGGTCACCTTTCTTTAACCCACAGACCCTGGATTTTTATGCCAGTATATCTCCTCCGCTTCCTACTGGCGGGTCAGCTCTGTTTCCAGGGTCCTGATCACATCCCAGTCCACCGGATGGATCAATTTTATCCGGTCAATCTCCGCCTGGAGAGTCTTGATATTCCCCAAGGAATATGTAGTGCCCTCCCTGCTCCAATCATAAAGCAGATGTCGAAGTTTCTTTAGGCGTTCCCAAAGTCGAAACATAGCGGTACCTTGGATCTCCTCCTGCCAGACATAGTGGACCATAGCTTTTACCTCTGGATTGTGCGCCAGGGGGCATCAAACCGGAACAGGGGTCGACTACTACGAGCATACGGTTTACCAGCAAGAAGAAGGGCACGATGGTCTGATCCCTGGTCCGTAAAATGTTTGACCAGAGTCTCCGGATAAGTATCAATCCAGGATTGTGAACAAAGCGCTCTATCCAGACGTTCACGAATGCACGTTGAGCCCATCCGCTTGTTCGTCCAAGTGAATTGATCCCCTTGGTAACCAGGGTCATGGAGACCCAAATCATGAACAAAGTCACGGAGACTAACGGCCTGAGCAGCATTCCACGCCCTACCCCCATCTTTTTAACCCTCATGGATAGTAGTGTTGAAATCACTTATGATCACATAAGGCTGATTGATATTCGCGCAAACTTCTCTTAACTAAGCCAATTGAGTAGCTCTTAAAGCAACATTACAACTAATGTAAACAAAGACCACAACATAAGAAAAACCTCCTTCATTAATCTGAGAACAAATAAAGAAATTGGAATGAAACAACACCGAAGTGTCAACCCCGGGGGACCAAGACATTACTAAAACATCCGATGCATCGACTGCATCTACAAAGAAACAATGAGAAAGAGAAAAACCTAAACCCTGCATACGACAGGACACTACGCGCTGGCTCGATCGCGTTGCAGAAAAAAACACGAGATCCGGTTTATTAGAATGAACAAGTCCTACATTAGTTTGGAAAGTGAGGGATGGCCCAATTCCTCTGACATTCTAGGATAGAAGCCTCATTTATCGATTGGAGGCCACTCGAGGCTGGCTTCCTCAACCTTCTCCAAAACATCAGCTGATTCCACAAACTGCTTCTTCGTGGTAGGGGGATCACCCACATCCTCGTCCACCTTATCAAGCTCATGCTTCCGATTCTCTATGATTGGGTCCATCATATTAGACCCATATTCATTGAGGTTCGAGCGTGGTCCCTTGAAAGACACACCCTCTTCCGAAGCACCGACTAGCCTTGCTTCAAAAGCTTCCACCAACTGGTGACCTTCGCTTGATCTCAAAAGGGTGCTGATCTCCAGAAGAATAGTCACCATCCGATTCAGGGGTATGTTGATGATCCTCATAAATAGGATCATCTAGAGGAGCAACAATTTCCCTATCTTCCATATCCAGCAGAGCACCAGATGGAGTAGATTCCCCATCCTCGTTAGATACAGTCAAATTGCAGCTAGCTCCTCCTCTTCTCAGACGCGGGCGAACTCTGGGTGCTGAAGTCCCTTTCTAGACCGCGACCCTGGACAACAATAGAGGATCCTTCGTTGGCTTAAGGATGGGATTGCTAAAAGGAACCGAAGATGCACGGGCCAGTGCTGGATGCATGGACTTCTCACCCGCAGTCTCCTCTTCTTCAGACTCCTCCTCTAAAACTAGCTTGCGCCGTCTGGATTGCTCGAAAACAGTCTCCACCTGGTCCGCCCCCTGCTGGTGATGGGGAGCCTGCCTGACACGTCTTCCAGCCTGCTGGCGACCCTTGGTACCTTGTCGAGGAAGAGATGGGTATATCCAGGTGACTCTTTCTTTTGGTGTGAAAGAATCCCACCACCAATCTTCACTTTGGGCAACGCCTTCAAGACAAATCCCCTGGGACTTGCACGATTCCCACCCGACTTAGTCTTGGACTCCCGCAGCCTAGGTTGTGTCTCCATTCATGCCTAATTCTCTGATTCCCCTTTTCGAGGATGATATGATCCGTGATCAAGTAGGCGATCCATAGGCACCGGTGGAAGCGCCACCTCACGATATCTCCCAGTCTTAGTATCCCCAGCATTGAGCCTTTGAGCATTCCTATTAACCCACACTGACTTGCTGGCATTGCGAAATTGAGGATTTTCCTCCTCATCCATGTAGATTTTTCTCCCTGGCTTCCTTGTAGACATATGTGGGTCGAAACGTCGTTTACCCGGTGGGGGATCAAAAAAACATTCCCGCTTTGAGTGTCCCACGCGGCCACAATGGTAACAGAAGGACGGTAAAAATTCAAACTTGAGACTAACCCAGAAACTGCAGAGCTCTTCACTAACCGCCATGAATTGAGACCGGCGAGGCTTAGTAAAATTAATGAGAGCGTGCAATGTGATAAAGCGCTCATCTGTGTCTTTTGAAGCAAAGACATCTGCTTCCAAAACTTGACCGATAGTCCCAACTGCCACTTTTCGGCCAAACTGCTTAGTGCAGCAGTCATCTTTAACATTCCATAGTTGAACACGAAAGGGAGCAATGGCCAACTCATCAAAAGTAAGCCTCATGATAGATGGCGTCCAGGACCTTAGGTGGAAAATCATGTCCTTAACAATCCAGGGAGTTCTTTTTAGAAGCCAAACCCTTGTCTCATCACTTGGAAGAACAATCTCAAACAGGCCGAATTTAGTGGCCGAAACCTTAAGGTTTCCTTGTACCCTTCAGGCTTCAACCAAACTGTTCCTTAGATCCATGGAGTGAATATAGTCTCCGAAAATAACCTCCCCAAAAAAGTCCTCAAAGTTCGAAACTTCACCGACTGGACATCTTCAAGTGAAAATTTGACCACTTGATCCTCTACTATACGCGACATTGTATTCACCTGACACAAAGGAGTAGACAAAGTGCTAGAGTCAATGGGCCTGGCCCCCAAAGGGCTTGGGAAAAGTAACCGTTGGCAGCAATTTTCGCGGCCAACCCACACAAGGCTCGGAGGTCCGAAAATCACACACCAAACGACAGCCACTACTCCGCCTGGCCGCGAACGGCACTGGGGCCAGTAAGCCGTCAGTCAGCACCCTGCTTTGAGGAGCGCGGGGTTACGCCAGAGAAAGGGTAGACGACGTACTCAAAGTAGAACAGGGAGAGAGTTGGGAATAAATCCCTATACCTTGCTTGTCACTAGGAGCGCTACACTGCTACTTGGAAGATTTTCACCTCTCGTTTTTCCATCACTCCCAAGACGCCGAGCAAAGAGAAGTACTGGGTTTGTGAGGGAAGATGGAGATTTATAGAAGAGAGAGTCTGAGTTCTCCAAGAAGAGGGATAATCCCCAGCTCCGTCCGTTTTTTAGAGGCTGGGACGGATTAGGATATCTCCGCGGGGGATTCGATTTTAATTTCCCAAATCAAATCGGGCTCCTGCTGATCCCGCCCAGCAAAACATAAAAATCGCCTGGAAATCTATCCGCAACCTCCCAGCGCAACCGCTTCCCCATCAGATTGCAGTGGACGTCGACGCCACCAGAGCGGCCGATTACTTCGTCGCCGGTGGCAGTGCAATCATCTTTTTTGTATCGAACCACAGTTCTACCACTACTTGGCAGCACTCCGAGAAACCCATCTTCCGAGCAACCAACTCACTACGTTTTACAGTCTTGCTAGGATGCTCAGATTCACCTTTGAAACAGTGTACGCCAATCACATCCATCTCACGTACAGACGGCACGGGAAAAGTCCCAACCCCTAAGGGTTTAGATTGTTTGACTAGATCCTTGTGTATAAGGATCTCAACTGGATATTGGGAGGGCTGATTTATGCTCCCCGCGAACGAGGGCAGTTCATATTCCATATCAACCACTGCTTCCGAGAGTGGGAGCCAGAATCGCCAATGACGTTGTGGCCTACTCCTACACCTCTTGGTTGGACGTTATTCTGTAATTTTAATTTTGGCAGAAGCCGTCAGAATCGATCTCTTTCTCCGGCGAAGCCTGTTTCTCGACTCCTGGCGATTTCGCGCAGATCCCTCTTTGGAGAAGGGCTCACCGCTCCTGGGGTTTTTCCCCATTTTTGTACTTCCGGACCAGGGAGATGACTCCAAGCCGAGGAAAGCGAAACCGGCGACCAAAGTTCCTGGTTTCTCAAACAAGTCGAGAGAACGGCAACGACAGCTCTCAATAACCACCGGCCGAGCAACGAACATAAAAGAAAGAGAGAGGAGAGAGCTCCTCTCAATTGTTTTTTAGAGGTGGTAATAGAATATGAAAAATTACGTTGACGGCTATCCATTCGATTGTCAAAACTTAGAAAACTGTGAATGAAATTGGGATTAGAAAACAGTGAATGAAGTTGGGGCCGAATTGGTAAAACTGAGGAAATTTGGGTACCAGTCAGTAATTTGCCATTTTGGGGCAAAAAGGTAATTTTCCATAATTTTAAGGGAAAGTCTAGAAAAGGTTAAATGGAGGAATTTGGGATTGAAACCAACCTAATCGGAGGTCATTTGGATGGTTATGCTGGTAGAAATGTGAATTAAGGTTTCGTCTAAATGCTTAATAGGAAGAACAAAAGGAGGTAAAGCGCGAAGAGTTTGGGTGTGGAATCTCGGACAATGACGTGGGTTCACCGGCGGTAAAGAGGGGTCGTTTGGTCGATCCAGTTCAATTAATCAGGTGACTGTAAAGGGGGCAAATTCTACGCCTTACGTGTTCTTGAAGTATTTTCCTTGAGTATTGATCTAAGTGATATATGTGTAGTATTTGATTCATGTTTGAGTTTGCATTATTATGGTTGATGATAAGTGCATTGTTTGAATTATGACTTGATGTGAATGGTTATTATTTACTTTGAAATTTTCCGAGTATAAGTTATTGTTAAAGTTTAAGAAACAAGTTCTTTTAAAGAAGTAACTCACCTTCAATAAGGTGAAGTCCTTTTGAGTGTTTTTAGTCGCTAGCGCCAGTCCGTTGCCATTTGAGATTTCCAGATAGAGCAGCAGTTATGCTCTTGAGATATTTAAGTTGAGCAGCAGTTATGCTCTTCAGAATTTTAAGATGAGTAGCAGTTATGCTCTTGAGAATCGTGGAAGAAGAGCCTTCCACGATAAGTTTAAGTTTAAGGAAAGCCTTGACGGCTTCTCATACGTATGAGCTGTCAACCGAACTAGCTAGTGAGGGATCCCCGTGCCAGTCAAGGATTTAACTGGAGATTTGAGCTTTAAGAATACAGTTTTAAGAGTTAAGATTTTTAATAGTGGAAGTACAAAATAACTTCCACTTAGTTAAGTAAAGTGATCAAGTATTAATAAGATGTTAAACGTAAAGGCGTAGACTGACCCCATCTCACTCACCAGTTTGAAGAGCTGGAAGAGGAGCTAGAGGAGCAGTTAGCGAGCAGCCAGTTCGAGGGCAGTATAACCGTCACAGAGGATGTTTAGTCAAGGTTTCCAGCAGCAACAACATTAGAGATTATTAGTTATTTACCTTTATGATCATGAGTATAGACTGGAGATCATTTTGAGATTTTAAGTATTGAGTTTGCCCATGTGTTAGGGCGTTGCTTGAAATACAAGAGTGAGTTTTCAGTATTTTATTTACGAAATTTTTCCCGCTGCAATTTAAGATTTGAGTATTTTATTTTTCAAGGGCATTTTAGTAAAATTAGTGTTCGGGCGAGCTAGGGTGTTACATTTTGGTATCAGAGCCGGCACTCCTCTGTTTCTTGGTCTCGAAGGAATACTAGAGTGACGATATGAGTTTTCAAGGTTTTTATTTTTTAAAGTTAAGGAAAAAGGGGTGTCAGGTTTAAGGTTTGGTCAAACGAGTCAAGGTTCTTTTGAGGATTTTAGAATCTCCAGTTTATACTCAAATCATGATCAGGAAAATAACTCTAGGAGACAGTACAAGGTTTTGACACGTCTCGGAAAGGAGAAACAGCAGATCCTTAGAGGATTGTTTAGTGAAACCCCTTCATGAGTGAGAAGAGGAGGGTCAAGGCATTTCCTATCCTATGGGGATGTGGGCTTATCCTAATAAGGTTCAGGACGGAGCCGAGTATCTAGTACGTCGATATGCTCTTGAGATTTTTAAGATGAGTAGCAGTTATGCTCTTGAGAATCGTGGAAGAAGAGCCTTCCACGATAAGTTTAAGTTTAAGGAAAGCCTTGACGGCTTCTCATACGTATGAGTTGACAACCGGACTAGCTAGTGAGGGATCCCCGTGTCAGTCTAGAATTTAAGTGGAGATTTGAGATTTAAGAATACTATTTTAAAGAGTTAAGATTTTTAATAGTGGAAGTACAAAATAACTTCCACTAAGTTAAGTAAAGTGATCAAGTATTAATAAGATGTTAAACGTAAGGGCGTAGACTGACCCCATCTCACTTACTAGTTTGAAGAGCTAGAGGAGGAGCTAGAGGAGCAGTTAGTGAGCATCCAGTTCGAGGGCAGCCAGCTAGAGGAGGGCAGTATAAGCGTCACAGAGGATGCTTAGTCAAGGTTTTCTGTAGTAACAATGTTAGAGATTATTAGTTATTTACATTTATGATAATGAGTATAGACTGGAGATCATTTTGAGATTTTAAGTATTGAGTTTGCCCATGTCTTAGGGCGTTGCTTGAACTACAAGAGTGTGTTTTCAGTATTTTATTTATGAAATTTTTCCCGCTGCAATTTAAGATTTGAGTATTTTATTTTTCAAGGGCATTTTAGTAAAATTAGCGCTCGACCGAGCTAGGGTGTTACCCCAGTAGCTTGGAATCTCTTAAGCTGATCAAGCCCTCTCAGACAGACTAACCAGCAGGCGACTAGCCTTCACCGGGATAGACTGTTGAGGCAATAAACACAGAACTCCACTACTAAAATTGGATTCCAGTACAAAGCAGTGAATCGATTAACTCTCGTATAACTAATTCACTACTACCAATTGAGGAAACTCTAACAACCTAATCAAATTCTATCTATCTCAAGTTGCCGCAGAAATCAAGAAAAGTTTATCAGGCTTCAATTGACTCAATAAAACATGCCTCAATTGATTATAATCAAGGAGTATATCAATCCAAACGTCATTACAATCAAGATCCCTAATACATGAAACTAGGGTTCTTCATATCCAAGTGAGAGAAAGTTCAACTCCATAGAGAGAGAGAGAGAGGAAAATAGAATACAAAACAGTCATACTCATAACAATAAGAAGAATCTGCTCTGGGATGTCAATCTTCACTCCTGGGGATGCAATCTGGGCTTCAATGGTGAGAAATCCACTCCAAATAGCTCCTAGGGTTTGTTCTTCGCACTTTCTCCCTCTAGAACTCTATTTTTGCTCCAAAAAGTCGAATCCCCTTCCTTTGGCTCGAATCTGCCTCTTTTAACTCGATTCTTGGAGAAATACACTCAGAAATAAGGTTGTAATTCTTTCCTGCCCGTATTTTGCCCAAAATGTGCGTTTTGGTTAAGTCTCAGTGCATCCAAGACTCCTCTCGGCAGTGAAATTACGGGCTAGACACTGAGAAATACCACTTATTTTTGGGAATATTGACTGTATTTTGTACCTGAGCCATCACAAGGCTCAACATAAAAAATACTGGCAGTAACTTGTGAATTACGGTCGTAATTTAGGGAATAAAGGAGGTAATTTGTGAATTAGGACCGTATTTTTAAGGAGTATGCCTGTATTTCAATCTCAGCTCCACTTTTGAGAGGCTCTTGAGTGACCAAACGACCTCCGATTGACCCGAAACTTGTCCCTATGGCTCCCTTTACTCACTAGGACCTGAAATATGACAAAATAACACAACCTAGCGTAAAATAGGCCAAGACACCACAAAACAGTGTGCAAATATGGTGCTATCAACAATGCTAGGCGTTTTGACCCCTACAGCAACACCTATAATGAGGGCTAGCACTAGCATTTCAACTTCTCTTGGAGTGGAAATAATCCTAAGCCACCAGTCTCCCAGGAAGGTGGTCAGAACCCTTCACAATCACCCAAGTATTTCCGCATGGTGTGGTGGAGATCAACAATGCTCAAAGTGAGCCGTTTAAGGTGAACGACCACCTCCTGAAGCTGCATTTGGGAGGTGATATTGAACCCGCATAGTTGCTAATCAAGCTTGAGGACCCTAAGCTCTTCTATCAGCGTCAAGCTAAAAGACGGTCAAGAAGCGCTTATGGGGAGGCAACTCCACCACAGTTTGCATTTCTTTCCCTTTCCCTTTTCGATTTTGTCGGTTTTTGAGTCATTTAGTATGTCTAGAGTCTGTACGGAATGTATTTCGTGCCCAGGGTGGTCTATTTTCATCTGTGGTTATTTTCGATCCGGGGCAAAAATGAGGTTTGGTTGTTTGAAATCGTGGTTTTGAGATTGTGCAGAGGCAAGCTCGGCAATAAAAACACGGGCACAAGCAAAAAGGAACACGATCGTGCTCTTCCACCTTGCCCGCCCGTGTTTTGCCGCTTCACCCAGCCAGCCCTCGCACTAAAAATCACAGTCGCGTGGTGTTGAGAACACGCGCGTGTTTCTTCCCCATCTCGCCCGTGTTTTGCCTCGTAACAAAAAAACCATCGGCCATGAAAGCACGGGCGCACCACACATGGAACATGACCGTGTTCCTGGCCCGCCCTTGCTTTGGGTCCCCCCTATAAATTTTGAAATCCGGCCGGGGTCTCTCTCGTCATCCATTTTTTCAAAATTCTTCCTCTCTCTCCTCGCAGGAAAATAGGCCTCCCCCTCTCCTCCGGTGGTTTTGGCCAAAACTATCTCCCCCGACCTCCAAATAAAAAACCGAGACCACCACTATGCTCCCGGCATTGGGTAGCACATTCCCAAGAAGTTTGGTCCCATTTGGAGTAGGTCGGGTCGCCGACGATGAGACTCCGGCGAAGCTCCAGCAAGGTTTTCGGTGAAGTTTTTGGGTGTCTTTCTCTTTCTTCTCACCTTCCCCGTGGTATCTACTTGAGTCTCCAAGTGTGCTTCTCACTTTATTTTGGTTAATTATGGAGAATTGATACCTAGGGTTATAAGTGAAGAACTTGAGTTTGATTGTGAATGTGGGTCCGTTTGGTAGACCGATCTATTTGATATGCTTGATGCGATATTCCCTTGACTTAGTTTTGTCAGCCTACCAATTGCATGTGTAGAATTTTTTCTGGTGTCTGCTCAATTGGCGATTGCTTGGTGAACTGCAGATTGGATGGATGTATGGCTATGGAGTGCATGTTTGTTCCACCGAGAGCCTAGTCCATTGTCCAAATTTTTCGATTTGAGGGCTCCTAGTGTGGTTTTGCCTAACATTGACTCATTCTTCTGTGTGGCATTTGTGCTTTCTGTTGCTCTGTAGGATAATGGAAGACTACCTGGACCTCCTCAGCATCACCCAGCGCCACAAACTGCGGACCACCCACACCCGCCACATCTCTGAGCACCTGCATATCGATTTTGAGGTCTTCGAGGCGCTTTACGCTAGCAAGGAGATGGAGGTCATTGTTTGCGCCTACGGTTGGCGGCGCCTCCTCTGCTTTGTAGAGCCGACTTACCAGGAGCTGGTCTGGAAGTTCTACTCCTCCTTTTCCCATTCACCAAGAAGATTCGCCGACCCTGCCGACGCCGTCCAGTTCACACTCGGCGGGGTCAAGCACTTCGTCAGCTAATGGGAGTTGGCCAATGCACTCGACCTCAACTCCCAAAACACCAGTGAGAGCTCTTTGGCTCTTGAGGATATCGACCCCACCTCCTTCGAAGACAAAGCATTCTTCGTGCGAGACTCGTCCTGAATACCACAATAAATTCCCGCCTAAGGTCCAAGTATAAACCTTAGTCGGTTGCAGTATAGGAAAGTATTTTTAAATATCAACCCGGGCTCGTCCGTGTAACCCTACTTTAGTCATTTGAATCATTATCTAGCAACAAAGTTTTGGTTGAAAATTTTGCTAATTAATGTAAAACAAGACAAAAGTAAATGGTTTTGAAAGCTCTTTGTGAGAAGGATTACTCGGGTGTTGCCAGTATAGGAAAATTTTACTAATCTTATAGGCACTTGTGTTGAACTTCTCTTGGGGAGAATCTTCCCAAATCCCGCCTTGGAGAAAAACCCTAGCCTCCTTCTCCTTTGGTTCGTCTCTCTAGAAATCTGAAGAAGGCTTTCTCACACAAATGGGCTCTCCCCTCTCTCTTCTTTTCAACTCAGCTTTTAAACAGGGAACGGGCTCAGTTCACGGCCGTGAACTCTGAAACGCGTCCGTGAACTCAAGACGGGTGTCTAAACGCACTGCTTCACTTACTCGGGTGTTGCTTTCCCCTAACTACTACCATGGTATGTTAATTGAAGCGATTGCTATGGGCAAGGTGACCGCGAACCGCAGAGGAACGCAAATATGATTGTTAAACTGAGGTAAACATTATAGGCCGTGTCACTCGGCCCTCTCGGTTTAGGCAATCGATAGTTGAGTTACTCCCTCTCTCAACTCAAGGGTTGGAAGGCTTAATCGCGCTTAACTAATTTGCTTAATTCAACATTGAGGTTTGTCCTAAAATGACCTAGTTAGATGACTTAAAAAACTAAAGGAAAACCAACTCGATTGAGTCTCCCTTGAAAGGGGGATTTTCCTCTCTGATCTAGGTTAAAGTGGTTGATTAGATTGCTAAGCACCAACATGCACAAACCTAAGGATGATAAGCACAATTATGCACAATCCTTAGGTTGCTAAGCACCAACATGCACATTCCTTAGATTGCTAAGCACAAGCATGCACAAGCCTAAGAATGTTAAGAATAAAACATGCACAATCCTTAGATTGCTAAGCACAAGCATGCACAATCAACATGAATAATACCTCAATCATTGAATTAAACAATACCTAATAACAATCATTCAATTCACGTAAAAGAAAACTTCATGGTAGCTAGTTAGGGTTTCACAACACCCAAGTGAAAAGAAATCTACTCCATGCTGGAAATGGGAGAAACACAAGGAGAAGAGGTAGAAACCATCTTGGAGGAGGCTTCTAATCTTATAGGCACTTGTGCTGAACTTCTCTTGGGGAGAATCTTCCCAAATCCCACCTTGGAGCAAAACCCTAGCCTCCTTCTCCTTTGGTTCGTCTTTCTCTCTCTACAAATCTGAAGAAGGCTTTCTCACACAAATGGGCTCTCCCCTCTCTCTTCTTTTCAACTCAGCTTTTAAACAGGGAACGGGCTCATTTCACGGCCGTGAACTCTGAAACGCGTCCGTGAACTCAAGACGGGAGTCTAAACGCACTGCTTCACTTGCACGTGTTCACGGTCAACAGCTCCAGTTCACGGTCTTAGTGACCGTGAACTCACCTTGCATCAGTAACCTCTGGAACAGCTCTAGAAGCCTCGAAGTTCACGGGCAACATCTCTTCTTCACGGTCATACAAGACCGTGAACTTACAAGGAAAGCCGTGAACTCGCCGTTTTTCACCTCTTCTCTCGGTTTTTGCTCCTTTTCGTCCAAATTTCGACTCTGGGGCTGGTTTCACTTGTTAAATCTTGAAACAAGCTAAAATACGAAAAACCTAGCGTAAAACCACCCTTTTAGGAGCGAATTTGCCACAAACACCTAAGGAAAATGGGCGTAAAACATGTACAATTAGGCTCGAATCACTCCCCCACACTTAGACGTTTGCTTGTCCTCTAGCAAACCATTTCACACAAGGTAATATTTCAACCTACAGAAATACTTTGTGGACAACTCAAAGGTTACAAAATGGGAATTCTCAATGGCTATTGGCAATTAACACATGGACCATTGCAAGCAATACCGACATCCACCACAAACGACATTCGAAGCCACGAAAAATGAGCAAACGAAAAGTTCAACCTTGTTCGTGGATCAATGGAAGTCTCAACGAAACCACTTATCAACCACAACTAACCATTCATGGAATTCAAGTCCAAGGAACAAATGTGAAGGCAACCAAGGTCCTCACCAGGGTATGATATGACATGCTAAGCAAGAATGAATAACTCACTCTCAATACTAGTGGGGTCGGGACCTTTTTGGTGCCAAAAGATGTGCACAATCATTAACTCTCAGCCCTATCGTCTCAACACCATGACGGAAACCTGTAAATGCTAGAGTTCATGGAATGGTTGTCATCACTAGCTTGTCCGCAGGTCTTAGTCACGGGTTCTGATGACTGCAATTATCTTGGACATGGGGAAAAGGCTTTTTGGGTGGTGGCAATCATGACGTGAGGTTCTACATCTTCAACTTAAACCCGAAGGTTCTATGGTTTCGACTAAGACCCTTCTCTTCAACGAAAGGCCACTAGCATCGGCCAAACCCCTTATCACTCCTTCCCAAACTATCACCCATCGTGAACTACATTGAAGCACTATTCCTCGGTCTACTCTTGCTATCATCTTTCGATTTGGTAGTGAAGGAGTTCTAAAATAATGTGGGGGTCTCAGTGGCTTGAGTGCCAAGAAACCCCTCATAGAGCATACAGTTTGGTTTTTTGTGGCACTCTCTACTTTATTTACCCCATTTTATCAACTTTTTTCGTTTCTCTTTTCTTTTCTTTTCTTTTCTTTCTTTTCTTTTTCTTTTTGAGGGGGGTACTAGAGAGTAAAAACACTTGCCACCTATACATTTACGACCAATGCTCTCTTTTTGAAGAACTCACTCCAACACTACACTTCATTTTTTTCATTCCTAGTAAGAACCGCACACATTGCTACTCTGTAGAACCTCAATGGAACTCAAAAGCGAGAGCTCGGGTACACAAGGACGACTCATGTTTAGACACGAAAAAAAGATTGGGGGTAGGATAATTTGAGCTTCAAGGAGAGACAAAAAAACACACACACAAACACAATACGACTTGCTCGAGGTGAGGTTATTAGAAACACAACACAGTAGTAGTAGTAGTAGTAGTAGTAGTAGTAGTAGTAGTAGTAGTAGTAGTAGTAGTAGTTCAAGTCCACAAACACACAAAATAAAGAAAAATAACAAAAACAAGTAGTTCAGGGTTACAAGTGGAGAAACTGGGCGAAAGAAATCGTCTCTGCAACATGTCTCACTCGTAGGCTACCTCTCTCGGGTGGAAGGACCCTCGTCCTCATCGAGGAGGATGCCCTGGCGTCGAGCCATGAGCTCGAGGATATCCGTGTGTCGGTCGAGGCGGGAGGACAATCCCATGAAGTTTGCCTCTAGGCGATCCACCCTCTAGACGAGGGGATCACCTGCTGCTGCTGGTGGTGGCTGTGCTGGGTGGCCGGGTGCTCGAGAAGGTGGCTACTCTGCTGGTGGTAGGACCTCGGGTCAGGCTCCACTAGAGCGGGGGCAACTGCTTCTCGGATGACTCCGAAAGGTCGGAGTCCCTCGAGGTACTCCACTCCTCACTCTCCCTGGAGTACAAGCTTCTGGTTGTACGATGTCTCCACTGGGATGGATTTTGTCCTCCCGACTCTAGTGCAGCGAGCTAGATCCACATGGAAGTGTCGGGCTATTCTCGTAATGATGCCCCCCATGTGCATGGTGTCTACTCTGTTCCGCCCCAGACACCGGGCGAAAGAAGTGCGATCAACGATCCCATATGGATCGGCTCTACAGGAATCCTCATGGAGTAGAGGGCAATGATCCCTATGTTCGTCATCAGGTGGCCTGACTAGAGGCTGGGGACGACTGAACGAGTGAGCAGAGTGTGGAGGATCCTCCACTGGATTTTCAGCCAATGCAGTCAAAAGCGCGATTCTACCTACAAGCGGAAAAGGGGTAAAATCATAAAGCATAGAATCAAAGCGTAAAAGCGTAAGTTTTTGAAGCATACTGAAAAATAACTAAAAAGCTAGGACATTTACTATGTAAAATATGAATGCACGGAATTTAGATAAGTTAATCGATACATGCAATTCATGCCTCAAGTAGAGCAACTTGTAGCATCTTAATAATAAGTTTGTAAACATAAATTTTAATAATAAGCCATTTCTTCCTCTATGCTAATGCATTCGGGAAGAGCCTAGCTGGTGAATTAGATTACTCTATTAAAGTTGAGAATGCATCCAAGTACATGATATGTATCTTTTAATCTCAAATGTATCATATTGTTGGTGATTTACTTTTAAAATATACTTTTTATAATTAATTTCATGAAAAGAATACTCATTTAGTGAACTAAAAGCGTAAAAACGTAAAGCGTTTTGGTGAACTAGAAGGATAAAAGTGCAAGATTTTAAGCTTTAAAGCGCAATTTAGTCCGATTTTATACACTTAACTTTTTATATGGAAACGAAAGCGTTTTGGTGACGTAAAAGCGTAAAATCGTAAGTTTTTTTAGTTTTAGAACGCGATTTTGACTACATTGTCTTCAGCTTCACCGCATTGGTGCGACTCCCCTCAAAGTCGTCGTTCTCATGCTCGGGGCGGCAGAGTGCTCAGAATGCTCCCTGGTAATTGAAGTCGACAGTGTTTTGCTTCTTCGTCATCGTCATGTGGGCGGTGTCGAGCCCCATGGCTTGAGCAAAGGCATCGTAGGTCAGCACTCGTGGATGACCTCCCAGCATGAAATCCACTCTTGGTCGACTCTTCTTGCTAGTCTGGATGATGTGGGAGAAGGTGGAGTAGAACTCCATGCAGAGCTCATGGTAGATCTCCTCGTCTATCGTCAGGAGCTGGCCCCACTGGGGGTGACAGAGCACCCCGGTCATCGCGGCTCGACCCCTGAATATGTTGAACATGTCCAGGTCCAGCCGCCAGGGAGGCCCAATCGGGCTACCACTTTGATAAGCGAACTTGTTGCCAAATTATGGGTGATACACCAAATAGCGGATGTACTCGTGCTCCATATTGACCATCCTGCACAAATTGACAAACACACACCATACGTGGAAACAATCGTCAAATAATGCTCATTGGGAGGAAAAGTGATTCCCCCCACACTTATTTTTCTATCATGGATATCAAACATTTAAGCTCAAGCTCACTGTGGCATGGTTGTGGTTAATTTACGGTTCAAGCACACAAAAATTTGAACCACAACCCAAACCACGGTGGCTACTATCCACCAAACAAGCATAAAAACTCCACTTGCATTCATAACATAACACTTGGTGGGCAAATTCTAAAAATAAAGGCAACTCGGTTCAAACACGCCCACCAAGGCTCAACTAAGCTCATGCAAAAATCATTCCACCATTCAATCGACCTAATTCACCTAATTCCGCCCTAAATCTAGGTTCAACATGCAAAGCACAAAAATCATCTTCACTTCACTACCTAATCCGATTCTCCACAAATTAATAAGGTAGAGCTGAAAAACCAACCTGGAGACACAAGTAAGACATAGGAGGAAGTAAGGTGCGGGCGAGGAAGGCAAAAAAATTGTCGAAAACAGACCGGAGAGGGGTAGCCGGAGCTTCGTCGGAAGCTCGTCGGAGACTCGTCGCCGGTGACTTGCCCCAAATCTCCCCAAAATTTCAGCACAGGCCGGTTTTGATGAGGGGAGAATGGGTAAGAAGTTGGTTTTGGGTTTTGCTCGACGAAAATGGGGGAAATTTTGAAAAACAGTGGGAATTTCTCTGTTTTCCGACGATATTTTGAATTTTTCTGCGAGATTTGGTCGTGAAGTGAAGAGTTTCCATTCACGCCCCTTTTATAGGCACGACTCGGAGTTCACGGATGCATTGCCTAGTTCACGGTCTTAGCGACCGTGAACATTCAAATGCGTCTGTAAACAAGGGGTGGTCGATAGGTGGTGAACCCTGCAATCCGTCCGTGAACATCATGGAAAACAGGGCACTTCTGAGAAAAATTTGACTTAACCTATTCCACCGTGCCTCCTAATCGATCACAACACTACCTTAAAGTGCAATACCACACAACTCGGCACGGGGACACCACTTCACGACTCGAACTCTTCACAAGACACTAAAACAAAAAATAAGGAAAAGAAAACAAACCCCTATTGGGTTGCCTCCCAACAAGCGCTAATTTATCGTCATTAGCTTGACGGTTGGGGATCGATCACGACTTTGAACGTGAGGCAACCGAGAGCGAATCCACCACACTCTCGGGGCGAGGCTTGTAGCCTCCCATCTTTGGCCCCATGAGTTGGCCCTCTTGATTGGCCAACATTGCTTCGTCCTTCCCCATCTTCCGGGCCAAAGCTCCCTTCATCCTTCGCTTCCAAGCATTCACCCTCGATCTCTTGGGCATAGAACCCTCCTTAACTTCCTGCTCAACATCACCAAAAACAACACCATTAATGGTGGGGTTTGCCTTGAGAGGCTCTCCTACACTCTCATTCACATCATTTAAAACCAATTCCTTCACTTCATCACTCCTAACCTTAAGGTCAATTTCGTGCTTGATTCTCTCCTTACCATCCCTCATAATTAAGGTCCCCTCATTAACGTCTATCAATGCCTTGGCGGTGGCAAGAAAGGGACGACCGAGGATGAGTGGCAGATCCGAGTTCTCACTTATGTCGAGAATCATGAAATCAGTCGGATAGCAAAACTTGCCCACTCTCACCAACATGTCCTACACTATACCTCTCGAGCTAATGACCAAACGGTCGGCTAAGGTCATGCTAAGCCTAGAGGTCTTAAGTTCACCTAGTTCTAACTTTTTGAAAAGCTTGTAGGGCATCCCATTAACACTAGCTCCAAGGTCCGCCAAGGCATTGTCTATGTGATGGTTACCGATTTCAAGAGGGATAGTAAAGCTATCTGGGTCAGACCGCTTTTTGGGCAAGCGGTTGAGGATGTAAGCCAAAGACTCCTCGCCAAGAGTCACATTGGCGAGGCCTTCAAGATTTGGCTTCTTGATGAGGAATCCTTTGAGGTACTTGGCATATCTTGGGCACTCGTACTCACGAAGGTGTTCACTAGGTCTTCAAGCTTTTGGGAACTCGTACTTTTGGGCATTCATACTCACGAAGGTGTTCACTAGGTCTTCAAGCTTAGATAGATTATCGGGTTGTTGTTGTTGTTGAAGCCCTAGGCCACGTTGTGCTTGGTATGGTTGCTGGAAGCTTGAGCATTGGACTTGAGGCCTTTGTTGGATGAAGGCCAGTCGCACAACATCACCGGCATTTTTCCTTGCCTCTTATCTTCAAGCATACCTCTATCAACTTATCCAACTTCTCCTCAAGCGGAGCAATCGCTCCCACGCTTCTCACTCCCCTATCATTGCTTCTCCTCCCACTTCTAGTCAACCCCCAGTCGTATCCCCTGAGGGCCATGTCTTCAAGTATCTCGGTTATTTTGGATGGAGCCATATTCATCAATTTCCCTTGACACAAGGAGTCAATGAGACTTTTGTCTTCTTGCATTAAGCCTCCGTAGAAGGTTTCAATCCGAAAATATTCTTCAAACCCGTGGTGAGGGCACAGAAGAAAATAATCA
This sequence comes from Linum trigynum, assembly GCA_964030455.1. Taxonomy (NCBI): domain Eukaryota; kingdom Viridiplantae; phylum Streptophyta; class Magnoliopsida; order Malpighiales; family Linaceae; genus Linum; species Linum trigynum. The sequence continues at coordinate 12,598,337 of OZ034815.1, read as the reverse complement.
GAGTACATCTCCCAAGCATCCCTCAAGGTATCGTCCTCTTCTTGCTCGAAATGGTAATCTTCTTTCTCCACTCCGCCGTCTTCGAAGGAGGGCAATAGCGAGCCATGAATTTGTTGAGGAGGTCGTCCCATGAGGTGATTGACCGAGGTGGGCGATTGTTTAGCCACTTAAGTGCTTTCCCGGAAAGTGAATAAGGGAAGAGCCTTAGTTGCAAAGCTTTGGCCGGCACACCATTGATTTTAAGCTCCCCACGAGCTCCAAGAATCTCTGCACTTGTTCTCTTGGTGACTCGCTCTCAAGGCCGTGGAATAAAGAAATGCTTTGTATCATAGTCACTAGAGCCGACTTGATCTCGAAATTGTTTTCCGCCACTGGAGGATGTAGGATTGACGATTGAATGTTTGTCGGCCGTGGGGCAATATAGTACACTCATTGTCCTCGGGGCTTCATCTTCCTCCGCCGCATCGTTTAGCTGACGAGCTTGGGCGGCTCCATCTTGTCTTTGGTTCCCCGCCATTTCTACTAAAACAGCGGGTTCAACTTCCAGTTCTTCAACTTCTTCTCCACTAACACCGGGACCCAAATGTTGTCCCCTTCTTTCACTCCTTCTCCTTGCCTCCGCTAGCTCTCTCTCCCGCCAAGTGGTAGCAAAGGTGTCGGGTTACTCCGGGTCATGCACCACCTACACACACTAAGAAAACATACCAAGTCTAGCACAAGCAAAGCAGACACACTATCAAAGCTGGAAATTAAAAGCTAGATTAACACTAAACAACTTTTTCAAGATAACAGACCGTAGTACCCGGCAACGGGGCCAAAAACTGGACTCGTCTTGAATACCACAATAAATTCCCACCTAAAGTATAAGTATAAACCTTAGTCGGGTGCAGTATAGGATAAGTATGTTTAAATATAAACACGGGCCCGTCCGTGTACCCCTACTTCAGTCATTTAAATCATTATCTAGCAACAAAGTTATGGTTGAAAAGTTTGCTAGTTAAAGTAAAACAAGACAAAGGTAAATGGTTTTGAAAGCTCTTTATGAGAAGGATCACTCGGGTGTTGCTTCCCCCTAACTACTACCATGGTATGTTAATTGAAACGATTACTATGGGCAAGGTGACCGCGAACCGCAGAGGAACGCAAATATGATTGCTAAACCGAGGTAAACATTATAGTTTGTGTCACTCGGCCCTCTTAGTTTAGGCAATCGATAGTTGACTTACTCCCTCTCTCAACTCAAGGGTTGGACGGCTTAATCGCGCTTAACCAATTTGCTTAATTCAACATTGAGGTTTGCCCTAAATTAATAGTTAGGTGACTTAAAAAGCTAAAGGAAAACCAACTCGATTGAGTCTCCCTTGAAAGGGGGATTTTCCTCTCTATTCTAGAAGTGGCTAATTAGATTGCTAAGCAACCAACATGCATAAACTTAAGGATGCTAAGCACAATTATGCACAATCCTTAGGTTGCTAAGACCAACATGCACAATCCTTAGATTGCTAAGCACAAGCATGCACAAACCTAAGGATGTTAAGCATAAAACATGCACAATCTTTAGATTTCTAAGCACAAGCACGCATACCTCAATCATTGAATTAAACAATACCCAATGACAATCATTCAATTCACATAAAAGAAAACTACATGGTAGCTAGTTAGGGTTTCACAACACCCAAGTGAAAAGAAATCTACTCCATGCTAGAAATGGGAGAAACACAAGAAGAGGTAGAAACCATCTTGGAGGAGGATTCCCATCTTCTAGGCACTTGTGCTGAACTTCTCTTGGGGATAATCTTCCCAAATCCCACCTTGGAGCAAAATCCTAGCCTCCTTCTCCTTTGGTTCGTCTTTCTCTCTCTAGAAATCTGAAGAAGGCTTTCTCACACAAATGGGCTCTCCACTCTCTCTTCCTATCAGATCAGCTTTTAAACATGGAATGGGCTCAATTCACGGCCTCAGTTCACGGTCGTGAACTCTGAAACGCGTCCGTGAACTCAAGACGGGCGTTGAAACGCACCATTTCGCATGCACGTGTTCACGGTCAACAGCTCCAGTTCACGGTCTTAGTGATCATGAACTCGCCTTGCGTCAGTAACCTCTGCAAAAGCTCTGGACGCCTCGAAGTTCACAGGCAACATCTCTTTTTCACGGTCATACAAGACCGTGAACTTCTAAGGAAAGCCGTGAATTCGCCCTTTTCACCTCTTCTACCTGTTTTTGCTTCTTTTAGTCCAACTTTCGACTCTGGGGCTGGTTTCACCTGTTAAATCCTAAAACATGCTAAAACACGAGAAACCTAGCGTAAAACCACCCATTTAGGAGTGAATTTGCCACAAACGCCTAAGGAAAGTGGGGGTAAAACATGTACAGTTAGACCCGTCAGATCGCATCTGCCTCCTTGAGAGCGTGGACGGGGAGTACATACCCAGCCAGACGTGGGCCACTTTACTCCGTTCGAAGTGGCGGATCCTTAACCACCTGCTCACCCATTCCTATACACCTAGTCGGGGCTTCACCAACCCCCTTGGCGAAGCTACTCTCCGGAATCAGCATTTGCTTGAGCATGATGGCCCTCTGACATGGATCAAGGGTCTCCCTAAGCCACATGCGCCTGCTCCTGCCGGGGCCAAACAGCTTAAGTCAAGTGCTGCTTGGGGGAGACGTGGCCCCCGCCATCCAGCCCACCGTGCCCACGCCTCCACGGGTCCTTCTGCCGCTGCCCCCGCGGTGTCCATTGCTGACCAGATGATGGCCATTTCTCGTCAGAACGAGCTTATTCTCGTTGTCCAGGAGCAAATCAACACCTGCCTCAATCGTGAGCGAGAGGGTCGCCTCCGCATCATTTCGGCCCAACACTACATGATGCATTTCTGGGACATGAACCCAACTATTGTTAGCTACCCCTGGCAGGCTTCCCCGGGGCATGAGGATCAATACCCACCTCCAGCTAGCGTGGTGGCGATGAGAACTAGGCTGGTTCGGACTGATCACCCATTAGATGTTGGGTTATGTACTTTTCTTTCTTTCTTTCCAGACTGAGACTCGGTGTCAGTTTTCTTTCTTTTTTCTCTTTCCTTTTCTTTGTATTGTAGACTTAGAACTATGGTTTCTTTCACCCAGTGTGTGTGTATTTTCATGACTCTAGCTCTGTGCCCTTTGGACTGGTCCCCTTCCAGTCCCCTGCTCTTGACTAGTCTGCCTTCCAGTCACCGTTCTTGCTCCTCATTTCCTGGTAAAATTGTTCCCCTTTCATCTGCTCCATTGAGGCCAATGTTGAACTTAAGCGTGGGGGTGTTTTTTTCTTTATTAGAACATATGTCAGTGTGCTTGGAGCCTAGTCCGCTTTCCAAATCTCTAGATTTGAGCGCTCCAGGTACTGATGTTTGCATGATCATATTGGCATTGTGGTTTATGCGGTGAATCGAATGGCTGTTAATATTGATGCATGACAACTTGATTTTGACTTGGACAACCTATAATGATGACTGAGACGTGCAGTAGAGTTGTTTAGGGGTTTAGTTTTTCAACTGTTTGCTTACCAACTGTGAATTTGATTGATCACTTATTTTCTACAATCGTTTATGCATCTAGTTCAGGGAATCAGAATGAGAGATAGAGCATATTGGTAGCCATGTGAGATTTGAGCCTGCTCGTTTCTTTCTTGTGCGATAGATCCCTCTTCCATAATGTGTAGCATTCACATTGCCACTAGTTAGGCTGATGGAGGCATAGGATTAGCCCACGACCAAATTGACTATCCTGTGTCATACCCCCAAGTCAGCCCCTTTGAGCCGTGTAACTTTCTTTCTTTCAGTCTACAATGAAAATCACCCTTATGCATCTCTTAGAGGTTCCACAGAGTGGTTTTTGCATGTTTTCTGTTGTTTTCTACTAGAAAATAATATGAGGGTTGGAGGTAGTTCTAAAAAGTTGGGCAAGTGTTTGAAAAAATGTGCAAAGGTGGTGGTTCTCTCAAGAAATGAAAAAAGCAAAAAATATAGGAAAGCAAAAGAGAGCCACCATAAAAATATGAAACATGCCCATTAAGTAGTGTTCTTAGCGGTCTGGCTTAAAAATACTAGCATCATTGTGACCTCCTTCACTCTTGTACTCTAAAGAACTAGATTAATGCAGAATGGCAGAAGGAAAGTAAATGTTTTGAACGATTGTTACTGTGTTGGTTTTGGAAATGTGGAACCTTGTGTTATGAATTCTTCCACCACTTAAAAGGCATTTTCCCCATGTCCAAGACCCTAGCCAATCATCTGAACCCGTGTCTAAGACCTCCTAATTAGTTAGTGGTGATCTCGGATATGTGAACTCTACCAATTAGAGGATGTCGTCATGGTGAAGAGACATTAGGGATTGAGAGAATAAGCATGCACATTTTTCGCATCAAATTGTCCTGGCCCCACTGGTCGAGAGTGAGCGATTCATTTCCGTATATTCTTTACATTCTTTACCCCGGTGAGGACCTAGATTGCTCGGTCTTGATTGATGTCTTGAGTTTTATGCATGAGCTGACTGTCTTGAATAAGTGGTTAAGTCAAGTCCATGTTGGTTGCTGAACAGAGGGGAGACTCTTCCTTTACTCGATTTTGCTGCACTCGAATGTCATATGTGGTGGTTGTCTAGGTTGTCATTGAGGTTGTTCATATGTTGATATCTAAAAGCTAGTATGATTCACATGTTTTGTGCCTATATGTTATGTCCCCAAAGTTTGCAAGATTAAAATATTTTGAGCTTACCTTGTATCTTACTTGGATTGCTTGGGGACAACCAAACGGTTAAGTGTGGGGAAATTTGATAACGTTTTATTTGCACATGTTTGCACCCTCGTGTCTTTGGCCTATTTTACGCTGAGGTGCGTTCTTTTGTCATATTTCAGGTCCCAGACGTCAAAGGAAGGTCTAGGCGTGAGTTTCGGGTCGTTTGGAGGTCATTCGGTGCAGCTGGAGCAAAACACGGACAACCTCACTAAGAAACATGGTCGTGGTAACTGAGGGGCACGCCAGTTCTTTTTAGTGCGCGAGTAAAACGATGCATGGGGCAAAACACGGGCGCCATTGCCCTAAAGCACGGTCGTGTACCGCGCCAGTTTTTTTACTGCCGAGAGCTGTGCGGACTGCTGCTGAAGAATTCAAAACACGGGCAGTCCTGACCCAAAGCACGATCATGTGCCTCATTGGTCACGATCGGGTTCTCCTTAGAAATGACCGTGTTTTCCCTACGACATTCTGAGTTTTCCCACGTGATTTTTCAAAACACAGGCGAGATAATTTGGACACGACCGTGTTTTGCCTATCTCGAGTTGAACTGGCAGTCTAGAACTAAAAGAGGGGGAATCAAATTTTCATAGCAAAAAAAAGAGTTCTGGAGAGAGAAAGTGTAAAGAACAAACCCTAGGATCGATTTTAGAGCTGGGTCATCAATCAAGCTTGTATTTCGACCTTGGAGTGAAGATTATCATCCCAAACCTTATCGTACACATCATTATGAGTATGATTCCTCTGATTGTTGTTTTCTCTCACTTGGGTATGAAGAACCCTAGTTCCATGTGTTAGGGATTTAAATTGTATTGACTTTTGGATTGATATACTGTTTGATTATAATCGATTGAAGTGTGTTTATTGAGTCAATTGAATCCTAATCAACTGCTTTTGATTTATGTTGCAGCCTGAGATACATAGAATCTGATTAGGTTGTTAGATCTTTTTCAATCGATAGGAGTGAATTGATTGTACGAGAGTCAGTCAATTTACTGCTTTGTACTGGAATCTAGTTCCAATAGTGGAGTTCTGTGTGAATCGCCTTAGCAGTCTATCCCAGTGAAGGCTAGTCATCTGCCAGGTAGTCTGTTTTAGAGGGCTTGGTCGGCTTAAGAGATTTCAAGCTACTGTCGGATCTTCCGCAATTTAATCAACAGTAAATCAACCAAAGGAAATTACAACTTGGACCTAACCAAGGAGTTAGGGGGGCTCATTCCGGAGTGACTCTTCTCTTGCTTCAGAAAACCAGACAATTTACGGCTTCCTTTCTGATTACTTTGAATTCACCTACATTCACTTAGTCTCGTTAGATAATAGATAATCACGGAGTAGGCGGTACATCTAGGCCCTGGGTTGACATTTATTACTTGATTCCACTATATTTCATTTCCATTTTATGATTACACTTGGTCGTAGTTTGGTGTAGTGTCGTAGCGAGTCATCATTGTCGGCTAAATAACTCTAGAGCTTACACCGCTCTAATACAAAAATGAATTTGGATGATAGATTATGAGAGGAAGCTCAATAAACTCCGCGTCCTTGATTTGTTTTTATAGCTAGGAAAGCAATTAAACAAACCACGACAAGTGTCTTTACATGAATGGCAGGATGTTTAAATAAACAGTAATGGTTAACGACTAACTACTATGCTGTCGTTTTCACTCTTTTCTTTTGCACGACTCTCCTACACGACGTCGTTCTTCTCTTCTCTTCTTTCCAACTCCAATCCTCCTGCAACTAGGATTGCAACTTATCCATTCTCTTCTCATCTACAACTAGAATTGCAGCTTCTCCATTCCCTTCTCTTCTGCAACAAATATCAAGACCACCAATTCCTATGCACCTCGGTTCCTCCATAACTATATTATTAATGATTCGAATGACATTTTAAATTCTTTCTCATAAGTAAATCCATCCCCATTAGGTTGCTACTTGCTTGGTCGTGATGACTTAGTGACTAGCTCATACAAGACTTAGAAATGCTTAAAAATGAACCGACCTTGAATCGAACATTTGACGCCTGCCCAAAGTGCATTGAAATGGTTGTGCAAATCGACAAAGGGTCTTATTGACCTGTTAGTCATCCAATGATCAACTTATGAGTAGTATTTTAGAGAGATAAGTATATATGAGAGATCTTAGAGAGAGAATCAGTTAAACTTAAATGTGGCACCTTCTTACTATATACAGTCGAAAGCCCTTCGATATCTTTCCTACTACTCTGCCAATTGCTATATTACCATTTAATGCCCCCACACTCCCATTTGGGTATGACCCTGGACAACGAAGTCTTATTGACAATGTTATAATAATAGGGTCGGATAGAATCTCACTGGTAGAACCGACAACCAATCTCCAACCCCAACTTGATCAGGCCATTTAACCGTTAAGAGTGAGTCTAACTCTTTGTAAACAAGCCGACCAGTTAACTAGATAAGCCGTTCAAATTGTTTGGGTAGGGGTGGGGGGTCCAAAAGAGCTATTGTTTGTTTGTGTTCCAAATGTAAGTATTACAACTAAGTATTTTTTTTTTTATATAAGAATGATATTGGTTACTTTTTGTGATTAAGGTATTATTTAAGAGATTCAAACCTATGACCTTCATATTCTATGCTAGTGGTATTATTACTAGACCAATTGTTTGTTCGTAAGTAACTTTATTTTTTAAAATAATGATTTTACTTGCCAGATATAATTATGTTAGGAATATATAATAATAAATATATAATTATAATACTATTAATGATTGCAAACTTATAATATTTTTGTTTTTCAAACACCAATTCGTCAAACAGTTGCATGACCTATGAACCTCATTATGCTTGGCCGCATTCGACGCCAGCAGGTGAACTTGTGACCTTTTTCTTATTTTGGATCGGGTGAGTTTGATTCAAGTATTGAAAAATTGTAACAGATGTACCGGAAATGTCAGAGGGTATTTTAAGTTGAATTGTAGTTTAATTGCGGTTTAACCGTTTTATATTGTAAAATACTGCTGGTCAATTTTGCTTTTGGTTGGAGATTTTTCTAGTCGAACCATCGGTACTATACGATTTTTCGATCCTTAGTTTGATCACTTCCATTACATTTTCCTTCTTGTACCAGGTGGGCTTGATCACCTTATAATGGGCCCAGCAAAAACAAATGAGAAATTTGGGGTTATAAATATTATCAATGCAGTCAAAACCGTGATTCTATGTAAAAGTGTTTTGGTGACCAATAAACGTAGAAACGTAAATTTCAAACTTTAAAGTGTAAATTTTGACAACAATTTTAAGTGTAAAGTGTGATTCTCCGGGTTTTGGTAACCTTAAAATTATACAAGCATGCAGCGATATTTTGATCACACTGCAAACGATAAACTAGACATTCTCTAGTTTCTATATAAAAAGAGAGATAGGAAAATGTTGGAAGGAGTGGAGAAGAAAACACAAACTAAAACATAAGAAGTCAAAACAAACGAGTCCAAGAATTGTTCTTGATACAAAGTTTCCAACATACTCCAGCAAGTCGGATCGTTGCTACTTTAAATTACCATAAAGCCTTGAGGATATGAGGTGTAGTATTACACTAGTAGTACCTTGCCATTGTGATAGCAAACATTCATCTTGTTGCCTTTTTCTTATGGATCGATTGTTGTCCTGCCAGTGCCAAAGAAACATATGCCCATCACAATAAAACAAATCGCCAAAAGGAACCTCAGCATCGGTGATCGGTGGCAATACATTTAGTGACGGGTTCCAACCGTCTCTAAACATATACAGGCAAATTTATATTCTAGCTCCTGCAATTCCATAATAGTTGTCAAACAAATCAAAGATCATCAAACAGCGACTTTAACTCAAGCCACTGAAATCTTAATCCAATCATCAGGTTATAAAATCCAAAGTAGCACCTGTGTCACAAAACAAGCACAAAATCATAACTCTCGATTCTGTTGCTCAACAAGTCTTGGAAGCAAAATAGACTTCATTACACTCTGATAAACTTCCTACACTTGTTCACTATATATGTTTCCATGCAACTTGCATCTGCACTAAGAATCCTGCACCAACAATTCCCAATGCCACGCACTCGATGTCACTGAATGTAATGTAATGGATGGATCCCTGCACAATCAATGAGAGCAGTCAAACAAACTGTACGTACTGGAATAATTAATTAAACAAACCAAGCCAAGCCAAATGAGCACAGTCAAGACATATATTGTTGCACTTGTCTTATCTTGGAACCAGTCTCAATCAAAGACTTACACGTACGTACGTACGTACGTACATCAAAGAGGCGGCCCTTCTTCATCAAACCTGAAATCTGCCCTTAATGTCAGCACAGCAGACAACGTTGCTGGTAAACTGTAGCGCTCATTCACATCATCGTTAGTACATAGCCGAGCGATAACACAAGCTCTTCTCACCCCATCCATGTTAGCCCTTCCTTGTAGTCTGCCATCAACCACCCTAGTGAAGTCGTTATTGTTCATAGCCGCATTTATCACTGGTTCAGCCTGCATTCAGCAAAGCACAAAAACATGCATTTAATTAGTTAAAGCCTAAAATGAGACCTAGCTAGCTAATCCTTCCTAAAGGGTCGCTTCGCTACTGCTTTGACTTTCTAAATGCATACATACCCATTTGGCTAACTCGCGTCCTGGGGCTCTGTTCACCTCATAAGCTGTTTGTCCCGTGACGAGCTCCAACAGAAGTACCCCGAAGCTGTATACGTCAGTTTTGAAACCGACATTTGTCTCGGGGGGACAGTACCCTATCGTCCCCTCCCGTATTCTCAATTTAGGAGGGTCGTCCGGCCGTATCACCTTTGCAAATCCGAAATCCGAAAGTTTTGCGTGAAACTCCTCATCTAGAAGTACGTTGGACGACTTGATGTCTCGATGCACTATATCGTTATTCTGTAAGTAACTCAATCCCTGGATCACCTCACATGCAATATCTAGTCTAACATTCCATTCCAGTAACTGTCCATTGTTGACATCTGGATGCATGTGACACAAACCACCAGTTAGCTAGAGTCTCAAACTACAGGAGAGAAGAAAGCTAACCATCCAAGTATACTATTACTAACCATGGAGGTGTTTCTCCAAAGTTCCAGAGCTCATCCGAGGGAATACGATCGAGTCCAAGCCCCTCGCCATGCAGAATCCAACAGGTCGAATGACACTAGTGTGCCTAACAGTGTACAAAATGTTTAACTCGTTTTCGAGCTCTTCTATTCCTTGTGGCCCATTCTCATTGATGACTTTGACAGCAACCTAAAGATCGAGACGAGATGCAGTTATGAAAAGAGGCAGGGAAATCCGAAGGATTGAGAGTTTGCGGAGGTAATTCCCAAATAAACAGAAAGCAAAAACCACACACAGCACACTACAGGTTTGACAGCAACCTCAAGATCAAGATGATCGAGATGCAGCTGTAATGAAAAGAGGCAGGGAAACCCCAAGGAAAGGATTATTGGAGTTCGATCGCGGAGATAATTCCAAACAAACAGCAAACCGGAAGGATTGGGACTTCGTTGCCGGAGATGATTCCAAGCAAACAGAAAACACCACACAGCACACTAGCGGACACAAAGGGCGGAGACCCTAGATCTAATTTGCATCCAAGCATTCAACCAAAACAGTAGCTAACGGCCAAGAAATACGGGAAAGAGAAGCTTGCCTCGCCGTGTTCTGGCAGAGCTCCACCAAAGATGGTGCCGCACCCTCCGTCGCCGAGTTGATTCCCTTGCTCGATGATTTGTTGGAGCTCCCCTGGCTGGAAAGCGGTCAAGTCTCCCGTCGGGGGAGTGAACTCCAGAAAATCTGAACAAGAAACAAAATGCAACGCTGTGAGATAGAGACGACGATCTAGCTAGCTAGCTAGTTGTAACCATCTAAGCAACAGACAAGGCAATCATCACCTCGCCTAACCCTCGCTCGCTGTCCCGCGCAGAGGCCGCCCATTGGATTTCCGAATTTCTCAAGCTCTTCGTCTTCTTGGGGAAGAAGAAACAAGAAACGACTGAGAGGACTGAGAGTGAGTGAGAGAGAGAGAGGGGAGAGAAATCGCGTGCCCGGCTTTTGTCCAGCGGTACGTAGCATGCTGTCAGCTAATGTTCGAAACGGGTCACCTAAATTTTGGAGAACTACAAAATGGTCACCAATTTTCTAATTCCTTTCACTTTCCGAATTTCCCCAACTATACATGGACAATCGGTGACGTGAGTGGATTTACCAATTTCATTCACTTTATCACTATAAATTTATGTTGTCGTACTAGTAACGGATGAAAATCGGTATGGTATCATAATGTTGGTGTCCAATACAAATACCAAACATTTAGTTCTAATAGTTACTATTAGTCAAAAAAAAAATTCCATTTACTGTTTTACCGTTGTTCATTGTCACTTAAAAGTTTACTAAAATCACTTGGGTGATATTCGAGTATAAACTTCACAATTAAGTGGATGCGGCGGTACATAATAAAACGATAATTTTTACCAACGTTTTTATTATTTGCCGCCAAATTATTTAAGTTTAATTTTTATTTAAAACCTGCTTCCACAAATAATTTTCTCAATATAATCATATGCCGAGCTCCTTAATTATCAGAAAATGAAAAACCAAACACTCATTGGTGCGTTGTCGAAACTCCCAATTCGATTTGACAATTTCGAAAGGTTTAACAAATTTTCATCGCGATTGGAAGCAATTAATTAATCAATCAAAGATGATTAATTATTAAGAATAATTTTTAATAAAAATGAAACTCATTAGTGCGTTGTCGAAACTCCCAATTCGATTGGAAGCAATTAGTAAAAAAAAACTCATTGGTGCGTTGTCGAAACTCCCAATTCGATTTGAAAATTTCGAAAGGTTTAACAAATTTTCATCGCGATTGGAAGCAATGGCACACAACTACGATGTTATTTCTGGCAGCTTCATTTTTGGAGAGGGAGAGAATAGGAAGGTGTTGTCCTTAGAGGACGAGGATGTGGCTCGTTTTTATGCCCTTCCTCACGTTGGGGAAGAAATAGTGCTGGAGAAGTGCCTGTACAAAACCAAGTTGTCGGCTTTTCAAGCCGAGATTGGGATGGGAGGAAACAGGTGCCGGAATTTCTCTCTGAGTGATATGGTGGACAAGTTAACGGATGAGAATGCTAGGCCTCCTGTTCGTAAGGCGGTCAAGCAGTTCATCCTGCTTGCCCTTGCCTCACTGCTGCGACCATCATGGTCACGGATTTGTGAGCTTGACTATGCAGAGTTTCTCCTTGGGAAGATTGAGCGGGTAAAATGCTACAACGGGTCCGGTCTTGTTGTAGCGGAACTGAAGAGTAGTCTTGCTTCATTTCAAGGAAAGGCATTCCTTGACTGGGTCCATGGAGATGTCCACTTCCTCATTGTAAATTTTAAGTATTTGTTCTTTCATTTATATTTTTGAATATGTGTGATTGTTTTGAATATTAGTTTTATGTGCTTGAATAATACTTTGAATGTGTTTGAATATGAGTGCGAATGTGCTTGATTATATTGAGTGTATGTTATTTGAATATGACTCTATTTTTTCTGAATATGAGTCTGAGTTATTTGAATATTACTTTGAATGTGTTTCAATATGAGTTCGAATGTACTTTATTATAGTGTATGTTATTTGTGAATATGAATCTGTTTTTTTTTAATATGAGTCTGGGTTATTTGAATATGAGTTAGAATGTATTTGAATATGTGTTAGAATGTTTTAGAATATGAGTGCGAATGTTTTTGAATATGAGTTCGAATGTGTTTGAATATGAGTCGAACGTGCTTGATTATAGTGTATGTTATTTGTGAATATGACTGTGGTTTTTTGGAATATGAGTCTGGGTTATTTGAATATGAGTCAATATTGTATGAATAGTCTTGGTTATTTGAATATCAGTTCAATCTGATATGAATACTACTGTGTGTTCTATGAATATGGGTCTGAGTTGTTTGAATATCACTTTAATCTTGTCTCGCCATTTAAATTCTTTTTTTCTCCCCAATCTAACATCTTCCTCTTATTTGGATAGCAGGTCCATTTGTTGGATTTTTTGAAGGTCAAAGGTGTTGGGACCTTCATCACCCCAACCTGTAGCTACTGGTTCAAGGATCGTCAAATGAAGGTTGTTGAAGCCATCCATGCCATGGGCAGTGGGGGGATAGCAGATTTGTTGATGACAAGACCAGAGATTCAACAGAGGTTTGGTGGTTCTGTTGGAGATAAAGGGCAAAGCAGCACACAGGCTCCTGATGCTCCTGAATTTTACAACTCTTCTTGGTGGGAAAAGAACGACTTGGAGCGCATGGATGAAGATCAGGTACGTTTTACTTTTTTTTTCGAACATACTAGAGTAAGGTAGATTGCATGAACTAAAAAATTTACACATACTTGTAGCTTAAGGTGTTGAAGTGCATGAGTGAGTCCATGTTCAATAAGTGGAAGGCACGGCTTGCAAGATTGGAAACATGGAGCCCCAATGTGGAGAGGAATGAGTAGCTTTCATGAAATTGGATGTAATAGATGTTGAGATTTGGGTAGTTTGAATAATTTGAATACTATTTCCATGTACGTTGAATACTATTTCCATGTACTTTGTTAGGATGATGGAAAAATGTTTAGCGTTCTTGTTTGAATACTATTTTGATGTTTTATTTAGTACTATTTGGATGAGATTGAATAAAGTGTGTTATCAATGTCCTAAATACCTATTTTCTGTCTTTTTCTAGCTAAGGGTTTGCCGTAGTGTGTGTCTTCATGAGGGGAAAAGGTGGCTAGAGTTGACCACACAAATTGGCCACATACTTGAGAAAATGGCTGAGAAGAACAAGCCATCTGAGCAGGATATTGAGGAGCCAACGACGGAGGAGGTTCCTTTGCCCTTTGTTGAGCCTCCTTCGTCATCTGTGGAGCCAACTCCGGGGAGACGCCCACTCCGGCGTCCGTGGAGACGCCCACTCCGGCGTCCGTGGAGAATCCCACTCCGGTGTCCATGGAGAAGGCTACTCTGGTGCCCGTGGCGGCTCCAGTTACTTACCAGCGAAGAAACCCTGTTCCAAGTACTACTTCTTTAGCACCAACGGTGGAGGTGGTTATTGAAGGAGACGAGGGGGAGCTTACGACCATACAATGGAAGAGAACGGACATGAAAACTCCGCAAGTTGGACCCTTTGCAAAAGGCGATAGTTGAGTTCGCACTCAGTACGATAGATGAGAACGAGTAAGTATTCAATTGTTATCCAATCAATATTTATTTAATAATTTACACGTGCGTTTTCATAAAAGTGTGTTAAATACTTTGTCCTTTTTACAGTTTGCGGAATTTATAGAGACTGCGAAGTGCAAGGTGTGCCGGTTTCATTTGCTGAGTTTGAAACGTACTGTGTGGCTGAATCATGTCATTGTTGAGGCATTTGGATACTACCTCAACGACCTGAATGTTATGAAGAATGAGAAGCTGACAAAATGCATCTTCCCTATGATTTTTGTTGTAAGTAAAATTAGGCTTTCAATGCATGTCATGAATAACCACCAGCACACATAGCAAGTACTCCAACAAAAAGTTGCTTCACCATGTGCCATGTTCTTCTGTCTTCGCTTGTTCAGATGGTTCTTTTTGTCATTCTTCGAGAAGTTAAGATTTTCCTAACTACCAGCACACATAGCAAGTAGCTTGTAAGAAGAGCTCAAACTAACACCAGCATCCGCATTGGCTTCAACCATCAGACCTTCAGCCTCACTAACACTTTTGTTAGACCTCAAAAACTGTGCATGCTTCTTTGAGTGCAGTTCATGATTGTGTATATTGTTGAAATAACTAACCACGAATGCATTCCTATTGACATCCCACCAAAAGGCAACACGAGCTGTACACCCAACCCTTAACTCGTTTCTTTTTCTCTTATGCTGGGTTTTAACAATGACACTATCCTCCGGTCGTTTCTTAATGACCTTTGGATTTCTAGTACTCAACTTCGAAAAGCCTTGTTTGTTGCAACAATAGTAAAGGTACCAATACTTTTCCTCAAGCTCTCCCTTGTCGTTCTTACGCAACCTTGTGTGTTCGTTGTATACTCGAACACCAAAACCTCGGTCATGGCCATATCTTGAATAGAAGCTCTTGCAATCATCTACTGTATTGAATTGCAAGTTCTTCCTTAAGCACTCATCTTCTAGTGCTGCATAGCCTGTCATTGAAATTGCACAAATGAATACAATTAGTCAAATCCAACCAATAAAAGTATTCAATACAAGGTCAACTAATATTCTTTCACAAATGGATGTGTATTTCAAACGAGGTCACCTAATATTCATTACTATCGAATGAATATTCTTTAGAATTTCAATAAATATTCATTACAATGTCAACAAATATTCATTAGAATGACAACAAATATTCATTACAATTTTATTAATATTCATTACAATGTCAACAAATATTCATTACAATTTCATGAATATTCATTACAATGTCAAAGAATATTCATTACAATGTCAATGAATATTCATTAGCATGTCAACGGATATTCTTTAAAATGTCAACGAATAGTCATTACAATGTCATTGAATATTCTTTAAAATGTCAATGAATATTATTTTAAAGATAAATGCATATTCATTAAAAGGTCAGCAAATATTCTTCTAAAGATGAAGGCGTGTTCATTAGAATGTATATGAATATTCTTTTCAAGATGAATGTGTATTCATTAGAAGGTCAACGAATATTCTTATAAAGATGAAGCGTATTTACGGCTAACTAAAATTTTGTACCAACTAATATTATGTACCAACTAATATTCGATGACGTAAAAGTAATATTCATGAAATTTAAAAAGTAATATGGTCATTACAGCTAACTAGTATTCATGCAAGCGATATTCATGTTTCTGTTCATCCACCAGTGATATTCAGGATAGAACAACCAAGTATTCATGCAAGCACAGAACACCATGCAATGAAGAAACCCTAAAACATAATAAATGCAAGCACCATAAATGTAAACCCTAACACATTCAATGCTGATCAACAACCAAAACATATATAAGTCTAAATGGATCTGTTTTTTTGGTCTTCACATACCCCCTTCTATTTCATCAACTACGGCCATCCATTCTTGCGAGCCCCACAAACCATCAGATGAACCATCCTCTTTGAGGATGGTATCAGCAAGGTCCTCATCTTCTGGTTCGTCTCCTTCGACATAACCTTTATCGTTTTCAGTCGACAAATCTTCAAGGTGCACCTCCTCTTTTGGTGTGGCATCTCCTTCGACATCATCCCCCATCTTCGGCACACTATCTTCCGTTCCTTGCATCTTCTTCTTCTCTTTGCAAGACCGATCTTGCATCATACCGCCCATTCTTGCGTTTTTCTCTGGATTCTCGTCTTCAATGGCGGCAAGGCGGACGAAGAGAAGAGATGAGGAGGAAGAAGAAGAGCGTTGTGTGTGTGTGTGTGTGTGTGTGTGTGTGTGTGTGTGTGTGTGTGTGTGTGAGAGAGAGAGAGAGAGAGAGAGAGAGAGAGAGGTTGGTAGGTGGGTGGAATTAATGAAACCAAATTTGGGGCTGGATTTTTCGACCTAAATCCCTCCAAAACACCCAAAAAATTGTGCCCAGACCCCACCCATCTCTCACTCCTCGGCCCCACCAGTACCCTTAGCTCGGCTTCCCCACAACTCAAGCGCGGCTTGTCTCTTTCCCCGAGCCCGTGCCCCAGCCGATCAATCCTGGGCATCCGTCGATGGCTTGGGCAAGGTGGCCCTCCCCTGTGCTCTGAGTTTGTGCACACAGATCTGGGTGTGTGTACCTGACAAGCCAAAACACAACACCAAACCGCGACCAAGTGTAATCGCAGTCCGGGAATGCAGTAAACAAGGCAAGTTCTAAATATCAACCCGGGGTCTAGATCTACTGCTTACTCCGTGATTATCTATTATCTAGCCAATTAAGTCAAGTGATTGTTGTTTTAAGCAAAAGCAGTAAGAAAGCAGGAATTGGTTCGGTTTTCTCAAGCAAAGAAGAGTCACTCGGGAATGAGTCCCCCTAGCTCTTTAGTTAGGTTTCAATTGTAATTACCCTGGGTTGATTTACTGTTGATTAGACTGCAGAAGATCCGACAGTAGCTTGGAATCTCTTAAGCTGACCAAGCCCTCTCAGTCTAACTATCCGGCAGACGACTAGTCTTCACTGGGATAGAAAGCTGAAGCAATAAGCACAGAACTCCACTACTGGAATTGGATTCCAGTACAAAGCAGTAAACTGGCTAACTCTCGTATAGCCAATCTCCTACTAGCGAATGATGAAGCTCTAACAACCTAATCAGATTCTATCTATCTCAGGTTGCAGCAGAAATCAAGAAAAGCTGATCAGACTTTAATCAATTCAATAAAACATGCATCATTCGATTAAAACCAAACAGTATAATCATCCCAAGTCATTACAATCAACCCCCTAACACATGGAACTAGGGTTCTTCATACTCAAGTGAGAGAAGAGTTCTACTCCATAGAGAGAGAGGAAAACAGAATACAAAGCAGTCATACTCATAACAATGGGAAGAATCTGCTCTGGGATGATGATTTCCACTCCTATGACGATCTCCAAGCTCGATTTAATGAAACCCAGCTCCAAGATTGCTTCTAGGATGTGTTCTTCTAGGATGAGTCTCCCTTCTGTTCATCAACCAACCTAGACTTGACTCAACCACTTACTCAAGATAGTCAACTCATGCATAAAACTCAAGACATCAGAATCAGGACCGAGCCATCTAGGTCCTCACCGGGGTAAAGAGTGTAAAGAAAAAGGAAATGAATCGCTCACTCTCGACCAGTGGGGTCAGGACAATTTGATGCGAAAAATGTGCATACTTATTCTCTCAATTCCTAACATCTCTTCACCATGACGGCAGCCTCTAAATGTTAGAGTTCACATAAATGGTTGTCATCACTAACTAATCCGGAGGTCTTAGACACAGGTTCAAGTGACTGGCTAGGGTCTTGGACATGGGGAAAAGGCCTTTTAGGTGGTGGAAGTATTCATAGCACAAGGTTCCACAGTTCCAAACCCAACAAACTCACAGTCAATCAAACCAGTACTTTCTTTCTGCTATTCTGCATTACTCAAATTCTTCAGAGCACAAGAGCGAAGGAGGTTACATAAATGATAGTATTTCCAAGCCAGACTGCTAAGAAACACTACTTAATGGGCACTATTCAGATTTTTGGTGGTGGCTCTCTTTTGCTTTCATTTTTTTTCTTTGTTTCTCTTTCATTTTTTTCCGTTTTTTCTTAAGAGAACCACCACCTCTGCACATTTTCAAACACCTACCCAACTTTTTAAGAACTACCTCCAACTCTCACATTACATTAAGCAGAAACAGCAGAGAACATGTAAAAATCACTCTGTGGAACCTTCTAAAAGTTGCAAAAGGGTGATTTTTCATTTCAGACCGAAAGAAAGGATAACACACGGCTCAAAGGGGCTGACTAGAGGATATGACACATCAGGACAGTCAATTTGGTCGTGGGCTAATCCTATGCCTCCATCATCTTAGCTAATGACAACGTGAATGCTACACATCATGGAAGAGGGAACTATCGCACAAGAAAGAAACGAGCAGGCTCAAATCTCACATGGCTACCTATATGCTCTATCTCTCATTCTGATTCCCTGAACTAGATGCATAAACGACTGTCAAGCACAAGTAATCAATCCAAGTCACAGTTGGTAAGCAAACAGTTGAAAAACTGAACCCCTACACAACTCTACTGCACGTCTCAGTCATCATTATAGGTTGTCCTAGTCACCATCCAGTTGTCATGCATTAATCTGAAAACCATTCAATTCACCAATCAAAACACAGTGCCAATATGATCAAACAGCCGTACTTTGAGCCCTCAAATCTCGAGATTTGGAAAGCGGACTAGGCTCCAAACACACGTATATAAATTCCAACCGATACAAAGCACCCCCCACACTTAAGCACGACATTGCTCTCAATGGAGCAGAGGGAGAGATAAGGGGAACGATGTTATCGGATTGACATACTGCAGAAGACTGGAAGTGGACCAGTCAGCGGGGGACATATGGAACGAACGGGCAATTCTGCACTAAAGGAACATCAAGAACACACTAGCACACCGTGCGTTAGGGATCAGAGTTGGCCCAGATGGCCACAAAATAAACAATCCACAAAAGAACACCAAAAGGACAAAAACAAACGACAGACTTAGTTCAAGCTCCTCAAACACATGGAGTAAACATAAAAAGTCTAAAACACAAACACACACTAAGGGGCGACGAGTATAGCCTACTCGTCGCCATGGTCGTCGAAGTCGATATCATTCATGAATGCATCATCATCATCAGCTGGTGGAGGTGGAAGTGGAGAGTCCTCCCAGGGAGTCCTCCAGTGTAACACCCTACCCTATACGTTTTGCCTAATCATATTGTTCATACAATTGCAGCGGAATTAATCTCGGGTGTTACATTAATTATCAAAATTTACCTAAATAAAATTTCGACATGAATTACTCGCGTAATGGGCTAACAGTTCTTGCAACTTATCCTGCAAAATAAATCATCACAAACATATATACTCACAACCATAAGCATTGGCTTTCAAAGTCATAGTCACAGTTTCATACTACACAACTGCATACTATACTGATACAAGCCACAATCGTCACAACTTACACAGTTACACAACATATACACATATCATTAACTTTCCACACCTGTGGATATCTCACACTACATTCGAAGCTAGTATGCACATGAAAATGTTCTCAAAACATTTTTACAAAAAGGTGTGGATCACTGGCCAAAATCCCAAGTAGTAGTCCAAGCACAGAATAGTTGAAGACCATACCTCATCCTGGCTTCAACTCTAGCTCCTCTCCCACCTAACACTTATCTACTACTGCTGCTGATGATCTGCTTACACATAGCATAAGCAGAGAAGAAGAATAAAAGAGGGTCAGCTCATAGCTGAGTGAGATAATCATAGCATCGTGAGTTCATAACAGAGCATACCCCTATCATACATCTAATAATCAAGCCAAAACACTAGGATCGGACCTCAGCCATCCTCATATCCCAATAGGCAAAAGACTCAACCACCTTGACTTATGCATATGCATCTTATCATGTTTTACTTATAGGCGCCTGGCTACTCCCATGCTAATAACTCTCCCGGGAAACATACCCCACATCCCGTCGGATGTAGTCATACATACCCCAACATCCCGTCGGATGTGGTCATACATACCCCACACCACTATGGGTGTAGTCATACCCCGACACCGCTCTGGGTGTGGTCATATCTCGTGAGAATTCTTCAGTCACCACCACATGAGAGGTGTGACTATCATACATATCATAATAGAGTAATAGCATAGGGAGCCCTAATTACTATGTAATTGACCGTGAGACCACAACACTCATATTGGTATCCTTATACATGATTCATATCTCATCTTGCTTGATCATAATTCATTACTTACACATGAACTTGACCTGGCCATAATTGGCTCAACATAGGTAAATTAGGAGTCGTATAATTGCACTTCCTCGGGATGAACCCTCGTGCAAGTCATCCTCCTTAAACATCATAATATCACCCTGGGAAGTTTATTTCCCCACTTATGGATCCAAATACAACCATAATATCACACCATGTCAAAAACCCTTATCGAACAACCATAAAGTCATATCAACAGTTAAGCCACAAATGGCAACATGTATGCAATCATCAACATAAACAAGGTTCATATCGGCTAGGGCAAGTCAATAATATCATACAACAATCCATGGTTCATCATATAGCATAAAAGTCCATACACCCCTAATCATGCCATTCTAGTTCACCTAGATCAATTCTAAGCATCAATATAATTATCATGATACGACAAACCCGGTATGCCGTGCTAATCCCTCACCAGTTCTGGTCGTTCAAACACCGGTTCTAGCCTCCCGTACTAAAACGTCAATTTCACGAACGAACCCCGAATTAAAATCCGAGACCGTCCTAATATCCCCTGCAGTATCCCCGTCAATATTAGTTCTAGGCTCCGGGTCAAATTCTCGATAAAAACACATCAAACCCTGGCCGGAGCTAAATTCAGCGGTTTGGACCCCGGCCTAAATAATAGCCGAAATTCAGGGATTAGAACTAGAGGATTGATTACCTCGCTGCAGGAAGCTCGTATATGAAATTTGGGCTCAATCCGGCTTCCGGATACTCCGAAACCCTAATTTGGCAGATCGGGAATTCAAGAAATTCCTGAACCAAAAACTCGTTTTAAAGCTCTAAATCGATAAAACACGATGTATAGATGAATTAGGCATTACTTACGGGATTTTTGGATCACTAGGGCTCAAGATTTTGAGCTTTGGAATTTTGGGTCGAGAGCTCCGCGCGTGCTCTGTTTCTCTCGTTTCTCTCGGAAATGGAAGAAGAAGGAAGAAATGGAAAAATGAACGGTGGTGGTGGGGAAATTAAATGGACAGGATATATATATATATATATATATATATACGTATACTTATCCGATCGATCGATAATTCGATTTTCGCCGAAATAGTGTCGAAATGCTCGATTTTAAATCGCGAACTTTCTAACGATCGAAATATGGGTTTTAGCCGAAATGGGATGTTACAATTCTCCCCTCCTTAAAAGATTTCGTCCCCGAAATCTAACCTTGAGTCAAACTCTAACTCCTCTTACTTACCCTTAACTTGGTCTATCACACATAAAGTCATTACCTAACTCTTAGGTCAGGCAATTCATAACATAGAAGGTAACACATAACACCTCAAGTTCCCATGTTTAGGTTTCAAAAACCTATACTGGGCTATCACAACAAAAACACGTCAGCAAGTTCAAAACATAACTTACTAAGCAAGATTGTTAACCTGTAAAGTAGGTTGCTACTAACTCAGGGTACTTCTCCCGCATACTTGCTTCAGTTTCCCATGTAGCACTCTCACTTTCTTGATTCCTCCACATAACCTTCAACATTGGAATTTCCTTCCTACGAAGATTCTTAATCTGAAAATCAACAATCTCAACTGGAACCTCTTCAAATGTCTAATCAGGACCCAACTCGATATCTTCTGGTTGTATCACATGGGAAGGATCCACTTTGTACCTCTTCAGCATACTAACATGAAATACATTGTGGATTTGAGATAGTTCTGGAGGCAATGCTAACTTATAAGCCACTGGTCCAATCTTCTTTGTGATTTCATATGGCCCAATATACCGAGGTGCAAGTTTCCCTTTCTTACCAAATCTCATTACGCCTTTCCAAGGTGACACTTTGAGAAATACTTTCTCACCCACTTCGAAATTAACTTCACGCCTACTCGTGTCAACATAAACTTTCTGTCGATCTTGAGCCACCCTCAAACGCTCCCTGATTTCCTTGACCTTGTCAACTGTGATCTGAACTATCTCTGGCCCTGAGATTTGCCTTGCTCCTTCTACATCCCAACATAATGGTGTTCTACACTTCCTCCCATAAAGTGCTTCATATGGTGGAACACCCAAGCTACTATGGTACTGGTTGTTGTAAGCAAACTCAATTAAGGGCAAATGGTCAATCCATGATTCCTCCCATTGCATTACACATGATCGAAGTAATTCCTCCAAGGTTAGGATGGTTCGTTCACTCTGCCCATCTGTTTGAGGATGATAAGCTGAAGTAAAATGCAGTTTAGTTCCCAAGGCATCATGTAAACTTTGCCAAAACCGAGATGTGAAGCTCGGGTCTCGATCAGAGACAATAGAAATTGGCACACCATGCAATCTGACGATCTCCTTAATATATAGTTGAGACAAAGTCTCCAGTGATGGTTTCCATCTAATGGGTAAAAAGTGAGCCGATTTGGTCAGTCGGTCCACAATAACCCATACTGCATCTTTTCCCCTTGATGATGGGAGACCATATACAAAATCCATTGTGATTCTTTCCCACTTCCATTCTGGAATTGGAAGTGGTTGCAGTTTTCCCACGGGAGCTTGATGTTCTGCCTTAACTTTCTGACATACTAGACATGTGAAAACATGTTCAGCCGCTTCCTTTTTCATCCCACGCCACCAAAAATATGGTTTGATCGTGTGATACATTTTAGTTGCTCCTGGGTGCATAGCATAAGCAGAAGAATGAGCTTCATCTAGGATCTCTTTCCTCAAATTATCAACATTAGGAACACATGCTCTTCCATTCATCTTCAACATGCCATCTACCATTTCAAATGGGCTTTCTTTTCCTTCCTGAATGTCTTGAATGATTTTTACCAACTCTGGGTCCTCCTTCTGCTTCTCACGAATTTTGTCGTGCAACAAAGGTCGAATGTTCAACCGAGCTAGTAACCCTGTCACACCATCCACTTCCAAATCCACATTCATTGCCCTCAAATCAACCAGATCATTTATATTCTTCTTCCCCTTTCTGCTCAGAGCATCAGCAACTACATTAGCTTTACATGGATGGTAATCAATGGTACAATCATAATCTTTCAACAACTCTATCCACCTCCTCTGGCGACTATTTAAATCCTTCTGATCCATAATATACTTCAAGCTTTTGTGATCAGTTAGAATTTTAAAAGTCTCACCATACAAATAATGTCGCCAAATCTTGAGAGCAAATACCACCGCTGCCAATTCTAAGTCATGAGTGGGATAATTTACTTCATGAGGACGCAATTGCCTAGAGGCATATGCGATAACTCTTCCATCTTGCATTAACACACAGCCCAATCCTTGATACGAGGCATCACTATACACCACAAACTCTCCTTGACTTGAAGGTAGTGCAAGTACTGGTGCTGTGGTCAATCTCTTTTTCAGTTCATCAAAACTCTTTTGACATGATTCATCCCAAACATACTTAGTATTCTTCCTCAACAGTTTAGTCAATGGTGCAGCAATTTTAGAAAATCCTTCTACGAACCGCCGATAATAACCAGCCATGCCAAGAAAACTTCTCAACTCCGACACATCTTTTGGTGGAGTCCAACTCACCACTGCTTCCACCTTTTTCGGATCCACCTCGACACCTCTTCCAGAAATTACATGTCCCAGAAATATTACCTCCTTCAGCCAAAACTCACATTTTGAGAATTTTGCATATAATTGTTTCTCCCTTAGAATTTGCAACACAATTCTAAGGTGAGTTTTGTGCTCCTCCTCGCTTTTAGAATAGATGAGAATATCATCTATGAACACAATCACAAACTTATCAAGATATTCATGGAAAACTCTGTTCATAAGAGCCATAAATACCGCTGGTGCATTAGTGAGTCCAAAAGGCATTACCAGGAACTCATAATGCCCATATCTTGTTCTAAAAGCTGTTTTTGAAGTTGCTCCATCTGCCACTTTCAATTGATGGTATCCAGACCTCAAATCAATCTTAGAAAAGACTGATGCACCCTGCAATTGATCAAACAAATCATCTATTCTTGGAAGGGGATAACGATTCTTCACTGTCGCCTTATTCAACCTCCGGTAGTCAATGCACATTCTCATGGAACCATCTTTCTTCTTGACAAACAAAACCGGTGCACCCCAAGGTGAGATGCTAGGTCGAATAAACCCCTTGTCTAACAATTCTTGCAATTGTTCTTTAAGCTCCTTCAGCTCAATTGGTGCCATTCTATATGGTGCCATTGAAATTGGTGTTGTGCCAGGTACCAATTCAATATCAAACTCTACTTCCCTTTCTGGTGGAAGGCCGGGAAGTTCTTCAGGGAATACATCAGGAAATTCCCTTACCACCTCTACATCCTCAACCTTCTTATCATTTACTACAGTAACTTGAGCAAGAAAGGCTTCACAACCTTCCTTCACTAACCGAAAAGCTTCCAAGGCAGAAAGAAAACCATGAGTCTCCTTTTTCTTAATGCCTCGGAATACAACAGGACCTTTATCTGGTGTGCTGAATAACACTTCTTTCTTTTGACAATCCACAACAGCTCCATGTGTTGCCAGAAAGTCCATTCCAAGGATGACATCGAATTCATCAAAAGGTAGCAGAATTAAATCTGCTGCTAGGAAAGCTCCTTCCACACAAATGAAGGAACTTCTAATAACTGAGTCTACCTTCAAGGTATCTCCCACAGGTGTTTTAACACATAAGGTATAACCTAGCTTATCTGGAACTAAGCGTAGCATATGTGCAAACGTATATGACATGAATGAGTGAGAGGAACCAGTATCGATCAAAGCATATAATTGCTTGCCAAGGATAGAAAGCATACCAGTCACAACTTCTGGTGCCACTTCTGCCTCACCTCGAGTCATTGCATAAACCCTCGGTGCTCCCTGTGCTCTGGTACCCTGCGTACCACTTCCTGATGGCTGATTTCGACCACCACCTCTACCACCCTGTGAACCACCACGACCACTCTGAAATCCACTACGGCCTCCCTGGTAACCACCCCTGAATGGGGATCTACTCATTTGCACTGAAGGCTCGGACTGTGTAGCTCTTACTTCTCTCGCATGCGGGCAATCCCTCATGATGTGCCCAGGTTGGCCACAGTGAAAGCATACACCAGAAAATCTCCTACACTCTCCAATATGCCTCTTCTGACAAACTTGACAAAATGGAAATTGTGTGGCTGAGGATATTGGTGCCCTGTATGATGTTCCCGACATAGATTGACTTGGTGTTCTCCCAAAACTGCTAGGACCTCTCCTGGGTGGGTAACGAGGTCCAGCATAATTTACTCCAAACTTCCTCTTCTTCTCCTCTTCTTTGGCCTTGTGTTCCTCTCGGCTCTCAACTTCATAGGCTTCATACTTAAGTGCTGCCTCCTTGATTGTGGCCATGCTCTCTTCATCAACCCTGTGGATCTTTTCTTTCAATCCTATGCGCAGACCATGCAAGTATCTCATCTTCTTCTTATGCTCAGTATCCGCCAACCCATCCTCAAAGTAAAGCAGTCGAACAAACTTGATGGTGTACTCAGTAACTGTCATATTCTCCTGCTTAAGGTTGGAAAATTCATTGTTCTTTGCCCTGATAAAAGCTTCGGGAAGAAACTCTGTCTTAAAGGCCTTCAGAAACTCCTCCCAGGTGAACTGAACTCGTTCACCATTAACTCTAGAGACTGAGGACCACCAGCTCCTCGCATACCCCTTTAGGAGAAAAACAACATATTGCACTTTTTCCTCTGGGGTTGCATAAAGATACTCAAACACATCTTCCATCTCTCTCAACCACTCTACTACAGCATCTGGGCTCACATCTCCCTTAAAGTCCCTACCACCCAAACTCTTCATCTTTGCATAATCTAATACTGGCGGTCTTGCATCAACCGCCCCCACTCCTCTCGACTGGTCAGTAGGAACATTTTCACAACTTTCGTGCGAGCTACAAGGAAATATTGGCCTTAGATTGATCCACACAAAATTCATTCTTCACCAAATCTCTCACTTGGTTAAAACAAAAAATTTCCAAAATAATTACTTGAAAACAAATAAGTTCAAAACTCAATTTTGAAAACCATGATGCAGGTAATTTCATCCAATATACCAATACACATAATCATGTCAACTCAATTCCCAGTTAAAGTCATTATGGGGTACTCCCCTCCTTAGGAGTGTTTAAACCCCCATAGGGTATAGTACGCCATAACAGCAAAAAGAGGGAACCGGGCTCTGATACCAAACTGTAACACCCTACCCTATACGTTTTGCCTAATCATATTGTTCATACAATTGCAGCGGAATTAATCTCGGGTGTTACATTAATTATCAAAATTTACCTAAATAAAATTTCGACATGAATTACTCGCGTAATGGGCTAACAGTTCTTGCAACTTATCCTGCAAAATAAATCATCACAAACATATATACTCACAACCATAAGCATTGGCTTTCAAAGTCATAGTCACAGTTTCATACTACACAACTGCATACTATACTGATACAAGCCACAATCGTCACAACTTACACAGTTACACAACATATACACATATCATTAACTTTCCACACCTGTGGATATCTCACACTACATTCGAAGCTAGTATGCACATGAAAATGTTCTCAAAACATTTTTACAAAAAGGTGTGGATCACTGGCCAAAATCCCAAGTAGTAGTCCAAGCACAGAATAGTTGAAGACCATACCTCATCCTGGCTTCAACTCTAGCTCCTCTCCCACCTAACACTTATCTACTACTGCTGCTGATGATCTGCTTACACATAGCATAAGCAGAGAAGAAGAATAAAAGAGGGTCAGCTCATAGCTGAGTGAGATAATCATAGCATCGTGAGTTCATAACAGAGCATACCCCTATCATACATCTAATAATCAAGCCAAAACACTAGGATCGGACCTCAGCCATCCTCATATCCCAATAGGCAAAAGACTCAACCACCTTGACTTATGCATATGCATCTTATCATGTTTTACTTATAGGCGCCTGGCTACTCCCATGCTAATAACTCTCCCGGGAAACATACCCCACATCCCGTCGGATGTAGTCATACATACCCCAACATCCCGTCGGATGTGGTCATACATACCCCACACCACTATGGGTGTAGTCATACCCCGACACCGCTCTGGGTGTGGTCATATCTCGTGAGAATTCTTCAGTCACCACCACATGAGAGGTGTGACTATCATACATATCATAATAGAGTAATAGCATAGGGAGCCCTAATTACTATGTAATTGACCGTGAGACCACAACACTCATATTGGTATCCTTATACATGATTCATATCTCATCTTGCTTGATCATAATTCATTACTTACACATGAACTTGACCTGGCCATAATTGGCTCAACATAGGTAAATTAGGAGTCGTATAATTGCACTTCCTCGGGATGAACCCTCGTGCAAGTCATCCTCCTTAAACATCATAATATCACCCTGGGAAGTTTATTTCCCCACTTATGGATCCAAATACAACCATAATATCACACCATGTCAAAAACCCTTATCGAACAACCATAAAGTCATATCAACAGTTAAGCCACAAATGGCAACATGTATGCAATCATCAACATAAACAAGGTTCATATCGGCTAGGGCAAGTCAATAATATCATACAA
Organism: Linum trigynum; assembly: GCA_964030455.1. Taxonomy (NCBI): domain Eukaryota; kingdom Viridiplantae; phylum Streptophyta; class Magnoliopsida; order Malpighiales; family Linaceae; genus Linum; species Linum trigynum. The sequence continues at coordinate 12,570,478 of OZ034815.1, read as the reverse complement.
CAATCCATGGTTCATCATATAGCATAAAAGTCCATACACCCCTAATCATGCCATTCTAGTTCACCTAGATCAATTCTAAGCATCAATATAATTATCATGATACGACAAACCCGGTATGCCGTGCTAATCCCTCACCAGTTCTGGTCGTTCAAACACCGGTTCTAGCCTCCCGTACTAAAACGTCAATTTCACGAACGAACCCCGAATTAAAATCCGAGACCGTCCTAATATCCCCTGCAGTATCCCCGTCAATATTAGTTCTAGGCTCCGGGTCAAATTCTCGATAAAAACACATCAAACCCTGGCCGGAGCTAAATTCAGCGGTTTGGACCCCGGCCTAAATAATAGCCGAAATTCAGGGATTAGAACTAGAGGATTGATTACCTCGCTGCAGGAAGCTCGTATATGAAATTTGGGCTCAATCCGGCTTCCGGATACTCCGAAACCCTAATTTGGCAGATCGGGAATTCAAGAAATTCCTGAACCAAAAACTCGTTTTAAAGCTCTAAATCGATAAAACACGATGTATAGATGAATTAGGCATTACTTACGGGATTTTTGGATCACTAGGGCTCAAGATTTTGAGCTTTGGAATTTTGGGTCGAGAGCTCCGCGCGTGCTCTGTTTCTCTCGTTTCTCTCGGAAATGGAAGAAGAAGGAAGAAATGGAAAAATGAACGGTGGTGGTGGGGAAATTAAATGGACAGGATATATATACGTATACTTATCCGATCGATCGATAATTCGATTTTCGCCGAAATAGTGTCGAAATGCTCGATTTTAAATCGCGAACTTTCTAACGATCGAAATATGGGTTTTAGCCGAAATGGGATGTTACATCCAGACTGGCTACTCGCCCGGTAGCAGCTGGATCAGATGCCCCTGAACCTCTTGCATGCGCCTAGATCGGGCCTGCTCCCTCTCGATACGAGCCAGGGTCACCCCCTGCTGGGTCTCCATCCGATCAAGGCGCTCATCATAAGCAGCCATCTGGGTCTGGTACTTGGCATGGTGAGCCGAATACTGCTACTAAAATTGGAGCTGATGGTCGTAGAGCTGCTGATTCTGGAGACGCAGCTGCTCGAACTACTGAGTGAAGTAGTCCTGGTCGGGGAAGGTGGAACTACCACCCCCGTACTCGAAGGTGGTGGGGCGGGCGGCAGCAGTATCATCCACATCCTCGGGGTGGACATCCTCATCAGCCGCACCCTCGGGAACCTCTGGTTGGCCCTCCGCTGGGATCGGAGGTTGAGGAAACCCCTCGATCCACTTAACACCTCGCTCTTCTCAAAGTAGGTGCATTTTACCTATCGTAAACTCGCCAAAGACACTGGTGTCTCCCTGCTCTGTGCACCCCTGTAGTGATATCTAGAAGTAGGTGGCCAGGCGGGTGATGAGGGGAGTGCAGTGGAGGCTCTTCAGCTCTGAAGCACTCTTGTCGAAGGTTCGTGCCACCACAGAACACAAGTGGAGAGGATGATCCCTCTGGCGCATAGACTGGATGAAGTACATGGCTCTCCTGGTGATGGCGCTGGCACTGTCTGAGGCTGGAGTGTAAGACTTGGCCAGCAGGTGGTGGAGGATGCGGTTGTCGAGCTGCAATGTGCTGGCCTTCGTCTTCCCCACCGAGAAGGGACGCTGGCCTGGCCGAGCAAGGCGGGTGTACAGTGTCTTGAAGTTCACCCCCACTGGCTCTGTGAGCTCGGTGATGTAGTCCCTGTCATCGACCAGGCCAAGGCCGAGGGCGGTCGCCAGCTCGTGGTAGCTCATGGATCGGGGTGCACTGCCGAGCCTGAACTTGACGGCTTCGCCGTCCTTCCAATCCTCCGTGTCTGCGTGCTGGAAGGTCGTGTAGAACTCAAGCACGAGCTCGTGGTAAACCTTCTTGCGAATGCAGAGTAGGCGGCGCCAGGGGCGATTGGTGACAATGGCAGAGAAGTGCTCGTAGTAGTTCAGCTTCTCCAACTCTCGCTTGGACCAGCAATGATGCTGCCCAAACTTGCAGGCCAGGACGCTCTTAAAACGATCCTGGTGGGGCCCCCTTCTTAAATCTTGAATAAACGGGTGCCTGAGGTTGGGCTTCGTCATGGTCCTGCAAAATAACAACCCAAAGTGGAACCAAAAGAGCCAAGAGAAATGTTAATCACACCCTCAAACTTAAGAATAGAAAATAGCCGAACCATGGTTTCATCCATAGTTCGGAGGTCAAAAACTCAATCAAAAAAGCATAATCGGGGTGGGGGGGTTCACATCCATGAACAAGTAGGCAACTCAAGGTTCACATCCATAGCAAACATACCCTCAAAACACATCATTAAGGGCCCCAACCGACTCCCACAAAATGGTACAAAAACAGGCATTTCATCGAACACCTTGTGTGCACTATTAAGGTAAACATCGAATTGACAAAATTCTTGCACACAAGGCCTCAAACAAGCAAGGGGGACATTGCCCAACACAGTTCATACATAATCGAAGCATTCCCCTCAATCAATTGCACACAATTCACATGATTCAAAGAGGTTCTCTAAACATGCACCCTAACACCCAATTCTCCATAAATAACATAGTTAAGGTCAAAATCAAACCTGGAGACTCAAGTAGAAGTGTAGGGGATGATGAGGGGAAAGCAATGGAAGCGACGAAAGGCCGAAAAACTGCCCGGAAGTGCTCGTCGGAGCCTCGCCGGAGTCTCGCCGGAATCGCCTCCGGCAACTCAAAATCAATCCAAATCACCTCAAAATCGAGGGATAGGCCGATAATGGGGAGGAAAGGGTGGGTGTGGTGTTGGATTTGTGAAAAACCGACCAAAAATGGCCAAAAATCGACAAAGATGGCGAAAATTCGTGGTTTTTCGGCGAGGGGGAGAGGATTCCGGCAAGTGAAGGTTGAAATTCTGACCACTCGGCCGTGTCGGCCGAATTTATAGCCCGTGGCTCGGCCACACGGGCCGGCTCACAAGGCCGTGTGAGGTGCACATGTGCCCGTGTCCGCCGACACGGGCAGGCCGAGGATTTCCACACGGCCGTGCGAGAAGCACAATTGGCCGTGTGGAAATTGACGAGAGCTCACACGGGCTGGGGGGGATTTCCACACGGCCGTGTCACAATCACAACTGGCCGTGTGGAAATTGACGAGAGCTCACACGACCAAAACCCAATTCTACACGGCCGTGTGACTTTCAGGGCTGGCCGTGTGGGCTGCCAGAACTCCGAATTTGACCTGTTTTCACTCAAAAACGACATACGACTCGTGAACAACACCTCAAGACTCAAAAACACAAAAAATCAAAGGGAAAAAGGTAAGAAAATGCAAACCTAGGTGGGGTTGCCTCCCCACAAGCTCTTTTTACCGTCTTTTAGCTGGACGCCAGTGGGTGGATGCTCAGAGAAGTGTAGGATCAGGTTCCTTCAAGAGTGGATCCACATCGCTCTTGAGGTACAGCTTCAGGTGGTGGCCATGCACACGGCAGGTGTGCCCACCAGCACTCGCCAACTTGACATGGCCATCCGGCAAGATGCAAGCGAGTGAATACTCGGATGGCCAAGGTGGGGGCGGGACCAGCTCATAGTGGTCACCGGCTTTCTTTCGAGCAGGCTTAGATGCCTGCAGTTTCGGCCGCCACTCCTCCTTGATCTGTTCTTTTGGTGACGGAGTGGACGGGAGTGGCGGTGAAGGTATGGGAGGGGGATCCTGCAAAATAGGAAGCACAGAAGGATACACGACAGACTCGTGCTCCTGGTGAGAAGCAGCATGCAGAGGTGACGAAGCAGGGAGAGTATTAGCAATTGAAAACGTTATTCGCTCCTCGCCATCCCTCAAAACTAAGGTCCCATCATGCACATCTATGAGAGCCTTGGCGGTGGCCAGGAAAGGCCTTCCCAGTATAAGGGGCACTTCTGTGTCCTCATTGATGTCCAAGACAACAAAATCCACAGGATAATTGAATTTGCCAACCTTAACCAGAAGGTCTTCCACTATGCCCCTAGGATGCACTACAGATCGGTCAGCTAATGGAAGGCTCATCCTAGTAGCACGGGGTTCACCTAGGCCTAGTTTCTTGAACAATTTATACGGCATAACATTGATACTAGCACTTAAATCCGCCAAGGACCTCTCACATGCAATTTATCTATAGAGCACGGGATAGTAAAACTACCTGGGTCCTTCTGCTTCTTTGGAAGCTTGTTCTGTAGAATGGCCGAGCACTCCTCGCTGAGCTCCACAATGGCCAGCTCGCTCAGCTTCTGCTTCTTTGAGAGAAGATCTTTTAGGAACTTCGCATACTTAGGCATTTGAGATAGTGCCTCCAGGAAAGGTACTTGGACATTCAGCTTCCTAAGCATGGACATGAAGTTCCCGAACTCTGCCTCCAGCCTGTCTTTGTGCAACCGAGTAGGGAAGGGGAGTTGAGGGATATACTCCTTCACTACTGGTTGCGATTTAGGCGCAGACACCTCAATCTCCTTCTCCGCTTCTTCTTCAGCCGCTGGAGATGCCGAGGCAGGGGCCTCTCTCTCTTGTGCCCGAACAAGTGGATCAGCAGTCATCTTGCCACTCCTGGTTGTGATGGCATTGCAGTGCTCATTCGGGTTCTGCGGATGAGGGATGGTCTGACCGGGTAGAGTACCAGGAGCCCTTTGTGCAACTGTTTGAGCCACGCTCCCCAGCTGGGTTTGGATATCTTGCAAGACAGCATGTGTGTTCCTCTGGCCAGCTTCAAGAGCCAGGAATTTACCCGAGGCCTTTTCCATGAATTGCTCGATAGTGTTGAATTTCTAAGCACTATAACTGGCGAGAGAACCCACCATGTCCCGCAGTTCAGCCATCGGATCATTCTGCACTGGGGTGGCAGGGGCTGCACCTGGCTGCTGGAAAGTTCGAGGCTGTGATTGAGCAGCATGCCCCTGCATGGGCTGGTAGAGAGACTGCTGCTGCTGCTGGAGTTGCCCCTGTCTGGGCTGATATGGCGGCCTCTGGAAGCCAGGTGGTCCCTGGGGGACTGGTGGTCTGGAATTTGCCCCACCCCAGGAGAAGTTGGGATGCTGGCGCCACCCCTCGTTGTAAGTGTTACTGTAGGGGTCATTTCGCCTAACATTATTGATGAAGTTCACCTGCTCCTGGGGTGTGGTCGATTCCTTCATCGCCTGGCAGTCTTCCACCGTGTGATGGGTGCTCTCGCACCACTGGCAGAGCATCGCTTGCTGCTGTCCGGTCCCTGGAATCATCCCAGAGCGATCGATCGCTGACACCAGCTTCGACACCACCTGCACCAAATCAGATGACTGGGTGGCTACAGAGTGCACACCCCGCCCTAGTGCTCGTCTTGATTTCCTTGCAGTTCCCCAATCATACCCGTTCTCTGCCATCTCCTTAAAGAGTTGATTCAGTTGTGGCGGTGTTTTGGTCAGCATGTTCCCGCCACAAACTGAGTCAATCAGCTGCTTGTCTTCTAGAAAGAGGGCGTGATAGAAGGTGCCCACCTTGAAAGCATCGTTGAAACCATGATTGGGACACCTCAGGAAGAGACTGTTGTATCTCTCCCATGTGTCCCGGATGGTCTCATCCTCATCCTGAATGAAGTGGGTGATCTGCTTCTGCAAGTCCGCCATTTTTGACGGAGGATGATAGCGGGTGAGGAACTTGTCCGCCAGGTTGGCGAATGTGGTGATGGAGCCCGGAGGTCGAGTGTCTAGCCACTCCTTGGCCTGCCCCTCCAGGGTGAATGGGAAGTACCTCAGCTGGATGGCATCTGCTAGGACCCCATTTTTCTTGATTCCATCGATGAGCTCGTGGAATCGCTTGAGATGTGATCGGGGGCACTCCCCCTCTTTGCCTCGGAACACCACCGAACCGCGCAGCATGGTGATGACGGAGGTGCTCACCTCAAAATTATTTGCTAGCACATGAGGGTGTTGAATGGGTGACCTCATGTCCGCAGCCCTGGCGGTCCAATAGTATCCCATGGTCTGCTCCTCGGGAAGGACCACATCATGGTCCTGTGAATCCCCCATCTCTTCTTCTTCAGCGATCTGCAGCTGTGCTAGCTCCTCCTCCGCAGCCAGTCGCGCCTTTAGAGCTCGCTTGAAGTGCCTGCAGGTTCGTTCAAGCTCCTGGTCTAATGGTAGTAGATCTCCCGAATGGCTACGGGTCATGCACTACCTGCACACAATTAGCAGAAGCAACCCGTGAAGGCACACAGGTGGAAGAGATAAAATGCAGTAAAGAAAAATCTAGAGTAACAAATTTTCACGTTTCCCCAATAACCTAGAGGTTCCCCGGCAACGGCGCCAAAAACTTGACACGCAAAAACACAACACCAAACTGCGACCAAGTGTAATCGCAGTCCGGGAATGCAGTAAAGTGGCAAGTTCTAAATATCAACCCGGGGTCTAGATCTACTGCTTACTCCGTGATTATCTATTATCTAGCCAACTAAGTCAAGTGATTGTTGCTTTAAGCAAAAGCATTAAGAAAGCAGGAATTGGTTCGGTTTTCTCAAGCAAAGAAGAGTCACTCGGGAATGAGTCCCCCTAGCTCCTTAGTTAGGTTTCAATTGTAATTTCCCTAGGTTGATTTACTGTTGATTAGACTGCGAAAGATCCGACAGTAGCTTGGAATCTCTTAAGCTGACCAAGCCCTCTCAGTCTAACTATCCGGCAGACGACTAGTCTTCACCGGGATAGAAAGCTGAAGCAATAAGCACAGAACTCCACTACTGGAATTGGATTCCAGTACAAAGCAGTAAACTGGCTAACTCTCGTATAGCCAATCTCCTACTACCGAATGATGAAGCTCTAACAACCTAATCAGATTCTATCTATCTCAGGTTGCAGCAGAAATCAAGAAAAGCTGATCAGACTTCAATCAATTCAATAAAACATGCATCATTCGATTAAAACCAAACAGTATAATCATCCCAAGTCATTACAATCAACCCCCTAACACATGGAACTAGGGTTCTTCATACCCAAGTGAGAGAAGGGTTCTACTCCATAGAGAGAGAGGAAAACAGAATACAAAGCAGTGATACTCATAACAATGGGAAGAATCTGCTCTGGATGATGATTTCCACTCCTATGACGATCTCCAAGCTCGATTTGATGAAACCCAGCTCCAAGATTGCTTCTAGGATGTGTTCTTCGCACTTTCTCTCTCTAGGGCTATGTTTTTTCTCTGAAAAATCGATTCTCTCACTTGTGGCCCGAAATTGGGTAAAAACCAGAAAATCCCGATCACACGGGCAGGCCACACGGCCGTGTGGCATACCCAGATGCCCGCGTTTCCAATAGTTGCATTTCAGGCTACATACACGGCCAGGGACACACGGCCGTGTGGCTTACCCAGTCTGCCCGTGTAAAGCCTCGCATAATCCCACACGGCCACATTGCTCCTTCACATGGTCGTGTGGGTTTTATTTGTGCCCGTGTGGCTTCCTCAGCGACTCGCCACGCGTCCAATCCTCGTCCAATCGACCCCGAACTCGCTCCCAAACCATCAATTACGTACTAGGACCTGAAATATCACAAACAAGCACAACCTAGCGTGAAATCGGTCTAAAACACGAGAATCAACACCTCAAACGGCTCAAGAATAAGGGTAAAAACATGTGTAATTAATGGTTTATCAGTACCATAGTGAAATTGTACAATATGACGATTGCGACCAAGTTTTCTCTATGTTCACTTGCTTCGTTAGGAGGAAATCAAATTTTTGAGAAACAATTGATAGGACCAACAATAACAAAAGTTCGGCAACAACAACCTATACTGCATAATCTTTAAGAAGGTGGGACATGCAAAAACCCACTTTCGCACAATGAAACTGTTGATTCCAGAAAAAGCAAGATGTTGAAGATTCATGTTCCGCTCGGAAAGAGGAAAACAATTTCGTATCACTCTCATGCCACGAATATGAGGAAAATTCAAAAATTCCATAGAGGGGGGTAGCGATTGCAGCAATTATAGGATTGAAGATCAGAAGGCTATTATTGAGACTGATGACACCTACCACTCTTAAGCAAAACATAGATATGGGATTACACTGGAAGTCAAAGGACTTGAAAGAGTGGTTGTAAATTCTTAGGCATGTAATAAAACTCAAATCCAAGAAGTTCATTAATATTCTTGGTTTACAACAAACGGTTAGATACCCACCACAACAAAATGGCATGACAAACTAAAAAATAAAAATAAAAAATCATTCATACAATTGTAGAGATGGCAGGAAAAGGTTGAAAGTCGCAAACATAGCTATCTATATCCTCTACCGATCACCAACCAAATTAATGTGCTATAGAACACCTTGTGAAGCGTGGCATCATAGGAAGCCACAAGTGAATCTACCATTTTCCTTGGCAAGATCGTATTCTCCCGCACATAAATCCAAAGTAAAAATAGTTCAATGGCATTTGAAGTAAGACCTTGAGCATCTCCATTGTCATGCTAAACCAATCTTAGCAATTGTGAAAGCCTATATGGCATTGCAATTGACAATTGCAAAGGATGGAGATGCAATTGCTTATTTAGACAGATTGCTAAATTAGCAAGTGCTTTAGCAATGTCACATGTGCATATGTTTTTCTTTTTCTTTTTCTTAATAGTAACTTTTAATGAAAAAAATATATGGATGGATTTAAAATAGTAGTCGGGACCCACAATATATAGCAATTGCAAACAAAATTTAGAGATGTAGTTGGTTTGCAATCCCTTAAAGAGAAATTGTTAAAATTGATGATGTGGTTGTTGTAGGGACCACATTTAGAAATTGGTATGGATGGAGATGGTCTAGTGTTACTTATCAATTGCTTCTTATTTTAAATTTAGTTATTATTTACACCAAAAAGATATCCTTAATTCCCCCTGAAATTTTACTAAACCACCTTAACAAACTCATTCTACCACCACCACTCTCATCTCTCTTTAACCCAAACAAGAAAATATCTGATAGGGTGTAGGCTGGTACTTTAAAACTGACAAAATAGTGCTTATGAGCTTCTTTGATCCCAAGATATGCTTAAAATGTTGGGTCTGGAGATTAAACGCATTGAGATCCCCCTTCCACGGTCACCGAATAATAGTAGCCATCCTTCCAAATTCCAAGAACGCGGGAGCGACATGCATTCTCCAACTTTGGGCATCTAAATAGAGAAAACATTGAATCATGACACACAACGTATAGCTTTATCTACTTGCTCCTTGTCGTTCAACAACCCCCATAGATGCAATGAAGACACTTTTCTATTCTAAACTTCATCTACTTTGTCATCCCTAAAGCTGAAAATCCACGTAGAAATGTTGGGAAAATTAGCAGAACAACCAAACTATGGTACTTGTTTTATATCGACCGAAGACTGTTTACCTTCCTCAAGCAGTTATGAGTGACTACCATTTTGTAGTCACTCATATCGAGATCAAAACCAAAGGCAATGTATTCCTCTAATATGTCGGCGAACATAGAAGAAGGACGACGAGGTGGAGGAAGTGACAGCAACAACTTTGCCTCATAACAAATTGTTTAGATGAAGTGAAACCCTAGAGGCTTATGTTTCTCATTGCGTCTCTTAGTTTAAATACACAACAATGAACACTACAAGACAACAATGTTTCATTGAGTCTATGTTCTGTTCTTTAGCTTGAAGGGGAAACAAGTACAATGCTTGGCAAAAAAGAAAGGCAACAATGAGCTAAACGACTTCGTATTGACACTAAAGACTTGATGAGATAAAACACTGTAGTTTGGTCAACCCCCATGCTGCTCTGCATCTTCAATTTTGAATTTACTTGGTGTCTGAGCTGTTACCCCCCTCCTCCCCCCCCCCCCCCCCCCCCGGCAAGCTGGTGGGCACAAATTGAGCACACCGAGCTTGGACAAGAGAGATCGAAAAGGCATAGGTGAAAAGGGCTTCGTGAAGAGATCCGCCAATTGGTGATTGGAGAGTACATGGAGCATTTGGATGGTGTTGTCGGGCAGCTTTTTGTGGACGAGATAACAATCCAGTTTGATGTATTTCGTACGCTCGTGGAAGGTGGGATTATGGGCGATGTAGATGGCACTCTGATTGTCGCAAAAGAGCATGGCCGGCTGAGGATGGGGTACCTGAAAATCTCAAAGCAGATAAAGAAACCATTGGAGCTCGCAGGCTGTGAAGGCCAAAGCGCGATATTCTGCTTCGCATGAAGAGCGAGAAACAGTCTTCCGCTTCTTAATTTTCCAGGTGATGAGAGATTCACTGAGATAAACACATTAGTCGGTGGTCGAATGGCGGGAGTAGACACATGCTGCCCAATCTAAGTCAGTGAAGGTCTTGAGCTGAAGAGAGCCAGAGGAAGGAAAGAAGAGACTAGATGTTGGGGCATTCTTTAGGTAGCGTAAAATTCTCTCAACTGCTTTGTAGTGTGAGATGCTAGGGTTAGCCATGAACTGGCTAACTTGTTGAGTAGCGTAACTAATGTTAGGACGCGTCGTTGTTAGGTAGATGAGTTTTCCAACGAGCGTTCTATACATCTCTGGATCAGGGCAGGGCTCACCAGAAGCACTAGTAAGATGTAATTTGTAGTCCATAGGTGTAGAGACCGATTTTGAATCCAGAACCTGTGATTCTTCTATGATATCAAGGGTATACTTTCGTTGGGACAAATGAATGCCTTTTGAAGTTCTAGCAACTTCAATGCCTAGAAAGAACCTGAGATGACCAAGATCTTTGATGTTGAATTGTGTATGAAGCTTTGTTTTGAGCTATTTTTTTATTAATTCATTTACACTAATAACCAAATCATCAATGTATATAAGAATGTAAGTATAACTGACATCAGTAACCTTGTAGAAGAGAGAGTGATCAGCTTGACTATGAGAATAACCATCCTGGATTAAGCAATCAGTGATTTTAGAGAACCATTGGCGTGAAGCCTGCTTGAGTCCATACAATGACTTACGAAGACGGCAAACAGGGGTACGGAATCCAAGAGGTGGTGTATAACCCTTAGATAGTATCATGTAAACTTTCTCTTGGAGATCTCCATGGAGGAAGGCATTGTTCACATCAAGTTGGTGAATATGCCAATTCTTTGAACTGCAATAGCTAAGAAAGTCCTCACTGTTTTCATTTTAACGACAGGAGCAAAAGTGTCTTGGTAATCCACCCCTTCCAGCTGATTATTGCCTTTAGCAACAACCTTTGCCTTAAAACAATCCAAAGAGCCATCCGATTCAAATTTCACCTTGTATACCCATTTGTTGCCAATAGTAGGGCTGGCATTTCGGTTTGCGGTTAGCGGGTAACCGCCGGTTTTAACCGAAAACCGCCGGTTACCAGCTAACCAAAAACCGACCGGTTACCTTGACGGTCGGTGGTCGGATGGGAAAAGGAAGAGGTCGGTTGACCGAGTAACCGACGGTGATTAACCGCGGTTATCCGACTAACCGGGCCAACCGAGACCCACTTCACCTTCCCCAAAACATGTCCAGATTCATCCCCATTCCCAAATCTTCAATAAATAAAAAAATCCCAAATACAGGAAGAAGAAGAAGAAGAAGCAGCAGATCTAAACTCTCAGCAACCGATTCTTGTTTCCGCCGCCGGCATCTCCGCCGCGGCCATCGAAGACGCCGCCACAACCTCCGACTCTCCGAAAACCGTTGGCGGTGACCTCTTCTTCTCCTCTCACCCACGAACAAAACCCAAAAGAAATAAACAGATCAAAAACAAAAACCAAAATCAAACCCTCAAAATTCGACATGCAAGTGAGAGAACTTGATCTCACCTTCTACCGTCGCCTACCATCGTCTTGCCCGCTCCGCCGCCGTCTTGGCCTTCTTCCATTCTCCTCGATTTGTTATTAGGAGTGAAGAGATGAGGTAGAGAGAAGCGACAATTTGGGTCGAGTTAGGGGAGCTAGGTTGATTTGTCGGTGAGGGACGAAAGAGGGGAAAGAGGATGTCGGCGAGTTCCGCCGCTGTTCCCGTCGCCGTCAACGGGGAGGCAGAGGGCAGAACGAGAGAGGTGAGGGTAGGAGGGAGGAGATTTCGGGGAGGCAAAGGAAGAAGAGAATCGAGATTCCAGAGAGAGTAGGGAGAGAGATAGGTTTTCGTTTTTCTCTGGGAAAGGAAGAAGAATTTTCGGGAGAGAGAGTTGGGAGAGAGATTCGAGAGAGAGTAGGGAGAGAGAGAGGGCTGAGGGGTTAGGATGTGCAAAATTTTCGGTTTTTAATTTTTTTTTTTTTTTAGAAAAGGTAATTTCCGGTTGGCCGGCTAACCGAGCCTAAAACCGAAACCGACCGGTCGGTTGGCCGGCTAACCGTGACACTCTCACGGTCGGTGGTCGGCATGTATGCAGGGTGGCTCGGTTTAACCGATAACCTGGATTTCGGTTTTCGGTTAAACCGAAACCGACCGACTGCCACCCCTAGCCAAGGTTTTTTACCTGGTGGCAGATTCACAACATCCCAAGTCGTGTTTTTTATTAAAGCTCAGATCTCCTGCTGCATAGCAGCATTCCATTGTTCTGAGAGGGAAGCTTCTTTGTAGGAGTTAGGAGCTTGGTAAGTGGAGATACTGAGTGTTTGTCATACGAAAGTACAGAGGAAATAGGGTACCTTGTCTCAGGATCCTGGAAATGAGAAGAACCACTGGATTTGCTAGACTTTTGAAGGAGGTAGCAATGATAGTCTTGAGTGAGATGAGTGGAGGTTTGATATGTCTAAGGGATGGAGATGGTGGTGGTGGTGGTGGTGGTGGAGGTGGTGAAGGAATAGAAGTAGAGGGACTGGGAGTAGAGGAAGAAGGAGTGACAACGGGGGTAGAGGGATTGAAAATTGAAATTGGTAGAATGATTGTTGCTTAGTGCTTGGGGTGAGTGAGATGGGGTATCCGTGAAGTCATCAGTTAGAGGAAAAGGTTGGTTTGGGGGAAATAGGTGGTCTGAGGAGGAGAGGACACTAGAATCAGGTGGGAAAATAGAGTGGAAGGGGAAGTGAGACTCATAGAAAATGAAATCCCTAGAAACAGAAGTTTCATGAGAATTGAGGTCATAGATTTTATAACCTGTAGTTGGCAAAACAAAGACAGCCAAACACTTTGAGGTCTTGAAGATCTGGGGGATGGTTAGGAAATTTTTCATTGGGTGATTTGTTTTGGAGAAAAGTAGAGGACACTCTATTGATTAGAAAAACAGAGTGATTGACACAATTACCCTAGAAAAAAGAAGGGAGATAAGCTTGAAACTGTAAAGCACAAGCAACAGCCAAAATGTGTTGGTGTTTGCGCTCTACCTTGCTGTTTTGTTCGGGTGTCTCAACACAAGACATTTCATGCACAATGCCATGTTCAGTATAGTAATCATTCATTTGGAATTCCTTGCCCTGGTCAATTCTAACTCTTTTAACTTGAACTTAGAACTATTTTTAGCAAGATTGCAAAAGGCAATGAGATGAGGTCTAGCTTCTTATTTAAGTTTAAGAAGAATGATCCAGGTCATGTGTGAAAAATCATCCACAATAGTTAGGAAATATTTGTAATCTTCTGAAGTTAGGATAGGGTTGGGACCCCAAATGTCTACATGCAATAAGTCAAAACAGACTTAGTTACAGACTGACTAGTAGGAAAAGGTAGTCTCCTCTGCTTAGCAAAGTGACACACATCACAGGGAATATCTCTATTTGTCTCAATAGATTTACAAAATTGCTTTAGACAGGATATTTTGGAGTGGGAAACGTGACCAAGTCTGAAATGCCACAAGTCAAATATGGAAGCCACACTTGTAGTAATGATTTTAGGTGGTGAATTTGATTGTAAAAGGTAAATGTCATTGGTAAGTTTAGGAGAACTAGTCATTTTCTTCATCTCCAAGCCTTGTATGAGACAAAAGTCAGAATAGAAGGTTAACATTTCATAATCAGCCCTGGTCAGTTTTACCTCTTGATCTTGATCAGTAGAAGTAGCATTAGCATACTGTTTGCCTTGGGGAGTAGAGTTGGTGATAGGTCACTGATTCACATTTTGGGGAAAGCCATGCTTAAAAAAGCATCTCTCCTTAGTGTGGCCTTGCCTCCTACAGAAGGTGCATTCATAGGTTTTGGTTTGGGAACCACTGCCCCTTTGTTGCATCCTAGGAAGGTAGCCATGCTTTTGATAACAGACATCTTCAGTATGGCTTTCTTTCTTACAGTAAGTGCAGAGAGGACGCTTAGAATTAGGAATATGTCTCTTGTTACTGCCTTGCACTGAGTGTGCCATAGAATTAGATGTAGCAGTAGCTACAATCTTTCCCTTTTGAGAACCATATAACTGCCTTTCGTGTTGTAACATGCCCTGAAAGACTCGATTGATCGTAGGCAATTCTTCACCAAAAAGAACTTGACATCTGACTGAAGGAAAGTTTTCATTCAAGCCTCTTGAAAACTTAATCACATAATTAGTATCATGATACTCAAGCACTTTCTTCATAGCTCGACAGTCGACATGGCTTGTTGGAGTACAATCACAGGGCAAGATGGGCTAGTAATGATCTAACTCGTCTTTCAGGGTAATAACGTGACCATAGTACTCAGTAATGGTTTGGTTACCTTGTTTTAGATTTGAAAGTGCCTCTTCTAATTCAACAACCCTGATCATATCTCCAACTCCATATTTGATATGCAGGCTACGCCAAACTTCAGATGCCGTCTTAATAAAGAGGATGGTCTTCCTGATCTCTAGATCAAAAGCATGTTGGATCCAGCTTAGAATCATGACGTTGTTTCATTTCCAGGCGCCTTTGAGAGTATCTGAGTCATTTGGCATGAGTAGAGTTCCAGTGACAAAGCCAAGATTGTTTTTTGAAGCTAAGGCATTTGTCATGGCCCTGCTCCTGTCATTGTAATTTGTGGAGGTGGGTTTCTCAGCGACAAGAAGGACACCAGGATGCTCAGAACCATGGAGGTAGAAGGGATCCTCCATCTGGTAAACGTTGGGAGGCGGCTGCTGATGTGTGTGTGGTTGAGGATGCTCTATGTTCACTTCATTGTTTGTGTTGTCTTTGTCGTTGGTAGCTTGTGCATCCATGGCGGCGGCACGAGAGCTAGGTTAGAGGCTCTGATACCATAACAAATTGTTTAGATGAAGTGAAATTCTAGAGGCTTATGTTTCTCATTGCATCTCTTAGTTGAAATACACAACAATGAACACGACAAGACAACAATGTTCATTGAGTCTATGTTCTATTCTTTAGTTTGAAGGGGGAACAAGTACGATGCTTGGCAGAAAAGAAAGGCAACAATGAGCTAAACGACTTCGTATTGACACTGAAGGCTTGATGAGATAAAATGTTGTAGTTTGGTCAAGTCCCCTGCTGCTCTGCATCTTTAATTTCGAATTTACTTGGTGCCTGAGCTATTACCTCACCAATGGTTGGGTTTCACATAAATTTGAGGGAATTGTCAGATCGTTTCTTCGACTACACTCATGCACAGGATCTCATCACAACTCCTGGCAATAACTTAATCAAAATCGACATTCACCGTAGGTGACAAATAGCCACCATGACTACAACGATACACCGGATTCTAATGGTTTGAGCGTGTCACAAGAGAGCAAAGAGTATACCATTCCACTTCCACCTTCTTCATCATGGCTGATCGATAAAGGATCTTCGATCACATGGATGTTGTGGCCAATTAATGGGCCTGGGCTTGCTAGGGCCCATACAATACAAGTATGCGCTGGAATATTACGCTTTTAGGAAGCGGCCAGTGACTAACTTCTGCAAGTGTTAAAAAGGATTTTATTTTCAAGAAAAGGACTTTCCTACGGTATTAGGCAATTTTAGTGCAGAGAAGAAGAGAGTTGCGTGTAGTTTAATAGATTTGAGCTTGAAATGTCTAGAGATAAATGGGTCATTATCGGATAAAATAAAATTGTATCGAACTGATACAGATTAAACCGATTGATTAAATAGAATATATCTCAATTGCAATTCGAGTTATTCGAAAAATGAAGGGAAAAAATATCAAATCAATATTTAAGTTAAACCAAATCGGACCAAACAAACTCTTAATCGACTCTAGTTTTCATGTTTCCCTTATTTTCGGTCGCTTCATGACCAAACCAAACGATGTCCAAATATATATTCATTAATTTACAATACATATTTGTGGAGTATAAGTATCAATATAATTATATCTCATCTCTGCCCTTCCTCTAAGAAACAGTTTTTCTTCAATCAATTTAACTTTTCGTTAAACCCACTAAAATATATTACTAATTACACCAATTTCATGTATTTAACACAAATCAAATACCATATGCAATTGATATCCAAATAAATTATTTAATCCTTGGAATGTCAAATCGAAATCTTGATATCCAAATTCAGTCTCTCAAATCCTAACCTTGGTCGTGAAAAGCTGCTCTCACATTAATGAAAGTATCCTTAAAATGTATTAAAATAATTTAGAGGGAACATCGCAATTAATTCACACAGAGGAATTTCGTCGTATGCTCCCGACTTCTACGAGATTGAGTACTGGCACTGGGTACGTAGAATTACGTATACGTATAGCTACGGACGTACGTGGAAGTTAAACAATGCAGCTGCATGCAACTACATTAATGGTGCGGACTGCGGAGAGATGAGTACTACTGTATATATATGTGCACAGTCTGATGCAAATACTCAAACATAAGAAATCATCACTGCATTAGTCATATGGATGTGATATTCGAGTGTGGTATATGATATCATTATTCTTTATTTGTACTAGCTTTTTACCCGGCCCGTTGGCCGGTGAAATTTATTTTATAATTTATATTAATCAACTTATGGGTAATGTCTATTTTTTATCCAAATCTTTTTCAGATTCTTTTATTTATCCAAACCTATTAAAATTCTATTAATTATCCAAATCTTTCACAATGCATCAAAATATTAGCCATTTTTACGTTATCGTTAATAATTTTGAAACTCTTTTCTTAGTTAAAATATTAAAATTTTGAAATGTCGATCTTCATGAGTCTCTTCCAAGTCAGTATCATGTTGCCAAGTCAATATTACTAACAAAATTGCTAATTGGAAGTTAATATTTGGTTAATTCTTACTATTTCGATAGGTTTGGATAATATAAAAGAATTTGAAAAAGGTTTGGATAAAAAATATACATTACCCTTAACTTATTTATATGTTTAAATCATTTGGATCTTTTATTGGATTATTGATTCATAATAGAGTTTGTAGTATGTTTATATTGAAAATTTCCAATATTTAGCACACTCACTTGTGATGCTTCGATTTTCTAATCATAAATTATTTCGTTGTCACTTCTCATTTAGAACTTATGTCAAAATTTGTAAATAAAACACTAATATTTAGCGTACGTCAACCTGAACCACACGCACACTCACATATATATATATATATGGTGTCTTCTATCGTACAATGGATAAAATCTAGGGTACGACATACCCTTAGTAAGAAAATGCTATCTAAACCTCGAATTAACCGGATTTTGAGGTATTATACTATACCCTAACCCTAGATGTTATATAAACCATAGACCCTAAACCCTAGGATTGTGCATGTAATTTGTTGCAAATGTTTCGACTAATTATGACCATCGATTTTTGTTTCTAGTTAAATTGATCTTAGTGTGTGATTTTTTTAGAATTAAGGCCTAGATTTTAATCTATAAGGATTAGGGTATACTACCACATTGCAAATTTGGTTAATTCGAGGTCTAGATAGCGTTTTCTACTTTTCTTACTCAAGGTATGCTATGCCTTGATTTTAGTCAAGGTACGATAGAACCATCCATATATATATAGTTCAAGTGTGCACTATACTTTTTCATTCACACTACCATACGACCATTAACTTTTACTATTTAGACACCAAATTAATCGGAGTTTTTTGGGGCATGATATTATACCTAAACTCTAATAGGTGAACTACAGTCCCTAATTCTCTAACCTCTAATTTATGCTCATACTTCAGCATATCTATCTTCTATCGTATTTTGAGTAAAATCAAAAGTATAATATACCTTGATATTATATATGTGTGTGTATATATATAGTAGGCTCAAAATTATCCAGATACTTTGCCAGACCTATCTTATATCGCCTAATACTCATATTAAAAGTTCTACTTGCCTATCCCCCACCCCCGGGATAGAGATCATGCTTTTACCCCCATAACGTCAAACAACCATTGGGGTTGTCTATCATTCGATATGTAATATATAAAGAGGCAAATCCTAAGATCCTACTATTTATTTCATATCCTCTCCCGCTGCTCCCTTTATGGAGAATAAAAGGGTAGGAATGACAGGATCATAACTCGATGAGGTTTTATTCTGTTCATCGTATCAGAGGTTATGTTCTTTTTTGTTTTTTTTGGGATTCTTTTCATTCTTCTTTGGAAACTATGGTTGTGATCAGAAGTACTTAGCCCCCGAAAAGGATTGAGATTTTAGGTCCTTTGGAAATCCAATACACATTCGCGATCCCCGAGTTTGGACGAAATCTCGACCAATGTTGTAAAAATTATGACTTTTTAGTGAGAAGTTCTTAGTAAAGATACTTCATTATTGGATCAATTTATTCTTCCATATTGAAACTTGACACACACTGTAGCCCTCATGATAATTAAATTCTCTAATCTCGACTCATTTCCATTTTGGATGTTAGTTTTTTTATCAAGACACTTAAATTTAGTATATTATACAATATGTATCAGTTGTTAATTCTTAAAGTTTAGACTAAACTTTAACCCGTGGTCATTATTTATATGTTGGCTTAGAATCTCAATCTAAGACACTCACACACACTATCGAGGATTTTGGTCTTAATATGGTCGTTGAATGTGTAATTTTCAAAGATTTTATCACTTATATATTAACAATTGATAAAGAGTGTCTACAATACACACATATTTGAAGTGCATTTAAAATGTCTTATCATTTGAACAATATGGAAGGATTTCATTTGATTATTTGCATTAACTTATTATCTTATACAACATATATCAATTTGTGATTTTCGAGTTTGGACGAACTGACAACCAATTTTGAGAGTTAAGATTATTGGATAAAGATACTTGATTTCTGGATAAATATGTTTATCCCAATTGACAATCTTACTAAAAATTGCCAACCTTTATTTGGGAAATGCCTAGGTTGGTAGTTGATGAAACGTAATGTTTATCGTATATTCTCAAGAAAGATTTTTCTAACCTTCACATATGTATTTTTCAAGGAATCTTGTGTCTTATCCTAGGGTATGAAGTCAAAGTTCGTCAACAATCATACCTAAGTAATTTTGAAAATTTTGATTTATAATCGTGGACGATAACTCCAAGTCTGAAAGAAAATTTCTTAGCATACGACTTTGGATCTCAATAGAGCTTTGATCAATCAACATGATATAGAGCAACTATTGTTAATGTGAACTTGGGACACATTATAAAATTATTGCAAATGTGATCCCTCTTCATTTGAGGAGGTTAAGGTAGAACGAATAAGAAGTCTTTTTTAAATAAATAAGTGTAACTACTCGATCAAAATTATATTCTGACATTTTGATAATAATATTTGTTTTATTTTATAGACTATACTTTATGAATAAGAGAGTGTTTCATTGCAACAAAATATAAAGTAATATAATTTATTTTTCAAAGGTAATTGAATGTCAAATGTTTATTTTCTCTCTTTTCATATAGATTTTGTTTAATCGATAAAAACATTATTGTTTATGCTTATGTTTGTTTAATTTTTTCATCAAAATGTAACTTATCATTCAATTTTAGTAAAAATGAGTAAAAATTTTACTTCGTAAGGATTAATTAGATATTTTTTATTTTAAAAAATGTGATATATGTCACTCTCTGTTTTCATATTTATATTTTGTTACGTGACAAAAAATTATTATTTATGTGTGTTTGGTTAAGTTTATCAACATGTAACTTATTATCAAAGCAAAAAAAAAAAGATAAATAAAAAACAATTGGATAAAAGAAATGAAAATATTAAAGAAGAGAAAGGTAGCTCCATAAATACATTAATAACTAATTTTTTTGTTTGTAAAAAAGTTGTCAAACTTGGCAAATTGTGGATCCTCCAAGTGCTTATGTGGCAAGCGATTACTTTTGAATTGTCATAATATATAGTATAGATAGATATCCCAAACTACCCTCTCTTTTTTGTCCCACCATTTGTCAGTTTTCACGTTAAAAATGTCTAACGCTAACAAAAACGTAATTGTACTAATGAGGGGCGGATCCAGAATTTGATATTCGAGAAGCCGAAATTTCATACTCTTTATTGCAAAATGACGACAAATTTTTCACCGTGTGATGTAAATAAATTTTATCGTCTAAGTTATTTTTAATCACTTTTATAACTACAATTAAATGCTCCTTGATATTATTACGTGATAAGATTATCGGCTAAGCATTTTTAGTCACTTTTATAACTAAATTGAAATGCTCCTTGATATTAATACTTGATAAGAGAGTAAGCTAATTACTATATTATATAATATTAATTTTAAAAATGTAAATTTGCAAATTAAAGAACTTACTTAATGTTTGAAAGAAAAAATTAAGGACATTAATAATTAAAAGCATTTCGGCCAGCAATGTAAAAGGGGAAACAAAATTGAAAAATCTACCACAATAATCATATACGGGAAACGAGCACACATCCCCTAGATAAATGGAGGAAAGATGTCCCCCACTATAATAGAACAACAATTAATATTTACATTCAGCACAATTTTTTTAATTATTACTCAGTTTATTCGTAATTTGGAAAATTCTCGACAAGTTTCAACGTAACTTCCAAAATTCTGGGGGGCGGGGCCCCCTACCTCTTACATAGCTCCACCCCTTGGTCCTGACGAACATAGTTATCAAGAATCCGTATCAACACTCAATATGTCTTTATATGCCCGTATTAGTGTTGTGTCATACTAATTTTCCCATTTGTTCGATGTTTTCATATAAAAAATATGTATAATACATTTACCAAATAGACTTTTAATATTTTATAACTGATGTGAATCTTTTAAACACACTATTACATAAAAATGACGTAGAAAACTACATACATATTAATATCATAACATATGCATGTTAACCAACAATGCACATACACAGACCAAGTGAAAAATTGATGATATTAAGAAGGACAAATCAGTAAATTAATATATTTTTTGGTGCAAACGTCACATTAAGAATACAACTACGTACTTATAATAAATCCAAACATGATATTCCGATTTGACAAATATCACGTCCTAAGAGCATCCACATTGGTATTGCATTCTCAATTGCAAAATGAGATGGCATAGGTGTGATGCAATCAAAGTCACGCAGCTTTCACTCGAACAAGAACAAGGATAAAGATGGACTCCAATCGGACAAAACTTGCTTGTGGAAAGGGGCAATTGGTATGTCAAACCAATCAGACAATCCCAGCTAGAAGTTAAGGGCAATTGGAAGGGGTAGAACTCGCCACAATCGAAGTGGATATCCGATTGATAAGAGTTTGCTCTCGCTCTCTCCAGAATTCACTCAATGGAAGAAAGTAGGGCTAGAAACCTCAAAGAGGACTCGGCAAAAGCCTTGAATAAATCAGAAGTTTGGTGATAATCGTCTAACCCCAAAACCAACGTGTTCAGCCCTTTAAATAGGCAAAGTACAACCCAAATCCGACTCCAACATGGAAAAACAATCATAAACCGACTTTAAAACAAGGAAACCCGAAAATAGCCCAGCAAACCCGTTAAGCAAACCCGTTAAGGCTTCTTCTTGCAATCTGCCTTCTCTCCAGCACTTCCTCCTTCTTCCTCCACTCGAATCATCATATATGCTTTGGACTTCAGCAACTCCACATCCATGTCTCGAAAATGGCACTCCAAATAAGTAGCAAACTTCTCTTTGAATGGCTTAGCCTTAGCTCGAGTGATTGGCCCCTTGATGTCCTCATGAGTCCCTCCCTCTTCAAAAGGATTTAACCTCAAATCCGAGTTCTCATCTAGGTAAGGTGCAAGGTCAGCTACGTTGAAAGTAGCACTGATTCCAAACTCACCTGGAAAATCAACCTTGTAAGCATTCGGCCCCACCTTTGCAAGCACTTGAAAAGGACCATCACATCTAGGCAGCAACTTGGATCGTCTCTGCTGTGGAAACCTCTCCTTCCTCATATGAATCAATACCCAATCTCCCACTTCAAAATTCCGAGGCTTCCTATGCTTATTCACATTCCTCATGATCTACTCAGTTCTCCTCTCTATGTTCTGCCTTGCCTTCTCATGTAAACTCTTCACCATCTCGGCCTTCTTCACACCATCCATATTCACTTGTTCCTTCAAAGGCAAAGGCACTAGATCCAAAGGAGTAAGAGGGTTAAAGCCATACACAAGCTCAAATGGAGAAAACCTGGTGGTAGAATGGACCATGCGGTTATAAGCAAACTCGACATGAGGCAAGCAGTCTTCCCATGTCTTGAGATTACTCTTAATTACAGCCCTCAACATCTGTGAAAGAGTCATGTTCACCACCTCAGTCTGGCCGTCGGTCTGTGGATGACAAGTAGTGGAAAATAACAACTACGTGCCCAAGCTCCACAAGGTCTTCCAGAAATAACTGAGAAACTTAGCATCTCGATCAGACACTATGGACCTCGGCATACCATGCAGTCTCACCACTTCTCTGGAAAAAAAAATCAGCAACGTTAACAGCATCATCGATTTTATGGCAAGGAATGAAGTGAGCCATTTTAGAAAACCGATCCACAACTACAAAGATGGAATCCCTCCCTCTTCTGGTCCTCGGCAGCCCTAGCACAAAGTCCATGGAGATATCAATCCATGGTGCATATGGAATAGGCAAGGGCGTGTACAACCCAGGTGGCTGAGCTTTGGATTTAGCCTGCCTGCACTCCACACAACGAGCACACAAGTTCTCCACATCTCGCTTCATATGAGGCCAATAGAAATGTTCCTGCAGACAACTGAGGGTCTTATCCACCCCAAAATGTGCCATCAAACCACCTCCATGGGCTTCTTGAAGCAGCAATTCTCGAAGTGAAACTCTAGGAATGCAAAGCCGAGTGGCTTTAAAGAGATACCCATCACTCCTATAGAACTTCCCTGCTCCATGCTTCTCACAAGCTCGAAATATGTCTCCAAAGTCAGCATCTTCTGCATATAGCTCCTTGATCTGCTCGAAACCCAAGTAACGAGCATCCATAGTAGTAATGAGCACATGTCTACGAGATAAAGCATCAGCAACCACGTTATCCTTCCCCTGCTTGTACTTAATCACATAGGGAAAAGATTCAATAAACTCAACCCATCTCGCATGCCTCTTGTTGAGCTTATGCTGAGCCTTCAAGTACTTCAATGACTCATGATCAGTATGAACTACAAACTCCTTTGGCCACAGATAATGCTGCCAAGTCTCCAATGCTCGAACTAGAGCATAAAGCTCCTTGTCATAGGTAGGATAGTTCAATGCTGCTCCACTTAACTTCTCACTGAAGTAAGCAATGGGACGCTTCTCCTGCATTAATACTGCACCAATTCCCACTCCAGATGCATCACTTTCAACTTCAAAAGTCTTATCAAAATTAGAAAGAAAAAGAACAGGAGCATGTGTAAGCTTATGCTTGAGAAGCTCGAAAGCCCTAGCCTGCTCTTCTCCCCACGAAAAAGCAACATTCTTCTTGATCACAGCAGTCAAAGGTGCGGCAATAGTGCTGAAATTAGGCACAAAGCGCCTATAAAAACCTGCCAAGCCATGAAAACTCCTTACTTCATTCACATTAGAGGGAGTAGGCCAAGCTTGAATAGCTTTAACCTTCTCGTCATCCACCTTGACTCCATCTGCACTCACTACAAAACCAAGAAAAACCACACTAGAGGTGCAAAACGTGCACTTCTTCAAATTAACATACAACTGCTCTCTTCTCAATGTCGCCAAGACCTGTCTCAAATGATCCAGATGATCTTCCAAGCTTTTAGAATATATCAAGATATCATCGAAGTAAACAACCACAAACTTCCCAATAAAAGGACTCAGAACATGGTTCATCAACCTCATGAAAGTGCTCGGCGCATTCGTAAGCCCAAAAGGCATCACCATCCACTCATAAAGACCCTGCTTGGTCTTAAACGTAGTTTTCCACTCATCACCCTCCTTCATACGAATTTGGTGATAACCGAACCTCAAATCAATCTTACAAAATATCATAGAACCATGTAACTCATCAAGCATGTCATCCAAACGTGGTATGGGATATCGATACTTAACTGTTATCTAGTTGATAGCTCGGCAGTCGACACACATTCTCCAAGATTGATCCTTCTTCGGCACAAGAATAACATGAACTGCACAAGGGCTTAAGCTTTCTCGAACATACCCTTTGGCCATAAGCTCATCAATCTGTCGTTGAAGCTCCTTGCCCTCCTCAGGATTCGTCCTATAAGCAGCTTTATTTGGAATGGTAGCTCCAGGAACGAAATCAATTTGGTGTTCAATACCACGAATGGGCGGCAGCCCCATAGGTGTTTCCTCGGGAAATACATCTTCAAATTCAGTCAACACCTCTCTAGCCACTTGAGGGACATCTTGGACGAGCTCTTGATTGATTAATACCTCTCGGAATCGAACCACAATCATGGGATCATGGTTATTAATGGCCTGCTTCAGATCACTGCTTCTTGCTATCATGACTGCCTTTGAATTCTCAAGGGAATTCCCTCCTTGCTTCAATTTCCCTTCGGCCACCTCCTTCCTCGCTTGCTCTCGGCCTTGCTTCATTTGAAGCTGGTCTCCATACACTTCCAAAGGGGAAAGAGGTTTCAATACATACTTCTGACCTTCATTCCGCAGCTAGTACTTATTGGACACTCCATCATGTTGAACTTGACGATCAAACTGCCATGGCCTACCCAATAGCATGTGTGCCGCTTGCATAGGCACCACATCACATAGGATCTCATCCTTGTAACTCCCAATTTCGAATTTCATGAGCGCCTGTCGAGTCACCTTGATAGCTCCATGATCAGTCAACCATTGAAGGTTATAGGGCTTTGGGTGTTTCACAGTATCCAACCCGAGTGACTTCACTACTCCTGCACTTACCACATTGGTGCAGCTACCTCCATCCACAACCAAAGACAGCAGCTCCCCCTTCACCTTACACCGAGTATGGAAAAGGTTCTCTCTCTGCTCCAGTTCACTCTGAGGTTGTGCAGTTAACACCCTCCTAGTAGCACAACTCCGGATCAGGCCTTCTGTAGGTGGCTCCATCTCTATGGACTCATCCACTTCCGACTCCTGTGAACCAACTACATCGTCTCTATCATCCTCTTCCTCCTCATATACATACTCTCCATTGTCCAAGAGAACCAATGTTTTCTTCGTGGGACATTGGCTAGCTACATGTCCTCTACCATGGCACTTAAAACATTGAATGCCCCCTGATGATCCACCTTGCTTCACATTGCTACTAGATCCTTCCACCTTGGCAGCAGGTTTCGGACCTTCCTTGAAAGGTAGGCTCGGCTTAGAATTATTGGCAGCACTCGGCATAGGTCGTGGAGTAGAGTTAAAAGGTTGAATTCGACGAGTTCTTTGCTGCCTCTCCACCTTAGCCGCCATAGCTACCAACTCCTCCAGTTCAATGATGGATTGTATCTCTACCACATTTCGAATGTCTCTATTGAGACCTTGCAGAAAACGAGCAATAGTGGCCTCCCTGTCTTCCCTCACATCGGCACGGATCATTAAGGTCTCCATCTCTTGATAATAATCTTCCAGACTCCTTGTGCCTTGCCAGAGAATTTGTAAGTTCTGTTGCATCTCCCTTTGATGATAGCTAGGCACAAAACTCTCTCTCATAATGCTTCTCATCTCGTACCAAGTCTCAATAGGTCGCTGCCTGTTTCTTCTTCTCTTCGTATTCAATTGATCCCACCAAATAAGAGCATACTCCGAGAATTCTAGGGCAGCAAGCATCACCTTCCTCTTCTCGGAATAACGGTGACAATCAAAAATCAGCTCCACCTTCCTCTCCCAATCAAGATAATGATCAGGTTTTGTAGTACCACGAAAAGGAGGAATGGAAATCTTCAAATTTCGGAAACCTTCTTCTTCTTCTTGCTCGAACTCATCCTCATCCTCTTCAAACCCCTCGAACCCTTCATTACGAAGAGGTCTTCGTTCTCTTCTTACTGCTCGCGACAATCCCACCCTTCTATTTGCTTGGTGGCGTTGCACTTCATGGAACAATGGTGGGGGTGCTCGATTTTCTCTTCTGTCCTCTCGTTGAACCCTAGGGTTCGGGTTTGCTTCCACTTGAAGTTGTGGTTGAGGTGCTTGCAGTCGAGCTTCAATAGCTGCCATCCTCTCATTGTTCTCGGCTCTTTGGATTTCTAGGGCTTGCAGAAGTTGCCCCAATTGAGTAGCTAAAGCTTCAACTCTATCCTCCATCTTGTGATACAAGAAAGGCCTCCAACCGCACAAGAAAATAAGATCAGGCTCCAAGAACTAAGTTCTTCTTCAAGATAACTTCAAGAACACGCAAGATTTTGGTAAGAAACCCTAGATAACCGTCAAGAATCTCAAGATAACCGTCAAGAATCAAGATAACCGCCGCTGACATGAACCGAGCTCTGATACCACTTGATGCAATCAAAGTCATGCAGCTTTCACTCGAACAAGAACAAGGATAAAGATGGACTCCAATCGGACAGAACTTGCTTGTGGAAAGGGGCAATCGGTATGTCAAACCAATCGGACAATCCCAGCTAGAAGTAAAGGGAAATTGGAAGGGGTAGAACTCGCCACAATCGAAGTGGATATCCGATTGATAAGAGTTTGCTCTCGCTCTCTCCAGAATTAACTCAATGGAAAAAAGTAGGGCTAGAAACCTCAAAGAGGACTCGGCAAAAGCCTTGAATAAATCAGAAGTTTGGTGATAATCGTCTAACCCCAAAACCAACGTGTTCATCCCTTTAAATAGGCAAAGTACAACCCAAATCCGACTCCAACATGGAAAAACAATCATAAACCGACTTTAAAACAAGGAAACCCGAAAATAGCCCAGCAAACCCGTTAAGGCTGGACCCATTAAGCAAACCTGTTAAGGCTTCTTCTTGCAATCTGCCTTCTCTCCAGCACTTCCTCCTTCTTCCTCCACTCGAATCATCATATATGCTTTGGACTTCAGCAACTACACATCCATGTCTCGAAAATGGCACTCCAAATAAGTAGCAAACTTCTCTTTGAATGCCTTAGCCTTAGCTCGAGTGATTGGCCCCTTGATGTCCTCATCAAGGTGTTTGCAATTGCAAAACCAATTGCATTGATGTGGCAACCAATTGCATATTTGCAAGCTTGCAACAAATGCAAGTCAAAAAAGCCTACAAAAATGGGGATATTTTATTTTATATTATTTTCTTTTCTCTTTTACTTAATTTTCTATAATTTAAACATAATATTTAATTAAATTTTCAATTGCAGGTTAATTGCATTGATATAATTTGAACAGTTTTTCTGTATATGACTTGTTTCTTAAATTAAAAACAGCTCCATACATATGTAGTTAGCTTTTTCTAGGTGCACCCTCCACCACGATCGATTTCCTGTGGTGGTATATATATGCATGGTGTCGTCCTATATATAAAACCCTAAGACAATACCGTTTGGATGAAGATAATTATGCATGATCATCATCCTCCTGCAATCATGCATCTCAAACCAACTATTAATAGTTTCAAAGAGCTAGCACTAAAGCTACTGTACGTGTGTCAATCTAGCTATCGATTTGTTAACGTATACAATTTTCTTGCAACATAAGCAAACAAATAAGATTAAGAAAACATGCAAAGACACATGCAAGCGTCCTAGTCGACTATCTCTCCTTAAAGAATCTTATTCCCCTCTAGTACCCAAGGTTATGGAATGATTTCTCCCAGGATAGAAAGGACATACCTTTTCCAACATAGCGGTAACTCAAATCCCGGAACACATCAAACGCAGCGAACCGGTGAGAACCACACTTGAATTATTTTCTCTTTGAAAAGAATACAGAATTCTAGTTTTGGATTTTGACGAAATTTTGTTACCGGAAAAATCCATGTAAAAACCAGAGGGGGTTAGGTGCTATTTATAGAAAATGAAGGGATGCTTACGAAGGGAGGCAACTCTTCGTATGGGTGGTTACACCCCCAACAAACACATTTGTTCATTTTTTTTAAAATGAACCATTGCATCGGTTCGGCCCATGGCAGTTGGACTGGTTTGGTTATTCCAACCGCCATATCGGTTCGGTTCGATTTGGTTCAACTCGGTTTGGTTTGGTCCATTTGGTACACAAATCAATTTAACCGATTAACCACATATTATATCAAATCGATCGAATTCAAGGTCGTGCCTTCCCACATCTTACCAACATGGTACTTCAAGAGACTCTCTTGGAACTTTCCCCTTCCATTTTCATTCACACCACTAAAACCCAACAATCCCCCACATGAATGGAGAATGTTGTGCTTTAAAAACTATGCAAAAAATCGTGTGATTCTCGACTAAGAATTAGTTTCATCGGAATAGGTAGGTTTCCCTTTGAACCTTCCTTAGTGAACATATATCGAGTATACTCACTAATCGGTAGATGTGATACCTTTGAACCGTCGGGTTCCTTGTATACTAAGACAACATATGTCACACAACTAACTCTTATCCATTCACTGGTTCTCATTGTTGTGTTCGTTTTAGCCATGAACATCGCCTGGTCTCATGAGTGCTTAGAGAACTGCCCTTCTTTAATTCTCCTTGAAGTGGCTCCACTTCACACTCACATAGGTGATTTCTAAACGTGTACTCCGAAAATACACTATTTGATCACACCATGTGTCAAAGTTAGAAACCATTAAAAACCTTTCACATGTAGGTTACCCTTATTTTGGACATTGTCTCATCATGAGAATAGACATTGAATAATTTGACAATGCGGACCATCATTCACAACTTTGTATGCTCCTTGAACCTAGAGGTTGGGTCTGCGAATCCTACTTAGGTAGAGTTACCGCAATGATGATTTTTCCTAGGCCACGAGTCCATTCCCTTCGATGATTTATGTAATTTCTAGGCGGGCCCCACCTTTGTTATCATTTGATCTAAACGGATCATCTCCGATAACTTCACTAGAAATTAACCAATAACTAGTGTTATGTTCCATTATCTATGACGAGATTTTCACATAACACTACTAGCCCTTGCAATAACAACTTTGTGCACAAATGCGTTTTATTAACGCCAGTCTTTGCGGGCCAGACTAATCAACTTCACCAGTCTTAGAGTTTAACTTGGACATTTTCCAAGATACTACTCCCCGTTAACCATAAATGCATATCCAATAATGGACTATGGCTTTTGGTTCACCCGGTGAGTTCCTTTGGATACAATACACCAAAGACTCGTCTCTTTTGATTCACTACACATCATGTGTGGTTGACTTGATTTTATTGCCTTGCAATAATCTTAACACATGACAATGGTGTTGAAGTTTCTCCACTTCATTAACCTTAGAGTACTTGAAATGCACAAGTATCTCTTTAAATGTAGTGACATTTACGACTTAGCTTAGGGTTTACACTTAGGTAACAAATTCGTGGAGCGGGAGCGAGAGCGTCAGAGCGTCGATTTAAGACGAATTTATAATTGAGAGCGTCAAGAGAGCGTCACTATTATATTAATTTTATATTTTTTAATATACTTATTACTACATATGATATGATAGCATTATTTAACCATAAGAGTATTATTAATTATAAATTTACTAATATAATCAATATTCAATACATTTTATCTTTTTATTACTTTTTTTCACTCACTTTTCTCTATTATATCTCCACCGCCAAGACCACTTCTATCTAACCTTTGCCCTTCTATCATCTTTCTCTTCCCTATGTTCTTCAACCCAGAAACAGAGCAAGCTCAAACTTCCTTACTTCAACTTCAATTTTTATCTTCATCTCTAACATGCAATCCCATTTCTAGTTTTATCACTTAGTCATACAAATCATGGATGGTTTTATTTCTCCCAAATTACATCAATAAGGCAGACTATGGATTTAGTGATTTACAGTGGCGGTGAAGAAGGCGATAAAGAGGCGAGAGTAGCTCTTTCTCTTTGTTCTCTTTAATTGAAATTCCCCGCCCCTAGAATTGCCTTCTACCAATTTCTGGATTTATTGATTTCACAAGCCAGATCTTTCCAATGGATCGAGAATAGCAAGTATAAGAGTGAGATCACGATAAGGAGACCTTACCCGGAAGCAGAAGAGAGTCGTCTTGTGATAAATCGACTCAAAAGGTGATTCAACTGGACGAACAATGAGAAGAGGAGAAAGATCAGTCTTAGCCTTCTGAGTTCGGGAATAGACCGCGCTCCAAGAATTCCAAATCGCACTCTCACCGAAAATAATTCGCGAATTTTCCGCGAACTCAAAAAAAGTGTGCGTTTTGGCGCTTTGGAGCGGGATCGCGGAGGGTGGAATGGCGAATTAGGTAACCTAAGGCCCTGTTCACTTTCATTTTCGTTTCCAGTTTTCTGTTTTCATGTGATAAATTTGGCAACCGAAATGAGAAAACTTGTTTACTTTTCATTCTGTTTTCTATTCGTTTCCAACTATGAAAACAGAAAGTGGCAACTTACTGCTGTTTTCGGAAACGACAAAATGTTATTTTCACCTGTTTTCAACATCTGTTTTCTCAAAAACAGGAAACAGAAATGAAAGTAAACAGGCCCTAAGTTTACACAAAACTCCTAAGTACACTTCAACTGGAATCACCAAAGCGACATTCCACACCACTTCTTTCCAATATATCCCCCACATTTCAACTATTTTGTCATAGTTGTTGAAACCAACATTTCCGGTTAGGGGAATTTTGTTCATATACTTGCATGTATATGGTTGACAGTATTTACCCTTTGGGAAGAGTGGATCAACATTTCTATGAAATCTTCTTTGGATTTTTCAAAATAGCTCTCTGACATAACTCTCAACATATGCTAGAGCTTACTCATAAGTTAACCCTTGAACTTGGTTAACTCCACACGGTTTATGGACTTGCTCTTTATCACTCTACACCTTCATACTCTGAAGTATGACTTCATTTACCTTTCCACATTTTTTTATGGATAGGTTTATGTCTCGTTGTAGGGGTTTGAGAGATCATAGCTGGAACAACAGCTCTTCTCCCCCACAATTCTACCATTTGTCAAACATCATGGAATAATTCTTTTATTTTCCATGGTTTTAGTTATTGAACTTTCCAACCACTATATGTATCTAATTGTTTACCAATGGTATGATCTCACTCTATTAGCATACCACAAACAATTCAAATTTTATTTGAAATATCATCTAATTACTTACCAATGGTATTGATCAAGGCAACTTGAGACATCATAAGTAATTCAAATGCATTCCAGTAATGGAGATCCCATCTAATTACTTACCAATGACATTTCATCTATGTAACATGATATACCACAAGTAACTCAAACGAATTTCTAATTCAATTGTCTAATTACTTTCCAATGGTATAAAATTCATAAATATACCATAAGTAATTAGACTTTAAGTTCAATATTAGCAGCTCAATTGAACTCTCATGCCAAATTGTTTTCCAATGGTATATGTGTATATATACCATAAACAATTCTGACACATAGCTACACACAATAATCGTAAGTCAAATTATTTTCCAATGGTGTAGTGTACTTATACCATAAACAATTATGACCTAATGCTTATCTTGATGACAAACGTCATTTGGCAAGCTTATTAAATCCCTATAAGGAGCAATCATAGCTTCATTTTTCCTTGCCCTCATAGCATAGGAAACATCAAGACCTAAACCACATACATAATAAACAAATTATCATGTCTTCACAAGCATCTTATAGGAATTAGAATTCCTTATCGCTTATAGCTATCTCATGATGCAATTCTTTAGACGTGCATTAACCAAATTTCATCTCCAACAGATTGGAGGTAAACTCTTTCAAACTATGTCCAGCATACTATGAACATAACGTTTGCAACCATTCCGGCTTAGATAGACTTGATTCACATGTCCCCACTAGCCTCATCCCATAGGTTTTACACACCTATGATTGTTCATATAAATTTCCTTAACCGGATAGCTTACAACCATCCAAACCACCTTTATTATAGTCCACAAAGGGTTATATTTGAACTTTGATCCATTCACAAGTTTTTTGGAACATGTTAGCATATAGAGGTCTAGATTCTCCTATCCTCTTATGCATCACACTGGATGAACAAGTACCCAAAATAAATTGAAACATGTTATCCATATGCCACTTAAATGAATTGGACCAATGCGATGAACGCATTAAGAACTTGGTGATTGATCACATTTTATGAAATTTGACCACATTATTTATCATTATGTAAACATATAATTTACATAAACACATCAACATGGATCAAAGTCAAACTCCATGTCTCGGGAACACTTCGCACCAATTTTGTTTCAAATCAGTACAAGGTCACAACACAAACAATTGGATAACATGAATCAGCGTATTGTATTTTTCAAGTACTTGGAATTGAAACACATACAAATTTCGTTGACAATATTTAATACAAGAATTCCACGTGAATTCTTCCAAATTCAAACAAAGTTGAATTTGCTTAAACTCTTATCATAATATGAATTATGAGTTCATTCCCATCTCAAATACTACAAAAGTATTTAATGGCACTTAACCAAACCTAATTGGTTAACCACTCTGTTACTGTCTCCAATCAAACATGCATGTTGCACCGTGAAATGGATATGAACAACATGGCCACATCATGAAACTATGAAAGCATACATGTAGAAACTATAAGTTGCATACAACCATTAAAATGCCAGTCACGTGCAAGGAGGATAGGCATGGACTACGACCGTACTGACCAATTCCAACTGCCAGTTCCTCCCTTCAGTATTTGAGAACCGGGAGAACAAACTAGTGGTTGCTCAAAGTACATATATCCTTATGTAACAGAGTCCCTTCCAATTAGACTAATAAAATTGGTGACACCATTTATCCAGGGACAGAGACAGATAGTTGTCACAAGTATATATATCATCTATATCCTTCTTAATGGCTGTATGCAACTTGTAGTTTCTACATGTATGCTTTCATGATGTGACCATGTTGTTCATATCCATTTCACGGTGCAACATGCATGTTTGATTGGAGACACTAACAGAGTGGTTAACCAATTAGGTTTGGTTAAGTGCCATTAAATACTTTTGTAGTATTTGAGATGAAAATGAACTCATAAATCATATTATGAGAATAGTTTAAGAAAATTCAACTTTGTTTGAATTTAGAAGAATTCACGTGGAATTCTTGGATTAAATATTGTCAACGAAATTGTGAATGGAAATGAAATTGGAAAGATCCAAGAGAATATTTTGAAGTACCATGTTGGTAAGCTATGGAAAGGCGTGGCCGCGAATTCAGTCGATTTGATTAATATGTTGGTAATCGGTTAAATTGGTTTGTGTAACTAACCGGACCAAACTGAACAAAGTTGAACCAAATCTAACCAAACCATGTGGCGGTTGGAATAACCAAACCGGTCCAACTTCCATGAGGCCAAACCGATGCAATGGTTGAAATATTTTAAACGAACCATTGCAATGGTTGGGTTGTAACCACTCATACGAAGAGTTTCCTCCCTTCGTACGTATCCCTTCATTTTCTATAAATAGCACTATACCCCCTTTAATTTTGACGATGAGAAACATACGTTATTTTCCGGTGCCAAAAATCTGCTAAAATCCAAAACTATTTTTCTACATTCTTTTCAAAGAGAAAATCGAGTCAAGTGTTGTTCTCGCTGGTTCGCTGCGTTCGATGGGTTCCGGGGTTTGAGGTACCGCTACACCGGAAAGTGTACGTCCTTTCTATCCTGGGAGGAATCATTCCATAACCTTGGGTACTAGAGGGGAATAAGATTCTTTAAGGAGAGATAGTCGACTAGGACGCTTGCATGTGTCTTTGCATGTTTTCTTAATCTTATTTGTTTGCTTGTGTTGCAAGAAAATTGTATACGTTAACAAATCGATAGCTAGACTGACACACGTACACTAGCTTTAGTGCTAGCTCTTTGAAACTATTAATGGTTGGTTTGAGATGCATGATTGCAGGAGGATGATGATCATGCATAATTATCTTCATCCAAACGGTATTGTCTTAGGGTTTTATATATAGCACGACACCATGCATATATATACCACCACAGGAATTCGATCGTGGTGGAGGGTTCACCTAGAAAAAGCTAACTATATATATACGGAGATGTTTTTAATTTAAGAAACAAGTCATATACAGAAAAATTGTTCTATCACAAACTAATGGTTCGTTTGGACGTGATATTTGTCAAATTGGAATATCATGTTGTGGCCGGGTGACCATTGAGGAAAAAGGTGATGAAATTGTTATGGGATTTCAATGGAGAGAGTGGTTTTTAGCCATCGTTTGGTTATTATGGAAGAAAATAAACTTTTTTGTTCATGAAGCAAAAGATGAAGGTCCAACATATTTTTGGAATGAGGTACATCGTTGGGTAATCGATTTACATTCCCTAGCTAGATACTATGCCTCAACAACAAGCTAGTGCGGAGTAGCTAATAGCATGGGTTTATCCCCAACCCGGTTGGGTTAACCTGAATGTTGACGGTAGTAGGAGACGTGATCCGCCATCCACAGTCATTGGAGGTGTTGTTAGAGATGATCGAGGGAATTAGATTGCCGGGTTCTCAAACTATATTGGACAATGCTCTACTCTTGAAACAGAGTTGCAAGCGATTAGAGACGGTCTATCTTTAGCATGGATCCTTGGCCATCGACATTTGGAAGTGGATTCAAATTCGCAACTCGCTAGTCTTTTGATCAAAAGGGAAGATGCTGATATTCTACATCATCCACTTGTTGGACTCATATTGGACTACAAATGTCTTATACATCAAGCGTGGCACTGCAAGTTATCACACACCAAACGGGAAGGGAATAAACTTGCAGATGGAATGGCCAACTTGGGCCACTCAGAAACTCAAGGGGAGATTTTGTATCCTTCCGTGCCACTCTCTCTGGGTGATATCTTGAGAGCAGATATGTTGGGAGTCCATTTTCCCCGGATACATTTCGACATACCTTTTTCTTCTGTTTACTAGGTTGATGTTATTCATATTTTTCGCTTGTATTTTTATCTATAATTACATGGAGACTGATTGATAGAAATAATTATTAATTATGTTGGAAATAATTGATTATGATGAAAAAAAATTAGCGACAAGTAGTAAAAACATTGTGGCAAATAGCTTTCACTAGTAAAAGGGGTTAATCCACTATAAAACACGTATTCTATTGAAACTGACATTTATGACCCAACACTAATTAAATGACGATTGTGACCAAGTTTCCTCAAAGTTCACTTGCTTCATTAGGAGGAAACTCAAATTTTCGATCAAACAATTGAGAGGACCAACAACAACAAAATTTTGGCAACAACAACTCATACTACACAATCTGTAAGAAGGTGGGACATGCGAAAACCCACTTTTGCATAATGAAACTGTTGATTCCAGAAGAAGCAACTTGTAGTTTCTACATGTATGCTTTCATGTAGGGATGACAACAAAACCCGAACTCACGGGTACCCACCCAACCCAATCCGGTTAACGCGGGCAAAATTTTGTCATTCAAGTCTATTTTGTACAAATATTAAGAAATATTCATGTTGATTGATTTTACATATTTAAATGGGAAATCTTGAATAGATCCATTGGTTTTACCCGGACCCTATGTAATGTGCATTGAATATTTATTTTATTTATTTGGTACGAACAGAAACATTGCCAATACCATTTGTTATTAGTTAAATCAAGAATACTATACACTAAATTGTCGAGTACTATTGTATAAATCAAGATTGTTTCATTAGTAAAAAATAATTTTTATAAAACCATATGAACTACCATGGTTTAACTGGTCCACAGATTCAATATTCTAACCACTATTTTTTAAAATTACCTTAACGTAAAGTAAGACCATCAACCCATAATTATTAATTTTATTTCTGCTTCATCTTTTCATTTTCCAACATTGTTGTCGACTTTACGTGGTCCACTACAGACTGGCACCATAATTTTAACTTAAATTAAAAAAATTATAATTTCTTTTGTGAGACGATTTGAGTGATTTATTAGATATTTTGATTATAATATGAATTTGAAATTTTTTATGGTGAATAATAACTTCATTCTTAAATTAGTATAATATACAATTCTTGTATGTCATCTATCATGAACAGTTAATCAACGGTTTTATAACGGTTAACCACTAACTTTTTCGGTTCATGTTCCTGTCCGGTTATACAAACATATAAAATTAGAATTGGAATGATATTGGCCAAGAATAGACGAGAGTGGCTAGATAATAATAATGATGCTCTATATATTGAAGGCCCATAAAAATACTTTTGTGCTCAAAGGGAACGGCTGGATGTGTTGCTGTTCTCAAAGACCCATATTATATACTAAAACCAAAATGAAAAAATAATCCTCCCGTGCTATGCGCAGGAAACAGCAAAAGTGAAACCAAATAAGGTTTGGAGGAGAACCTCCATATATTGATTGTAGGATGTGAGATGTAGGATAGGAGGAAGGATAGGAGGACAAGTTTTTCTTACTCTTACCGTCTTACCGACTGAAGTGCAACACGGCTAGGAAGTAGAAAGGGATCATGGATTAAAGTATAAGGGAGAGAGGAACGCGGAAAAGTTGGGTTGTAGGCAACGATAGGAGAAGGTAAAGTGGTAAGTAATGGGCCTGGGCTTGCTAGGGGCCCATACAAGCGTGCGCTGGAATATTACACCTAGCTGCTCGTGCTGGCGACAAGGATTTTTTTATGTCTAAGAAAATAGTATAAACTATTATAAATATGTTATGAAACAATTACTCCGGAATAAACAATAAGGTAATAAGAAGAGTAACTTCTTTATTAATACCCACGTAGTACAAGCTACAAGTTATATGGCTACAAGGGAGAAGTGAAGAAGCTATATGGCTTTTTGGTGTGTCCTTTTCTCTGCTACTAGATTGCCTTTTATAGGCAATGAGTGAGACCAAGCCATAATGATAATCATAATGGTGATCTATAGGGGGTTGGGAGATAGTAGATGGAGAATGTGTATGATAGACATCCACTCAATACTATAATACTCCCCCTTGGATGTCCATTGTTGAGTAGTTTGAGTAGAGCTCGTTGCTTCTAATACGCATGCATACTGCCTCGTTAAAAACCTTACCAAGAAAACCCAGTGGGAAAAACCCATGTTTAAGGGAAAAAGAGTACAGTGTGGTATATGCTCCCCCTCATCTTGATATCACTGAAGATCCTTGAGTCGACGAATTCCAATCTTGTAGACTAACTTCTCGAATGTTGCAGTAGGAAGTGATTTTGTGAACAAATCCGTCAAATTATCACATGACCGAATTTGAAGTACCTTTATTTCACCATTCTTTTGAAGATCATGGGTGAATAAAAATTTTGGTGAAATATGTTTTGTTCTATCCCCTTTGATATACCCTTCCTTCAATTGTGTGGTACATGCCCGCATTATCCTCATACATGATAGTCGGAATCATCTCTTCAGGAGATAAACCGCAAGTCTCGTTGATGTTTTTAATTATGGATCTTAACCATACACATTCACGACTTGCCTCGTGTATTGCTAAGATTTTCACATGATTAGAGGATGTGGTTGTTATTGTTTGTTTTATGGATCTCCATGAAATGGCTGCATTTCCATATGTAAATAAATAGCCAGTTTGTGATCGACCATTATGTGGATCAGACAGATATCCAGCATCTGCGTATCCCACTAAGTTATCTTTGGGTAATTTTGAATAGAACAAACCCATATACATTGTTCCTCGAAGATACCTTAATAAGTGTTTTATGCCATTCCAGTGTCTTCGAGAAGGTGAAGAACTAAATCTTGCTAACAAGTTGACAGCAAATGATAAGTCTGGCCTTGTATGATTAGCAAGATATATTAATGCCCCGATCGCACTAAGATATGGTACTTCTAGACCAAGTATTTCCTCATTAGTTTCTCGAGGCCTAAATTGATCCTTTTCCACATCCAGTAATCTCACAACCATAGGTGTGCTTAATGGATGTGATTTATCCATATAGAATTTTCTTAGTACCTTCTTTAAATACCCTTCTTGATGAATGAAAATTCCATTGCTCAAGTGCTCGATTTGAAATCCAAGACAAAACTTAGTTTTTCCTAAGTCCTTCATTTCAAACTCTTTCTTTAAGCAATCTACTGCTTTTGAAAGCTCTTCAGGAGTCCCAATAATATTTATGTCATCAACATTAACTGAAATGATTACAAATTCTTTGCCATATTTCGTTAGGAAAACACATGGGGAGATAAGGTTATTCTTATAGCCTTCTTTCAATAAGTATTCACTGAGATGATTAAACCACATTCGTCCGGATTGTTTTAACCCATATAATGACTTGTTCAGTTTTATCGAGTAATGTTCTCGTGGGTTGGATTTATTTTCTTTTGGCAAATTAAATCCTTTAGGTAGCTTCATATATATATATCGATATCAAGTGAGCCATATAAATAAGCTGTGATGACATCCATCAGTCTCAAGTCTAATCCTTCTTGAGCCGTCAAACTAATTAAATATCGAAAAGTAGTTGCATCTATTACTGGGGAGTATGTCTCCTCATAGTCAATTCCATGTCTCTGTGAGAACCCTTGTGCAACAAGTCGGGCCTATATCTCACAATGTCTCCATGTTCGTTACGTTTTCGCACAAAACCCCACTTGTACCCTATTGGTTTAATATTGTGAGGTGTACGGACTACAGGTCCAAACACTTCTCGCTTTGTAAGTGAATTCAGTTCTGCAGATATCGCGTCTTTCCATTTTAACCAATCATCTCTTCGTCTACATTCCTCAATAGACTTTGGTTCATGATCTTCATTTTCATTCATGATATCAACTGCCATATTGTACACAAAACTTTCATTGACTTCAACCTCATTGCGGTTCCATTGTTTTCCATCAAAAACATAATTAATTGAGATCTCTGTATTTTCATCTTTCTCAGGTACCTGATGTTCTTCTGGAACTGATGTAATTATGTTTGGAGATTTTTCTTGAGTAATGAAATCCTTACATGGACCATCTTGATTTTTCATCCCTTTTTCTTTACGAGGATTTTTATCTTTAGAACCTAAAGGTCTACCACGCTTCATGCGTGCCTTTGATTCATTTGCCACATCAATTTGACCAATAGGGACATAGACCTTAATCGGAGCATTAGCAGCCTGAATATGAGACTTGGTCACTCTTTTCAAGTCAGTAAATGCATCTGGCAATTGATTTGCTAAACTTTGCAAATGAATTATCATTTGAACTTCAAGTTCACATTGTTGGGTTCGAGGAACGAAATGGGATAATGATAATTCATTCCAACTTATCTCATTTCCTGGCTGTTTATTCTCTCCCCCTAATTTTGGGAAGACTGTTTCATCAAAGTGACAGTCAGCAAATCTGGCTGTAAACAAATCTCCGGTCGTTGGTTCTAGATACTTAATGATTGAAAGAGACTCATATCCAACATAAATTCCCAACTTTCTCTAATGTCCCATCTTTGTGCGTTGTGTTGGAGCAATTGGTACATATACTGCACAACCAAATATTCTCAAGTGGGACACATTAGGCTCCTTTCCAAAAACCAACTGCAATGGAGATTGCTCATGATAACTTGTTGGCCTTATGCGAATCAAATTTGCTGCATGCAAAATGGCATGGCCCCAACAGGAGGCTGAGAGATTTGTTCTCATAAGTAATGGTCTTGCAATTAGCTGTAAACGTTTGATGAATGATTCAGCAAGACCATTTTGTGTATGAACATGTGCTACAGGATGTTCCACATCAATTCCCAAAGATATACAATAATCATTGAAAGTTTGGGATGTAAATTTACCAGCATTATCCAATCGTATTTTCTTGATTGTGTAATGAGGAAAATGAGCTCGTAATCGTATTAGTTGAGCAAGTAACCTCGCAAACGCCAAGTTGCGGGTGGATAGTAATGAAACAAGTGACCATCTAGTTGATGCATCAATCAGTACCATAAAGTACCTAAATGGTCCACAAGAAGGGTGTATTGGTCCACAAATAGCCCCTTGTAAACGTTCCAAGAATCTCATAGATTCATTTCTCAATCTCTCTGGTGATGGTCTTACAACCAACTTTCCTTGGGAACAAGCAGAACATAATATTTCCTTCCATTGTGGTATTCGTTGTTTCTTTAACTGAGGGCCATGTGAATTTTCAATTATCATTCGCATCATGACTGATCCTGGATGACCCAATCGATCATGCCAGATAAAAAACTCATCATGATTTGCGAACTTCGGGTTCACAATTACATGTGTTTCAATCATGTTAATGTACGTATAGTACAAACTGGAGGAAAATTCAGGCAATCTTTCCAATATGCATTTTTCACCTGATGCCATATTAGTGATGAAGATATATTATGTATCATCTTCATTTGTTGTCTCAAGATGATATCCATTTCTACGGATATCCTTAAAACTTAATAAATTTCTGTAAGACTTGCTTGAATACAAGGCATCAGTGATGCACAATCTTGTTCCTCCTGCCAATAATAAATTAGCTCTTCTAGAGCCTTCAATGATGTTTGTTTTTCCTGAAATAGTACTAACACTAGCTTTTCTCATTTCCAAGTATGAGAAATACTTTTTATCTTTCAGGATCGTGTGCGTTGATGCACTATCAATAAGGCATAAATCTTGGTTATTGGTGCCGGTGATCCCAGTGGTTAAAGCCATTCTCCAATACCAAACTGTGAACAATTAAAAATCTTTTATTCGAAGAACAACAAGCTTACAACCAAAAGATATTTAAAATACAACATTAATTTAAAACATTCAAACAAGAGGATAATCATAACAAGTTCTCAAATACAACATTTATTCAAGGAAAATACGAAATATTGATATGATAACGAAGTCATAAAATACCAAACAAGAAATCAATTTTTCTCTTCTGGATTGGCATAGAAGTCTGCCACATCTAGATGCATGAAGTCAGATAGACCATGTTCAAGAGCATTTTCTTGACAAACCATATTTGTCTCAATATTTTTTCCTTTTCCTTTGATTGACTCGTGGTAAATATCTATGAGATGTTTTGGCGTACGGCAGGTACGAGCCCAATGACATTTACCGCCACAACGGTAACAAGTATTCTCGGATGTTTTGTGACCATCTTGACCCTTCACTACTTTGTTATTATTTTTTCACTTCTAGTGGAAATGTGCATTTTTGGAACTACCATCATGTTCATATGTGCTTTTTGAACTATTACCATGTGGAAACTCACGTCCAGGATAAGGATTGCACCTCGTGCATATCCACGACTAGTTTGACCACGACCACGACCATGACCCGAGGTCGGCACTTGTTATATCTTGTCGCATTCACTTCTGGGAATGCAGTAGCACCAGTTGGTCGGGCTCTATGGTTCCTCACTAGAAGCTCGTTATTTTGTTCTGCTACCAGGAGGCAGGAAATAAGTTCAGAATACCTCCTGAAACCTTTTTCACGATATTGTTGTTGCAAAATCACATTTGATTCATGAAATGTGGAAAAAGTATTTTCCATGAGATCTTCATCAGTGATCTTTTCTCCGCACAATTTCAGCTGTGATGTAATTCTGAATATTGCAGTATTATATTCGCTTACAGATTTAAAATCTTGGAACCATAAGTGTAACCACTCAAAACGTGCACTTGGAAGGATCACAGTCCTTAGATGGTTGTATCTTTCCTTCATATTATTCCAAAGATCGACTGGATCTCTCACCGTAAGGTATTCAACCTTTAATCCCTCATGGAGGTGGTGACGTAGAAAAATCATGGCTTTTGCCTTATCTTGACTTGAGGCTTTATTTCCTTCTTTGATAGTATCACCGAGACCTCTTGCATCTAGATGGATTTCAGAATCCAATATCCAAGATAGATAATTCTTTCCGGTGATGTCAAGTGCCACAAACTCAAGTTTTGACAAATTTGACATATTGAACTATATTCACAACAGAAAGTTCGATTAGATTTAATAATAATATAATCTCAAACAAAATAACTATAAACCAATTCTTGTTTGACAGAGGCTATATATGTATGCGTGTGTATATATAAAAGTAACGGTTAAATATAATGACAATAATGGTCACGTTGGTTTTAAATGCATGTATGGTTAGTCTGTACCCATCCACGTGAATATATTTGTGAATATATATATATATATATATATAATAACTAAATTGCATATATCAGAAACAATAATTAGACTTGTATGCCCTTTCTTTCTTTCAATAGTCGAGTCTCATTTCTCTTTTGAAAATAAAAGAAATTCACCATATAGATACAATAACTCACTTTCTCTATATGCATTTCATATGTATATGTAACTCAATGTTATAATTGAAGGGGAGACCAAAGCCTGACATGCCATTACTTATGAAAGCAAAATCATGCATACACATTGATGATAGCTATATGATAATATATTTAATTAAGTGGATGTCTACTTTTCTACGTATTTGACCGGTAATATAGCCATCAAGCATAATTTTCAGGAATATACATACGTAATTAACGAATCAATATTTGATGGGGAAGTAATGATTATAATTACCTGAAAATCGAGAGAAATTTCTTGATATTGAATATCAAAGATCTTCAGAATAGATCTTTCGTGTGAATGTTGGTGATGCTACCTTTTTTTTTTTATTGACCGGATCAAGAGTAGGCACAACAATGATAATACTTTCTTCTTTTGGAGTTGCTTAGATCGACAGGATCTTGAGTAAATTATAGTACTCCCCTTTTCTTTTTCTTTTGAACTTGCTTCATATCGACAGGATCTTGAGCAGATAGAGTACTCGTGTTAATGAGGTAAATTTTCCACTTCCGGAGTTTGCTCAAATCAACAGGATCTTGAGCACGTAGAACGTCGTGCTGATAACGTGTTATGAAACAATTACTCCGGAATAAACAATAAGGTAATAAGAAGAGTAACTTCTTTATTAATACCCACGTAGTATAAGCTACAAGTAATTATATGGCTACAAGGGAGAAGTGAAGAAGCTATATGGCTTTTTGGTGTGTCCTTTTCTCTGCTACTAGATTGCCTTTTATAGGCAATGAATGAGACCAAGCCATAATGATAATCATAATGGTGATCTATAGGGGGTTGGGAGATAGTAGATGGAGGATGTGTATGATGGACATCCACTCAATACTATAATAAAATAAGCTTTCTGCAGTATTAGTGCGCATAGAAGAGAGCTGCGTGGAGAAAATGTAACAAAATTCTTGACCAAACCAAACTATGTCCAAATATATTAATGCGCCTTCATATTTGTGGAGCAAAAAAGTAACAAAATAATAATATTAGTTTTGTTCCTTGAAAACTTTTTAGGTTCATTTGATCAATATGTGTATTTGAAATTTGTATCATCGGAATCATGCTATACTTGCATTGGAAATATACATAAATTCAATTTTATTGTTTTGATATTCATTCAAAACCTTTTTTATTTCATAGTTTGTGAATTTTCATAAATTTTGAGTTTTTTTACAGTGCCTTTATATTTGTTTTTCTTGCATTATATTATCGTATATAAAAATTTTAATTTCAAGCAGATCATATTTATTGTTATGAGGAATTTCTATCTGTGCAAGAAAAGGTTGGAACCACAAACTCCTCTCTTTCTAGCAGAACAATTTTACCA
Source organism: Linum trigynum (assembly GCA_964030455.1). Lineage (NCBI taxonomy): Eukaryota > Viridiplantae > Streptophyta > Magnoliopsida > Malpighiales > Linaceae > Linum > Linum trigynum. Next base: position 12,526,544 of record OZ034815.1, on the reverse strand, counting down.
TTGGGATACAAATACTCTTCACTGAAACCCCCCTCTAAAATATATTACTAGGCCAATACCATACCATACCATGTATTTGGCAGAAATCGAATACCATTATTTCAATTGGTTTTCTCCCAAACAAATTATTTAGAATCTGAAATCGTCAATATCCAAATTTCACCCGTCTACTTTGGCGGCGCGCTGACCTTGTCATGCCCAGGAATTTCGTCCCGTTGCGAGATTGAGTGCTGGGTACGTACGTAGAATTACGTGCGTGGAAGTTAAATATAATGCAGTTGCATGCAACCATATTAATGGCGCGGAGAGATGAGTATATATTATAATATATGTACACACATAACATATATAGTCGGACGCAACATAAGAAGAAAGCATGCAGGATCAAATTCATTTGTATGAATGATACAGTCATAGAACAGCTGAAGCAAAGCACTTTATATATATATATATATATATATAGAATGGCCTTAGCTTTGTCCCTGTTTTTCTATATATATATTAGTGTTCATGTATGCATAAATTAACAACATCACCATTCATAGTTACGTTAGCGCGCTTTAATTTAATTTGCTTGGCGCCCTCTCCACCACGATCGATTTCCTGTCGTGGTATATGGTGCATTCTGTGTCTGTAACTATAAAACCCTAATTAAGACATTATCTGTTTGGAAGAAGATAACTATATATGCATGATCGATCATCATCCTCCACCAATTAATTAAAAGAGCTGCAACTAAAGCTAGTGTACGTACGTGTGTCAGTAGTCTAGCCTGGACTGGACTGAATATATATATTATAACCTTTGGTCTGTTAATTTGGTGGTCCGACTGCTAAAAAATCGATGAACTCGGCCACCTTATTGCTCGCACATTCTTCCACCTGATCGCTGCTTCTTGTAGCACTAGTAGTAGTGTTGCTGCAAGTATCGGTGGTAGCCACCGCCATATTTGGATCATATTGATCTACCTCTTCCTCCTCCAGATCTTCTTCTGCTAACTCATCACCGTGTGCTTCTATATTAGTAAGTTGGCAGCCATTGGTATTATTGGAGTTGTCGGCCTTACTGTGCACTTGCAAGAAGTCGTAGTATTCTACTCCTCCTGTTGTTGCCTCCTCTTCCTCGTTTCCAATCTCCCCATCATCTGTTGAATAATAATAATTATTATTAAACCCCCCAATGTTAATTAATCATAAAAAAAATGAAGGGAAATATATGTTAAACAAAAACGGGAACGAAAAGAGAGAACGAACGAAACTAGTTCACGACTAAAGCAAGGAATATAATCGTATTATTTCACCTTATTCGTCTCTAAATACGTACATACACATCCCTTACAGCGATATATTACCCTAGTCGAGACCTGAGAGGAGAAGGAGAACTCGGCAAAGGGCTTATCATAACAAGCCTGAATTATCCTCGATAATTGACAATTGGGTTGAACTAGCTAGAATTTCCCTTTGTTCAAGGAACATGCTATATCATAACCTAGATAGCTAATACGATGTGTGATATACGTTATTGATGAGTACAACATTCGAACTAATTTAAAGTCAACTCATAGGGGGAAAATAACTTATTCCTTTATCCATTATTAACATCTCGAAATATCGGAGACATTCATTTCAGGTATCTGAAGTCTATATGAAATCTGACCAAATTTAATTCATTCTCCTCGCATAATCCTTTTAATTCATTCCCCAGGTATCTGAAGTCTATCTGAAATCTGACCAAATTTAATTCATTCTCCTCGCATAATGCTTTTAATATTCTTCATTTATCGAGTTGAAGGCGACCTCAAAGGCTTAGTCTAATCACAATAATAATAATAATAACAATATTGTTTAATCCATATCCCTGATGAATTGAAGTCTTGATCAGTCAATATATATCACCTATTACAAAAAAGAAAAAAAGAAAAGCTTAAGCACATACCACACTAAATTAAATCATCTAAAGAAGCAACAACTTCCTCTAAATCTTCCAAAGAAGCCAACACGTACAAACGAACATGAACTATATATATATCAAGCATGGAGAAATGAAGCTTGTATGTATTCAAAACCCTAGCTAGCGAGACAGCATTATATTGACTAATCATTAATTAATTACCTTGATGATGATGATGATGAGAATTAAGCGGAGTAAGGTTTGGATAATGTTGATGAGCTGTGGAATGAAGCAAGTAGGCGTAGTATCCTTTATTGGGCACGGCCGAAGCGGGGAAGTAGGGATGAAAACGGCTAGTCTTATTATTTGTAGCAGTCGCGGTGGAAGGAAAACAATATTTGTTGACAAAGGAATAAGCTGCTGCCAGCTGCTGCTGCTGCTGCCGCTGGCAGTTAAAGTTGTAGTTGTAGTAGGGATGACTAGGCCGGAGCGCGCTACTGCCGACATCGGCAGAAGTAGTTTGGTGTTGGTGGTTGGAGGAGGAAGAGGAAGTATGGTGGTGGTGGTTGAGCAGAGCCGCCGCCGCGGAGGTTGTTGTGGTTGGCGGCGGAGGGTGGGGTTTGGAGCGGTGTCGGCAGCGGCGGGCCATCATGACGTGCCAGTGGTTCTTGACGGCGTTGTCGGTGCGGCCGGGGAAGAGGCGGGCTATGACGGCCCAGCGGTTGCCGTGGATGCGGTGGGAGGCCATGAGCCGCTCCTCTTCCTCCTCGGTGAAAGGGGTGCGGTTGATCCGAGGGTCCAGCTGGTTGTACCATCGCAACCGGCAGCTCTTCCCTGCCACCCAACCCAACCATTATATATTAATTAGTTAATAATCATCGATCAAAAATCAGAAGAGCTAGCTTAGCTAGATTTAAGGTTTGGTTACAGTTAGTTAGTTAGTTGGTCAGTTGATAATCAGTTACAAAGTTAGAAGGTAAAGCAGAAGGGTGGTGCTTCAATATCATCCATCCAACCTGCTTTTCTTCTACCCTATCCTATCCTTCCTTCCTTCTAGGTTTTCCCTTTTGCTTCCCTTTTTTCGTAAATAATAATTAATTATCTTTATTCTAGGAGGAAAAAATTTACAGCCAAACAAACCCTAGCTACCTCATATATACGATCGATACTTCCAGAAATATTTTTTTTTTTAATTAATTAGGTGGTGAAACGACATAGGGAGAGGAGAAGGGGTTGTAAATTAAAGGTTGAGATGAGGGAATTAAAGCAGATTAATTAAGAGTAGTGTAAGAAGAGAAGGTAGTAAATTATAAGTAGATGAAGAAGAAGAAGAATATATAGTTACCGGATCGGCCATGAAGCTTCTCGGCGATGGCGTTCCAGTTATGAGGGCCGTACCGTTGGACCAGCTCCTTGAGTTTCTCGTCTTCGGCCGGCCTCCAGTGCCCTCTGCTGCACATAATATATATTTTCTTCTTCCTTTCTTCGATCGATCTATTGCCCACAAGAAACAGAAGATGAACAAGAAGACTAATTAACAAGCTAAGCTAAGCTAGCTTCTGCAGGATCGATCTATAGGTGTAGAGATGGAGATAGGGTAGGGTTAGCTAGGGTGAAAGGGGTTTTGTGAGTTTACAATCTCTAGTTTTTAATTAGCTGATTATATATGATCCCCTCCAAACCTAGCTATATAGCTTGGATGATGATGGTGATCAGTTTGCTTGTTTGTTATTGGGGGTTCTGTTATGAAGAGATAAACAGATCACCAAAGACTGATGGAGGCTAAGGAAAAATGGGCTAATCCTCTTTCTCTCTCTCTCTCTCTTAAAAACGTTGGAGGCCGGAGTTTGGAAGGAAGGAAGAAATGGCGGAGGGTGGAAAAAGGATGGAGAGGGGATATGATATATGAGAATGAGAGCAAACTTGATTTGTAGTTGTAGGTGATGATATAACAGACAAACAATACCAACAGTAAACCGCACCATTCTTATATTTATATCTAACTAATGCCCAATACATTTCTAACTTCTACTTTTTTTTTCTGTTAGTACTATTAGAATATTATTATTATGCTCTCGGTGTTAATATCTGTGCTCTATGTGCTACACATTTCTATGGGTTTAATTTGTTGTTGTAGAGAGAGAGAGAGAAAGGGAGATTTGGGTTGGGTTGGGTTGGGTGGGGGTGAATTTTGGTTATGCTTTCAACATCTTTCCTTTGAGTTTCCAACCTACATCATCTACTTCAACATCCTCTACCTTAGCTTATATCATCCCTTCACTTTTTATCTTTCTTAAATTCTATACTTTTATCTTTCTTAAATTCTATTTTCTTGTTGGACACATAATATGTGAATACAATGGTCTACTCTACTTGTAAGTAACCCACCACCTCTCTCTCTCTCTCTCTCTCTCTCTCTCTCTCTCTCTCTCTCTCTCTCTCTCTCAATCCTTTCCTAAACTCTCTGGCAACTGTTAATTTATTTCGTATTATTTAATTTTCACACTACATTTTATTTGGGTTTCAAATATTTCATGGTTGATTATTTAGCATTGGAGGGGAAAACCCAAAAAAAAAGAAAACAAAGAAGAAGCTAAAGATGTAGTTAAAGAGCCAAACCCTAGCAAGGTAGTCAAACAGGTAAACTGTAATGACATATTTCCAACCTAACTAATAACTACAACATTGCCTTGCCTGTCCTATACAACAACTTAATTTGTTTAATTGTCTATTGCTGTGTACGTACGCTGCGACCATTTCTATATAAGTTATATATATAGGCTATAGCCAGCGTTTGGATTTCACTAATATTAATTATTGGCTGAAATTAGTTTGGAGTAATTGAATGTATAATCTTTATTCTTAGATTTAAGTTTTCACAAATCAAGCTAATTTCAATATGTATAATATTTGCTATGTCCCTATCGTTACCTCAATGATTTTATACATTCCACATAAATCATCGTAATGTACTTAGAAAGTGAAATTTATGGCTCTAACTAATTAAATATTTTGATATAAAATTTATGGAAGCATAAACTCTGAAATAAAAAAATGAATTCCAGAAAATAAATTATGTAACTAGCAATCCATACTTGAGTGCTCGAATCTCAACATTTAATAAACATATACCTAGGGTGCGACACATACCAAATACTATACATTTCACACCAAAGAATACATGTACCGTCTAGTTCAGTATGATCTGGACCATGCAGACTACATTGTATGGAAAAAAAATGAATATTATATTTATAAAATCACAAGAAAATTGAACCAATAGCCACAAAAAAAAATCTAGTTTTCCTTCTTGAAACATAAATGTCAAAACATGCATAATTCTAATACCAAAGAAGTAAATAACAAAAAAAAACAAAGATACTAAGTCATAGAACCCAGCTTGCATCACACTGTTATAAACATTAACATGATGTCATATTGAAGACACGGTTATCTCTATTTTATGACACATTGTGGTTTATAAAAGAAGAGGGGACAAAACCAAATTGTACGGTCGGGTTTGGTTCCCAATTTTTCGAACGATCTTATATGTTTTCTCTAACTCTACTAGCCTAGGTATAGAACTAGTATATATGTATATGAGTATATCGGAAAAGCGACCATTGAATTGCTTTGTGTAACAAGAAGGTAAAGAGTTGGCGAGCTAGCTAGGTATATATATATATAGAGTTGTTTAGATAATTCAGATGGTGATGATGATGATGACAAAGAAGGAAGAAACAAGGGGTGGAATTTTAGGTATATATAGATGACGATAGGGGTGGCTGGCGATCGACATTGAAGAAGAACAACTTTTTTTATATATATATATAAAAAGACCAACAAATAATTTTTCAGGTTTAATTGTCAAACCTACAAATTAACGCCCTTTACTTTGCCCCAGTCAGCTTAATTGGCTGGGGGAGCCCAAATGTGCACGTGTGGACTTAATTGTGGCCTTCTCTTCTCTTGACACTTCGCTGCCCTTTTCCTTTTTAGAGAGCTTTTTCTTATATTTTCCACATTTGTTCTCCTTTTCAAACCTTTTAATTTGTCTTCCTTGTTTTCCTACTGATTTGTTATACTTTTCTCTTTCGAACCGGGTGGTTTAATCATGTTTAAATTTCATTAATTGGAAGAAGAAAAAAAATGGGATGGTCTTTAACGATTAAATAGATAGATCTAATCATCTCTTGATCTAAATACATTAACAAACTTTTTGTCTGTTGTCTTTGTTATACGAGACGGGGCTTCCCGCTTCACATCTTCCCGCCGGCCGGGTTACGTACTTACGTAAGTGCATGGGTTGTACGTAGCATACCGTTTCTTTGGTATAAAAATAGGAAAATTTACAGTCCTACGATACACACATCCGGATAAATGAAACTACATAACTATACCACTGGATTTGTACCCAGTCCGTTTTGCCGGGTAAATTTTGTTTGAAATATGTTTTTTGGTATATTTTTTCTCCTAAATTATACATCTATTTTGTTCAGGCTATCATTGTCGTCTCTCGTTACGAACCATGTGTACCTTTGAGCCCAATCAGTTGGCCGGAAAGTGATTTTTCTTTAAGCTAATTTAGTTTGTACCCCACAGCGATATTTTAGCACCCATGAAATTGTTGTGCGATATTATTATGATAGTACAAAATTAAACATTGATATAATTTAGTAACTCAGTAGAATAAGAAATTTGATATACTTTATGGCGGTAGAATTGAATGATATTGATATAGTTTAGCAACTATCGAATATGAGCGTGACTTGTGAATATATGACTGTGACCATGTTTTTTAAAGAAAAAAATCAACATATATCAAAATGGGTATCATTGTATATTTGTATTGATCACATAAAATCTGATTTTTCTGCGTAACAATATTTAAATTCGGAGTTGAAGCCGAAAAAATATGGATTGAATAAGAATAGTAGTGGGATTGAAAAATAAGAGAGAGAGTGTTAAGTGGCACATTGGAGAAAAACTTAAAAGAAAAATTATAATGAAAAGATAACAAAGAATTAAGAAAAAAAATATGATTGGTGGAAAGGGTGCTAATGTGGATGCGTAGGAGGGCTGTAATTTTGAAACGGTGAAGGAAAAATCTTTTATATACTATTTTCTGAACAAAATGAATTTGTAATTTTATGCTAAAATACAAACCGAACTTGTACCATATAATAAAAATACAATTTTTTTATAGTACAAACTAAACTTATACATTTAAAACTACGATATAACTTTAGTTTGTACTTCAAAACACCAATATTTTAGACCACAATGTTAACAAACAAACCACTTAGTCCTAGTAACTCGAATTGTTGGTAAAGGGTTTATTAAGTTTTCATCTCTTACACAGCCACTCAAAGAAAAGCCCACAATTGCTAGTTTTCACTTTGTACAGGTTGAATCCATGACACGTACCTCTCGTCCATAGCGTTGATACTATGTTAACGAACAAAACCACTTAGTCTCAATAAATTAAATTGTTGGGAAATAGTTTATTAAGTATTTATCTTGACGGCTCCAATTTCTTTTATTTCACACAAGGTAATTATAATATAAGAAGCACAAAACATGTTTTTATGTATTATAAATTATTGTATTGCTTATGAACGCCCATCTCTGTTCTTGGAAAAAGTAAATCACCTAACCCGGGATAAGAATTCAGTTGAGAAGACGAAATCGTAACATTTTATCTTTATAAGGGGGAAAACTCTATCTTTATAATAATAAAAATTGTGAAGGAATTAACTGGAAAACTATTGATTGTAACTGAGGAATAAATATAATATATAAAGTAGGGTGCAGCTTTTGGGTATTTGGAACTATATATCTCTAAAATACACGAAAAGGGGAAAACGAAGAAGGAACTGTTTAATCTATCGATAGACCGTTGGCCTAACATTTCTCTACTGAGGTGTATACGAAAAGAAAAAGAATAGGGTTGTAATCGCTAATCAGTAATTAATCAGGCAGTTAGCTGATGAATTAAAGTTTTCTGAAGAGTTTTCACCAAAAAAAAAAGTTTTCTGAAGAGTGATCAGTCGTCTCATAAATAGAAATGGTGTGTCTCTCACCCACTATTATATATTTCGTCATCCATTTCATTTCTATTACGTACTTTCCTAGTTCCCTTAATTGAGATTCAGCGGTTGATGATCTATAAAATTGCCTCTCCTACAATCACTAAATCGTATCAGCCCGTCCGATCGAAAAAAGTTCAATTATCAGAATTTAAGTTTGTATATATAGAATTGAATCAATATGAAACATTTTGATCACAATTAAACTATAAAATACTATATCACTGATTTATTCGGTACAACTTTCGATACAATTTTGAAACGTTATTAACTATCCATGCCACACTAACGTACCATTTGAAATGCGAATTTAGGATATATTAGATTGATTGTTGTACCACTCGATCAAACCCTTTTTCGCATGTAAGTATCTTATATATTTTGACAATTTTCTAGCCATTTGTTTTTTTTCATTACGGCTAACTGTGATAATTATTTTGAACTTATTGTTTTTCATTACGCTTAATTGTTACGATTATTCTGAACTAAATAAACAGTTATAGATAAAAGAGAGGCAAAACGTTTGGAACTTCATATCAAAATTTAATTTAAATCAAGAATTCTAAAACCATGCCGAAAGAGTTAGTAGTATGATATTTTGTGTTAAAATCGTGGTTTAATCATGATTGAATCATTTCTTATCGTTTAAACTGGCTATTATTTAGGGTACGATACCGATATTTCGAGTCTGACTAGAAAGTAATGTACGATTTCTAAAACATTGATTTAAACTTAAAAGAGGGAATATTTGAGCAGTAAAAAAAACCGGCTTCGTCTGTGCAGTTTCTGAAGACGGCTCACCTGATTCCACCTAACTCGTCCTTCCATTCTACATTTCCAGGTTGCCGCACCAAAGAGCAACAGCACAAGAGACTAAGAAAGGAGAGCATCAAGTTAGTTTTTGTTAGTTTTGGACAACAACAAGACCTCTACATTAGTTGTTCATTTCTTAAAGCTTAATAATGTCTCCAGAAAGCCAAGAATACAAACCCTAAAACTTAAATTTTTGGTTAATTAATGTTTGTTACGGTGATGCTGCATTCCCTCCTAATTAACAACCACAACATGCCAAACAAAAGACACAAAGTCATACCCAATCACTCTTCCTTTCTCCTCTGCTCTGCTCTCTCTCTCTCTCTCTCTCTGTAACCTCATTCCAAGCTGCTCACCTGATAAAACCCATTTGCCTCCATGGTTTCTTCTAAAAAAAATTCCAATCCCTAGTTCCAGGAGAGGACAAAATCCTGTTAAAAGAGTTATTGTTATATCCCTTCACTAACCTCTTTTTGGCATCTTTCTTTCTTTCTTTCATGGTACACCAACATTCATTCCCCTATCTCCCTCCCCACAACCTAACTTTGCTCTGTTTCACAAACAAACTCACCTGTACAATAGTATCCACTCCCCTTGATGTTGACATGATTCTTCCAACCATAGACTTACCCTTCAACACAATTAAAAGCAAACTCAAAACTGCTGCAACTCATATTCCAGAATCTCAAGCAAACAGACTATCTAACAAGACCTTTGTTTGATATCCACAAGCAATCAACCAAATTCCTAACCACATCAGCCATACACCAAAGCAAGTATAGCTATAACTAATACAATCTTAGAATTCTGAATCTGGAACTTCAACCCACGTGCTCAGGCAACCAGATGTTTATCTATGACAAGTTGCCAACAGGGAATAACTAAGTAAGTGCAGCAGATGAGAAGAGAAATTATTCTCACAAGCTACACCTCACCACAACCTGTTTAACTTTTGGCTCACACAAAACAAGTACAACTACCCCACCTGCCAGGATATGTCCTCATTGGAAGTTAACATATCTTCTCTGTTATATAGAGAATTGCAAGTTATATTCAGCTAACTAATTTAGTTGTGCAAACAAAAGAAACCAGAAATGGAAAGTTTTTGGTGAAGCAACCAAAAATGAAATTTGCTAGTTTGAGTACAACACACTTTTGAGCTTCCACAGAAATTAGGTATAAGACAGAGATGTATAATAAAACGTCGTCATCAACTGTCAACATTCCTACATTCCTCTTCTAATTCACAAATATACTTCCAGGCATACTAACCACTGATTGCAATATGGCACCTGTACCTTATGTTCAAACTACACCAGAAATCCTTACCAATTTGTATTCTACCTCTGCAAAATAAGCATCCAGGTATTCTTAAGGAAAAAACTACTTCAAATCATGAACTGGATATCCAAAAGAGAAAAAACAACGGGGGAGCATTTCAAGGGACCTTTTGTGAGCCAAAAGTAGCTGGTGCCTCCCTTAAGCAATGGAGACATTGCACAAAGGAAGAAAGTGACACTTTAGGGTGTAAGTCAGGTTTCTATCAATCGCACAAAGAACTAAAGAATACATCCCACCACCATTTCTTTCGGCTGAAATGTTGATGCAATATGGCACACAAGTCAATTATGATTATGATGTTTTGGCAGGAACACCCTCACCAATAAAGAGCTGATGTTCATCTAACGACCGCCACTACAAGAGTATCTCCAGAAAAATGAGAAACAAGATTTCAGAATCCTACTCAAGTGTGAACACAAAACGCTCGAAGAGCCACTTATATGATGACACTTTCATCTCTACGGAAAGAAATGTCAATTCCAACTTTTGAATTGTCAACATCAAGTGGCAACTAATTCTGCACAACTTGAAATCATTTCGTGATGCCTGCGTAGAGGAAAAGGCACTCCCGACAAGCCACTGTTCTACAAAGTATCCGCTAATTGTGCAAAAGAACAATGTACAATGATATCAAATCATGAATGAACTGCTACAGTCAAACAGCATATTAGCACATAAGATTTCTGCTATGCCTAGCACTAAGGAAGTATGAGAGGGCAAATTACTTCAACCACTATGGTATATAAAGACTAACACCAGCAGCACCAAACTAGTAAACCAAACACATAAAACAACAATAATAGCCAGAACCAGGTTTTATTAAAGGTGCACCTGACAGACAGAATTGGAAAGCAACGTAAAACTCCCTAAGGAGCTGAGGTCTCGGCATCATAACCGGAACTCAAACAAAGAAGAGCCTAAATAGAAATATTACCCTGGAGCAATACTTAACAATTATCAAGCAGCATAAATAAGTAAGTGATATGAATGTACTTACTATTGTAAGCCCTTGGCATCACATATGTGAGATACCTTTACAAGACCTCGTCATTTTACAATACAAGGATCTCTAATACACTGAGTAACTAGCCTTGTCAAAATTCATGGAAAGACAAATATGATAATCAGTAACCAGAAGAGGAGTTTCTATTAAGAACAGGTGCCATAAATAACTTCCAAGAGTACTATACAATTTATTGAATAAGATATTAGTCAATAAATGTTACCAGCCATTTCGAGAAATAGTAATGGGTAAGGTCGCCAATGCACGCTTGCTGAACTCCTGGGCAGGTTGTTTCAAGCATTCACAATGCTGAGAGCTCAACCTCTTGGGTGCAAGGACGATATGCTACAAAAGTGTTGTCGTTTGAGAAGGATCCAGGGTTGAAACAAGTAATTCCAGTATATTTGAAAGCCTTCTGCTCACTTTTGTCAGCTAGTACTATCTGTCCACGAGAATAAAGCAAACATGAGTTTCGAGGACAAGGAACTGCTAAAGCTCATCTCTACAGAATTTGCATAGCAAGAAATGCATATTGGGTAAAATCAACTAAGTCCCAGCAGTTTTTTTTTTTAACAATTCCACCAAAAACCCATCAAAGGGTTGCATCCATATGGCCATAGGCAAAAGAACAGAGATGCACTGTGAAAAGAGACATGAACAGAGTTAGAAGTGTTGATGGCGGAGAAAATAAATGATCATTACCGTATGTGGAGATGGATAAAGATGGAGAGAGTGATCATAGTTCCATATTACAGGCTGTATAATAAGAGGGAGGGGGCAGAGGTGACTTTGATGGGTGATGGTGGCAACCAGCTGAAAGGAAAAACAAACCCTTAGTTGTCCATATCCTTTGGTAATGGAGACTAATACTCAAATGTCAAATCTAGAGTTGAAGATAGTAGCTTACATGCTCAAAAGGATCATCGGTCTCTTCAGTAGAAGGAGGTATCAAGCATGAACGGCGCATCCTATATAGCAGATCATGACGGAAGAACACAATTTCCTGTGTATAGAACTTGATTCTGCATTGGGAAAAAGAGAATTTCCTTGTCAAAATGTTTGTAGTTTGCCAGAAATGATAGTTCATGCCTCGTACAGTCAACAATGGGACAATAACCTGCATGGATTGCTTAAAAATTTAGCATTTGGAATCTGTTTCCGCAACTCCTCGGTAAGGTACTTTGGCAAAGGGCATCTTGGCAAAGCTGTTGATGGACCTGAAAATGGGAAAAACTGAAAATGAGCATAGATTCTTGAAATCTGGCTAAACAATAATGAAAGAGCTATGTGATATTCTTTCACTATACCTGCATCATCAGGACCAGGAATAAATAGAAACTGGCTCTGATCCTTTAACCGTGAATGAGCTCCAATCATATTCCCTAACTTCCCAAACTGCCCTCTGCAAGTCACATTGCAGCAGAACTCTTTATTGATGCTATACACCTTTTTAATGATGGAACTCACATACAGATCCTTGTTTGGAGAAATCTCACCTGAGAGTTGTGATGGAATGGAAGGAAAGGTCACATGGATGAGAACTAAAGTTTCCCATGAAAACAAACAAAGAAGGAACAACCTCTTGACTCTCGAAACCATCCAGCACAGTCTCTAGATTTCTCATGGCCTTCGCAAATGGTAAGATATCAGCAACTAGGTACAATAAACTGAGATGCAAAAACACTAAAATGACCATATGATAAATTGAACATCAAGAAAATTCTATGTAACCTCTTCATCATCTAGCCAGACATCAGAGAGTACAACAAACATGTCATTAACAGCTCTCTTCTCCAAGTCTGCGAGCCTGAGCTATTGTAGCATTTAGGAAGATCATTATCTTATTCTAATGAAAAACTATATGAAGAATGCTAGAACGATTAATCAGAGTGACAAAATTATTATAAGGATACAGTCTCTTCTTTTGTTAGCGCACCACCACCAAACAGATCATGACCAGCAAGTGCTTTTAGTGACTTCTCCCTATCCTCTAAGGGAGGAAATCCACAGGTTCTTACCTGCATAGCCAAAGAAAGTTACCTATAGAAACAGATACTATAATTGGAACTTGGAAGCAGGTGCTTGAAGTGTTACGATGACCAAATGCAGTTCCCTGTGAACTAGAATGGTAATTGGGATTCAAGCATTATGTAAATCCAAGCAGAATACCCTGATAGCCTTTTGACCTTTTAGTTTTATATCACAGAACAGAAAATCATTACAGGTTCAATAATTATCCAGTGAGGCACTGGAATAGCATTACTATGGGATTGGTTGCCACTTGCCAATATTCATAACTCTCAGGGGATAAATGAGAAATCTCATTTGACGAGTAAAAGGATACAACTACCTGAATGAAAGTTGGCAAAAACAATTTAAAGATGGGTGTTGCAAAGTTGAAATTTTGTGGTTGAATTGTGAATTGACAGTACAAAAATATCTGCTAATGATTAAGAAATTGGAATTCCAGGGAGCATGCATATACAGTTTCGAAAGGTCATACAAAGAGAAAAGCAAGATAACATGAGGAAGTTTTAACAAAGAGTTACCTGAAAAATGCCATCATAAAGCATCTCCCCTTCTGCAACAACTATTGTGTTTTCTGATAGGAATCCGGTAGTTATTTTGTATTTAGTTGTTAAGGAAAACAAATGTATGAATACATTACTTTTCACGTTTGTCATTAGAGAGAAGATAGGACGTAAGAGCATATGTAGCTAAGATAGGATAGACATCTTTTATTTTATATTTTTGCTTGGTGTTTAGCTTGAATTCGGCTGGATAGAATAACTTATAAAACAAGATCATATTTTTTACATCCTAACAACACATTCAAGAAGTAATACAAGTGCGACGCCAAGAACCATAATAAGGCCACGGCCCTGAGGGAAAACTCTGGGATGCAGGCGAACTATTTTTTACAAAAGGGATATCATATGCACTGTCAGGAAGAAGTATTAAGCAAGCCAAAGATCGTCTGATGAAGCTAAGCCAACTCAACATGCATAGACCCCTCATTCTCAGACGAACTTTTAGGAACCTATAGCAGTGGGAAGATAATGTTCTAAAACTACAGAACAAACTTTACAGGATTAGGAACCCTAAAGAGACTCCTGATTGAGCAAAAAAGTAATGGTACTGCACAAGTTGACACACAGATTAACTCCCCACAGTTCTGGATGAATAACCTCGAATTTTTTTTTTTTTCCAACTTTTGACTTACCTAAAAGTGTTTCATCTTCCAAATGAAAAGTCACTTACCCGTTCAAATTGCAATCTATGACAGAACAAACAGAATGATGACAACGGAAGATTTTTGGTATTCAAGGCACTGCTAAAGTCTAACCCTCATTGGGCCAGGTTCTAGTTCACATGGCTGCCTATTCCTTCCCTCCCCCTACTTCAGTTTTCTCACTGTCTGATTTTGGCTTGGAGCCATCATGTTTGAAGAATTAGATGATTGAAATTACAAATAGCTCATTCTTAGATCAGATGGCAATTGTACAAGCCTCTTTGCAGGTATGTCATGCATCAGATTGGACTATAGGAAAAACTACGAAAGGGTGAGCTTAAGACTGAAAGGGCCAAAGAGATATGACTCACTGACTTAAAATTCATAAGAAACTATCATGCTTTAGGACATAAAATTTCAATTAAGATGGATAAAAGTTCAGTGAACAGTCTAAAAAGGAAAATAGAGGGGAAAATGCATGAAAGGATATTGCTTTAGACAAATCGATTTCCACTGAAGCTGTAAGATCCTCCAAGTAAAAATGGCCATCCTCCAATTGGGATATAAGACCCATAACCCATTTCGTACATGTCTGGCCGACAAGAGACTGAATTGGAGCAATCTGCAATATGTGTAACGCGAGAGTAAGTCGAATTTTCCAAAGACGATGGTTCCCGCAGGCTATCGGATGAATTGATTACATAAGCAGATAAATCACCTCGCAGCTTCCACAATGTGAAATATCGGAGTCAAATGCTGGCTTGGAGAAGTGCTGGTCGCGATGAATTCTCTGGAAAAGCAAAAGGAACCTATCCTTGTACAAAGATGCTTTAGCGGAAGCATCGCCATGGATTGGAAGCCTCCCCACATGCCTGAAACACAATACCGAGTGATTCGAAGGAATTAAACATCAAAAGAGAAAAATTAGAAGTTGCTGAATGAGGACAAGATGAAGCTAAGTAGAAGCTGAGAAAGAGAGAAGACGCACTGATGGAATTGCTTCCTGATGGGATCGTAACGAAATTTAGGGATGTCAAAGGCATCAATAAAGCGAAGAGCAGATTTTGACGAGACGGAGCTAGGGTTTTCCTCGAAAGCTTCATCGGCTTCTACTAGAGAGCTTATGACACGACTCACGGAGTCCTTGTCTATTATGGAAGACTTCACTCCCAATTTCTCTGACAACAACAAAAAAACAGATTCTCAGCCGCAAGCTAAGCCAACCGAAGAGGAAATTCAGAAGAAGAAGAAGAAAAGAAGAAGAAGAATGGAGAGAGAGCTGTGTACTCACGAGATTTGGATTGAAGATCGTCGAGAAGGAGCTTCAAGGCCTCTTCTTCGGCGTCTTTGAAGCGATTGACGAAGGAGAGGATCTCGTCTAAAGCGTCGACTTTGAGGGCGTAACCTCTGATTTTGAATTTCTTCTGAATCAACTTTCTCATGGAGGCGCTGCTCATTTTCGCTAGGGCTAGCGGCGGCGGCGGAGGGGACTAGATTCCTTGCTCCAGGAGAAATGAACGAGCGAGTGATTGAGGGACTAGCGTGCGTCTACCGCTGCGCTGCGACTGAAGCAGATCGATTCAGGGATTTTGAGCGGGGAAATGGGGATCTTCTGCTACGGATGGCGGGAAAGCACTGCGATGATGAAAAATATTTAAAAACTCAAGCTGAGGATAACAAGGGTAAAATACATATATGGTATTTTGAGAATTTGGGCAGATATATGACTTAAGTTTGAATAGAGTGTCGAATACCATTAAAGTCACCAAATGTGCATCCGTTTAGTTTTCCATCCAATCCAAAAATTTAATTACTTTTTGATACCCAAAACTTTAAAAAAAAATCGTCCAAAACTATATTTCAACAAGTTTTTATCTAATATAGAAATTAAAAAACCTTCTAAACATAATATTACTAAAATGACTTGTTTGTACCATCTAGCTCCGGTATGAACAATTATATTTGTTGATGTGGGGTTGACTCACGATCCGTTCGTCTGATCTCGTCGAGAGGGAAGAGACCTGTGAAAGAGCCGGGGTTGCCCCCCGAATTAAGCTCCGACGATCAAGTTAGTTTCGGTTTCATGAGAGAGTTGAGAGAATAAGGTAGAGAGATAATGGAAAGTGGAAAGTGAGGAGAGGGAAGAAGTCCCCCTTTGGAGGGCTTCAAGCCCTTATATACCTGTAGCTGGTATCGAGCGTTGGGCATCGCCAATTGTGCGTCCTACTACTTAGTCTGTACGCGGAGTATCTTAGTAACACCCCCAACAATTGCCCCCCAAGCTGGTGGTGAGTTTTAACTCATCACTAGCTTATTATTTTTTTATTATTATTTTTTTTAAATCTTCGTTGGTAATTTTGGATGGAGCCCTATGTACCCCCAGTTAGGGATGGCAATGGGTCGGGTTGGGGAGGGTTTTGTTAAACCCAAACCCATGGGTTTATCCGCCAAAAAAACCCGGGGTAAAACCCGTTGGGTTTGAAAAACTCAAACCCAACCCAACCCGCTGGGTATCCGCGGGTTCATGGGTACCCGTGGGTTTTTGTGGTAAAAAATTGACAATAACAATTTTCTTTCAAACTAAAAGTTTAACATCAATTTTCTTATACAAATTATTCACACAAAAAACACCAATCTAAAGCATACAAGCAAACCGCAAATGATCAATACAAATTGTTCAAAATTAAAGATAAACATCTATAAACAATAAGAATAATTGAAAGCTTCTTCCTCGTCAACTAAGTTTCTTCACTCTCCACTTCATAATATCAACTTCATCCTAAACAATTAGAAAGCACAAATTATACATGTCTCCACAAACATAAAGAATATTAGTTGTTTAAGAAAGATTTATTATTTAGAATATTAAATATATCGGGAAAGTAATTATATGTGTGTGAGCGGGTACCCATGGGGCAGGTTTACCTAAACCCAAACCCAACCCGACCCGGTGAATAGTGTCGCGGGTTTAAACCCAAACCCGGCCCAAAACCCGTCAACACGGGTTTTACCCGGGTTGGGTCGGGTGGGTACCCGTGGGTTCGGGTTTTGTTGCCATCCCTACCCCCAGTTGCCCCCCCCCCCCCAGCTGGTGGCGCCTTTGGCTGACGCGGTGCCAGCTTCCTACGTCATGCCCCCCAGTTGGTGTGTTCATTAAGCCGTTGAGCGCTATTCTATTGGAATCTCCAAGGCGCTGAGCCATTGCTTGTTGAAAATTTTCCAAGGTATTGAGCGCTCTCCTATTGGAGTTCTTCACACACACACACACACACACACAAGTGTGTACCCTTTCATTGGTGCGCTTGTAACAGCCGCACGATTACGTTACGGGCTTACCGCGCACGTTTAGTGTCCTTTATTGGAGATAGAGGTAGTTGAACACTCTCATATTGTAGATTCACCGTTTCTCTTATTGAAGTCTTATTTGTGTGCTTCGTTGAGACTTATTTGTAGATCTTCGATGCTCTTATTGAAGTCTTATTTGTGTGCTTCGTTGAGACCAGAATCTATGTTGTATATTTGAAAGTTGTCTGACGACAACCTTGCTTCTCTCATGGTACTAGATCTTCGATGCTCTTATTGAAGTCTTATTTGTGTGCTTCGTTGAGACTTATTTGTAGCTTCTTCGATGCTCTTATTGAAGTCTTACTTGTGTGCTTCGTTGAGACTTATTTGTAGATCTTCGATGCTCTTATTGAAGTCTTATTTGTGTGCTTCGTTGAGACTTATTTGTAGATCCTCGATGCTCTTATTGAAGTCTTATTTGTGTGCTTCGTTGAGACTTATTTGTAGATTCATCGAGGCAATGTGCCCTCTCCTCGTCGGAGTTTTTAACCCTCAGTTTGGAGTCTTCAAGGCAATGTGCCCTCTCCTCATCGGGGTTTTTAACCCTCAGTTTGGAGTCTTCAAGGCGTCGAGAGCTTGGTGAGTTTCTCATCTCCCACTTTGTTGGGTACGTCTTGTCCCCCCCATTAGCGCCATTAACGCTCAGGAAAGTAAAATATTTAAAAATTTAATCATGATAGAGAGATAGAGTACTTAGCTTTATATTGGTGTAGTGGCGGCAGGAGTAGTTGAAAATCAGACGCTGCGCCATTGAAACACAAGGCTCGTATGTAGCCTGCTGGTAATGTTGCTTGTCTGGCGGAAGAGTGGCGCGGGTTCGTGCACTGGCGACGACGAATTTTTTTGAAGAGTTCCGTGTCTATTGAACGCGGGCCGCGAGTTGGGGCGCCTACAGTGCGGGCCGCGAGCTTGGGCGGTAGAGAGATAATAAATTCAAGTGTGGCGCATTTGGTGCGTAGCCTTTCCTTGTAGCGTATTGGTATGAATGCTGATGTTGTGAACCTAGGGGCGTGGGTTCAAATCTTTCCAACCGCGCTTTTTTGTTGACTTAATGGTCGGCAGGTCTGTGGCGGGCCGTGAGCCGCGAGTTGGCCCGTGCGCGTGACGCGCGAGTGAAGATGCAGGCCCAATCAGCTTCGGAGCGTGGCGACTGAACGAAGCGGGCCCAGGGAAGGGAGTTTGGAGACGGTCTGCGAGTTGGGCCCACGCGTGCTAGTTGTGCGTGGCGCGAATTGTGACGCGGACCGGACCTTGTGAGAAGCGGTTTGGGGTGGACCGCGAATTGGAGTTGGAGCGGAGTAAACTCTTCATAATAGTGCGTCGCACTTTGAGTTGTCAACATGATGATGCAGTGCATTTGATGCGTAGCCTTTCCTTGTACCGTATTGGTATGAATGCTGATGTTGTGAACCCAGGGCCGCGGGTTCGAATCTTTCCGCGTGCTAGTTGTGCGTGGCGCGAATTGTGACGCGGCCCGGATCTTGTGAGAACCGATTTGGGGCGGCGCGAGCCCATGTAGAGAGGCGGAATCAAGATCGCAAGCTTGGATGGATATGGGCTCAATTGGCGAGTTTCGCTAGTCCAGCTTTCGAAGCGCGTTGCAGTTGTCGGGGATGCGACGTCTATGGAATCGGGTAAAATAGCCGCCATACAAATGGTGGTGGAGTGATGTTGGGCTTTAGAAGGGAGCTTGCGGACTTGGCTGTGTGGACCGCGAATTGGAGTTGGAGCGGAGTAAACTCTTCATAATAGTGCGTCGCACTTTGAGTTGTCAACGTGATGATGCAGTGCATTGGCATAGCTCTAGTCTTATGATCCTTGAACGCCGGTTCGAATTTTGGTGAAGGCAGTTTTTTTCGAATTGCTTCACAAGATAGCTGGGCCTGGCGGAGGAGGTAACACGTGCGCTGAGACGCGGATAAGAACGGCCCGCTTTGTACTCTTCGGCGGACTTTCTGATTCGGAGAGGCAACAAACAACTCTATTAAATACAGCGCCTTGCTTGAAAGTCTTCAAGTTAGTGTTACGGTATATTGGTGATGACACTTGCTTGATAAGACGGAGGTCGTCAGTTCGAATCTCCTTGAAAGCTTTTTTGTCGAAAGAATGTGGTATTGTCCTTGAGGCGGATGGTGGGCCTTGAGGGGCGGATCATAATGTAAGTGGTGGGACGAGTGGAGTCAGGCCTACGTGCATGCTTACACTTGCAGCCCGATTTGATGCACAATGTAAGAAGTGGGGCGGATCTCGCGGAGGAGGTGGGCCGCGTTTGGAGTAAGGCCCGCGTTGTTGGCTTTAGGCGGCGGCGAAGTGTCCTGGAGCTAGTGGCGGACTTGAGAGGGCGGGTCGGGCTTGCCTTTGAGCAAGGCTGAAGCGGGTCGGACTCTCGCGAGTTGGTTGTGGACAATGTTAAAGCGGAGGCCAAAGCGGATTCGTGAACCCAATACGACGTCAACTGATGTTGAGCGGGTCGCGAATTGGAATCTCTTCTCTTTATTTTGCTTTCGCTTATTCGTCCTCTTCCTCTAAGTGCGGCGGCGGGAAAAGCAGACTCTCCAAGACTGGCGCCGCGGCGGAGAGGGTGAAGCGCTCGGAAAAGGTGGAATCGCGGCACCAGATAGAGAATCTCAAGGGAGGGATGGCGGATTCCAGCTGCGGCGGCAGGCCTCTGGGTGATTCAATTAAAAGCCATGGCGTCCGTGACTTCAGCGGGAACGTAGGGGCGGCCGTTGAAAGCTGAGGCGAGGGCGGAGAGTCGAGAGAACCGAGCTCAGGACTACAAGACGTTGCCTCGATAAACCCTTTGTTTGCCACTCCACCAGTCTTCTCCTTCTGACAAGCAGAGAGAGCAACGCCATTTTTTGGAGAACCAGTTGGATGTGACAACTCCTTGCGACCACAACTTATTTTCTTTCTTCTAGGAGCTCCGGCTCCGAATCAATCTCCGATGGTCGGAATCTGGGAAAATGGAGGGTGGTGTGGCGTTTGTGGGAACTTCTTCGCCGGAGATGGGTTGGCTCGCCGAAATCTGGGCTGCTATTCTTCATCTTTTTTTTTTAATCTCTGTTTTTGCCGGAACCTCTGACTTTGTGTAGAGATTTGGTCTAAGCTGCCAGGTTGCGAACCTAAAGAAGAGGAAGTCTGCTGGCGGTATCAAATCTCGTCTTGCCTTTGTTTTTCGGAGTTGCTAGATCTGGAACTTTTTAGACGTCTGTCTCTGTTTTTATGATTTGCTTCTGCTGTTTTTGGCTTTGAGCCTTTGAAATTTGTATAATTTCTTCCTAATCGCCACTCGCCACTCGCAGTTGGTAGAGGAAGATTCGCCTTCTTCCCAAAAACAATCAGATATGAAATTTCCCTTTTCTTCCATTTGTCCCCCTTTTTCCGATAATGTTGCTGCTCCTCTTCTAAGTTGCTTCGTTCAAACACCGACACCCCTCCAGTCGGCGGCAAGTAAATGTCACCGGGATATGGGTTTTTGCTTTCCGCGGTTTGCGCGCTATTAAATCAGAGATGAGGGATTTGGTTTTTGGGACGGGGATTAACAGGGAGTTGACGGTGCTTGCAGGATGAGTCGTTTCCCTTCCAAAAGTAGGCAGATCTTGAACTTTATGTTTGTTCCCAGAAAACAACCTTTTGTTTTGTTTTGGATTTTCGGCTCGTCTACTGCGATCTTCCTTCCTCAGAGATCAGTCGAACAAAATCGTCGAATCTGCCCCACGGTGGGCGCCAATTGTTTGTACCATCTAGCTCCGGTATGAACAATGATATTTGTTGGTGTGGGGTTGACTCACGATCCGTTCGTCTGATCTCGTCGGGAGGGAAGAGACCTGTGAAAGAGCCGGGGTTGCCCCCGGATTAAGCTCCGACGATAAGTTAGTTTCGGTTTCATGAGAGAGTTGAGAGAATAAGGTAGAGAGATAAAGTGTAGAGAGATAATGGAAAGTGGAAAGTGAGAAGAGGGAGGAAGTCCCCCCTTGGAGGGCTTCAAGCCCTTATATACCTGTAGCGGGTATCGAGCGTTGGGCATCGCCGATTGTGCGCCCTACTACTTAGTCTGTACGCGGAGTATCTTAGTAACACCCCAACATGACTAATCAAAATTGTCAATCAAATTGATGTTAGTAAAAATAATAAACAAATATCAAGAAGAAGAATAAATATATAGAATATAATAATAAATATTTAAAATCAATATTAGAAGATCTATTTAAATCGCTAATTCGATAAGAAGTACCATTAAAAATAGTTAAAATAGAATCTAATCGATCATCAGTACATCAAGACCAAAGAAGAATAAATGAAACATAGTCATAAAGAATTAAACATATTATTGTAATTGAAGAAAATTTAGAACGAAAGTAACCAATAAAATTTAGAACGAAAATAGAACGAAAGTAACCAAGAAAATTATACAACATCCAGATGATGTACGAGAATTAAATATAACATCCTCAGATTATTTATATCGATATAGAATTCATAGGATATATTTTCTTAAGCAAATTATTCCATTATTATAACACATAATGGTAATTTAAAGTACTTATAAGTTATAATGATAATTGATTCTACATTTCCTATTCAAAAATTGGTTGGGTATCAAAATCTTAAAAAAAAGAATAATTTAACTATTAGAAAATATAATGATAATTGAAAATACTTATAATGATAATTGATTTTAAATTTTCTATTCAAAAATTAATTTGGTATCAAGTTTTCAAAAGAGGATACCAAATAAATAACAAAAATTGATGTTTTTCATAAGTCAAAATAATTTTTTACAATAACAAAAGTCGAAGGACCAATTAAGAAATTTAGAAAATAGAATATTCTTGGAATATTCTGTTAACTTTAACGGAATGCATTAACATTAAACTTAAGTGGTATCGGGTGCACAAATAATAGAGTTCAGTGGTACTCGGCGCCTTATTCAAATTTATGTGGTATGTGTGCCCCAATTCTGAAACTTAAGTAATACCCAAGGTATTTTACCCAGGAAAATAACCAACACGGACCGATGTCGCAGCTAACGCACTGCTACATTCTGTACCAAAAAAAGTACAAGAAATCTGAGACAAGGTTCCGGTTCAATATGATCAACCTATTGGAGGGGACCTAAACAAGCATTTCGGGCAACCTAATCGACGCTTTTATTAGAACGCGTACTATCAAAAGATAACTTAGTCGAGTCCTCCCAAATGGAGTGTCCGAAGCCTCCATAAGCGAGCGATTTGCTATTCGAGAGCACAAGCAATCATGATACCTTCATGAAGGGTTCAGACCCAGCCTAGTTATTCTGCTAACTAGAAGATTTGTTAGTATATACTAAAACTAATATCCAAAATGTATGAACTAATATCCAAGTCTGCTGAATATCTAGATAGCACAGACTATTATTCAAAACATCACAAACTAGTATCCAAATAGCAGATACCAACTAATATCCACAAACAACCAACTAGTATTCAATATGAATACTCTTATATGTTATCTGGATACTCTTGTGTGTTATCTGGGTACTAATTATGTGCTATATGGATAATATTCTGTGTTGTCTAGATATTAGTTTGTGAATTTGGGATAATAGTTGATTCATGGTGGATATCAGTTAGCAAACTTTGAATACTAGTTTGTGCTCTCTAGATACTTTAATACTTGGATACTAGTTCATGTATTTTGGATATCAGTTGGTATCTGCTAACGAATCTTCAAGCTAGCAGATTAACTTTTCCCGGTCAAGCTAGCAGATTAACTTTTCCCGCTCCATACCAGCTTCAATCAGAGAGGGATTGTCATCATGTCATCTTTGTCGAATCCGGGATCAAGAACACCGGGAGAGGAATTCTTGTGCATCCCAAACTGCTTTCGCCAACATATCCGAATGAAGAACCGAATCTTTCGGTTCAGAAAGCTGTTTGCATTGCATTTCCATGCTTACGATCTTTACAAGACAACTGTTTAACCTAATAAGCCTTTCACTTGCCTCCCAAAAATTAGAGAACTATACGAGCATTGATCACTGAGTACACTTTACTGTATGAGGATGCCAGAGCTCCTCGTCCATTCGAACCACTGAGTCCACTCCGAAAACACAGAAAACAAAATCCAAATAACCGAAAAACAAACTGGACACATCTGTAACGTACACAATGGAGTTCAACAGGTCATGCAATTTCATCCTCCAGAAGAAGGATCTCATAGATATCTGTCCTCAGATTCAGTTCCTTGTCTCGCATCACTTCTTGCAGATCCGATAGCTCCTTCACCGTTAGGATGGACTTCAGCTTCTGAAACCCGTCCAGCCACAACTTTTTGGACCTGCCGAAACATATAACAACAACACATTTAAGAACCATATTTCTGTGTTAGATGCTCAGGTACAAAAATTCATCTATCCACTGCAACAACTATCAGATCAGAATGTTTGAATTTATTGATACCCCGAATTAACCAGGGGAACTTGCATTAGTTCAAGAGACTCAGTAGATAACATATGGATAATCTGACTAAAACAAAAATCCATTCAGGCTCTAATATTCTGCTTATTAGATGAATCTAAGTAGAAACATGTCCCATTGGTCAAGTCCCCATCCTGTCTGATAATGATGGATCTATAACACCAGCCAAATGCAGTTTGGTTCAGTTGTCTAACTAAAAAAATTATGACCGAGTTTGTCCATCTACAATATAGGATTGAGAAGGCTCTTACCATGGACAGGCATGAATAGCACGGAAGAAGATTCGCCTAGCCGCAGAAAAATTGCATGCTATATTCACTTCGTAAGATATGTACATACGCCAAAGTATGACCGAGTTTTGCAAACTTTCATTTCCAAGCGCACGTTCAAACAATCCATGGATTCTATGCGGGGACCCACCTCTTGCCATCTCAAACGACAGCGCAAAGAGCCACACAATGATACCTGATTTCCTGAGGGACATGCAAATTTGTGATGTGTTACTCTCCTAGACATATAAATAATCAGAGCTACAAAAGCACCTAGTCGTTTAAATCCATCTCTGGAACAGAACAACCACAGAGCTATTAACTTACTTGTGAGAGTAATCATCAAACATCAACCGCAACTTGTTAGGTGTTGTATAAAGATTTCCAATCTCCACAAATGTCTTGAAGAGTTCTGGGTTAGAAGGATATGTTTGCAGCCCCCTCAAGATAGTCCCCCAGACTCTTGACAAACTTAATTCATTATTGTGTCTGAGCAGCATCTTCATATAATATGTGAACAACAATTCAAGTTGTGGACTTTGATTTCTTCTTTCTGCAAACAACAAAAAGAAGAAACATATTCAAGTGAGCATCATAAGCCAGCTGTATAACCTTCAATTGTCCAAGACAATCAATAAAATTATTGCTTCAATGATTAATTTTCACGGTCTGCAATTCCACCACTACGCACAGCATGTGAACAAATAAAAGAAAATATTCCTAACTAAAATAGGAAACATAAAACCACAAAATATATTATATAACCTATCGCGCTATCAAGTAGCCAAAGAGAAAGAAAAAACTGCACACTAAAGATAAAATTGCAAGCAATGCAATTGTAAACCATCTATATTGGTGCAAAACAAACTTTATTCTCCACGACCAAGCTTGCATTGGCCTTTGAATACTTGTTATACTTTGATGATTTTGGATAAACAGAAGACCTCGATAGTTTAAAGCACATCAAGATTTACTAGATACCACAATATCATCTGTTTAAAAGATGCTCCAGACAAATAGAAGGCTGAAATAGGATTAAAATTTTCACCTGGTAAGACCATTGTAAAAGCCTCATCCAGAACTTCGACACCAGCAGTCCAACCGGATGTCATTTCTTCAAATAAAGCTGCTGAACAAGTGACAGCAACAGTCTGATCATCTATTGAACCACGAACCCATGCAGATCTCACCATTTTCAGCCTTTCTTTAAACCCTTGGCGTGCTCTCAACAACTGCAAACTTGATGGCTTGCATTCAAATGGGCTGTACCTAGTCCCACTTCCTAAGCATGATAAAATGTGCAGTGCACGAGATGGTTCTTGGTGATTACCAGCAGCATCAGCAAGTTCAATCTCAGCGTACCAGAAATATAGAAGAGGAGCATTACGGTGGAAGTCCTGTACATGAAGAATAACCTATATAAACATATGGTCTAGAACACTTACAAATTCAGTCCACAACTAAGAATAAAACAGAGAAGGGGAATAAAAACAAAATGCTACCACCTCAAACCAACATGTGTATACTCGAGAGTCACAATGAGGATGAAAACCATGATTGGAAATGATGACAATATACAGGGGAGAAACTTTAAATCCGAAGAGAGAAGGCAAATGGGAAGAAGCAAAAAAATAACAGCTGCAATGAATACCGGACTGTCAATAATGGGGCATAGCCAATCAGCCAAATGCCAATGTCTAGCTGTCTCTCCTATTTTGGTACATCTCGCTTAAACTATTCATCATCGTGGTAGTGCTACAGTTTTCCTTCTATTTCTTTTTGTCTCAGAAAGCAAAATACAATCACTTGGCAGATTAAGTGAGTCAACCTCCCCTTCACTTGAGCCAAACATGTCTTCTAAATAAAACAAAACTTCAGAAGATGGATGTTTTTTGACAGAATCGATTAATATGCAAGACTAGTAAATTTATGTGAAAACATAAGGAGACTTTCACCTCCTTTCCCATGGCAAAACATATTTTCCTAGCCGCACTAGAAATATACTCAAAAGAGGGGTCAGCGTCCATTACTTTTCTCGGTCACCATACAACATCTTTAACAAACAACAAAATATCTAAAGATCATCTTTTAGTCTCAAAAGCCAAAATTACATTGCATTAAAATACTAAAAATAGCTTGGGAAGTATTGCCAGGGCACATCTTAAGACACTACAGAGTTTACTACCATTATGTAAGCAGAAACAGTTGACAGCTCTCACGATTTACTAATTGTCCAGGGATCAAGTATATCAACTTACAACAACAAAGATTAATTTTTAGATCTCCGCACAAGTATGCCAAGGTCAAGATAACTCACCTCTTGGAGTCCTTCAATTGATGACAATGCCATGTCAAAGACTCTTCTTGCATGATCAATTTTGCCAAAAGAAGCTTCCCTTTTGGCATATACACCACAGAGTAACACATCCTACCCAAATTATGAACTAAACGGATTAGAAACCAGAGGTTTACCTAACATTTGGAGACAGCAGCTAAGTTTTTCAGAGGAATGTTAGCCAGCATACTACTTTAAAAAATTAATCAAGCTATAGTTGCAGCATCCGACTTCTGGACCAGCAAACGAATTGTCAATATGTCAAGAAACAGCAAGATACCTGTCTATCACTTTTCAAAAGGGTCTTGGCCAAAGCTCTACATGGTGTAGAAGAATCATTTTTAGTGCTAGATAATTCTTCAGCTAGAAGAGCAGCTTCCTCCAATTTGTGATTCCGTGGAAAAGCAGATAGACTAAGTAATACGGCATTACGGAGAAACTTCATCATATCAGTTCTCTTAGAACTGTCACCAACACCTCCGAGCAGGAACTCCATACCATTACCTGCTAAACTCGGTGGCTTCACTACCATGTCAAAAACTCCTCTCAGATCTTCGGATATAGAACCAGGCAATGACTCCACCATCAGGATTTGCTCAGCCCAACTTGAACTGTTAGTGCAAAGCCTGGAAAGGAAAAGGTAGACCATGACCATGATTCATACTATAGTACCCGTAAAAGCAAGAAGCTAGTGTGGGAATTAGAACAATTGTGACATAGAAGCTTGGGAGAAGCAGATTATATATAAGCACAACCATTTTCTGAATATTATATGCCTAGACTACTCTGTTAACTAAAACTACGGCATCAATTACATGAGAATGTTAGGTGCAACTCCTAGATAAAAGAGATTACAAAGTCGGACACTCCCTCGTACAATGGTTGATCGGGGGTGAGAAATGTAGCTCTTTTTCCACAAGAAAGAAAAACAGCACATGGATAATTTCCAAATGAGACAAGACTTATTGTCCTCTTACTAAGTTAATTGCGCTACTGCTCCATATTGAACCTATGAACCTATTTATTAACTTCTTGCATGACACCAGGGATCCCAACTTTCTAGAGCACCCATATTCATGGGAAAACTAAATGTAACAATTTCTCACTACTTGCTGCTTCTTTCCAACAGTATGTGTGTCCCAGTCACTGCCTTCTTGTGGAGCCTGTATTCCCCAGGAAACAGGCAGATGAGCAATGAAACACATGGTTTAGCAGGCTAAACTTAGTTAAATCTAATTCAGAAATGCAAACACAGAACCGAGACCATTGCATGAAATTATTCTTCTGAATAACAAACAAGTGCTTAGAAAAATTACTAGGTTGGTAAGTTAAATCTACACAGTCCTATTTCTTGAACAATACTCAACGATAGACAATAAGTTAAACTAAACCAATACAACGGATGTGTCACTTCTTATTTCATAACAACTTGAGACGTCCTCCATAATGAAACTGATAGCTCTTCTACATAATGATTTACAGTTAGAA
Source organism: Linum trigynum (assembly GCA_964030455.1). Lineage (NCBI taxonomy): Eukaryota > Viridiplantae > Streptophyta > Magnoliopsida > Malpighiales > Linaceae > Linum > Linum trigynum. The sequence continues at coordinate 12,498,278 of OZ034815.1, read as the reverse complement.
TGTTGCAGGTCTTAGCTTCTTTATACAATACATGGTGGATTTTCAGCTTAAAGGATCAATGCATACTCCAGAACAGTGAGCTATAAAATCACCAATCAGAATGTAAAGAATTGTTCATAGTCCAAAACATCAAAGAAGCTTACCATTGCGGCATGCGGCCACCAAAAAAATCAACAAATTGAGAAACAAGCGAGAAGAGTGCTTCTTGGGAGTTAATTGAGAACAGGAACCGGTTTATGTCTTCATACAGAATAATTCTCAATAACTGCTCGTCAGTTTCTCCACTAGGTATTCCATGCTGATCTGCTTAATTTTAGATTTCAGTTAGAAAATCAACGATTCTCTGCCTATGAAGCACATAGTAGATGATGCCTCCATGTCATTACAGCATGTGACTAATGCACACTAAATGCAAAACAAAAATGAAGCAAATGAGAGGGATAGAGAGACACCTGATTTTCCATGAACAGGCAACCATTGGTTTGCATCACGTAATGACTCTTCTTCCGACCATCTAGCCCAGGTTGAAGTATCTTTAACCTCATCTGTGGCCCCAGAATCCGTATCAATTCCTAGCTGCTTTAACAGTGCTTCAGTGTCATCTTCCTGCTTGTTATCTTCATCTCCACTTAATTCGTGGTTTTCTTCAGTAGCCCCTTCAATATCTGTCGTAGTTTCTGGGTTCTTGTCAGTTCCCTCGAGTTTAGACCGAGGTTCTGACCAGCCGGTCCAACCACCGCTCTCCTCTTCACGTGACATTTCCTCTTTCAAAATCCTTTGTCTATTCTCCTCTTCTTTCTCCAACCACGTCAACCAGCCAACAGCCCTCTCTTCTCCGACTCTTGGAGCGTCGCTATTCCAGAAATGCTCAAATAATCTCAGTTTACCATGTTCACTAACAAGCAATGATGGGCAAAACAAACTAAATTCAATTTCTGCTTGAAATAGAGCCGTGGCCAACTCATGATAACCCGCCTGCCACTCAAACCTACAAAGGCTAACAAATATGTCCACAAGCCCAAGTTCCAGCTGAAGAATGGAAGGATCGAGAGAAGTTGGTTTGACATTTTGGTGAACCTGCAGTAAACAAATACAAACTTAAGAATTAAAAACCCTAGGTTCAAATCTTCGGATCAACATTCAAATAAATATATTATCATAAGAAAAAGGTAAAAGCCTCAGTATCGTGAAGAAATCAGAAGATTGATATTCAATTCCAGAAACCAAAACGAACAAATAAAGGCGATATTATCCCATGATTGATAAGAGGACATAATAAACCTGAAATGCCTACAATAAAAATTCACAGAATCTTACACGGATAGTAGCTTGTATGCATGATACAACTCAAGGCATATGGCTAATAAACAACCTCAATAAGGAGTGCAAGCAGGTTATCAGATATCCTGGAGAACCAAGATATGGTATCCGAAATTGCCAGCAGAGCTTCATTTGTAAATGGAAGAAAAAGATTGCAAGTAGAATTTAGAAAGAACATCAAAGACAACTGAAGATGCCATGGTTATGAAGGAAGTTGGATAAGAACCTGCCTAAACTGCTTGCTGCATGCATTAGATAAAGCTTGAATCGCATGGGCGTACATTTTCCTCATCTCTGAAACCTTAAAACTGGAAAAGTCCCCTCGAATGACATTCAAATACTCTTTCCACAACTTACAGCTTCCAGAATGATGCATAAGAACCCTTTCCCACCTCCCCACAAGCACGTCAGCAGTGTCTCTTCTCTGATAAGCCTTCAGAAGAGAAAGCAATAATTCCTCATTATCAGGGTTGAGCTCAGCCGCCTTTTGCAGTATGCTAATCTTCTTCTCAAGTGTCTGCAGACGAGCAGCTTTCTGTGGCTGCATGTTTGCTACCTTGTCCTGGAACTCAGCAAAGTCTAACCATACTTTTTCATCATGAGGATGCTCTCTAGTTAATTTGTTAAACTCCCGTGTTTTGCGCAGCACCTCATCTTCCCAAGATTCTTCAATAACTGATGCTTTTGAGGATGCAGCCTGATCAACCGCTTCCTGAGGGATCTGGTTATCTAGTAGCGGTATGAAATCGTCTGAGGCTGTGACTTCTGGTTGAACATGTGCAAGGAAACGTAGACGCTTCAAATTCTTGTGGCGTACAAGAGCTGCGTACTTCGGAGACCAGTAACGACCATCAGATTTCAGTTTAGTATCCAAAACATCAACATCAGCATCCCCATCAAATGTAGATCCCTTCTTGTTAGACCAGTAAAACCCTTTAAGGTTAAACCCGTAAGGGCTTGCACTACTATAAGGTTTGTATCGGGGGACATCCATCCTGCATTGTATTAGAAACAGGGTATCAATTTGAAGGTCGCCACGACAACAGCACACTACAACTGTTGAAATTTTGGCTCCATAAAGCTGCTACACTTGATTTCTCAATAAACGTTCCACTCCAAATTTCTAAAGCTGGAATGGGTTCTGTCCAATCCGTAAAGATCCCAGAAGAACTTCTAGAAAACACAAAACTAACCACAAGCAAACAGACCATCCAGAATGAATGCCTGAAGAATGATGAGGCCTTATGTGACTAAGCTGAGTGTTAAATACCTAAGAAAAACAAATTCAGGCTTGCCAATGATGGAAAGTGAAGGAAATGTACCTGTAAAGTGAGCCATAGGCCAAATTATCCCGATCTCCATGAGAATCGAAGTAATAATCTTTTGCTTGTTTAGCATCGGAATCCGCCCAACCCCTAACGTTAGACTTTCTGGAAGCATGATCACCGTATCGATTTTCGCTCCGCTTCCTTTTGCTGCCCTTTGTCTTCTTCTTATTCCTCTTCTTTCTCTCCCTACCGCCATCAGAGGATGATAAATCATAGCGACCACTTTCTTTCGCCTCTTTCACAAACTCGTCGCTTTCATCTTCTTCCAGCAACTCGTACCTCGCCGCTGACGGCTTCGAGCTGTCCTGCCTCCGTCGCTCGGAATCGGAAGCAGAATCGTCTTCAGAATTAGGGTCCCGACGGAGGGAAGTGACGGCGTCGTTTATGGCGCCGATGTCGGCGGTGAAGCTTGCATTCTGTAGCCATTGCGAAGGAGGAAGTGCGGCAGAGGTGGAGGCGTGCAGGGGAGCGGTATCGGAAGCGGCGAAGAGAGGGAAGAGAGACGGATGTACTGCTGTCGATGCTTCAGAATCTGCTTCTGCTTTGCCCTCCATCGATTGCCGTTGGGAAGTTTTGCGGGGGAAATTGGAATGGAAGGCGACTCGTGGCAAGTGAGAGCTACGTTCACGGTGGGAAGTGGAAGTGGAAGAGGAAGACCGATTTCCGGGTAAAAAATCAAAACCCTTATTGCCGGTATATCGCGACATTTTCATTATCACGGAATATCGCGAGTATAAATATATCGTCAGCTTATTGCGTTTCTTTTCCGCAAAACGAGAAACATTTCAGATCCTCGAAACGGAAACCAAAACGCGATAAATTCTGAGAGAGAACATAGCAGAACAGTTTATTAATCATCCAATGAACCCGTTGTTCATTTCTATTCAGAACATAATCCAGAACATGTATGTGCATTGTAAAAAACAGATTATCTCTTCAGAACATCTTCCCAATGCCTTCCTGCCTTGCAACGGATTCATGGACATCCATCCTGCTCCAGCTTCCGACCAGCGGCGCCAGCTGATCGACCTTATCGTACAATCCCAGAAGACCACCTGTGTGTATGAAGAGGACCTTTCTGCCTTCCCACTTCTTTGGATTCGCCTCCATGTCTTTCAGCAACCCGTACGTAGCTTTCCCACTGTTACACATTGTCAAGCAATCAAGCCAATCGCAGCAAATGATAATGATGTCAGTATATACAGAAGAAACCAAGAAACATATGCTCGTTGCCCGTCGAGCCATGATCATCTTCGAATGACTTGGGGGAAAACACAAGAATGTGTATCTAACAGAGTAAGAGTGCTGCACCTGTACACTGGGTCAAGGACAATGCCGGTGGCTGTAGCGACGTCCTTGACAAACTTAATTTCTTCAGAAGTGTTGAGTGCGTAGCCAATGCCTTTGGCCTGTTAAACAGAAAAACCAAAGATTATGTTTCACCCCCTTTCAATACCAGCTCTACAGATGCTGTACCACTCTAATTCGGCCGAGAAACATGCAAAATCTTCATCCCAATAAGATTTATAGAAACACACACACGCCAAAGGGTTGGATAGGACAACGCACATTTTGAATGTCTACAATATCCCGGGCATTGACACCTGCTTTCATTCCATCAACTAGGTCTTGAACAAAGTCATAGAAGTAATCAGGGTCGTCACAAACAGAGAATGCATGGACCTGGACAAATTGGGCACGTGCATTGGAGAGCTGATTAGCTTTCGCGGCTAAAAATATGAGAAGGTAACTACTACTAAAAAAAAATGAGAAGGTCAAGTAGAAGCATAAACCATACTTTTGCTTTCAATCTTCCAAGATGTGATCCCAGAGCCAGACCAGCTATTGTGCCTCCACTATACGGAAAACAAGGAAAATACCATCAACTTCATAGTAGGGTAATGTACGAGCTTCCGATAATATATTTGACAAGTAAAAACTCCAAAATCCCGTCAAAGTTTATCACTCAATTGAGAATGACCAGTCATTAACTTACATATCATTGTAAACAGAGGTAGCAATTAGTCAAGGAAATGTTCATAGTAAGCAACTCCGCATTACAGTTGCAAAGAAAATGAAAGAACTAAGCAACGATACTAGAAAACAGGTCAAAGATAATGAGAGCGGCCATAAGAGGTAGAAACACTTAAATAAGTGAGCTTAGAGCAAGCAAGTGACCTGCCACATGCCACAACAATATCGTCAAATTCTACCTCCCCATTTCCTGCCTCAACCTGCTGCTCAATTTCCCTGATTGCTTCAATATAACCCCTGCATAGTAATTTTTTAGAAAACGTTACATGTAAAACAAGATTATACTGTCCAAACAGGAACTGGAACAACTAGAATTTACTGTACAAAGACACTGTTGAAGACTATCAACTTAGTAAAATGACACATCACAATAAGGGAAGAAAGAGACGGAGTCGAATAAGAGTATATCCATAAACTGGTAGCACAACTCACAGTTTTCACAATATGTGCAACAGGCAAGATAAGCAAACAAAGATCTAAATTTCAGACACAGCTGATTTCTGATTAACAAATCCAACAGAATGGAAACAATACAATTCAACGAAGAAAAAGAATAAGACACCAAATCTATAGCCAGTTGGAAAATGATGTTTAGTTGGAGTAGCAATCTTTACAAACAAAAATCGGGTAAGCCACTGGGGATGGTAATGCTCTGCTATGCACAGATTCGAAGATTGATAAACTTACCATGTTCCCAGGGAGTTTGATCCACCAACAGGGATAACATATGGCTTTCTACCTTCTTTTAACAACTTTTCTTTCAACAAATCAGCGAGCGCCTGGAAACGATGAAACATGCACATATATATCAAGAAAACATAAATGAATGAGATGGGTTCATGTGGATGACAAATCAAGGTGGCATCATTAACCACCAACATTAAAGTTAAGAAAAATAGAAACTGAACAAACTATCCAATCAAGACAATGGATGATACCACCAAAAATATATGTGGTCAATTTTAGCACTTGCGCAATCCTCTCATATTCCCGACTTATAGCTTATGTTATTTTCTAATTATTCTGATAGTCTATTGGATACATCAAGGCGACACATCTTGATTCCTTAAAATTCAATGAAAAGACAGAAAACACTCAATGGAAGCATGCTGCCCCCCCCCCCCCCCCCCCCCCCCCCCCCCCCCCCCCCCCCATCTTCAAACTTCCTGAGATTAAGCTACATGTATGACCACACAGTAGAATACATAAACAAACATAACAAAGATGAAGCAGTCGTGTAAGTTTACCACACTCCCAATCTGTGCATATTCTTCTTTCGAAATGAGTCGAACATGAGCTCCAACCAATCTCTCCACGAGTAAATTGCCTGTTAACCCAGGATCTTGATCCACAACCACCTAGATACGCATAGACAACAGAAAACGAATTCATGTTACAACATATCCACACACTCACCAAAATCACACACTCCCTGTACTTTGTATTCACCTTTAACTAAATGTTGGTCAACTAATCAACAATGGAGTAAGGATTCAATCAACCCACAAATTCAAGCCGAAAGAAAAACCGAACTAGTGAAATTAGAGAACCTTGGAAGTGCGAAGGATGAGATAACAATCCAGCCCAAGATACTTGGCCGCAACAGCAGTGGCACGACAATGGTTGCTCTGAATTCCACCGACCGTAATGACACAGTCGGCGCCCTGGGCCACAACTTCCGCCATCAAAAACTCCAACTTCCTAACTTTGTTGCCACTCAATTGCATCCCCGAGAGATCATCGCGCTGCGATCGGGAGAGCAAATTTGAGCAAATCAGACTTCCCACTGTATATCGTGACTCTACATTTCAAAGTCAAACCATCCAAAAAAAATTCAATCCTGCGTACCTTCAACCAGACCTCGGTGCCTTGGGGCAAATTGGGAAGATTCCATCGATGGATGGGGGTGGGGGAATGGGCGAGGGAGAAGACGTGGGAAGGGATGGGATTGAGATGAGAAGCCCAAGATGGAGGGACGTAGGGCTTCTTCGTCAGAAAATCGAAGGGGGAGCTCGCTGCAACTGTCCTCTGGCTTCTGCCGCTGTTGCCTTCCTCCAATTCCATTCTGTGAGGTTGGGAGTGAGAAGAAGAAATGGTGAAGGATGACCGCCGAGAGGTAGGGGAAGAGGGGCGGAGGAAGAGGGGAGTGGTTGGGAAGATTAGTGGGACGATGATCGGAGGAGGGGAGAGGAGGCCGGCGTGGAGAAAGCGATGGCTCAGCGTCGGCATGTTATTGTCGTCTGTCAGTTAGTCGCTGGAATTTAACCGCCACCATCACTCGGACTCGGGAATGCCGCCGTTGCTTTCTTCGTTTCGGCCATATTTCAGCCGGGAAATTAGAATTCACATTTTTTACTCATTTACTCATGTAATTCCAAATTTATTTACATAAAGGTTATAAATTATAATTCTTGGCACAAATGAAAGTCTTAATTTTTTTTTAAGTCATGATGAGGAGTCTTTCCTCCATCAGAAGTCAAGGGAAACTTGGTTGAGAACTGGGGGACTCAAATTCAGCATATTTTCATAGATCCATCTAAACCAGGCAGAAGAGGAGTACAATAAGGGTTCTGAAAAATGAGTAAGAGGAAAAGATTCAGGAAGTGGAAGAAATGTCCCGAATTGCTGTTAGATTCTATGAAAGATTGCTTGGTGTGGAGGATCCTGAGGTTGAAACTCAAACAGACGAGTATATCTCTGGTTTGCTAAAATGGAAGCTCAATGTGGAACAAACTGAAGATATTTGTGACTCTTTCACAGAGGAGCAGATTAAGGATGTTATATTCAAAATGGATGGAGACAAGAGTCCTGGTCCAGATGGTTTCTCTACGGCTTTCTTTCAATATGCTTGGCCAATCATCGGCTCTGAGGTAACTGCTGCTATTCAATTTTGTTTTGAACAAGATAGGGTGCCTAGACAAGTGAATGCAACTATCCTCACCTTGATCCCTAAAACACCAAACCCCGATGATATGAGAAACTTCAGGCCAATCTCTTGTTGCAACATTTTGTATAAATGCATTTCAAAGCTTATTGCTAATAGGTTAAGCCCCATGCTCCCTGCCCTGATCAGCAAAAACCAAACTGCTTTTGTTAAGGGGAGGCTAATAGGTGAAAACATATTAATGGCTCATGAACTGGTCAGCAAGTACTCTCATACTAATATCTCCCCTAGGTGTGCTCTAAAGATCGATCTAATGAAAGCGTTTGATTCGGTTGACTGGTCCTTCATATTTCAAGTTCTGAAATGCATGGGTTTCCCTGAAAGATTTATTACTTGGATAAGGATGTGTGTCAGTACCCCAATGCTGAGTGTGTGTTTCAATGGGGGCTTAGTTGGTTATTTCCCTGCCAAGAGAGGGTTTAGGCAAGGGGATCCCCTGTCCCCCTACCTATTTGCAGTAGCCATGGAAATATTTACTTGTCTGATTGATCAATCGGTTGTTGCTGGGAGGTTCCCATATCACCCAATGTGTAAAGGAGTTAAACTTACCCACCTCTGTTTTGCTGATGACCTGCTGGTCTTTACTGATGCATCCAACTATGGGATACAAGAGTTGCAGAGAATCCTTGTTCAGTTTAGAAAACTTTATGGATTGAAGTCAAACCCTAGTAAATGTGAAATTTTCTTTTGAGGGTTATCTCAGGGAGAAAGGGTAATTAGAGCTGAAAGATATGGTTATAAATTGGGGGAATTCCCTGTCAGATACTTGGGGGTTCCACTGATAGCTGGTAAATTGAGTTTAACATCCTGTAAACCACTTATAGAGAAGATAGTTGCAAAAATCACAGCCTGGAAAGCAAATCATTATCTTATGCAGGTAGAATTGAGCTTGTGGGTACTGTCCTCTACAGTTTAAACCAATTTTGGATGTCTGTCTTCCTTCTAACTAAAGTTGTGATTAAAGAGGTAGAGAGATTGTGCATGTTAACACCTAAAATTAATTTGGCCGAAATCAAATGCCGCATTAATTAGTCTCGGCATTTAAGTCGATACCGCGGGTAAAAAACGGTGTCGTTGGGAGTCGAGCGGTGTCGCGGAGAACTAAAACGGTACCGCAAGGAAGCTCAGCGGTACCGCGGTACTGCAAACGACACCGCTTACCGAAAAACAAAAGGGCCGCGCGTGGGTATTGGAGAAGGAGTTTTCTCTAATTAATTATTATTTTTATTCGGAAGCGGCACCGAGAAAAGTTAAAACGGTGTCGCGGAATTAAAAACAGCACCGTGAGGAAGCCCAACGGCACCGCTATACAAGCAAACGACAGTGTTTAATAAAAAACAATGTCGCAAAAGGAAAAACAAACGGAGCCGTTTTGGCGCTAACGAGGTCGTTGGTAGTGGACTAGTGATGGCCAGATTAGTTAATTAATATTTTAATGACTTTTTAGCACGGTGCCGTTAGTTGAAAACGATGCCGCAAGAAGAAGGAACGACACCGCGGATTTAAAGACGATGCCGCGAGTGGGCCAAACGATGCCGCAGTTGTTAAAACGACAGCGTTAAATTTAAAGCGGCATCGCAAAGTTCAACAACATCGTAGAAATAGAAAACGATGTTGTTTAATTAAGAACGGCGCCGCGGAGTGAGAGTTTGACAGCGTGCCAACAATGATGGCCGGTTTAATTAATATTTTAAGGATCAGGTAAGACGGTGTCGCTTTAGCCGAAAACGACATCGTGGGAGGTCGACACCGTCGCGATACTGAAACGATGTTGTTTAATTAAAAACAACGTCGCAGTGACGAGAGTTCAGCAATGGCGGATTTTGGCTCAGTGACGTTTTGCACCAAGTTGCCACGTGCTCAAGCGGTTTCGCACTCGTGGGAGTTACGCAACAAGGAGGAAGTTGCCTGCACGGTTGACAGGAGTGAAGACGTGGGAGACAAAGGCGCGAAGGCGGTTACTACGACGAGGAGAAGCGCGAAGTATAAAGATTGGGAAGAGAGAGAAGTTCAAGACGGCAAAATCAAATCACAAACTGCACCTACGCAGATTTATCTTTTTTCTCTCTAGTTTCGTAGAACCGCTCTGTCAAAGAACTCCTTTGCAGAGTCGTAGATCGTAGCTCGTAGTCGTAGTTGCGGAGCTCTCCAGAGGAACCTCCATAGGAGTAGAGGTAACGTAACTTAGAATACTCCCGGTTTGGTTTCTCGTTTCTCGTTGAACACCCTCGTTCGAACGTAGTTTGGAGAGGTGGTGAACCGAGTAACGGTTGTTTGATTAGAAGTCAAAGGTGTATTGATCGAATCAACATCGCCGACACCGGCGGTGGATATTTGACAATCATCTTGGTTTCTGTTTAATCGATCAAATCAACGGCGCCGACATTCGGTGGCGGATATTTGACGGTTTTTGCTGACTTTGGATTTTTGTTTCCTTGAAATCAGAGCGCATTGAACGCGCGAATTTCGCCAACGAAACAAATTGGCACACCTGGTGGGACACGTGTGTTCGGATGGCTCCACGAAGGAAGAATCACGAGGGCGATCTTCCACCAACTTCAGTGGAGGAAGAGCCAATGGTCAATGTAGAGACTGACCAGAGTGGCGGTTCACACGGCGGTTCGAGCAACGACGCCGGAGGGGAAGTGCCAGCAGTGGCGCAAACTGCCAACCAGGGTGAGATAACACGCATGCTTCGCCAAGTCATGGCTGATAACCAACAGGTAAAACTTCACTTAGCCTCTTTGGATGGACGTCTTGATGGTCTTAGTTCTCGGATTGATAGACGTGTTAGCCAAATGGTTGTAGTCGTAGATAAAAACAAAATGGATTTTGAAAGTAACAGACGTGAGTTTAATGATTTTAGAGAGTTTTTGAATAGGCCAGTGCCGCAAACAAGGGCTTTGCCATTAAGCGGTGAGAATCCGTTACACAACGACATTGGCACCAATAGCTTTCCGATCAATGGCGGCCGAGAGACTCAGCCGAGACAGGGTGTTTCGCCGACACCGGTGGTGAACCCAACAAGTCCGTCGAGAGTAAATCCTGGCGAGACCAGCACTGCGGCTACCACTCGTGTTGAGCCGCCACCAGTGCACAATGTGGGTCCACAAAATATTCCGGAGGCCAGACCCTACGTGGCTCCGATGAGCGGTGCTGGTGGTGGAGGAACGATCAACAATGATCATGTTCCGCCACGCGGCTACCCACAAAACGTGCCTCCTCCTCCAAACGGGATTGGCATGGATCCTGGTGGATTTGTACCACAAGGGGGGCAACTTGGGGGGCAAGACGTTAATGCGATTCGAGATCAAGTAGCACAGATGCTGGCAGATCAGTTTGGTTTAGGGATTAGACCAGCGATGCCACCGATGTATCGAAAACCATATCCGTATTGGGTTGATAGATACTACCCCTTTCCACGTGGTTTTCGCGTGCCTGATTTCATCACCTTCAGCGGGAATGGGGATCAGTCCACCGTCGAGCATGTTGGACGATTCACGGTTCAGTGTGGTGATGTGAGTGATTTCTTGAAGTTGCGTTTGTTTGGCAACTCGTTGACCGGCCCTGCATTCGCGTGGTACGTCAACTTGCCATCAAACTCGGTTCAAACTTGGCATCAAATGGAACAAATGTTCCATGCCCAGTTCTACCGTTCTGAGCCAGAAGTAACAATGGCAGACTTGGCACGAATGCGCCAACAGCCAGGAGAAACGATGGAACATTTCTTAACTAATTTTAAAAATGCAAGAAATCGTTGTTTTGTGAACTTGACAGAACGCGAGTTTGTTAAACTTGCCCAGGGTGGATTGAATTTTGAACTTCGTAAAAAGTTTCAAGATAGGGAGTTCTCCGATCTGTTTCAATTGATGTCCTGCGCTGTTAGATATGAATCTCTTCTTCATGAAGAAGAACATAAGAGAAGTGGTTCTCGTGGACAATATTTCCCTAATTTTGAAAACTATGGTGTGAATAACGTCGGCAGCGATGTTGATGAGGTTGAAGTTGATTTGGCCGAGATTGTGCAGGGGAAGCCATATGTGTGTGCTTCTCTGGCCAAGGCCGATGGGGAACCACAAGGTGGAAAGCCCAATCGTGCTCCAATTCAAACTAGGAAATATTCCTTTGATGTTTCAAAATCAGAATTGATTTTCGACCAACTTTACAAAGATGGTCAAATTAAGTTAACTGGGGGGCATACTATCCCGCCAGCTGAAAAGTTAAAAGGGAAACGATACTGTAAATGGCACAACAGTGCATCTCATTCAACTAACATGTGTGTTTTGTTTCGCAATGTTGTGCAGGATGCAATTGAGAAGGGTCGGTTCAAATTCCCAGAGCCGAGGAAGGAGGCCATGATTGTTGACACAGACCCTTTCCCAAACGTGGTCGGCGTCAACATGGTCAATCCCGATTTCTCTAAGATCAACCTGCCACGTTTCAAGCTGGTGGTGGATACAACGCCACCGCCGAGTGGTAGTTCTGATGTGGCCCAAGGTGCTTCATCATCCCAAGTGCAAGAGGGGCCACGCTTGGACCCAGCTGAGGAGGAGAAGCTCTGTGCCCAGTGTCGTGGGAAGCTGAACATTGGGGGAGCAGGACCAAGCCAGTCGGTCCACCAGAGATTGGGACCACGACAGTTCAAACCGAGGTACCCCTCATATGAACGCAGTGTCGAGGGAGTACGTGCACCTGCCTGGGGAAGAGGGCAACGTAGGCAGTGGGTTGCTCAAAGTGCCCAACCTTTCAAAAGTCTGCCTTTTGGACTTGCCCGACCAGTGAGAGGTCCCCCACCTGTCAGGAGAACTTTCAGGATGCCAAATGTGCCACAGGGTGGTTGGCACACCTACGATGTCCGTCGTCAGCAGCCCATCGCAGTTAACGCGATGACAAGGACGCAGTATCGAAGGTACCTCCGCAAGAATGCTCAAGGAAGGAGGATTGCAAACTTGCAAGCAAATGTGAACGTAGACAACTCTACCACGGGTCTGAGAGTGACTGTGGCCGGTGCTGGAAAGGTTGTCGAGGACAACCTGGACGGGAACGATCAGGGAGTCCCGGGAGAGGCTGAGTACGAGGCTGAGTTGGATGACTCCCTCATCGAAGAGGAGATGCTGGAATTGGAGGATTCAAAGTCGAAATTCGATCGGAAAAACAAGGATGATGATGATGACAACCAAGGTGCACCCATGACGATCCAGTTTGGAAGTCTACCACCGGTGGTGGTGAACAACTACATCTTGCCTCTGATTTTCCACATTGATTTGGAAAATTAGGGAGAGGATGGCGAGGTCGTGATGGAGGTTGAGGAGTTGGACGAGGCTGCTCAAGAGGTCAACGTCGCTGAGCTAGTGAGCGGTTTTGCTCAACTGACTTTAGAGGAGGAGAATGAGGAGCCAGCGGCGGCAGAGCTGGTTGGCGAGTCTGCGGATCTGCCAATCAAGGCTGAGCCGTGGAGTGCAATGATGGCTTGCACGAATGGTCGAATTGACTTGGCAGTAGAGTCAGCCAAACAGAACAAGAGTTCGCAGCGGATCCTGAAAGAACTGTACGAAGCTGGCCACAAAGCTGTTGGGCTACTGGGCGAAGATGGGAGAAGATATCCTTTTTACGTGTTATATCAAGGCCCGAAAGAGTCAACTAGTGTGCCAGTGGAGAACATCACATGGGGGTCAGACTTCGACGAGCTGGAGAAATCTCTTCGAGCTGCAGAAGCGAAAGGGAAAGCCGTGGACAAAGGAAACACGAGTGAGAAATCAAACAGGGTCGTTGTTTCAACGAGCCCGAGCCGAAGATGATGCGTCATTTGAGACCTCTCTACATCAAGGCCACACTTGATGACGTACCAATGTCGAGGGTCTTGGTTGACAATGGTGCTGCAGTAAATGTGATGCCAACAAGGATGCTAAAGAAGTTGGGCAAGAGCACTAATGACCTGATCCCAACGGAAGTGTTTGTGACAAGTTTCAATGGCGGGTCCACTTCTGCCAGGGGAATCCTCCCAGTTGTCGTGGGAGTTGGGTCACAGAAGCGGATGAGTGCTTTCTTCGTGGTGGATGGAATGATAAGTTACAATGCACTACTCGGGCGGGATTGGATCCACGCCAACAAGTGCGTTCCTTCATCGCTGCATCAGTGTTTGATGCTCTGGAATGAAGACGGTATGGTTGAAGTGGTCCAGGCTGACGCAAAGCCGTTTGCCGTTGGGGCCAACGTGGCTGAAGCTTATTTGTACCATGGAGATTTTGGGCCACTCAAAATCAGGAGTGGGGATGGAGGAACGCCTAACTTCATAGTGTCAAGTGCACAGGTGTTGAGTAAGGCGTGCTTGGACCCATTGTCCGAAATCGTGAGACCATCGATGATCACATTAGATGATCCACTAAAAGCTGATGAACAAGTCAATGATGAGTGAACCACCTCGAGAAAAGGTGGTGGAGGCCGAGATCACGGCCTTGCGGGAGAAGTTGGCCTTCTATCAATGTGAACAGAGGCTTGTCTGTATGGAGCCTGTCTTGATGGCCGACTGTGTTCCCGACGATGATGACTTGCCGACCAACGGCGAGGGTGTGAGTGACGAAGTGGAGAAGAAAAGCAACTTGGCTGCATGTGACATTTTAGAGGAGATCAACCTTGGCACGGAGGAGGATCCACATCCAACCTTCATCAGTACTGGTTTGCCAGAGTCTGACAGGTACGAGTTAATTGAATTCCTTAAAGAGTTTAAAGATTGCTTTGCATGGGATTATCATGAAATGCCTGGTCTCGATAGGAAGTTAGTTGAACATAGACTTCCGATTAAAGAAGGGTATAAGCCACATAGACAACCACCTAGGCGGTTTTCGCATGATATCCTACCTGAAGTGAAAAAGGAAATTGAACGTTTAATGGAGGCTAAGTTTATCAGGACTGCTAGGTTTGTGTTGTGGTTGTCGAACATTGTGCCTGTTAGAAAGAAAAATGGCAAAATACGTGTTTGTGTGGATTTTAGAAATTTGAACAATGCTACGCCGAAAGATCTGTATCCCATGCCGGTGGCTGACATGTTAATCGATGCCGTAACCAGGCATGTCAGGTTTTCTTTCATGGACTGTTACTCGGGCTATAACCAGATATACATAGCCGAGGAGGATGTACACAAAACGGCGTTCCGGTGTCCAGGATTCATTGGCTGTTTCGAGTGGATCATGATGCCATTTGGGTTGGCCAACGCCGGGGCAACTTACCAACGAGCCATGAACGCAATATTTCATGACTTGATTGGCGAACTTGTCGAAGTGTACGTGGACGACATCGTCGTCAAATCAAAGGTGACAAACCACCACCTTGCTCATTTGCGCAAAGCATTTCTGCGCATGCGTGTTCATAAGTTGAAATTAAATCCGCTCAAATGTGCGTTTGGCGTGAGTGCAGGAATTTTTCTTGGTTTTCTGGTAAACCAGCGTGGAATTGAAGTAGATGGCAATAAAACAAAAGCCATCATCAATGCCGCACCACCATCTAGTAAAAAAGAGTTGCAACGTTTCCTCGGCCAGGTAAATTACATTCGAAGATTTATCTCGAATTGTGCTGGCCGGACTCAAGTGTTTTCCTCATTGCTGAAGTTGAAAAAGGAAGACAAGTTTGTATGGAGGGAAGAACATCAACGTGCTTTTGATGATATCAAGAGATACCTGGCGACACCGCCGGTAATGAACTCTCCCAAAGCAGGGGTGCCGCTGAAGTTGTACTTGTCGGCCACAGATACCTCTGTGGCGTGTTTGTTGGCTCAAGACAATGAAGCAGGCAATGAAGAAGCCATTTATTATCTAAGTAGGCTTCTGAACGAGGGTGAGAGAAAGTATTCCCCCATAGAGAAGTTATGTTTAGCGTTGTATTTTTCTTGTACAAAGCTACGCTACTACCTGGTCCCTGTCCAGGTACAACTCATTTGCCAAACAGATTTGATTAAATACATGCTATCTCGGCCAATTATTCATGGCCGAATTGGCAAATGGACCTTGGCTCTGTCTGAATTTAATTTAGAGTATGTACCCCAACGAGCCATGAAAGGGCAAGCATTGGCGGACTTCTTGGCAGATCATCCCTGCATTGAGGTGCCAATCGATCCCGTAGAAGTCTGCGAGGTTGGGATAACGCCGTGGATCCTTTATTTTGATGGATCGAAAACTCGTGGCGGTGCTGGAGCTGGCGTGATGTTGAAAGCACCATCAGGCCGAGCCATGCATTTTGCTTTCTCATTGGATTTTCCTTGCACCAACAACCAGGCCGAATACGAAGCTTTGGTGGTCGGGCTGGAAATGCTCATTGAGCTTGGAGTCCGCAACGTGGATGTTAAGGGAGATTCACAATTGGTGGTTCATTAGGTCCGCGGCGATTTTCGCTGTATCAACAACGTTCTAGAAACGTACCTGGACCACGTATTGTCGTTGACAACCCACTTCGACAGTATGGCGATCAACTTTGTTCCCCGAATGGATAATAGCGAAGCCAACTATCTTGCACAAATGGCTTCGGGATTTAAAGAGTTTGCGAAAAGCAATGCCGTAGAACAGATAGTGGTGCAAACACTTAAGCCCCTGCGGGAGCGATTGAGAGTCGAGCAGGTTTGCGTAATAGAGAAAGACGCCGATGACTGGCGTGCACCACTGTTGTGTTACTTGCAAGATCCAAACAAGGCTGTTGACCATGCCGTCAAGTTTAGAGCAAGGAGCTACGTAGTTTTGGATGAGACCTTGTATAAACGCAGACCTGATGGGTTATTGTTGAAATGCTTGGGGGCAAAGTGGCATTGCAAGCCATGGCAGAAGTGCATGAAGGAATATGCGGAGCTCACCAAGCTGGTCCTTCCATGCGATGGATTCTACATCGTTATGGATACTACTGGCCCACCATCGGGCCAGATTGTGCCGCCTATGCCAAGGGCTGCGAAGCTTGTCAACGTCACGGTCCTGTTCAAAGAGCACCGGCGGTTGATCTGAAATCCATAATCAAACCGAGGCCATTTTATGGTTGGGCCATGGATTTGATTGGTATGATTTATCCCCCATCATCAAAGAAACATGTGTTCATAATCTTGGCCACTAACTACTTCACTAAGTGGGTGGAGGCCAAACCGTTGAAGGTGGCGAACCAAGAGGAGGTGATTTCTTTCATACTAGAACATATTGTCCACCGATTTGGTTTGCCAGCAACGATAACGGCGGACCAAGGAACCGTGTTCACTGGGGGGCAAGTTATGGAGTTCGCGGCGGAGCGGGGGATAAAGATCATCCATTCCACGCCGTATTACGCACAAGCTAATGGGCAAGCGGAAGCATCCAACAAGGTCGTGAAAAATATTTTGACAAAGATGATTGAGGATAATCCGCGACGTTGGCATGAAATTTTATCAGAAGCGTTGTGGGCATACAGGATGTCCCCACGGAGCAGTACGAGAGTGAGCCCATTCTCGTTAACTTACGGTCATGAAGCATTCCTTCCCGTGGAGGTGACAGTCAACTCACTCCGGTATATGAAGCAACACGAGTTAACACCTGAGGAGTATCATGAATCGATGATGCTCGAGCTCTGCGATCTTGATGAACTACAACTACGCGCCCTCGATAATGTGCAAGTACAGAAAGCAAGAGTGGCAAGGGCTTATAACAAGAAGGTTCAACACAAATCATTCGAGGAGGGCGAACTGGTTTGGAAAGCTCACTTGCCGATTGGAGAAAAAGATCCCAAGTTTGGAAAATGGTCGCCAAATTGGCATGGACCATTCGTGGTGCATTCTGTGCGTCCTAATGGAGCATACTTGCTGAAAGACTTGGATGGAGTGATGCATGAGCGTTTCATAAATGGCAAATATTTAAAGCCATATGTGTCGTCCCTATGGGACGCAGCTGGTCATTAATCTAAACAATGACGAACAACCATGTGCTAAAAGGGAGTGGCTTGGTCGGCCACCAAGCTTGCACAATATGGTTGAATAGTATGCGATTGGCGAAGTATGCAACAAATACACCAATTTGCCAACTCAGTTACTAATAAAGGGAAATTTTTAATGCCTTTAAGGCCAGCGGCAGGGTTCACCCAAGTCCAGCCGGCGTGGCATCGCTATTTGATGCCAAACGTTTCTTTCGTATCAAACGAAGCTGTTTTTGCTACGAGAAGCAGGCATGGGTAACAGTGTTGTTGGGCATAGACGATTTGGTACTTGGCATAAGAAAAATTAAGAAGGCTATCGTGGCTAGAACTAGCCAGTCTGCCATGCTCAAACACGGCCGTCGAGGTTAGAGCGACGTTACGGATTAAAGAAAAGAGAGCGACCGTTTGCCAAAATTAGATAAACAATGATGAGCAAACAAAGTTGTTCATAGGTCGAGTTAACATGGCAAATAGGAGTATGTAATCCGAGAAACGATGCCAAAAAAAAAATCAAAGTAAATTCCGAAATGCATTAAAGAAATTCTTTAGGATTCGGCGAGCTGCTGGGCAATGCGGGATAGAGTGGTGCGGACCCGAATGAAAAAGCTTTGCACTGCTTGCAGCTCGGCCTGTGCTTCTATCTCCGCATGAGTGGGGTCAGTGGCGATCCTGGCCGCATCCTCACGTTGCATCTGTTCAGCCCCTTCGACAAGAGTCGGCATTGTACTTGCTCTAACCACCCGCAGAGCTGGTGCCACGGCTTTCCCGCGTTCCACTAGGTCTTAATATGGTTTGGTCACTCATGGAAGTCACCAGAGGAATGCTAAGAAATTGGTCCATCATCTTCAATGCTTCTCTGACTCGGCATCGAAGTTCAGCCATGGGTGACGTGGGGAGTGAGCTAGATGATTCCATCGCAGTGTTGAAGCCGTACCTGGTGTCAAAATCGGCGGTGTTCTGCTGCAAAAGGAAGCAAGGGTGTGAGTAGGAGGTTAGCTAAAAGATGGTCGCGTAGTCGCGTAGTATGAGAAAGCATGAGTAAAGCTAACCTCGACGACGGGAGTGGTGCGAAGAGATGGAGGGGGGTGAGTAAGTTGATGATGACTTTCCACAACTGCAATAATTAAGGTTTCAAGAGGGCGGTGAACACTTACATGAGTAATGCGAGAGTTAAAATATGAATGTCACAGCAAGCATAAAGAGGAGTGCGAGGACGAGGACCGTACCTGCCGCCGTTTCAAGTTAGTATTGAATGCTGATGTAGTTGAACCACCATTGTGGCCAGGAGCAAGCCGGGCGAGAATATCAGATAACGACTTGCCGAAAATGCGGGATGCTAGTGGACTCCATGCATCCTTGAACTGGGGCGAGACTTTATTCACCACGTTATTATGAGGAGGAAAGTATTGTGCAGATTCTTGGTAACCTCGTACCTCCATAATTTGTCCGGCGGTAAGCTCCGAAGAGCGGGTGTGGAATGTTGGAAAATTCAAGGACGGGGGAGGTAACATAGGCCATGCTTGAACGAGGTTGAATTGTCGAGCTGCAAGTTGAGGGTTGTACGTCTCAATACTGAGTACTTCTGAGCCGGTAGGAGCAAAGAGGAGGTCTCGGGCTGTCAGGTAGCGTTTGCGCTCCTCGATGAACTCATGGAAAGCGGCGGCAGCGGGATCACCTCGCGGTGGTGGCTCGTCAAAAACGAGTTTGAAAGAAGCGGGGCCGAATTTCCGTTCCGCGAAAGGAGTGAAGCTGGGAATCTCTCGGACCTCATAAAAGAAGGTAAAATAATTAGTAAAAGTCCCCTTTCGCAAAGCTGCTTTAGCCAAGCAATGGCCATATGTGAGCATGGTGGTATCTTGAACTGCTGTTTGTAGAGCTGGTAGAGGGTCGCGAGTCGCCGGGAAATAAGCATGCAGCCAAAGTTGTAGTAGCCATAGAGGGCCAGCACTGAGGATGCCACATGCATCTGGAGCCTCCTTGACACGGTTCACGATGGTGTACAGACCGCGATAGAGGTGGCTGAGCACAATTTCATCAAGATTGACGCACTCGCCGGTGAAGATTGCAGAGGTGGTATGCGCATCCGTGATGGGTCGTTGGGTGCAAAGTACGAATCGACCAAACCAGTAATGAAGGAAGGCAACCCGCTCTCTGTCAGATACGGGTTCACCCGGAATGACTAGCGCGTTGTTGTTGTAGAGCGATTCGTAGGATCGGTCAAAAGCTATCGAGGTAGCTGGGTCCAAGGCTCTCCTTGATTGCACACGCGGCTTTGATATGCCAGTCAGGGCCGCTATGTCGAGCAGGTTGATCGTCATCAACCCCAATGGGAGCACAAAACAATTAGATTCCGTGGACCAGAAGCAGATGGCGGCTTTAAACAGCTCGGGATCAGGTTTTGGCGGCTCCAAACACAGAGAAAGAAATCGGTCGAGGCCTAATGCCCGCCATTGAGAGACAGTTGTTGCATCATTGACCAACCGACCATGCCAACATTTAAAGTCCGGATCCGAGGTGGCCAATGCAGGGAATATTCGGGTCTTCCGTGTAAAGAGTGGGCTGATGACGGGGAGACGAAACAAAAGCTGAGATTCGTGAATTGGAAAAACGTCCAATAGCTCCATGATGGCAGTGGTTCGGTCATGAATGAGGGGACCAAGCCAGCCCTCCTCATTGTCGTCTCTCGATACTGTCTCAAGAGTGAAGTCAGCATCGGCTAGGTTTCCTAGGAAATCCCGTCGTTCCCCCGGAGATAACGGGAGGAGAGCTGCGGCAAGGCTACATTCGCAAAGAGTTGAGTTGGGTTAGTGATGCAGCGGCGGCTATTCACCATAACAGGCATTAACTGGGAGAGAACAAGGCTTCAATATTAATGTGGAGTTAGGGAAGCAGAACTTACTCGGCGAGCGACGAGAATCCTGGCAATGACATGATGATGACTTCAGCGGCGCAGAAATCTGAGGTACGGTTTTCTGCTCAGTGAATTGTTGTTGGTGGAAGTTTTGCTTTGTTTTTACTCGGATAAGTTTAGGGTTGGCACTTGTGACCTATTTATGGGGAATTGCCGCGGTGGAGCGAAAAGAGATAGTGTCCTTTTTGGTTTAGGATTACGACATTGGAAGGGATTAGGAAAAGGATTCTATCCGCATTGGTTAGCCCAAAATCAACGCCGCGAGACTGGTTGTAAAAAATTAAATAATAATAATAATAATAATAATAATAATCTCAGCGCTGCCTCCGTTGCTAGCAGCCATGAAAAAAAAAATCAGCTCTGCCGCTGTTTCCAAGCAGCTCAGGCGGAGAATAAAAAAAAATTATTATTAAAAGCTGCCGCTAATGCAAAGTTGTAAACAGGCCTGACACAAAAAAAAAATTTTAATAGCCAGACCCGATCGGTTTGAGCTAAATAGGGTTGCAGTCCTGCGTAGCTGTTGCAACTCGCAACGAGACTGTTTCTTTGGCCTAAATAGCGTTGTCGAGCTAGCTTGGCATATTAATAATATGGTGAAATGCCATTGCTTGGAACGCCAAAGCAGTGCTGCGTTGTTAAGCCCGGCCAGAACAATGGTGGTTACTGAAATATTAGTGCGAGTAGAGAAAATTTTTCGGCATTGATGATGAACTAAAATAATAAAAAAATTCCGATTGTCCAAGAGAGCAAACCGAGTGCAAAAGAAACATTAGCGGCCGCACGAGCATGCCGAAACAAAATAAATTCAGTTCGAAATAAATAGAGGCTGAAAGTAAATGTACGAGATACTAAAGCTACTAGCCATTGAGATGCTTGGCAATATAAGCTAGTTCCGCTCGCAAGGTGTCAAGACCGGTTCTTGTTGTT
Source organism: Linum trigynum (assembly GCA_964030455.1). Lineage (NCBI taxonomy): Eukaryota > Viridiplantae > Streptophyta > Magnoliopsida > Malpighiales > Linaceae > Linum > Linum trigynum. The sequence continues at coordinate 12,476,902 of OZ034815.1, read as the reverse complement.
TGCCGAAGTTGAACGGCTTGCGCCTGCTTGATCTCATGCTTGTCATCGACCAAGGTTGTCTCCTGCGCCGCTAGTGTCTGAGTTTCAACAGTGAGAGCTGTAATAGAGGCCTGAATTGCTGTGTCTTGGGAGACATCTCCGGCCAGTTCTTTTTTCTTGGCATGCACGTCCGCCTCGAGTCTGATCAATTCGGCCTTCATCGCAGCAATTTTAAGTTCATCTGACAAAATTTCTTGCTCACGAGTTGCGCACTGCTGAGATCGAGCATCGTATTGAGAGGATAGATCTTTGAAGCGCGCGGTGTTGGCAACGAGCTGCGCCTTGATGGATTGAAGGGCCGATCCTCTTTCGGCACTGTTCTTTTCCAGCTCGAGAGCGTCGTGAGCACACTGTAGGTATTTTTGCGCAAGTTGTTGAGCTCGCTTGGCCGTAGTCGTCTCTTCTAGGCCAAGTCCAGGCAGGATTTCGGAAGCACCTAGTCCTCCCAATACAGAAAAAGCTGATTCAAGCTCGCTTGGTTGTGGAGGATTAACCGCTTCTTCTAAAGATAGAGAGAGAAATTGGGTAATCTTGACGATAGCATCTTTTATGGCTTGGGTTCGTGGATCAAGGTGGACTTCCGTGGAGAGTGGAGGTCGAGCTTTAGCCAAGGAGGCAAAGAACTGCCCTGCAGTCTCCAGGGTGGACTCCATGCATCCTTGAACTGGGGCGAGACTTTATTCACCACGTTATTATGAGGAGGAAAGTATTGTGCAGATTCTTGGTAACCTCGTACCTCCATAATTTGTCTGGCGGTAAGCTCCGAAGAGCGGGTGTGGAATGTTGGAAAATTCAAGGACGGGGGAGGTAACCTAGGCCATGCTTGAACGAGGTTGAATTGTCGAGCTGCAAGTTGAGGGTTGTACATTTCAATACTGAGTACTTCTGAGCCGGTAGGAGCAAAGAGGAGGTCTCGGGCTGTCAGGTAGCGTTTGCGCTCCTCGATGAACTCATGGAAAGCGGCGGCAGCGGGATCACCTCGCGGTGGTGGCTCGTCAAAAACGAGTTTGAAAGAAGCGGGGCCGAATTTCCGTTCCGCGAAAGGAGTGAAGCTGGGAATCTCTCGGACCTCATAAAAGAAGGTAAAATAATTAGTAAAAGTCCCCTTTCGCAAAGCTGCTTTAGCCAAGCAATGGCCATATGTGAGCATGGTGGTATCTTGAACTGCTGTTTGTAGAGCTGGTAGAGGGCCGCGAGTCGCCGGGAAATAAGCATGCAGCCAAAGTTGTAGTAGCCATAGAGGGCCAGCACTGAGGATGCCACATGCATCTGGAGCCTCCTTGACACGGTTCACGATGGTGTACAGACCGCGATAGAGGTGGCTGAGCACAATTTCATCAAGATTGACGCACTCGCCGGTGAAGATTGCAGAGGTGGTATGCGCATCCGTGATGGGTCGTTGGGTGCAAAGTACGAATCAACCAAACCAGTAATGAAGGAAGGCAACCCCCTCTCTGTCAGATACGGGTTCACCCGGAATGACTAGCGCGTTGTTGTTGTAGAGCGATTCGTAGGATCGGTCAAAAGCTATCGAGGTAGCTGGGTCCAAGGCTCTCCTTGATTGCACACGCGGCTTTGATATGCCAGTCAGGGCCGCTATGTCGAGCAGGGTGATCGTCATCGACCCCAATGGGAGCACAAAACAATTAGATTCCGTGGACCAGAAGCACATGGCGGCTTTAAATAGCTCGGGATCAGGTTTTGGCGGCTCCAAACACAGAGAAAGAAATCGGTCGAGGCCTAATGCCCGCCATTGAGAGACAGTTGTTGCATCATTGACCAACCGACCATGCCAACATTTAAAGTCCGGATCCGAGGTGGCCAATGCAGGGAATATTCGGGTCTTCCGTGTAAAGAGTGGGCTGATGACGGGGAGACGAAACAAAAGCTGAGATTCGTGAATTGGAAAAACGTCCAATAGCTCCATGATGGCAGTGGTTCGGTCATGAATGAGGGGACCAAGCCAGCCCTCCTCATTGTCGTCTCTCGATACTGTCTCAAGAGTGAAGTCAGCATCGGCTAGGTTTCCTAGGAAATTCCGTCGTTCCCCCGGAGATAACGGGAGGAGAGCTGCGGCGAGGCTACATTCGCAAAGAGTTGAGTTGGGTTAGTGATGCAGCGGCGGCTATTCACCATAACAGGCATTAACTGGGAGAGAACAAGGCTTCAATATTAATGTGGAGTTAGGGAAGCAGAACTTACTCGGCGAGCGACGAGAATCCTGGCAATGACATGATGATGACTTCAGCGGCGCAGAAATCTGAGGTACGGTTTTCTGCTCAGTGAATCGTTGTTGGTGGAAGTTTTGCTTTGTTTTTACTCGGATAAGTTTAGGGTTGGCACTTGTGACCTATTTATGGGGAATTGCCGCGGCGGAGCGAAAAGAGATAGTGTCCTTTTTGGTTTAGGATTACGACATTGGAAGGGATTAGGAAAAGGATTCTATCCGCATTGGTTAGCCCAAAATCAACGCCGCGAGACTGGTTGTAATAAATTAAATAATAATAATAATAATAATAATAATCTCAGCGCTGCCTCCGTTGCTAGCAGCCATGAAAAAAAAAATCAGCTCAGCCGCTGTTTCCAAGCAGCTCAGGCGGAGAATAAAAAAAAATTATTATTAAAAGCTGCCGCTAATGCAAAGTTGTAAACAGGCCTGGCACAAAAAAAAAAAATTTAATAGCCAGACCCGATCGGTTTGAGCTAAACAGGGTTGCAGTCCTGCGTAGCTGTTGCAACTCGCAACGAGACTGTTTCTTTGGCCTAAATAGCGTTGTCGAGCTAGCTTGGCATATTAATAATATGGTGAAATGCCATTGCTTGGAACGCCAAAGCAGTGCTGCGTTGTTAAGCCCGGCCAGAACAATGGTGGTTACTGAAATATTAGTGCGAGTAGAGAAAATTTTTCGGCATTGATGATGAACTAAAATAAAAAAAAAATTCCGATTGTCCAAGAGAGCAAACCGAGTGCAAAAGAAACATTAGCGGCCGCATGAGCATGCCGAAACAAAATAAATTCAGTTCGAAATAAATAGAGGCTGAAAGTAAATGTACGAGATACTAAAGCTACTAGCCATTGAGATGCTTGGCAATATAAGCTAGTTCCGCTCGCAAGGTGTCATGACCGGTTCTTGTTGTTTGCCGAAGTTGAACGGCTTGCGCCTGCTTGATCTCATGCTTGTCATCGACCAAGGTTGTCTCCTGCGCCGCTAGTGTCTGAGTTTCAACAGTGAGAGCTGTAATAGAGGCCTGAATTGCTGTGTCTTGGGAGACATCTCCGGCCAGTTCTTTTTTCTTGGCATGCACGTCCGCCTCGAGTCTGATCAATTCGGCCTTCATCGCAGCAATTTTAAGTTCATCTGACAAAATTTCTTGCTCACGAGTTGCGCACTGCTGAGATCGAGCATCGTATTGAGAGGATAGATCTTTGAAGCGCGCGGTGCTGGCAACGAGCTGCGCCTTGATGGATTGAAGGGCCGATCCTCTTTCGGCACTGTTCTTTTCCAGCTCGAGAGCGTCGTGAGCACACTGTAGGTATTTTTGCGCAAGTTGTTGAGCTCGCTTGGCCGTAGTCGTCTCTTCTAGGCCAAGTCCAGGCAGGATTTCGGAAGCACCTAGTCCTCCCAATACAGAAAAAGCTGATTCAAGCTTGCTTGGTTGTGGAGGATTAACCGCTTCTTCTAAAGATAGAGAGAGAAATTGGGTAATCTTGACGATAGCATCTTTTATGGCTTGGGTTCGTGGATCAAGGTGGACTTCCGTGGAGAGTGGAGGTCGAGCTTTAGCCAAGGAGGCAAAGAACTGCCCTGCAGTCTCCAGGGTTGGCTGCGCCTGCAAAACCAGAGAAAGAATGGTCAAAAAATGTAACCGCGAAGAAAGGATCACTATAAAGAAGGATGAGTAGTTAGGGTTACCGTCATTGCTGTGTTCGGTGAAGTAACACCGACGGTAGATAGAGCGGATCGGGAAATGTCGGTGAATGGAGATGATCGAGCTGCCAAGGATGTGAAAGATGGTAGGATCGTGCTAGCGGAGGAGGTGCGCGTAGCTGGCAAAACGAAGCTGGCGGGTCGGAGAATCGGACTCTGAATGGCTAGCCTGTCCCGCAGGGCTGTTGCTGTCACGATCAGGAGTCGAATCTGTTAAGGTGTCCCCATCATCGTCGGAGTCAGCCTCGGATTCAATGCTCATGCTATCGGAGGTAGAGTCGTTTTTGTCATCGGATTCCTCATCCCCGTGATCCTACAAAGAAAGAGGGTTGCTTAAAAGGGCGCCTAGTCCAGGAAAGAAAAACGGAAGCATGACAAGTATAGCTACATCACGACAAAACGAAGGGAATGCTATTGGTTTCTCAAGGGAAGCCGTGAAGAAGGAATTACCTCAAGAGGGGTGATCGGACGACTCTGTTTGGCAGGGCGAGTATCACCAGAAAGTTTCCCACAAGATGCGCGGGAAGGATAGCCGTGTAAATTGGCTAAAGAAGAGGACCGCAGAGGAAAATATATATATAATAACCGAAATGAGGAGTAGGTACATACATGCTCGGCGTTTGGCTGAATCCGGATGGGGAGATGCATCGCCATCGTTGTCGTCAGTTCCGTCGAGCCCGCACTGGGTGATGCGATTGATGACATTGGCCGTCGGTTCTTTGAAGTAACGAAACTCTTTAGTATTCCAGGCCAACCTATACGGCGATGTCACGGCACCCTCAGTTGCATTGAAGTGCTTGAATGCGTTGGGAAGCAAAAAGTCCCGGCAGGCTTCCACGTCCGCGATGCCCTGCGCAGGGAGTGATGCTATCCGAGTATACAGTCGTGGGTAATTCTTCGAGAAAGCAAGCGCAAGAGGCCATTGTTGCACCAATCCGAACTGGCGGGAAGAAAAGTGTGGGTTGTAGACCTCGATGCTGAGATCGGCCAAAGCTCTAGGGGCAAAAAGCATGTCTCTAGCCACTATCCAACGAGCCCATTCTTCCATGTACCAGTTGTAATCGTCAAGCGAGCCATCCTCTCCTGTTGGTTTTTGGCTAAAAACGAGTTTGAAAGAGGGAGGTCCAAAAAACCGGGCCTCAAAAGGGGTGAAATTCTCTATACTTCTGGCCTTGTAGAAAATCGGGAAGTATATGGAGAAGTCCTTCTTTAGTGGAATAGCTTTGGCATAATAATGGCCGTAGGATAGGATCCCGACATCGGAGACCATGTTGACGGGCGCTGGCAACGAACTTCGCACGACGGGGAAGTAAGCATATAACCACAGCTGCACTAGCCAAAGGGGGCCTGCGCCGGTGACTTCCCTCTTCACAGTGGCCCTTTTTATTTGTTTGACGGTCAAATACATGCCCCGGTAGAGATGACACAGTACGATCTCCGCAAGGTTGATGCATCTTCCAACAGAAATCTCGGAGGAAGTCTCGGTGTCTTGCACGAGTTTGCTGCCGCCTCGACAAAGAATGAACTTATTTAGCCAGTAGTGAATGAAGTATGCTCGCTCCTTGTCCGTGACCGGTGCCGCAGGGTCCGCCGGGGAATTAGTGTTGTAAATAGAGCGATAGGAGCGATCAAAGTGACCCGGGTTGTTGGGGATGAAAGGTGTTCTAGCAACGGCGGGAGGTCGGCATCTCGAGAGACCGGTTAGTGCGACAAGATCCAGTAGGGTGATGGTCATGGTCCCCAGTGGAAATACGAAACTGTTGGATTCGGTGGACCAGAAGCATATGGCAGCCTTGAATAGATCTACATCTGGTTGGGGGAGATTGGCGCAGAGAGACAAGAAGCGATCGATGCCTGCGTCCCTCCATTGAGCAGCGGTGGTTTCATCAGCGAGCAGGCGAGAGTACCATCTCACAAAGTCCTTGTCGAAGAGAACCCATGAAGATAGAGGTCGTTTCGGCTTCTGTTGAGTGAAGTATGGATTGTCGGTGGGTGAACAACGAAGGAGGAGCTGAGCGTGAGCAGTGGGGTAAATGTTCAGATCGGCCATGGTTGGATCGACGGGGTTGGTGATAGCAGGACCGTGCAATCCCTCTCCTTTGTCTGTTAGTGAAAGAGTGTCAAGTTCGATGGCGTGAGAGCTATCCAGGTTCCTTCATCTTTCCTGTGGATCGTCAATACTGCATACGTGAGCTGCGAGGTCGACTGGAGGGGGCCTGTCAAGAGAAGAGGCTAGCAAGTAAAAGTTAAAAGGCGGGGGAGTAATTCGATTTAAAGAAAGACAGGGCAGTTGGGTACATGGCGGTTCACGTATGAAGCATGCATGGAATAATCAAGGAAAGCAGCAAAGATAGAGGCATGCCGTACAGGAAGTAAAGCACCAACATCGGCTAGCGGGAATGAAAAGGTACGAGTAATTTACATTGGTCATATGCCAAGTTGCATAACATATACAGGGGCGCCGAAAATAATGAATAAATAATAATAATAATATTAACAAAAAAAAAGAGAGAGAAAGAGTTTGGCGTGAAAAATTAAGTACCGGATTTGAGGAGGTACTCGACCGCCAGGAGCCATGTTGGGGCCTTGATGTGTGTTGACAAGGTTGGGGTTGCGTGCTCGAGGAAGAGTCGATGGCGGGGTGGAGAGCTTTGCCGAAATTCAACGGTGATGAATGGGAATGATGAGGGTAGCAAGGCTGTTTGTTTATAGAGGATGAGAGTAAATGCCCAAACCGGTATGGAAAAGGATACTTGAAGCCTTTCCACCGCAGGAAAGGGATAGAGATTTGTTTGCTTTCCTTGATGAGAAAATAAAAATAAAAAAAATGCTATGCAGCGCTGCCCGCTGTTTCCCCAGCCGTGAAGAAATTTTTTTTTTTTCCAGCTCTGGCGGAAGGCACAAAAAAAAATCAGTTCTGCCGCAACAGCTCTGGCGGCAAATTATAAAAAAAATATAAATAAATAAATAAATAATCATGCAGCGCTGCCGCCGTTTCCCCAGCCGTGAAAGAAGAAATTTTTTTTTCAGGTCTGCCGCAGCAGCTCTGGCGGAAAATACTAATAAATAAATAAAAAAACAAAATTAATAAGTAAAAAGAGGGCTGCTAACAGCCCTGGTAAAAAAAAAGGGGGCTCCCAGCGCTGCCGCTGTTTCCAAACAGCCCTGATATCTATATAAAAAAAATATATATATATATTTATATATTAAGGAGAAAGATTGGATGGCCATGCTAGCTACGTTGGCATGCATGAATTTGGCCACACTAATATGCAAGCATTTTTCTTAGACAAAGTGTTGGCTTGGCAGCTGTAAATGCAGGATTGATGTCTTCTGGGAAATTTGGCCGCAAAGTTTCGTGTAGAATTAGTGGCTGTACAGCAAGCTGGCTGAAATTTTAGGTGATTTAAGTTTTGTCAACAATTTGGTTCATAATTCCTATAAACCAAATTGTGGGGGGCATTTGTTAACATCTAAAATTAATTTGGCTGAAATTAAATGCCCCATTAATTAGTCTCGGCATTTAAGTCGATACCGCGGGTAAAAAACGGTGTCGTTGGGAGTCGAGCGGTGTCGCGGAGAACTAAAACGGTACCGCAAGGAAGCTCAGCGGTACCGCAGTACTGCAAACGACACCGCTTACCGAAAAACAAAAGGGCCGCGCGTGGGTATTGGAGAAGGAGTTTTCTCTAATTAATTATTATTTTTATTCGGAAGCTGCACCGAGGAAAGTTAAAACGGTGCCGCGGAATTAAAAACAGCACCGTGAGGAAGCCCAACGGCACCGCTATACAAGCAAACGACAGTGTTTAATAAAAAACAATGTTTCAAAAGGAAAAACAAACGGAGCCGTTTTGGAGATAACGAGGTCGTTGGTCGTGGACTAGTGATGGCCAGATTAGTTAATTAATATTTTAATGACTTTTTAGCACGGTGCCGTTAGTTGAAAACGATGCCGCAAGAAGAAGGAACGACACCGCGGATTTAAAGACGATGCCGCGAGTGGGCCAAACGATGCCGCAGTTGTTAAAACGACAGTGTTAAATTTAAAGCGGCATCGCAAAGTTCAACAGCATCGTAGAAATAGAAAACGATGCTGTTTAATTAAGAACGGCGGCGCGGAGTGAGAGTTTGACAGCGTGCCAACAATGATGGCCGGTTTAATTAATATTTTAAGGATCAGGTAAGACGGTGTCGCTTTAGCCGAAAACGACATCGTGGGAGGTACGCCGTCGCGATACTGAAACGATGTTGTTTAATTAAAAACAACGTCGCAGTGACGAGAGTTGAACCATGGCGGATTTTGGGTCAGTGACGTTTTGGACCAAGTTGCCACGTGCTCAAGCGGTTTCGCACTCGTGGGAGTTACGCAACAAGGAGGAAGTTGCCTGCACGGTTGACAGGAGTGAAGACGTGGGAGACAAAGGCGCGAAGGCGGTTACTACGACGAGGAGAAGCGCGAAGTATAAAGATTGGGAAGAGAGAGAAGTTCAAGACGGCAAAATCAAATCACAAACTGCACCTACGCAGATTTATCTTTTTTCTCTCTAGTTTCGTAGAACCGCTCTGTCAAAGAACTCCTTTGCAGAGTCGTAGATCGTAGCTCGTAGTCGTAGTTGCGGAGCTCTCCAGAGGAACCTCCATAGGAGTAGAGGTAACGTAACTTAGAATACTCCCGGTTTGGTTTCTCGTTTCTCGTTGAACACCCTCGTTCGAACGTAGTTTGGAGAGGTGGTGAACCGAGTAACGGTTGTTTGATTAGAAGTCAAAGGTGTATTGATCGAATCAACATCGCCGACACCGGCGGTGGATATTTGACAGTCATCTTGGTTTCTGTTTAATCGATCAAATCAACGGCGCCGACATTCGGTGGCGGATATTTGACGATTTTTGCTGACTTTGGGTTTTTGTTTCCTTGAAATCAGAGCGCATTGAACGCGCGAGTTTCGCCAACGAAACAGTGCAGTAATTTCATATGGGGAGTGGAAAGAGGGGTGAAGCTTAGAGCTAATGTTGCATGGAAGAAAATTACCTATCCTAAAAAGGAAGGAGGCCTTGGTTTTAGGGATATGAATAGCTGGAATCAGGCCTGTGCTACAAGACATATTTGGCAGATTTTGTTACAGAAGGGGTCTTTGTGGGTGGCATGGATCACCAAATACAAACTGAATGGGAGATGCTTCTAGTCCTATAACTGCACTTCAGGGTCCTGGAATTGGTGCAAAATTCTGAAGCTCAGAAGTAGAATAGCTCCTTTTATTTCAACCAGGGATGGTGTTTTATTGCTTGATGGGTTGTCAATGCCTCGATTCTCTATTAAAAGAGTCTGGCAGCTTGTTAGACCTGCTCAGCAGAGGGTTGCTTGGTGGAAATTACTCTGGAAGGGTGTGGCTATACCAAGTAATCGTTTGATTACTTGGCTGGTAATTCGAGGAAGTATACAAACAAAGGAAAAAAATGCAAAAATGAGGTTTCCAGGGATCGATGAATTGTGTTCTTTGTGGGGGAGGGGTTGAGAGTAGGCAGCATCTGTTTGTTCTCTGCCCCTTTACTAGGCAGATTCTTGATGAATTGTTTAAAGGTTCTATGCAGGTCCCCGAGTTCCAAACATGGGAGACCATGGTTTCATGGCTGCTTGAGAAGTATGACAAGCAAACAGAGGAAGCTGAAGCAGGGAGGTTTATCTGGCAAACGTGGATCAGTCCGACTTGGAGAGAAAGATGTCGTCGACTGTATGGAGGTAAGGTGAGGGGTCTTCAAGAAGTGATGTCTGGTATAAAGGTTGAGATTGTGTATGTTCTTGGGAGAGATAGGGTGACTCTTTTTTGGAATGACTAGCTTAAATCTGTCTCAGAGGTAGGTTTGTTTTTGTTGTTCTTTGTTGGCTTTGCCGTTTTTTGGTGAATGTTCCTCTAGCTAGCAAGGGTGTTGCTAGCAAAAGCACTTTTTGATGAATAAGATCCCGCCGATTCATAAAAAAAAAGTCTTAATTTTTTCTTTTTTCCCTAATAATTTCATAAGATCAGAATCTACACGATAAAATTCATTTTGATATATTTCAAAATTTAAAAATTGACAAGTAAGAGAATCAACTACAAAATTACCTTATGATAGACATAATAACTAAAACGGAAGTGAAAATTACCTTATGAAAGACATAACTAAGACGGAAGTCAAAGTTGATCAAAAATATTTGACAAATAGCGGTAAAACTAATAAAAACAATATGTGAATCTTGCTAAACATAATAGAAATTCTCAACCGAGCTCCTATATAATTAGAACTCATTTACAATGTCAGGAAATCATCGGAAAGTTGTTGACTCAATTGGCTATCAATAAACAAATGAGAGACTTCTTTGGTTATTTCGGCCGCTGTCAAATTTATAATCAGTCCCCGTGCGGGCACTGAAAGTTACAAAGCCCTTAATGTTAATTAATCCCTTCCCTCCCAGGCCAGGATAGCACATTCAACTTTCAAGGCCAAGTTCCACCGCAGCACTTCCTCGTTCCCTATTTGCGAGCTTCGCTTCGCCGATTCAATTTCTTCTCCGCGCAACGCCGCTTCTGCTCCAGAAAACCGATCGGTAGGTTTCGTATTTGTTCGTGTCGTCGTCCCAATTTCCTTCGTCCCTACTTGGTAGTTTTTTTCTCTCCTCTGCAACCTTGGCCATCTGCAGCATTGGTCTGACAATTAGGGCTCTTTCTGTTTCTGTCTGTATTGTCGTCGTAGATTCTGGAAGGTTCTCTCAACTGGCGAAACAGAGCTTTTGGTTCCTTTGCATCTTCCTTGTTGGAGGAGTTGGGCATTAGTGAATTGAGCTCTTCTCTGTTGGTTGATATAGTTGATTCGAGGAGTGGGGAGGAATAAGGTAAAGCAACGAACTGGGTTGTTTCTTGTTCATATAGGCTTAATGGCGGGAAGGGAAGTCCGAGAATACACCAACCTCACCGATCCCAAAGGTAGTAATAGCGCTTTTATTATTTTGCCAACTTGGAGATTGGAACTGTAGCTAGCAAGCTTGCTTTTTTCACAATGCAGCTTTCAGTATCGTATTTTTGGATTTGATTGTAGATAAGAAATGGGGCAAGGGGAAGGATAAAATCGACGATGAAGATGTCACCTTTCAGCGCATGGTTGCTAAGGTTAGCGCATCGCCTCTCCGATACCTGATCCCTCCTTTGGTATTGCAACACTCATTCTGTTTGCTATTTAGCTCTGTAAAATTGGATAAGGTTCGCATACAAGCCTGTTTAACTTTAGAATGCAGAGAGTTAGGATTCCAAAAGCAAACAGGATAGGACAGCAGGAAATCACACAAGCTAGTGCTAACATTGCTCAGTTATTGGGTTTTCAATTGAGTAGTGCATAAAAAGTTAGTGATGGAGTTGTCACCATGGTTCTGATTTTAGAAGTAACATAGGTTACTACATCTAGTCTTGTGATTACAGGAGGCTTACTTAACCTTTTCGTTTTTGTAAAGCTCCTCGAGTATTTTTTCTGATAACATGCCCTGACAGGGATCCTGGCTTGTCCCATGGGGTTGATGATGCGGACAGATGCAAGAAGTTGCTGGAGAACGCGGAGGCTATCTTCATGGGAGAGGCGGTACCCTCTTCAACTTTACTAACCCCCTGAATCATTTCGTTTTACTAACCCCCTGAATACCCTGTATACTTGGCTAGATTTTGGAGAACTGAGCAATTGAAGCTGGCTTTGTGTTTATTCTTTGGTAGAGATTTTTAAATTCCGAAGCTCTTGTTTTGCAGCATTGGACAGTGATGACCTACTTTATCTCAAGGAGCAGATGGAAGCTGAAGAGGATGCTGAACGGCTCCTCAGGCGTACGGAAAAGAGAGCATTTGCTGCTTTTAAAATATCCTTTTGTTGCTCGGAATAAAATAGCAAAATTCATCAATGTTGATCACTTGATTGTTTATCTTTTTCATACAAGTGTTACATAGGGTATGACTATATTTGCTGTTGCCATGGAAACTTGCTCCAGGAGTCTTCATGCGTTATGTGGATTATCGTATGATTATTTCAAAACTTACATGTGTAGCAAACTTGAATGTAGAGATTGAATTAAGTAGAATGGAAATGTCATGTCAATACGGAAGGAAAGGGGAATATATCTAATAAAATTTGGCATGTATGCGCTGAATACCAATGTAGCGGTTGGATTTAGTATAATGAATTAAAGCTATCACTGTATTACCATGTCTGCATGATGATTGACAGTTGTATGATCTGAATGCCAATGCTTGGCCTTTGCTCTTTGTGGTATTTCAAAGGTTCAGTAATTGCTTAGTAGACCTTAAAAAGCAATATATGACATATTTTCCTTTCTAGTTGTTAAGTTTGATCTTGCTATGCTTCTCACCTAATATTGTCTATTGTACTTGTGCATATATCTGCACGAGGAAGGATAGCTTTGTTGGGTGGTCTAGGTCTAAATACTCCGTGTGGTCTATAGGTTATCGTTATGTCTTTGTAATCCTTAACTGATTGACACAAAGCTGCAACCTTGGCGGATACTACGCCAGCCACAGTTCCATTACCACTTCGCGTGGAGCCCAAACCAAAGAGCGGCATAAGGTATCTGTCATTCTTGCCATGTCTCCTACTTGCCGTACTCTAGTCGCTTAAAAAGTGCAATTCTCTCATTCCGTAGGCAGCAGGATCTACTGAAAAAAGTGGTGGAAGTTAAACCCAAGCGTCCTCGAGTTTCAAGCAATCATGGTTCAGAAAATTCGAAGCACGAGAACTGTCGGGAGAACAAAGAAGAAGAGTCTGATTTATCAACATCAACCAAACCAGAGTGCGAGAATAAGCCGACTAAAGTTGAAGCAGAGGGGGATTCTATCAAAAGCTTACTAGGGTTAGCATATGAAAGTTCTGATGATGAAGAGGACTGAGGAACAAATCCCTGTATTGTGTTGTTATGATATCATTGTCGTTATGGTGTTCTCATGCCACATGAAAAATATTTACTCATCGTGTCATAGTAGGAAGTACTCACGTTGAACTGACAATTTTGGATGTGTAAGTAGTTCAAATATCGAGCTGATTTATGCTGCTGCAGTGCTTGTGTAATTTGCTGCCATTCCCTCGCTGTATCGACAGTGTTTTCGAGCAATTTAAAAGCTTTGATGGGTTTGAAGTAGCTTAATATAAGCATCACGCAACTAGAAATAACACTAAGTTTAACAGATATCTAGAGGCGTAGAGAGTCGAGTTCTACCTACACATTCACATATAACAGTTAGAAGAGTAATTGTTCGCAGAGACATGCTGAAACATTAGATGAAAAGACATCCACATGTGACACGAGCTTTTAGATTTCTGGCCTGGGCAAGGGGCCTAGAAAATCACCCTCCAAGCTAGCCAACGCCTGAAACTCCCGCTCGGCCTCCAGCCACTTGGTCCCGATCACCATGAACCTCACCAGATCATCTTTCCCGACCGGGGGACTCTTCTCGTTGATGAACTCCGGGTTCTCTCCAGGGACATAACGGTAGCCAGGCATTTTGGTGCACGAGAGGTAGATGTGCTCCATTGGCCCACATCGCATGAAGACGCCATGCTTGAACACCTTGTGCACCCGGCCTTCCAGCACCTCTCCCCTGAAGATGTTGAAGGTGATGGCACTGAACACAACAGGGAACAACACCTCCCCTGTGTGCTGCCTCACTTTTCCGTCCCCTATGCTCTCCAGGGAAGTCACTGCAATGTGGTACCCTAGGTCCTTGTGGGCTCGACGGCTAGCAAACTCTTCCAGAACCTTCACAAGGATAGCCCTCTGAAGCAGCAGTCCCTTGATGTCGAGGTTTTCTGGAGCTATGATCACATTCCATGGCAGCTTCACCTGGAGATACATGCTTCTCAACCTGTTGCTGATAAAAACCAACAACCATTTTCTCTATTAAAGCAATGCAATAGACACACAAGTATAAGATCACATCTCCTAGAAGCATGCAACAGACCAAATTCACGGGAAACTCAGGCAGGCTGTAAGCAACTGACCTAAATTCAAAACCAGATAATTATTTCCATGCACATCAATCAGTGAAAAAATGAGGCGGATTTCCACGGGAAGAATTATAGTGTTCTGTCTGAATGCAGCTTTCACAAATCCCAAATTTGGAAGAAAACAACAGATATCCATTCTCACACGCCAGCGGAGCAAAAAGGATCATGGCGAGCCCTAGGGCAGGCATAAACATCACACTACCAGAGAACTAAAGCAATCGTAGTGAACAGACAAGATTCCATCACCATCAGAGCTTTGATTACGAAGAAAACCGACGAGGAAAGCAAGAACCCCTTCTCGACTCTCGCACAGCCGTACTCGGGTCATGAAAACTCACTAGAGAATTAGAAGTCTGTTCATGACACTGCATTAGATACTGTTGGGCAATGGAAATGGAAGAGAAGGGCAAACCTGAAGCTCTGAAATGCAAACCTCCGTCGTCTCTCCTACACACCGTCCGTGCGACGCCTCTCCGCCGCCGTTACTCCGTCGCCGAGAGCGGAGTGGACCGAAACCGAAGAGTGTTCTGTGTTCTCTCTCTCTCTCTGCCTTCTCGTTTCTCGGTCTATAGCTCATTAGTTAAGGACTGCAACGGGTCGGGTCAGGAACCGAACAGTGCCCGCGGGCACGGCCCACCTGTTTCATAATTTATTTTAATGGGACCTGTTTCATAATTTTAAGTTGTTCTTTTACGATTTACTTTGATGTTAAGTCAAATCTATTTACAGAATGGAATCCTTATCAGCTTTTTTGGTAAAAATTCCTATAGAAATAGAAATGTAATTCAAATTTGGAATTACATTTCCTAGAAGATGTGTTTGATATATGGAAATGAATTTTATTCATTTTATTTTAAGTTATATAACAAATAAAAAATATTAATTTTACAAAAATCTTCGCTTAATGGAATTTCATTTCTTAGAAGATTTGTTTGGTATAATTTGATTTACAGAATGGAATCCTTATCAGCTTATTTGGTAAAAATTCCTATAGAAATGAAAATGGAATTCCAATTTGGAATTACATTTCCTAGAAGATGTGTTTGGTACGTGGGAATGAATTTTATTCATTTTATTTTAAGTTATATAACAAATAAAAAATATTAATTTTACAAAAATCTTCGCTTAATGGAATTCCTTTTCTTAGAAGATTTGTTTGGTATAAGTCTTGCCAACATAGAAATGAATTTTAATAATTTTATTTTAAATTATATAACAAAAAACAATTAAATTAAATTTATAAAAGTGTCCGCTTTTCAAAGGAGTGAGTTAATTCGTTGAACATAAATGCTGAAAAATAGGGTAATTTGACCGCATATAAAAGTAGTGGTAGGACCCACCAATTTCCAAGAAATGCTCACAAATCCGACTCATTTTGGTCTGAATTGCAATTCTTATAATTTGAGAACCAATGATTCCATTTTCTTTATTGAAAAAAGAAAACCCACTAAGGGGCCATTTACTGTGCACACAGACACAAAATACTGCACATTGTGACTCATATTTACTGTTACAACTCGGATGGAAATCGGGTGTGGGTGGATGTATGGTGGTCTCTGGTCGATTTCTGAAGCTGTAGTTCTATTTGGACGAAGATGAGAACTCTGGTTGGCTGGTCAGTTAGTGTTCTGGCTGCATTTGTGTGATCCTGGTGAGTCCACGTTGCTCAGCAAGTCAGCTTTTGGTGTTTTCTATGCTGCTTTAGAGGGAAACAGAGAAAAGCAGAGATATTTTAGAGGCCATGTAGCTCTTTAGTTTTCAGCCACTCATTTTACCTAACCGGGTTAATTATCTACGCCTGCTTTTCTCATTGGTTTCCGTTACCAGAGTCTAGAGATGCACTCTCTCGATAGAAGTAGAGATGGTGAGAATTTCTTTCAACACTTGCCTTTTAGTTTCTCTTTCCTACATCTCTCTTCCCATCCAATCTGACAATGCTCCTTCTTCCCGGGTCCGGATCCCCTCAGTAACCAACATATCAGTAACCGTCAGTAACCAGCATATCAACCGTCCATTGCATTTAATTTGTAACCGTCAGATCAAGCAAAAGTAACTACACGCGGCGGGGGGGGGGGGGGGGGGGGGGGGGGGGGGGCAAAATAGTAATCTTACCATCTGACAATTTCAAAAGCAGACGTGACATTAAACCGTGCCCGCCTTCTTTCCTTCTTTCTCTCACCTTTCACGCGACAGTTGCACTTCCCTCTGCTCTCTAACTCTCCATTCTTCATCCAATCGCGCACCAAAAACTTCAGAAAACACAGAATCATTCAACGATTTTCGCAAAGGTTTTCGAAGAATCATTCAACGATTCACTGTTCTCGCTTCTTCGTTGAAAAACGAAGGGTTTCCAACTTCAACGAGGCTCAAAAATCGTTTTCGCACAAAATATCAAGGTAAAACCTCACTTCTTTCTTCGAAATCCATCCATAGAACAATAGAAACAGTATTTCAGTCACTCTTCATGTGAAAATTGTAGTAAAACTCGCTACATTACCGAATCGTTAGCATGCGTTGCTGAACTGGTGTAGAATCTGTTGTGTTTTGCTTCGTTACCACATGGTATGGCGTGGTAAGCTATGATTGCACGTTATAAAAAGGCAAGAAACCGTAACTCCTTCTGTGTTTTAGTTTGTTACCATATGGTAATGTGTAGTAGGCTATTGTTTCATGTTGTAAAATAGCAAAAAACCATAAGTTCTTCTGTGTTTTAGTTTGTTACCATATGGTAATGTGTGGTAAGCTATGGTTTCATGTTGTAAAATAGCAAAAAACC
The DNA here is from genome assembly GCA_964030455.1 of Linum trigynum. Classification (NCBI taxonomy): domain Eukaryota; kingdom Viridiplantae; phylum Streptophyta; class Magnoliopsida; order Malpighiales; family Linaceae; genus Linum; species Linum trigynum. The sequence continues at coordinate 12,460,126 of OZ034815.1, read as the reverse complement.
ATAAGTTCTTCTGTGTTTTAGTTTGTTACCATATGGTAATGTGTGGTAAGCTATGGTTTCATGTTGTAAAATAGCAAAAAACCATAAGTACTTCTGTGTTTTAGTTTGTTACCATATTGTAATGTGTGGTAAGATATGGTTTCATGTTGTAAAATAGCAAAAAACCATAAGTCCTCCTGTGTTTTAGTTAGTTACCATATGGTAATGTTTGGTAAGCTATGGTTTCATGTTGTAAAATAGCAAAAAAACATAAGTCCTTCTGTGTTTTAGTTCGTTACCATATGGTAATGTGTGGTAAGCTATGGTTTCATGTTGTAAAATAGCAAAAAAACATAAGTCCTTCTGTGTTTTAGTTCATTACCATATGGTAATGTGTGGTAAGCTATGGTTTCATGTTGTAAAATAGCAAAAAAACATAAGTCCTTCTGTGTTTTAGTTCATTACCATATGGTAATGTGTGGTAAGCTATGGTTTCATGTTGTAAAAATGGAGGAAAACATAAGTCGTGTTGTGTTTTACTTCATTACCATATGGTAAGATCTTATAAGACATGGTTTGATGTAATTACCATATGGTAAAATGTGATAAATATATGGTTTGATTAATTATGCTAGGAAACCATTATGGTACCATATGGTATATTATGGTAAAAAGCATACTAACAGACTATTACTAATTTCTACATTCAGGTACACTATGGTAAAACCAAGACACAGTTTTCGCACAAGATGCAGCCCAACAAGAATATCTGCAATTGCAATGTCAATAACAGATGAGCGAAAAGAGCAACTTGAGATATTAGGCCTATCAGGCTTAATATCAATCAGGCAGACAAAGATAAACAATCATTTTGCTCTGTTCGTAATGAACAAATACAATCCAAAGAAAGAATCGTTCAAGTTACCTGACGGGACACGCATCAAGATATCACCAATCGACTTTCATAGAGTATATGATCTGCCGATGGGGAATAGGGAAGTTGTACCTCCCACGATTTCTTGGGATGACGCAGCAGATTATGCAGTAGAAACCCTACTCGAAGTAGATGGAACATCCACTCCAAGGGTAAAGCTAAGTCAGGTAGAAAAAGATCTTCCTACAACCACACAGAGTAAGAGATGGATGCAATTGTTCTTTCTGCTGGTCACCGGAGGCTTGCTGTGTCCAACTTCAGCACCTATGGCTGAACTCAACATGCTTGAGTACTTGAAGACTGAAGAACTGAAACATTTCACCAGCTACAACTGGTGCAAATACTTCTTCAAACACATGAATGAAGGATTGAAATCACCAAACCTCTATGTCAGTGCAGATCTTCACTTCCTTACAGTGAGTCTCCCATTCCCTTGGCCATTTCAACCTTGTTACTCATATATTTTACATATAAATGATAATCTTTGAAAAAACTAATACAACTATCTGCATAAAAAAGGTATGCTTCATGTACAAACTGGATGAAATGGCATTCTCAACCCAGCTTCGAACACCAATAGTAAGCTACTATGATGATCTCAATCTCGAAACAAACTTTGAGAACATTAAGAGCTACTACAATGGAAAAGAGTTGGCCGAGATCGAAAAGGTTGCCAACATTAATGATGATGAGGCTGATGATGCAACTGATGAGGAAGAGGAGAATGAGTCAGTCTATCAGTCACCGAAAAAACAAAGAAACAAAACTCCAGACCAGTCATCATCACTGAACTTTGATTTGAAGAATATCAAAACAGTCAACCAAGTAAGTACATATTATCTATATTACAGTTGTCCAAATACATGCTAAACCGTAATTCCTTCTGTGTTTTAGTTGGTTACCATATGGTAAGGTGTGGTAAGCTATGGTTTCATATTATAAAAATGGAGGAAACCGTAAATCCTGTTGTGTTTTAGTTAGTTACCATATGGTAATGTGTGGTAAGCTATGATTTTATGTTATAAAAATCGAGGAAAACATAAGTCCTGTTGTGTTTTACTTCGTTACCATATGGTAATGTGTGGTAAGCTATGGTGTCATGTTATAAAAATGGAGGAAACCATAATTCTTGTTCTGTTTTACTTTGTTACCATGTGGTAAGATATGGTTTCATGTTATAAAAATGGAGAATTGTGATAATAATTACAAATACCATGTATTACCACCATGGTAACTAACCCATACACCATACACACATTACCACCATGGTATCTTACAAAACTCCCATTATGCAGGCTGAGAATGCAATCAAACTGATTGAAGCATCAATGAAGGCAATGACGAAAGCAATCAAAGACCAGTACAACAGCCAAATTGAGAATCTGATCAGACACAAGGAGAAACTTGAGAAAGAAAGCTGTGATAAATATGTTCAACCAACAGAAGGAGAAAAATCTCAGTGTGAAGATGATGAAGAAGAGAATGATGAAGAAATGAATGCCAGTTTGGATAAAACAATCAATCTAATATTCAAACAGGCAAAGATAGACAAGAACAAAGAGGAGAACGAGGAGCAAACACAGAAAGAAGATGATTCACAACCATCTACAGTCGATCTTGCTGCATCTACACCAAAGGAACAAGATGATTCTGCTCCAGCAGCTGTGAATAAGGAAAGCATCCAAGAAGGAGATCCACTGGGGAAAGTTGCAACAGAACCACCAGCTGTTCAAGAAGATCTGAATCAGGGAACACCACAACAAGAGAACACCCCGAAAGCAGTTCCAGAACAGACATATGCAAAAGAAACAGAAGAAAAAGGAGCTACAAAAACAGCAGATCCAATGGATGTTGATAAGGAAACAACAGAAGAAGGGAATACAGGGCAAGCTGCACAAAAGACTGCAGAAACTGACAGCGAGAAAACGGTGTCAGATGATGTTGTTCGAGAAGAGACTCCAAAATTGACAACCAAAGCTGCTGAGAAGCCTAAAGTGACAAGGGAAGATGACATTCCATCCTTCGATCTCAGCCCTCTCAAAGATCAAACACCAACAACACCAACAAAGTTGACTACCACCACTGCAACCAATTAACCAGGAGAGCCTCGCAAAAGAAGAATTGTGGTGAAGAATTTGAATGTATATGAAAAGAAGGCAAGAACAACACCACCACCAACACAGCCACAAAGCACCCAGTCACAGACGGAGTCATATGCTATATGGTCAAATCTGTACACAAACAGCCAAGAGAAGCTCAAGAAAGTGCGTGAATGCATAGATGCTTACCTGGAGGACCTGAATACTCCAACTGTTGATCCAGTTGCTCCACAATCACAAAGATCACAAGTTGAATGGTCAACACCAACACAAACAACACCTGATGATATGTTCAGCAACATCCTGGAGTACATAAGATGCAAGAACAAGAAATTTGTCAAGAGGTAAGTCATCATCTTAAAACTTCTACTGTTATATGATTTTACTGTAGTCATCTAATTTGTTACCATATGGTAAAATATGGTAAGATATGGTAAAATTAGATAAATCTATAGTTTAATCATAGAAAATGTAGCAATCCACAATTCCAGTTTTGTTTTTGGTTTAATACCATATGGTAAGATATGGTAAGCTATGTTAAAATTATATAAATCTATGGTTTAATCATAGAAAATGTAGTAATGCACAAGTCCTGTTTTGTTTTAGTTTAATACCATATGGTATGATGTGGTAAGCTATGGTTTGTTGTTAAAGAATGGATTAAACCATAACTCCTGTTGTGTTTTAGTTAATACCATATGGTAAGATGTGGTAAGATATGGTTTGTTGTGGTAACCTATTGTTTAATGTGATAAATTAAAGTAAACCATCTGTCCTGTTGTGATGTGCTTTTATACAGTAATGAGATAATGTTTAGAAGGAAGGATGGAACATTCTTGCTGAAAAGGGAGTCAGTACAGTCGATTGACATTCGTTGTGAAATCACATCTGATATCATCGACTGGTATGGAGATCTAATGAACAGGAATGAATACTCCAACTGTTGATCCAGTTGCTCCACAATCACAAAGATCACAAGTTGAATGGTCAACACCAACACAAACAACACCTGATGATATGTTCAGCAACATCCTGGAGTACATAAGATGCAAGAACAAGAAATTTGTCAAGAGGTAAGTCATCATCTTAAAACTTCTACTGTTATATGATTTTACTGTAGTCATCTAATTTGTTACCATATGGTAAAATATGGTAAGATATGGTAAAATTAGATAAATCTATAGTTTAATCATAGAAAATGTAGCAATGCACAATTCTAGTTTTGTTTTTGGTTTAATACCATATGGTAAGATATGGTAAGCTATGTTAAAATTATATAAATCTATGATTTAATCATAGAAAATGTAGTAATGCATAAGTCCTGTTTTGTTTTAGTTTAATACCATATGGTATGATGTGGTAAGCTATGGTTTGTTGTTAAAGAATGGATTAAACCATAACTCCTGTTGTGTTTTAGTTAATACCATATGGTAAGATGTGGTAAGATATGGTTTGTTGTGGTAACCTATTGTTTAATGTGATACATTAAAGTAAACCATCTGTCCTGTTGTGATGTGCTTTTATACAGTAATGAGATAATGTTTAGAAGGAAGGATGGAACATTCTTGCTGAAAAGGGAGTCAGTACAGTCGATTGACATTCGTTGTGAAATCACATATGATATCATCGACTGGTATGGAGATCTAATGAACAGGAATGAAGCAAAGAAAGGGAAATTCAAAAAGTGGTTCTTCGTTACATCTTTGGCAGTAAGTAAACCCACCCATATTCTGTCAATAGTTCTTAGACAACACATATATAAAACACATAATAACAACCACAAACTTTCAGGGTGACTGCCAACTGGACATTGAAAGTGGCAATCCTCTACTAACTCCAGACGAATACTACGACAAAGTGGACTTGGACATCACCAACAAAGAATGGGCAAAAAACCTCAGCTTCACAGAATGTAACCTTGTAAGTGGTTACCATATGGTATATTGTGGTAAAATTAGTTTGCAGTGGTTACCATATGGTATATAGTGGTAAAATTAGTTTCCAATGGTTCTTAACTTACTGTTCAACACTTATATGGCAAGTGCGTACCATATGATATACTGTGGTAAAATTATTTTGCAGTGATTCTTCCCTTACTGTGATAACAAGCACTACATCATGATTTGTGTCAACATCAAAGCAGAGAGATTTGAAGTACTCGACAGTCTCCGCCACAAAGATTTTGATAAAACCTACAAACCAATGGCAAAGAGGGTTGTCCAGTACGCAATCAACTACATGAAGACACAGTTTGCAGAGAAGACAATAAAGTGGGAAAAGTTTACCTGGTTCAACCTCGAGAAGGTTACACAACCAGATGACAAGTCATGTGGGATGTACATCATCAGGTGGATGAGACACTGGGAAGGTAAGTACAACAGTGCCCTGACCAAAGACTGGAAGAGGATTGATCTCATAAATGAAGAAAGGGAGTGCCTGATGTTGGACATCATTCTCGATGAGGACAATCTTGAACGGGATAGGATCATGAAAGAATCAACAAAGTACTGCAACATGAAGAACAAGAGGAAGAATTGAAAGAAAGGAGATGAAAATTCTATTATGGTTTGTGTTAAGTAGTAGGAGGGTATCAGAAAAATTATTATGGTTTGTGTTATGTGTGTTAAGTATTAGGAGGGTATGAGACAACTTATTATGGTTTGTGTTAAGTGTGTTAAGTAGTAGGAGGGTATGAGACAACTTATTATGGTTTGTGTTCAGTAGCCACTTCATTCTAGTTAGTAGGATGGTATGAAACAACTTATTATAGTGTGTGTTATGACTAAGTAAAACGTTCTGTTTTTTATTATATTAGCAAATACTTAACATCTGTTCTTAATTCCCAAATTACCACATTTTACCACATGGTATGGCATGGTAAAATCAAACTACCACACTATACCACATGGTATGGCATGGTAAAATCAAATTACCACACTATACCATATGGTATGGCATGGTAAAATCAAATTACCAGATGGTATGGCATGGTAAAATCAAACTACCACACTATACCACATGGTATGGTATGGTAAAATCAAATTACCACACTATACCATATGGTATGACATGGTAAAATCAATTATCACACAGAACCCTCACATTTAGCTTCCAAATTACCACATTTTACCACATGGTAATGCACTGTAAAATCAATTACCACACAGTACAACACATGCCACTTCCAAAATAGCATATTTTACCACATGGTATGGCATGGTAAAAATAAATTACAACACTATACCATATGGTATGACAAATGTAAAATCAATTATCACACAAAACTTCCAAAATACCACACTATACCATATGGTATAGCATGGTAAAATCAATTATAAAACAGAACCTTCACATTTAACTTCCAAAATAGCACATTTTACCACCTGGTTTGACATGATAAAATCAAATTACCACATTATACCACATGGTATGACATGGTAAAATTAATTCAACAAGACAAGAAAAATATCCAACAAAACCAAAACCAATCCAAAAGAACAAAATAGCTTCAACAACTTAACCAGCTTCAACCATTCATTCAAATAATCCTCTAAGAAAACTGTTACAGCTTCAGCCTTAAACTTTCTTCAACAGCCTTCAAATTCTCCTCCTCAAGCCTGCTAGTTTTTCTCTTCTTCTTACTTACAGCCCTTGCAGCCTCCGCAACTGGAATTGGTCGTTTCGAAGGCTTGAATGAATCTTTTTTAGGCTTAAACCCCTTCACTTTTTGGACCGGTACATCATCTATACCAAGATAACAAAAACAAACTACAATCAATGACAGATATATATATATATATATATACATATAAAATCATTCTCCTAAAAAAATTGCACATATCAGAACACAAAACTCTAAACAATTAAAAACTTACTGTCACCGTTAGAAGACGTGCTTTTTCCAGCAGGTTCATTAATCGATAGGGCTTCACACTTTTTAATCAAATCAGTCATGAAGGCCATGGCTGATTTATACAAATCATCATCCATTGAAACCCTGCTGATCATTGATGCAGAAACAGCTGACAGATTGAAAAGACGAGAACGGTATTTCGATGGACTATCAGTAGACGGAACTTCAAAAGAAAAGTTCCCTCCAGTTTTTGCTGCTCTTGTCCATCGCTTCAAAATCAAACTGCTAGGAATGTGCTGGAACTTCAGATTGCATGTTGTAGACCACAACATATCATATCCCTTAATTTGATGCTTACAGATCAAACCACTTGACTCCCACTTACGGCAGGAACACTTGATTTCACCGTTATCAAAATCAACCTTCAACACCCTACTATCCAACCTAGTAAGGTCATCCTCCAATATGAAGACATCAAACATTCCTACATGTCCTTCTGGTTCTATCTCTGTATTTGAAAAAATATTATACGCAAGAGATTCCTTGTACTGATCCAGGAAAAAATTGAATATCTTCGGCGTATACACATTAGCAACTTGCTTCACAATAGGGCTAGTAGAAAACCGAGAATCAGCCAACCGAGATAAGGCATAGTACTCTTCTTGTTCTTCAGCATACCTCTTATTATCCAGCATCCTCTCAAAGTGCACAAAGAATCTACTAAGGCTAAACTCTGACTGCAAGTAATGTCGAATATTACTATTGCAGCACTCACTTAGCTGGGTACTCTTCATTCCTGCACCAAAATAATTATTCACCCAGGCTGAAGACCACTTCTTCCTGAGTTTGTAAATGCCCTGTAACCAACTGTGTCCCAATGGGATATTTCTGGCAGTGTCCCCATCATGGCTTCAGTGATGCATTCACAGTGGGGGCCTTTTACAGTGCTCTCTCCCCCGGACAGCCAGAGGGTGATTGAGTCTCTATGCCTGGGAGGGGATATTCTCACTAGGAATCCAACCGAGTTGAACCAGATGATCAGTACCTTGGCTGCCAGAGATCACTCCTGGGGGCAGAGCAGCAAAGGCAGAAATTCCCGGGCCGTGGTGTGCACGCCATGGAGGCCAGGTACGGGCTCGAGCAGCAGGTGGCCGAGTTAGTGCAGACAATGAAGCAGCCCAACAGTCTTATTCCGGGCCGAGGTACGGCTACACCTCCAGTAGCTCAGTGTCAGTGGTGTGAGAGCCCGTTCCCAGGAAAACACTTCTCAATCATCTTCTTCCAATTATACTCAAAATCATCCTCATCATCAGCATTATACATCAGATAACTAAGCTCACGAAGGAAGTCAAAGTCACACAAACTTCCCAGATTAACAACTGCATTCTGAGCAATATGCCATGTACACAACCCATGAAAACAATCTGGGAAAACAGACCTTATACCAGCAGCAATTGCAGCAGCCTGATCAGTAAACATTGATAACGGTCTCACACCTCCCATGCATTTCAAAAACTGATCGAAAAGCCATTCAAATGTTGCCGTTGTTTCATCATATAGAAGAGCAGCCGCAAAGACAGTCGGTTGGTGATGATTGTTGAAACCAACAAACAAAGCTACAAAAACATAAGAAAATGTGAGTAAAAACAATTCTACCAACACATACCATGTGGTAAAAGGTACGAATAACAATAATACCAACCCGTACCATATGGTAAAGACTTCTAAGAACAAAAAAAAAACAATCCATACCAGACCATACCATATAGTACAGACTTCTAACAACGCAAAAACCACCTCAAAATAACCTTGTTACCAACCCATACTATATGGTAAAAGACTTTTAAGAACAAAAACACAATCCATACCAGCCCATACCATATGGTAAAATACTTTTAAGAACATAAAAGCAATCCATACCAACCCATACCATATGGTACAGACTTTTAAGAACAAAATAACCATGATACAGAATGATAATAATAATAATAATCATACAAACTCACAAAGATAATAATAAACAACAAACTAGAAAACATACCTAATGGCCGATACTCTTTGTTAGTCCGGTAAGTAGTATCAAAACTAATTGAATCACCAAAATAATGATAATCCATCCTCATCTTCCCATCTGCCCAAAAAATACTAGCAAGGTTCTCTTCAACATCAACCTCCACCTCATGAAAGAACCCAGGATCCAGCTGTGCTTGACGTCTAAAGTATTCAAGCAATGCAGTCGCATCACCATACTCCATTGATAACGTCCTCACCGTTCGCAGATGGTTCTTCAAATCATTCTTTGTGAACCCAACAAACTTCCGACCACCACCAGCCCTACTAATTGCATTATACGAAGAAGTCACACCAATACCAGCAGCATCATTCACCTCTGCCAACATCTTATACACAGGAGCCATTCGTCTGCTGGATCTCACATAGTGACGCAGAGACTCAGGAATCATGTCATGGTTGTGCACATTATACCAACGATAGATCTTGTAGCATTTAAACTCTTTAAACCACCTGATTCGAATATAAGCACCATTACACCCACCCCTGAGTTCTGGAACATTACGAACACGAACATTCGTATCAACAACACCTGCATTATCAGGGTTATTCTCGCTACCTCTTCTCCAACCTTCCTTATTGCAACAATACTTGATATAATATACAGCTGAAGAACCACCATTGAGCTTCGGACACTCTGATTGTTGGTAAATCCTCACACCAAAACCTTCATGATTCCCATAATCCACATAGAAATTGTATGCATCATCCGGTGTATTAAACTGTAAGTCCTTCCAAGAATCACGAACAGTAGGATCTATACCATTGAAACCTATAAACATTATGAAGCAACATATTAAATATGTACAAATATAATACCACCATGGTATGATATGGTAAAATGAATTTCATGCCACAACAGAATCACATCTCATCATATTACCACACTATACCACATGGTATGGCATGGTAAAATCAAATTACCACACTATACCATATGGTATGACATGGTAAAATCAAACTACCACACTATACCACATGGTATGACATGGTAAAATCAAACTACCACACTATACCACATGGTATGACATGGTAAAATCACTTACAGCAGCAACAAAAATCCCAAAAACCCACACTATACCACAAACTATACGATAACATCAAATTACCATATTTTACCACATGATATGACATGGTAAAATCAATTATCACACATAACCCCACTTTTAACTTGAAAATACCACACTATACCACATGGTAAAGCATGGTAAAATCAAATTACCATATTTTACCACATGGTATGACATGGTAAAATCATATTTTACCACAACAGAATCACATCTCACCATATTACCACACTATACCACATGGTATAGCATGGTAAAACCAAATTACCACACTATACCGATGATTCCAACCATGGTACAAGTAATTACCACCATGGTATGATATGGTAAAACTTAAATACAGAGCACAATAACATCACAACACAACACTATATTATCACCTCTCATCGTATACCAGTAATTACCACCATGGTACCATATGGTATCTAACACATTCAAACTTCAATAAACAAACAAATTTGTATATCTTACCTCCTGATTCACCAGAGTTAGCTGAATGACCAAATCCAAGATTGATAGATGAAGAAGCAGTTCCAACAACGCTAGATGAAGAACCAGATCCTACAACGCTGGTTGAAGAACCAGATCTATCAAATGGAACAACATCGCCACAATTTACGTAACTCATCTCACCAGAATACTGCAAAAAAAAAAACAAAACACAAAGAACATAACACATGAACAAGTTCGATTAGCTAAAATAGAACACACAAAAGAAACTCAGAGAAGGTAAATTCTATAAAACCTACAACGAAACCAGAGAAACTCAAACACGCTCGATTAGCTAAACATGAACAAGCTCGAATAGCAACAATGAAAAACCTCCAACAAAACCAGAGATCGTCAAAACGCTCAACAAAACCAAAGATAAACAGAAAACTCGATTAGCTAAACAGGAAGAATCAAAAAAACTAATCTAACTTCGCCGTCGATCAATTATGGAGAATCAGAAAGCTCCATTCGATTAGCTGCTACTTGCAGTCTCCATCGCCGTCGATCAATTATGGAGAATCAGAAAAGATTCGCCGTCACCTGTTTCTCAGCTGCTGCTAGCAGCTTTCTCTCTCCAAAAACCGAATTCAACTCGCGCACACGTCGATCAATTAGGGAGAATCGAAAACCTCGATTCGATTAGCTGCTGCTCGTCGATCAACTATGGAGAATCGCCGTCCCCTGTTTCTCAGCTGCTGCTCGCAGTTTCCCTCTCCAAAATCCGAATCCAACTCGCGCACAGAAAAAGATCCTCAACGGACAAAAGGGGGAAGTCGTTAATTCAAATTTCGGACAAAATTGCCCTGACCATCACCGCATCACCCACAGCCACACGATCAGCCCGGCCCAGATCTACGGTCCTAAGGTGGTTACTCACGGGTGAGTAACATAGGGTTACTCACCCTATCCTGAGCCCTTCTTCCCCCATCACTTGTAGTTGCAGGTGTTAAAAGAAAAAGAACTCCTCTTCTTGATACCTCTCTTTCTCACCCACAGTTTCAAAACCGCATCATAACGACGATGTTGAAGCTGACGGAACAACAACGATGGTGGTGGCCATTAGAACCAGCAGGGAGCGATGGGGGAATCCCAGAGCTGTGTGGCTTGGCCGACTGTCTATTTCTCTTTTCAATTTATTCTTACCATATCTGCGGGTTTCGGTGAGCGCATTCGCTATTTTGTTCTTCTTTTAATTCTCTACTCTCTGTGGATTATGATTCCATTATCTTTACCCTTCAACTTGCAGATCTGCCGGACTGCTTGAGGGTTCGCATGATCATCGTCGTTATGTCGACGAAGGTTATTCTCTCTCCTTGATGGTTCTGTTTATATGTTTCGCCTCTCTCTACCCCTGTCATCTTAGCCAGTTTTCTCTTTTCTGCTCCATGGTTTGTGTGTGGTGGATGCGTAAGAGGGCGATCCTGTGTTTTGAAGTGGACAATCTCCTTAAACTTCGTAGCGATTGAGGAGGTAAGGCAGCTACAGGCTACAGATCTCATGCTCCTATATGCATTAATTAATTGTACAGTTGTGTATATTTAACATTAATATATTTGCTTCCCAAGGTGCGTTCTTGGATCATATAAAGTGCTTGCTGTATGCAAGCTAGCTTTGTGAAGGAACTTTTTGGGGTGAGATTTCATGCAATCTCTTTGTAATTGTTTTACCTTTTCCTCTTTCTTTGATGTAATACCAAGTGTGCAGCATTTCGTTTGTCGAGTTAGTACTATTACATGGTGATTTGAAATGTAAAGGATGTGTTTCGCACCTTAAGTTCATTACAGAAGGTACAAGTGGTTTTGATGTTTAGTCATTGGTATAAATAGCATCGTTCCTGGGTATTTACTGATTGAGAAGACATGGCTATTAGCTGCAATAATTTGTGGTTGTCAACTAACACCCTGTTTTCTTCTCATTTATTGTACCTTGATAGATAACTACATGGAACCATTACAGGAGGGTCTGGATTGGTTTGTGATGCCACTTACAAGCTACAAGCCCCAAAGGTTTAATTTTGCTCCTACGACGACTTGTGACAGATGCTTTTAAACAATTGTGCTCGATTTAGGATATGTACGCCTTTGTAGTTTAGTAGATCTTGAATAACTTGGATAAGCCTACTAATAGTGTTCCTCATTCTCTATCAACTCTATGTGGGTTGATTAATTATTTCGCCTACTTAAATAATTGTTCATCGTTCCCTTGGTTTAATCTAAAGTTTTGCCAAGGTTGTTAAATAAATCTGAAATAGTTCATAGAAGGTAAGCAATGTTTGTTTTCAATCTAGAGTTTTGTATGCACCATCTCATAAAACGTGAAGAGAGAAAGAGATTATACTTAAATCAAGTTTTCTATTTAAACCAACCCTGTCAGTTTTCATTGATCTTTCATCGGTTTCAATATTTGTCTCAAGTATACACGCAGGGTGGAGAGGGTGGGATGGACCTATGGTTGCTGCTATTGCTTATATATATGTTGGATACTAATCGAATTAGTGAAGACAATGATGCCCATGAAATAGTGAAGACAGAGATGCTCATGAAAAATGCAGCATCCTTCATATCCAAGAATTACTTCACTATATCTATTCATTGATGTCTGATGTTTGCACTTTGTATAGGTTGCAATCAGTGTGTTGCATAATTGTCTGCAGGTCATCCAAGTTCTTTTAATGTGAACTGATCAACATGTGTAACATTTTGGTTGCTATATTATCTTTTCATGCTGAATTTATTAAAAATTACCCCTTTAGTATCTAACATCCCGGCGCGGAGCGCGGGCATTGAGAACTAGTTTTAATTATAACCAAACATGAGAAATGATTTACGGTTAAGTAGTGAAATTATGTTGTCAAAAAAAGTACTGAAATTCTATTTCCTTTTCAATTTCGTGTTTACAAACAAGCTGTTAATATGAGTTTTACATCAATGTGGATTTTGCGGGGTTCAACTCTGTGAACCACACTCCATCAACACAATACAATTTATAAGAAATTTAAATATAAGCTTGAAAAAAATTCCTGCCAGCTTCCACCTTAGTTTTCCTCTGGCCTCAAAATTTACAGACACCCTTCCACCATTCATGTCGACGTCGAGTTGGTACAAGGTAGGGGTGTTCGTCATGGCCAATTCAAATCCGACCAAAGAAAAGGGTAGTGTATGAACGTTTCGGTCTCCTTGTGGGAATGGCAGAAAGCAAGATACAATGTAACTCCAATTATATTCTCGCCTTTATCGATTGCGTACAACTATACTAGGTCGTAGTAGGTGTTGGTTTTCCTATTTGAATTTCTAATGAGAAATATAACCACAAAGTATGAGTTAATCAATAGTGTTGAAGAAGTTAAGCTGCGGAGGATGGTAAGCTTGTTAATGTTGGCTTGGTGGAGGGTGAAGGGAGACAGATGGGCGATGAAGAGAGAGACATGGCAGAAAAAGTTCCTTTGAGCATCTACATCAATATAATTGCAAAATCAATTGTATTTGTGCTTTTTATTGTCGCATATTTTTTTTTCAATCTAACTCACATTACTTTTATTCACTTACATCAATGAGATTAACTTGCAATTGCATGTGTGAGGCCAACTTATTTTTTATAAAGTAAAAGGTATATATGTACATAATTTTATCCATAAATAAAATAAAAAATCGTACGTAGAATTTCAAATGGAATTGCAAAAAATAATAGCTTGCATTATTGCAATTGGGACTTCCATCAATACAATTAAAAATACGATTGCATTTCCATTGTCCATCACCTTGTAATTTAATATGGTAGATTGTTGTGGATGCTCTAACAACTTGTTTAGCTGCAAGTCCTATAGAAATGGAAATGAAATTCCATTCGGTTTTACAAATTTTGGGGATTCCATTTCTTAGAAGATGTGTTTGGTATAAATCTTGCAGGTATGGAAATAAATTTATTATTTTTTAAAAATTATATAAAAAATAAAAAAAATTATATTATATTTAAAAAAAACGTCCACTTTCCAAGATAGATGTGAGTTAATTTCGCCCGAAAAAAATGCTGAAAGAGAGGGTAATTTGTTCTAGCCGAGCAAAAGTAGTGGTAGGGCCCAACAATTCCTCATAAATCCAACTCCCCTTCTTCACGGTCTTGCACGACCGTCAACTCCTGCCTTTAGCCGTGAACTTGCGCTTTTTCACCTCTTCTCCCGGTTTTCGATCCTTTTCGCCAATCCTTCGACTCCGAGGCTGGTTCCACCTGTTAAATCCTGAAAAGCACTCAAACACGAAGAACCTCGCGTAAAACCAACCTCTAATGAGCGAAATTGGCACAAATATCTAAGCAAGCCTTGGGCAAAATATGTGCAATTAGACCCGAATCAATAGACAATGGTATGCCAAGTTGACAGAAGCTTTGGTGAGTTTTGGTTTTGTTCAATCTCACTCAGACTATTCTCTCTTTACAAAAAGGAATACAAATGGATTGCAGTAATACTAGTGTATGTGGATGATTTGAGAGATAATGAAGAACTCATTCAGGAAGCCAAAGATTTCTTGTCACATAGGTTCAAAGTTAGAGATCTAGGCAAGTTGAAATACTTTTTGGGTCTGGAAGTAGCTAGAAGCAGCAGTGGAATTTCAATCACTCAGAGGAAATACTGTCTAGAATTGTTAAAGGACACATGATTTCTCGATGAAAAACCATGCAGAATACCATCAGACATGAAGACCAGACTGACGATGTACAATGAAGAATCTAATGAAAATCCACATCACTACAAATCTCTAATTGAGAGATTGGGATATCTAACAACAACAAGACCTGACATAACCTTTGCTGTGCAACAGCTATGTCAGTTTCAAGCTCAACCAAAAACCTCACACATAAAGGCTGCACACAAGATCCTAAGGTACCTTAAAAGCTCTCCAGGTCAAGGATTATTTTTCGCATCAAAAACAAATTTCTCATTGACATGATACAGTGATTCAGACTGGGGGGCTTGCCCTGACACAAGGTCAATTATTGGGTATTGCACGTTTTTGGGAAGTTCACTGATTACTTGGAAAGCGAAGAAGCAAGCAATTGTGTCCAAGTCATCATCAGAAGTAGAATACAGAGCATTATCACAGATCTCTTGTGAGATTCAATGGATTACACAGGTGCTAAGTGACTTGAAAGTTGAGTATAAAGGCCCAACGCTGGCATATTGCGACAACAAATCGGCGGTTCACATGGCAGAAAACCCAGTGTTTCATGAGAGAACGAAACGCATTGAAATCGATTGCCATTTCATAAGAGAAAAAGTGAAATCAGGGTTGATTGATTTGAAGTACGTGTGTACTGACCAAAATTTGGCAGACAACTTCACGAAGGGACTCAGTGCACACCGATTCAAGTGGATTGTGTTCAAACTGGGAATATATGATATATACTCGCCAGCTTGTGGGGGGCTGGCAAACTCCATGGATAAAGCAGAAGAAGGAGAAGAGGAAAAAGAGCTCGAGGCCCCTGTAGCAACAACGATCAAAATGAAGAAAGGGGGAAAAGGATTATGCTCAGATCGTTGCAAAGAGGAAAGGAGAAGAACCCTCAAACGACATCGTCCTGCTCAATAAATAGAATAATTTAGTTTTTATTTAGTTGTCCAGTATTCAGCTGCCACTTGTCTTGTTTTATATGGACAAGATAGTTAGAATCAGTTTGTCATGTAGTTCCATTCACTCTGTACAGATATCAGCAGCTTTGGTGCAGAAAGCAATGAGAAAATCATTCCACAAATCGTCACTTTTCACAATTATTCTCATCGTCCGCTGCCAGATCTCCTATTATGGAGATTTCCCTATTCCTTACTCCTCTAGACAGCCGTCTACTTGTCGCTGCTTCTCCATCGCTACTAGGATATGCAAAGAAGAGGAATTTGCACATAGCAGCGGTTTCGTCGTCGCCTCTACCGCCTCTAAAAGAGCACCAGTCTCAACTTCTCGTTACTTCCTCATCCTTATCTACAACGCTTACTGCCTCGACCAGGAGTTTCTGTCCCCCTTCCTTACGGCGACACCCCGTACATGATCGCCAGCAGGTACGCGTTTCAATTCCATCGCTTTAAACCTCTAACAAAAAAAAAGGCCTACCTTGTGGCAATTCCTTTGCTTGGTCATTGAATCGCCGACGTGCCTGCACCCATTCAAGCTCTTAAATGGTTGTGTATGTGCCCCTGCCCTTCCTTTTTATTATGACTTGCTAGTTGACTCGCTACGACACAACACCTAACAATGGCCAAGTGTAACAAATGAAAGGGACTGCAGTATAGTGGCACAAGTAATAAATATCGAATCCACGGGTCTCTAGAGTTACTATTACTCAGCTTCAGTTCATTATCTAGCAAACTAGATTAAGGATTGATTTACTAAACTACTCTACTAAGTACTCTACTAATTACAAGTTGGGAACTCAATTAGGTATGATTCCCCATAGCTCCTCAATTAGGTCCAAGTTGAAATTACCTTTGGTTGATCTACTGTTGATTAAACTGCGGAAGATCCTAAATTAGCTTGGAATCTCTTAAGCTGACCAAGCCCTCTTAGACAGAATACCCGGCAGGCGACTAGCCTTAACCGGGATAGACTGCTAAGGTGATTCACACAGATCTCCACTACTGGAATGATTTCAGTACAAAGCAGTGAATTGATTGACTCTCGTACAACCAATTCACCACTATCAATCAAGGAAGCTCTCTTAACCTAATCTGATTCTATCTATCATAGGTTAAAGCAGAAATCAGGAAAAGATGAACAGGCTTCAATTGACTCTATAAATCATGCCTCAATCGATTATAATCAAACAATATAGCATCCAAAACTTCATACAAAGAAAGATCCTAACACATGGAACTAGAGTTCCTCAAAACCTAAGTGAAGGAAAGTTACTCCATAAAGAAGAGAGAGACTGCAGAAATCTGATCTAGATCTTCAATCTCCATCTCCAAGCTTGATTCCCGAGCTCCAATGGTGAAGAAATCCTCCAAATAGCTCCAAGAATGTTCCCAAGTCGCTCTCTCTCTAGGGTTCGTCCCTTGGGTGTTTGGGAACCAAAACCCAGCTCCCCCTTTCCTTTGGCTCGAATCTGCCTCAAAAACCCGATTCTGGGCGAAATACGGGCAGAAATACGGTCGTAATTCTTCCATGCCCATATTTTGCCCAAAACACGCGTTTTGGTTAAGTTTCAGCGCATCCAAAGCTCCTCTCGGCAGTGAAAATACGGGCATGGGAGGGGAAAATACGGTCGTAATTCTCCTGCCCGTAATTATTCAACCGCTCCTGTTTAATGCTTCGTTTCTCCCTCGTCCGGACTCCGAATCAGTCGCCGTTTGATCCCAGACGCTCGTAGTCTCGTCCTCTATCTTTTCATGACAAGATTCCATGATTATTTGTCCATAATATGAGGTATAAGTCCATTCTTTCTCAGGTCATTCTCGTGTTTCTTCTCCCGAATTGCCAAATGAATTCCAATTGACTTGAAACTTGCGCCTTTGCTTCAATTTACATGCTAGGACCTGAAATGTGACAAAGGAACACAACCTAGCATAAAATAGTCCAAGAAAGCAAAAAATCAAGCCAAAATGATCAAGAAACGAGGGTGCAAACATGTGCAAATACGATGTTATCACTAGTCTTTCCTCAATTCGTTTGATAAGCTAATTGTAATCTGAGTTTGTTTGATGATGTGTACTGTTCATTTGCGTAGCTATGTGGTGCAATGCAATTTTGACTTATTACTCTTCATGTGTTTCTTCTTGCTTGTTCGGGTTATTACTTGGTAAGATTTTATTATATGCTTGCTTCTGAATCATTATTCTTACTTTAAAGACAGACCAGTTGAAGGCTTCCTTCATAAACAACAAGTCATGTTAGCTAGGCAAAAACTTGGTCAAACGTCCTTCATCTTGTATGTCTTAATTGAAATTGAGCATTCCTTCATAGCTTCTCATAATTGTCTTGATGTTAATCTCTTATGCAATTTGGCCGTATCTAATAACATCATGGATTTGCCGTTACTTTGTTCTTGGTTGGCTCTGGTCTTTTGTTTTCTTGATGCAGGAGTACTAAGCCAAGAAGTTTTTTTTCTGCCAAACTATCACTCTAAAAAAGAGGAAGCAGAACTGATCAAAGTTTACAAAGAACCTATCTACTATTGTACCAAGCAACAAAGTCGATCCCCCTTTGAGAGCAAGGCGACAAAGACAGAGCACGATGAGCCACGGAATGGGCCACCCTGTTCCTATTACGACCTATGAATACCACCTGGAACCTATCTCTTGGAGGAGGACACCAATCTTCGCATCCAATGAATCTTAGCCCTGCACTTATCAATGATTACTTTTGCATCACCTCCAATGATCACCTTACTCAACCGACGAATAGCACATTCACGCAAACAGTCTCGAAGAGTCAGATCTTCAAGAATGTACGGATCCCAAATGCCCTCATACTGTTGCGCCTTCGCTAGTGATAGATTGCCAGATTCGTCCACCACCACAAAGGCTGCAATCCCAGCCGATCCCGACCTAGTTGTTGCATCGAACATTGCATCATATTTGAGAGATGAACCTGAGGTAGGATGGTAAAGTGGCAAGATAGTAGATGTCCGCTGAGGTTGAAGAAGGGCCATATCAGCTTCCTGAACTTGATGACCCCATTGAGCCGCCAATGTGGGAAGAAGTTGTTGTTTGTGTTCAAAATGAGCAGCACACCGATTCTTCCATAATCTCCACAGTAGGCAAACCACCTGCAAGATATGATAATCCGAGTTGTCCCCTGATACTGATCACAAGGAGTTGCGAATAAAACCAACAAAAGAGCGCTTTTCTCAGCTTTCCAGTTGTTGTCCCATACCAATAAGCTGCCACAATTTTCTAGCCACAACACACGATAAGAAAATATGTTCAATGGTTTCTTCCTTCCTTCTAAAGACAGGGCATATTGGGATTAAATCAACACCTCTAGAAAATAACGCTTCCCTGGTTGGTAAGATCCGAACCAAACATTGCCAAAGGAAGAATAATAATTTTGGGGGTAACGTCCTTGTCCATAACCATTTCCAGAGACCAGGATCGGAAAATTATGCCCCTTGCTTCCTCGCAATAGAGCGATGTTGAGAGTAAGCCAAATGATAAGTGGACTTTACTGAAAAGACCTCACATGATTCATAATGCCAAATAAGGCAGTCCGGGATTGAGCGAAGAGGCAAAGGAATCGAAAGGATATGAGGAATTGCATCTGGATGAATGAAATGCTCAACAGCTCTAGGATTCCATGATCGTGTCCCAGGATCAATGCGAGCAGAAACATACAAATCAGAAGAAGTGATCCCTTGCCTGGGTTTTGGAATCGAAGGAGGAGTAGTTGGCAGCCGTGGTTCTGTAAAAGCTCGTATCTGATTACCCGTCCCAACTTGAAAATGAAGTCCTTGACTGAGAAGTTCCCTCCCGAAAAGAACACTATGCCACCCAGAAGAAGAATTATCTCGTACCGCTGTCGTAAGAAAATCAGATTGCCAAAAATAACGAGCCCGATAAATTCTAGCCAGTAAGGAGGAGGGCTCACGAAGCACACGCCACGCCACTTTCACAAGCAAAGCCTGATTGAAACAGCCAAACTCTCTAACCCCAAGCCCTCCTTCAAACTTACTAGAACAAAGATTCTTCCAAGAACGCCAATGTATTCGACGATGACTCTGAGTAGCACCTCACCAAAATCTTGCCATATGAGCATTTAACCTACTAATCAATTCTGCAGGCAGACGAAAGCAAGACATCACATAAATTGGTAATGTAGAGGCAACCGTTTTTAACAGAACTTCCTTTCCAGCTGCGGATAAAGCCCGCTGTTTTCACCCTTGAAGAACCTTTAATAATTTTTCCTCTACATACCTAAACGTTTCTAATTTAGATTGACCCATAAGAGAAGGCAGACCAAGATACCTATCTTGAAAACCAAAAGATCCAACTCCAAGTATAGAACTCAACTCCTCTTGCTGAGGTTGAAGTAAATTGGGATTGAAAAAAGCCGCATATTTGTGAAGATTCACCCGCTGCCCACTGAGACTTTCATAGTCCTAAAGAATCTGCAAGAGTTTGTTAATATCACGGCTGGATGCTCCCAAAAAGAAATAAGAATCATCAGCAAACAACAAGTGTGAGATGACTGGGCAAGAAGGATGTAACTGAATCCCAAGAAGATCATGACGTTGAATAGCCTGTTTAATCAGAGTCATGAATCATTCCGTACAGAGAGCAAAAAGTAAAGGAGAAAGAGGATCCCCCTGACGCAAACCACGAGAACTTTTAAAATACCCCGATGGCTTACCATTCATCTTGACAGAAAAAGTAGCACTAGTCACACATTCCTGGATCCAAGCTATCCAATGAGAATCAAACTCTAGTTTATGAAGAATCGCAAAAAGATATGGCCACTCAATCCGATCATAAGCTTTTTCCATATCCAATTTCAAGGTCATGAATTTCTCTCGACCCTGTCGTTTGTTCTTAACGAAATGCATAACCTCATGAGCAATGAGGACATTGTCCACAATTTGTCTGTCACGAACAAACCCATTATGCTCTGCATAGATAAGACACGGAAGAAGAGCACCTAATCTGTTAGCAATGATCTTAATGATGACCTTATAAAGAAATTGACATAGACTAATCAGTTGCAACTGGGAAACATGCTCCACAACCTCCACCTTCGGAATTAACGTGAGCCAGGTATGATTCATATTACGAAGGAGTTTGCCTCTGATAAAGAAGGAAAAAATTGCCTTGATCACACTATCTCTAACAATGTGCCAAAAAGATTTTAAAAAGCACCCAGTAAACCCATCAGAGCCTGGGGATTGAAGTTTGTCCATGTGGAAAATTGTTTCTTTGATTTCCGCAGGAGAGACGGTGGCAAGTAAGTTAGCATTCATTCGAGAGGAAACCAATATGGGAAAAGGCAGAGCAACCACCCTTGTCACGACACGAGCTGAGAACTCGGCGGATGTATCTGGTGAAGCAAAGAAGTCTTTGTAATAATCCACTGATACCTGTTGTTTCTCAGATTCGCCAGACACCCAATTCCAGTCACTAGTGAGCAAACCTTGAATATGATTCCGTCTCCGTCTAGCGTGAGTGACGGTATGAAAATAGTGAGATTTACGATCTCCCTTTTGATGCCAGTGAACTCGCAGATGATGCTTCCAATACAATTCTTCCGACCTCCAAGCTTCGGAAAGTTCTGTCTCAATGCGTGAAACCTCAGCCCAATCCACCGGATAAGAATTACGAACCTGGTGTGAAGCTTGTTTTAAATCATGAATGCGGCGGGCTGAATTGGTGGTTCCACGTTTAGCTCACTAGAAAAGGCCATGCCTCGCGAGTTTCAGCCACGACCATAGCTGGAAACATTGAGACCCCTGGACTGGAGATTGCCAAGCAGTGGCTACAATAGATTCTACTTCATCATTTGAACCCCAACGTGCGTCGAACATGAACACCTGTTTACCTGGAATGAAATCTGCATTCCACTTGTACAAGAGAGCCATGGGATCACTTCCTTGATCCGATAAGTGTTCAACAATACAGTGTGGCCATTTTTGAACCCAATCCCCTGAAAATAAATAACGCTCTAGACGGCTATAAATCACCAAACCATCTGAATGCTTGTTCAACCACGTGAACAAAGGACCACAAAATCCTATATCCATCAGAGTCAGATCGTCGATGAATTTACGAAAACAAGAAGGTTGTAGGACTAGGCTTTGTCTTTTAGCGTTTGGAAGGCCCATTGATTCCAAAAATCCTACAGTGATGCGATTCTGTCCCGAGATTTCTGACCCTTTTGTCATCGACTCTTGGCTTTTCGGGGGGCTAATTATCATAAATGGTCACAAAACTATGCACTTTGTACTAAATGGTCACAAATCTTTAGTTTTTTATGTTTCAGTAATATATGTTTGGACTAAAAACAAAAAGGTAATTCCGTCCATCTCCATCCAAAATTCATTAGTTTACTCCAGTCAGCACGCCATGTCATCAACAAATAATAATAAAAAATCAATAAACCAAACCAACTATACCCAACCAAACCATGCTTAACCCCACCTGAAAATTATGCCCAATAAAAATACAAACCAATCCGAGAACAAACTCAAATATATTTCCCCTCTCACGGTAACCCTAATACTAGAATCATCCTCGCAATCCGATCCCCATCTCCCAATAGTTGCTTGAAGCTCGGAGCTTAGATGAGAAATTTGACATCTTTTCTTACGATAGTTGCTGAAGCGAGAAGTAGCAAGCAAGACAGGGTCACTCGCTGCCTGGTCGATTAGATCAGAGTCTAACCGGTGGCCCAATTTGGGGATATAAAACAAGGGAAGCAATCTCACTGGCCGGAGCAAAGATAGGCCCCCTGTTATTGAGATCTAGAGATAAGGGGTGAAGGAGAGCTCTTCAGTGGCTGGTGGGTCGAATTAGACTAAGCTGAGGAGACTGAGGATTAAGAAGAATGAATAATGATAGCGTTGGGAGTTAGCAGCGGACCCAGTCCAGTCCCGCCGCATTGGCAAACTGCATTTTCAGACCTCCGCCCTCATCAAATGCCTTGAAGCTGAGATGGGATTAGATTGCGAGGATGATTCTGGGATTAGGGTTACAGAGAGAGGGGAAACATATTTGGGTTTGTTCTTGGACTAGGTTTGTATTTTTATAGGTATTATTCTCAGGTGGGGGTTGAGTTCAATTTGGTTTGGTTGGGTATAATTGGTTTGGTTTATTAATTTTTTATTATTATTTGTTGATGACATGACGTGTTGACTGAAGTAAACTAACGAACTTTTGGATGAAGATGGCAGAATTACCTTTTTGTTATTAGTCCAAACATATGTTACTGAAACGTACAAAATTAAAGATTTGTTACCGTTTTGTACATAGTGAATAGTTTTGTGACCATTTATGATAATTACCCATCTTCGGGGTGTCATGACTTGTATCTGGCTCACTATATGACTAATGTTATTTTCTGTGGTGATTCGCAGGTGATGGTCAGCTCGGTCAAGGCGAAAGATTCGGCTCACACTCTATGAGGTGCCATTCTGAAGGGTTGCCACCGGTTAGACTCTGATCTAATCGACCAGGTAGCGAGTGACCCTGTCTTGCTTGCTACTTCTCGCTTCAGCAACTATCGTAAGAAAAGATGTCAAATTTCTCATCTCAGCTCCGAGCTTCAAGCAACTATTGGGAGATGGGGGTCGGATTGCGAGGATGATTCTAGTATTAGGGTTACAGTGAGAGGAGAAATATATTTGAGTTTGTTCTCGGCTTGGTTTGTATTTTTATTGGGCATAATTTTCAAGTGGGGTTAAGTTTGGTTTGGTTGGGTATAGTTGGTTTGGTTTATTGATTTTTTATTATTATTATTTGTTGATAACATGGCGTGCTGACTAGAGTAAACTAATGAATTTTGGATGGAGATGGACGGAATTACCTTTTTGTTTTTAGTCCAAACATATATTACTGTAACATAAAAAACTAAAGATTTGTGACCATTTAGTACAAAGTGCATAGTTTTGTGACCATTTATGATAATTAGCCCCCCGAAAAGCCATGAGTCGATGACAAAAGGGTCAGAAATCTCGGGACAGAATCGCATCACTGTAGGATTGTTGGAATCAATGGGCCTTCCAAACGCTAAAAGACAAAGCCTAGTCCTACAACCTTCTTGTTTTCGTAAATTCATCGACGATCTGACTCTGATGGATATAGGATTTTGTGGTCCTTTGTTCACGTGGTTGAACAAGCATTCAGATGGTTTGGTGATTTATAGCCGTCTAGAGCGTTATTTATTTTCAGGGGATTGGGTTCAAAAATGGCCACACTGTATTGTTGAACACTTATCGGATAAAGGAAGTGATCCCATGGCTCTCTTGTACAAGTGGAATGCAGATTTCATTCCAGGTAAACAGGTGTTCATGTTCGACGCACGTTGGGGTTCAAATGATGAAGTAGAATCTATTGTTGCCACTACTTGGCAATCTCCAGTCCAGGGGTCTCCATGTTTCCAGCTATGGTCGTGGCTGAAACTCGCGAGGCATGGCCTTTTCTAGTGAGCTAAACGTGGAACCACCAATTCAGCCCGCCACATTCATGATTTAAAACAAGCTTCGCACCAGGTTCGTAATTCTTATCCGGTGGATTGGGCTGAGGTTTCACGCATTGAGACAGAACTTTCCGAAGCTTGGAGGTCGGAAGAATTGTATAGGAAGCATCATCTGCGAGTTCACTGACATCAAAAGGGAGATCGTAAATCTCACTATTTTCATACCGTCACTCGCGCTAGACGGAGACGGAATCATATTCAAGGTTTGCTCACTAGTGACCGGAATTGGGTGTCTGGCGAATCTGAGAAACAACAGGTATCAGTGGATTATTACAAAGACTTCTTTGCTTCACCAGATACATCCGCCGAGTTCTCAGCTCGTGTCGCGACAAGGGTGGTTGCTCTGCCTTTTCCCATATTGGTTTCCTCTCGGATGAATGCTAACTTACTTGCCACCGTCTCTCCTGCGGAAATCAAAGAAACAATTTTCCACATGGACGAACTTCAATCCCCAGGCTCTGATGGGTTTACTGGGTGCTTTTTAAAATCTTTTTGGCACATTGTTGGAGATAGTGTGATCAAGGCGATTTCTACCTTCTTTATCAGAGGAAAACTCCTTCGTAATATGAATCATACCTGGCTCACGTTGATTCCGAAGGTGGAGGTTGTGGTGGGTGTTTCCCAGTTGCAACTGATTAGTCTATGTCAATTTATTTATAAGGTCATCACTAAGATCATTGCTAACATATTAGGTGCTCTTCTTCCGTGTCTTATCTCTGCAGAGCATAATGGGTTTGTTCGTGACAGACAAATTGTGGACAATGTCCTCATTGCTCATGAGGTTATACATTTCGTTAAGAACAAACGGCAGGGTTGAGAGAAATTCATGACCTTGAAATTGGATATGGAAAAAGCTTATGATCGGATTGAGTGGCCGTATCTTTTTGCTATTCTTCATAAACTAGAGTTTGATTCTCATTGGATAGCTTGGATCCAGGAATGCGTGACTAGTGCTACTTTTTCTGTCAAGATGAATGGTTAGCCATCGGGGTATTTTAAAAGTTCTCGTGGTTTGCGTCAGGGGGATCCTCTTTCTCCTTTACTTTTTGCTCTCTGTACGGAATGATTCATGACTCTGATTAAACAGGCTATTCAACGTCATGATCTTCTTGGGATTCAGTTACATCCTTCTTGCCCAGTCATCTCACACTTGTTGTTTGCTGATGATTCTTATTTCTTTTTGGGAGCATCCAGCTGTGATATTAACAAACTCTTGCAGATTCTTTAGGACTATGAAAGTCTCAGTGGGCAGCGGGTGAATCTTCACAAATATGCGGCTTTTTTCAGTCCCAATTTACTTCAACCTCAGCAAGAGGAGTTGAGTTCTATACTTGGAGTTGGATCTTTTGGTTTGCAAGATAGGTATCTTGGTCTGCCTTCTCTTATGGGTCAATCTAAATTAGAAACGTTTAGGTATGTAGAGGAAAAATTATTAACGGTTCTTCAAGGGTGGAAACAGCGGGCTTTATCCGCAGCTGGAGAGGAAGTTCTGTTAAAAACGGTTGCCTCTACATTACCAATTTATGTGATGTCTTGCTTTCGTCTGCCTGCAGAATTGATTAGTAGGTTAAATGCTCATATGGCAAGATTTTGGTGGGGTGCTACTCAGAGTCATCGTCAAATACATTGGCGTTCTTGGAAGAATCTTTGTTCTAGTAAGTTTGAAGGAGGGCTTGGGTTTAGAGAGTTCGGCTGTTTCAATCAGGCTTTGCTTGCGAAAGTGGCGTGGCGTGTGCTTCGTGAGCCCTCCTCCTTACTGGCTAGAATTTATCGGGCTCGTTATTTTTGGCAATCTGATTTTCTTACGACAGCGGTACGAGATAATTCTTCTTCTGGGTGGCATAGTGTTCTTTTCGGGAGGGAACTTCTCAGTCAAGGACTTCATTTTCAAGTTGGGACGGGTAATCAGATACGAGCTTTTACAGAACCACGGCTGCCAACTACTCCTCCTTCGATTCCAAAACCCAGGCAAGGGATCACTTCTTCTGATTTGTATGTTTCTGCTCGCATTGATCCTGGGACACGATCATGGAATCCTAGAGCTGTTGAGCATTTCATTCATCCATATGCAATTCCTCATATCCTTTTGATTCCTTTGCCTCTTCGCTCAATCCTGGACTGCCTTATTTGGCATTATGAATCATGTGAGGTCTTTTCAGTAAAGTCCACTTATCATTTGGCTTACTCTCAACATCGCTCTATTGCGAGGAAGCAAGGGGATAATTTTCCGATCCTGGTCTCTGGAAATGGTTATGGACAAGGACGTTACCCCCAAAATTATTATTCTTCCTTTGGCAATGTTTGGTTCGGATCTTACCAACCAGGGAAGCGTTATTTTCTAGAGGTGTTGATTTAATCCCAAAATGCCCTGTCTTTAGAAGGAAGGAAGAAACCATTGAACATATTTTCTTATCGTGTGTTGTGGCTAGAAAATTGTGGCAGCTTATTGGTATGGGAGAACAACTGGAAAGCTGAGAAAAGCGCTCTTTTGTTGGTTTTATTCGCAACTCCTTGTGATCAGTTTCAGGGGACAACTCGGATTATCATATCTTGCAGGTGGTTTGCCTACTGTGGAGATTATGGAAGAATCGGTGTGCTTCTCATTTTGAACACAAACAACAACTTCTTCCCACATTGGCGGCTCAATGGGGTCATCAAGTTCAGGAAGCTGATATGGCCCTTCTTCAACCTCAGCGGACATCTACTATCTTGCCACTTTACCATCCTACCTCAGTTTCATCTCTCAAATGTGATGCAATGTTTGATGCAACAACTAGGTCGGGATCGGCTGGGATTGCAGCCTTTGTGGTGGTGGACGAATCTGGCAATCTATCACTAGCGAAGGCGCAACAGTATGAGGGCATTTGGGATCCGTACATTCTTGAAGATCTGGCTCTTCGAGACTGTTTGCGTGAATGTGCTATTCGTCGGTTGAGTAAGGTGATCATTGGAGGTGATGCAAAAGTAATCATTGATAAGTGCAGAGCTAAGATTCATCAGATGCGAAGATTGGTGTCATCCTCCAAGAGATAGGTTATCTGATGGCTGAATTGGTTGATGTCCAGGTGGTATTCATAGGTCGTAATAGGAACAGGGTGGCCCATTCCGTGGCTCATCGTGCTCTGTCTTTGTCGCCTTGCTCTCAAAGGGGGATCGACTTTGTTGCTTGGTACAATAGTAGATAGGTTCTTTGTAAACTTTGATCAGTTCTGCTTCCTCTTTTTTAGAGTGATAGTTTGGCAGAAAAAAAACTTCTTGGCTTAGTACTCCTGCATCAAGAAAACAAAAGACCAGAGCCAACCAAGAACAAAGTAACGGCAAATCCATGATGTTATTAGATACGGCCAAATTGCATAAGAGATTAACATCAAGACAATTATGAGAAGCTATGAAGGAATGCTCAATTTCAATTAAGACATACAAGATGAAGGACTTTTGACCAAGTTTTTGCCTAGCTAACATGACTTGTTGTTTATGAAGGAAGCCTTCAACTGGTCTGTCTTTAAAGTAAGAATAATGATTCAGAAGCAAGCATATAATAAAATCTTACCAAGTAATAACCCGAACAAGCAAGAAGAAACACATGAAGAGTAATAAGTCAAAATTGCATTGCACCACATAGCTACGCAAATGAACAGTACACATCATCAAACAAACTCAGATTACAATTAGCTTATCAAACGAATTGAGGAAAGACTAGTGATAACATTGTATTTGCACATGTTTGCACCCTCGTTTCTTGATCATTTTGGCTTGATTTTTTTGCTTTCTTGGACTATTTTATGCTAGGTTGTGTTCCTTTGTCACATTTCAGGTCCTAGCATGTAAATTGAAGCAAAGGCGCAAGTTTCAAGTCAATCGGAATTCAATTGGCAATTCGGGAGAAGAAACACGAGCATGACCTGAGAAATAATGGACTTATACCTCATATTATGGACAAATAAACATGGAATCTTGTCATGAAAAGATAGAGGACAAGACTACGAGAATCTGGGATCAAACGGCGACTGATTCAGAGTCCGGACGAGGGAGAAACGAAGCATTAAACAGGAGCGGATGAAGAATTACGGGCAGGAGAATTACGACCGTATTTTCCCCTCCCATGCCCGTATTTTCACTGCCGGGAGGAGCTTTGGATGCGCTGAACCTTAACCAAAACGCGTGTTTTGGGCAAAATACGGGCATGGAAGAATTACGACCGTATTTCTGCCCGTATTTCGCCCAGAATCGGGTTATTGAGGCAGATTCGAGCCAAAGGAAAGGGGGAGCTGGGTTTTGGTTCCCAAACACCCAAGGGACGAACCCTAGAGAGAGAGCGACTTGGGAACATTCTTGGAGCTATTTGGAGGATTTCTTCACCATTGGAGCTTGGGAATCAAGCTTGGAGATGGAGATTGAAGATCTAGATCAGATTTCTGCAGTCTCTCTCTTCTTTATGGAGTAACTTTCCTTCACTTAGGTTTTGAGGAACTCTAGTTCCATGTGTTAGGATCTTTCTTGTATGAAGTTTTGGATGCTATATTGTTTGATTATAATCGATTGAGGCATGATTTATAGAGTCAATTGAAGCCTGATCATATTCTCTTGATTTCTGCTTTAACCTATGATAGATAGAATCAGATTAGGTTAAGAGAGCTTCCTTGATTGATAGTGGTGAATTGGTTGTGCGAGAGTCAATCAATTCACTGCTTTGTACTGGAAATCATTCCAGTAGTGGAGATTTGTGTGAATCGCCTTAGCAGTCTATCCCGGTTAAGGCTAGTCGCCTGCCGGGTATTCTGTCTATGAGGGCTTGGTCAGCTTAAGAGATTCCAAGCTAATTTAGGATCTTCCGCAGTTTAATCAACAGTAGATCAACCAAAGGTAATTTCAACTTGGACCTAATTGAGGAGCTAGGGGGAATCATACCTAATTGAGTTCCCAACTTATAATTAGTAGAGTACTTAGTAGAGTAGTTTAGTAAATCAATCCTTAATCTAGTTTGCTAGATAATGAATTGAAGCTGAGTAATAGTAACTCTAGAGACCCGTGGATTCGATATTTATTACTTGTGCCACTATACTACAGTCCCTTTCATTTGTTACACTTGGCCATTGTTAGGTGTTGTGTCATAGCGAGTCAACTAGCAAGTCATAATAAAAAGGAAGGGCAAGGGCACATACACAACCATTTAAGAGCTCGAATGGGTGCAGGCACGTCGGCGATTCAATGACCAAGCAAAGGAACTGCCACAAGGTGGGCCGTTTTTTTTGTTAGAGGTTTAAAGCGATGGAATTGAAACGCGTACCTGCTGGCGATCATGTACGGGGTGTCGCCGTAAGGAAGGGGGACGGAAACTCCGGGTCGAGACAGTAAGCGTTG
The DNA here is from genome assembly GCA_964030455.1 of Linum trigynum. Classification (NCBI taxonomy): domain Eukaryota; kingdom Viridiplantae; phylum Streptophyta; class Magnoliopsida; order Malpighiales; family Linaceae; genus Linum; species Linum trigynum. Next base: position 12,430,106 of record OZ034815.1, on the reverse strand, counting down.
TAGATAAGGATGAGGAAGTAACGAGAAGTTGAGACTGGTGCTCTTTTAGAGGCGGTAGAGGCAACGACGAAACCGCTGCTATGTGCAAATTCCTCTTCTTTGCATATCCTAGTAGCGATGGAGAAGCAGCGACAAGTAGACGGCTGTCCAGAGGAGGAAGGAATAGGGAAATCTCCATAATAGGAGATCTGGCAGCGGACGATGAGAATAATTGTGAAAAGTGACGATTTGTGGAATGATTTTCTCATTGCTTTCTGCACCAAAGCTGCTGATATATGTACAGAGTAAATGGAACTACAGGATAAAGTGATTCTAACTATCTTGTCCATATAAAACAAGACAAGTAGCAGCTGAATACTGGACAACTAAATAAAAACTAAATTATTCTATTTATTGAGCAGGACGGTGTCGTTCGAGGGTTCTTCTCCTTTCCTCTTTGCATATATACCTTTTACTTTATTCTAACATATGTGTGGTACACAAACCAATTTAACCGATTAACCACATATTATATCAAATCAATCAAATTCAAGGTCGTGCCTTCCCACATCTTACCAACATGGTACTTCGAGAGACTCTCTTGAAACTTTCCCCTTTCATTTCCATTCACACCACTAAAAACCCCAACAATCCCCCACATGAATGGAGAATGTTGTACTTTAAAAACTATGCAAAAAATCGTGTGATTCTCGTCTAAGAATTAGTTGCATCGGTATAGTAGGTTTCCCTTTGAACCTTCCTTAGTGAACATATATCAAGTATACTCACCAATCGGTAGATGTGATATCTTTGAACCGTCGGCTTTACTTGTATACTAAGACAACATATGTCAAACAACTAACTCTTATCCGTTCACTGGTTCTCATTGTTGTGTTCGTTTTATCCATGAACACCGCCTGGTCTCATGCGTACTTAGAGAACTGGCCTTCTTTTATTCTCCTTGAAGCGGCTACACTTCACACTCACTTAGGTGATTTCTAAACGTGTATTCCAAAAATACACTATTTGATCACACCACGTGTCAAATTTAGAAACCACGAAAAACCTTTCAAATTTAGCTTTACCCTTATTTTGGACATTGTCTCATCATGAGAATGGACATTGAATAATTTCACAATGCAGACCATCATTCACAACTTTGTATGCTCCTTTAACATAGAGGTTCGGTCTGTCAATCCTACTTAGGTACAGTTACCGCCATGATGATTTGTCCTAGGCCACGAGTCCATTCCCTTTGATGATTTAATTAATTTCTAGGTGGGCCCCACATTTGTTATCATTTTATCTAAACTGATCATCTCCGATAACTTCACTAGAAATTAACCAATAAATAGTGTTATCTTTACATTATCTATGACGAGATTTTCACATAACATTTCTAGCCCTTGCAATCACCATTTTGTGCACAAGTGCGTTTATTAACGCCAGTCTATGCAGGCCAGACTATTAAACTTCACCAGTCTTAGAGTGGGTATATATTTAGTCAACTTGAATGTTTTCCAAGTTACTGCTCCCCATCAACCATAAATCCACATCCATCAACCATAAATCCACATCCATCAATGGATTATACTTTCTGGTTCATCCAGTAAGTTCCTTTGGGTATAATACACCAAAGACTCGTCTCTTTCAATTCACTACACATTATGTGTGTTTGCCTTGATTTTATTGCTCTGCAATAATCATAACACATGTCAACGGTATTGAAGTCTCTCTACTTCATTAACCTTAGAGTACTTAAACTTCACAAGTTTCTCTTCAAATGTAGTGACATTTATGACTTAACTTTGGATTTACGTAAAACTCCTAAGTATCACTTTCACTTTACTTTGGAATTACCCAAGTGACCAACATCACTTCTCCCCAATATATCCCCCACATTTCAACTATTTCACCATAGTTGTTGAAACCAAATGTTTCTAATAGAGGGAATGTTGTTCATATACATTCATGTATATGGTTGACGTAATTTACCCTTTGGGAAAAGTGGATCAACATTTCTAAGAAATCTTCTTTGGATTTCTCAAACTAGCTCTCTAACATAACTGTCAACATATGCTAGACTTTACACATAAGTTAACCCTTGAACTTGGTTAACTCCACACGATTTATGGACTTGCTCTTTCTCACTTTAAACCTTCATACTTTGAAGTATGACTTGTTTCACCTTCCCACTTTTGTCTTATGGATAGGTTTACATCTCATTGTAGGGTCTTGAGATAGTAGCCGAAACAACGGCTAGCTCTTCTCCCCCACAATTCTGCCCATTTAATTTCATGGTTTTACTTATTGAACATGCCAACCACTATATGTATCTAATTGTTTACCAATGGTATGATCTCACTCGATTAGCATACCACAAACAATTCAGATTTTATTAGAAATATCATCTAATTACTTACCAATGGTATTGATCAAGGCAACTTGAGACGTCATAAGTAATTCAGATGCATTCCAGTAATGGAAATCTCATCTAATTACTTACCAATGACATTTCATCTATGTAACATGATATACCACAAGTAATTCAAACGAATTTCTAATTCAATTGTTTAATTACTTTCCAATGGTATAAACTTCATAAATATACCATAAGTAATCTAGACTTTAAGTTCAATAAGATCATCTCAATTGAGCACTCATGTCAAATTGTTTTCCAATGGTATATGTCCATATATACCATAAACAATTCCGACACATAGCTACACACAATAATCGTAAGTCAAATTGTTTTCCAATGGTATAGTGTACTTATACCATAAACAATTCTGACCTAATGCTTATCTTGATCATGACCATCATTTGGCAAGCTTATTAAATCCCTATAAGGATCAATCATAGCTTCATATTCCTTGTCCTCTAGGCATAGGAAACATCATGTTCTAAACCACATACATGACAAACAAATTATCATGTCTTCACAAGCATAGTAGGAATTAACATTCCTTGTCGTTTGTGGCTTACTAGTAATGCAATTTTTTGGACGTGCATTAATCAAATATCATCTTCAACAAATTGGAGGTATACTTTCCGTACTGTGTTCAACTTACTTTGAACATAACCTTTGCATTTAATTTGCAACCATTTCGGCTTAGGTAGACTTGACCACAAATCTTCACAAGCCTCTCCATAGGTTAGCATCATCCAAACCACCTCATAGTCCTCTAAGAGTTACCTTGAATTCATCGTGAATTCTTCTTGATTCAAATATATTTGAATTTTCTTAAACTCTTCCTGAGTTCATTCTCAACTCAAATACTACAAAGGTATTTGGAATTCACTTAACCAAATCGAATTGGTTCATGACTCGCTACGACACAACTCCTAACAATGGCCAAGTGTAACCAATGAAAAGGACTGCACTATAGTGGCTCAAGTAATAAATATCGAATCCACGGGACTCTAGAGTTACTATTACTCAGCTTCAGCTCATTATTTAGAAAACCAGATTAAGATGGAACAACTAAAACTACTCTAACAAACTACAGTTAAAGTTAGGGTAAATACAATATATCAGCCACAACTATTATGAAGCGGGGAATTATAGCCACAACTATGGAAATTCAAATTATTAGCCAAACGTTAACTATCTGTTTACAATTTCGTTAGTAATACTGACTAAAATTTTATGTTTTAAAGTTATAAATTAAAAGCATTCTGATGTGGCCGCTGTCGTGGCCGATGACGTGGCCTTCTCAGTCAAAAATTCAATAAAAGTAACGGACAGTTAGCCATATCTTGACCCGCAACAATAGTTATGGCTAATAATTTGAATTTTCATAGTTGTGGCTATAATTCCCCGCTTCATAATAGTTGTGGCTAATATATTGTATTTACCCTTAAAGTTAATCTAATTACAGGTTGGGAACTCACTTAGGTATCATTCCCCCTAGCCACTAGCCAGATTAATGATTGATGATCTCTAACTTGTTTCACTTTCATTCACAATGCGGAGAATCCTTGACTAGACCTTGAGTCTCGACTAAAGGAACAAGGCCCTCTTGAGTCAATTGCCTAGAGGGACGTATCCTTCTCTAGAACAACCGATCAAGGCATTCTGAACTAGACTCCCTCTATCGAAAGAGGTTCTCAATCGATACACATCAGTGAATCAATCCTCGACTAAAGCAATCGATCCACTACTATCAAACTATGGTGCTCTATTGACCTGATTAGGTATTCGCTCTCATAGGATCAAAGAAGAATCAATAATCTCGACTAAAGCAGAATTGATTCATGAAAACGTGCATAGATTGAATATGAACTCAAGATTATCAAGTAAGAGTACTCATACAATCATCCAATCAAACAAACATAGCTAGGGTTCCTCAAAACCTAAGTGAAGGGAAGTTACTCCATAGAGAAGAGAGAGACTGCAGTAAGAATATTCAGATGATCAGTCTTCAAGTCCGGGCTTGTTCCTCGAGCTTCCAAGGCGAAGAAATCCTCCAATTCCACTCCAAGAATGCCCTCAAATCGCCCTCTCTCTCTCTCTCTCTTTGGTTCGTCCCTTGGGTGTTTGGGATCCAAAACCCAGCTCACCCTTTCCTTTGGCTTGAATCTGCCTCAAAAACCCGATTCTGGGCAAAACACGGTCGAGGACACGGCCGTGTTTTGCTTTTGCCCGTCCGTGCCCTTGCCACGCGTTAAAAACACGCCCGCGTCGGCCAAAACACGGTCGTGCCTAAATATGGACACGATGGTGTTTTTCTTTAGGCCAGCCCGTGTTTTGCTTTTCCATCAGTTCAGCTCTCGCACATAAAAACACTGGCGTGCCTGTTTGTGTACACGGCCGTGTTCTTCAGGCCTCCTGTCCGTGTTTTGCCCCCAGCTCGACCAAATGACCTCCAAACGCCTCGAATCTTGTGCTTAGCCTTTCCTTCAACGTCTGGGACCTGAAATATGACAAATTAGCACAACCCAGCGTAAAACGGGCCAAAAATACACGACTACTAGCCACAAACGGATAAGAACTAAGGGTGTAAACATGTGCAAATACATCGTTATCAGTTCAACGAGCACTAAATTTGTTTCCAAGAAATCCTTATCTTTATCAACCATGTTTCACCATAAACATGGAAACGACAGTTACCATACGTTCTGGTGCTTAGATTTTCAATGCATGAACCAAGATATATTGCCGCTATTAAGACGGATATATATACGTTGCCATTAATCATGTCAAAACTGATTAATTAAACATTAATCTGTTCACCCATAATTAAATAGACAGGAACAGAGTGATACCTATTTCCAATTTCTTTCCAATGCCAACCGTCCCTTTTCTTCCTTTGCAACCGCAATGGCAAGAAACGACCAAACATATATATACACAATGCAACATATATATGTATGCACACTCATACTAACATAGTAGATATTGAACCTATATATATATATATCCAATATATAACCTAGTCGCATGAATGAATGATTGGCGGTAAAGTAATACCAAATTGGAATCCAATTACACACAGCCCAAAACCATATTGCATAATAAAGATGGCAAAACTTTGTCATAATTTCTTTCTTTCACTCGATCAGTGCAAATATAACCAGACAATTGATAGATCCATATCTAATTAGTTACAGGAACAAAGTGTTCCTTCAATTAACAACGAGAATTTGCATATCCCAATTAGACGGCTTAATCTTAATCAATCAACATATTGATTACTAACATAAAATGTTAAGGCAATTTATCCATGAACAGGGATAGAGAGTTACCAGTTTCTGAAAAGTTCAGCGCCAGTAATCTTCTGGAAGCCAACTCATACAAGTGCTTAATTCACCAAACCAACTTGACTGCAACTTATATGTATATATGATGCAGGGAAAGTATTCTACCGTCAAAATTTCCTTTTGTCCCATGCGATAAAACGTCTCAAGGAGCCGTTAACCACCAATGGCCAAAACCAAGTAACGTATCATCCAAAATCATGGCAATTTTGTGTTACGACAATCAAGCCATCGTAATTATTGGGCCCCGATCTGGGCTTGGTTATTTTATTATTTAGTATTTTATTTCTTAATTATCTTTATTAGTAGTTTTCTTGTCTAAGTAGGATTTGGTTATTGTTAGTAATTTCCTTATAGGAGTAGGAGTCATGTTTTAGATAGGATAGGGTAGAGGCTTCTATGCCTATAAATATGTACTTGGTCTTTCGTTTAATGGTATGTTGAAGATTGGAACCCAATAGTAGTTGTAGTTATCTTCGTTCCTCTGAATATTCTCTTCGTTCTAACTCTCTTTCTTACGAATATCTTTCAACATCAACGACGCACATTACGTGAAGGTTCTCACCGGAGAAATACACGTAACAATTGGTATCAGAGCCTGGTTGCTCTGCGACTAACGTGATCTGGGAAGATGGGGCCAAAGAAGGCTACGCAAGCAACGACAACCTCCGATCAACCAGCGATCAACGAGGAGCTCCTCCAAGGTCTCCTCCATGGGCAGCAAGACGCCACCGGGCGAATTGACGAGATCGACCGACGACAGCAGGTAGTCGAGGAGGGAGTCTTGCAGATTGCGACCTCCGTGGCGCAAGGCAACAATGGCGCAACAATTTCAGGATGCAATGGCGCAGTAGCAAGCATCCTTGTTGGAGATAATGAGGCAGCTCATCACGAGCTCTGGCAAGGAGAAGGCAACGAGGGGTCCTTCGCCCATGCAACGTTCAACTGTGGGCATTTCTACCGGTGAGGAGCTAACCGTAGCTCTCTCATCACCAACTACGTACAGCCGCCGAGCTAACCGTAGCTCGCGTGCGACCAACGATCACCCCCCCAATCACCGTCTTCACCTTGACTGTCGTAGCCGAGGAGGAATCCCCAACCGCCGCATTCATCAAACCGCCAACGAAAGGGGTAGCCGTAGCCCTAAATCCACCGCTTGTGTCACCGTATGCTGCTGATCTAGAATACTCACCGGAGCTCTTGGATCGGTTCACATCATCGACGTTGACTACCAGTCCTGACCGAGGGATGACGTCAACACCATCTGCCTTTGCCACAGCTGTTGCCGCATCAACCACGGAACCGCAACCGCTCCAATTGGAGACAGTAACCTTGGGTACAATGCCTGAGAAAGTGACGCAACCGCCAAGGGAGCTGCTGCCTTCTGCGACCGAGGAGAAGGTAACGTCCGCCATTACGTGTACTGCTGGAGAAGGCTTAACGAGTAAGCAAAGATCCCAAGAGGAGCTCGCTCTAGCTCCAACATCATTGCTGCTCACGACGGCCACCATCGATTCCGTCTCCGCAGCTTTCCTACTAGCTGCCGCTACCGCATCTACTGTCGCAACACCATCATCTATCATTGCCATCATCACAGGTCACGGAGCCACCGACGACGAATGGGGCCGCAACAAGACCACCGACAATGATGGCAGCTCTGGTGGGGAAGAGGCTGAAGTAGAAGGGGGAATAATGCAACTCAAATTGCTTATGGGAGGAGGCTACGTATTGCATGAGGTGCATGGAGGTGGAATGAAGGGAGGGCATGGAAATTCCTTTTTCCATGATCTCATACGCGACATGGCTGAAGGCATGCATGGGCAAGTTCATTTTATACATGGGAAGTTAAGATGGGAAGATGGTAATTGGCCCACGCCGGTGACGCAAGAAGGAGATGTGAAAGTTGACGATGGATTCTTCCAAGTGCCCGGGCGTAATTGGAAGTTCCGTAAACGAGGGCGGCATCAACAAACGTCAATTCTCTTTGCTATCGTTAACAACTTCTTCATCGATCCAGGTTGAGGATTCTTGCGATGACCAACCTTGAGGGCAAGGTTGTTGCGAAGGGGGAGGAAATCCCAAGGAGGAAATACTAATTAGTAAATAAAATCCTACGCGAGACATGACCAACCTAAAGAGAATCTTTCAACATCAACGACGCACGTTACGTGAAGGTTCTCACCGGAGAAATACACGTAACATTTTGCATGGAGAATGCATCGTAAATGCATATAACACAATATCAAATACAAGGACAAAGATGGATGATATGATATTGTATGGAATTCGGTTAATACATAAGTCCATGGAACTACAGAAACAACAATGATGAAAAGCCCAATTCGTGATGCAAGTTTCCTTTCGACAAGCATGAAGCAACCAGTATATGCGAACAATAATAAAAAATAATAAGATTCTTTAAGATTGTTGTGAAAATTGTTCACGTATACTATTTTCTTGCAACACAAGCAAACACGTAAATTAAGAAAACATGCAAAGACACATGCAAGCGTCCTAGCCGATAGAATTCACCATCTCTACTTAAAGAATCTTATTCTATCCTCTAGTACCCAAGGTTATGGAATGATTCCTCCCATGATAGAAAGGAAGTACCTTTTCCGGTGTAGCGGTACCTCAAACCCCGGGACCCATCGAACGCAGCGAACTGGCTAGAACCACACTTGACTCGATTTTCTCTTTGAAAAGAATGCAGAAAACTAGTTTTGGATTTTAGCAGACTTTTGGTACAGGAAAAAATCCATGTAAAAACCAGAGGGGGTTAGGTGCTATTTATAGAAAATGAAGGGGTGCTTACGAAAGGAGACAACTCTTCGTATAAATGGTTACACCCCAACCAACACATTGGTTCGTTTTAAAATAATGAACCATTGCATCGGTTCGGCCCATGGTAGTTGGACCGGTTTGGTTATTCCAACCGCCATATCGGTTCGGTTCGATTTGGTTCAACTCGAATTGCTTTGGTCCGTTTGGTACACAAAACAATTTAACCGATTAACCACATATTATATCAAATCAATCGAATTCAAGGTCGTGCCTTCCCACATCTTACCAACATGGTAATTCAAGAGACTCTCTTGAAACTTTCCCCTTTCATTTCCATTCACACCACTAAAAGATCCAACAATAACATTATGAGAGAAAAATTCGAATGAATCAATCAATCCATAATACATACAAGTAATAAAATATTACAATCAACTCATCGTTAACCAAAGATGAAAGATATATACCACATTGTGAGGGGCAATGAATTGGGAATTTTCTTAGTCTCTTAACAATTCTTTTCATTTCAGATTTTCATCCAATATAATATATGATCTTCCTCTAAATTATGAGCTCGTATATTGTTGTCCACATTTTATAAGAACAAATATATCATGAGAACAATTATGAGTTTTATTTTTTCATGGATTGAAAAGAGGATGAACGTTTATTCTTGAGTGGTTATGCAAAGTATTAAGTATGAGTTTTATAGCCTATTAAATATACGACTAATTTTCTAATTGGTTAGCAATGTCCGAAACCAATCCAAACCAAACAAACTAAAAAATGTAACCAAATCAAATCAATTTTAAATTTATCAAACCAAATTATCCAAATATTATCAGTTAAAATTATGACAACAGTAACCAATTCTTTTGAATACCCCTACCCCTCCCCCGAATAAACATACACCAAGAGAGGGAAGGGGAATATTTACTGTTGATGATTCTTCTTCTTCTTGGACATGAGTTAGAGCTATTTCCCTTGTTAGAGTTATTTCTTCCTTGTCTTCCTCTTGCCCCTTGCCCTTATTTACGGATGATGCAGGACGCTAGCGGTCTTCGGACGTAATTTTCCATTTCAGTTGAAAAATGCAGTCAAATGTTTGGGTGGTTCCTTTTCGATGCCCACCTTTTCTTTAGGTGTTGGGGCAACGAAAGCCCCCACAAAGTTTAGGTTGGCTTCCAGCTCCATTGCGGCCGGCATCCTGCTCTTGAGGGAGTGGAGTTCTGGAGCGAACTACTCATTGTTGTCTTGCCCCAACCCCAGGAAGGGCATTTGGTGAGGAGCATTATTTTGAGGGAGGGAATGCGTGGTTTACAAGCCACTTCGAGGAGGCGACTGGAGTGGAGTGCTTTCATCAAATGATGCATGTGGGTTGTATTATTTGACTGATGGGGACAACAAACAATTAATTATAAGAAATAGAAAAATGAAAGAAATACTAAAAAAGATGTAATAAATAAGAATTGCTAAAAACGGTGGGTTCAAAGCTAGTACATATTTATAGGCTAAATTACACGTTTGGTCACTCAAATTACATAAATCTTTCACGTTTGCCACTCGAATTACTTTTCTTTCACATTCGCCACTAACATTACGATTCGTTTCACGATTAGTCACCCGCCGTCAGCCTCCGTCAGATTCCGTTAACTCCGTCAGTTTTTTTATGACGTGGCAAACGGAACAACTGACTGGACAGTTAAATAATGACATGTTAATTAAAAAAAACAAAAATGAGATAAAATCAGGCCCCACCTCCCCTCCATCGTCTTCTTCGCCTTCTCAAGAATCCTCTCCACAAAACCAAATTCCAAACTAGCAGATGCTACCGTGAAAAATTAAACGGCAGCCGCGACAACAATTGCGTCCTCGTCCTCCTTAAAGTTCTAGAGATCTCCGACGACCCTCTCCTCAATTGATTTCTTTGGTTCTTCTTCCTTGACGGCTTTCAATTGACACTGTAGCCATGACCGCGATTGTAACCATTCGCGTTTCGGTTCAAGTCGTCGGAACCCGAAACGAAATAATTGTCCTCCCCGTCGAAAGCATTGGAAAGATAGGACCCAATCCGGTTGAGGTCGTAGCGGAACCCGACATTGATTCCAAGCCGCAGCAACTGCAGCAGCAGACAACTGTCTCTGCTCGTGATTCCGCAGTCAATCAGTGGTGAATGGCGAGAAGGAAGACGAGGCTTAATTGCATTAACAGATTCACAGTCTTAAGCTTGAAGGAAAATGAGAGGCAGAGTAGCAGATTCACAATCGGTGGGTTTTTGGTTCGAATGACAGGCTGGGAGGAGAAGGAGATTGAAAAAGAAATCCACCGATTTTCTAATTTGGTTCGATTGGCAGGTTGGGTGGAGGAGGAGATTGAAGAAGAATTTATGGGTTTTTGGATTTAGTTTGATCGATGGGCGAGAGGGGTAGAAAATTGTAGAATCGAGAGGGAGATGGAGGAATCGGTAAAGACATGAGATATATCAAATTATGAAGGTAGATGGATATGGATTTGTGTGGGAGTGGAAGGTTGTTGACGAGATTGAGAAGATGCCAATGAAGATCTTGGCAGCGGAGGGGAAATCAGTGGTGGAGTTCTTTATGGATCTCAAGGTGATGGTGATGCATTTGTCGGGAGTGAGAGTCTCGACCTTACTCCCAAAGGCGAGCTTGCGGAGGTAATCCATGCTTAGCTCATTATAACCGAGAAGAGTGAGGATCGGACAGGAGAGCAGTGCAGAATCGCGAGCAGAAATCGCCGGCTACTGCTGCAGTTGTGGATTTGGTGGTGATTGAGCCGATGACGGGAACGGAGACTGTATCGACGGAAACGACAAAAGCGAGGTGTTTGGCAGAGGATTAGGGTGCAGTGTTAATTTATTTTTTTATTTTTTTTTTAAATTGACATGTCATTATTTAACAGTCTAGTCAGTTGTTCCGTTTGCCAAGTCATCAAAAAAACTGATAGAGTTAACGGAATTTGAAGGAGACTGATAGTCGGTGACTAATCGTGAAACGAATCGTAATGTTGGTGACGAATGTGAAAGAAAAGTAATTCGCGGCAAACGTGAAAGATTTATGTAATTTGAGTGACCAAATGTGTAATTTAGCCCATATTTATAGATAGGACGCAGAAATGCTTGTTAGAATGAGTGAATGACGTAACAGGAATCCACAAAATACCATCAACCGTTTCTTATTAAATCACTGAAACTCCTGAACGTTACAAGACGCGAAGACCTTAGTAGTAGAATAGTTAAGAGACTTTTCAGCCCATCTGGGAGAAACAGAAGATTCCTATGACTGAGCCAAACCGCATAGGAATCAACTCATAGGCAATCTTTACACGAGATAGCTTCTTCTACTACTACTACTACTACTAAGCATCATCATCATCTCCTTTGCCAAACAACTGCTCCACTTCCGAAAGAGTAGTTTGAGCATCATCAACTTCGGATCCTTTCTCACCCGATTCCTCCATCTCCACAAGAGTTGCCTTCAGGTCAGCCAGTGCAGCCTCGAGGCGCTTATGGCAATCTGGAATCATCATGCGAGATTCGGCTAGCACGTTCTCCTGCTGCTTCAGGTCATAAGGGTCAGCTCCCTTGTCTTTCATTTCGGATGTCTTGGCAGCCTCTCTTTCCACCTCTTTCTCATACGAGTGCAGCTCCTTTACTATGCGTTTGCAAGTGCTTGTCTTGATCTTCAGATTCCTGATTGTTGCCATCCTAATAACCTTACTACAGTTGTCTGGCAAAGAAAAGAGGGTAAATGAAGTCAAAATGAACTTCATCTGCTTTCAAAGAATGGAAACACATGAAAGACGGCTAATAAAAAGTCAAACAATATATGAGGAACTCAAGAATCTATGCAAGCAGGCAAATTATTCTACTGGAGTCCTAACTCTGTACAATCAATTCTTTGTCCCTGGATATCTTGAACAGCTCAAGGGCAGTGTCTATGGCTCAAAAGCTCACAGCTTGTTAAGCAGATAAGTTATGGTAAGAGACGAGTGTAAAAATTGCTCGGCTAAAGAGGATTTGAATCTTGAGGGAGGTTAAACGAAGCAAATCAACCTAGGTTCGTTAAATTTCATTCTGAAGCTAAGCTCATCATCTCAGTACAGCATTTCATGCCAGAGGGAGAAGAGGTTTTCATGATTATCAGCATTTGAATTGGGTAAACAACTTATGGTTGATAACAAACCAGTTACTAAACTATGTAAACAACTGAAGTGGTAATGCTTAATGAGTTCAGCAGACGGGACCAAACATGATTGGTTCAAAGAATACAAATACAGGATTTCAAAAACTAGAGGTAGATTCAGTTGGTAACTCGGGAAGAAGTTCAAAACAATGAGAGAAGAAGAGAACAGACTACTTGAGCTTTAGCGGTTCAGAAATATCCTAATGCCGTACAAATCTAGCAAAATGACTCATATCGTCTGCCATGAAGGTGTAGCGCCAACATGGAGTTGCAGACCAAAAGACCAACAGTACTCCAAAATATATATAGTAAATTCCAATAGATACAGAAGTGCCAACACCATAGTCCATAGAACCATGGGAAAAGCGACGTCCCTAGTTCTAACTTCTAAGTTCTACTAGAACAAACAGATCAGCTTGATCAGCCTGCTAATAAGCAACAGACTTGAAAGCTGAAGCTATATGCTCTACAGTCCAGGATTATCATCTTAACAGCCTAGCCTCTCAAACTTAAACTTCGTCACAATAGACTTTGGATTCACTTTGTCTTTTTTAGGAACACTTTGGATTCACTTAGGTCCGCCGTTCATTGCTTTATCTACCTCATCTTTAAACCTCATATGTCAAACCAGGATTTCTTGACTTTCCTATAAGAACCCTATACTCCATTAGAAGTAAAGCTTCGGTTTTTAAAGAACCCAAATCAAAATTCCCTTCCCCGCCCCTAGAAAATCCCACATATGCAGAGTTCTAGATAAGATCAATAACCAGACGAGACGAAAAAGAAGGAAAGAGAAAGCTTTAGTGAAATATTTGAGTCATACCTCGCCGCCAGGACTAGATCGCAGGTTGGCTTCCTCTGCTTGTTCCGCCGGGAAGAGGACTCAGACTATGGAGCTCGGAATCGGAATTCGGATCTTCCCTTTCCGCCAAAATGAAACGCCAACCGTTGGATGTATTGGATAGATTGTGGCCGTTGGATGATTACACGCAAGGCTTTGATGGCCCATGGGCTGGAGGATCCGGAACCTACATGGCCCAGCTCGCCTTCGAGCTTCCGATTCAGCCTGCTTCCGGAGACTGACTGAATGGGAAGAAGTTCGTCGGTTGCAAAATTGGAACTTTGAGAGTTGGCTGTTCGTTCTCGGGGAAAGGCAGAAAGCTAAGCAGAAATTGCTTCCTACTCGGGAAACCTACTGGTTAGTTCTGTTCTCGACTTGATTCTCTTGTTTATTTTCGCCTGCCGTGGAATTGTTCAATGTAGTTGAATTCATGCCACCAATGGATGTTTAATGTTTCTGTTTGGAGTCTGGTTTCATTGTTATGGCGTCTGCACAGATGGGTACAATTGTCACGACAGAAAGTTTAGAACCTTCTCTGTAGGAATGGTCATTAGAGTGTTACAGACGAAGAAAGTAATGAACTTCTATACGTTTTGTGTATATGGAACTCTGTTTGGCAGCTATCTGGTGATTTTGTATGTTCCTTTGTAGTCAGCAATGTCTATCACTAAATAGTTGAATTCTTCCATATCTTAGATTGGAAGGAGCAATTTGCATAGTTTGATTGGTAGACGGTCAACATTCATGGCGAATCAGGCTGTTGAAAGCTTAGAACGAGAGGAAGAGGTGGTGAATTTGAGAAAGCTAGGGCTGTATGAAGGGAACGTGAGGGTGTTGCTGGAAGATGAAGAATCTGCTTCAGAAGAGATCATGCTGTTATGGGGAATTCAACAGCCCACTTTCTCCAAACCGAATGCTTATGTCGCCCAGACCTCGCTCCAACTCCGCCTTGATGCTTGTGGTCACTCCCTCTCTATTTTGCAGTCTCCTTCTTCATTGGTACTTGCTTCCTTGTTGTTGTTTTTTTTTTTTTTCAAAATCTTTTATAGCTATCGCTGTTTGCCTTCATTTTATGATTATCACCGTACCTCAATTGTTTTGTTAAATTTGATATACCAGTCGACATTTGTTCTATTTGGTACAACAGTCAAAATGTTATCTTTATATCTTGGTTCTGGATTACTGTTATTTAAGCCTTCAATTTGTTATCATGAGTTACATTCTGCATTACAGGGTACACCTGGAGTAACAGGTTCGGTAATGTGGGATAGTGGCATTGTATTAGGCAAATTCTTGGAACATGCGGTAGATTCGAAGACGCTTGTCCTTCAAGGCAAGAAGGTTATCGAGTTGGGTTCAGGCTGTGGATTGGTAGGGTAAAGATAACTTCCACTTTCTTTTATATGTTTTGGATCTTCATGTGGTTTCTTTCTGGGTAGTAAAAAGGCAGGGGCTTGCATAGAGAACCTTTTACTATGTAGTACGTACAGTCAGAACAAAAGGCATACCCTGCATTGGCTTGCGCATGTCTGGGTTCTATAAAAAGGAAGAAATGAAGGATGCTCAGAGAGCAGTATTATATTAGTTTCGCATAACCTTATGCCAGATTCAATTCGATTTGCAGCTTTGTAGCATCTCTTTTGGGTGCTGAAGTTATACTTACTGATCTCCCTGATCGACTGAGACTGCTCAAAAAGAATGTAGAAAGCAATCTAGGAAATGAACACCTGCGTGGGTCTGCAGTAGTGGAGGAGCTTACTTGGGGTGACGAACCTGATCCGTGCATGACTCAACCTTTGCCTGATTTTGGTAAGCAAGCTTAACTCTAGATTTCCCAAGTTCCAATAGGTAGTAGTACCAATACTCTGCTATTTTTTACCAGCAGGTTATTGATACTGCTGCTGAACCAAACTTTTATTCTATTCTCTCGAAAAGCCTTTTATGACTTCATCGTGGATCTACCATGTATCAACTGCCCAAATTTACACTCTGCAAATGCAAATAGTGGCTTTGGTGATCCATGGAGTTTGGAATTCATAAGGATGACCCACGGATTTTTAAAAGCTCAAACCTTAGACAGGGTTCCTGAAGTACATCCCTAATGTTAGTCTGCTTTGTCCTCCCCTACTTTAGTCAATTCCAAAAAAGGGGAGTTATGGTTAGTCAATTGCAAAAAAGGGGAGTTATGGAGAGAGACAGAGAGTCATGCTGGCAAGAGTATTTATGTGATTGTTATGATGTTTCAGTTGTGGGGTCAGACGTGGTATATAGCGAAGGACCGGTCCTTGATTTGATAGACACACTCTTGAAGCTCTGTGGATCACAAACAACAGTATTCATAGCAGGGGAGCTCAGAAACGGTAATACTGATCTCGCCCCCCGTCCCTTCTTTACTTGCAGCTTTACCTCTCGGCATCATCTGTTGTTAAAACCAATACATTGTTCTTCATACTCCAGATGCAGTGTTGGAGTACTTCTTGGAGGAAGCCATGAAGGTATTTGTGGTGGGGCGCGTGGAGCAGTCGGAATGGCATCCTGACTATCGCAGCCCCCGTGTTGTGATGTATATTATGGTGAGGAAGTAGCAGAGAGTTATATGGTAGAGAGCCAAGGAGTGCAAACTTCCTGAATTCATTTTTACACTTGGTTTCTTCTCCTCTGTCAAAGATCAAGTCACAGTGGCAAAGTTATGGTTCAGAATTTCGCGGCGATAACTGGGTGTTAACTACAAGTACGTAATCTGAGTGGTCTATGTAATGTATGAAGATCGGTTTCGAAGTGCAAACAAAACTGATCTTCAAAACCAGCAGTGAATCCGTAAATGTTTTTTTTTTTTTTCAAAAGATATTATATTGATCCAAAAAATAGAGAGTTACATCCTGGAAACCAGTCGGGCCCGAAAATCAAAGAAGCGACTCATAGTCGGATACAAGGAAAGAGTTTTTCTAGCTACCAAATGAGCTACCCTATTGTTCTCCCGACCTACAAAACGCACAGTAAAACCAGGCTGGGTACGTAAAAAATGACCTATCTCTGCCAGGATAGCACCCAACCGGTTGTCTCTTGTGTCGGCTTGATTAATTTTGTCAATAATCACCTTCGCATCCCCCTCAAACTAGACCTCCGACAAGCCACATTTCACGCACAAAATCATTGCCTCCCTAAGCACAAGCAATTAGGGATGGCAACAAAACCCGAACCCACGGGTACCCACCCGACCCAACCCGGTCAACGCGGGTAAAATCCGTGTTGACGGGTTTTAGGCCGGGTTCGGGTTTAAACCCGCTACACTATTCACCGGGTCGGGTTGGGTTTGGGTTTAGGTAAACCCGATCCATGGGTACCCGCCCACACATATAATTACTTTCCCGGTATATTTAATATTCTAAATAATATATTTTCCTTAAACAATTAATATTCTTTATGTTTGTGGAGACATGTATAATTTGTTCTTTCTAATTGTTTAGAATGAAGTTGATATTATGAAGTGGAGAGTGAAGAAACTTAGTTGACGAGGAAGAAGTTTTCAATTAATCTTTCGTTTATAGATGTTTATCTTTAATTTTGAACAATTTGTATTGATAATTTGCGGTTTGCTTGTATGCTCTAGATTGGTGTTTTTTTGTATGAGAAAATTGATGTTAAACTTTTATTTTGAAAGAAACTTGTTATTGTAAATTTTTTACCACAAAAACCCACGGGTACCCATGAACCCGCGGATACCCAGCGGGTTGGGTTGGGTTTGAGTTTTTCAAACCCAACGGGTTTTACCCCGGGTTTTTTTGGCCGATAAACCCATGGGTTTGGGTTTGAGTTTGACAAAACCCGCCCCAACCCGACCCATTGCCATCCCTACAAGCAATTCCACCACAGCAGGCTCATCCAACTGCGGAAACTGAATCCCCCTTGCCAGAAGGAGCGTCCGCGCCAGGTCAAGAACTATCATCCCACCAACCGAATGCGACCCACCCTTAGTAGCTCCATCCCACATGCAAACCAACCGGGGATCCCCCACTGGAGTAATTGGTTGAATCGACGGACTCATCACCTTAGGAGCCTGATCCGCTGGCAAGCCCACCCATTCCACATATTGTTGGTTGAATTGTCGCATGAGCACCGGGATCCCAAACTGTTTGCCTTCAAAGACAACCCAATTACGAGACCGCCAGATCCGCCAAAGGATGGCAACAACCGCTATCACCAAGGTCGGCTGATGTATCAGCGGCAACAGACGATTGAGGAATAATGGAGAAGTGTGCCGAGGCAAACCCTCCCCCAAGTAATCCAGACTGAATAATCCCAGAGAGCCCGCGCAACCGGACAATAAAGGAATAGGTAAGCTTATCAGTCACATTTTGACGCGGGAGAGGAATAGCCTTAATGACCCTGCAGGTAGGCGGGTCAAACAATTGACTGAGCTTTTCATCAGACCACCGTCCTTCCCCTTCACAAATCACCTCCGCCACCAAGGGATCACCCCCCTCAGGCAAGATCCGCGGATTATAACAAGGGGGTCAAGTTGGTACCCCGGAATCCAGCTAGAATGGAGGAGAGAGGCCGATTGGCCATTACCAACCTGCCATCTTAAGCCCATCTCCAATAACTGTCATCCGTGCAGGATACTCTGTCACCCCCAAGAAGGACAAGACCTAGCCGTCGCCGTAAGGAATGACCCTTGAGGGAAATACTTTCCTTTATAGATCAGGGCGAGGAGGGACTGATGCTCATTTAGAATACGCCAGCCTATCTTAGCTAGGAGAGCTTGGTTGAAATGCTCAAATTGGCGAAATCCCATCCCCCCCCCCCCCCCCATCATGTTTACTCATGCACAGATTACGCAAGGACACCCACCTAACCTTGGGATGACCCTCCTCAACACCCCACCAAATATGGGTCACATGTCTATCTAAGAGGCGACAAAGAGAGCGGGGGAGCCGAAAACAAGACATAACATGAAGGGGGAGCGCCAATGCTATGGATTTAATCAAAGTTTCCTTAGCTTCCCATGACAAAGTCCGTTGCTTCCACCCCTGAAGACACTCAATAAGTTTCTCCTACAAATATATGAACATAGCCATTTTGGACCTGGCAACCAACGTGGGAAGCCCCAAATATTTATCATGGACCCCCCACTGCACCAACCCCTAGGACCGTGGCCAAGAACTCCTGATTTGGTATGGAAATATTTTTGCTAAAGCACACCGCAGATTTCTCCAGATTCAAGCGTTGGCCACTCAGTTCCTCATATTCATTCAGCACGTCAAGAAGATTCTCGCACTCCTGAAGGGAACCTCGCAAGAATAAATAGGAATCATCCGCGAAAAACAAATGAGAAATTCTTGGAGCACGAGGATCCACCTTAACCCCCTCGAGTTTTTTTTCCGAAATTACCTTTCGGAGGAGGGCTGCAAACCCCTCTGTGCGAGCACAAACAAGAGGGGAGAGAGCGGGTCCCCCTGGCGAAGGCCCCTAAAGGCCGTGAAATAACCCGAGGGTGTACCATTCATCAGAACCGAGAAGGAGAAGGATCAAAGACACTCATGTATCCATCCTTGCCAGACAGAGTTGAAACCCATTTTATCTAAAACTGCCAGAAGGAAGGGTCATTCGACTCTATCATAGGTCTTTTTCATGTCAACCTTTAGAGCCATGTACCCCTTCTTCCCTTGCTTTTTTATTTTTAGATAATGCATTAGCTCTTGTCCTATAAGGATGTTATCAATAATCTGCATGTCTCTTATAAAACCATTATGGCCCTCTGAGATTATCTGAGGGAGCAGACTAGCCAGCCGCTCAGCCATGATTTTGGTTATCACTTTGTAAACGAACTGACAAAGGCTAATTGGGCGCAGCTGTTTAATTGTTTGATAGAAACCTATTTCTAGGGTTCTATCGATTGGGTTGGGAATTTGGGAATTGATTGAGATTTAGGGATTTAGAAGGGAATTAGGGATTAGGAACAGAATTTAGGGAGAAGAAGAACAGAATGGTCGGCGGCCAGATTAGGGGGAGAAGAGAGTTTGAGAGGATTAGGAGAGATTAGGTTTGAAAGGATACTTTGATAATTCTTTCTTGATTGATTATAACTGAATACCCAAGTACATATTTATAGGGAAAGATAGAAAAACCTAATAGTAACCCTAATACGACTAAAAGACTACTAACCCTAATAATAATTATCCTACCATAATTAATAACTGAACCCTAAGAAATAGGCTTCTATCATCCCCTCCGCCTTGAGACCAACCTTGCCCTCAAGGTTGACCAACTTGATCCACTTTTTCACGGCGTCCGTGTAAACCGCACCTTAACTCTACCATCTCTTGCGCTTCCTTTTCTTCCAATCACGCTCGTGTACCCTCACAAGACTTCTAGCACAAGCATTTATGGCCTCCATTGATTCTTGTCCACCCTCGTGACTCATCCCATGATACCCATGGTCACCCAAGCCGGCATCTGCCCTTTCAAATTCCACATAATAAGAATGTGCAAGATCCACAACAATCCCACCCTTTTGCATGAAATGATACTTCCACATTTCCTCACTGTAATATGCGTCGTAGGCTGGTATCCAATTATTGAGCATCTCTTGGACCCATGCTTTCACTTCTTGTGGTCCTTTACAACTACCCGAAACATACCCAAGCATCCATTCCCCACTTCCCTGCTCCCTCGGTTCCCTGCACGACTTTCCCACCTAAACCTTCCTTAAGCCTGGCCTCGCACAACAATAATAGTGGATCAATATCCACCACCCAAGCATGCAAATAATCTCCACCCGTACACTTCAACACCCGGCCCCGAACGTCCCAACTTCAACCCAAGCTTTAGATTGGCCCAATTGTCCCAAGAACCTCGAACCACTACCGTGTGCTCCTGGGTTGAGCGCACTAGGTTTGCGAGAGGATGGCACCCACCGCCGCTCCTCGTCCTCATTTCCTCCACCGACCACAGGCGAACCCACATCCGATGGGAAGCCAAGCCTGGCATAGCCATGCACGTCGTCGACTCGGTTCTCCCCTTCGATGTCGCCCGTAGCGCAGGTTGCGGCCTCCAGTCCAGGGTCATCACGAACGGAGTGGCCTTAGATCTTAGCTCCAGCGGACTCTCCTCCATCTGCAAGGAACACGATTCCTTTCTCGTCTCCAACTTTGTCTTTCGGCCCGTCGCTTCTTCTCTTTCCGGCGACAAACAATCAACCCGGCGAACAGGTTGCCCTCGCACTCCTCACCGGATTCCCGACCAGGGCGATTCCTCTCGGCGGTTCGTCGTCCCCAACTTGCATCGTTGCTCGCCGTCGAGGAGGAGCTCGGTCCACGGCGAGTGAACCTCAGGGCTCCTAGTCGCCCGTGTTTCTGCATTCGTAGGGGCAGGCGGGGTTGACTCTGCCTTGCTGGACCCGGAGGCGATGCCGACGCCTTGCTTGGTGGTAATGATGGCTTGGGACCCGATGGAGGTTGCTCCTTCCTGATCTACGATCGTCGGTGTGGCCAACGATGTCACGATCGAGGTCCTAGGAGAGATGGTGGTCTTCGATTCATCTTTGCTGGTCACGTACTTCTTCTTGCTAAACTTCTAATTGATTCCTACATTCTTCCCCATAAAATCACTAAGTAAAGGTTGGGACTCTATGAAGTTCACCTTTAATGTCTTGTCCCATTCCAGATCCGATTCAGTCATCTTCCCACATGACTCTTTCGTCTCGACCAAGGAGATTGGGATCTTTGAAGCCCCAACAATGGTAATCGGTGTTGCAGGTGCGATGAGGCAAGCAAGTGTTGTAGTCGTCGCCGGACGTAGCTTCTGTTCGCCTGGGATCGCTGCAGCCCGACCTTCTTCTTCGACAGCAGCTGGAGGAGGTATGGTGGCTGCTCTTGTAGAGGTCGGCAGCCCTTGGATTACCACTGCTACAGTAGCCACTGTAGTGGTCGCATAACCATCATCCTCTCGCGGCACCCGCGACGGTGATCCTTCTTTCTTCGATGGCGGGGCGGTACACGGATGGGTAGCTGGTGTGGAAGTGGCAGCGATAGCTAGGCCTTGCAGCATCAACTTCCTAGCCTCCTCCTCCCGCTTCGCCGCCCTCATCCGTGCCTCCTGATTACGGCGTTCCAAGGTCTGCTCCAGCAACGCTTGTAGCCGGTACCACTCTGCATCGAAGAGCTGTGACAAGCTCATTATGGTGCAATTGTCCCTAGTTCAGAGTTGTGACGAACTCAATCTCGGAACGAGGCTCTGATATCAGATGATAGAAACCTATTTCTAGAGTTCTATCGATTGGGTTGGGAATCTGGGAATTGATTGAGATTTAAGAATTTAGAAGAGAATTAGGGATTAGGAACATAATTTAGGGAGAAGAATAATAGAATGGCTGACGGCCAGGGGGAGAAGAGAGTTTGAGAGGATTAGGAGAGATTAGGTTTGAAAGGATACTTTGATAATTCTTTCTTGATTGATTATAACTGAATACCCAAGTACATATTTATAGGGAAAGATAGAAAAACGTAATAGTAACCCTAATACGACTAAAAGACTACTAACCCTAATAATAATTATCCTACCATAATTAATAATTGAACCCTAAGAAATAGGTTTCTATCATTGTTCCTTTCACTAAGAGCAGAAAAGTGAGAAATGCTACTTACAGGTAGGGCTGCAAATGAGCCGAGTCGAGTTTTACCTCAGCTTGAGCTCGGCTCGTTAATAAACGAGTCGAGTTCGAGCTCAGTTCGTTTATTAATGAGCCGAGTCGAGCTCGAGCTAGCTTGTTTATTAAAATCTTGACTTTTATTTGGTTCTTCATTTTGTATATCATGATACATATGATTTATTTTGTTAGCTAATCTCATATTATACTTTGTTGGTATCATATATCATTTATTTAATAAATTTTAACTACTCCAAATCGTGTTATTTCATAGTATCGAAGCAATCTATTATACATAATTTCTTTTTAAAGTAGAAAATCACATACTCAACGTGTTAAACTATATATATGGTGAGATATATAATTTAACAACCATATGATTTAAAATCATAAGATATAGATTGATTCGTCCATAAGTTGGTAATCGAGTTGGCTCTCTAGCCACATGTTAAGACATATCATGAGCTCTAAACGAGCCAGCTCACGAGTTTAGCTCAACAAGCCACCGAGTCGAGCTAGCTCGCGAGCTTCACGAGCTGAAAAAGGTGAGCTCGTGTTCGGCTCGTTTATTAACGAGCCGAGTTTCGAACGAGCTTTTCTCGAGTCGAACGTTGAGCCGCTCGCGAGCAACTCGGCTCATTTGCAGCCCTACTTACAGGCCTTTTAAAGATTAGAGGCCGTAAATGTTAACGAGTGGACGAATTACAAATCTTTGTTACGAATAGTTTCGTAATAAAGCAGCTTCGGAGATAAGAGAAGAGCATTAGGCTTATAAGAAGTGAACTAGTCTCCCTCTCGCTCGCACCCCATTCTAATTTCTTCCCGCTCTGAGACTGACCCTATGTTCTTGAAGAGTGGAAAAGGAGGGGAAGGGAAAAAGGGGAAGGAAAGTTGGAATTCCCAAACATTTTCCTCCGTTTTCGAAGAGAGGAACAGTACGAGAGGAAAGAAAAGGGCTGGAAAAAACACTGTTTCACCCTCCCCTCCAAATCGGAGGGAAAACACTGAGTGGGCTTAGTTTCTTTTTTATTTTATTTGCATCATCTCTCTTTTATCTTTTTTCTTTGTTCTTTTTTCCCCTTTCTTCTTCGTTCTTTCTTTCCACAAAACCCAGAAAATTCATCACCTGCAAAAGGAAGAAAATAATTGGAAACCAATTGAAAGTGAAAAAAAGAATAAAAACGAACCCAGAAAAATATCTCTCAGTTGAAGCTACTCTGTTGCCCCATCGTCGTTCGTCGGCGAGGATGTCGACGACCGTCTCTGGTCATCTCTTTTCATCGATGTAATCAGGACCTCAAAACAACTAAACTCAATTAAAATCAAGAAAAATACAGAAAATAAAAGAAAAGATACATGCATGCCTTGATCTTACCTGAATCGATGCTCTACTTTTTGGATTGGGTTAACCCAAATCGTTTTGTAGGCCGAGAGAGGGAGAGGAAGAAGAAAGAGTGGGAGAAAAGGGATCTCTGTACATGCAGAAAAAAAAAATAAGAACGGAACAGGTCTAGGAATTTTTTTTTTCGATTACAAGAGACAAGAGAGCGCCATGGTGAAGGGACTAGGGAGTAGGAAAGAGTAACAGGTTTATGGGTTATTTTTTAATTGAGTGGAGAGAAAGCAGGTGGTCAGATTAATAGGATGGAGTAAATTTGGTGACAATTTAATTGAGATTGGTAGGGGAAATTAGGGTAGTATTTGGTCGTTTAATTGGAAAGATCAAGGCATTTATTAATTGAATAAGTAATTTGCATATTTATTTGTCAAATATTAATTTTAAAATATTTTATAATTATTAGATGTGTCATTAGTTTATAGACACAAACGACATAAATCGCAAACTACAAACTTACGGTGTATTTTGTGTGTAAAACTCTCATTTTGTATCATAAGTAAAATATTAACATACAATCAAATTATTTTACTATTATATAACCAATAAAATAACATATTCATCACACTTTCCAAAACATACTTTCCTTTCACTTTCCTCCATAAAACACATGTTCCTCCTAATTTCCTTCACTTCCAAATCTCACATCCCCTCCTAATCTTCCTTGACCTCCCCTCCTTTTCCTTCCTTCTTCGTAAACAGAGGGTGAAGAAATGGCGGCTCCCGCTGCCTCTCCTTATCCTAGTCCATTCTCCACAGCGCGACGAGTTCAGAAACCCAGTACCACTTTTCTCGTTTGCGGCCCCGCCATTCATCTGAAGAACGCAGAGCTTCGATTCCCAAGCATCCGGTGTCGACACCCAGGAATTGGGCGACAACGTTGCTCCTCGGCCTCGGCCTGCCTGCCTTCCTCGTCATCACCTCCGAAAACTAGGCTTTTCGTAAGCGGTCAGTTCCTTTCCTTCCTCACTTGTTCGATTTCTCTCCGTTTCAACTTGGCCCTCAAACAGGGAACAGAATTGAAGCATAATTTTCGAGATTGGGTAAGTTCGGATTTGCTCTGTCGCTACTGGCCTACCATGATCGTATTGACTGTATTTGGACCTGTAGAACTCCGAGTTTGGTGATTAAGCTCGTTATATCTTATCTGTCTGGTTTAAGAAATCTGCATATTCTAACTTGGGCAAGCATCCATTACTTGGGAACTCGCGAATACCATTACCAGGTGTAGCTCAAACGAGGGGTGTAAGTGTGTAACGGTAGACAAGGAGGAATCCAGCAACCGGGCGGATTGCTCCGTTGGAGCTGTCTATATATCTCACAACTTGAGGCCAAATCCGAGCTCCAATCCCTTCTAACTTTACAATTTGGATCCTCAGTAGAATCAAGTGATGCTGTAACATAGACAAGATGAAGCCCAGTTTTGTATTAAAACCTGCACGTTCGTCTCTCTTTTGCTTCTTCTCTGTGATAGCTGTGGAACTTCTGTAACTACACTGACCTTGCAGTGTGGGCCGATTTCGTACAGGTCTATCTTTTCGCACCACTGAGGAAAGTCTGCGGAATGCTTTCCAGAATTTCGGCCAACTCGTAGAAGGTGATGACAGTGAATTCTATCTTTGAAATCAATTCAGTGATGTCTTTTTTTCTTTCCAGTCAGGTTAGTCTTTTGTTTTCCAGCCTTCTTATAGTTGTGGTTGCCCCTACAGTCAATCTCGTGATGGACAAGATTGCAAGAAGGCCTAGAGGGTTTGCCTTCCTTCGTTATGCCACCGAAGATGAATCCCAGAAGGCAATCGAGGGAATGCACGGAAAGGTAAGCTTCGCCACTGCACGAGTAGCAATAACGTAGTCCATTTTCGTTTAGACGAGGTTATTGACGAGCAACAACCAATCTCCCCCCTCATAGTTTCTGGATGGCAGGGTGATATTCGTGGAAGTTGCCAAACCCAGATCAGAGCTCCCCAAAGGTCCAACGCAGAACCGATGAAGGCCCTTTGCGCACTATGATTTTTTGAACTCAGTACAGAAGGTGAGGGCATATCTAGCCTTGCCTCTCAAACTATGTAACCTTCTCACACTTCAATCAACAAGAACAAAAACAAGTCCTCTTGCTTATTTGTCCGTTGGTACGCTAACAACTGCTCCAGATTCTGCTGCAAACCATTGTGCAAAATGTTTAGCAATCAACTGGAAGGGCAAAATCAGAAAACTCGGAATGCACGAAACTGGAAAGGATTCTGAAATCGTTCAGTCGGACAGCCTGGGAAGTCAGGGGGGAGGCTAAGAATGTAACAAAAGGAGGCTGAGAGAAAATAACACTCGGGAGTGACAGCATACAACAAAAGAGCGTCCAAAAGGGAAGTCATTTGATGAACAAAAACCAACAGATTAACTTATTTGAGCCACAACATATATTCAAGTTAAATCGCAGTTCTTCCACGGCCGAAACGAAACTCGTAGCAGCAACCGCAGGTGCAGGACTAAGGGTCTGACGATCCGATCATCCAGCTTCTGCGGCAAACAGAACCTAGTGCTGTGGCTGTGGCCGTGGCGATGAATAATTTACAATTAGTAGGGAGCTTCCCTGTACCCACATTCTCATCCCTCACAAATCTTTGCCCGTCTCCTCTTCCATGCTAAAAAGCCACCCAACTTTTGCAGGCCGCTTCTTCAGTTGAAGAGACTGTAAAGACCAAAAATTAGGTTCGTCTACAGGTTTCTTTAACGTTCACTACGGGGCTTCACCGCCAGCAAAATTAGCTCCTCTTCTTCTCCAACCTATCTACACAATGAGAGGCCAATGGGGAGAGATGGAATTTTTACGGGCTAAGAGCAAACTCTAGCCCTTTGCTGATCTCGCTCTTCTGACGCAACCAATGATGATTTCATGTCTCTCTCAGCTAAGCACCTTTTGTATGGCACAAACCCCCTCATCGAATTGCTCCTCGCATTACTGGTAAACATTTGGCGTTGGGACTCCCCTACATCCATGGATCTCTCTCGTTTCTCTACTTCATTTGTTGATCCTGCATCGGAGCCGGAACAAGATCTTTCATCCACAGTATCCTTCTCCTTTGAATTGTCTCCCGTAAATGATTGCCGAGAACTCTTAGACAGTCCGTCAAATAAACTCCATGGTGGTAACGAACAATCCGTTTCAGAGATACCAGCGCTCTCTCTCTTAACTTCAGTGTGGAAACTAGACAAAGGCAACCCATTCAAATCATGGTTAGCTAAACCCAGTGACAATTTGATGCCCGAGGACTTCTGTTTGGCAATGCCATGGTCCATGTCAACATTTGCTTGGCTGCCCCCTACCACATGCTTCTCGGAATCCATAACCAACACTGTTCTCCCAAACAACTTGAAGCTCTTGGAACGAGCCATTGGGACTGCTCCCTCTGCTTCAGGGAGAGTTGCATTGTTGGAGCCATCCTCCGGATTCTGGAACAAAATGGATAGAGCAGAAGGGAAGGCAATCAAAATCAGCACTTTACATTCGCAGTACTAGGCAGGCAAATCATTCAGAGTTAACAAAGGATTATTATCTTACCGTGAGAAACTTCTCCATCATTGGATCAGAAGATGCTCCCTCAGGTGAAGAATTTGCGTTTTCTTGGAGCGGAGAGACATCTGATACTAAGGGTTCACTCTCTTTCTCATGAGGCAATAACATGAAGGACTGAACATCGCTGGTACATGAGGTCAGCGAAGAGCAGCGATTCAACATCTCCGAAGCTGGAGAGCCCAATGCCTCCGAGCCAACCACGGACAACACAGAGGTCGGGGAATTGTTCCCCTTCTCCATACCCAACAAATTTGGAGACTCGGATCTCTCAGGAGCATCAATGCATTTACGAGGGTAAGGATGCGAGGGTTTCCTCTTTGGACGAGGAGGGGGGATCTCAATTGGTTTCAGGGAACTCTCTGAAACCCCAGTTGTCTCACGCACCACCTGAAAATTAAGATCGACACTACATGTCAGAAGGGCCATTCTGCTTGAGCATCACATTCAGCACATTCAACAATCAGAAGCTGGACGGACCTTGGAGAAAAACTTTTGAGCATGGCTTCGGATTTGAACAGCAGTTTTGGTGCCTACATGTTCTGCAAGAGGGATAATAACAAAACTTCATCCACTGATAATTGGAGCACACACAGAAGTTCCTGAAGAGGATCAAGGGGGAGTGGCGGGGAGTACAAAGGGGGTATTATTCACACCTTGAATCTTACGCCAGCCACGGCCATACAACTTCAGAGCATCCAGGAACTTCTGGTGTTCCTCCTCCGTCCACTTCTCCCTCTGTTTGGTGATGGTGTAAGGCTTCCTCAATTTGGGAGTCTGCTGATGACTCCCAAACGAATTCAATTCTATCAACTGATCTCCACCATTGTCATCATAGCATTCACCTCCCGAAGCCGACATATCATTAGGACCTTCCTGAACTTGATCCTGCAAACACCGCGCCGATTCGTCGAATCAGAACAAGACGATCTCCACTCAACAATTGATGCAAATAGCACAATCACAGTTCACAGCGGTCAAAACGTGGCATCTAAAACACCAAATCTTAACTATTGAAAATGCTTCTTATCCCCAACTACAGTGGCACCAGAAAAAATCGATTTGAATTGAATTGACAATTTTCTCTGTAATCAAAGCTAAGCGAAACGGCAGGCTACACGCTTATGCTTATCCAAGAAGAATCCCGAAGACCCGAGACCAGTGGGAGTACTTAATTAATTCTGACGTAAGCTGGTTCTGACATAAGCCAAGCGGCAATTTGCTAAAAATAACTCTATATAATATTATCCAGAAAAATGATAGAAAAATCATAAAGTACCTGAGAAGCAGCCATTAGAGAGCTGGACCTAATCTTATCTTTCCGATTTCAAGCCTCAGATTCACAAATCTCTGTAAACAAAAAAACAAAGCCGCCGTAGTCAGCACCGGCAACAACACCAACGAGCTCGAGAAGGAAAATCAAGCAGGAAAAGGAAAGGAAATCAGCAATCGAAGTCGAGAAAACTCACATGAGATGAGAACAATCCGATCTCCACTACCCCGTCGCCGAGGAAGTAGCAGCTGAAGAAGAAGAAGAAGACAAGTAGCTCTCTCTGCAACGACTCTATTTTCAGCGGTGGAACAAAGGAGCTCGAGAAGCAACTGAGAGCGAAGAGAAGTGATTGGACGCAGGGAAAACAGGAGAAATTTTGCCGGGGAAAATCTAAAAGTAGAGAAGGAAGAATCAAGAATGAAAGATCGAGGAGAGAAAACGAAAGAGAGAGGGAGAGGAGATGTAAAAATGGGTTTGGTTGAGGGGAGGGTTTGTTAAATAAATAAAAAGCGAAGGAAGGAGGGAGGGAGGGGCGGAAAAAGGAAAGGCAATGAAGGGTGACACCTCAGCAGGCAATATTTAATTTTTGGTCCCGAATTTTGTTTTTTTTTTCATTAGTTGGGGGAGGGAAAATTCGAGAAGCAGGGAGGAGAAAAATCTTGTGGCTGAGAATGGAAGAGAGGCGGGGACACGCGGCAGTTGCTTAGTGAGTGTTAGGCTGGCAAACACCCTTTTTCGCTTTCTTTCTTTCTTCTTCTTCTCGGCTCTACTTACTTTGATGTGTTTTCTTGTGGAAGATATTGGCGCACCCATCCATCGCCCACCTCCATTTTGGATAACTCAATTTAGGATATTTTATCAACCACTTTAATTTAATTGGTATCCACAAAAATAGAAGATAAGTGTTCTTTTATATCGTCTTGTTCTTACTTACTGTTAGTCCCGCGATCTCGGTAATCGAATAGACACATATTTGTAAATTCGTCTCTTGTTATTCTTACTTACTGTTAGTCCCGTGATCTCGGTGTTGGAGAGACACATATTTGTAAATTCGTCACTATGTTCGCTTCACGATTGAGATCACGAATAGTTAGACTAGATCGATAAGGTAAAGTAACTAATTTTCACAGTTTACTCAACTTAGTGGTTTTTGTGTGTGTGTGGAAGTAGCTGGTTGGGAGACAGGAGGAGACCCATTTATGTGTAAGCAGGAGATTCGTTTGTCTGCAATCCACTAAGGTTTTTTTCCCGTTCTTTTCTTGTTTGGTGTAAAAACAAAAAAGATATTAATTTTTGGATTTTCTGGGAAGAGAGAGAGAGAGAGGAGGGGGGAAATCTGGTCCACAAATTGGAAAAGGCTGGGAAAATGGAATTTGCTGAGAAAAATTAGATAAAATACTCAACTCATTTATTGGTGGTATGGTTGCGACCCTTGAAAAGAGGGTGTTTTCCTTACATGGCAAAGGTTGGGCGAAAATACAACGAAAAGGAAAAGCAAGCTGGGCAAAACATAAATAAATACTCTATTTTAGTCTTCCTAACTGAGCTAAGGATGCTCTACTCTTTCTAAATCCTTCACTTAAGATCAAAATTACAGTCAAAGTGTCACATTTTCTTCTCTTAATCTCGACCTTGTCTTGTGATTTCTTTTTTATAGTTTTATCCACCTTTTCAACTATCTTGGTTATATCGTTTGTTTCCCAGGCAATTTCATTCATGTGTGTTTTCTTCTTCCATTTCTTTTGGCTACGAATTATGTAATAAACAAAAATTACATCCAATAATACTTGAAATTTTTTCTCAGTCATGACATCAACTCAATTTTCGAAGAAAATAAGGCACATTTAAAGTATAAATCAAACATAACATAATCAATAAATAAAATCAAGTTCTAGCATAATTTAATAAAAGGGGTATTCGTATCATTAGACGGACCATTCTATTATTAAGATGATATATACAACCCAAATAAACATGTACAACAATCACTTCTACATGATCATGCAAATGGTCTAAGAATGTCACCATCGAAAGAGTCACCACCGCCAAACTACGAAAAAACAAATGCTGCAAAGACTCCTCTCATGCAAAGAAATTGGACAAACACTAGTTCATGCTACGCATCTTTTAGCCAGTGACAGAGTTATGTTGATGGCAGGGGAGACTATAGTATCTCTCAACTCTAACAACTATGTAACTTTACATGTTTATTTTATAAATTAATTAAAAAATTATAGTAAGTGGTAAGGTTTTAAGTTCCCTGCTTGGTTCAAATTTTATGAGTAAAGTTTGTTAAGCCTCTTATTTGGATTTATTGTTTTGCCACTACTTCTAGCTAAATTTTTTTATAACCATTGGTGGTGAATACATTTATCATTAACGGTTAATGTCATAAACATTCTAGTTTCATTTTCGGCTAATTATCTATTATCGGATTGAATGAAGGTCTGGTCGGGTTTTGTTAGGTCTCATTGGTGCTACAAATTGAACATTTTGATCTTGCAGGTGGAGCATCTTTGAAGTATTTGGATTGAACCTAACGATATGGTTTTGGGACTTGCAGCTTACTAAACATAAATACTTTTATGTGTAAGAACAATATCATATCTCATCGAGTTTGGGTGTATTTTGATGATCCTATTTTAAGCCATGTATACTATTCTTTAGTTTTTTTTTTTTTTTCTTTCTCTTTTTTGGGTAAAAATACTCTTTTCTTTAGTTAAGAAATCTCATTCCAACTTTCCTCCTGCGGTGCAAGCAGCTTGTAGATATTCCTTATCACCCATTTTTCTGTGGCTATCCCGAACTCTGGATAATAGTTCAAAACAACCAGTGAATATTCATCTTCAGTTCTTCATATATAGCCTCTTCTTTATCCAAAAACGCACACCTCACTATAATACGACCAAAATTACTCTACCATTCTGGATTTTGGACACTTCTACCTACTATACCATCAAATTAAAAGATACACACGGACAGTTACAGTGTGGATAGGTTCGATTTAATTTCTTTTCAATCTCGCTATATATGGCGGTCACAACCATTTTGCCAGAACATCTTAATACTTATGAAAGTTATAATTATGGTATTGTTCCTTAAGAGTTTACTAACATGACCACGCTGTCATTTTCCCTCTCTCGCCCACATCTGTTTTCTCAATGTCAATGTGACAACGAAGTGGAAAAGGGGTTAATTCTCTAAATATTATTTTTTTTTAATTTACCACGAATATTGTGTTTTTAGAAGTATTTACAACAATATTGTGTTTTGATGGAGGGAAGTTGGCGACGGCGCCCGAGACTCAGCAAATAGAGAATTTAAAGGTAAAGCCAGTGTGGGCGCCCCAGTCTCTGGCGTTGGCGCAATTTGAAATTTTTGAAAATTTCAAATTGCGCCAACGCCATAGACTGGGGCGCCCTCGCTGGCTTCCCTTGTTTTTTAATTCCCCTCCCTCGCCCTCTCGCACCAGACACCCTCCATTCATCCCTTCCCTTACCCACCTCCTCTCATCCTCCCTCCATCCCCTCCTTCACCCTACCAGCGCCGACGCCAATAACCCGAGCGGCGATGCCTAGCTAAAGGCGGCAGCGCCTCAAACCCAGGCGGTGGCGCGACGAAGAGAGCGGCAGCGCCCCAGCAACAGCGGCGACGCGGGATGTCCGACGACGAGCAACAGGCCCCCGGCGGCAGAGGAAGAGGCCGAGGGCAGCGAGGGCGGCGTGGCGGCGGCGGTGACGGCATCGAACGGTACAGGGGTGAGTGCCGGATTCTCTCGCCGGCGGCGGCCGGATTCTCGCCGGCGGCCACTTTTTTCCAGTTCTAATATTTTTTTTTATGTTCTAATATTTTTTTTCCAGTTCCTAGGCTTATCGATCCTTGTTCGATGAGACCACCACCTGCGACGATCGATACTGCTCCGATGGATCCGGAACTTCTTTGGGGGCATGGTCACCATCGGATTGACGCAGTTTGGGCAAATGAGGTAAGTTTTTTTCAAACTATTTCTATAGTTTTATTAGCTGAATAATATGATAGAATAGAATTAAATTAAATTACGATTGGAATTAAATTAAATTAGGAATAGAATTAGAAATAAGTTACGATTATATTATATTAGAAAAAGTTTAGTTTAGATATATAAATATAAATATTAGGTGAATTGAAGGAATTGAATTAATATAGTTTTGTGCATTAATTATAGGCTGGTGATCGACCATTCCACATTCGTCATACTGGAAATTTAGTTTGATACAATCCACTGTACCTGCCGTATCTCGTTGATGCCGGCCTGTCTAGTGTTCTGCCACTAGCTCCTCTTACCGGTGATCCGGGTTTGATTACTGCGCTCGTAGAGCGTTGGCGACCCGAAATATCGACATTTCACATGTCGTTCGGTGAGGTGACGATCACCCTAGAGGACGTTGCCACACTCACCGGATTAGCGATCGACGGTGATGCCGTCGTAGTAGACATACCCGACGAGGACTGGCCGGGTATGTGTCTTCGACTGTTAGGACAGGCTCCTACTGATCTTGGTGGCGGCGTCATCTGGATTTCTTGGCTGAGGGATACTTTCGATGAGCTACAGCTTTCTGCATCACCGCAGACGACAGAGCAGTTTGCAAGAGCATATGCGCTATCTCTGATGGGAGGTGTCTTGTTCTCCAATCGGTCTGGAGGTTCAGTCCACCTGCAGTACCTACTTTTGGTGGAGGATTGGCACAGAGCGGGGAGGTTTGCTTGGGGAGCAGCTGTGTTGTCCTACTTGTACCGTGAGATGGGTAGATCGGCGCTGCAGATGACGGCATCTTCTTCACTGGGTGGTGACTTTGGTGGATGGGCCGCCTTGCTGATGATCTGGACGTGGGAGCGGTTTCCTCATACATCACCACTACATGCGGTGACGGGTGAGCAGATTACTCAGGACGCAGTGCCACGTGGCCTTCGGTGGCTTCCAGCCCACACCCGTCAGCATGGAGATCAGTTCTACTTGTACAAGCTGTGGTTTGACGCGTGCACGACATTCGTGGTTAGTATATATCATTTCATTTTATATAATAGTTTTAATTGATTTGTTATAGATTTAGGAGTAATTATGTGACCAATCCTTGTGTGCAGTGGCGTCCGTACTATCATAGAGGTCAGGACTACAGCGGTACTGTGCCCCAGTCCCACACGTTTCGAGCAGTTCCGTTGATCTGCTTCTCATCGCAGATGTGGCATCATCCAGATCGCGTGCTCGGACAGTTTGGGATGATTCAGGATCGGCCTCTTCCTCCACATTCCGCAGCTGAGATTAGATTTTTGCTTCGTCAGGGACAGCATGGGCCTTCACGTGGACAGCAGTTCATACAGGCAGCCAGCGAGTCGATTGAGCTGTGGGACCGTCGACATGAGTTCGTAGCGCAGACGAGCTACATTGACGGAGAATTAGCTTACCACTCGGAGCATCAAGAGTGGTACAGAGATGTCACTAGACGTTCAGGCACACAGAGAGTTGCTGCACTGAACGCAGCGGTGAGTTTTTTTAGTAATTAAAATTTGTGTTTTAATTGTTTTTAGATGTATAGAATTTCTGATATTTTCCATTTAAATTTGCAGTACGACTGCATGGAGTCCGTTCAGCAGGGTTTACGTGATGGGATGAGATCAGGAGGGCTATCATACGACCAGATGGGGGAGTATGTTGACCAGTTGGCGGCAGGGGTTACAGCTTTAGGTTTTAGTGGTCGCCAACATCCTGATACAGAGCCGATACAACGGTACCCCGATGAGCGCAGCTTAGCTAGCTGGCCAGAGCGTAGGACTCAGTCATCGGCCTGGGGTGTGCCACCGTCCATCAAATGAGCTCGCCATGAGTAGCACTCCTTTATACTTCCCAGTAAGAAACGTTCCATCAACAACCATAACGCCTGGACAATTCTTGAATCCATCTATACAAGGTCCATAAGCCCAGAATACTCGCTGAAATATTGAATGACCTGGTTGAGCCGAAGGAACTCTTACCCAATCAATCACCGATGTTGGCATTTTTCTCTTGACCACCCGCAAGAATGTTTGCAAAAAATCGTAGGATTCTTCCCAATTTCCATGCAACTTCTCCAATGCTCTTTGTTTCCCATACCAAGCCTTCTTGTAAGTAACTTGCATATTAAACTTATCTTTCGACTCGGCCTGAACAGTTAGAACACTCAGATTTGGTTGGGCACGTACCAAGTGTTTGACGGCCTCAGATATCACGTCGACATCAAGATGGAGATGATCCGTCGGTTGAGTCGTACTGCTACAAGTATGCGCCAACTCGACCTTTCTCACGCTCCAATCGCCTCCCATTTCTCGACATCCAAACCGCACCATCCAAGGACATTTGTCCTCCTTGTGCATCAAACATCTGATCTTCCAGATTGAAGGTGATGACTCCACCACGTTATACTGAAAGTTGCGTTGTAGTGCATAGTGTTTCATCGCCACCTGTGCAGCTTGTTTCGAGTGAAATATTTGCTCCTTGTAGAATTCTCCATCAAAACCACCAACAGTAGACCCTGGAATTACGCCATATGAATCAGCATATGATAATTCCTCGTCCTCTTCATTACCCTGCAAGTAAAAATATGGAGGAAAATTAGGTTGTTCTCCTCCATCCCCGTCGTCGTCGTCCTCCTCCTCCTCCTCATCATCATCGTCTTCCTCATCTCCGTCATCACCGTCATCATAATCATGATCGGATGGCATGCTCCATGTGTCATCACCGTCATCATCGTCTTCCTCTCCACCCCGATCGTCACTGAGCTCAGCATGTATCTCAGCACCCAAACAATAGGATTTTGTGCCATAAAATTCCAAAGCACATTTAAGCTATCATCATCGACAATAGGCATTGCATAATGAAATAAAAACACCATTCTGCCATTCTGGAAGACAGTAGGTGAAACCTGTAATCACAACACTATCTTGTACTATTTCGTCTCTAATCCGTATTCTCCGAATTAGATGATCACAAAGTTTCTGATAGTTCACCCTGGATGGAATAGTCATCTGGAAACTTAGACCACCAACAAAATGGACACTCAAATTGTCTTCTACTTTCTCTGATCGCCACCGAACAGCTAGTTCAAATCTTCTAAAACCACTACATAAAAAACAAACTCACTAATTACTAACTAGACAAAATCATTATGATGAATACATGAAAAAAAAAATACGACTCTTACCTGTTATTAGCCATCTTCCCAGCAACAAGACAGCAACACCAGAGCTTCTTTCAGAACTTCTTTCATTTTTTGGTGATGAAGAACCGAAGGAAAGGTGCAGTATATATGGTGAGGGGTGGTGCTGGAGTGGAACAAAATGGCAGCGACAAAGCCCCAGTCTGGGGCGCCGACGCTATTACCTTCTTAAAAGCAACAAAGCCCCAGTCTGGTGCGCCGCCGCTGCGTTTTGTTTGTTTAAAATGCATCCAGCGGCAGCGCCTGAGTTTAAGGCGTCGGCGCTTTACACATATAAAAAAACACAATATTATTGTAAATACTTTTAAAAACACAATATACGTAGTAAATTAAAAAAAAACAATATTTAGGGAATTAACCCTGGAAAAGGCAGCTGGTATAAATAGAGAAACTTTCAAACTCTCTAACTGAAAGAAGGGAAATCATTAAAATCATATGAATTGTACATATATAAAAATTATTTTAAGACAACATACATGTAATCCTAAATAACATCAATATCTAAATGTTCATACTTGAATCCGACAAAATACTTTCTTTTTGTTATTTAGTTTACCAAATGACATTATTTTGTTTAGAAATTGAAAATTGATAGTTTTGGTCCAATCATTATTTTCTAAGTTTCATTATTACCCGTTGTGATTATCGCTTCATGTCGTATTCTTCTAGCTGAATTTTGTATAATACCGATTGAATTTGGCATACCATTGGTTTGACAACCATGATCTTGACATGTTGCTCTAACCCATGTCTCGATTGCACCTCACTTCTCAAGGTGACAATGGAAGTGGGAAAATGCAATTGGTTTAGGCTTGGCACATTACTCCAATCCGAGTTTCGATTTATGTTACAAAAAATTAAAAAAATTGTCATATAGGAAAAATAGCATTAGGGTATTTTGTGCTAAAATCATAATTCAGTCGTGGTTACATTAGCCTTGACACGTTGCCCCAACCCGAGCTTCAATTCATGTTCAGAAAAGCCAATCATGTTACTCTAACCCGAGTCTCGATTTATGTTCAGAAAAATAAAAAATTGTAAAATCATACTGAAAGTCGTACTAAGAAAGTTAGCATTAGGGTCTATTGTGCTAAAATCGTAGTTCAGCCATGGTTAAAATCAGGCTTGACACGCTGTTCCAACCCGATTCTAGACTTATGTTCAGAAAAATCCTAAACTTTTAATATCATACCGAATGTCGTACCGGACAAGTTAGCATTAGGATATTTCCTGCTAAAATCATAGTTAAATCGTGATTAAAACATGGTTAACACATTGCTCCAACCCGAGTCTCGATGCATGTTCAGAAGAAAAAAAATGTAAAACCATACATAAGGCCATACTGGAAAAGTTAGCATTTAGTCATTTTTGTGCCAAAATCGTAGTTCAACCATGGTTAAATCAGGGTTGACACATTGCTCCAACCTGAGCCTAGATTTATGTCAAAAAAACCAAAAATTGTAAAACATTACCTAAGTTCGCACCAGAAAAGTTAGCACACTAAAGTATTTTGTGCTAAAATTATAGTTCAACCATGGTTAAAATCATGCTTTACGTTGCTCCAACCCGAGTCTCGATGTATCTTCAAAAAAAATTCAAAAATTGTAAAACCATATTGAAGGTCGTAGCAGAAAAGTTATCATTGGTACTTTATGCTAAAATCGTAGTTCAATCGTGGTTAAATCAGGCTTGAAAACGTTCCTTCAACTCGAGCCTTATGTTCAGAAAAAACAAAAATTGTAAAACCATACCGAAGATCCTACTGTAAAAATTAGCATTAGAACATTTGTGTCAAAATCATAGTTCAAACGTGATTAAATAATTTTATATAGCTAAAATCACCTACTGATTTAGATTCTTTTAGGATTTTTTTTCTAATGAACCGTTGCTAAAGGCAAGCATAAATCAAATACGAGTTCGCAAACAATACATCTAATCCTATGAAAAGCCGCAGCGAAGCTGATGTGATATCAACTAGCGCGATATTTAATTCCCGTGGTCCAAAAATGAAGATTCATATTCGACGATTTAAGGATCAACTATGAGCATTCTTGATGGATAAAATGGAGAATGCACTAAGGATCGGGTCTACAACATTTTTTGGAGCCCAAAACGTCCATCCTTGCTGCCCAAGTGATCCAAATGTGAAAAGGGCAAGGAAAGAGATTGCTTAACCACTAAGGAGCTTCCTTAAGCATTAAAAACGTGTTTGGAGATTACTTAGCTGCTAAGGAGCTTCCTTTGGTCATAAAAACGAGTTATAGTCCTTATTTAAGTAGTATTATGTTTCCTAGTTAGTTTGGGATTTGTTTTCCTATTCCTTTTAGGTTAGATTTATGTTTCTATGACCTCTATAAATAGAGGATGTAAGAGCTACGAATTTTGTGCCCAACATTCAAGTTATCAATTAAGAGTTTTTACTCGTGTTCCTTTGTGAACGTTTGTGCAAGCTTCTGTCGAGAGTCTCCAGGAGTTTCACGTGTCTCTTATCAACTAGAGAACGCGTCTAGTTGTGGCGAGCTTCTACCCAATAGCGACTGGCCTTATTCACGAGTGGGTGGTTGTTTGATTGGTTTCATATACCAATTGGCCTTTCACACGAGTTGGAATCTGTTTGATCGTGTTCCATATCTATCCTTTATTTTTAAGTTGTCAAGAAAAGCTTCGAAAATTCTGTCAAAAGAAGGAAGGCTGCGTACTTTGGTCATATAATCCGAGTTCGAGGGTTCTCTTCGGATTTTGATCACATCAAGTGGTATCAGAGCCCGGTTCAAACTCAGAGGCAATTTTGAATATTACCGGTTCAAATCAGCGGCAAAAAAAAAAATGTTTGTTTTTATTTATTTTATTGTTCACGTGAAAGATTATTTTTAGTTTTTTTTCCTATATTCGTTGTAACTGTTCACATGAGTAGAAAGTAAAAAAAAAATTTGTCATACAGCCACAAAGAGTTTGTGGGAGAAAAGGAATTTTTTTTGTGTTTTTGGTTTTTGTGGTTCTTTTTAGCTCTTGAAAATCAAGAATGGAGCAAAATCAACGATTCACGGAGATGATGAAGCAAATGCTCAAGACGACAGAAGTTATTCTTCAAGGATTAAAGGGGAATAATGCGCCAGCAACAATAATCCAACCTGAAGCTCATTTGACGATAGGGAGTCCAAATTCAAAGCAAGTTCTCAAGCAAAGGGAGAATATATTTCAAACGAGATGCTTAGTGAATGGTAAGCTACTATCAGTTGTGATTGATGGAGAGAGTTGCACTAATCTGGTGAGTGAATATTCGGTGAAGAAATTGGGGTTAAACACATTGAAATATCCAAAACCCTACACTCTTCAATGGCTTAATGAAGATGGAGCAATTGAGGTCACCAAGCAAGCCATATTGAAGTTTGAGATTGGAAGATATAAAGATGAAATCCTTTGTGATGTGGTGCCAATGGAAGAGGCTCATGTTTTGCTTGGAAGACCATGGCAATTTGATCGAAATGGACAACTAGATGGAGTCACCAAGAAGTACAAGTGGTCGAATAGAGGTCAGAAGTTTGTATTGAAGTCTTTATCTCCCAATGAAATCTATGAGGATCAACTTCAAATGCAACAGAATTTGAAGAAGGAGAAAGAGTTTCAAGCCAAAGTAGAAGAGGAAGTCAAAGAAGACGTGGAAGAGAAAGAAAAGGTTCTTGTTGATGGACTTGCTATAGACACTTATGAAGAGGATTCACAAGCTTTGATTTCATCTAAAAAAGAACAAGAACTTGAGGTAGAAGAATTACAAGAGGCAGAAGAGGTGAAAGAAGAAATTCTTGTTGATATTCCAGATTTGAGTGCGCAAGAAGTTAAGCAATGCATTGAGGAATCAGAATTTAAAGGAGGAGATGAATGCTTGAAAATTAAGGAGTATTTACTGATAGTTTCCAAAGTTGCTCATATTGATTTTGTGATTGGTGATGCAATGTTGGAAGAGTCAGCCCGCCGGGAGAATCAACGAGAATTGCAGAGCTATGTGGAAGGTTTCCAACATAATAATAGAATTCGTGGACGAATTGTCTTTAAGAAGGGGGGAATGATACAATCCTCACTACCAAGACAATTTTGTTGGAAGACCAAGAAGAATGGAGGTGATCGGAGATCAAGATTCTGTAAAGATTCGAGGTCGAATCTTCTTCAAGAGAGAGGGAATGATGTGATATCAACTAGCGCGATATTTAATTCCCGTGGTCCAAAAATGAAGATTCATATTCGACGATTTAAGGATCAACTAGGAGCATTCTTGATGGATAAAATGGAGAATGCACTAAGGATCGGCTCTACAACATTTTTTGGAGCCCAAAACGTCCATCCTTGCTGCCCAAGTCGTCCAAATGTGAAAAGGGCAAGGAAAGAGATTGCTTAACCACTAAGGAGCTTCCTTAAGCATTAAAACGTGTTTGGAGATTACTTAGCTGCTAAGGAGCTTCCTTTGGTCATAAAAACGAGTTATAGTCCTTATTTAAGTAGTATGACCAAAGTACGCAGCCTTCCTTCTTTTGACAGAATTTTCGAAGCTTTTCTTGACAACTTAAAAATAAAGGATAGATATAGAACACGATCAAACAGATTCCAACTCGTGTGAAAGGCCAATTGGTATATGAAACCAATCAAACAACCACCCACTCGTGAATACGGCCAGTCGCTATTGGGTAGAAGCTCGCCACAACTAGACGCGTTCTCTAGTTGATAAGAGACACGTGAAACTCCTGGAGACTCTCGACAGAAGCTTGCACAAACGTTCACAAAGGAACACGAGTAAAAATTCTTAATTGATAACTTGAATGTTGGGTACAAAATTCGTAGCTCTTACATCCTCTATTTATAGAGGTCATAGAAACATAAATCTAACCTAAAAGGAATAGGAAAACAAATCCCAAACTAACTAGGAAACATAATACTACTTAAATAAGGACTATAACTCGTTTTTATGACCAAAGGAAGCTCCTTAGCAGCTAAGTAATCTCCAAACACGTTTTTAATGCTTAAGGAAGCTCCTTAGTGGTTAAGCAATCTCTTTCCTTGCCCTTTTCACATTTGGACCACTTGGGCAGCAAGGATAGACGTTTTGGGCTCCAAAAAATGTTGTAGACCCGATCCTTAGTGCATTCTCCATTTTATCCATCAAGAATGCTCATAGTTGATCCTTAAATCGTCGAATATGAATCTCATTTTTGGACCACGGGAATTAAATATCGCGCTAGTTGATATCACATCAGAAGCACGGCGCAGAATCTACCTACTGTTTATAAAGTTGAGAGCAATTAGATCAGATGTTGGATGTTGCGTGATTGTTGTATGGATGCGATATTGTTTTATTTATAAAATTATTACCGCTTCCACTCAATAGTATCTAAACCGACTATTAATCTTGTCAATTATTATCGTGATTGTTGGGGTTTTTTGGATAGATCAATTGATAAATAGATAATCTTGTCAATTAAAACGAGTTACTTCGAATGGTCTGCCACACACAAGACCACTGTAATTGCCTCAAAATGAGTCGATTTAAAATTCACCAAGCAAAATTACTTTATCTAAATTTTGTATTGTCAAACATATTAATTTGATCAAATTATTTTAAAACTAATTTGATCAAATCGATCTGTTGAAATTTCTCGTCCAAAAATAATCTCCACCCTTTCCTTTGGGTTAGCTAGTTTCTTTCATTTTTTGACCACACACCACCGTGTTTGGGTTACTTGAACGGGTTACAAGTGGACAGTAATAGATGACACAACATCAACATAGTCCATGCTTATCTTTTGCTGACGTATCACTCCCTATTCTTCGCTCCATTTCCATTCCTTTTTTTTATGGGGCAAAAACAATAAATTGAAAAAAAAAATAGAAGAAGCCAAAAGGCGATTCCAAAATCCTTGAAAGACTGTTTTCTACTTATGTCCTATCACCTATGGTTGCCTCGGACTTGTTCTACATTTGAATTTGTAGATTGTGCAAAGATAATCTACCGTTATCGTATTGATTGGCGGGATTGTTAAAAAGTATGTATGGATATTTAGGTGGGTACCAAATGCAAATATCGTGAAAGTTCGTGTCAACTTGTTTTACGTGGTTAAATTGACAAGATGCAATTATATCTATAACTTTTTATTATATGATATTCATCAAATCTTGTATTATTTAATTTACGTCCACAACAGTATTACATTAATATGCATGTTATTGATTTGAGAATTTTTTCCGATAATAGCACGTTTAATTTTTTTTTCCACAAAACTAACAACCAACCGAAAAAATTGACATAAATAACACCATTTTTAATGAAACGCACCCCTAAGGTGCGTTTTATAAGTAAACCGCACCCCACAGGTGTGTTTTACTCATAAACCGCAACTTAGGGGTGCGTTCCATGCCACGTCAACACGCGAACCGCACTAGGAAGGTGCGGTGTGCTTTTTCTGCGGAACGGTCTTAAAGACCGTTGGATGGAGCCGCGATCGGAGGGCGGAACGCACGCCAAAAGAGCGATCCGCGCTAGGGATCGGGGACCGCACCTGCAAGGAGCGGTCATCGCCTCGTGAATCGCAAACCGCATCGGAAGGGAGCAGTTTCTGCGAGGGGAAAATTACCAGACCGCCCCTGAAGGGTGCGGTCTGAATAGTATAAATACCCCCCTTCCCCCTCTCATTTCTTCACACCACAACCCATTCTTCATTCTCTCTCTAGAATTTATCTCTCTAAACCCTCCCCTCCCAAAAGCCTAGGAAATAGTGGTCTGTTGGTTGCGGCTAAGTCTGATATGCCATCATAAAACATTTCTTTGGTTTTTTACTCAAAACCTGCCAAGCCGAATCTCTGTCCGAATTTTGGTTTTTTCCTCAAAACCCGCCGAGCCGAATCTCTTTCCGAGTTTCCCGAAAAAATAAGCGAGTGGTGGCAAGGAGAGGGAGTTTATGTTGATGAATTTCTAGCGGTACGTACTCATTATTATTGTTTAAAGTTTGTTGTTGTTATAAGCTTTTTAATTAATCTATGTACTAACCTCGTTGTTATTTTCTGGTAGGTTGGGGATGACGTGGATATATACAACCAACGGTATTATCTCGAGCAAGGACCATTGGATCCAACCGACATGCACGACCAACCCAACCATCGGTCAAGGGATGTTTGGAATGATCACTCGGTACATACAATTCTTCATCATTTGTCTTTCCTTTATTTTGCTAATGTATTTAGTGGAATATAAAATAAATTTATGTTGAATTTTTAATTGTGTTGGTTGCTTTCAACAATTTAATCGAATACATAGCGCCACTTACTTCGACTCTTTATAAAGAGATACACGTCTAAGGAAATGGGGTTTTAAGCGATTATCATATCCTCCCATTCCCTGGGAAAATCGGGTATTAAGAGATCCTCGGATCCCCCTTTTTCTGTAAAAAAGACTGCGTTTCTAAGAAGATGTATACCTCTTCTAAGAGTCTAACGAGTGTTGCTTTGTATTCGATGAGTGTTGCTTTGTATTCGATTAAATTATTTAAAACAACCAATACGATTAAATTATTTACCAAACAACCAATACGATTTATTTTTATGTGTACAAAATGAATTTTATTAATTTCAAACGTTTGAATATATATGTTTCTCTTTAAATTATTATTCATTTACAATGTTATTTATGTTAATTAATTTAGTATGTTTGTTTTACGATAATATGTATGTATCTCTTTAAATTATTATTCATTTAGAATATTATTATGTTAATTAATTTAGGATGTTTGTTTTATGATAATATGTATGTATCTCTTTAAATTATTATTGATTTAGAATGTTATAATGTTAATTATATGAAATGTATTTTTGTGATAATAAAATTCTGCTTGAAGTTAAATAATTTAATTTAATTAATTAGTTATAAGAAAAAACCCTTACTAATATATAATAATTAACGTGTAAATTTTCGCTAGGAGGCACAAACAATACTCCGCTACAGGGGTACGACCAATGTGCTCTCATTCCACCCAGCTATCTTGCCCTTTCTCAAAAGGGCGCGGTTGGACCCGATTAGGCATTTTAACGGCATCAAAGTCGATCGCCAACTCATCACCGCATTAGCTGAGAGATGGAGGAAGGAGACCCATTGTTTCAACTTTAGAGAAGGAGAGGCCACCATCACGCTAAAGGATGTCTCCAACCTAACCCATATGCCCATCGACAGCAAACCGGCGTGCGCGAGTGATCATCCCCCCGAGGATCGTGACGGTATGCCCGGTTGGGTTCATTTCATCCACAATGTTTTGGGAGTGAAAGTACCAGTCAATGGGAGCGTTGGTGCGACCGATCGCTTGCCACCAATGAGGAAACGCCAAGTTTCAATTACTTGGTTGACGAAGTATTTTAGAGACCATTACGAGAGTCATCCCCTAACCGAGGAAGATATGCTCGTGTCTATCTCATAGGCATGATCGGGGGAGTGTTCTTCTCCAAAAAATCAAGCAATCTCCTTAGCTGTGGATGGCTTAGGATCATCCTCGGTAGTTAGGAGGAGATGGGGGAGTATAGCTGGGCATCCGCTTGCCTAGCTAATATCTACCACAATTTGTGCAATGCGTCTCTAAAAGCTGTGAGGGAGGTCGACGGTGCAATGTTCATCGTCCAATTTTGGGCTTGGGAGCATATGCCATGGATTGCACTGGTCCAACGTCCAGACAGGGATTGGCCAGTAGATCATCCCCTAAGAGGTGAAGCTTATGGTACAAGGTAAACTTCTCATACTCCATCATGTTTTTCATAACACATTTCCCTTGTGTTTTAGCTTATTGTAGTTTCATTATTGTCTTATAAATTAGGTGGCCCGGACACACAACATGCGACAACCTTG
Source organism: Linum trigynum (assembly GCA_964030455.1). NCBI lineage: Eukaryota > Viridiplantae > Streptophyta > Magnoliopsida > Malpighiales > Linaceae > Linum > Linum trigynum. Next base: position 12,385,552 of record OZ034815.1, on the reverse strand, counting down.
CCCAACACAAGTTGGACGAGAATCGGAGGAGGTTTGAGCGACTTTGGGAAGGAGAGGTAACTTCTACACTTTGATCCATTTATATCTTTTTCCATGGCGTTTGTTACCTGGCTCTGGGGTTGTATCTCTTCATCTTGGTATCGAGGGGAGAAAATAGTACCAGGGTTAGGCGCCTCCAATGCCAAAGTTAACCTGGGAAGGAATGCATATGATTCTTTCCAATCACCAAAGACGGCGTCCAGAGCTTTCTGCTTTCCATGCCACGCCTTCTTATATTTAATCATATAACCATAACGACTTGCAATGTCAACGATTATGACTTTCACCTTCAGGTCCGGATCTTGCTCAATTAGATACTTGATAGCTGATAGACCATTAATTACACATGTTTTCACCCCTGTACTTACACCGTTTGAGATGTGGTTTCTCGTGTTTTAGACCGATTTCACGCTAGGTTGTGCTTGTTTGTGATATTTCAGGTCCTGGCAAGTGAATGAAGGTTTAGGAGCGAGTTCGGGGTCGATTGGGCGAATATCGGGCGCGAGGCAAGTCACAAAGGAAGTCGCACGGGCACATCCACAACCTGCACGGCCGTGCAAGTGACCAGTTTGGTCGTGTGGGATTGTGCGAGAGCAAACACGGGCAGAGCAGAAAATCCACACGGCCGTGCAAGGTGAGCAGCACGGCCGTGCAAGGTGAGCTGCACGGCCGTCCAAGGTGAGCTGCACGGCCGTGCGACCCTGGCCGTGTAAGAAGCCTGGAATTCAACTAATCGATACGCTGCGTTTTGACTCGCACGGGCAACTGGGTGAGCTGCACGGCCGTGCGGCCTGCCCGTGTGAGTCGGGAATTGCTGGTTAAAACCCGATTTTCAGCCAAAGGAAAGGGGGGAGCTGGGTTTTGGATCCCAAACACCCAAGGGACGAACCAAAGAGAGAGAGAGGGCGATCTGAGGGCATTCTAAGAGTGGAATTGGAGGATTTCTTCGCCTTGGAAGCTCGAGGAACAAGCCCGGACTTGAAGACAATCATCTGAAGATTCCTACTGCAGTCTCTTTCTTCTCTATGGAGTAACTTCCCTTCACTTAGGTTTTGAGGAACCCTAGCTATGTTTGTTTGATTGGATGATTGTATGAGTACTCTGACTTGATTATCTTGAGTTCATATTCAATCTATGCATGTTTTCATGATTCAATTCTGCTTTAGTCGAGATTATTGATTCTGCTTTGATCCTATGAGATGGAATACCTGATTAGGTCAATAGAGCACCATAGATTGATAGTAGTGGATCGATTGCTTTAGTCGAGGGTTGATTCACTGCTTTGTATCGATTGAGAACCTCTTTCGATAGAGGGAGTCTAGTTCAGAACGCCTTGATCAATTGTTCTAGAGAAGGATACGTCCCTCTAGGCAATTGACTCAAGAGGGCCTTGTTCCTTTAATCGAGACTCAAAGTCTAGTCAAGGATTCTCCGCATTGTGAATGAAAGTGAAACAAGTTAGAAATCATCAATCGTTAGTCTGGCTAGTGGCTAGGGGGAATCATACCTAAGTGAGTTCCCAACCTGTAATTAGATTAACTTTAACTGTAGTTTGCTAGAGTAGTTTTAGTTCTTTCATCTTGATCTGGTTTGCTAAATAATAAACTGAAGCTGAGTAATAGTAACTCTAGAGACCCGTGGATTCGATATTTATCACTTGAGCCACTATACTGCAGTCCCTTCCATTGGTTACACTTGGCCATTGTTAGGTGTTGTGTCATAGCGAGTCAAGTTTTTGGCGCCGTTGCCGGGGACTTTCTAGAGTATTAGGAAAGGCATAAGTTTGTTACTTTAGCGTTTTTCTTTTCTTTTCTTTTCCACCCTTGGTTTTCACTTGGGTGTTTTTGTTTTTGTTGGTGCAGATCTGAATCATGGATCCTCATGGCCTCTCCAACAATTGGGGGTATCCACTACCACCCGAGTGGTATTACCCCGAGACTCCCTGGAGCAATCAAGGAGGAGAAGACTATGGATTCGGGTTCCAGTACCAACCCCCTTACTACGGAGAACAACCGGACCCCTGGGCATATCAAGAACAACCTCATTACCAAGAAGAATTTCTCCCACAACCAGAAGGGCCATTGGAGCTAGAGTTACCCATGGCAGCCTTCACGGGCCATTCTGCAGAGCCATGCTACACTCCACAGCCAGATCCACACTATGAATTGAGGCTTCTCATGGAGAGATCATGCTCCAGGATGAATCAGTGTGTCCAGGCCTATCGTGAAACAGAGGAGATCCTCCTGAGCCTTAAGAAGAGCGTCGATGATCTTGAGCGATCTTGGGCGCAACCTGCTCCAGATCACCCTTCTGCTACCATACAAGACGATGAGGAGGACAAAGAAGGCTACAAGGACATTGTGGAGCACACTGAAGTTGTCACGGAGAGCTCCCGTGATGATCATGATCAGGAGTGTCATGTCGTAGCCGACCACACCTTCCCACACCCCAAACTGAGCTTTGAAGAGGCGGGCATGAGTGAGGAGATGCAAGAAGATCTCATGAAAGAAATTGCTTGGCAACTTGATCTCCAATCAGTGCTAGAAGAAGAAGAGCAAGAAAGGGTGCAGAAAGAAGTTGTGGAGGATGACGAAAGTGAAGCAAGAGGAGTTCTTGATCATTTCCCAGGGGTGATACCACATGAAGAAGGAAGGGAGGTTGAAGAAGAAATTGACGTCCAGGCTGAGGATGGAGTTCAGGTGGAAGAGGCCTGCACCGGCCATGAGTTACATGTGATATCTCCACCAAACTTCGAGGAACTGCTTAGCAAGGACCCATTTGCAGTGTCTCTTTGCCAGACCAAGGTCACATCAACATCGGTCCCTCTTGGTGGACGCGATGGTGGCCAATCGATGCTGTCATATCTGGTTTGGGGCAATGAGACGAGAGAAGAGAAGAAGAGGTCTCGAGGGTGGAGATGTCATCTGCATCAGGTACATGAGCCTTCATCACCTGTCATACCACATGCTCGTGACTTGAGACTCCACCTCATCGACGAGAACCTCAACTTCAAGGAGGTTCTAGCATGGACCGAAACTTAGGATCCATCGTCCAGCTCACGACGTGAAAGAAGCCCTTGTTGGCAGGCAACCCAACCAGTCGGTTTGCATTTCTTTCTCTATTTCTCCTCGGTTGAGTCAGTTTTGCTATTTGATTTTAGAGTCAATAACTCAACCTTTGTGAGAGTTTGTGTGGTGTTTGTGTTCTGATTACTCTCTCTTTCTGGAATGCACCGCCTGACCCGCTCATCATCATTCACCCTTGATCTGGTAACTTCGTTCTACCCTTCTTATCTTTCCTCCATTGAGGACAATGTCGTGCTTAAGTGTGGGGGGGTGTTCGATTATGTATGCGGGTGAATGTTTGGCTGTTTGTGTGCTTGGAGCCTAGTCCACTGTCCAAATTTTTAAATTTGAGGGCTCCAAGTACGTGTTCCTTGCAATTGCCTGCTCAGTATGCTTTCAATTGACAGTCTTTATAGTAATATGCAACCTAGGGAGGTAGTGTAGCACTATGGAGGATGTTGATGCATTTAAGAAGTCTCATTTCTTCTTCATATTGTGTTGGTTGATTGAGTGAATTAGTGATCTTAGGACCCTTGAATTGTGTGGTGTTGTGGATTCTCTACCTGCCATGGACTCTTGTATCATGTCTTGAAAATAACAGGTGCTCGAAAATGTGCTTCAAAATAACGTCTCCCGTGCGAATAGGGCGAAAGTGTGTAAGGGGAGATGGGAATCCGTTCCCAATTTCCACCTACTACCTCCAGACCCCTTACATGTCTTTCCCCCGCACGAGGCTCGAGACATCCGCTCCTGGCATGGCCGGTAAGAGCAGGTTGGGACCCTTGAAAAAAAAGGGAAGAAAAAATAACAGAAAACAAGCAAAACAGAAAGAAAAGGGGTTCCAACCATCTTCAAGAAGAAAATAGAGCACCTTGAAAAAAAAGTGAGTCCATGATCCTTTGTTTTTTAGAATCTCTTCATCCACAATTCATTTGTCCTCTGTTCACTATTTGCCATGATGCCGACTCGATACTAGTGCTCTCGCCGAAGAAGCTATGAGATGACTTGTGTGTCGGTTGACCTCGTAAGTTGCTAAATGATCTAGGAAGTCCTCTACCTACGATCTGGGGTGTTTGTTGCTATAGAGGTCTGGAGAGTTGCATTGGTTTGAGTTAGGTTTGCTTGGGGACAAGCAAACGGTTAAGTGTGGGGGAGTTTGATAGACCATTAATTACACATGTTTTCACCCATGTTCTTACACCGTTTGAGATGTGGTTTCTCGTTTTTTAGACCGATTTCACGCTAGGTTGTGCTTGTTTGTAATATTTCAGGTCCTGGCAAGTGAATGAAGGTTTAGGAGCGAGTTCGGGGTCGATTGGGCGAATATCGGGCGCGAGGCAAGTCACAAAGGAAGTCGCACGGGCACATCCACAACCTGCACGGCCGTGCAAGTGACCAGTTTGGCCGTGTGGGATTGTGCGAGAGCAAACACGGGCAGAGCAGAAAATCCACACGGCCGTGCAAGGTGAGCTGCACGGCCGTGCGACCCTGGCCGTGTAAGAAGCCTGGAATTCAACTAATCGATACGCTGCGTTTTGACTCGCACGGGAAACTGGGTGAGCTGCACGGCCGTGCGGCCTGCCCGTGTGAGCCGGGAATTGTTGGTTAAAACCCGATTTTCAGCCAAAGGAAAGGGGGGAGCTGGGTTTTGGATCCCAAACACCCAAGGGACGAACCAAAGAGAGAGAGGGCGATCTGAGGGCATTCTAAGAGTGGAATTGGAGGATTTTTTTCGCCTTGGAAGCTCAAGGAACAAGCCCGGACATGAAGACCGATCATCTGAAGATTCCTACTGCAGTCTCTTTCTTCTCTATGGAGTAACTTCCCTTCACTTAGGTTTTGAGGAACCCTAGCTATGTTTGTTTGATTGGATGATTGTATGAGTACTCTGACTTGATTATCTTGAGTTCATATTCAATCTATGCATGTTTTCATGATTCAATTCTGCTTTAGTCGAGATTATTGATTATGCTTTGATCCTATGAGAGGGAATACCTGATTAGGTCAATAGAGCACCATAGATTGATAGTAGTGGATCGATTACTTTAGTCGAGGGTTGATTCACTGCTTTGTATCGATTGAGAACCTCTTTCGATAGAGGGAGTCTAGTTCAGAACGCCTTGATCAGTTGTTCTAGAGAAGGATACGTCCCTCTAGGCAATTGACTCAAGAGGGCCTTGTTCCTTTAGTCGAGACTCAAGGTCTAGTCAAGGATTCTCCGCATTGTGAATGAAAGTGAAACAAGTTAGAAATCATCAATCGTTAGTCTGGCTAGTGGCTAGGGGGAATCATACCTAAGTGAGTTCCCAACCTGTAATTAGATTAACTTTAACTGTAGTTTGCTAGAGTAGTTTTAGTTCTTTCATCTTGATCTGGTTTGCTAAATAATAAACTGAAGCTCAGTAATAGTAACTCTAGAGACCCGTGGATTCGATATTTATCACTTGAGCCACTATACTGCAGTCCCTTCCATTGGTTACACTTGGCCATTGTTAGGTGTTGTGTCATAGCGAGTCAATAGCCGCAGCAACCACCCTGGATTTCAACTGTCGATGGCCTTGGGAAGTTATGGATGACACACATGTGTGTGTGTTCACCACACGGGATATGACCTAGTGGTCGTGTCTCTTGTTGTTGATGGCCCGAATCCTAACATTGCACCCCTCGTGATGATTACGGCATCTGACTAAGAGCCTTTTAGTGTTGGGATGAGTTGTGTGCCATTCAAAATGCCGAGTCATTGCTTCAGTCTCAATGGCGTGCCTGATAGACCGTTAATTACACATGTTTTTACCCCTGTTCTTACACCGTTTGAGATGTGATTTCTCGTGTTTTAGGCCGATTTCATGCTAGGTTGTGCTTGTTTGTGATATTTCAGGTCCTAGTACGTGAATGGAGGCTTGGGAGCGAGTTTGGGGTCGATTGGACGAAGATCGGGCGCGAGGCAAGTCACAAAGGAGGCCACACGGGCACACCTACAAATCACACGGCCGTGCAACTCATATTTCTGGCCGTGTGAGATTGTGCTAGAGCAAACACGGCCTGCCCTGACAACACACACGGCCGTGTGAAGGAGTGTCCTGGCCGTGCGAGTTTCGCCGAGAGAAAACACGGGCAGATGGAAATCTCACACGGTCGTGCGACCCTGGCCGTGTGAGAAGCCTGAAAATCGAACTAAGTGGAACGCAGCGTTTTGACTCACACGGGCAACTGGTATGCCACACGGCCGTGTGGCCCTGCCCGTTTGAGTCGGGATTTCCTGGTTTTAACCCAATTCCGGGCTGCAAGAGGAAGAATCGGACTTTTTGAGCAAAAACAGAGCCCTAGAGAGAGAAAGGACGAAGAACACATCCTAGAAGCCATCTTGGAGCTGGGTTTCATCAAATCAAGCTTGGAGATCGTCCTAGGAGTGGAAATTATCATCCCGGAGCAGATTTTCCTCATCTTTATGAGTATGACTACTCTGATTACTGTTTTCTTCTCTCTCTCTCTATGGAGTAGAACCCCTCTCTCACTTGGGGATGAAGAACCCTAGTTCTATGTGTTAGGGATTGATTGTAATGACTTGGGATGATATTACTGTTTGATTTTAATCGAATGATGCATGTTTATTGAGTCAATTGAAGTCTGATCAACTTTTCCTGATTCCTGCTGCAATCTGAGATAGATAGAATCTGATTAGGTTGCTAGATTCTCATCATTCGATAGTAGGAGATTGGCTATACGAGAGTTAGCTAGTTTACTGCTTTGTACTGGAATCCAATTCCAGTAGTGGAGTTCTGTTCTTACTGCTTCAGCTTTCTATCCCGGTGAAGACTAGTCGTCTTCCGGGTAGTTAGACTGAGAGGGCTTGGTCAGCTTAAGAGATTCCAAGCTACTGTCGGATCTTCCACAGTCTAATCAACAGTAAATCAACCCAGGGAAATACAATTGAAACCTAACTAAGTAGCTAGGGGGATTCATTCCCGAGTGATTCTTACCTACTTGAGAAAACCGAATAATTTCCTGCTTTCTTTCTGCTTTTGCTTTTAAATAACAATCACATACTTTAGTTGGCTAGATAATAGAGAATCACTGAGTAAGCAGTAGACCTAGACCCCGGGTTGATAATATAACTGGCCTGTTACTGCATTTCCGGTCTGCGATTACACTTGGTCGCAGATTGGTGTTGTGTTTTGGCGTGTCAAGTTTTTGGCGCCGTTGCCGGGGACTTTCTAGAGTATTAGGAAAGGCAGAAGTTTGTTACTTTAGCGTTTTTCTTATCTTTTCTTTTCCACCCTTGCTTTTCACTTGGGTGTTTTTGTTTTTGTTGGTGCAGATCTGAATCATGGATCCTAATGGCTTCTCCAATCATTGGGGGTATCCACCACCATCCGGGTGGTATTACCCCGAGACTCCCTGGAGCAATCAAGGAGGAGAAGACTATGGATTCGGGTTCCAGTACCAACCCCCTTACTACGGAGAACAATCAGACCCCTGGGCATATCAAGAACAACCTCATTACCAAGAAGACTTTCTCCCACAACCAGACGGGCCATCGGAGCTGGAGTTACCCATGGCGGCCTTCACGGGCCACTCTGCAGAGCCATGCTACACTTCACTGGAAGATCCGAACAAACAATTAAGGCTTCTCGTGGAGCAGTTTGCTCGAGACACTGAGAGATCCTGCTCCAAGATGGATCTTCAAATCCAAGCCCTTGCCTCTTCCGATCCCTCATTTCTCCATGATATGGAGGAGACTGTTCAGCGCTCAGCGAAGCAAACAGAGTGGGTGGAGCAAGTTTGCTCACATCTTGCTCAAGATCACCTTTCTGCTACCACGCTAGAAGAGGTGGAGGATGACAAAGGCTACGGGGGCGTTGAGGAGCATACAGAAGTTATCACAGAGAACACCCATGATAGTCATGATCAGGAAAGTCCTTTGGTTGCAGATCAAATGTAACACCCTACCCTATACGTTTTGCCTAATCATATTGTTCATACAATTGCAGCGGAATTAATCTCGGGTGTTACATTAATTATCAAAATTTACCTAACTAAAATTTTCGACATGAATTACTCGCGTAATGGGCTAACAGTTCTTGCAACTTATCCTACAAAATAATTTGTCACAAACATATATACTCACAACCATATGCATTGGCTTTTCTTAGCCAGAGTCACACTTTTCATACTCCACAACTGCATACCATACTTATACATAACATAATCGTCACAACTTACACAGTTACACAACATATACACATATCATCAATTTTCCACACCTGTGGATATCTCACACTACATCAGAAGCTAGTATGCACATGAAAAACGTTCTCAAAACATTTTTACAAAAGGGTGTGGATCACTAGCCAAAATCCCGAGTAGTAGTCCAAGCACAGAATGGTTGAAGACCATACCTCATCTTGCCTTCAACTCTTGCTCAGCTCCCACCTATACACCTATCTACTGCTGCTGATGATGATCTGCTTACACATAGCATAAGCAGAGAAGAAGAATAAAAGAGGGTCAGCTCATAGCTGAGTGAGATAATCATAGCATCGTGAGTTCATAACAGAGCATACCCCTACCATACATCTAGCAAACAAGCCAAAGCACTGGGATCAGATCTCAGCTCTCCGACATCCCAATAGGCAAAAGACTCAACCACCTTGACTTATGCATATGCATCTTATCATGTTTTACTCATAGGCGCCTGGCTACTCCCATGCTAATAACTCTCCCGGGAAACATACCCCACATCCCGTCGGATGTAGTCATACATACCCCAACATCCCGTCGGATGTGGTCATACATACCCCACACCACTATGGGTGTAGTCATACCCCGACACCGCTCTGGGTGTGGTCATATCTCATAAGAATTCTTCAGTCACCACCACATGAGAGGTGTGACTATCATACATATCATAATAGAGTAATAGCATAGGGAGCCCTAATTACTATGTAGTTGACCGTGAGACCACAATACTCATATTTGGTATCCTTATACATGATTCATATCTCATCTTGCTTAATCATAATTCATTACATGCACATGTACTTGACCTGGCCATAATTGGCTCAACATAGGTAAATCAGGAGTCGTATAATTGCACTTCCTCGGGATAAACCCTCGTGCAAGTCATCCTCCTTAAAAATCATAATATCACCAGGGAATATATATTTTCCCACTTGTGCATCCAAATACAACAATCATGAAAAATCATACCTAATCACCTTCTCGAACCATCGTAAAGCATATTAACAGTCAAGCCCACAATTTGCAACATATACACAATCATCAGCATAAACAAGGTTCATATCGATTAGGGCAAGTCAATAATATCATACAGCAATCCAGGGTTCAACATGTAGCACAAAAGTTCATACACCCCTAATCATGTCATTCTAGTTCACCTAGATCAATTCTAAGCATCAATATAATTATCGTGATACGACAAACCCGGTATGTCGTGCTAATCCCTCACCAGTTCTGGTCGTTCAAACACCGGTTTAACCTTCCCGTACTAAAACGTCAGTTTCACAAACGAACCCCGAATTAAAATCCGAGACCGTCCTAATATCCCCTGCAGTATCCCCGTCAATATTAGTTCTAGGCTCCGGGTCAAATTCTCGATAAAAACACATCAAACCCTGGCCGGAGCTAAATCTAGCGATCCCGGCTCCGACCTAAATAATAGCCGAAATTCATGGATTAGAACTAAAAGATTAATTACCTCGCCGCAGGAAGCTCGTATATGAAATTTGGGCTCAATCCGGCATCCGGATTCTCCAAAACCCTAATTCCTACCGTTAGAAATTCAAGAAATCATTGGCCCAGAACTTAGTTACAACCTTCGAAATCAATAATCTATCTTGTATTAAAGGATTACCTAACCATAGCTCGAATTTTGGGATCACGAGAACCGGAGAATCATGCTCGCCAATTTTCTCCGACCGCCCCTGCCTCTACTCTGTCTCCCGGGTCAAGAAAATGAAATAATGGGGACGATAGGAAAGGAGATGTCTCATAAAAAAATTGGAATGGTGGGCTACCTTATCCCAGACCGCTTCTTTGTCCTTTTAAATTTCATTTTCTTTTACTTAGCTTTCTCTTTTTAATACACACATGACACCTATAACCCACAGCACACATCGTACACACCAATTATTATATATACAAATATATAATTAATCCGTATACTTATCCGATCGATCGATAATCCGATTTTCGTCGAAATACTATTAAAATCGCCGATTTTAATCGCGTAATTTTTCTAGCGACAGTAATACAATTTTAGCCGAAACGGGATGTTACATCAAACCTTTCCTCATTTATGCTCTAACATGTTGGGCCCGTGCGAGGAGATGCAAGATGATCCCATTGAAGAAATTGCTTGGCGACTTGCTCTCCAATCTGTTCTAGAAGAAGAAGAGCGAGCAAGGATGAGGAAGGAAGTTGTGGAGGATGAGGAAGAAAGAAAAGAAGAGGTGGTTCTTGATCTTTTCCCAGGGGAGAGACCACATTTTGAAGAAGGAAGGGGGTTGAGGAAGCAATTGGCGTCCAGGCTGAGGATGAAGTTGAGGTGGAAGAGGCTTGCACCGGCCCTATGTTACATTTGATATCTCCACCAAACTTTGAGGAACTGCTTAGCAAGGACCCATTTGCAGTGTCTCTTTGCCAGACCAAGGCCACATCAACATCGGTCCCTCTTGGTGGACGCGAAGGTGGCCAATCGATGCTGTCATATCTGGTTTGGGGCAATGAGACGAGAAAAGAGAAGAAGAGGTCTCGAGGGTGGAGACTTCATCTGCATCAAGTACATGAGCCTTCATCACCTGCCACACCACATGATCGTGACTTGAGACTCCACCTCATCGACGAGAACCTCAACTTCAAGGAGGTTTTGGGGTGGACCGAAACTTAGGAGCCATCGTCCGGCTCATGACGTGAAAGAAGCGCTTATTGGGAGGCAACCCAACCAGTCTGTTTGCATTTCTTTCTCTTTTTCTCCTCGGTTGAGTCAGTTTTGTTATTTGATTTTAGAGTCAATAACTCAACCTTTGTGAGATTTTGTGTGGTGTTTGTGGTCTGACCACTCTCTCCTCCTGGAATACACCGCCTGCCCCATCCACCATCATTCACCCTGGCTCTGGTAACTTCGTTCTACCCTCCTTATCTTTCCTCCATTGAGGACAATGCCGTGCTTAAGTGTGGGGGATGTTCGATTATGTATGCGGGTGAATGTTTGGCTGTTTATGTGCTTGGAGCCTAGTCCACTGTCCAAATTTTTAAATTTGAGGGCTCCAAGTAAGTGTTTCCTTGCAAATTTCCTGCTCAGTATGCTTTGAATTGACAGTCTCTATAGTAATGTGCAACCTAGGGAGGTAGTGTAGCACTATGGAGGATGTTGAAGTATAAGATTTTTCCTATCTAGCTCTCTGCTGTGCCAGTTGAGTTTGTGAATTAGTGGAGCTAAGACCGTTGAATTCATGTGGTAATGGTGACTCTGTTTGGATTGTGTTATGGACTCGTGTATCGAACAGGGTGCTCATGTGAAAAATGAAAAGCAGTTGGTCCTCCATGTCAAAATCATAAAATCTTAAACATGAGGTAAGCCCAACGTGTGCGGCACCGTTCATTGCACAAAAATCGGGTTTTGGAAGAGATTTTAGTGATCCTTAGTGGGGTACTCCTACAAGGTGAAGCTAAGCTGTCTCTAGTACAAGTAAAATTTTCACCCGTTGAACGGTTTGCCTACTTGAGGATGTGTTTTTAAGGGTACGGATAGAGCTCCCGACCCCCCCTTGATTTCATTGACCCTCCACACGAGTTGAGGAAAAGGAGTTAAAAGAAGTACTCTGGCGAGCGCTAGATGTACAAAAATTGCTCTTGCTCGACTAGTAAGGGTCGACCGTGCAAAAGACTGCAGTTGGAACCCCCGCCAAGTGAATGAAAATGAAAAAAAGTAAAATGAAAGTGAAAAAGGGGTTCCAACGGTGAAATGAAGTGAAAGAGCACCCCGGTACAACGAGTCCTTGGTAGTGAATGGTGTGAGTCCCTTTATCCATGAACTGACTGTCTTACTTCTACTTCTTCTCATGATCCTGGCTTGAGTCTAGTACTCGCATTGAGAGAGATAGAGAACGTCTTAGAAGACCAGTTGACCTCGTAAGCTGCTATATGATCTAGGAAATCCTCTACTGACGATCGAGGTTGTATGTTGATATAGAGGTCTGGAGAGCTGCATTGTTTTGAGTTAGGTTTGCTTGGGGACAAGCAAACGGTTAAGTGTGGGGGAATTTGATGACTCGATATTTGCACATGTTTTCCCCTTTGTTTCTTGATCGTTTAAGCTTGCATTATCGCTTCTTTGGCCTATTTTACGCTAGGTTGTGTTCCTTTGTCACATTTCAGGCCCTAGCAAATAAAGTGAAGCATAGGCGCAAGTTTCAAGTCAATCAGAGATCAATTGGCGATTTGGGAGAAGAAACACGAGCATGACCTGAAGAAGAATGGATTTCTACCTCACTTTATGGACAAAGAATCATAGAAGTTTGTTATGAAAAGAAAGAGGACAATACTATGAGCATCTGGGTTCAAACGGCGACTGATTCGGAGTCCGGACGAGGGAGAAACGAAGCTTTGAACAGGGGTGGAGGAAGAATTACGGGCAGTAGAATTACGACCGTAATTTACCCTCCCATGCCCGTAATTTCACTTCCGAGAGGAGTTTTGGGTGCGCTGAAACTTAACCAAAACGCGTGTTTTGGGCAAAATACGGGCATGGAAGAATTACGACCGTAATGCTGCCCGTAATTCGCCCAGAATCGGGTTTTTGAGGCGGATTAGAGCCAAAGGAAAGGGAGAGCTGGGTTTTTGGTTCCCAAACACCCAAGGGACGAACCCTAGAGAGAGAGAGCGACTTGGGAACATTCTTGGAGCTATTTTGGAGGATTTCTTCGCCATTGGAGCTCGGGAATCAAGCTTGGAGATGGAGATTGAAGATCTAGATCAGATTTCTGCAGTCTCTCTCTTCTCTATGGAGTAACTTCCCTTCACTTAGGTTTTGAGGAACCCTAGTTCCATGAGTTAGGATCTTTCTTGTATGAAGTTTTGGATGCTATATTGTTTGATTATAATCGAATGATGCATGTTTATTGAGTCAATTGAAGTCTGATCAGCTTTTCCTGATTTCTGCTGCAACCTGAGATAGATAGAATCTGATTAGGTTGCTAGAGTCTCATCATTCGGTAGTAGGAGATTGGCTATACGAGAGTTAGCCAGTTTACTGCTTTGTACTGGAATCCAATTCCAATAGTGGAGTTCTGTGCTTATTGCTTCAGCTTTCTATCCCGGTGAAGACTAGTCGTCTGCCGGATAGTTAGACTGAGAGGGCTTGGTCAGCTTAAGAGATTCAAAGCTACTGTCGGATCTTCTGCAGTTTAATCAACAGTAAAACAACCAAAAGGAATTACAACTTGGACCTAATTGAGGAGCTAGGGAGAATCATACCTAAGTGAGTTCCCAAACTGTAATTAGTAGTTTTACTTAGTTTAGTTAGTAGAGTAGTTTAGTTAATCAATCCTTAATCTAGTTTGCTAGATAATGAACTGAAGCTGAGTAATAGTAACTCTAGAGACCCGTGGATTCGATATTTATTACTTGTGACATATACTGCAGTCCCTTTCATTGGTTACACTTGGCCATTGTTAGGTGTTGTGTTTTAGAGCATCACCTGCCTGGCAGAGTACTTCCAGATATCCCTGCAGGGGTGCACAGAGCAGGGAGGGACCACTCCCTTTGGCCGGGCTACGCTCACCAAAATGCTCCTGCTTCGAGAAGAGCGAGGTGTCATGTGGATCGAGGGGTTTCCTCCACCTCAGATTCCAGAGGCGGTCCAGCAGGAGGTTCCAGAGGGTGCAGCTGATGAGGAGGTCCAGCCCGAGGACGTAGATGACACTGCTGCCGCCCGCCCCACCACCTTCGAGTACGGGGGTGGCAGTTCCAGTTTCCTGGGGTAGGATTACTTCACCTCCCAGTTTGAGCAGCTGCGTCTCCAGAACCAGCAGATCCTCGACCAGCAGATGCAGTTCCAGCAGCAGTACGTGGCTCACCAGGCCGAGTACCACTAGAGGATGGCTGGTTACGATGAGAGATTGGACCAGCTCCAGACCCAGTAGGGAGTGACTCTCGCACACATCGAGCGGGAGAGGCGCCACTCTCGGCGCATGCAGGAGGTACAGGGGTATCTGCTCCAGCTGCTACCGGGCGAGCAGCCAGTCTGGAGGACTCCCTGGGAGGACTCTCCACTTCCACCTCCCCCAGCGGATGGTGATGATGGTGCTGATGGTGGTGACGCCTTCATGAACGACATCGTCTTCGATCTGGATAACCTCGGCGACGAGTAGGCTGTACTCGTTGCCCCTCTCAGTGTGTTTTGTTTTTCGTTTTAGACTTGTGTGTGTTTGCTCCATGTGTGAGGAGCTTGAACTTAGTGTTGTTTGTTTTTGTTTTTGTTTTTTCTTTTGTGGATTGTTTTTGCTATAGCCGTCTGGGCTAGCACTTATCTCTAACACACAGTGTGCTAGTGTGTTCTTGGTGTTCGATTCGTGCAGAACTGTCCATCTTCCCGTTTGTTTCTCGCTGACTGGTCCACTTCCAGTCCCCCAGCAGTTTCAATCCGGTAACATCGTTCCCCTTCTCTATTCCTCTGCTCCATTGAGGGCAATGTCGTGCTTAAGTGTGGGGGGTGCTTTGTATCGGTTGGAGTGTATATATGTGTGAGATTTGAGGGCTACAAGTACTGCTGTTTGATCATATTGGCACTGTGTTTTGATTGATGAATTGAATGGTTTTCGGATTGGTGCATGACAGCTTGATTGTGACTAGGACAACCTATGATGAGGACTAAGACGTGCAGTAGAGTTGTGTAGGGGTTCAGTTTTTCAACTGTTTGCTTACCAACTGTGACTTGGATTGATTACTTGTTCTTGACAGTCTCTTATGCATCTAGTTCAGGGTATCAGAATGTGAGATAGAGCATATAGGTAGTCATGTGAGATTTGAGCCTGCTCGTTTCTTTCTTGTGCGATAGATCCCTCTTCCATGATGTGTAGCATTCACGTTGTCACTAGCTAAGATGATGGGGGCATAGGATTAGCCCACGACCAAATTTGACTGTCCTGATGTGTCATATCCCCTAGTCAGCCCCTTTGAGCCGTGTGTTATCCTTTCTTTTGGTCTGAAATGAAAGAAATCACCATGTTTACATCTTTTAGAAGGTTCCACAGAGTGGTTTTTACATATTCTCTACTGTTTTTGCTAAATTTGATGTGAGTGTTGGAGGTAGTGCTTAAAAGTTGAGCTGGGCATGTGTTTGAAATATGTGCAGAAGTGGTGGCTCTCTTAAGAAATGAAAAGAAAATGAAAGAAAAACAAAGAAAAATTGAAAGCAAAGAGAGCCACTACAAAAAATCTGAGTAATGCCCGGTAAGTAGTGTTTCTTAGCAGTCTGGCTTGGAAATGCTGACATTTATACCTCCTTCGCTCTTGTGCTCTTGAGATATTGAGTAATGCAGAATAGCAGAAAGGAAATACCGGTTTGTTTGACTATGATTGTTTGGGTTTGGAAATGTGGAACCTTGTGCTATGAATACTTCCACCACCTAAAAGGCCTTTTCCCCATGTCCAAGACCATAGCCAGTCATTTGAACCTATGTCTAAGACCTCCTAATTAGTTAGTGGTGACACCCCATATGTGAACTCTAGCATTTAGAGGCTGCCATCATGGTGAAGAGATGTTAGGGATTGAGAGAAATAGCATGCGCATTTTTCGCATCAAATTGTCCTGACCCCACTGGTCGAGAGTGAGTGATTCATTTTCATATTCTATATGCTCTTGTACCCCGGTGAGGACCTAGATTGCTCTGTCTCTATTCTGATGTCTTGAGTTGGATGCATGAGTTGACTGTTTTGAGTAATTGGTTGAGTCAAGTCTAGGTTGGTTGGTGAACAGAAGGGAGACTCTTCCTTTACTCGATTTTGCTGCACTCGAATGTCCTTTGTGGTGGTTGTCCAGGTTGCTGTTGAAGTTGGTCATGTATTGATGTTTGAAAATCAGTACGATTCACGTGTTCTGTGCCTTTATGACTTGTCCCCAATGTTGGTTGATTGAAATATGTGAGCTTACCTTGTGTCTGACTTGGTTTGCTTGGGGACAAGCAAACGGTTAAGTGTGGGGGAGTTTGATAGACCGTTAATTACACATGTTTTTACCCCTGTTCTTACACCGTTTGAGATGTGATTTCTCGTGTTTTAGGCCGATTTCACGCTAGGTTGTGCTTGTTTGTGATATTTCAGGTTCTAGTACGTGAATGGAGGCTTGGGAGCGAGTTTGGGGTCGATTGGACGAAGATCGGGCGTGAGGCAAGTCACAAAGGAGGCCACACGGGCACACCCACAAATCACACGGCCGTGCAACTCATATTTCTGGCCGTGTGAGATTGTGCGAGAGCAAACACGGCCTGCCCTGACAACACACACGGCCGTGTGAAGGAGTGTCCTGGCCGTGCGAGTTTCGCCGAGAGCAAACACGGGCAGATGGAAATCTCACACGGCCGTGCCTGGCCGTGTGAGAAGCCTGAAAATCGAACTAAGTGGAACGCAGCGTTTTCACTCACACGGGCAACTGGGTATGCCACACGGCCGTGTGGCCCTGCCCGTGTGAGTCGGGATTTCCTGGTTTTAACCCAGTTCCGGGCTGCAAGAGGAAGAATCGGACTTTTTGAGCAAAAACAGAGCCCTAGAGAGAGAAAGGACGAAGAACACATCCTAGAAGCCATCTTGGAGCTGGGTTTCATCAAATCAAGCTTGGAGATCGTCCTAGGAGTGGAAATCATCATCCTGGAGCAGATTTTCCTCATCTTTATGAGTATGACTACTCCGATTACTGTTTTCTTCTCTCTCTCTATGGAGTGGAACCCCTCTCTCACTTGGGGATGAAGAACCCTAGTTCTATGTGTTAGGGATTGATTGTAATGACTTGGGATGATATTACTGTTTGATTTTAATCGAATGATGCATGTTTATTGAGTCAATTGAAGTCTGATCAACTTTTCCTGATTCCTGCTGCAATCTGAGATAGATAGAATCTGATTAGGTTGTTAGAGTCTCATCATTCGATAGTAGGAGATTGGCTACACGAGAGTTAGCTAGTTTACTGCTTTGTACTGGAATCCAATTCCAGTAGTGGAGTTCTGTTCTTACTGCTTCAGCTTTCTATCCCGGTGAAGACTAGTCGTCTGCCGGGTAGTTAGACTGAGAGGGCTTGGTCAGCTTAAGAGATTCCAAGCTACTGTCGGATCTTCCGCAGTCTAATCAACAGTAAATCAACCCAGGGAAATACAATTGAAACCTAACTAAGGAGCTAGGGGGATTCATTCCCGAGTGATTCTTACCTGCTTGAGAAAACCGAATAATTTCCTGCTTTCTTTCTGCTTTTGCTTTTAAACAACAATCACATACTTTAGTTGGCTAGATAATAGAGAATCATTGAGTAAGCAGTAGACCTAGACCCCGGGTTGATAATATAACTTGCCTGTTACTGCATTCCCGGTCTGCGATTACACTTGGTCGCAGATTGGTGTTGTGTTTTGGCGTGTCAGTGCCGCACCTCCTTCTTCGAGCCAAATTGTTGGCCCTTCATAAACCCAGTGAGTGGATCCCATACTGGGACCTCTGGCGGCTCCATGTCGTTGTCGACCATCCAATTGTCGTCTGGAATGTGATTGTAGTAGAGGACTGGTACACGGTCATGAGTCACCTCATCACCATTATCTGAGTCTGACTCTGGTCCTGAATCATCAGCACCTTCAAGAGGGTCGGAGCTGTCTGCACTGACGTTGTTCTCTCCTTCTTCATCGGAGGGGTCACTAATTGGTGCTGGCAGGGCAACTTCCATCTGATCCAGCTCATGAAAGGCACATTCATCAGTTCCATAATGGTAGTTGTGAAAACTATCGCTGCCTGATTGGAAGTTGTACTGAGGTTGGTTGGGGAGGTTCGGTTGAACTTCTTCTTCATATGACGGGAAAGATTGATGATGACCTTCACCTTGCTCTTGGTACTGAAAATAAGAATGAGGATCATGGTAACTTTGGTAGGGATGATCGCCATATAATTCACCTCCACCATGGATACCAGATGTTTGACCGTGTCCAGAATGACCTCCAACGCCAACGGCCGCCTCGGTGTAAACGAACATCTCGGCTTTGAAAGATTGTTGGACCTCAAGAATTCGAGCATGGAATCTACTTCATCCTGAGTGGTTATGAGATATTCCTCATGCCACAATGACCCACTTTCTCTGTTTGGGTATTGGTACACCATACGATCAACTCTTCTCGTGCCATCCATGCAAGTAACGTTAGTGCATATTTGATGGAGGTCTTCAAGCATCGGTCAGGTAGCGACCTTTATTTTCTGAAAATTTCCACCGGATAGGCGACCCCCTTTCCGGTCTCTTCCATGTAACCATTCCACCGTAAGCCAAGCGTGAACTTTTGGAATGCCATCTGCAAAAAAATCGTAGTTCAGTTAATATCATAAACCGCACTGGGGGGTGCGGTTTGTGTGGCAAACCCGCACCTTGGAGATGCGCTTTTCTTCTGGAGAAGCAAATCGCATCTCCAAGGTGCGGTTTTGCTAGGTCAGGCCAAAACCGCCCCTCGGTCGTGCTGTTTATGTAGGTCAGACCTGAAACCGCATGGTCAAGATGCGGTTTTGGCCCAGGATAATAAACCGCACCTTAGAGGTGCGGTTTACATATAAAACGCACCTTGGAGGTGCGGTCCATAAAAAAGGTGCTATTTTTGTAAATATTTTCGGGTGGGTGCTATTTTTGTACTTTTTTTAAAAGGTGTTATTTCTGAAAAAATCCATTGATTTGAATCATTAAAATATCATTTCACTAATTTGTCTATCACAACATATGACATAATTTCACAATTCATATAATCTATGAAATAACTAACAAGCAAAAGAATTTTATTTTAAAAAAAACTTGAGTTGTTGATAACTTGGGATAAAATAATTAATTTTATAATTATTAACGTATTAGAAGTATCATTAGTTCAGATACATAGTAAATATTTGTATGCAACGTGTAATTTATCCCACATGTATTTTAGTAAAGGGTGAATAAAAGTAACAATGATTAACTTTGAAAAACTGAATGAATTCTGGGTCCTTCAGATCCGCACTAAAATGGTTATTGAATGAAACAATAAGGCGCTAAATTGCAATTTTCCAGCAGACAGGTGACCAAATTTTGCAGTAGGACATGTCACCTCCTCTCCTCATGTGGACAGAGACTTTTTTAATTTCCAGGAGAAAAGAAATAGGGTGAAATGGAAAAATTGAAAAGAGTTATCTTTTTCGCTTTACATGTCAGCGAAGGGGTGGGCCCCAAAAGTTTGGGCCTTTTCTTCCTTTATCATTATCTATCTTTTTTCTTTTTCTTCTGAAAGCGGAAACCGCCGATTCATAGGCCCGGCGACACGTGGCAGCCGTCACCACTACCTCAGTCACCTACTGGATCCCACACCGCCGGTCCCACCACCCGTCAGGCCCATCTCCTTCCTAAGTGAAGTCTTTTTCTTAGTTTTTTTTATCTATTAATCTCGTTAATGGATTTAATTAAAAAACTGCACTATGAAATCAAGCACTGAAGTCACAGGGATAATTCAGATTTGGTTTAGATTGACAGATTAATTCAGATAGAAAAAGAAATAATATCTTCTCTTGGGCAGATTACATGTATTTTGTTGTTGTTTAATCGCTGTAGTTAATGGAAGGTAGAGGAAATGCTGAGGAAAATGTTTGTGGCCACAAGTTATGAAGGTGAGTTGTGTTGGTGAGGAGGATTGGGTCACGAGAAAGTGGCACGTGGAGAGGAGAAGAGACCCTTCTGGTTCTGGAGAAGTCAAAAAGCCCAACCAGAATAATATTATTATATTATGTTTCTTGTTCGTTTCAAATAGACGCACAACAGAATACAGATCCACCCAATTTTAGTGATTGAATTATTGATACGAGCGGCGGTTATTTCCCCCTTTTTCTCCAATGTTATCTTTGATGTTCACAGCTGATTCGCTGGATCGAGCAGTACCCACGAATTTTCTTTATAACTAGCTTATAATCCGGCTAGAATTTTCATATTTGATTATTTATATTTTATGTTACGTTTAAATCTATCGACCTATTTAATTTTATTGACAATGCTTTGATGAAAATGATACATAAAGAAAAGATAAGATACATAGGTCAAACCATTTAAGAATATAAAATAAAAAATATTATTGATTCAATTTTCATAAGTATAATTAAGCCCCGTTAAAAGTTATTGGTTAGTTGGAATTCCAACACCGCTCGTAGATAGTTTTAAACTAAATTTTAAACCTCATAATCCTACATAAAAAGGTTCATTACTATCTTTTTAGGAACAATATGACACTAATAAAAAAGAAACGGAGAGTTGTTAATCCAAGTCAACTATATACTAACAACTCAGTTAAGAGGGGACCATAAAAAATTACACCAAATGAAAAAATTAGGGTCACCTCCAGTATACTAATAGACTCGATCAAAGTAATAATGTATTATACACTCTTTATCTATCAGTTCTCGTAGGTTGAATAAAGAATAGACCTATTTCAGTAAATCAATCAATAATTTCTCGTTTTAAAATATAAATAGGTTGTGATAGCTGCAAAAATCATAAACCTAAAGATCCAATAGCCCTCACTCTTCGTTTTACAACCAAATTTTTATCTCAAGAGGCATATGTTTCAACCAAAACTTTAATTTCTTATCCTCTTTTAGCAACTCCACTTATTGAACTCCATTTTATTCGTCATGGATTGATATCAGAGTTCAAATCTTCTACTTGCCCAGGTTGAATCCCCAACAATAAAATTATAACGCCAACAGATACCGAAAGATTGATTTTCAAAGGGAGCCTTGTACTGGGAAGTGAAAATTTAGAGAGTTAAAATCTTTGAATTGTCTAGAATCTATAGATTTAGACTCCAATTCACCAAATGAGCTCTTAGTGTAATTGGTTGTGATTGCTGAGATAGTTGAGTTGAGATTGTTTTGTCTCAGCTTTTAGCTGATGCGACATACACAATCACACATACCAAACTTTGTATTCTACAATGCATCAAATTCGACAATACATGTATAATATTATACATGCATTCTCAACAATACATCTATTTAACAATCGCAACTTCCAAACGACCCCTTAAACGATAATTTTCTACTATTGAAAGTTTTATAAAATTAATTAGTTTCACGTATTTTGGGCACTTATCGTAACTTACAAGTATAGTTTCGACCAAAGAAAAAAGAACTTACACATATAGTATGTCAAAAATAAATTGTAATTTTAAATAACTCGAACGATGTCCATATTAACTATAGGTAGATCAATTGTCATCATCGACAAATAGTATGAACTTGCACACAGTTTAATCTTTAATCTTTATACTTGCACACAGTACCAATATAGTATATATTGCACACAGTACCAACATACTATATTGGTACAAAACGTTGGGATTTTTCCAGAAATAGCACTGTTTAAAAAAAAAATTCCAAAAATAGCACCCAACTCCGAAAAATTCCAAAAATAGCACCCTTTTTGAAAAATCGCTCCCTACCAGTGCGGTTTAAGCGAAAACCGCCACCCAGGGGCGCGTTTTTCGATGAAAACCGCACCCCCAGGGTGCGATTTGGTTGCAGATCGCATCCTGGGGGTGCGATCTGTTTTTTTTTTTTTTGAAAAATCCTAACCTAGGTGGAAACTTCAAACGGACGTATCTTTGTGTTCGGGTATCCGATCGTCGCGAAATTTTTTTTGATTCCGCATAACTTTTTGAGATCTTGCAAGCCGAAGGTGGTTTGATCCTGCCTTCGTCCTAAAAAATGTCGTTTGCTACCCCGAACGAGCTTTTTTCCGATTTCGTCAAACTTTGGACAACCATAACTTTGTGCTCCAAAATCCAAACAACATGAATTTTTTTTTTATTTCACATAACTTTTTAAGGACTACAATTTTTACTAGAATGAATTTTCAAAATAGGAATTATTTTTGGATATACAGGATTTTGGGAATAGCTTACCTTCTCTTCTCAGCAATCCACGTACATTTTGAAATTGTGTCTATGATAAAAGTTGTAGTCCTTAAAAAGTTATGCGAAATAAAAAAAATTCATGTTGTTTGGATTTTGGAGCACAAAGTTATGGTTGTCCAAAGTTTGACGAAATCGGAAAAAAGCTCGTTCGGGGTAGCAAACGACATTTTTTGGGATGAAGGCGGGACCTAACCACCTTTGGCTTGCAAGATCTCAAAAAGTTATGCGGAATCAAAAAAAATTTTGCGACGATTGGATACCCGAACACAAAGATACGTCCGTTTGAAGTTTCCACCTAGGTTAGGATTTTTCAAAAAAAAAAAAACAGATCGCACCCTGGGGGTGCGATCTGCAACCAAATAGCACCCTGGGGGTGCGATCTGCAACCAAATCGCATGGTGGGGGTGCGGTTTTCATCGAAAAACGCGCCCCTGGGTGGCGGTTTTCGCCTAAACCGCACTGGTAAGGAGCGGTTTTTGGAAAAGGGTGCTATTTTTGGAATTTTTCGGACTTAGGTGCTATTTTAGGAAAAAAAAATTTAAACAGTGCTATTTCTGGAAAAATTCCCAAAACATTAACGTTTCTTCACCCTTGCAACTTGCATCCTCCAGGTCACAACAATCATAGCGTCACGTCTCTTCTCCATGTTGACAACAACTTCTCCCCCTTAATTATGAGAAGCTGAAGCCACGGCCATCAGTTCACATTTTCACTGTTAAACATATGATATTGTCATTAGCTCTTTTCTGGATGGGAATTTAGATAGGATTATCATAGGTATTACAAAATATTGAGCAAACTGCCGCGTCAGTTCATAATTAGTCAAATTGCCAATGAAAAGGATTATAGTAGCCATTATTGGACAACCCTGTTCTACAAACCCGTAATAAAAATGCATGAAAAGAAAGCAAAAGCAGAAGAAGCCAACTATATATCCTCCAGAATAGCGCCTCCTCGGCCAAAATGTATTAATGTTGGTGTTTAGTTGCGGGGACATCTTGGACCTGACAACAGCGGCCGATCCAGGGTCCGTACTCGGGCCATGGTCAAACCTTGCTCTGGATTCGAAGTTAATATAGCACTTATAAAATTTCGATTTTAGGAGTTAGTTTCAGTGTTCGTTGGGTTATGGTTCAACCCTCTCCCTCTCTTTTCAAATATGGGCTAGTGCTCAACCCTATCTTGAATCTGTCACTGCCTGACAAAACTGATTAATTAACATATGTCAAGTATGTTGTTACAAAGGTACTGGAGTTGTCCCAGTAAGATTTTGTTACTAGAAATGTCAGCTTCATTGAGGGCTTAATCCTAGGAACTTTGACACGTTTACATTTCAGTCAACTCGATCATAATCTATGATAGAAACTATATCCCCTCCTAAACTACACGTAGATCTACCGCTAATATCACAATGCAAATATTGCTAATGACTGGAATATATGATCCATAATTCAACCTGTCTTAACAACTCAATATTAATTGTACTTGTCTTTAAAGCACATGCATGGCTGCAAACTTCAAGCTCATAAGTTGCCTTTCGTTTGAAGGAACGCGTAACGCTATGGTTAAGTACCATAAATTAACTTCTTTCAACAACTTGAGTTATTGAGAGACCAACTGGTTATTGATATAGTATTAGAACCTTAAATGATTGAGAATCGAGATGTCTTTTTATCAACTTGTCCTATTTGTTAAATAGATAGTATTTGATAGACTCCAAGTCTCATTCTCCACCTCTTTTCCCAACGATTTTTTTATTACTATTTAGGTTGATACATTTTTCTGGAACGATTGATCTGGTAGCAGCGTCCTTGAGCGCGTCCCTTGCCAGTTGCCACAAAATATATTATGTAAAATTTCTGGCTCTCAGCTCAGGGCCAAACTCTTACTCCTCACATGCCTCCGTGCTATAAACAATTCATTTCATAATTTATCAAAATACATCTGTGGCTACAATATTTCTTCCCAATGAATAAGTAGTATAGATATGGATGGCTACACGCCAAAAAAAATCACATCTTTTCTCCACCCACTTGAACAAAAAGTGGACGAGACAATTCGATGGAGTGAGTGTTGTGTCCATTATTATGGCAATATCTCATGAAAGATTTCTGCTTTCCAATTTCCATTCTTGTGTGGGTGCTCACATATGCATTGCCATTTTGGTATCACCTTCCCAACTATTAGGTCATTAGGTGGATCTATCTCTCATGTTCCTCGCCACACATTTTCAATTTGCATTTCAGTGGTATTATCCTACTATCGTCCTTCAACGCTTTTACCCCTTCGGAAATTGAATTATGACGGTAACGGAGATATCAATTCTACGATTCAAAATGTATGGTAGACGGTTCAACAACGTCTGCATGGGTTTGATTGCTCATGTAAATGTGCGGTTGCTTCTAAATAATTCGAGCTGTTGGGAGAAATTTAAGAATGAATCTTGTATCATTTCACTTACCACCTCCAGTGCCAGCAAGCTAAAACTGATCAATTGAGTTTATAAAGTGTCGAGAATAAATCTTAGGCATCGGGAATTGTTGAATTCTTGATCAGAGAACGATCAACTCATCATGATCATCCGATACAAGCATTACCGTCAAAATCGCGATTCTATGCAGAAGCGTTTTGGTTTCCTAAAAGCATAAAAACGTAATCTTTTAAGCTTTAAAGCATAGCTTTTGACTACACTTGTAACTGAAAAGCGCGATTCTACGTAGAAGCGTTGGTGACCCAAAAGTATAAAATCGTAAATTTTTAAATTTTAAAGCGCGATGCAAGTGTTAGCACAGTGATGTATACATAGAATTTTGTCATGTTCAGTAACCCAATGACACCTAGATGTGACAATATGAATACAATCCATCCACTAAAATTTTTGACTAATCCAATTGAATTAGTTGGATCAGAGAACGATCCACTAATCATGATCATAACATAAACGCCATGCAAGTGTTAGCCTGTATGCATATATGTGAATCGTCATGTTCGGTAACCCAATGATATAAGGATAGCCTTACACCTAGATGTGTCAATTTGAATACAATTAATCCACTAAAAAATTAAACTAATAAATTCATTTAATTCAAACTCAATTGGATTTGTGGAGTCATTGATTGTTGGAAATTACAATGTAGTACATATTTTTATATTTTATAGTCTGATACCTAATCTAAAACTTTTATAATTAAAAATATCATTCAAAAACATTATTATGTTACCTCAAATTTTCATGAGGACATCTTACCACCTTAATTTTTTCAAAAATGGCTTGGGGGTATCTTGTATAGGAATGATAATGAGTCGACTTGTTGGTTAGTTTGATTCAATTGCAATGATTCATATGAGTTTGAGTCGAACTCAAATAAACTCAGATATTATTTTAGTGATTTTAAGTTTGAATTTGGTCCAATTTAGATCAGATCCAAATGGGTCTATTTTGATCTAGATGATTGTAACACAAAATTATAAATAGAATATCTATCATTTGCTTAATTGTCTTCAATCCAATTGAATCTTTAATGTTGGTGTTTCAACTTTTTCATTGTTTCGTTACAAAAAAAGTGGAAATACTGAACTAAAATGGATACCCATATTCTTTTGACTACCCAATGTAGGGCAGGGAAACGGTGTGCTCTAGTCCAGACCAGACCATATATATGGTCTATGGTCCAGATCGAGAGGCTAAAGTACAGACCACAGACTATACGGTCCGGTCCAGACCACACCTTTGCGGTCTGGTTCGGTGTGTTCTGGTCCAGATAGACCACACTCAACGAAAAATGAATAATTTGTTTAGTCAACCCACAAAAAATTGA
This sequence comes from Linum trigynum, assembly GCA_964030455.1. Taxonomy (NCBI): domain Eukaryota; kingdom Viridiplantae; phylum Streptophyta; class Magnoliopsida; order Malpighiales; family Linaceae; genus Linum; species Linum trigynum. The sequence continues at coordinate 12,359,449 of OZ034815.1, read as the reverse complement.
TACAATAACCAAGAAAAATAATTGTTATTTGCCTTAAAACATTAATCCTAACATGCATGAATAATTTTGATACTCTAAATCTTAGTACATAACAAATATACAAAGTAAAAGCATCCTAGCTTGCACCATAACGTCATAAACATTAACATAATGTGATATGAAGACACGATTATCTCTACTCTCTGGTTAAATGTGGTTGTGAATGAAGGAAAGACGAGATTCACAAAACTAAGGTTGAGACTTGGGTGTCGTTGTGGGAGACACGATTTTTCTAACGGTCTGGCCTATTTTCCAGCCCTACCCAATGTTATGAGTCTAATTAGCCTCAAACTAGAAAGTTTGAATATGAGTTGTCCCAAAACTAAGACCTGCTCATTCTGAGCTCCACCAATGAGGCAAAGTCTTGTCTAATATCAGCAACTTGTTACTCTCACGGCCCACACGTAAAAATTTAGTCTACTGGGCTCGAGGTTTAAGCGAACTGGACTTGCCCAACCATTCAACACCAGCTAAGTGGCTTTGACTGGACGCAAGTATGAACCAAATTAGAAAAGCCCATTTGGTTTCCCTAAATGCTTCAGCCCAATTCTGATACCACAATGAATACCGGCGGTATTCATATACCGCTATGCATCTCCTTATTTCTTGCCAACGGCCCAATTACACGCGAGTGTGTTGATTTTTCCTTCTTCTTTCTAGATCGCTAGATAGATGTTGATTATGAAATAATTGTAAAACCTTTCAGGATGACAAACATAAGAATGTATTCCATGCCAACAACCCACGATTAAACCTCTCATTCTCTATGACTTTTTATGAATAACTTGATAAATGAGACATTGAATTAGCTACTTTATTAGCTAACTAGCCGATATATTATAGTTGGTACTGCTGATATTGGTGCAGGAGATCCAAACTCTCATAAGTAGTACTCCTACAATCGGAGAGTCGATTGTCACTTCACACAACACCTTTGCAATCATTACTTGAACTTTTTTTTTTTGTAAAGAAACATGTACTAAACAACTGTGTTATAAAGTCTTATAGGGAAAATTGGTAGTATGAGTTCATTTAAATTTCTTTTTTGATTATCAACAAACCGTTTGAGTTCAAGTTGTACGAATTATGTTTCTTTTCAAAAGAGCTAATTAGTGAGAAATTGAACTAGCAACCTCCTTGATAGAAGTGCAAATTTGTTTGTTACCTTCCAAACCAAATATTTATTGAGAAATTTGCATTGGTGTGACATTGGTTGGTTGATATGATGTCGAGTACAATAAATCTATTGAATGAGCAAATATGATTCTATGCGAGTGTTGTAGTTGAAATAAGAAACTTATATAATGATGAGAACATTCAATTGGAAGCAAAACAACTGGTATGTAAAATAGGAAACTTACAAGTGATGTTGTAGGCTTGTAGCAAACTAAAAAAAAAGGGGAAAACTATAATCCCAAAATTAACAACTCCAAGGACTCGGACGTCAATAAAGTTAAAATTAGGGGAGTGATTTGGTAGTTTAACGCTAGTGTAGTGTCTCAGCTGGTCCTGGGTGGGCTAGTCTCTCTGAATGTACCACTCACTCACCCAACCACCCAACCAAAAACCCAACCAACCAACCCCCTGAGAAAAAACCTAAACAGTCAAATAAACCCACAAAAAAGAAGAAAAAACAAAATGAAAAATCAATTTCCTCTTCTTCTCTTCTTCCCTCTTCTTGTTCTTCAAGAAGTTCAACTGTCATTAAATTCTGGAGAGAGAAACAGAGTGTCCCTCCCCAACTCTCCCGCCCTCCTCGAAGTGATTCCTATTTTCTCTTTCTTTCTTTCTTTCTTTCTCAGAATGAATTTAAACCTCTCCAAACAGAAAATCAGCAATCGCATTTATACCCTCTCCCTCCCCTTCTTCTTCCGTTACTACTCTCCTCTCCCTCCTCCTCCGCCCCCTCCGCCGCCGATTCCCTTCTCCTCCTCCTTCCTCTTCGCCGGAGCTAATTTATAGCGACGTACTTAGCGGGTTATTAATTGCACTTTTCTTCTTTTTGATTTTTCTCGTTGGGTGATTTTTTTTTTGATTTCCCCCCTTTCCTCGGTTCGTCTCTGCTGCTGCTGCTTCTTCTTTATTGTGGGTTACAGAAACCATTAAGAAGGAGAGTGGGAGGGTTGGTCTCATTTACACCCATCTATCACCCACCACACCAACAAGCCATTTACACTCCCACTTCCCTTATCATCAGACTGGTGAACTCCAGTATTAGAGAGACAGTAGCTATAGCTAGAAAACCCCATTACAGCCTCTCTCTCAAGGGTTCTTAGTCTTTAAATTAAACCTTAGGGAAAAAAGAACCCGGCCCTAAGCACAAGCTACCGCCATTTGTTTCCTCTTGATTCCAATCCCGGCAAGAGGCGACCACCACACACTCTGTTTTCCCTTCACGCAAACGCAGGCCGAGATAGAGGAGAGCAGAGAGCAGCCTCTACTTCCCCCGCTTCCGTTCTCCGATAGCTCGGATCTCTGATAATGGAGTACAGCAGCGTCGGTCTTGGTGGCGTTTTAGGCGGCGGCGGAGGCGGAAATGGGAGTGGGCCTAGTGGGGACCATGATTCCTCTGCCGCCGACCCTCAGCGGAAGAAGAAGCGGTACCATCGTCACACTGCTACCCAGATTCAGAAACTCGAAGCGTATGCTCCCTCCCTCTCCCTCTCTATGCCCTCGTTTGTTTCACTGTTTCTCTGCATGATCGTTGTTTATGGAGCAAAAGGATTGATGGGTTTTTTTATTGAACGAATGAAGGATGTTCAAAGAATGCCCGCATCCGGACGAGAAGCAGAGGTTGTACCTGAGTAGGGAGTTAGGTCTGTCGCCCCGGCAGATCAAGTTTTGGTTCCAAAACCGGAGAACCCAGATGAAGGTACTCATCAGAATTGTTTCTTTTGTCTTCTTCCGAACCATTCAGTTAGTTACTCTGCTACATTTCTATGGAAATGAATGGTTTTAGGCCCAGCACGAAAGAGCAGACAACTGCGCACTTAGAGCTGAAAACGATAAGATCAGATGTGAGAACATAGCCATCAGAGAGGCATTGAAGAATGTCATTTGCCCATCTTGTGGGGGTCCTCCGGTGACGGTAGATTGTTATTTTGATGAACACAAATTGCGCATGGAGAATGCTCAGTTGAAAGATGAGGTTCGTTTGTTCTTCTGCACTCCCCTTATTTCCCTTTTTCTATTTTGGCTGATTGTTTTTCTGTAGCTTGATTTTATTTTTGGGTTTGCTAAATTGTAGCTTGATAGAGTTTCCAGCATTGCTGCCAAGTACATAGGGAGGCCAATTTCCCACCTGCCTCCAGTACAGCCAATTCATGTTTCTTCCTTAGATTTGTCAATGGCTACTTTTGGAGGGCATGCAATGGGTGGTGGTCCTTCCCTGGACCTTGATCTTGATCTTCTCCCACCTCCAGCGAATTTGCCCTTCCAACCATTGGGCATTTCTAACGTGGACAAGTCATTAATGACGGATGTTGCTGCAAATGCCTTGGATGAACTATTAAGGCTTCTGAAAACGGATGAACCTCTGTGGATGAAGTCTTCCACGGATGGAAGGGATGTTCTTAATCTGGAAGCCTACCAAAGGCTTTTCCCAAAGGTCAATGATCATCTGAAGAATCCCAATGTTCGAATTGAAGCATCCAGAGATTCTGGTGTTGTTATCATGAATGGGTTAGCCTTGGTCGACATGTTTATGGATTCTGTGAGTTATTGTTATTTAAGCTTTCCTGGTCTTCATTTATGTGGTTAGATGTTACAGTATGTGTCTTGAGTTGATTCCTGTATTTATAATCTGCAGAGCAAGTGGGTTGAACTATTCCCAACAATTGTTTCGACGGCAAAGACCATTGAATTAGTATCTTCAGGACTGATGGGTGCGCACAGTGGCTGTTTGCAGCTGGTATGGGGAAAAAGTCAATGTGCATTACTTATTTTGATGTTTTCCTATTATAGCAGTGGTCTTTTGTTAGTGAAATAATTTTGTTTGTGTTCTTGTGTAGATGTATGAAGAATTGCAACTTCTTTCGCCATTAGTGCCAACTAGGGAATTCTACATCCTTCGGTACTGTCAGCAAATTGAACAAGGGGCGTGGGCGATTGTGAATGTTTCTTATGATATACCTCAATTTGCTTCTCAGTTTCGATCCCAGCGGCTTCCTTCTGGATGCTTGATCGAGGATATGCCTAATGGATACTGCAAGGTAGACTGTTGACCCAATTCAGTGTTTGAGGTCTTGCCAGTAATAGCACTATCAATGTCTTAACTGTTTATTCTGAAATGTGCAAACAGGTAACTTGGGTGGAACATGTTGAGATTGAAGATAGGGCTCCAATCCACCGGCTTTATAGAGATCTCATCTATAGCGGGATGGCATTTGGTGCTGAGCGGTGGCTTACTACACTCCAAAGAATGTGCGAGCGGTATGCATGTCTGATGGTTTCAAATACATCAACACGAGACCTTGGAGGAGGTACAATGACTTTTGATTAATTGCAACATATTATTCATACTCTTACAAGTTTAGATATAAGCAACCATGTTTCCTAACTCCTCGTCCACCTCTCAGTGATTCCATCTCCTGAAGGCAAGCGAAGCTTGATGAAACTTGCTCAGAGAATGGTGAATAGTTTTTGCTCAAGTATCAGTGCATCTAACAGCCACCAGTGGACGACACTGTCTGGGTTGAATGAAACTGGTGTTCGAGTTACCTTTCGCAGGGGTTCCGATCCAGGCCAACCCAGTGGTATGTTTCTTTGTGCAGCTACCACGTTTTGGCTTCCAGTTTCACCCCAGAACGTGTTCAACTTCTTCAAGGATGAAAAAACTCGATCACAGGTAACTGAGTGAACTTGGGAAGATTAAACAGAGTAGGTTATGATACCGAACCAGCAAAGGTCCTTATTGCCATGTTACCCTTGTGTTGTAGTGGGATGTTCTTTCTAGTGGATCTGGAGTAGAAGAGATCACCCATCTTGCAAATGGATCTCATCCGGGGAATTGCATATCTATTCTTCGTGTAAGTCCACTCAACACTCTTAAGCATTTTCCATTTCGTGGGTTGGATGTTCCATAACAGAAGGTTCCATTTTCTTGTGCGATCAATTGTATATAGGCCTTCAGCAGTAGTCAGAACAGTATGGTTGTACTTCAGGAGAGCTGCATAGACTCATCAGGTTCTCTTGTAGTGCATTGTCCGGTTGAGGTCCAAGCCATGAACATGGCAATGAGCGGTGAGGACCCGTCTTGTATCCCGTTGTTGCCATCAGGGTTCACAATCTGCTCTGATGGAAATCTAAGAGGGGAACCTTTGTTGGGGGATGGGGCTTCGACAAGCTCGAATGGAGGAGGTGGAAGTGGTATTGCCAAGTCAAGCGGTGGTTCACTAATCACAGTAGCATTTCAAATACTAGTGAGCAGCTTGCCATCAGCCAAGCTAAACATGGAGTCAGTAAACACAATCAACAACGTTATCGGCACAACTATTCAGCAGATCAAGGCAGCCTTGGATTGTCCTAGTTCCTGATTGTGATCTTCATCGACGGACTTAAGCTTGTGTGGTGGATGGTGGTATTGAATGATGTTGTGGGAGGGAGGAGGTATTGCAGTTATTTAGGGGGTTAGTCTGAAGATGCCTTCCTCATTTACATTTGACATTTACTGCTGCTGCTGCTTCTGGTTGCTGTTTAGTTGTGCTGTTGCTGCTGGATTCTGCTGGATGCTGCCAAGCTTCATTTACAATCTACACCAACTCTCACATACTGGTACTACTGGGTGTTATTATTTTGGGTCTTTAAGGCAAAGGGTTTCTTTTTCTTCTTTTTTTCTTGTTGAACAAATTATTGGGTTTTTCCTTAGCTGTTACCTTGGAACAAGGAGTAGTAGTAATAGTAGTGAAGGAAGGAAGGGAGGGAAGTTGAGTGAATGGTCAGAGTTCCATTAATGAAGGGAGTCAAGAACGCACCATACAATACAAACAATGGTGTCTTTTTCTTTTGCTTGCTGGAAGGAGGGCAGGGGGATGGGAGTCTCTTTCACTGCCAGCAGCAAGAAGAAGAGAGACCCAAAGAAATTTGTGTGGTTCGGGTATTGACTTCTTCTGGTCAGATTGTGAACTCTTTTTTTCTTTTGTCTTTGGGATTTTGTATGGTCTTGTCAATGAATCAATTCACCATTTGACTTTTTCCTGCTTCTCCCCTCTTTTACCAAACTTTGTCTCTGCTCGTTTTCTTCTTCTTCTTCTTTCTCTTCCCCTTTGATTAGTACTCAATCCTGCCTGAGTTTAAGCCTTCTCAGTTGTTAGGTTCGCGATCGGATGTGCGTTGGGTTGCGAGGTTTCTGATGGTTGAAAGCGTGATCACAAAAATTATGCCTATCCCATTCGTTAGGATCGTCGAATTTTGGAATGAGTTTGAGGGCTTGTTTATGGGGGATCTCAGTGTAGAAAATGTACTGGCACAATTGCTATCTGGTTGTGGGTTCAGTGTTGTTAATTAATTGAGTGCAGATGGGGAACTAGGGTTAAGGTTTTGACTTGCCGCTTTAAATGAAGGGCAGGTTTGCATGCACTCGGATGTAAGTAATTACACGACCTATAAAAAGAGGGACATTTGATGAGCTTGATGGAGACTTACTCTACATAATAATTTCAGAAAGCCTCTCTCTATTTTGGACCATACTGAAACAGGAGTTGGCAATGACCCGGGTCGAAATCGACTCGAATCAAATCGGAACCAAGAATTAATTTCGGTCAGTTCAGTAGTGTGGTTGGTTGAGATTCGGTTTATTTTTATATTTTGGGCTTCAAAGAAGTTGTCCAATATGAAAAGAGATTTGAACCGAATCAAATTCTATATCAACCGACTAGAAAAGTCTATCGGATCTGATTCATAGTATATTTACATGCAACCCGAAACAAAAATGGTTCCTTCCTTTCTTTCTCTGGGGTAAAAACTCACGATATTCATGTTTCACAGACATAAGTGTTGTAGTAACATTTGTTATCTTTCTTTGATCTTTAATACAATGTTCAATTGTTGGTATCATCATGTCAGTAATCCCTTAAGCAATGATTAATACTAATGAGAAAAACGCCCAACTAGCTAGATTCCAAACCAATTCACAATTATTAATTTCTTTTTGAGAAGTCAATTTAACAACGATAGCTGGGGAAATGTGGACGTGTGAATGAAGAAGTAAATGATACACAACACAACAAAGGAGGAGGAAGAAGCTTGTTGAATGATATAATTTTAGGGACAGAATTTGGTTTTGGTGTGGGCCGTTGGGGGGACACAAAGAGAGAAAAAGGGTCTCTTTGGATAAGTAAAAAGTTTTAGGTTTGGGAACTTTGAATTGGGGAATTTAATGGCATTTGGGGGCCATTCCCTACCTTTTGATTGAATTGAATGAATGCCCAATTGCCCATTTCTTCCTTCTCTTCTCTTCTCTTCTCTTTCACTTGTCTTCTTTTTGGGCCTTTTTTGGGTCCATTTCGCTTTCTGGAAAAGGAAAACTGATTGAACGCTGAAAAGATAAAATTCATCGCTTGCTTGATAGATAGATGGAGAGGTGGGAAAGGAAGGAAAGGAAAGGAAGAGCCAAAAATATTGATAGACATGACATATACATACCTTCATTTTTGTTGCTTTGCTAAATGCTAATTTGATGGAGATGGTCTTTCAGTTCCCACAACCCTTTGCCCCACCATCCACTACTTGTTACTTGTTAGATTTTTTTTTGGAGTTTTTGTAAGGCATTGCACTATGAATTATCGGTAAGACGGTAACAAAATGGATATAAAAATATACTATAATTAAAACAAGAATAAAGCATTTGAGAGCAATCGGTTGAAAATAAATCATGTTAGAGAGAAACACCGATGAGGAACAAAAACAAAATGTGAAATCAACCCATCAAAGTATCCGAACACTTGATCAAAATACAATACACCCAAAATCTCTCTTGCTTCCAAACCAAACTGAGTATAACACCAAGAAAACCTCGAGCTCGTCCGATCACAACGAAGGCCATGGCTGTTGAGCACAACAATGTCATATGCCACCTCTTGGGGATTAATTGCTATAAGACATCCATCAAAGTGTATCTTAAAAACGAGATTACATGTCGGTGGACAAGGAAGTGAAACGGACTGCTCGAGCTGGGGAGGCAGAGGGAGTCGGGCAGAGAGATCAAGTCCAAAGAGAATAGAAGATAATGACAGAGCTACCAAACTCCGAGGAAACACCGAGTTTCCGATCAAGACAAGCAGCCAAGGGAGGCCGTATGTGGAAAATAGCGAAAGACTTCAATAAAAACGATGTTTCCCACCCTGATGTGCATAATACTTCATTAATGTTGGTGTCTGGTTGATTGGTTTTGGGAAAAGATGTTATGAAGGGGAGATGAACATATTTTATTGTGAATATGAATAATAAAACTTGGTAGAAGGACCACGGGAACAACATGGATGAAAACATGGCATGTCTATTCATAAGTAGCACAATGAGTCCCAAGGAAACAACACCAAGAGATTGGATCTGATATTATTGCACTCATTCTTCTCTTCTTCCCCCACATGGATGATAACAAAATGTTTCTCCAGTACATGGATGAAGTTCAACTATTAAGGAAGCATATAATGGCGGCGAAGTGTTCTATTATATCTTACAATCTATTAAAGGGGTTTGGAAAAACCACCCCTTCCACGTAAGCCTGGAAGGCTTCTCCGCACTTCTCCGCACTTCTCGGAATTTAGGGGTTTTTTTAATTTTTTTTTATTATTTCACCATCCTTGGCTTCCGTTGCCTTCTCATTTCCCCCCGATTTTGTTATTTTCTTTTAGTTTGTGGGCTTTTAAATTTAACCCTAAGCCATCCTCCATCTACAAAATATATAAAGCCAAAACAAGGATTGGATTTGCAGGGATTTGAATTTCCAGGCCTTAGAGGATTTTTCGGAAGGGCAAAATAATAAATTCACCCCAATTAATCTAAACTCTGCGTTTCATGTCTTCCCTTCCGCTGGAGCTTAAATGCAATGCACTGGGCCAACCTTGGGGCCGAAGATTGGGCCCAATCTCCCCTGGCTCAAGCAGTTGTACTTCACTGCGCAAACACGTGACATGCACCACAATTTACCACAATTAAGTAAACTCTGCTTTGCAATTAAATCACTCTCCAATCTCCGTGTCGTCTTCATGAATTAACATAGTCACGCTATTCTGCTTTTGTCCATGTACCTATCGGCCACATTAGCCTCTATATAGGATCACCTATTATCTTTGTTGTTCAGGTACTCTGACATCAGCCATGCCCCGCCCCTGAAGAACGAAATTGCTCCTTGATACTCTGCAAAAAAACGAGCTGTAATTGCCATTCACCCGCGTCAGAGTTTGATGGTTGAGAGTTTGGGCCTTGGGGTGCCATAACTTTATGCTTTGTCTCAATCTCCATAGAGGATGGATGTGGTGGCTGGTAGTTTATCCTTTCCATCTCCAAAGATTAATCCATTCCCTTTTTTTAATATATTTTATACATGTAAGTTAAACCACGTGTGCATGGTCTAGGAAAAGGTTGTATAGGAGATTTGTACTTGACACCAGGTTTTCAACTCACGGGTCGATCTGGATTGACCAGACCCAACGAGAAAAATGAGCACCTCATATTCGTGGGCCAACTCGCAACAAGCAGGTTCACAAGTGGAGGCCAAACGGCGTCATTTTTTTATTTGGTTTGCGAATTGCACATTTTTTTTTCCGTTTCCTCTTTGTCCAACCTTCCTTTTGCAATTGTCAGTTTAACATTTGAATGTTGATGTTATATGAATGTGTTTGAATTTTCACTATATATAGGAGTACTAATGGTTATTGTGGTACAATATTATAAGTATTATTTTTTTGTTGAATAAAATTATATGTTATTATTCATATGTTAGATGAGATTTGATATAATTTATTAATATATGACAAATATAATAACCTTTTCACACATATGAGCTAAACTGAATTAAACCGATTGAACCATTGACCTCAACCCTTCCCCACTTACTCGACAAAGCCAACAAGATAAATCGGTTTAACAACCTTCCTTAACAAAAATCAAAGGGATATGTAAAACTGAAGAAGAGAAAAAGAACATTTCATTTTCCCACACTCATTCAGTTAATGGGAGAATTGCAACTCAAACTGGGTTTCCATATAACGCAATAATGAGTATTTTCTTGGAATAAATTGGGATGAATCGCCAAACATACTTTGTTTTAGGAGTGTTCAAATGGTTACCATGATTATTACCAAACTAAATAAGGCTAAATTTCATTAACCATGGAATACAATATCATAACCAAACCATCCAAACTAATACAACAACCAAATTAACCAAACTAAAGTTTAATCGGTTTGGTTAATTGGTTAACCAGATTAACCAATATAAAATCATATTATCATTAAGTGAGAAAATTTTCGGTTAATTTATTAATTCACAATCTATATATTGAATAAAACATAACAATCAACACATAGTTATAGTTGACCCTTAACATAAATACATGCAACTAAGAAATTATCTTACGGTTAGTATAAAAGTATTCACCTAACAAAAATTTATCACAATGGTATGGGTTAATGAATTGTTGTGTTTGTTTGAATTGACTTAGTCTTTTAGCAATTTTCATAGGCTGAAAATGACCTTGCTTTCAAGTTTTCATCCAACATAATGTATGAGATTTATCTAAATTAGGCGTTCATATGGTGTGGTCTACACTCTACATATACAAATATACATTATATGAACAATATCAAACTTTATATTTTATGAGTCTAAAAGAATGAACGTTTAATTCTTGAGTGGTTATTCAAAGTATTAAGTATGTGTAGATATTAGATATATGGCTAATTATTTATCTGGTTGATTTGGTTTGGCTGGTTAGGAGTGTCCGAAACCAAACCAAACCACCTAAACCAAACAAGGTAAGAACTTTAACCAAACCAAACCAATTATCCAAATTAACCAAACCAAATTATCCAAATAGTACTGGTTAAAACGGTTACCATGGTAACCACACCATTTGAACACCCCTACTTTGTTTACTTTAATCACTCTATTTTGACTTGGATTTTTTTTATCATGAATGAAGATAAACTATGATTTAGAAAAAGTTTTGCTTTAGGATAAACACATACTAAAGATGTTGGCCTTCAATTCTTTTTGAAGCTTGCATTATTGTTACTTTCACAACCGGTTTGTTAGTTTAAGTTGATTTGTATCTTTTGTCATGCCTTGCAACAATATATGAATGGGCTTGACTTTCACATTATTGGGTATGCATGCTCAACTTGCATTGGAAATTTTGGGAGATGATTTGTGATTATGATGTTGACAGTTGATAAACAATTACGTGGGACGATTGGGATTTACAATATATTACTTTGTGGCCACTAAAATTATTGTTTTAAATCCTATAACTTCAAATTCATTGCATATTTTGTTTACTTTAAGCACTCTATTTCGATTTGGATTTCTTATTATCAATCAGGATAAACTATGGATTAGAACAAGTTTAGGATTAACACATACTAAATATGTTGGCCTTCAATTCATTTTAAAGTTTGCATTATTACTTTCACAGCCGGTTTCTAAGTTTAGTTTGCTTTGTATCTTTTTCTTTCATTGTTAAGGATCATGATGTTGGTATTAGGGAGAGCAACTCTAATGTTCAATTATGTGGACTTTTTAAGTAGTGAAACTTTCTCTTCTTTGAAATTTTGTACTTATTGTTCATTTGTATTTCTTTTTTTTTCTTATTATATTGCTAGCATGAAACTTTCTCTTCTTTGAAATTTTGTACTTATTGTTCATTTGTATTTCTTTTTTTTTCTTATTATATTGCTAGTACGATTATTTTCATAAATTGTGGGTAAATTTTTCCGGCCAAGGGCCGGGTTCGGTGCTAGTTAATATATAGTAGAGTTTTGTAAACTTTTCTCCATTTCAAATTTCCTCCAATGAGAGTGAAAGTAGGAAGGATATTTTTGTCTTTACAATTAATTATTTATTTCATAAAAAATATCAATATCAAGACTCGAACCTGGGTCTCTTCAAACAAAGATAGCAGTCATAACCAATTATACTAAGTGTATTTGTTGTTCCTTTTTTAATACAAAACATACATGTATTGAAACTGTGAAAAGCAGAGAACTTTTTCATCATGATTAACAAGGGCACTAAGTCTACCATATGTATTTTCATGGTGCTTAATACTTCAATTTTCATAGTAGAGTTTCATTTAATTTTATCAATTTTTAGAATTCATGCTCTCTTTAATGTTTCTCTAAAGGTATATTGGTAATTGGCTAACATGGAAGAAACTATTTCCTTTATTACGTGTTGTGTCCTTGCATTTTTCAATATAAATTTAAATTTTGTGCCTTTTTATCTTTGTTCTTATCTTTTTCTAATTTTCTCCGAAATTCCCTCCATCGTGCAATAGCTTGCGTGCTTTCACTTCCCAGTATAAGGAGCATTTGAAAATCAACATTCGGGTATCTCTTGGCACTGCAGTTTTATTCTTGGGAATTTAGGCTGGGCAAGTAGAAGATTTCAACTCTCATATCAATCCATGGCGAATAGAATGGAGTTCAATCAAGTAGTTATGGCCTGGCCTTGATTATCTCGCTCGATTCCTCTGCATTGGCATCACCCAATGGTTCTGTCTCTCCTCGATGTACTACCAGAAGAACTATTTTGTTGCTTCTATTGCTGAAGGCAATGTTTGATCAGTTATACCTTTCGCCTTTACTCATCTTCCTATACCAGGCATTGACCTTTAATAGGTTTTCGGTTTCCGGCCAAGGTTAATCGCTTTGCACATGTAAGTCATTCATTTCTTCTCTATGTCTCATGGTTTTATATTTCTGATTAATAACAAAACGACTTTTATTTCACGTTGTCTCATGAGCACAACATGCAGAATATCTATTTCTTTTGATCTTATTGCCTGATACGATGTTTAAAGCTCGGGGGATCTCCTGCGTCATTTCTCCTCTTTCTGTTATTAGGTTTCAACTTCAATGAGTTTCTATCTTCATATAAGGTTCATCGACTTGAACTGGTAGGCTATTATTTCCTTCCCGATTTATCTAAGTTGGTTGTTTATGAATGATTTTTATAAAATATAGAAAATGAATTTGAACGATGGTTTGGGTACTATATTTGTTTGTAAGCAAAAGAGATGTTTGTGTAGAACATGGCAGTTGTACTTTCCTAGAGCCCTGTCTACTTTTTTGTTGTTTGTTTCTGATACTTTATTTTTGTTCTTTGCTTAGCTATTGAAATAATAAAAAAAGATCAAAATTAAGAAAAAAGGTTTCTTTTCAATTACAATATTTTCACTCATATTTGATTTTGTGATAACTAATGTTCTCCGCAACCATAATTTTCCTCATTAATTTTTATTCTTATGGTCCAACTCACTAATCAAATTTTGATATTGTTTTAGAATTAGTTAGAAATTGAGCTTTCATGCAACATTCTAGGAGTTTGGGGTGTTGAACTTGGAGTAGAAGAGTTAGGATTGAGTTTGAGAATGAGAGTGGTGGGGGGAAGAAAAATTCAACTGTAGCAAGTTAAGGCAGAGAAGAGGGAGTTACTGAGGGTAGTGATCGAATTGAGGAGGGTGTTGAAAGACGCGGAAGCAAAACTGGAGCAGTTGAAGAGAGAGAAGTGAGAGATGATGAGGATATTAATGAAAATGGAGAGGATATTGAAGGACATGGAAGTGTGCTGAAGCAGGTGAAGGCATGCAAGGGGGGAGATGAGCATATTTATGGAATTGGAGATGATTTTTGGTTTTAGCAAACTTATTAGAACTGCCCCTAAGGAAGATGAGTTGGCAAAACACAGGAAGGGGATTGAGGAGTTAAAGAGCGAGTTGACAAGAACCCCAATTGGAAGAGAAATTGAGGGCCGCAGAGAGAAGGTCCATCAAAGTAGCAGAAATGGAGTTGCAGAAGGAGGATTAGAAAGTGAATGTTTGGTTGAAACATATGCTTCTTGAGATTGAAGATAGAGTAGATAAAAATTTGGTCTTTCAATGGAGAGTGGTGGCTATTGGATCATTAGGTTTATGGTTTTTGCAACTACCACAACCTATTTCTATCTTAAAACGAGTAATTATTGATTGATTTAATGAAGTAGGTCGATTCTTTATTCAGCCTGCTAGAACTGATAGATAAGGACTATCTAATTTTGCGTTATATTACTTTGATCGAGTCTATTAGTATATTGGAGGTAATCCAATTTTGTCGTTTGCTCTCAAGTTTTGATGGTCCTCTCTTAGCTGAGTTGTTAGTATATAGTTGACTCGAACCTACAACCCTCCATTTCTTTTTTATTAGTGGCATATTGCCCCCAAGATGAGAGCATTGAACCATTTACGTAGGATTGTGAGGTTTTAGATTCAGTTTCAAACTATCTATGGGTTGTGTGGGAATTCCAGTGAGCTTTTATACTCTATCTTTCTTAACAATCAACTAACTAATAACATATTAACTGGGCTTAATTATCATTATGAAAATGAGATGTTTTATACATTTTTATATTTTATTTTCTCAAATGATGATGATATTTCTCTGAATGTTCGACCTATATATTCTTTCTTTATGGTTCATCTCAATTGAAAGATTGTCAATAAAATTAAACGGGTTGATAGACTTTAACGTAACATAAAAAGTATAAAAAAATCCAATATAAACATTCCGGCCAACGGGCCGGGTTATAAGCTAGTATAATCAATACTGAAAACTGAAACTCTCCACGTCGGACACTTTCTCTTATTCCGCGATCTCCTACTCTGACGTTATATGTTCTTTCTCATTTGGAAAAACCCCAATATCCCCGCAGCGAAAACTTCTCTTTCTATTCTTCCTTCCTTATAGTATCATCCTATATCCCATCCCTGTGAGTGGTTTTGGCGGAGGCGTTCCAAATCATTCACTATCGCCCGGCGGTTGGCGGAACAACAACGGCGTGCCTCCAACCTTCAATTTCGCTATGAGTGGTTTATTCCATGGGCCCATGGTTCTAGAAATTATTCACCATCGAGGCAGCGGTTGGCAGCACAACAACCGCCCGGCTTCAACAAAGCACCAAAAGAGCAGCCGACAGAGTAACTCTCATATGCTGCCGGTAATCCCATATTGGATAACAAAGATATGGTCATATGACGACTTCCGACGGCATCCGAAAGCAGTGGGTCAAGGAATTGTGATTCAATCCGGGGAAACAAAATCAGAAGAGGAGATGGTGATTGCGACAACGACGACGAGGGTGTACGTTGGCAGATCTTGGATTTGGGCGTCACACAAGCGACTTTCTATGTATTTTCACGTTATTCGGTTCATTGAATAAAAGATTGGTGTTTCTAATTCAGAACAGGTATGAATGAAGTGAGATAATAGATGACATGCAATTTTTGATTGTTGTCTTTTCGCCGTTGCTTCATGTTTACACAATTTCAATAGCAATATTTTTCTACTGCTGTTCTGTTTTGCAAATGCTATATTGGTCGTATCGTCTAATGCACTTTGTTTCTCTAATTTAGAGGGTTTAACTTCTATGGACTGCAAGCTTTTGAATATCTTTTTGTTGTTCTGTTTAGGTAGCTTCTTTGAACCATTTTTCCTTTCTTCATTACCCCTTATCACCATGCGAATTAAAAATGGATAAGGCACATGCGAATTGACAGAGTATTATTTAGGTTTATGAGGTTTTATGTTGTTTTAGTTCAGATTTGTGGCAACTCTTTAGCATATTAAGTTTAAATTAATATAAATATACAAATTCATGCTAGATCATACTTCGGCTTCATGTATAATTGTCTAAAATAATTACAATATAAATAATAAGTGAAACTTACCCGGCCAATGGCCGGAAACAAAGCTAGTATATTATATACACAGAAGATACATGAATTAACTACATATCTATCTATCTACCTTTCATCAATGGCTCGTATCTCTTACCATCTATAGATCGACTGTATGTATCGATACATCACGCACGAGGGTAATGAAGCTGGGGACGAGGGTACGACGAAGCCCAGCTGGGTCTCATCTCAGTGTTAGTAGTACTACTCTCCATTCGCTTCAATCGCTTCTGACGATACCTCCACGCAACTTGAATCCGCATTGCTGCTATGCTTCTCCAGTAAGGGGATGCATACCTGTGATTACAACGAGTCAATGGCACGCACAACCATGCATATAACTGGATAGCACATACAACTAGTATTAACATTGAAGCTATAGGCAATGTATACGTGAAGAAGCAGGCAAAAAAAAAAAAAAAAAAGAATGACCTTATGGCGCCTTGGACTCGTGGATTCCTCAAGCTCCTGGCGAAAATGCTGGTGACATCTTCCAGGTCGATTGCTCGAAGCGAGAACGCCTCCACGTTGGTTAAGCACCTTACCGTTCTGCTGCTGATTAGTCTCTGCCCTGGCATCTTGATTTTCTTCCCTTCTGCAGATTCATTACTCAACCCGATGTAGAAACGTTTGATTGTATGTTCTTGTAAATTTAAGAATGATTATTATGACTCTGACTGGGGAGCCATAGTTAGTTACCTTTGTTGACTGAAGAAGCATGCTCAAGACACCATGTAAGAAGTTCCTCCCCACAGACTTGGCCTTCGGACAGAATGATTTCAGTTCCGTCCACCCCCACACTCTCCAACTTTCCCCGCACGATGAACACCATCTTATCAACCACGCCGCCGCGGTAGAAGATTTCACTGCCGTTGATGTATATTCTCTGTTTCAGTTTCTCGCAGATGGCATCCAGCACATTGTCATCCATCAACCCAAATATCCAAACCTGCAGTGCCGAATGTTTGATATTGCTGTGACGATTGATAAAAAAAGGGTTAAGAAAGGGAGGGTTGGTATTCCAATTATTCCAGGACGACTTACCTGCTTGACAAACTTGAACAGATGCCTTCTAATTTCTCTCTGGAGATCTTCAGGTAGATTCTCCAATAGCAGTTCTTCATTAACTCCTCTAGTCGCAGCCCAATTGTACCTTTCAGCTTCAACCACTTTCCTGTATCACAACAATAAATTTAGTAAGAGTAAGCTAAGTCAACTTATAAGACACCTTCTCAATTTTGATTTCTTAGTCAAAGGAAAATAGTGTAAGCAAATACTATTTGATCCATAGTCTCTACTATGCTAGATAACATCAAAGTTGTCTCTTTCTTTTGTTTAATCTACAAAGAGGGATTGAAGACGACAAATTTTGCATTCAACTAAGGACATGTACTAAAAATTGATTAACAAGACTTCTTCATTGACTATAATATGCATACCTGTTGACTTGAGACACTGACTATCAACATGAATTGTATGCAAATTAGTGTCCAAGTGCGACACTTGAGAATATGAATGTGGTACCTCCTCAGTTCTTGCGGCAAACGTCGATGGCTCATCCACTGGTCCACATCACGTCGTCTCAGAGACATTTCTAACCTCCTAAAATATGGAAATGACAGAGTATTAAGCAAATGGTTGTTTAGCATAAGTAGAATGCTTAATCATAGTCTAAGTACAGGTCGTGGCAACATTAAGAAAGAGGGGGCAAAAATGTACCTCCTTCCAAGAGCCTGAAGAAAGTTCTGCATATTGCCGATGAGAAATGCAAAGAGCAATAGGCCAAGTCCAACAATTAACATTGTGAAAAGGACTTCCCATACAAAATAGCTTGGTACCTGATTTCCAGCAAGTGTGCTGATTTGCTTCACCAAGAGTCAATAATTCCCATGTCAGAAACCCATCGAGAAATGATAACAAAAATATCAATACTAAAGTACTCAATGTTATTCAGAAATATGGTTAAAGTTAAATAAATTTTGGAAAGAAAGCTGTTATCCATAATATGCAAGCTTAAGAACAGTACACAAATGTAACTGGTGAATGACCAAATGTATGACAACAAAAAGACAGATAATATATTGAAAATAACCATATGATTACCTGGAACCCCCAAAACAACGAATATATGTATCTGGTGATGAAACTACTTTCTGTGGTGAGATTGACCGCCTGAACATAAATCCCATAAGAAAAGCCACCACTGGTCATAAAACAGGCAGTGGCATTGACATTATCTGTCCAATTCTTCCATTCTGGGTTGCGAGAAAAATCTCTGAAGTCATCACCATGGCCACAATCTACGAAATCCATGCACTTGGTGATATTAGAATTATGGCAGGCATCACGGAAGCACTGATTAACCCTCTGTGCCAAAAATTTGGATAAGGATGTTATCGAATTAATCAAAACCCGAGGACAAAATAAATAAAGATGAAGTATTATTATCAAACATTAAAATATTTCAGCTAACCTGCAATCCAAAGAGGTACCAACATGATCCCATTACATGCCCGGACAACATAAAGGTAAGAAGGTTGATAAAGAAGTTTGCCCATGCTGTCTCAAATATGAAGCCACTTTCTGACTGGCCAATAAGAAGTGGTAAGAACCTATACAATCTGGGTATATATTGTACAAGAACTGCTGCTCGTAGAAGGTTTTTAGCATAATTGGCTCCAGATGATCCCAAGACGTCTGGTAGAACCATTAGCACGATGATCTGCATATATATAATAGAGCAGTGAATACGAAGAATAACAGAGGTGAACCGTTCTAGAATGTTTAGAAACATGCAAGATGGGGCATAAAATGAACTTACTTGAGGAAGAGGCAGTACAATGAACAAGTCAATGAAAAAGCATTTACGTATGTAGTTCTTTGCAATCTTCTTGGGATGGTCAACTAACTCTCCAGCACCAACCACGGTAGATTCAGGAGCTACATAAGCCAACCTAAACTGTTCCAATTGAATCAGGTCAAACTATTTAGAAAGTGTTGACATATAGAAGAAACTGTAAGATGATCAGAAGTTCTTAAGAGAATCACTAGATGTTCAGGGCCTAATATTTCTGAATGAGGATGATACAAACATAGTAGCCCAACTAAAAATGACAAGGGAAGTGCAAAAAGAGGAAGAACAAGAGGTCAGAAAGGAGGCACTTCTAGCGAAGGAGAATGCATCAGGTCCGCAGCAAGGAAGAAAACATAAAAGGTTTCTTTGCAGATGCATCGTAGCAAAGTTTTACCAGCACATTCTCCTCACGACACAAGCAGAAAATAGAGGATTTATTTTGAGACATCCAGGCACTAAAGGAAATTGTACCTGGAGAAGTATGTTCAACAAATATACAAAATCAGTCACACTCCTTAAGACCACAATTGTTGTAGTCAAGGGGAAGTTGATGTATATGCACTTGTTACCCTGTATCCATAAGAAGGAATCACATAATTTAAGACATCTGAAGAGACAAGTGGAATTTAAAGAAACTTGGAAGGTACGCTAGACCAACCAAGAAGGAAATTAAAAGGAATCACCAAACATCATATCAAGTCACGATTGCAGCATGAACAACTACTCTTGGCAATACTAACGTTCATAAGGGGCATCATGAGACATGAAAATGTTAAATTACTTTGACACAAAAAAGTTAGGCATGCACAAGTCGAAGCTACTTCTACTTGTTGCTCCTACACTTACGTTCTGCATAGTTTATATCTACTCTGTGGAGTCTCTCCATTATCCGATACTATATAAACAACATAACCTACAATGTGTAGGCATTTACCTCTCCAAGTTAGGTATATGAAATCATGAATAACCAAGTAACAACCACTACAAGTAACACCTTCTATATTACCTTATTAAAAAAAAAAAAAACAAAATCTGGATTGATTTGGTTTATGCCAAAATGATAGTGATAAATTATCGAAGTTGAAACGAGAAGTACCTTGTCCACAGCTAGCAAGAAGAAAAACAATGGGTCAAGAAAAATGGCCACCAGGCATGAGATGACAAAAAACTTGTTCCACCTCTGAACAATTCGAGCATGAGGATTCATGACCGGAGGAATATACAGAGTAAAATGAGAAAAGAATCTCCTCGCCCAACCTTTTGCATCGCCATACAGAGCATTATGAAACTGCAAAGTCAAACATTATGAAAGGTGAGACAACAATTTAGACATCATAAACACTCACGGTGCTCATATGCAGCATAGATGGTGACTCGGTTCCTATCAACGAAACTTTCGCTTTCTGCTACAATCCACACAACACATTGAAGGCTCTCTCACCTGATGGTCAAAAATAAGGGAAGTTCTTGAATGTCTGTGCTTTATTGTGTTGGTATTATAATAACTAGGACAAGTTGTGCAGTAAGGGTCACTGCACATCCCCAATGGACCGGACCTCAACAGATGTTCATTCTTAGCGCCATGCTTATCACCACTCCGATGGAAATCCTGCTTCACAGTCTTGCTCCTTGGCAGATTAGGCTTCTGATGCGAAACATGTTCAGATGGGCTGCTGATGTACAGCGGACCACTGAACTGACTCGACGGCATTTTCCTTTCACTACGCAGTGGACCTGTAAAGCCTCCATGATTCTTCTCGTTCTCATATCTATCCATAGGGATCGTGAATGTGGCACTACGGGACCTCAAGAGGACGTCCCTGTATCTAGCATCATCCACAACTTCATCTGACATTGTAAGCATAGGCATCTCGTCTTTGTCATCACTAGCCATCTCTCTATGACCTATTTGGGGGGAAAGCAGCATAAACACAAAAGGAGCTCAGCAGCAGAAGAAGATACCTTATGTAATGAGAAGCAGAATACTGGGGTTATAAAGAAAAACCATTCAGAAAGATATTCAAGAAAGTAGCAGTTCTAGCCAATATAAACTAACCCTCAAAAGCCTTGTACCAAGAGAAGCTTTTAAATGAGAATAAATCAACTCGAAACTGCAATTAACTTCTTGTGCAGCATTTCTGAATGATTCATTTCTTAGCTATCAATCCATGGGGGTCATGTTTTCAATTCTGCCGTCAGTAAGTATTGAGGCTCAACAACAACAATATATCTAGTTGACTACTTCCTACTTCATGATCAGAGTTCTAACGGTACAGCCAAAGGATCAAAGTAAAATTGAGTTCGTTGCCAGCCATTAAACCAAACGTTCTTCTCAATCAGTTTAGATAGGGTGAAGGAGAAGGGGATAGCAGCCGACGTTGACTTGATCATAACTGTTGACTTTATGCTCAGCTCAAAAATTTTCCAGCAGTGCCTTTTGTCCTGTTCCGGCTAACACCTAAACCGACATCCATGAAAACGAAAATTCGATTGAAGAAACAACACCAGAAGCAGAGCATTTCGAGACTCTCTCTCTCTCTCTCCCCCTCTCCCTCTCTCACTCCAACTCGCTAGCTTAACGAGCAGAATTTTGATCCTCCGTTAGCCGGGAGAATGCTATGCCAGGTCAAAATTAGAATCACAGAAAAGGAAAGAAATAGAGAGAGAGAAGACGGAGAGGAACCTGAAAGAGCTGCTGCGGGTCAAGGAGCAGCAACCATGGGCGGAGAAGGGGGAGGGCAAGAGGGGCGTGGAATGGCGGGCAGAAGTTGGAAGGAAATTGAAGAAAAGTCTGCGGGAAGCTCTGATTTGGTTTCTGTGGAAACTTGGCAACAGATTGATTGCTGTGAGGTTTTATTTTATGAGGAGGAGGAGGAGGATTGAGCAGAGTGAGGGAGAGAGAGAGACAGGGCGCTGGCTGCTACGCAGTACGAAGCCCAACTAACTAATGCCGCGCGCAGGCAGTTCGGGGTTTTAGTAGGAAACAAAGAAAGGGAAAGAGCGGGTTGCTTTCGTTTTTCGTTTTCGGTATTATTTTGATTTAATTTACTTTTTCCCCCAAAGTTGGAGTTGGTCCCTCAACTTTGTCCGGGTTGTCTATATAGTCTCATAATTTTATTTATACATAAATAGAATTGGAAGAGTGAATGCACACAATTAATCTATATACAATTTTTATCGATATTGTTTTTATGTAATTGAGCACACCTCGAGGGTAGCAAGCATATGCAACTCAAGGTATTAAAATTTGAAACGAGTCCTATAATTATTTTTCACGGTTCTGTTACAATTTTCCCTTAAAAATATATTCAACCGAATAATATTTTTAATAAATACATTATACATCTAAACTAATTCCTTATTTTTCAAATAACATAGAATTGAGACCAACAACATCAAATTTTTACAAGGAAGGATGTGAAAACAAGCTCATCTTATTAGGTCTTGGTCTTCATGCGTGGTGCGTGGACTTTGAATAGAGAAGTTTTACTCAACCATGATTTCACATTACTCGTGATTAGGGATATTAGGTGTGTTGAGTTATGTGTCAAGTTCATTCTATATAAAAGAACTCCTTCTTTCTTGTTTTCTTTTTTGGTGATTGGCCGAGCAAAGGCATTAGTCAATGATGATTTGGTGGCCGCTTATGCAATTCTGGCAGTCGCTTGACTTGGTTACGGGGCTAAAGTCAAACCTTGTTTGGTAGGGTTTAGCATGCAAACTTATATATTTTATTCTTCGTCTTTGTTTTGATGAGTGGTTTCTAGTTTTATGCTGCAAACAAGGCAAATGTGTTGTTTACTTGTCTGTCTGTACCTTCTTGTTTCTGCCTTTCCTTTCTCTGTCTATTGGTTCACTCACAAACAAAAAGGGGTCGGGGGAAATTTTTTTCCAGCAGTGCCTTTTTCTTTCCGGTTAAAACCTAAGCCTACCTCCATGAAAACGAAAATTCAACGGAAGAAACAACGCCAGAAGCCGAGCATTTCGAGACTCTCTCTCTCACACAGTCCAACTCGTTAGCTAACGAACAGAATTTTGATCCTCCGCTGGCCGGAAGAATGCCATGCCAGGCTAAAATTAGAACAACATAAAAGGAAAGAAAGAGAGAGAGAGAGAGAGAGAGAGAGAGAGAGAGAGAGAGAGAGAAGACGGAGAGGAACCTGGAAGAGCTGCTGCGGGTCAAGGAGCAGCAACCATGGGGGAGAAGAGAAGTGAAGAGTGAAGGAGAAGGGGGAGGGAAAGAGGGGCGTGAAGTGGCGGGCAGAAGTTGAAGAAAAGTCTAAGGGGAAGCTCTGATTTGATTTTTGTGGAAACTTGGTATGAGAAAACAACAAAGGTATTGTGAAAGAACCCGCAAAGGGATCTTTTGGTGGCTCTAGGCCTTTTATTCATCCATCTACTTCTCCAAGAAGGAGTCTCTGTTGTACAAAAGTTACCAAAAGGTAACGGTAACAAACTAACAAAACCTATCTACCAATAAGATAAAGACAACTGTAATATGTACAGTAAAAACGGAAATCTCCTTAACACATAATCAAAACGGCAGCGCTCTACTCGGCTCCTCTGTTGCTTCCGAGGGAAACGTCACCGTATGGAAATCCATAGTGCCTTAGGAGATCAACCAGCTTCCTTCGTGTAACCTGCAACTGCATCTCCAATACCCTCCCTCAAGCTGATGCATACAAGTTTTGTATGTTCAGCTTGGACATCAGGTGATGGAGTCTGAATTGGCTAAGCCCATTTGTAAACAGATCTGCAATCTGATTCTCAGTTTCTAGGTGACTCAAACCTATCAGTTTTGATTGAAGGAACTGGCGCACAATGTGACAGTCGATCTCAATGTGTTTCGTTCTTTCATGAAACACAGGGTTTTCTGCAATATAGATTGTCGATCGACTGTCACAGAAGAGGTCAACTGGCTGAGGATGATCAACATTTAGCTCATGCAGTAACCTCTTAACCCAAACAACCTCACATGTTAATTGAGCAAGGGCTCTATACTCAGCTTCAAAGGAACTCCTTGAAACTGTTCCCTGCTTTTTAGACTTCCATATGATCAATGCATCTCCAAAGGAAATACAATATCCAGTTGTAGATCTTCTAGTATCAGGGCATGATGCCCAATCCGAGTCACTATATCCTCTAAGCTTTAAGTTAGATGAAGAAGGATAAAAGAGACCCTGACTTGGTGCATTTTTTAGGTATTTAAGAACTCTGTAAGCAAGCTGCATATGAGTTGTGGTAGGAGCAGCTTGGTATTGGCAGAGTTGCTGAACAGCAAAGGTAATCTCTGGCCTAGTGATGGTCAAATAGTGCAATCGACCAACAATCCTTCTAAACAGCTTTGGATCATCCAGAAGAGGTCCATCATCTGCTGAGAGACGTGTCTTCATGTCTATGGGGGTCACTACTGGCTTGGAGTTAGCAAAACCAGCATCAGTAATGAGATCAGTGCAGTACTTTTTCTGGCATATATGTAGTCCCTCCCTGGATCTGGCCACTTCTAGACCAAGAAAGTAGTGAAGTTGGCCAAGGTCCCGAAGTTTGAACTGATCACTCAAATGTGTTTTCAAAGCCTGCATACTTGGAATATCATCACCAACAATGATGATGTCATCCACATAAACTAGAAGGACTGAGGTACCAACAGCAGAATGATGGAGGAACATGGAATGATCATTCGGAGATTGTGTATATCCAAAATCAAACAAAACGGAGGTAAGTTTGGCAAACCATTGTCTGGAGACTTGCTTTAAACCATAAAGAGATTTCTTCAGCTTACAAACATATCCAGGCTTTGACAGTCCAGGGGGTAGTTCCATGTAACACCATAAATTTGTGTAAAGCCCTTAGCCACTAATCTAGCTTTGTACCTTTCAATGGTACCATCTGCCTGAAATTTGATGTTGTAAACCCATCTATTACCAATGACTTTCTGATGAGAAGGTCTTGGAACTAAATCCCAGGTGTGGTTAGCTTCCAGTGCCTCCAATTCTAAATCCATAGCCCTTCTCCAGTATTCTTCTTTAACTGCCTCTTCAAAGGAACCAGGAATAATAGTAGACTCCACTGCCAAAACATACTTCCTGTAGCTGTTTGACAGTTATTCATATGACAAGCAAGCAACCATTGGATATGAAATTTTTGAGTTAGTGGTTCCTAGGTGCATGACACAATCATTATATTTGACAGGAGCACGAGGTGCCTTTCTGAGTGCAATGGGCTGAGAAGAAGAGGAAGAAGAAGGTGGAACTGGTATAGGAGAAAAAGGAGTTGGAGAGGAAGCAGTTGGTTCAGTTTGTGGAGTGGTTATGGGTGGTGATAAAGGTGAAGAAGGTGAGGTTGAGTCTGGTGCTTGAGATTGGACATGTATAGGATCAGATGCAGGAGTGGTGTCTGGTTCAGGGAAGGTAACAGGTGTGGTAATGGGTGAAAATATGGGAATGGTAGGTATTTCTGTGGTAGATGGGTTGGATAACTCAGACAGGCAAGGGATGATAGATTCATGAAAGACTACATCCCTGGACAAGAATACCTTCTGATCTTGTAAGTCAAGCAATTTGTACCCCTTAACACCCATTGGATAACCCAAGAACACACACTGCTTGGCTCTAGGCAAGAACTTAGTCATGTTATGCCCTAAAGTGCTAGCATAGCACAAACAGCAAAAGACCCTTAGGTCTGATAAGTCTGGAGGATGTCCATATAACACCTCATAGGGTGTTTTATTGGCAATGGCAACAGTAGGCAGCCTATTAATGAGGAAAACAACATGCTGGATAAAGTCTTACCAGAATTTAAGAGGAAGTCCAGACTGAAACTTTAAGGCCCTAGCTACATTTAGGATATGTTGATGTTTCCTTTCTACTCGGGCATTTTGTTGGGGAGTTTCAACACAGGACATTTGGTGAATGTTCCCATGTTGAGAATAAAACTCAGGCATATGAAACTCTGGACCCTGATCTGATCTAACAATTTTAACTTTCTTCTCAAACTGTGTTTGGATCATAACACAAAAATCTTGCAACAACTTTCTGGATTCACTTTTAAATTTCATCAAATAAGCCTAAACACACATAGACTTGTCATCTACAATGGTAAGAAAGTATTGGAAACCATTGTAACTGGAAACAGCAAGGGGACCCCATATATCAACATCAATGAGTTCAAACACACTCTTTGCCACAAACTGGCTTGAAGGAAAAGGAAGGCGTTTCTGTTTGGAAAGAGGACAAACTCCACAATGACTAACAGAATCAAAATCTATACTAGGTACAGTTTTCTTCAATTCCTTAGTCCTATGCTCAGAAGGATGCCCAAGTCGCCAATGCCATAAATCAAAGGACTGTGGTGTAAGGTTGTGAGTCTTGAGGGAATTAACATGAATGGAATGGTCTTCTGTGGTATGAGGTGTGAGTTGGTAAAGACCTTTGGTCTCATGGGCAAAACCAATCATCTTCCTGGTTAGTAGGTCCTGGATATGAAAAATGGTTGATTTAAAAGTGAGTGAGATAGGTAAAGACTGAGTGAGTTTACTAACTGAGATGAGATTAAAAGAAAAGGTTGGGACAAACAAAACACCATGAAT
This sequence comes from Linum trigynum, assembly GCA_964030455.1. Classification (NCBI taxonomy): domain Eukaryota; kingdom Viridiplantae; phylum Streptophyta; class Magnoliopsida; order Malpighiales; family Linaceae; genus Linum; species Linum trigynum. The sequence continues at coordinate 12,333,037 of OZ034815.1, read as the reverse complement.
AACAAGATTTGGTGTTAATCTAACACTACCAGAATGTGTAGCAGGTGTCTTTGTCCCATTAGGTAGGGTAATAAACACATTCTGAACAGGTTTATATCTAGTAAAACTGATAGTGAGCAAGAAACATGATCTGTTGCACCAGTATCTTGGAACCACACATTAATCAATTCCAATGGATGCTGCTGGTAACATGAAGAAAGAGTAAATTTACCTGCAAGATTTGGGTTCACAGACATATGCCTGCTCACAGAGTTAACCATTGGTTGCTGTGGTTGATGTGTTCCAGTAAGAGCTGTTCCAGGTGATCCAGGAGAGGTGGGAGAGCTGGGTGATCCAAACTGAGTGAGGATTCTCTGGATTCTGCCAATGCCATCATTTGACAGCCTGATGTTAGTAAAACCATCAACTGACTCAGATGAAGCCCTCGTTTCTGGTTTTGGAAGGATCCCCCCTCCTGGAACTTCAGCCCCCTGTAACTGTCCTGCAAATCCAGATGAAGAACCAGTCTCCTTGTTCTTCCTTTTCAACTTGTAGCAATCTGAGATAACGTGGTTATCTTTCTTGCAGTATCTGCAGAACAGTGTACCCTGAGCTCCCTTAACATTCTCTTTTCCTCTAGTCTGATTGTTTGCTAAGAGAGCCACATAATCAACTAGAGACTCCTGACCTGGCTTAGAGACTTGTCTCTCATGCTGGATTGCATAATGAAATGCTGTCTCCATGGTTGGTAAGGGGACCATCATCAGCAAATTAGTCTTAACCCCTCCATATGTCTCATTCAAACCAGTAATGAATCGAGTCACAAACTCATTCTCTCTGTATTTCTTCACTGTGATCTCAGTGACACAAGGTAAATTCCTATCCCTATGTTCTCCTCCACATTCACAACTGGGGATTGGCAAAAATTGAACTAATTCTTCCCAGAAACCCTTCAATTCAGAGTAGAATTGGTTCACAGACTTGTTACCTTGTTTAAGGGTGTATACAGCTATCTGGAGGTCACTGATTCGGATGTTATCTGCTTGACCATAACGCTGTCTTAAATCATCCCAAAGAAGCTTGGCGTTGTCTTGAGAGGAGACACTGTTCACCAAGCTTGGGTCAAGAGACCCTAAAATCAGAAAGTAAACAGCTGTATTGCTTTGCTCCCAGGCTTGATAACTTGCATCTGTTGGATCTGGAACAGGGATAGACCCAGTGATGAAACCCAGCTTGTTCTTGCTTTTCAAAGCAACTCGAACGGTTCTGCTCCACAGGTTGTAGTTTGCAGTACCTGTGAGCTTGATTGGGAAGTTCAAAGCTTCATTAGGGTTGATGTAAAAGGGGTTTGTGACTGTGGTAAGAGGAGTGGTAGTGGCAATGGTAGAATTGGAGCTGGAAATGGTAGCCGCTTCAGTCGTCATGGCAAAAGAAGAGAATGCAGCAACAAAGAGTAGGTAGAAGGAAGAATGCGGGTATGGCGAAAAACAAAACCCTAGTTCTGAGAACCAGGCTCTGATACCATATGAGAAAACAACAAAGGTATTGTGAAAGAACCCGCAAAGGGATCTTTTGGTGGCTCTAGGCCTTTTATTCATCCATCTACTTCTCCAAGAAGGAGTCTCTGCTGTACAAAAGTTACCAAAAGGTAACGGTAACAAACGAACAAAACCTATCTACCAATAAGATAAAGACAGCTGTAATATGTACAGTAAAAACAGAAATCTCCTTAACACATAATCAAAACGGCAGCGCTCTACTCGGCTCCTCTGTTGCTTCCGAGGGAAACGTCACCGTATGGAAACCCATAGTGCCTTAGGAGATCAACCAGCTTCCTTCGTGTAACCTGCAGCTGCATCTCCAATACTTGGCAACAGATTGAATGCGGTGACTCCGGTGAGGTTTTATTATATGAGGAGGAGGAGAATTGAGCAGAGTGAGACGCAGTACGAAGGCCAACTAACTAATGCCGCGCGCAGGAAAAGAAAGAATGGGAAAGAGCGGGTTGCTTTCGCTTTTCGTTTTCGGTAGTAAAAGGACAATTTTTATTTTACTTTTTTTTACAAAGTTGCAGTTGGTCCCTCAACTTTGTCTGGGTTGTCTATACAGTCTCATAATTTTCCCCCTTACTGATTATAGGAAATATATGGAACCGAAGAATATTTTTTAAATACTGTCTATTTTTTTCGATCAATACATGATATCTTTTGACAAAAAAAAATTCTGTGCAAATCAAATACTAATAAAATCAAGACCAATAATCGTATTGTGGTGATGCGCAGGTGATCATCTGGATGGTCAATGCGAAGGACACATCACACATCTCGGTCGGGGTGCTAAGATCTTGTATTTAAACTTGTATCTTGTTGTTAGGGATGTCAATCCAACCCGTAACCATGGGTACCCTACCCGATCGTAACCGGTCAATGAGGGTAATTATCCGCTTTGACGGGTTAAGGGGCGGGTACGGATAATACCCGGTTTCAAAATAAAGGGTAGGGTACGGGTATGGTAATCGATAATACCCGCCCCGTTATACCCGCCCCGCTAACCAAAGGGTCAATTTCCCTTGAGAAATTTATTTTAGCTTGAGAAATTGAGTTTAGCTACCATTATTGATGATGAAGATGTAGACGATTATTATGTTTGTGTGGATTGCAGAAGCAAGAACAATTATTATGTGTTTGCTGTTTTTATTTGTGTGGATTGTTGAAGCTAGAACAATTACAAGTATTGAGAATTTTTAATGGACAACAGTATGTATGTGCATATATGTGTATAAGTTCATAGTTTAGGATTCGTACCCATGGTTACCCTACTACCCGTGGTTACCCGGAGGGTAGGGTATGGTTATATAATTTTCATACCCGGTGGTTATTTGATCGGGTATTTTAAAAAGCTCTACTCGGCGGGTTAGGAGTTGGTATAGGGTAAACCCGCACCCGACTCTACCCATTGCCATCCCTACTTATTGTTCCTATTATCGTTGGATCGACTTCTTATTAACTGACATCCCTAATTTTTTTTATTTATTATTTGGCCTGCTAATATCTTGTATTTAAACTTGTATCTTGTTGTTCCTATTTGAATTATCTAAGAAAAAAACCCCAACTACATCAAATTTTTACAATCATATACAAAAACAAGCTCATCCTATATTCCTATTAGGTCTTGGTCTTCATGCGTGATGCGTGGACTTTGAATGGAGAATAGGGATGGCAAATTACCCACCCATGGGTAATTATACCCAAACCCAAGTAGACCCATTGATAATGGGTTGGGTATGGGTGAAGTGCATATGGATTTGGGGGTTTATAGATGGGTTTGGGGCTTCCATAATCTAAATGAGTATGGGTTGGATATGGATATCCATTTACTTGAGGGTGTTTTAACTACACATGCAAAAATTGGACCTATTTGCAAAACTTGAAAAGTTTAGGTACCAAAATGTAGACCAAAAAAATTTAGGTACCAAAACGTAATTTTCCATCTATATTTTGAGGACTTATATGCAAAAAAAATTTAAATTTAGGTACTAAATATGCATATCTATTAAGCTTGGGTACCAAACTGTAATTTGTATTTGGGCATGGGTACAAACCCAAATCCATTTGATATAAACCCAACTCAACCCAAAGTAAATGGGTATGGGTACAAACCCATCAAACTCTACCCATATCCATCTATTTGGATTTCATACCCAACCCAATTGGGTTGGATAGTAAGAAACCCATGGGTATGGGCAAAGTTGCCATCCCTAATGGAGAAGTTTTACTTGCTCATGATTTCACATTACTCGGGAATAGGGATTTTTTTTAATTGGGATTAGGAATATTAGGTGTATTGAGTTATGTCTAAGATTATATACAAATATAAAATAACTCCTTCTTTCTTGTTTATTTTTTAGTGATTGGGGTAAGGAAGTGGTTAAGTATCATACATGACTACATGGGCATGTATAAGATCCAGCATGACCTTTTTCCAACAATTCGAGTTATTGGGACCAATTGGTTTATGACATGGTATCAGAGCTGATTTGTCCTTGAGATCACGTGTTCAAATCCTCACGACCCATAATATGCAATCCTTGCAGTCGCTTGACTTGGCTAATTTATTTATAAATAAACGGGGCAAAAGTCAGTTCTTGTGTGTGGCATGTAAACTTATATTTTATTCTTCATTCTTGTTTCTAGTTTATGCTGCGAACAAGGGGATTAACGACACAAATATTGTTTTTTTTTAATTTACCACGAATATTACAAATTAAAAACTATTGACACAAATATTGTGTTTTTTAGTAAGGATTGGGGCGGGACCACCTGAGACTCAGGCGGGACTGATATTTTACCCAGTCCTGGGCGCTGGCGCCCCAGTCTCAAGCGGCCCCGCCTCAGTCAAATTTTTTTAATTAGTCCTAGGCGCTGGCGCCCGAGACTCAGGCAGGAACGCCCCGGACTCTTTTTTTTTTTTAAAATTCGGACGACCCCCCTCCCTCCTTATCCCCTCCCACCTTATCCCCTCCCACACCACACATCCTCCTCCTCCCTTCTTCTTCCTCCCCCCCAACCCCGCGAACCAGAGACGGCCTTGCCTCCCGCCGCAACTGCTACCGCCCCAGACCTCGGCGCCGCCGCCGCAGACTCGGGCGCCGCCGCCGCAGACACGAGCGCCGCCGCTGCCGACTCGAGCGCCGCCGTCCCAGACTGAAGCGCCGCCGCCTTTGACAGAAGCGCCACCGCCTTTGACTGAACCGCCGTCGCCCGAGATGTCCTCCGACGAAGAACCACTCGCCGCCGGCAGAGGCAGAGGGAGAGGTTGGCGAGGTCGTGGTGGAGTCGGCGGCCGTTTGCGCGGTGAGACTCTCGTCGGCAGCTTGATTTTTTTTTAATGTTTTGTGTTTTTTTTAATGTTTTGTTGCTTTGTTTTTGCAGTTCCTAGGCTTATGGATCCTTATTCGATGAGATTACCGCCGGCGACAATTGATCCAAGTCCGGTCGATCCGACACTTCTTTGGGCACATGGCCAACATCGTATCGACTCTGTTTGGACAAACGAGGTAGGTATTTGATAATTATTCATGTAAAGTTAATTAGCTAATTAGATTATTTTAGGTTGTGAACTGAACTGTTAGGTGAAATTAGTATAATTTTATGTTAGGTAAGACATATTAGAATTTATTAGGTGAAATTAGAATTATTACGAATGAAAATGAATTAATATAAGTTTTGTGCACTATAGGCTGGTGATCGATCGTACCATGTTCAAGGTACGACCATTTTAGTACCTTACCATGAGCTTTATCGGCCATATCTCGAAGCGGCAGGCTTGTTAAGTGTCGTGCCCCTAGTCCCTATGAACCCCGATGCGACTTTGATTACTGCGCTCGTAGAGCGGTGGCGCCCCGAGACGTCGACCTTCCATCTACCGTGTGGTGAGATCACGATCACGTTAGAGGACGTTGTTACATTGTCCGGTCTGGCGATCGACGGTGATGCCGTCGTAGTTGATATACCGGATGAGGAGTGGTCGGCGATCTGTTTGAGACTGTTGGGACGAGTTCCGGCCGATCTTGTAGGCAGTGTCGCTGTTGTTAGGATTGTTTGGCTGAGGGTTGAATTCAGTCATCTGCCGGAGAATGCATCGCAGGAGGTTATAGAGCAGTTTGCACGAGCTTATGCTCTATCTCTGCTTGGAGGTGTACTTTTCTCGGATCGGTCTGGAAGTACGGTGCACCTACAGTACCTACTTCTGATTGAGGATTGGGAGAGAGCTGGACGGTTTGCCTGGGGAGCTGCTGTTTTATCCTACCTGTACCGTGAGATGGGTAGGTCGACTTTGCACATTACGCATACCGACACTTCTCTTAGCGGTGACCTTGGTGGATGGTTCGCCCTACAGCAGTTTTGGGCGTGGGAGCGATTCCCACATCTGGCACCTCGAGACGAGGGCACAGGCCACCGAGGATGCATTCCCACGTGGTCTTCGATGGCTTTCGGCCAACAGTCGTCAGTATGGTGACCAGCTATTCCAGTACAAGCTGTGGTTTGACGCGATGGACACCGTGGTGGTTAGTATATAACATTTCATTTTATAGAATAGTTTTCATTTGTTTTATTTTTTTAGATTTAGGGATAATAACGTTAATTTTTGGATTTAATGTAGTGGCAACCTTACTTTGAGAGAGCACTTCATCTCAGAGGTAGTGTGCTACAGTCTGAGACATTTCGAGCAGTAGTGCCACTTATCTGCTTTTCATCGGTGATGTGGCATCATCCAGACCGCGTGCTCCGGCAGTTTGGCATGAGGCAGCATGAGCCTCATCCGCCACATTCTGAGGCTGAGGTTAGGTTTTTTCTTCGCCAGGCTACTCGTGGGCCATCGCGTGGGCAGCAGTTGGTACACGCCTCCAGAGAGTCGATTGCTTTCTAGAACCGTCGACACGAGTTTGTAGCGGCTCCATATACTGATGAGGAGTTAGCCTACCACTCGGAGCATATGGAGTGGTATAGAGATGTCACCAGACGTTCCGGCACACAGAGAGGAGCTGCAGCAGAGGCGTTGGTTAGTTATTTGATTTATTTGCTTAATTTGTTGTTAATTTTGTGAAATATCTGACATTTTTGTTGGTGTTTTTTAGTACGACACTATCGAGCATGCTGAGGTGAGTTTGCGTGACGGTGTACGGGCTGGAGGGCTGACCCCCGACCAGTGTGAGGACTTGGCCAACTTTATGGCATCCGGGGTTGCTACTCTAGGGTTTGAGCAGCGTAGATACCCTGATCTCACAGTACCTGTACAGCGCCATTATGAGGGGCCCGTCATGACTGCCTGGCCAGAGCGTACTGATCCGACACCGGGCTGGGTCGTCCCAGAGCCACAGTTTAGACAGGAGCGCAGGCCACGTAGACAGGGACGTGAGCATCGTGATGCACCTAACCCATTTCGGGATTCAGATCGACAGCGAGCACAGCCCATCCGGCCTACATCGAGGAGCTTCCAGTTTAATCCGCCTCGGGCGTAGTTTCAGTCAGATCCTTCCTCGAGCTTTCAGCCGCCACCAGGACAGCAGTTTTAGTCAGATCCGTCTTCGAGCTTCTATCAGCCAGAGGATAGCTTCCATACACCGCAACATGCTACGATGGGAAACATGGCCTCAGGTGGTGATACTAGAGCAGCCTCGACTCCCGACCTGTGGGGCGAGGGTGATGAGGTGTTTCGGGAGACTATGTGGAATTATGAGCAGCATGTTCAGTCTCAGCAGCATGGTGGCGGTCAGCCTCATGAGCATCTTCAGTCTCAGCAGGATGAGATGTTCGGTACACAGGATCAGGATGGTGGTGTTGAGGAAGATGAGCCCCAGGAGTATGATGGTAGACCAGTGCGTAACAGGGTGCCTGCTAGGTGTGGTACTGGCGGCCATCTAGCGGTGGAGCATGGTGGTCGGCGTGGTGGTCGTCGTGGTGATCGTCAGTGAGACTATTATTATTATGTACTTCCTTATTTTTGGATTGTTATTATTATGTACTTCCTTCAGACTATTATTTTTGGATTGTTATTATTATGTACTTCCGCCACCACTATTATTTTTGGATTGTTATTATTATGTACTTCATTTAGACTATTATTTTTGGATTGTTATTATTATGTACTATAAACAAACAACAACATCTCAAACAAACAACATCTCAAACAACAATATCTCAAACAAACAACAACTTTTACATGGTAAATCAAAAGATAACAACAACATACCAATCAAAAGAAATACAACAACTTCTCCCACCTCTCAGCCACGTCTATTACCTCTACTTCCTCTTCTACCACCTCTCGTACTTCGTTGGCCACCACTCCCTCCTCGGTTGCTCCCACTCCCACTAGCTTGGCCACCGCAAGTTGATGCATTATGTCCCGCTTGGTTACAGTTGCTGCACACTTGGTGTGATGCACCCTCCCTTGGCCAGTCCATCTCGTTGTGAATCCTTGTAACTCGTGGCCTCCCCGGCTTCCTAATCATGTGCACATTAGGATGGAGAATAGGACCATTATGCTTCTTCCAATCCTTAGGTTCACCAAGAGGTGCGAAACTTGTCCCATAACAAGCCATCACTGTTTCCAGCTTGTAGACATTGTTAACAAACCTATACGCATTAGCCCCCATTCGGTTGCAAGCTGCAATGGCATGAGAGCAAGGAATTTTATTTCCTTGAAATTTACCACAAGTGCAAAATCCTGCCCGGTTTTGATCGTCAAAGTGAACTGTGAGTGTGTTTGACCCTGTCATGTTGAAATTGTTGGGAGGAGTCTGAACTACATAGATGCCTTGACCTCGATCAAGAGCTGTCACAGAATGTCCAATTGCCTTTTGTGACCTGTACTTCATCAGCTCTTCGCACTTGGTGGAGTACTGTGAACCGCCACTTCTAATTTCTGCTCCTGTCTCCAACCTATACTTATCGAATTTCTCCACCAATCGCCAATAGGTATGCTTCACAAGAGAAGCTATAGGAAGTGCACGAATACCTTTGAAAATACCATTGACGCTTTCTGCCATGTTGGATGTCAGGATAGACCAACGACCCCCACCATTGTAGTTATCATGTGCTAAACTCCAACGAATCTGATGTTGATCCACCCAGTTATCACATGAAATATTTCTATCAGCGGCCACCTTCTTAAATTGCTCAACTTGACGATCAAACTTCTCCAACCGTTTTTCTCCGGCTAACAAAATAAACCACAACACGTGTTAGATAAATTCATGACAAAATTACATGAAAACAAATAACAAAATTAAATGAAGAAAGCTTACCGACTCGAAATAGTTGATTATACATAATTTTGCTTTTAGTCTTCCTTTGCAAATTGCTTGCATAGTGTCGCATGCACCACCTCCACTCCCAACCTCTTCCGATGTTATTCATGGCTTCATAGAGTCCTGCATGTCTATCTGAGATGATGCATACATCATTTCGATCAGTTAAACCCTGAACCTTCCTCATGAACCATGGCCAACTCTCAGTATTCTCACTCTCCACTATGGCAAATGCAATTGGAAAAATCTTCCTCCGGCCATCAAATGAGCTCGCCATGAGTAGCACTCCTTTATACTTCCCAGTAAGAAATGTTCCATCCACAACCATGACGCCTGGACAATTCTTGAATCCATCTATACAAGGTCCATAAGCCCAGAATACTCGCTGAAATATTGAATGACCTGGTTGAGCCGAAGGAACTCTTACCCAATCAATCACCGATGTTGGCATTTTTCTCTTGACCACCCGCAAGAATGTTTGCAAAAAATCGTAGGATTCTTCCCAATTTCCATGCAACTTCTCCAATGCTCTTTGTTTCCCATACCAAGCCTTCTTGTAAGTAACTTGCATATTAAACTTATCTTTCAACTCGGCTTGAATAGTTAGAACACTCAGATTTGGTTGGGCACGTACCAAATTTTTGACGGCCTCAGATATCATGTCGACATCAAGATGGCGATGATCCGTCGGTTGAGTCGTACTGCTACAAGAATGCACCAACTCATTTTTTCTCACAGTCCATTCACCCCCAACATCTCGACATCCAAACCGCACCATCCAAGGACAATTGTCATCCTTGTGCCTCAAGCATCTGACCTTCCATATTTAAGGTGACGACTCCACCACGCCATATTGAAAGTTGCGTTGTAGTGCATGATGTTTAATCGCCATCTGTGCAGCTTGTTTCGAGTGAAATATCTGCCCCTTGTAGAATTCTCCTTCAAAACTATCAACAATAGGCATTGGAATTACGCCATATGAATCAGCAAGTGCAAATTCTTCGTCCTCTTCATTACCCTGCAAGTAAAAATATGGAGGATAATTAAGCTGCTCTCCTTCCTCCTCCTCCTCCTCCTCCTCCTCCTCATCTTCCTCCTCTCCGTCATCACCGTGATCATAGTCATGATCGGATGGCACGCTCCATGTATCATCTTCTTCCTCTCCACCTTGATCCTCACTGAGCTCAACATGTATCTCAGCACCCAAACAATAAGGATTTTGTGCCATAAAATTCCAAAGCACATCCAAGCTATCATCATCCACAATAGGTAACGCATAATGAAATAAAACATCATTCTGCCATTCTGGAAGATGGTAAGTGAAACCTGTGATCACATCACTATCTTTTACTGCTTCGTCTCTGCGCCGTATTCTCGGAATTAGAGTCTCACAAAGTTTGTGATATGTGACTCTGGATGGAACCGTCAACTTAAAACTACTACCACCAACGAATTTGATGCCCAAATTATCCTCTACTTTCTCCGATTTCCACCGAACAACTAGTTCAAATCTTCTAAAATCACTACAAAAAAACAAACTCACTAATTAAAAACTAAACACAATCATAATAGCATTTGAATAATATAATTACAAAAATAAATGTGTCTCTTACCTATTAGCCATTTTTGCAGCAGCAACCAGAGCTCTCTCCTCTATTTTGGACGATTTTTTTTGTGGTGTGAATCTGAAATGAAATAGTCTGGGTTTTATAAGGTGGGTGGCCAATGATTTCCCACCTACTCGCCTCAGTCTCGGGCGCCACCGCCTGAGTCTTGGGCGCCACCGCCTGTGTCTTGAGCGCCGCCGCTGCCAACTAAATAAAACGGTCCAAAAACCAAGCTAAAGCGGCAGCGCCTGAGTCTCAGGTGTCCCCGCCGATTCTTATCTCTAAAACACAATATCTATGTCAATAGTTTTTAATTGGCCGTATTCGTGGTAAATTAAAAAAAAAACAATATTTCTGTCATTAAAGGCAAATGTGTTGTTTAATTATATACTCTTTGTGGTTCACTCACAAACAAGGGGGTCGGGGCCCCATGCTTATGTGAACGGCTATTTGCCGTCAATCAAATTGCTATTTGCCGCCAACTAAAAAAAAAAAAAAGAATTCAAAATTCTATTCCTTCCTAGTGCCTTCGTCGCCGGTAAAAAAAAAAAAAAAATTTAAATTTTGAATTTTCCCTTCCTTCCCAGTGCCTCCGTCGCCGGCACCGTTCTTCCGTCGTCGGCTAACCTCCCGTCGCCCTCAATCGTCGGAAAACAAGTAAGTTTACTTTTTCCGGCCAGTTTTCCAGTTTTCCGGTAAGTTTTCCAGTTTTCCGGCGAAAAACACGGCGGGCCGAAAAAAAATTGCGGCCCGAACGTCGCCGAGCCGAAAAAAATTTGTGGCCGGGACGACGGCCGGCCGAAAAATTCTTTCGGCCCGGCGACGCCAGGCCCGATTACCAGTCGTAGCGGCTGATAGTCCGATTCAAGTCACATCAACAAAGGGTTTAGGGTTCAGGGTTCACTTAGGGTTTAGGGTTTGAAACACATGGTTCGTGTAGCACTTTGCCCACATTGTCTGATGGTTAGTGATGATTCATGGATGCGTGTACGCATTATATGTCGAGGATAGGCTTTCCCGATGATTTTCCGACGGCTTTTCCGGCGAGCGTTGAATTTTTCTGATTCAATACGTTCTCTGAAAGTTGGATATGTTGTAGATTGTGAAACTCCGTAACCAAAGATGTATATATATACATTTTTTTTCATCGATGATTTTCCGGCGACTTTTCCGGCGACTTTGCTGGCGAGCGTTGAATTTTTCTGATTAAATACGTTCTCTGAAAGTTGGATATGTTGTAGATTGTGAAACTCCTTAACCAAAGATGCATATATATACTCTTTTTTTTTTTGGTTGGCGGCAAATAGCAATTTGGTTGGCGGCAAATAGCAAGCCCCATGCTTATTGATGAGTGTCTATCCCATCTGGGCACTGCTGCACTACTGGTGCCGGCTGGTTTGGTTGTTCATCTTGTGCCGTGTTTGGGCCGGCCAGTGGCATGCCGTTGATTGGTGTAAGGTTTGGCCATTGTTTAAATATAGAGGTGGTAATTAGGATTCAAATTCATGAATTCAATCTAATCTACTCACCAAATTATCTGCCTAATCCAATCCATGATCCAATTGGATTGGTGGATTCATGGATTGAATGACAAGTTACGTTTTACTACCTATACCTTTTGTATTTTACAATTTGGTACCTAAAATTTATTTTTTATACAAAAATACCATTGGGAAATCATGTTTTGGTACCTAATTTTTTTTATTACAACATTTTAGTACCTACCCTTTTCAAAAATTTACATATTGGTCCAAGACTTGGATGTCATTTGGATTCATTGATTAATCCACCAATACATTTGATCCAATCCATAAATCCACCAATCCATTTGATCCAATCCATGAATCCACCAATCCACACATCAATCCATAAATCCAATCCATTTGCCACTCTATTTAAATCAGATAATGAAGGGTCAGGTACAAGTTGAAATTTGTTTCACAATGTTAAAAGTATAAGTTCAGTTTATACCTCGAAGAAGTTTGTACAAAAATTTATAGATACAAATTGAATATGTACCAAAATATTATGAGAAGTTACAAATTCGGTTTGTATTAATAATTTTTTGGGTAAACAAAATATCAGTCCTTATGATGAAAGTAGCGAGGTCTTATTATGCTTGGATAACTACTATTTATGTTATTCATTTAAAAAAAGGTAAGCTGGTAATTACATGCAGTTGCAAGCATACTAGAGTAGTTTTAGACCACTAGTAAGAATTAGGGGTCATTTAAACACTGTGAATGTAATAATAAATATACTAGAATGTAATAATAAATATTTAAAATTAATATTAAAATATCTATTTAAACCCCAACTCAATTAGAAGCTTTAGAAATAGTTAAATAGAACCTAATCAATCATCAATACATCAAAACCAAAAAAAGATACATTGAACACAATCATAAATAATTAAACATATTCCAATATTTGAAAAAATATTTAGAACGAAAAGAACCAAGTACAACATTTAGTAAAAAATATAGAAAAATATAAAAGCTACAACATTTAGTAAAAAATATAGAAAAGAAAATATGACTAAAGGAAGAGAATTAATATTACTAAATATAACTAATATGAAATATCTGTAATATAATATCAGAGAATTAAAAGGAGATCTAACATGGTAAATTAGACCACATCCATTCTTATACTTTAATAGTACTCGAAATATTTTAGCCTTCAACCGACGTGAGGTAGAAGAAGAAAGAAAGAAAGCTGAGATTAGTCTACACTAGGTGTGGTATGGGAGGTCAGGTTCTTTTAAGTGGTATCTAATATAATACATATATTGATGAAATAAACCAAAAACATCTTTAATAGATTCGAATTATTAAGACGCAGGACACACCATTCAGTGAGACAAAACTTCACAAAGCAATAGGTAATGCTTGTTTCATTAGATATATCAATTAGTGTTTAGAATCATTCTTCATAATCATGTTTGAGCTCTCTATTATATACTACTATCCCCCAATAATATATAGTAAACATTTGTGTATTTTTCTCCATTTCCAATTTCCTGCAACGAGAGTGAAAGTAGGAATGACATTTTTGTCTTTACAATTAATTATTTATCTCACATAAAAATATCAACATCAAGATTTGAACCCGAGTATCTTCAAACAAATACAACAATCACAATCATTTACACTGAACAAATTTGTTGTGTCTTTTTGAATACAAAATATACACTAAGTTCAACTCTCTGATAAATCGCAAAACTTTCCATCATGATTAGCAAGCCACTAAGTATACCGTATATATTTTTATGGTGCTTGATACTTCAATTTTCATTGTAGAGTTTCATGTACTTTCTCAATTTTAAATTTTTTTTCTCTCTCCTTAATTTTTGCTAGAGGTAAATTGGTAATTGGCATGGAAAAAACTAATTTTGTCACTACATGTTATGTCCTTGCATTTTTCAATTTAAATTTTGTGGTTTTTATCTTTGTTCTTATCTCTTTCTAACTTTCTCGAAAATTTCCTCCATCGTACAATAGTTTGCACCCTTTTCACTTCCCAGTACAAGACCTCCTTTGAAAATCAATCATCCGGTATCTCTTGGCACGTCGGTTTTATTTTTGGGAATTTAAGTTGGGCATGTAAAAGAGTTAATAAATAATGGAGTTGCAGAAGGAGGATTAGAAATTGAATTTTTGGTTAAAATATGTCTCTTGAGATAAAAATTTGGTTGTACAACGAATAGTGGTGGCTATTGGATCTTTATATTTATGGTTTTTACATCTATCACAACCTATTTCTATCTTAAAACGAGGAATCATTGATTGATTTATTGAAGTAGGTCGATTCTTTATTCAACCTACTGGAACTGATAGACAAGGAGTGTCTAATTTTGTGCCTTATTACTTTGATTGAGTCTATTAGTATATTGGAGATAACCCTAATTTTGTCGTTTGCTCTCAAGTTTTGATGGTCCCCTCTTAGCTGAGTTGTTAGTATATAGTTGACTTGAATCAACAACTCTCCATTTCTTTTTTATTAGTGGCATATTGTTCATAAAAGGAGCGCATTAAACCCTTATGTAGGATTGTAAGGTTTAAGATTTAGTTTCAAACTATCTATGGGGCGTGTGGAATTTCACTAAGCTTTTATACCCTCTTTCTTGACAATCAACTAACCAATAACATTTTAATGAAGGCTAAATTATCATTAGGGCTAATACCACTACAACACCCGAACTATCGCGAAAATGCCACTTGTGTCCTATTGTTTCCAATATTTCATTTGTGTCCTGAACTATGATTCCGTTAGTGTTGACTTTTGTTGACCGTTAGTTTTTAACAAAAAATCTAGTCAGCACTGATGTGGCATCTGACGTGGAATTTTTAAATAATTAAATAACAATTAAAAATGCAAAAAATTAAAAATTAAAAATTCCAAATCTATCTTCCCAATCCCAATCCCGAGCTTGCTCCGCCTCTTCCTCTTAACGACTCAATCCGCCACCACCGCAATCATCCCTCTAATACACTGGTTTGACCCAATCCGCCTCTTCCTCTTACCTGAACCAATCCGCCGCCACCAGTTTTGCCATCGCCTCCCCCACCACGAATAACCCTCCCGTCCGATACACTACCATCCCCCACCAATTCGTCATCGCTCCGCCACCACCCAGAACCTCCTTCAAGCAATCCTCCCTTTCCTTCTCCATCACCACTGTTTCGCCTCCGCCACCAATCCGTCTCCATCTTAGATCTGTCTCTCCCCAATCCCCATCCTTCCCCCGATTTAGAGATTCAGCAAAGGCATCGTTCAGCCAAGAAGACTCGCGAAACTTTATCAGCGGAGGCGGGTTTCTTATTCCAATTGGAGCGAATCGATCTTTCTCCTTCCTCCTCCGACATCGGTTCTCTTTCGTCGCAAAATCGAATCCATGAGAATCAAATCAAGATCTATCACCAGATCTAGGTTGAGACCCCACTTCGTCGCTGTGAGAAGTCGATGCCTCATCGAATTCGTCAACATCGATCTTGCTGGCGAGCCTTGAGGCCGGGCCAAAACTTGACCTCATATACATCATCGTCAATGGCACCTTCGCAGTGGCGGCTGGTGATGTTCGTCTTGGATCCGGAACAAGGAGGAGAAGAGAAATTACTTTCCAAGGAACTCTCTGAGAACCTCCTCGGTCTTCTCGCACTTGCAGAGAAACTTTACAGGCTCCACCTCCTCCGTCTTGCAGTTCGACCTCACCACTTTCCTCGTCGAGCAAACCTCATCGGACGACTGCTTCTTGTAGGCTTCAATTTCGCCGACGGAGGACGAAGACTTGAATTCTTCCGATTCATCGTCGTCCTTCCACACCCATCCCATTTTCGGCGCGAATCACTCGCTCCTTTTGTTGTGCTCGATCTGTAAGCCCCGGTTGTCTTCCCGCACAATCTAGAAATTTAGCCACCGCCTTTTCTTCGCGATGTTTTCCGGCTGGTGATGTTCGTCTAGAAATTTAGCTCCGGTTGTATTCCGGCTGGTGATGTTCGTCTTGGATCCGGAACAAGGAGGTCTGATGGCGTCGATTTGGGGACAGAGAACAGAGAGGCCAGGGTTTGGATTTTTGCTGGCGAATGGTCGGGGACAAAGAACGGAGAGGCTAGTGGAATTTTTTAATTTATTGATTATTTTTATAAATTTTAATTATTATTTAATTAAAATATGACGTGGCTGCCACGTTGCTGCCACGTTGCTGCCACATCGACCCCAATCTGACGTCATTTTCAAAACCGTCTGGTCAACCGTTAAATCTAACGGTCAACAAAATCGCTAGGATACAAATGACACAAAGTATCATAGTTTAGGACAGAAATGAAATATTGAAAAAAATAGGACACAAGTGGCATTTTTGTCATAGTTCGGGTGTTGTAGTGGTATTAGCCCTTATCATTATGAAAATGGAACTAATGATACATTTTATATTTTATATTCTTAAATGATGATGATATTTCTCCGAATGTTAGACCTATATATTCTTTCTTTATGTATCATTTCGATCGAAGAATTGTCAATAAAATTAAACTGATTGATTAGCTTCAACGTAAAATAAAAATAAAAATAATCAAATATGAATATTCAGGCCCATTCAGGCCAATGGGCCTGGTTAAAAGCCAGTAATAGGAAACAATTAAATTTCTAAACTCATGTTTTAGGCTTTGTCAAGTAATCGTGGCTAGACAAATATACAAATTTGTACAGCAATCTAATTATTGGAAAAATTTTAAGTCGTGGTGGGAAATTAAAATTTTTTTTTTTAAATTAGTATTTGATTGGTGCGCGGTTGTGGCGGACTGGTGGTAGGTAGGTACCAGACAAGGCAGCTTACCTACTACCCGCTGCTCCGCCTTCCGGCCAACCTTTCCCTCCCTCGTAAACCAATCAAAATTCATTCTCCTTCTGCGCCACCAGCTACTACTCCGCCGGCAAACAGTAAAAAATGTCCCTGTCATCTTCCACCGAGGACTCCTCATCTCCGGCGATCATCACCTGTAAAGGTACGACTTCTACTCCTAATCCCAAACAAAACGTTTGAATTAGTAATACATAGTAAGATTCTGCCTGCATTTTGATTGAATTGCTCGATCGATGGTGAAATGCTGTGATGTAAAATATGTAGCGGCGGTGGCGTGGGGCGCCGGAGAGCCGTTGGTAATGGAGGAAGTTGAATTGAGTCCACCGCATCCCCACGAGATTCGGATCAAAGTCTTCTCTTCTTCTCTCTGCCGCTCCGACATTTCCGCTTGGGAATCTCAGGCCAGTTCCTTGACCTTCGTTACTCTACAACCAATTTAACTAGCGCCACCAATTAGGGATCATCTTTTTCTTCTAATGCCTAATTTCTTTTCGTCTACTTCTTTCATGTTGCTGCAGGCAATATTTCCAAGGATATTTGGCCACGAAGCATCAGGGTCTCTTCCACAACTCTTCTCCATTGTTATCTGATCAATTAGATGCATTTCAGTTAGTAGAAATAGTTTTCATGAAAATTGGATGTTTGTTATACGATTAGAGCTAGCGATATGCCTTCGGGCGAGCAATGGGGTGGCTTTCTTAAAGCGTAAAGTCGTTTCTGCAGGATTGTTGAGAGCATAGGAGAAGGGGTGACCGAGTTTAAAGAAGGGGATCATGTGCTCACTGTGTTTACAGGAGAATGTAGGACTTGCAGGCAGTGCAGATCAGGGAAAAGCAATGTGTGCCAGGTGCTAGGGTTGGAAAGGAGAGGTGTGATGCATAGTGATCAGAGGACTCGGTTCTCGATCAAAGGGAAGCCCGTATTCCATTACTGCGCTGTTTCGAGTTTCAGTGAGTATACGGTGGTCCACTCTGGTTGTGCCGTCAAGGTTAGCCCAAATGCACCTCTGGAGAAGATATGCCTTCTTAGCTGTGGAGTTGCTGCAGGTATATCACATTTCCTTCCTCTTATTCCTTGTGCCCACTTGTGCCATCTATCAGACAGCTGATAGGGCTCAAGAGTCTAAGATCCTATAGCCGCTAACTTCTCAAAAAGTACATCATGTGCAGTTGTAACTTAATTGACAAGTCAAGATAATGAGGTATCTAGCAGAACACAATAACAACGAGATAGTTTTCTGTTTATATCAAGCATAGGTAACAATTTGGGGGTTTATACTGTAGGCTTAGGAGCAGCTTGGAATGTTGCTGGTGTATCCGAGGGATCAACTGTGGTGATCTTCGGACTTGGAACTGTTGGCCTCTCAGTAAGTCGGGACATTCATATAATGTGAAACAGTAAATTATTTTACAAATTGTTTGCTTCTTCGTCTTTTTTTCCCCCCATTACATTTAACTGATTAGGTTGCGCAAGGCGCTAGACTCAAAGGCGCATCTCGTATAATTGGTGTGGATACTAACCCTGACAAATGCGAGAAAGGTATCATCATCATCATCATATGGCTGTCAGGATTTCTAACCGGTTCATGCATCTCATGTTTATTTTCTATGGTTACAGCAAAGGCTTTTGGAGTTACAGAGTTCATCAACCCAAGTGACAGTAGCGAACCCATTCAACAGGTATTGCTTGTGTATTAAACATTTTTTGGTAACCAACAAGGGTACTGAAGAAGCATCTGATACAAGATTGGCATGTGGGTTCATAGTTTATGTAGTGAGCCTTTCATCTTTCAACCGGCAAAGTTCAATATCTCTTAGCAACTGACAACGGCCTTTGTGTTCCAGTTTTGGATAATGCTTTGTCCATGGTATTGAACTTTCTTCCCCAGGTTATAAAGCGAATCACTGATGGAGGAGCAGATTACTCATTTGAATGCATAGGCGACACTGGGATGATAACTACTGCTTTACAATCATGTTGTGATGTAATGATCCACCCTTCCACGTTCAAACCTCGCACTTCTTCATCTCCACAGACAGTGATTGTTCAGGGGATTTTGAGTTTGACATCGAAGTTCATTGTCTTGTTTGTTTCATGTGGCATCAGGGATGGGGATTGACAGTCACTCTCGGCGTGCCAAAAGTAAAGCCTGAGATGTCTGCTCATTATGGCTTGCTGCTTACGGGGAGAACACTCAAGGGAACTCTATTCGGAGGGTGGAAGCCTAAATCTGACCTCCCTTCTTTAGTCGACATGTACATGAACAAGGCAAGTACAAGCATCTTACCTAGCATTACCCCCTTTCCTCGATGCGTACTTTCTCCTGATTCTGGAATTAAAAGATTCTATATTATGGAGTTTCAGGAAATCGAGGTTGACGGTTTCATTACACACGACCTCCCATTCGAGGATATCAACACAGCCTTTAGTCTCATGACAGAAGGGAAGTGCCTTCGCTGTGTTATTCACATGCCCAGATAAACTACCTCTCTAGTCTCTTCTTTGTCCTCTATTCGTTTGATGATTATGCTTTCTGGTTCAACAATCTCAAGTCTGAAACTCATTCTCTTTCTTCTGCTATAAAAAAAACATACCAGTTGATCATCCATCTTATGCTTCTCCCCCGTTACGTTATTGTCTGTTTGGATTAAGTAAGCATCCTTCATTCTCTTTTGTTTTGTTTGTCCGGATTTGAGATAATGCGTGATATGTGCGGTAATAGGTAGCTGATGAAGTTTAGGTGCTTGGGAGATAAAAAGAATAACTTCAGGGACTGAATTAATCTTTTTGGCTTATTTTTATTTTATTACTTATTTTTTCCGCTTTCCAATTCGTAGAAGGAAACGGATTCCGAAGAGGAAAAGGAAAACTTGATTACCAAGGAAATAGCCGAACTAGGCTTTCCCAATTCCTTCGTCTATAAATATTACCCGAACTAAATCGAATCTTCCATCCTCCACAAACGACGCAGCAGATTCCGCGTGTTGCCTAAAAAGCTCCCAAATCAGTTCAAATTACTTGCTTCCGCCTCTTGGCTAACCCTAGAAATCAAAGCTTCAGCCACCGTCATCGCCATGATCGCCGGCCAACACACCGACGAAACTCCCGCCGTCCCCACCGCCACCATCGGCGGGAAGCGTCGGAAGATCGAGATCAAGAGAATCGAACAGCAGTCCAGCCTGTTCGTAGCCTTCTCCAAGCGAAGGACGGGCCTGTTCGGGAAGCTGGACAAGTTCTGCAAGATGAGCCCGCGGGGGACGGAGGCGGCGATAGTTACATTCTCGCCGGCGGCCAACAAGGCCCACGCGCACGGGTCCCCGTCCGTGGATCCCGTCCTCCAGCGGTTCCTGGACTACATGGCCGGTGCGGAGGCGGCGGCGAGAAAGCGGTCGCCTCAGCCGGAGAGAAGAAGGCTGTCGATTGTGGCGGCGGAGAGAAGAGACGGCGACGAGGACGGAAGTGGGGTTTCCTGCGCGGAGGAGTCGATGGAATTGGAGGAGCTGAAAGAGTCAGAAACGGCGCTGTTGAGAGCGAAGAGAGATTTGGAGATGAGAATGTCGGAGGATTTGATCAGGGAATCTCGCACCAAGAAATTCTTGTAGCTCGGTTTCTTGGGTTTAGGAAATTAGGAAGGGAGGAAGGCATAGGGTTGTAGTATTCTTGAATACACGGATTTTCTTTTTTGACGTACTTTTGAATACACAGATTCTGTAAAGCAACGGCAATTATTCTTATTGAGAAACTAGGTTGATTTTCTATTCTGAATAAAATCATAAAAGCTTCCGTTACACATTCCTAGTAGTTTTTCATTGGTGTTGCGAAGCAAGTGGGTTGGAACACCATCCGAAGACCAAAATCTTCATATCGCTTCTCACCGGCAACTAACTCGATCTTTCGGGTCCTGAAATCGAACGAGAAAATAACAATATCTCCCTCAGATTGATCACAATAACATCGCATGAAGAAAATCTCCGGCGTGTCTGGATGTTGAGCAAGTACGGATAAAATTTCCAGATCCTTAACTTCGGAACCGCTGTTACCCTTTAACGCCATTACCGACGCTTCGTAGCAGATGGTCCACTTCCTGCTGCCTTTTCCCCACTTCCAAACTCGGCAACCATCGCAGGCTCACTAACAATATCGGGTTGAAGTTGAATTATGTATAGAGCACCATTGGAGGCTGAAAAATGAGAACAAAACTCCATGAATTTCATAGCATCGACAGTTGTTGGAGGCATATCCCGGCGGCGAAAAGGATTTAACCTGCAAATTTTCTGGTCATACTTCCAGTACAGCTTCCCATTCAACGATGCTGCATCAGGTTGAAGACGACAATTGTTTCTCCACGACCATTTTCGGGACTTGGAGCAAAACACCTATGTTTCACACCTACTTATCATCGTTAAATAGGTTCTATATTCAAGCAGAACGAGGAATCAATAGTCGGAAGAGTACATGAATACTTGTCCATCGCCCAATTCCAAACTCTTCTTAGAATTACGAACTTCTTTACAGACCAATCTGACTTCCGCAGTTCGATAATAGCTGGTTATCCTTTCAGGCGCCAGAGGAAGTGCAACCCACTGCTTTGTAAGCGGATTGCAGAGCAAGAACAATCTGCCCATCTCTCCGAACCCCAATCCTTAAATCCGCATAGGAACAAGTCCTTGAAGGAATCCCAAATTACGAATTCGGATCGAATTTCTCCAGGCACGGGGAGGAAGCTCAGGATCGACGACGACAGGGGGTCGTCGGAGGGGAGAAGCAGAGGTGGTTCTCTGTTTCTGCTCTGGTGGTGAGAGACGAAACGGAGATTGAAGGAGGGATTGGAGATCATGGAGTTCCACCGCTTGCATACTGGTTTGCAGCGGGAGGCGGATCTAGGGTTTGGGAGGCGAATCAGGATTTCTCCACGACAGCAGGTTCTTGCAGACACGACGAAGAAAACCTATGCCGAGGCCGTTAAGAACAGGGGATTTTATGGAGCGGGTCGTTGCAGCATAAGAGGTAAAGGCGCAGACCGCTTCATTGATATTGAAGACGTCGGGGTGTCAGAGAGATGTGAACTGCTGGGTAGAAGCTTGATCATTACTTTTAAGCCGACAGCTGGGGAGTGTTTTGTCCGGGACGACGCTAAGGACTTCAAGCGATGGGCGAATCGGCATTGGGCCACCGATGACAATTTCGACTGGCACTATTTTGACAACGGGAAGTGGCTTCTATCATGCCCAAGTGTTCAACACGCTGTCCGCATCAGAGGCTTCAATCAGTGCTCCTTTAAAAATTTCAATATCCTCATCTCGTTTTGGCCGGAGGAGGGTCAGAAGGATTGGTACGATGATTCTCAATGGATTTTGGTATTTGGGATCCCGCTTCATCTGAAAAGCATCGATCTTATTAATTTGATCGGAAGATTTTGTGGCAAATTGTTAGAGGTCGATTGGAATCACTGGTCCGCGGACTTCATTCGCATTCGGGTGAGAATGATCGATGAGCCGCCGTCGACCATCCCTGTTCGGTTCGCCGGGGAGCGGTTCTCGATCCGAATCATCACGGCGCCGATGTCCGCTCAGAAAGGGAGACCCGCCTCGGAAGCCGATTCAAGCGGGGAGTTGAAACGCCTTGCATCGTGCAATGCCCCCATGCATCCAATGCAAGGCCACATGTTGAAGCGACCGAGGGTGAATCAATTGGTGGATACCCCGAGGCGTGCTGATTCTCTTTCGGCGGTGGGACCCGGCCAACAGCAGCTCACCGATAACGTCAACTACTTCGCAGGGCCCAGGCGGCTTGGGAGGAAAATATGGGTCAGGAAGTTCGGCCCTATCAACCGCCCCCCTCTGGGCCTTTCACGGGGGTCTGCTTGTGTGGAGGAGGACTGGGCCTTGTACAGGCCTGGGCCCACGCCTTGTGTGCAGGAGGTCAGTGTGAATATGCTTAGGTCCGTGTACCAGTTGTTGTCCAGGCCCGGGCCCAGATTTAACCCTGCTGTGGACGAATTGGGTTGGCTTTGTTCGGTTTTCATTCCAGGGGTTAGACCCGCTAATTCTGTTGCTCCAATTCGCAACCTTTGCCCACCGTTTTGTATTATCTCTTTTGGTCTAACCTCACCTTCTTCCCGATCCATATACTCCGATGACCCATCTGTTCCAGTCCCCCTGGCCATTACCTCTCCTCCCTCCTCCTTTCACAGTCAGTGCTCAGATCTAACCAGCCCGCCTTCATCCCCCGGTTCGCATTTCGCGTTGAGTTCCAGCTTCGGGGATTTTGATTTTCCTTCCCCCTCGTGCGTTCCGGACAGTCAAGCTAGGGTGGGAAGTCAAGACGATTTCCCCTTTGACGCAGCAACTCTCGTGGCCACCAGCATTGAATTGAGCAGTTTATTCAAGATTGAAATGGAGGGTGGAGCGGATAATGTGGTGAAATTGATAGAGAATACCGCCAGGGAAATGCATCAGAGAAAAGTGCGCCAACCCAGGTCCAAACTTGAAATGGAAAGACACAGACTAGGATTGATTGAGGTGCCAGTTTCAGGTGATCGCAGGAGCCGCAGAAGGGGTGGGGATGAACATGCTGAACCAGTATAATGGAGTGCTCTGTGATTGTGTGGAATGTAAGGGGGTTGGGGGATAGTGCGAAAAGGTCCAGGATTAAGCGCGTACTGTGTTTGAGGAAACCGAAGATCGTTGGACTCGTTGAGACCAAGTGGAATGTTTGCAATGATGAGCTGATCAGGAGCATCAGCGGAAACAGGGACAGTGGTTGGGCAGCAAAAAATGCGGAGAATAGCGCAGGTGGGATAGCTGTTTACTGGGACAAGGAAGTTGTGAGAGCTCTCGCGTATAGGGAGGGGAGATTCCATTTGTCTGTCGATCTTCAGGAGGTGAACACACTAAAAGTTTGGACTCTCTCTGTCGTGTATGGGCCTCAAGAGAGGGAAGCTAAACTGGAGTTCATCAACGAAATTCACTCCTTGTGTCTGAGCGCGGCCAACCCCCTTTGTATTGCAGGTGACTTCAACCTTGTTAGAGGCCACGAGGATTACAGGGGTGGGAGGCGGTGCACGATGTTGATGGAAAAATTCAACGATGTGATCGATAATAACCAGCTTTTAGAACTACCTCTCGGAGGCTGTAACTTTACGTGGGGAAGAGGGGACGGTTCGGGGTCCCTCTCGCGTATTGACAGAGTTTTTATTAATGCGACTTTTGATGCTTTGTATCCTGATTGCACTTTGACGGCTATGGAAAGGGTTGAATCGGATCATAATCCCTTGTTGATCAAATGGGGTGCTACGCTTAGGGTCCGAAGGCCATGGAGGTTTCTGAACATGTGGCTGGAGGACCCGAGATTCTTTGAGGGTCTCGAAATGTGGATGAGGAGCACGGTGAGTGGGCACGGTAAAGCTTTCCTGTGGGTTAAGAGGCTTCAGAATCTGAAACAGACCATCAGAATATGGAATAAAGAGGTTTTTGGCAATATCAATTCGAAGATCGAGGAGTCTCTTGGTCTTATCAAGGGGCTGGACATGGTGGAGGAATCTCGTTCACTTACAGATGCGGAACAAGCAGACAGGCAGGATTTGAGAGCTGTTTTGAGCAGGCTCTTTTTCCTCCAAGAGATTCATTGGAGACAGTTGTCTAAAGAATTGTGGCTGAAGGGAGGAGATAACAATACTAGCTTCTTCCACAGGGTTGCTAATTATAAAAGAAAGCTCAATTTGATCGATTGCATCAACATCAATGGAGTTAGGCATGAAGGGAGGGAGCTTCTCGGCAGAGGCATAGTGGGGTATTACCAGAATTTGTTCAAGGATACTGTTTCGAGGCGTCCTTTTCCGAGGTCGCACACCGATAGGAGAATTGATGCCGCTGATATTGCGGCCTTGACCTGTGCTTTTTCGGAAAAGGAGGTTTGGGTCAGCTTGGCGGACTGCGACGGGGGGAAAGCCCCCGGGCCGGACGGGTTTTCCTGGGAGTTCTACAAAAAGGCTTGGTCTCTCATCCGGGAGGAGTTCTTGAACGCCATTGCTGAATTTTTCAATACTGGTGTTCTGCCGGAGTGTGCTACACACTCATTTCTTTGTCTCCTGCCGAAGCGTGATGCCG
The DNA here is from genome assembly GCA_964030455.1 of Linum trigynum. Lineage (NCBI taxonomy): Eukaryota > Viridiplantae > Streptophyta > Magnoliopsida > Malpighiales > Linaceae > Linum > Linum trigynum. The sequence goes on along the minus strand of OZ034815.1, from coordinate 12,308,167 downwards.
TGGAGGACATCAAGGATCTCCGCCCTATTAGCCTGATGAGCAGCTTGAATAAAATTATTAGCAAGGTGCTGGCCCGTCGTCTCAGCAATGTTCTTCCCAAGATTGTGTCTCAGAACCAGCATGCTTCGGTTAGAGGAAGGCAGATCTCTGAGGCTGGTCTTATTGCTTTCGAACTGCTGGACAGCCGCAGGAAGAGTCGCAAGCCGGGACTTATGTTTAAGCTGGATATCGAAAAGGCATTTGACAACGTGAGCTGGGACTGCTTGTTTAAGACTATGTCATCTATCGGTTTCCCGGCACAGTGGAATAAATGGATCAAAGGTACTATGTGTTCCCCGGTCATATCCACCTTGATCAACGGCGAGTCGAAGGGGTACTTCAAGCCGCAGAAGGGGTTGCGTCAGGGTGATTCGCTCTCTCCCGGTTTGTTCACTCTCATTATGGACATTCTTTCCTTCATGTTGAACAAATTGCAGGAGGAGGGGAAGATTAGAGGCTTTTGTATGGACGAAGTAAATGGCAATGGTGAGGTTACACATCTTCTGTTCGCCGATGACACTTTGATCTTCTGCGACGCTGCTTATGATCAAGTTCTGAATATTCTCGCTACTTTGGTGTGTTTCCAAAGTGTTACGGGACTGAGGATTAACCTTGAGAAGTCGGTCATGATTACTGTTGGGGATGTAGCGATTCCGGAATTCTTTGCTGCTACTTTTGGGTGTAATTGGAGCAACGAGCCCTCGAAATACCTTGGCTTCCCTCTCGGCGCCAAGGTCAATGCTATCTCCACTTGGGATCCTATTATCAATAAGTTTGAGCAGAGGCTTGACGGATGGAAGAGTAGATTTCTGTCTTTCGGTGGCCGTTTGGTGTTGAACAAAAGTACTCTTTCCGGGCAGCCGATTTATTTCTTCTCCTTACTTCGGGCTCCTATCGGTGTGCTGAACAGGTTTGAGGCAATCCAAAGAAGATTTTTGTGGAGCGGTGCCGGGGATAATCACAAGACCCCGCTCATTAAGTGGGAGATTTGCAAAGCAAGTATTGAGAATGGGGGCTTGGGTATTAGAGATATGGCCTGCTTTAACAAAGCTATGCTGTCTAAATGGCTTTGGAAGTACGCTACGGAGAGAGAGAGCTGGTGGAGACAACTCATAGAGTTCAAATACAAGGCTAGCAATTCCCAGTGGCAGAGCAAACAGTGCAGGAATGGGTTTGGAAGTTCGGTGTGGGCCAACATCTCTAAGGAATACGGTGAATTCTGGAAAGTGGCAGTTATTGACCCGGGTGGCGGGGCGGGTGTTTCCTTTTGGAACGACTGCTGGTTACCTCAGACGACTCTTGCGCATTCCTTCCCGAGAGTTGCCGCTGCCGCTGCGAATCCCGAGGCTTTGCTGCCTGATGTCATAAGCCGATCAGGTGAGGGTCCTAATTGGAATATTGAGTGGAATATCGATTTTTCTTTAGTCTTGAGGGGAGGGGCTGAGAGGGAGAGAGAGAGTTTCTTCACTCTTTTGAATTCTATTGATAAGCACAGGATCGTTTGCGGCCCCAGCAGATTGGCGTGGTGTTCTAATCCCGATTCGAGCTTTTCAGTGCGCTCCATGTACAGGTTATTGACGGATGGGCGATTCCATGGGGTGCCCAACTTCCCTAGTGAATCCGTGTGGAGAAAGAGCATTCCTTCGAAAATCAATGCGTTCATGTGGATGGTCGCGCACAAGAGGATATTGACGATGGACAAAATTCAACAGAGGGGCTGCTCCATTGCTAACAGATGTTGTATGTGTTGTAGGGATGAAGAATCGGTTGATCATTTGTTTACTCGGTGCGAGTTCGGGTTGGAGATCTGGACTGAAGTAAGAAGAATGTGTGGTGATTCCTTCGCCCCACAAGAGCAGATCCTAGACACCATCAAGTGTTGGAAGAGTGACGTTCCGGACACTACGACGGACTGGATCGGCTTCTGCATTCTCCACGCCGTGTGCTGGCAAATTTGGCTCGAGAGGAATAGGCGTGTTTTCCAGGATGCTAGCAGAAGCGCCAAGGAGGTCTTTTGGATTGCTATCAGATCCACGGCGGATTGGCTAGTCGCGAAAGGCAAGATCAGCAGGATTCAGGTGATGGAGTGGCTCCGCCCCTTGAGGCTGAACTGACACAGGGGCATTTTTCGGTGGGGTTGTTGCCGTGGGTTCGTTCGCTGGCTGTTGTCGTGTTTGTCGGCTGCCTTTCAGGTGCTGGGCTAGTTGGAATCCTCTGGTATCCTTGTTCGGGTTCGGGTTGCTGGTGGCGGCCGGGTTGTTGACCGCGCCTCGCCCCTGTCTTCTTCTTCTCTCTGTCTGTTTTCCTCTGCTCTTCTCAGTGATGGTTGTGGTCGGATGGGGCTTTGATTCCCGTTAGTTTGACAGTTTGGTCTTGGTCTTGGTCCTTGTTTCGTGAGGGACTTTGCTCTCTGTGCGTGGCTGTCCTTTTCAGGCTGTCGGGTGTTTCTTTTTTTTTTTTTTTTTTTTTTTTTTTTTTTTTTTTTTTTTTTTTTTTTTCCGTGGGTGCTGCACCTCTGGTGCCGCTTTTTTCTTTCTGTATCTCGGACTGGTTCCGTTTTGGTTCTATTTTAATGCAATTCTCACCCTTATCAAAAAAAAGGATTGACAGATTGAGCACTCTTTTTAGTTTTTACCACAGTGGACGCGACCGCTCTTTTGGGTTCTCCTAGACTGATTCGGATTTAGATTTTACTAGCTTTTACCCAACCCGTTGGTCGGATGAATTTTGTATTATATTTTGTTGTTTTGTATTAACCAATTTGCATATTTTCAAAAAATTTACAGTCTTTTAAATAGTTTATTCATAAAGGGAAAATAATATTTGTGTTACTTTTGAATTTTATATTAGTAAGTAATTAGTTCTGGTGATGTGGCCATTCTAGGTTACTGGTATCTATATTTTTTTATATTTTAGAAGAAAATTTTATACTTTTTTACATTCAATATAAATTGCTGAAATTGTTTTTCTTTATAAGATTTTTTATTATCGATGTACGGATCCATACCTCTTGAATTCCAAAAAAAAAAAAACATGTAAAATTTCTAAAGTGAATATAAAAAAGAACAAAATGCTACCGGTTATATTTCATATTCGCTACCACACACGGTGAAAGAAACTGGAAAACAAAAGTCACTGTAGGTCAGTTTAATTTTGTTATTAGGCAATTTATCAGTGAAAAGAGAAGGAGCCCCGACAATAAAAACTATAGGTTAGCACAATTGTTTGAGCCCAAATTAGATGAATAAAGCAGACAACTCTGAGTTCTCAAAGAGAGCTTTCACAAATATCTAAGGCTAGCAGTTTCAGTAATAGAAAATATATGTGCACATCAAAACTCATCGCAACTTTCAGTTCCAGCCCTAGCCCGCCAAAATATTGATCTTTCCTTCTCCTTCTTTTGCTGCAGCATTTCAATTCACATTCTAAAAATAGAAACATCAGCAGAATCAAGGCTATTTGTATTAAATGTTACGTTATGGGGTCTGATTCATCGGCAGGGTGGCTGACCACCTTATTGCCGAAAAACTTGGCAACTTCCCAACCAATTCACCGCTTTCGGTCAAGCGCTCACATCATCCATCATTTATCTATCTAACTCTTAACATATTTGGTTTCTGATCTGGCCATGGCCGGTGAAATGAAGATGTTGAGTTTTGTATCTTGCCCATGGTTGGAACTTGGAAGTGATGGTGGCGGTGGCGGAACATTGGGTGTGATGGGAAGCATTTGTAATTAGGAAATGCACCCAGACCCCAGTTGACTATCTTGGCTGTGAAATTAAAAATAAATTTGTGAACAAAAATAGGTGCATATGTACCCAAAAGAGGGGTAAATTATCAGTTAAAGACTACATCATTACTAAGTCATGATTGAGGAATTAGCATCCACACGAAGTTGGAATCGTCGAAGATTACAATTGGGTGTCTAAAGTGCAAATATAGTAACAACGGGGGAATAACCAAAATCAGCAAGTGTTTGGCTGAAAAACCACAGTGATTTCCATTAAAATTTCTCAGGTAAATTGGTGACATGATTGTCTGTAACTGAAATTGGTTTGGTATATTTAAAGGTTCTACTATGAAATAATAGCAAGAGATCCCTCAAGAGATCTTGTATCAATGATGAAAATGAGGTAACGATTCTTGTCATATGAACATATAAAACATCAACGAAAGGAGGCATACTGAAAGCATAGTGGAAGATAAGTTGAACAGAATGCGAACAAACTGTAAACTTGTCGTTGTTGAAAATTAAGAGGCATATTAGAACAAAGTTACTAACTGGGCATTGATAAAGAACAATTAGTCTAGGCACGTACCAGCGTAGTTTTGATAATAATGAAACATCTTTGTTGGTGATATAGCAAAGGAGCTTTGTGTTTCACTAATGTCGAAGCGGTGGGAACTGGGAAGACACTACAAAGCATGTTTGGAGTCGGAAACCATGCATAGTCCTTTTTGTTAATGAGAAATTGCAGGCCATGTCAACAATGACAGAGAAAATAATTAGGAAAAACAAACCAAGTTATTACAAAGAAATAGACACACGCCTTGAGAGTTATTTTTCAAGTAGATAATAGAACTTTTGACTCCTAAAATAGATAGATTCAGCAAAAAAAAAAAAAATTTAAGTGATAGATTCAGCCGACTTAATTTCGTACAACTTGAAAGCCAGATCGAACTGGATAAATATATAAACCAAATAAAAAAATCGAAACCATATAGCAAAAATGACTAAAAGCTTTAAGAATAAAATGTCCCAAACTCCAAAGCGTTATATAATGCAAGTAAAATAGCTTATACTGACAATTCAATTGTAAATGAGTTTATAGGATCATATACTGGAAGGCTCAAACTAATCGCTTCGAAGTGTGGGAATAGAGCTAGTAATAAGGAAACACGTGAATGAAAACATTGAAATTGATCAGATCACACATGATATAATGGTCACCTTCTAGAGCAGAACGACTAAAAGTGAGACAAACGGCTAATAAAGCAGTAGGGAGGAGAGGACATAAATGCACCGACTAACTCACCCGGGGTAAGCATCAACCCCCATAAATTTGTAAGGCTTCATTCGTTGGAGTGATAAACATATATCAGCCGAAAGTGCAGGCCTGAAAGACGACATATGGATCATAGACCCCTACTCTCGAATCATACATACAAACACTGCATATTGAAAGTAGGCTAATGTATCTGAAAATGTAGAATTGATTAGTCTCCCCCACCAAATTACCCTACATTTAGAAAATATGCTAATTGTTTAAACCACTAACAAAAACTCAACCAAAAGAAGCGGTTCATGCATTGAAGCCATATCATGGCAAGAAAAGCAAGTCCTGATTTTGAGAACTAAAACCCAAAATCAAGAATTGGAGGACCATGCCAGGAAATAGAAAGAAATAAAGCCAAACCATAAAGAGGAGACTTCAATATCTCGGAAGCCAAGGGTCAACTTTGATAGCAGGGTGGAAGATATAATCGAAACCTGAGCTGAGCAGCATCTGGTGCATTGCCATAAGCCATCCTGCAAATCTGTGCATTTGAGAGCAGCAAGTCAATTATCAGAAAATTGCCAAGAGATTCCACTAAATTAAGGTGAGTAACTCCAAAGAGAGAACAAAGGAGTCAAGAAATAATTAAACAAAACATTGAGGTATAACCAACCAAAACAATAGCTTATAAAAAAAAGGTCAAAATCCGCAAACCTCCCTCATCATTGCCTATCCGCCATCGAAATAGACCATTAAGACGGGTGTACCATAATCATATATGGGCGGAACCATCCCTGTCTAGGCTAGCATGATCCTCACATGACCCGGAATTAAAATATATACGATGCAACAAATGAAACAACACAAATACATGTGTAAACACAAATACATGTGATCGTCCTGCCAGTTGGTCACATAGGTCGAAATCCTCCTGAAAAACTTGGCCTTGAAAGTGTCCCACACCTGGTACTTGTACTGGTTGATCACCGCCGTCCCCTCCGCCACGTTCGTCGACTTGTACCCTTCCCTCAGCTTGAAGTGATGCACAATGTTCAGCAGCGTCATGTCGAGAAGGTCCGGTCGGACGAAGGACTTGTGCCTTTCAGGAGCCTGCAGCCTGCAAGTGTAACCTACCGTCACACCTTGCTTCGGCGGTTCTGTCAGCCCCGATGGGCCGAAGCTGTGGCACATTGTCCTCACCTCCGCGATCGTGGGCTAATCGGTGTAGTTCGAGACCATGGCGCCGAGCGAGTTCTGCCCTGGCAAGAGGGTTTTGCCACTGTAGTGAGGGAAGTAGAAGAACTCGTCGACGTCGAAGAAGCCGACCCACTTGCACTCGTACTTTGCTCTCAGAGCACAATGCGAGAACCCTGCCTCCTGCGCTTTGATCCACGGGCAGACGTGCCTGGAGACATTGTGATTCCGCGTGTTGAGCTCGTCGGCGACGTCTTGTAGCCCGTCGTCGCTGTTGTTGTCGTAGATGAACCATCGCTCCACTCCCAGCCACGAGTGGTACATCACCCATTCCTTCAAAACCGACGCTTGATTCCACAGCATCGTGCAAGCGCAGAGCTCGTACTTCTCTTCCCCTTTCCCTCTCATTCCGTGGGATTTTGGGTTGTACACTTTCGCCACCGATGGCAGAGCTGCAGGGGAGGCCGAGGCAGGGGAGACGGCGGAGTCTTCGACGCCGCTGACGGTGACGCGGATTCCTTCGGCAAGCGCGGTGTTGTTTTTCCGGATGCAAGCTCTCCTCTCTGGTCGCGGCGGTGGCCACTTCCTGAGTCGCGGCGGTGGCTTCGGTGGTGAAGACGAAGCTCTCCTCTCTGGTCAAATTGTTGCTCAGCGAGAAATGGCACCTGAATTCGGCCGGATCGACTTCCCTCCGTGGCTTCAGATTCAACCCTTTCGCCAACACCACCACCGTGTTCCAATCCAGAATCGCCTCGTAGACCACTTTCCCCCAATCGGGGACAGAATCAGAATTTTCCTCATCCGCCGTCTGATTCGCCGCCCTCCTCGAAGAAGCCATCCAGTTCCCTTCCACAAACCTCGCCGTCGGGGCGGCGCAAATCCACGGCGGCGGAGTAGTTCACAGGCGGGAGCTCGCACCTCACAATCGACTTCCTTCTCCCTTTCACCTTTCCCCCTCTCTCTCTGTAATGTGATTGGAATTGCGATTCCCTTTCTCTCTCTCTCTCTCTCTCTTAATAACAGTAGAAAAAAACAAATGAACTTATGGAAGGGGAAAAGGAAGGAGCTTTGCCTCTGGGTTTTGTTGTTTTGCACGCTTCTTCAGTGTACCATTTCCTTCCTGGGAAATAAAAAATAAATACAAATTAAATGACAACGTGGCCTGGCAGGAGAAAAGGTGGGTAGTGGACAGTTTTTTGGTTCTGAAATCAGGCGGGAACTCTTTTTTTTTTCCCCCGCTTAACACTCTGCCACATCAGCTTCCTAAAATCACTCTATGAGCAGGAAATTTTGAATGGGGGGTGCAGTTTTACTTTTCAGCTATAAATTATACTGTTGATTTTTAGTCGACAGTCCTGCTAAATGCTATCCCCTGGGCTGGACGTCAATATGGCTGACATAGTGGGCCGACTGGCCCATCATAACCTTGTTAATTTGTTCAGCCGTATTTGACAGGAAATCTACTAGGGCCTAGGATTTCAGAAAGGTGCTCTAGCAGATTTCAGAAAGATTACTAGCTTGTAACCCGACCCGTTCGTCGGAGGAGCTGAGCCGAATATTGAATTATTGGGATAACCTGTAGATTCAACCATTAAGCTAAATTGGTCTAATGGTGAGTACCGCCTAGCATATCCCTAATAATCATACCAAAGTGAATATATTGGAACATAAACAGTACATCAAAAGTTGGTACAACCATGAAGTTAGACCATTAAAAACATACCAATGAAATTGAATAGCATCGAAAAACTTCCTTCATTATATAATTACATGAGATCAGAAAGAGAACACCATTAATTTGATTTATAAAACTTTCATCTTGTCGTCATTGTGCTTTCTGGTTTTTGTCAGGCCATGATAAAATCTAAGGAAATCAAGAACGAACAACACGATTTGGGATAGGAACCGCCGTTGTCGTATTCCTAGAGAATGGTGGTAAACACGGACTCACCTGCCAAACTGGTTTGGATTGAGATTTTTATCGGGTATCAGGGAACCATGTGATTATAAATTAGACTTGATCAAAACGGGCCAAAACTTAAAATTCAGCCTGTTTGACCGACCCATGCAAAATTCTAATTATTCGTTACTTTTAAACTTTCTATTTGAAAATAAAAAATAGTGAAAGAAAATAGATGACTACAATTCGCCATTTGCACATCACTTATTCGGGAATAAAACCATAGAAATTCAAAAGAAACTGAAAATGTTTAGGATCGTTTTAATGTTTAAAATAACCAAATAGATCTTTCTGTTTAGTTTTTTACTAACAAATACCAAACGATTTCCTATAAAATACACTATAATTTTATCATTATGATATCAAATAATTATATAATATATATTTGAAATGATAAAAATTGGACTAATTGGGTTGGTCGAGATTGAACCATTGAATAACTTTAAACTACATTATATTTTAGCCACTAAAATATAAAATAATATAATAATATATATTATGCTAGAGAAAATAGCTTGTTTTAGAATGTCAAACCAATGATGTTCATTTGTTTTACTTGATGGCCAAATCCGGTGTAGGTCAGGCTCATTCAACTCTTTTATTTTATGGTTAGCGGTTAGCCCTTTAGATACCATGCATTAGTTTATTGTTAAATTTTTTTTATTTTTAGCACAAAAAGAAGTATTGTTTTTGCCTTTTCATATATATTTTATCACCACGGAGAAATACAAGGGGTTAAAGAAAAAAATTGACACTCTGAACCCGTTTAAATCCGCATGTGTACGGTAAGTTGGCCCGTTCCACAGAGGAAAGAGAAAAAAATTAACAATACCTATTCTACCCTTCCTACAAACGCTCATGGAGCAGGGAATTTGAAATGGGGGAAGGGGTTTTTCCTCCCTGCTATTATATGTTTTTTATTTAAAAGGATGCAACAAATGTACTTAGTGTGATTGGTTATGTTCCTTGCTTTTCTTTAAAATGGACATGGTTCGAATCCCAGTACGTGTCTTTTTAATGAATAAAAAAAAGTAATTGTGAAGACCAAAATGTCCTTCCTACTTTCACTCTCGTTGCAGGAAATTTGAAATGGGGCTCCCGTTTTTCCCTTCGGTGTATTATATTATGTGTAGACTAATCAGTTCGTGGAGCGGACGCGTGAAAACGTTAAATTGCAAAGAATAGAATATTAAGAGTGTAAATAAAGCATAATTATTATATTATTATATTTGTACTCGAGGCATAATAGTGATACAAAATTTGAAAGTCAGCCTGCAAACTCTTTGTGAGGCGTTAAATTCCCTTACTGGCATCTTTTATTATGATCATATCGTCCACATAAACTAATAAAGTCACCATACCTCGACTTGGGTGAATTATAAACAATGATGGATCGTTCAAACCATTGGCCTTTGAATAGAATGGTCACAAAAGTTTAATTTTTGAAATGGTCATCTTTGTTTAATTTGTGACCGTTTGTACTAAATGTAAAGACTTGATGCTAAATCGTTACAAGTTAAACATTATGAATGTATTGTACGAAGTGCAAAGTTCTGTGACTCTTTTGTGCTCGTAACCCGGAAAACCCCCCAACACGAAAAAGTCCACTAATGGTTTCGGTTTGGTTACATGAAACCCGAAAACCCGAAAATTTGCGTGGTCACTAATTAGCCGTGCGGGGGAGGGCATCCTGTCTAAACAAGAACCCGAAACTCGAAACCAAACCCGAAAATTCTAACCCATTATAAACACAAAATCCAAACCCAAAAAGATCCTTTAGCTGTTCGGTTTTGGTTGAACCCGAAAATCCAAAATCGAATAGGCACCCCTACTTGTAGCTAGTAAACTAAATGTTGCTGACTGCAAGATGCTAGTGGGAAAGCTTACAGGGAAGGCGCCGAGGTGGGAGCCTAAACAGCTTACACATACAAGAAAGGTTCAACTAGTTATCTCGGTTCTTGCTTAGCATTGCACAATTTTGAATGTGTCTTTCATATCCATAAAATAAAGGGATCAGTTTGGTTTTGGTGATAGCTAAGCGGTCATTTGATTTTGATGATAATTAAATAGATGCATTGTTATCAATACATGCATATAAGAAAATTGATGTATTGTAGTTTACATCGTTTGGTTTTTGTGATAATTATTCTAGTATTTAAATAAGATATATTGATTTTTAGGTGAAATATCATTTTTACCCTTTGTTTTTAATATAAAAAAGTAAAACAAATAAAAAGGTAGGGACATAGTTGGAAGAAGAAAACACTCCAACAATCTCACCAAAAGCTTGAGATATTACTATCACTCATTTTGAGTGATAGTTTCCATTACATCAAGCAAACAATGCATGTATAGTTTGTGCAGAAGATTAAAAAAAAAACAATGCATTGTAACTATCCCAACCAAACAATCACCAAAACCAAACGACTCCTAAATTGATGCATTGTCATCAATGCATGCATAATAATATACATGTATATAAGAAAATGGGTGTATTGTGGTTTAAATTGTTTGTTTTATGTGACACTTATTGTAGTATTTAAATAAGTTATATTACTTTTTGGGTGAAATGTCACTTTTATCCTTTGTTTTTTTTATATAAGAAAGCAACACACATAAAAAAGTAGGGACATAGTTGGAAGAAAAAAAGGCTCAACAATCTCAATCAAACGATCTCAATAATCTCACCAAAATCTTGAGATTTAACTATCACTCATTAGTTTGTGTCACATCAAACAAACAATGCATATATTATTTGTGCAAAAAAAAAAAAAAAATGTATTGTGAACAATGCATACTTTATAACTATCTCAACCAAACTATCACCAAAACCAAACGAGCCATGAGAAGCTGAGAAATTCAACGAAATGGGACACCTTTTCATTAGTACAAGTTAAAGCAGAGTGAGAAATAATTAGGCTTTCGATGGGCAAAGTGGAATATTACAAATTAGATAAGAAAAAGTTATATACTCATGGACGTTCATTATGGGAAGTATATAACTTATGGGAGGCAATCCATAGAAAGATAGGCAAACCGTAATTGTACAAGCGAACCCACAATTTACTATGTGAAGGGTTAGAAATGAAAAATTATTAGGAATTTTTGGTGGGCTACTCCAAAAATGATAATAAAAAATATTAAGAGTGTCGAAATATTAAGAGCGATTGTATTGTTCGAAAATAAAAAGGTTGTACTTTTGTACACTCTCTATGACATTTGTAACTAAGAGAAAAGCGACGTACGATTTGCACTAGGGTTTTGCGATAGCTCCGGCGGCACTACCGCCCCAGACTGCACCGGCGGCACCAAAACCTCCGGAAACAATTGCAGGATCCCGACGCCCTCCTACTACTACCTCCTCACCAACTGGGAAGGGGGAAAAAGAGACCCAGCAACAAAAGAAACGCAACAGGGGATTGGAGAATGGACAAAGTCCGGGTATGGACATACCCATGCAGGAAGCTAGCGGCCTGAAAGGAGATTGGAAACAGACTTCACGCAAACTTTTTGATGATAAGGACGAGATTGAAGGTTGGTATGTGGAGGATTCGGACTCGGAGGACGTAGCGAATGCGGAAAAGGAAGAGGATGATTATGTTCCTGAAGAAGAGATAGACCCGAATTGCCCACCATTTCTATTGACTGCCGTGGAGAAGAATAGCTGGCGTAGAGAGTGGCGATCAGCTCTGATCGTCAAGGGTTTGGGGAAAGACGTCCTGTTTACACTGCTCTCGCGTCGACTGAACTTGTTATGGGTGCGGAACGGATCGTTGCAGATTGCTGACATGAAGAACGACTGCTTTTTGGTTCGCTTTAAGCATAAATTGGACTACGAATATGCAACCTGAAGCGGACCATGGTTGCTGGGAGATACATATTTGACTGTTCAACAATGGTATAAAGGCTTCAACCCATGGAAGTCAGAGGTAAAAACAACCATGGTTTGGGTTCAGCTGCCCGAGCTTCCTGTGGAATTCTATAATGAGACAGCTGTGCTCAGGATAGCTGAAAAGATAGGACCACCGATTAGAGTGGACCAAGCCACGATTATGGGTGCACGATCTAAGTATGGTAGGGTTTGTGTCGAGGTAGACCTTACGAAGCCTCTCCTTGGTTCGTACAAGATTGAAGGGATCACTTACTACATCGGTTACGAGGGATTGTCCAACCTGTGTATCGACTGTGGGAGTTATGGAGCAACAACGACAAAATGTCCCTGCAAGAACCCAGTCCCCGAGACACAAGAAGAAACGAAAACCATCGGATCTGAGGATGACGAGATGGAAGAAAAGGAGCCCCAAAGAACACATGGGGAGTGGATGGTGGTGACCCGTCGAGAACGCCAACCCCCACGTCAAAGTCCACCTTACTTCAATGGTTCTCAGAGGAATATGGGGGGAAGCCGATTTGCACCCTTAGCTAAGGGTGAGATGCCAAAGGAAGACGCCAATGCAGACCACATTAAGGAGCCCTCCAAGTTCCCACCTCAAAAGAAAGTTTCAGATCAAAAGAAAGTTGATGCCAAGATACAGCATAAGAAAGTGAGTCAGGAAAAGCCTATGGGAGACAAGAATTATAAGGAACCGAGGCAGCAAACGTCAACACAAGGAAACAATAATCATGCAGCTAACAAGTCCATGGAGAGCCTACAGTCCATGAACCAACAGGGAAAAGGTATGAATGAAGCTTATGCTAATTCGACGAAGCATAAAAATGGCCAAACCCAAGGAAAGAATGATCGAGGAGGGGGTATCTCAACAAAATTGCCCACAAAATCTCATGATTCAATTTCGACAACTGCTGATGGTGCGGCCGTGCGGGGAACCTATCCCCTTCATGTCATTAATGAGGATACTATGTTATAATTGTCGTGGATTGGGAAATACACTGGCAAAGAGGTCTTTTAAGTCGTTGATTCGACAATCTTCCCCACATTTGGTTTTTCTAATGGAAACCAAACAAACTGTGACAGAGAATGAAATAATGGGTCGTTAGTTGGGTTTTGCAGGAGGTGAATGTTGGCCAACTTTTCAGGGTAGAGGTGGACGAGCAGGAGGCCTTAGTCTATGGTGGACACAAGATGTACATCTTACCATCATGTCTACCTTCGGAGACCATATTGATGCTCGTATAGAAGATGAGACGGATGGAGTATGGCGGTTCTCTGGCATTTATGGATGGTCAGAGACGGGAGAAAAACATCGTACCTGGGAGTTAATTCGAAGGTTGAGACAACAATGGGATGGTAAATGGCTGTGTGGGGGGGATTTGAATCAAATCCTAAGCCCAATGGAAAAGAGTGGTTGTGTTGGAGGCTTTGATGCTGGGATGGCTGCTTTTGAAGAATGCCTTGAGGATATGGGGTTATTGGACATTGGGTATGAAGGTCACAATTATACTTGGCAGAATAATCGTCAAGCTGGTAATTTCACCGAAGAACGCCTTGATAGGTTTATAGCCTCAAATGGTTGGATTAATCATTTCGACGCAGTCACTGTAAAGCATTTGAGCAAAAGAAGATCCGACCATCGGCCGATTCTTTGTAATACCTTAGGAAAGGAGGACGAGGATCCACGCTGGGGATGGTATTTTAAGTTCGAGCCTTTGTGGACTAAGCACGCTGAGTGTCAAGAGGTGATCAAGGAGGCTTGGTCTGATCCAAGAGCTGTTGATACGATGGGTAAGATCGCCACCCGCAGGGGAAATTTAGATGCTTAGAGTAAGAGAGAGTTCCCCAATTTTCCCAGGCAACGAAGAAGAATTGAGAAGGCAATGTGTTCCCTTGAAAGAATGCCCAAAATGCAGGGGTTCTAGAGCAGAGGCGTGTTTTGGAAACCAAATTGGACAGTTTGGAAGAGAATGAAGAAGAGTACTGGAAGCAACGGTCAAGAGCTGACTGGCTTCGCGGAGGAGACAAGAACACCAATTTCTTCCATAGCAAAGCCACAGCCAGAAGAAAGAGGAATTCGATCCGCAGACTGAAGAACAAAAACGGAGACTGGGTTACTGGCATGGAGCAACTATTTAATGTTTTCACTAACTATTTTAGTGGTCTTTTCACAGCTGGACCAGCTCCCCCCACTACCCCGGTGTTGAACTCAATACAACAATCCATCTCGGCAGAAGACAATGAAGTGTTGAACCAACCTGTGACGAGGGACGAGGTGTTTCTAGCCTTGAAGCACATGGGGAAGTGGAAAGCGCCTGGTGTGGATGGTATGACGGTGTTGTTCTTCAGGAAATTCTGGCAGATAATTGGCGATGATGTTTTTGCCTCGGTCTAAACCATTATCGAAGGGGGTACGATGCCACAGCAGCTTAATCACACCCTCATCGCTCTCATACCGAAAGTCAAAAACCCAACAACGCCAAATGAGTTCCGACCGATCAGCTTATGCAACGTTTTGTACAAGATTGTTTCAAAGGTCTTGACAAATCGTATGAAGTCTATTCTTGACAAGGTGATCTCCCCAAGACAGAGTGCTTTTGTGCCGGGGCATTCTATTACAGATAACATTATGACAGCCTTTGAATGCTTCCATTCTATGAAGCATAGGAAGAAGGGTGGCAAAGATTGACATGGCAAAATCATATGATCGGGTAGAGTGGAATTTCCTAGAAGGGGTTCTGCGGAAGATGAGATTTTCTGATTCCTGGGTTAACGTTATCATGAAGTGTGTGACAACGGTGACGTACTCAGTTCTAGTAAATGGCCATCAATCTGAGATTATAACCCCGACCAGGGGTCTCCAGCAGGGAGAACCTCTATCACCATATCTTTTTCTTCTTTGCGCAGAGGGATTATCAACATATACGGAACTTGCTGTCAAGGAAAAGAGAATTCGGGGGATTCAGCCAGCTCAGGGGGCCCCAACCATCTCCCACTTGTTCTTTGCAGATGACAGTATCTTCTTCACTCGTGCTACCCAACAAGAAAGTACTGAGCTAAAGCGTATCCTGAAAGATTATGAGAGGGAGTCGGGACAATTAGTTAACTTCCAGAAGTCTGCAGTCTCTTTCAGTCACAATACAAAGCTGCATAGGAAACTGGTGAACAGTGGTATACTGGGGATGATCCTTGTTGAAAAGCACAACAAGTATCTTGGCTTGGCTACAACGACAGGTCGGTCAAAAAAGGAAATGTTTGCAAGGATACTGGAAAGGATCAAGAAAAAGCTAAAAGGATGGAAGGAAAAGACTTTATCTGCAGCAGCCAGAGAGGTGCTAATAAAATCGGTAGCTCAATCTCAACTCACTTACCCCATGTCAGTGTTTAAAGTTCCGGATGGAGTCATCGACGAAGTCCACGGCCTGATTACCAACTTTTGGTGGGGGCAAAGAGGAACTGAAAGACGGGAACATTGGGTGAGGCGAGAGGAGTTAACGATTCCTAAGCTTGGCTCTCGAGACCTTAGGGGTTTTAACAAGGCGCTTCTTGCTAAACAGGTATGGAACTTGTTACAATGACCGGGGACTCTTATTGCTCAGATACTCAAAGCGAAATACCATAAGAGAACGTCCATTCTTGATGCTACAGTTGGTTACAACCCAAGCTTCCTATGGCGAAGCTTGCTGTCGGCACAAGAACTCCTCTGCAGTGGGCTACGGTGGCGAATTGGTGATGGGAAAATAACTAGAATCTGGGGTGATAGATGGGTGCCTTACTCCCCTAACTACTGAGTTTCTTCACCCCTAGTGGGCTTGCCAGTTGATGTCCTTGTATGTGAATTGATTGATGAAGAAACGAGGAGTTGGGATGTGAATATGTTGGCGTGTTGTTTGAGTGCAGACATGGAGGAGGCAGTCCGCCAAATACCTCTCCGTGGACAAGGAGAAAAGGATAAACTTATATGGATCAGCAACAATTCTGGGATTTATACAGTGAAGGATGACTATGCTCTGTGGTACCAACTTTATAGGACAGATGAAGGTCTTTTACCTCATGGTGAAGCCAAAGTTTGGAAGAGATTATGGGGCCTACAAGTCCAGCCAAAAGTCAAGCAATTTTTGTGTAGGTTTGCGCAGGATCTGTTACCCACCGGCGATCATATCAGTACCAAGAGCACGAGATGGGGTGATAAATGCCCTTACTGCGAATTACGGGAGACACAAGTGCACCATTTTGGGGAGTGTGCCTGGAGCATAAGGATATGGAGAGATTCACCTGCAAAATCGTGCTTTGAGTTACGTTCCCAGGGTGGTTGCTACGAGTGGCTGGTTGCGGTCATGGATGCTGTGGACGATTCTATGCTAGAGGAATGGGCGGTACTGTTATGGTTCTTATGGAAAGAGCACAATGCGCACATGTTTAACGGGGTCAAGCTTGATGAGACCGAGATTCCCCAGAGGGCTCATTTCTTCTTGGAAGACTATAAACAACACCAAGAGGTTGAAGAGATCCCACCTTTACAGCCGAGTCCTACGAGCTGGGAGCGACCTGCGGTGGGACACCATTCTGTGACAACAGATGCTGTAGTTTTTCTTGGTGGCGGAGCCGGCCTGGGAGTGGTGATACGCAACAGTGATGGGCGTTTTATCCTGGCGGCTGCAAAACGTATTCGGGGGCAATGGGAACCAGAGGATGCGGAGGCAAGAGCAGCAGAGATGGGGATGCAACTAGCGACTGCTATGCAGGTTGCACATCCGCTTCTAGAGATTGATTGCCTTTCCTTGGTACAAAAGATGAACATGCATAACCCGATTGAAACTGAAACTGGAGTTGTGATTAGGAATGTCGGATCTCAGAGGGGGTTACTGTAGGCATATCAAGAGAGAAGCGAATGTTGTAGCTCATTTGATGGCGCACTCGATGACGCCTTGGGATGAACGTTTGGTATGGGTAGATAGACCTCCAGTTTTTATAGTTGATAAGCTAAAACTGGATGATGTTGCTGTAACCTTTGAGTAATAAAATTCACAGGTTCCCAGTAAAAAAAAAAAGAGTAACTAAACCTACAATACTGATACACCGCTGATTTCATAAGCTAGTTTAGACGGTTTGTTTATCAAGTAAACTTTGTTTTACTTGCCATCGTAGAAAAAAAAAAGGAAAAACCTTCTGAGATTACATTCAAAAGCTCAAAGGATAACCTTTTTTTCTTTTTTACAATTGAGTAATCAAGTTGATTTTCTCTTTTGAACTAAACCATGAACTCTTCCATTATACATACCTAGCAATTTTCCATAGCTAGGAATCGATGTAGCGAAGCAGGTGGTTCTAGGCTGGAACGCCATCCAACGATTAAAAGAGTTGTATGGTATATGGTCACTAACGAACTCTATCTTTCTGATCTTAAAATCGCACGAAAAAACGATAAACTCATTCTCGCGTGGATGCCGATAACATTTTAAGAAGAAGATTTCGGGCTTGTTTGGATGTCGAGCAAGCACGGATACAAATTGCAAATCATCAACTTCAGAACCGCTGTTGCTCTTCATCGTCTCCAGCAACGCTTCGTACACATCGTCCACTTCATGCTCCCTTCTTCCCATTTCCAAACCCTGAAAACATCCCGGTCACTCTGTGGAATCCAGTGACCATGCTCATCATCACTAAGTTTCGGCTCAAGTTGGATTATGTACAGACCACCATCAGAGGACGACAAATGGGAGAACCCAAGTGACGATCCGTAAGAGAACTCCATGAATTCCATTTCATCGATGGTGATGGGACGCATATTCCGGCGGGAAGGATCCGAGCTGCAAATTTCCTGTTGACACTTCCAGTACAACTTCCCATTTGACGATGCTACATCAGTTTGAAGACGAAGATTCTTTCTCCTCGACCATCTTCGAGACTTGGAACAGAACACGTATAGTTAGAAATCAAATAGCGTCATTGAAAGGGCTTCATGCGCAAGCAGAACGCGGAATCGATAGTCGGAAGAGTACACGAATGCTTGTCCATCTCCCATATCCAAACTGGTATTAGAATTACCAATTTCCTCGCAGACCAATTTTACTTCCGTTGTTCGATAACGGCTGTTTATCCTCATAGGCGCCAGAGGAAGGGCGACCCATTGCTCTGTAAACGGATTGCAGAGAAAGAACAATCTGCCCATTTCGAAATAGATCGATGTACCCCAATCCTTAAATCCGCATAGGAGTAAGTCCTTGAAGGAATCCCAAACTATGAATTTGGATCGAAATTCTCCAGGCACGGGGAGGAAGCTCAGCATCGAAGACGAGAGGGGATCGTCGGAGGGAAGAAGCAGAGGTGGTTCTCTGTTTTTGCTCTGGTGGTGAGAGACGAAGCGGCGATTGAAGGAGGGACTGGAGATCATGGAGTTCCACCGCCTGCATACTGGTTTGCAGCGGGAGGCAGATCTAGGGTTTGGGAGGCGAATGAGGATTTCTTCCATGAGGTCGTCGCCCAGTCGGCTGATTGCATGCTCTGGCCCTTTGAATCGGATTCGCAATTTTTTTGTGGGAGGGCGATGGAATTCAGTACTAGTTCCGGCTGCTGCTGCCAATGCATCTCCTCGTACCAGCCGCCGCTTCTTAGCCGGCCTGTAGCTTTCTCCGGCGGACATTGTCACCAATGGAAAGGGAAACCCATATAGCACCGAGATGAGATGCCGGCGAAAGGTGAAGTGAATCAACGAGATAGATGCGTTAAGGATTGAGTACTCTTTTTAGATTTTATCATTGTGGACTGGATGCGGCCGCTCTTTTGCGGTCTCCTAATCGGATTCGGATTTGATTTTCAAACAGTCCTCCTACTTTTTAGCTTTATTTCTTATTCTGGGCCGGCCGGCCCAATTCTGACTCGCATTTTTTTCGGTTACATATACATTTGGGGTAAATTGCAGTCATTGGGTTTACTAAAAACGTTCATATCTAGTTACTAGCATCAGGTCCGGCCCGTTGGCCGGTGATTCACAGTTGTTGAGATGAACTTCTGTAAGCAACCTTCTTGGCTGCTACATCATTAAAACAACAAATTCCAAATAGTTTTTGCCTCAAACACACAAAAACAGGCTATCAGTGTCATAAAGTGATGAATTGCAAGTTGGTTGCATAAACAACATGGATAGATGGAACCCGCAATGGGGGAAAAAGTAGAGGCAGTAAGCTACCATTATCACACAGAAACCCATGCTTTTTCGAATTTCAAATTCCATATTCTTTTGGCAATGACAACCAAAATTGTTTGATTACAGATAAATAAATTTTATTAGCGTGAAGCCCTGCCACCACACCAACTGGAAGATCCTACATACTTGTTCTTACAAACCACCAGGGGAGAGAAAAAAACCCCCTACCAGTCTGAACTCAGAAAAGAAACAGACAAACTAAGAGTACATACTAAGTAGGACATCCCAGCTACATCAAGCACTACAAAGAAGATTTATGTATGGCACCATGAAAATCTTGATCCTTATCCATTCTGAGCCTGTCAAATTGCCTCATCTATCTTCTGGTATGAACTGGAATCTACACTACAAAACTGCCAACAATATGTAGCACACCTCTCTCTTCGCACAGAGGAAATGATTACCGGGAACAATAAGTTGCCCACCCTTGGTGGCACTTCTTTTCCTATCGAACGCATAGTACACCAATTCAGCACTAATTCCCAGTGAGCCAATCCAATTGGGGGAGCTTCCTGCTGCAGGCACATTTTCAAAACCCAATAAAACATAATTACATTCCACAAATAAATGAAACCCGCTTTCCATGCTACCAAGAACAATGCACATAAAGTAGTAACATCCTAATCCCACACCAGGAGTTTATCCTGAGTTTTAAATCTATCAAGAATGAAATGATAAAGACCAATACGTACAATATAAAAGTAAAAAATTCATACGAACCTAACCATTCACAAAAATCCCATAGTCTGCAAATACCACTTCTTGTTCATTTAGTCATGCAGGAACGAATTCCATCAGACTAAGCAGTTGCAAATCTGTATACCACGATAAATTGGTTAATCTCGGCAGGTTAGAAGATCAAGACTTTGTAATTTGAGAAAAAATAATTGGAAAATGAGTCCTACGCCAAACTAAACACGTAATAAGTGCAAGCTGGCAGCAGTTCAAGAATTCTCAATATCAACACAACTTCTCTAGCTACTATAGCATTGGATCTTTTCTTAGTTTACCTTTGCTAGTGGTTTGACACCTTCTGACATTCAGAACTGTTGTTGAACCTCGTATCTGTTCTTTCAGCTTCAAGTAACCTTGCAAGTTCACCTTCCATCAAAAGGATTAGACTCTGTAAAGAAGAGTTCAAATATGTAACAAAAGAAGTTCCCATGTTGAAACCATTGTATTGACAGAGAATAAGCTGCTGACAAAAGTATCAAAGTAACATGAGAAAATAATTCATAAAATCATGGATTAAAAGTAGAGGCCTAACTTGATTACCCTGAAGAAAGTAATAACTCACAGATTGCAACATCACATTGACGGGAAGTTCAATTTCATGCTGTTGAAAATGAACTACTGATGCAATCAACCAACTATTACAAAATTCTAGATGCAGTATTTCTAAAGATAGCACAACAGTTAGGCTCACATATTGATCATGGGTCTGATAGGAAGAAATAGAAGAGCACAGCTTAAGGTAGACAAAGGTTTTAAGAAACAGGATGAGGAACTATTTTTTAAGTAAATAAAGTAGAAATCAGATTTTATGCATTATTGTTCACCCAACCCATCACAGAAATTACATAAATTTGCAGCATGAACTTTTATAACTAATATGGATCATCAATTCTATAATCAAATTGGGAAAACTATCTCAACCATGACTGTATCCGCAAGGCTCTAATAAGAACCAACTATTACAAAATTCTAGCACAAAGGACCCATTAAACAATCAGCAAGAAAATTCATCAAACAATCATAGGAATGGTCTGGATCTATGCTTCAGTGCTTCAGGTTTGTGGGGCTGCAGTTTCCCTTGTGCAGCTCGTCCCTTGCCCATCAATGACCCTTGCTCCTTGGTCCAATTTCTTTTCATTTTTATTTTTAATGATCTAGCGTAATAGTGCTGCAGTAAATGATTTTCCCTCTTTCTACTTATAGTATAGGCTATTTGTCTTGTATTCCCGTTCTCAATAATCTAAATAACTTATATTACCCTTACCATAAGATGTGAGTGTATAAAATCGTATACTGGCATTGAAACTTAACTGACCTCAGTTTTGTATTGATCTTTTGAAAGTGTGAGAGTTGAGAAGAGAAGCTATTAAGCTCGCTAACAACTCTACATGTTGAGTTGAATTGGAGGAAGGAAGCGGTGGAGGGCAAGCGGCGGCGGAGGGACAGGACGACAATGGAACTTCCTGCCCGGTGGAGTACTAATCAACTTCTTGAAGGAATTCTACAAAAAAAAAAAGGATTGAAGGAAGGAAGAAAGAAGCGAAGGCAGAGAAAGGGACAGTCAAGAGGCAACGTCGGGAGATTCCGGGGAGCAGTTGTGATTTTTGGAGAGATGCAGGTTGGATTTTGAGGTTAGCGGCGGTGAGTAATGGGGCGCCGTCAACGACAAGGGAAGGGACAGAGACCTCGTCGGGAAATTGGAAGAGTCAGAGGCGGCGTGCAATGGCATGCCGTCGACAATAGGGGAAGGGACGGAGATCTCGTTCGGGAAATTGGAAGAGAAGCACCGAGGAGGAGAAGGAATACGAAAGGTCGACTGAATGACGAAAAAACCCTTCCATTTTTCGCGGGCTGTTGAGCACGGGCTGACGTGGCAATTCATTTACCATGACATTCCCTTATATTTATGTGTAGACTACAAATATTTAATTAAATTCATGGTCATTGAAATTAATTCAATTGTTCAAGTTTGGTCACTCTCCGTCCAACTCCGTTAACTTTGTATGATGTGGCAGTCAACACTCATAGTTGACCGTTAAATAAGTGACGTGTCAATTAAAAAATAATAAAATAATAAAATTTATATCTTACAATTTCCAACTCATTTTATATCTTAAGTGACGTGTCAATTTATATCTTACAAGTGACGTGATAATTAGCCCGAGTGGAAGTGAGACATCTCTGCCCACCCCTCCCGCTCCCGCAATGATTCCTCGATTCTCCAGCGAGTCTTCGGTTCTCCTCCTCCACCGACACTCTTCTGATCTCCCTCATACAACCCAAAATAATTGGTAGAATCATTTTCCAAAGCCTCCACTCCCCAATTTCAGTCTACCTAAAGAATAAAATTCATCAGAAGCAACTCAATCCGTCGCCGTACCTCCCACTTAGATCTGTCGGATCTCTTACTCGCTGGTCCGACTTCCCATTTGCTAGCCGGTGACGAACCTTCATTGTTCCTTCGATTTCAAAGTCGGGTAAGGAATCGCAACTCTATCTCATCTACAATCTTTCGTGCTTTTTCTTGTTCTTATGAAGTTGCTCCAAATCGATTGATGCATGTAATCCATCGGCGGACATCCCACTCCATTCGCTCAATCGAACGGACCTCCCACTCGCTAGCTCGACTTTCCACTCACTGCCGGTGACGAACCTTTGTTCGATTTCAGGGGTTTCATAAGGAATCTCAACTTCAACTCTATATATTTGAGATAGATTGTAACCCCGGATGCAAAATTTTATATAGAATACCTAAACTACCCTTTACCCTAGTATAAATAAAATAACCAAACTCTAAGCAATTCCTAGTGGCACAGCGGGGAGAGCTCCTAGGGAAAAATGAAAACCCCCATTCTATCGTTTCCCCCTCACACATAGGGATGGAAATGGGGCGGGTTTGCTTAAACCATCCCCGTCCCCGCTATTAAATATCTATAACGATACCCGCCCCATACCCATGCGGGGAAGGTTTTGCAAACTCATTCCCATACCCGTGGGTTTCGGGTACCTATGGGTAATACCCGCCCCGCATATCCGACATTATAATACCTAAAGTTTTACATGTACATTCTCAATTATAACATTAAACGCACCTACTATCATGAAGTTGACCAAAATACTATCATTCTTTATACGATTCAAAGCATCTTATCCTAAACAATCCATTAATCCATAAGATAGAGTACAATATAATGTAATACAAATCATTCTTCTTTGACTATGATACATCTACTAACTAACAAACTAACATAATCTTGTTAATACGATGGGAAAAGTGAAAGAGTAAAGGGAGAGTTGACGAAAAGGAATTATGTTTTGATTTGGGTAGTCACTCAATTGCATTTCTAATATTTATTTTCTTGAGGTACCCTCACTATCATTCATATATTTGTTATTTGTGAAGAAATGTTCTTAGGGGGGCGGGTATGGGGCGGGGAGGCTAAAACCATACCCGCCCCATACCCATCAAACGTTTTTGCGGGTTTTACCCATACCCGCCCCATACCCAGTCATTGCGGGGATTCCCCTCGTTGACTGGGTCGGGGGCGGTCGGATACCCGCTACCATGGATTTTATTGCCATCCCGTCACACAAAAGCAGCACTGTCTCCTAGTTTTCTCGATCTTGAACCGGGAATGGCGATGGTAAACAAATAAAAGAGGGAAAGAGAGATGGAAGTGGAGAGTAGTGGGAGGTAGCAGAACAAAGAACGGAATTAGAGGGGCAACTTTGTTTGCCTTGGGAGTTGGGACGACGACATCAACGAACTTCACCATCATCGCATCGTTGTGTCAAAATTGGGAGTCAGAGGCCCAGCCGAGTAGGAGAGGGAGTCGGTACGACACGAGGAATGACTCGACAAAGCTCATCGACAAGAATGAGCAGATCGACGATGATAACGGAGGGGAGCTGGAATCGTGGGCCGTGGTCATGCGCAAACCATGCAAATCTTCGCCGGATAACTGTGATAGGGACCTACACACTTCTCGCACGTAGATGATAGGGATCAATACCGAGCAGTTTTCTATTGAAGTTGTCAAGTAGTTCTCGGTGACTCGACTTGATTTTGAGGTGCGTGGTTAAAGGTGGCTAGAGTAGTTTTTGTCATCGGTCTAGGCATTTACGTTTATATTATTCATTCTAGTTAACGACTTACGTTTAAGTTATTCCTTACACGCTTCTAAGCTAAGTCATTTTCATCCAGTCATTACTTTAAGTGTGTATAGCATCACGAAGCATCAACAAACTAAGTTTCAAGGCATTCAAGTCTAAGCTTACTTGTGCAAGTTAATAAGTTGGGTCTTCCCATTGTGTGGGAGATCACCAAAATTTTCAAGTATGCAAGCAAGTATGAGTTAATTACATCTCCCCAAGAGTGAGAGATTAAGATAAGCAAGTGTAAGAACTATCAAGTTAATAAGTACGAATAACTAAGAACACGTTTAATCCTTGCTGAGCTAGCTACGCACGCGGTACAGGATCCCCATCGTGTGGGTGTTTTCGCCTTAGATAGGCGCATGATCCCCATTGTATGGGTGTTTCACCTAAGATAGGTGCAAAATCCCCATTGTGTGGGTGTTTTTGCCTCAAATAGGCACAATTTACACGTTCATGCTGCCCATTGTGAGGGTAGTTGTTGACACCTAAAATTAATTTGGCCTGAATTAAATGCCGCATTAATTAGTCTCGGCATTTAATTCGATACCGTGGGTAAAAAACGGTGTCGTTTGGAGTTGAGCGGCGCCGCGGAGAGTTAAAACGGTACCGCGAAACAGAAAAACGGTGCCGCAAGGAAGCTCGACGGTGCCGCAGCATGGGAAACGACACCGCTTAATGAAAAACAAAAGGGGCCGCGCGTGTAGTTGGGTTGGAGAAGGGAGTTTTATAATTAATTATTACTTATTCCTTGTCGGAAGAGGAAAATCGGTACCGCATAGAAAATTAAAACGGTACCGCAAGGGAGCTCAGCGGTACCGCGGCATTGGAAACGGCACCGGACACCGAAAATAAAATAAAGGGCCGCGCGTTAATGAAGGTTGGAGGAGGAGTTTTGATTATTTAATTATTATTTTTACTCCTTGTTGGAAGGGGAAAATCGGTACTGCATGGAGATAAGCGGTATCGGGAAGAGCTAAAGCGGTACCGCGGATTTAAAAACGGTGCCGCGAGAGCCTGGTAAGCGGTACCGATTAATTAAAAAATCATATCGGGCAAGTGACCAAAATTCACCCGGCCCAGCGCCGACTGCGGCGGTTCCATGGATTAATATTTTTTGGCTATATCGGCGGTGTCGTTTAATTCAAAACGGTACCGTGGGTAAGCTCAACGATACCGCGGATTAGCAAACGACAGTGTTTAAATTAAAAACAATGTTGCGAAGGGAAAGGCAAACGGAGCCGTTTTGGGCGCTAATGATGTCGTCGGTTTGACTAGTTATTGGCCGGATTAATTAACTAATATGGTTAATTATTTTTTAGGACGGTGTCGTTTAGTTGGAAACGATGCCGCAAGAGGAAAGAAGCGACATCGCGGATTATAAAACAAAACCGCGAGTAGGCCAAACGATGCCGCAACAGGTAAAACGACAGTGTTAAAATTGAAACAGCGTCGCGAAGCTCAAAAGTTCAACGACATCGCGGGACAAGGAAACGATGTCGTTTAACTAAGAACGACGCCGAGGGGTGAAAGTTCGACGGCGAGTTAACAATAAGGGCTGGTTTAATTAATCAGTATTTTATGAGTATTTTAGACGGTGTCGTTTAATGAAAAGCAATGCCGCGGAAAAGCAAAACGACATCGCGGTAGACTAACAATGTCGTTGGTTAAACCGGGTCGGAGCAGTTGAGTTGGATTATGAAACGACATCGGTTGGGGAAGGGCGATGTCGTGGTATTGGTGAAACGGCATCGTTGCCTGGACAAGGATGTAGGTCGTTTTGCCAATTTTCTGCAAGGCAAGAGCGGTTTCAAGGGCACGTTACTATCACGCAACAGGGAGGAAGTTACCGTTGACAGGAGTGAAGACGTGGGAGACAAAGGCGCGACGGCAGTTACTACGACGGGGAGAGGCGCGAAGTATAAAGATTGGGAAGAGAGAGAAGCTCAGGACGGCAAAATCAAATCACAAACTGCACCTACGCAGATTTATCCTTTTCTCTCTAGTTCGTAGAACTTCTCTGACAAAGACCTCCTTTGCAGAGTCGTAGTAGTTGTAGTCGTAGTTGCGGAGCTCTCCAGAGGAACCTCCATAGGAGTAGAGGTAACGTAACTTAGAACACTCCCGGTTTGGTTTCTCGTTTCTCGTGAACACCCTCGTTCGAACGTAGTTTGGAGAGGTGGTGAACCGAGTAACGGTTGTTTGATTAGAGGTCAAAGGTGCATCGATCAAATCAACGACGCCGATACCGGCGGCGGATATTTGACGATCGTCTTGGTTTCTACTTTAATCGATCAAATCAACGACGCCGATATCGGCGGCGGATATTTGACGATTTTGCTGACTTTGGGTTTTTTGTTTCCTTGAAATCAGAGCGCATTGAACGCGCGAGTTTCGCCAACGAAACAAATTGGCACACCTGGTGGGACCCGTGTGTTCGGATGGCTCCGCGAAGGAAGAATCATGAGGGCGATCTTCCACCAACTTCAGTGGAGGAAGAGCCAATGGTCAATGTAGAGACTGACCAGAGTGGCAGTTCACACGGCGGTTCGAGCAACGACGCCGGAGGGGAAGTGCCAGCAGTGGCGCAAACTGCCAACCAAGGTGAGATAACACGCATGCTTCGCCAAGTCATGGCTGATAACCAACAGGTAAAACTTCACTTAGCCTCTTTGGATGGACGTCTTGATGGTCTTAGTTCTCGGATTGATAGACGTGTTAGCCAATTGGTTGAAGTCGTAGATAAAAACAGAATGGATTTTGAAAGTAACAGACGTGATTTTAATGACTTTAGAGAGTTTTTGAATATACCAGTGCCGCAAACAAGGGCTTTGCCGTTAAGCGGTGAGAATCCGTTACACAACGACACTGGCACCAATAGCTTTCCGGTCAATGGCGGCCGAGATACTCAGCCGAGACAGGGTGTTTCGCCGACACCGGTGGTGAACCCAACAAGTCCGTCGAGAGTAAATACTGGCGAGACCAGCACTGCGGCTAACACTCGTGTTGAGCCGCCACCAGTGCACAATGTGGGTCCACAAAATATTCCGGAGGCCAGACCCTACGTGGCTCCGATAAGCGGTGCTGGTGGTGGAGGAACGATCAACAATGATCATGTTCCGCCACGCGGCTACCCACAAAACGTGCCTCCTCCTCCAAACGGGCTTGGCATGGATCCGGGTGGATTCGTGCCACAAGGAGGGCAACTCGGGGGGCAAGACGTTAATGCGATAGGAGATCAAGTAGCACAGATGCTGGCGGATCAGTTTGGTTTAGGGATTAGACCAGCGATGCCGCCGGTGTATCGAAAACCATATCCGGATTGGGTTGATAGATACTACCCCTTTCCACGTGGTTTTCGCGTGCCTGATTTCATCACCTTCAGCGGGACTGGGGATCAGTCCACCGTCGAGCATGTTGGACGATTCACGGTTCAGTGTGGTGATGTGAGTGATTTCTTGAAGTTGCGTTTGTTTGGCAACTCGTTAACCGGCCCTGCATTCGCATGGTACGTCAACTTGCCATCGAACTCGGTTCAAACTTGGCAGCAAATGGAACAAATGTTCCATGCCCAGTTCTACCGTTCTGAGCCAGAAGTAACAATGGCAGACTTGGCACGAATGCGCCAACCGCCAGGAGAAACAGTGGAACACTTTTTAACAAACTTTAAAAATGCAAGAAATCGCTGTTTTGTGAACTTGACAGAACGCGAGTTTGTTAAACTTGCCCAGGGTGGATTGAATTTTGAACTTCGTAAAAAGTTTCAAGATAGGGAATTCTCCGATCTGTTTCAATTGATGTCCTGCGCTGTTAGATACGAATCTCTTCTTCATGAAGAAGAACATAAGAGAAGTGGTTCTCATGGTTAATATTTCCCTAATTATGAAAATTATGGTGTGAATAACGTCGGCAGTGATGTTGACGAGGTTGAGGTTGATTTGGCCGAGATTGTGCAGGGGAAGCCATATGTGTGTGCTTCTCTAGCCAAGGCCGAAGGGGAACCACAAGGTGGAAAGCCCAATCGTGCTCCAATTCAAACTAGGAAATATTCCTTTGATGTTTCAAAATCAGAATTGATTTTCGACCAACTTTACAAAGATGGTCAAATTAAGTTAATTGGGGGGCATACTATCCCGCCAGCTGAAAAGTTAAAAGGAAAACGCTACTGTAAGTGGCACAACAATGCGTCTCACTCAACTAATATGTGTGTAGTGTTTCGAAACGTGGTGCAGGATGCTATTGAAAAAGGTCGGTTCAAGGTACCGGAGCCGAGGAAGGAGGCCATGATTGTTGACACTGACCCGTTTCCCAATGGTGTGGGCGTCAATATGGTCAACATTGTGGGGGGCAACATTGTCGAAGCTCTTTTGTACCACAAATACGTTGGTTCTCAAAAAATTAGGAGTATGGAAGGGGGACCATGCAACGTCGCAGTTTCAAGCACACAGGTGTTGGGTAAGGCGTGCTTGAACTCGTTGTCCGAGATTGTGAGACCATCAATGCTTGCATTAGGTGGTCCACCAAAATCTGAGTAAGCCACTTCAAGAGAGGGTGACGAAGGCCGAAATTACGGCCTTGCTGGAGGGGTTGCCGATCAACGGCGACGAGTCGAGTAACGAGGTGGGAAAGGAAGCAGTGTTGCCGACATTGTAGAAGAAATCTACCTTGGTGCGAAGGAGGATCAACGTTCAACTTTCATAGTGCCATCTTGCATGAATCTTACAGGTACGAGTTAACTCTGCTTCTGATTGGCTTCAAAGATTGTGTTACGTGTGAATGTCATGAAATATTGCATGTGCATGTTGCAGTCTTGCTAGCTAGACAATTTATTGATTTTTATGTTAGATTGTCCAATAAGTGAAGGATTGAGCTATATTGACACTAACGGCGTTGCAACAACAAAATCACCGCCGTTGGAGTGAAGTTGTGGCTTGTTATGTTATATGGTTTGAGTTTTGGTCAAAGTTGTTTAATATGGTTGGCCAGTGTTTACGATGTTGACGAGATAGCCAAAACATCGACATAGAGTAAAAAGCTTTACCATGTAATTTTCGTTGACAATGGTCACATAAGACGAAAGAAGGAACGAACCATTTATGCTTGTTTTTACCTAAGCTAACAAGCGAGATTGTTTGTGGCATGGCTGTTGTATTCTCTTTTAGCAACAACTTTGTTGTGGCTTGGAGGAAAGAAAAGAGCATATTCTCGGCCAAAAAAAAAATGAAAAAAAAAAACTGTTATTTTGGTAGAATAACTTTGCGGCAGGGGAGAGGTTTGCTGCTGTGAAACGACGTTGTTTAAACAAAAAGAAAAGGGAGACAAGACACTGCCGTTTGGCCAAAGCAGCTCCGCTGGATAGTGGGGTGTTGGCAACCTGTTTGCGTGTTGATAATAATTGTCCACAAATTAAAAAAAAAAAACAGTGTCATTTGAGGGTTTAAAAGCCACGTTGATAGTTAAAAAAAAATGGCAGGAGAAAAACAAGGATGCTTTTAGATTAACAGCTTTGCGGTGGAGGTAAACAGCTTTGTTTTATATTATAGATTCAACACCGCTGGCCTAGACTGACGAAACTCGGCCAATATAGTTAATATATAAGAAAAAAAAAGCAAACAAATACAGCGCGGATGAAAAAAAAAATGATGAAAAAATTTCAGTGCTGCGGCTGTGGCGGGCAAACAGACAGCCCTTATAAAAAAAAACCATTAAAGGTTGCGAATTTGCCGTATGGATAAATCCACAGCAACTTAGTTTCAAAATAGCGTTGCGGCCTCGGTGGGAGTTTGGACTCGGAAAACGACAACGTTTTGGCGGTCCGCAGTGTTGCTAAAGGAGGATGAGAAACAGTGCTGTTGAGAGGGAAGGGAAAATCGGAGCTGTTTGGGAACACTGTCGGCACCGAACTGTTAAGGCCAACTATGACAAAAGCCAAGTCTGTTGGTTTTATTTTATAAATAAAAAGTATATTATAATAACTAACATATCTTTTTGAGCCAAGACAGCGGTGTTGCGATGGGCCGCAGTGTTGCGAGAGTAGCAAAACGCCGCGATTTGGTTATTCGCGAAGCCCCGACAGTGTTGTTGATTTATTTTTTTTTCTTTCCTCCTTCTGGCTCAGCAATGTTGCGAGTTTGTGGAAGGGAACTGAAACGCACGTCGTTTTCTCCAAACAATATTGCGAGCCAACTTCAGGGCATTATGGATCTTGTCTGGTAGCTTGCTTCAGCGTTGTGGAAAGAAAAGAAATATAAGTTGGCCATATAAAGTAGTGGAATAATAGTAAAAGAGAGCCACTGATTTGGACGAGCTAGAATTCTATAGGAGATCAATTTCATTCATTAGGCCAACTTGGTGTTAACTGAAATTTGTCATAGCAATATTGCGGATATGGGTTCTCCTTGACGAGCTGGTGAGTTTCGTGCTTGGCAAATATTTTAGGTTATATAATTTGTGTCAACAATTTGGTTCATAATTCTTATAAACCAAATTGCGGTGGGCATTTGTTGACACCTAAAATTAATTTGGCCTGAATTAAATGCCGCATTAATTAGTCTCGGCATTTAATTCGATACCGTGGGTAAAAAACGGTGTCGTTTGGAGTTGAGCGGCGCCGCGGAGAGTTAAAACGGTACCGCGAAACAGAAAAACGGTGCCGCTAGGAAGCTCGACGGTGCCGCAGCATGGGAAACGACACCGCTTAATGAAAAACAAAAGGGGCCGCGCGTGTAGTTGGGTTGGAGAAGGGAGTTTTATAATTAATTATTACTTATTCCTTGTCGGAAGAGGAAAATCGGTACCGCATGGAAAATTAAAACGGTACCGCAAGGGCGCTCAGCGGTACCGCGGCATTGGAAACGGCACCGGACACCGAAAATAAAATAAAGGGCCGCGCGTTAATGAAGGTTGGAGGAGGAGTTTTGATTATTTAATTATTATTTTTACTCCTAGTTGGAAGGGGAAAATCGGTACCGCATGGAGATAAGCGGTATCGCGGAGAGCTAAAGCGGTATCGCGGATTTAAAAACGGTGCCGCGAGAGCCTGGTAAGCGGTACCGATTAATTAAAAAATCATATCGGGCAAGTGACCAAAATTCACCCGGCCCAGCGCCGACTGCGGCGGTTCCATGGATTAATATTTTTTGGCTATATCGGCGGTGTCGTTTAATTCAAAACGGTACCGCGGGTAAGCTCAACGATACCGCGGATTGGCAAACGACAGTGTTTAAATTAAAAACAATGTCGCGAAGGGAAAGGCAAACGGAGCCGTTTTGGGCGCTAATGATGTCGTCGGTTTGACTAGTTATTGGTCGGATTAATTAACTAATATGGTTAATTATTTTTTAGGACGGTGTCGTTTAGTTGGAAACGATGCCGCAAGAGGAAAGAAGCGACATCGCGAATTATAAAACAAAACCGCGAGTAGGCCAAACGATGCCGCAACAGGTAAAACGACAGTGTTAAAATTGAAACAGCGTCGCGAAGCTCAAAAGTTCAACGACATCGCGGGACAAGGAAACGATGTCGTTTAACTAAGAACGACGCCGAGGGGTGAAAGTTCGACAGCGAGTTAACAATAAGGGCTGGTTTAATTAATCAGTATTTTATGAGTATTTTAGACGGTGTCGTTTAATGAAAAGCGATGCCTCGGAAAAGCAAAACGACATCGCGGTAGACTAACAATGTCGTTGGTTAAACCGGGTCGGAGCAGTTGAGTTGGATTATGAAACGGCATCGGTTGGGGAAGGGCGATGTCGTGGTATTGGTGAAACGGCATCGTTACCTGGACAAGGATGTAGGTCGTTTTGCCAAGTTTCTGCAAGGCAAGAGCGGTTTCAAGGGCACGTGACTATCACGCAACAGGGAGGAAGTTACCTGCACGGTTGACAGGAGTGAAGACGTGGGAGACAAAGGCGCGAAGGCAGTTACTACGACGGGGAGAGGCGCGAAGTATAAAGATTGGGAAGAGAGAGAAGCTCAGGATGGCAAAATCAAATCACAAACTGCACCTACGCAGATTTATCTTTTTCTCTCTAGTTCGTAGAACTTCTCTGACAAAGACCTCCTTTGCAGAGTCGTAGTAGTTGTAGTCGTAGTTGCGGAGCTCTCCAGAGGAACCTCCATAGGAGTAGAGGTAACGTAACTTAGAACCTCCATAGGAGTAGAGGTAACGTAACTTAGAACACTCCCGGTTTGGTTTCTCGTTTCTCGTGAACACCCTCGTTCGAACGTAGTTTGGAGAGGTGGTGAACCGAGTAACGGTTGTTTGATTAGAGGTCAAAGGTGCATCGATCAAATCAACGACGCCGATACCGGCGGCGGATATTTGACGATCGTCTTGGTTTCTACTTTAATCGATCAAATCAACGACGCCGATATCGGCGGAGGATATTTGACGATTTTGCTGACTTTGGGTTTTTTGTTTCCTTGAAATCAGAGCGCATTGAACGCGCGAGTTTCGCCAACGAAACAGTAGTCATGTTAGGATATGTTATGTCAAGTTTTACCGGACGGTTGCGCTAGCTAAGTGGAGGACGGGGCTCCATTTAAGATAAAATACGAAAACACTTATAAAGTAAACAAGAACTGTAAGCTCAATAACTCCTACTAATGTACCTCATAATGTACCTAAAGCATCATATGTGCATGTTGTATGTTTGTGTATGATAACGAAATTAGTACTAGGACTGACCCCATCGCCCGCATTCAGGAATTGTAGAAGCTCCAGAGCATGCTAGAAGTTCGCAGATCGTGACAAGGATCAATGACCCTAGAGGACTCCACTACGAAGTTTCCAATCTCGTGTATTAGTAGGGCACGAGACTTGATGCACATTTGTTAAAGATGTTTATGATTTTTTCTTATGCAAATTTCAAGAAGTTGTTATTTGAATTTCAACATATTTATTATGGATATTTAAATAAAGTTTCCCGCTAATTTTCCTAGACTGTTTGGTTCTTATTTTTCTTAATGGTTTTATCAAGAGCATTTTGGTAATAGTAGTACCCGAGCGGGTTAGGGTGTTACATAGATAGTGATGTTTATAAAAAAATGTGAGATAGATAGTGATTAAGGGATAGGCTTATTATAGCACACCAAACAACCAAACGCGACATTGGACAAATAATCAAACTGTTAATGAGATGATCTTTTGAGCTATTAAATGGGCGGTTCTATTGTACTAACGAGTTGTAGATGTACACAAAAAAAGTTGAAACTGCCACCCGAATTCCCTCAAGAATCGCTCTACCAGATCCATGGGCCACCTCCATCTCTCACACTCATCGAATCAAGGTTTGAAAATCGTCACAAAATTTCACAGCAAGAAAAGAACCACAAAACCAGAGGGAAGGAGCTCCAAGCCGCTGCCTCAATAGGGCACCAACCTAAAATGAAATCACCAGGGGAGGCTGACAGGAGCAGGGAAGGCCACAAACAGAGCAAGAAAGCTGTGGAGGTGGAGATTAGCCTCCAAAGAACGATTGATTTTGGTGCGGCACTTGGTACAAAGTCGATCAAGCCTGAAAATGCGAATAAGGCCCAGGTATCCAGTAGCAATGCTGAACCTAGGTATGAAAAGACGGCAATGGCCGTTGACAAGCATTGATTTCCTCCTTTGAGGCTGAACAGGTTGACTTTTCATACTTTCCTATGATTAAAGTCTTTGCATGAAATTGTAGGGGTGCGAAACACCCAAAGTTTCATTCGACTATGGAGTACTATAAGAGTATTCATTCACCTAACGTGGTGTGCATTACAAAACCTAGAATAAGTGGTAAGGATGCCATAGACGTTATCAAATCTCTAGGCTTTGATTCGTGGGAAGTATCTGATGCGGTTGGCTATAGTGGAGGGATCTGGGTATTGTGAGATAGCAAGCAGCTGCACATGGAGAGAGTTGATGTGCATAAGCAGTTCCTCCACCTCAGATGCTCGATTGATGTGAAGGATATTGGCCTCATTACTGCTGTCTACGCTAGCCCTAATGAATTTGAAAGGGGTGAGCTGTGGAGGCAACTCAGAAGATTTGAACGAAGAGTCAAGGAACCATGGCTTTTGACAAAGGACTTCAACTCGATTACAAGACCAGTTGACAAACAAGGTGGTGCTCCATTTAGATTTGCCAAAGCTAGAGCTTTCAACAAGTTCATTGATGAGTGTCACCTTCTTGACCTCGGGTTTAAAGGACCCCAGTTTACTTGGTTCACGAAGAAGTCGAAGATCAGAGAGAGACTCGATAAGAGCCTATGTAACCAAAGATGGAACCAACAGTACCCTCAGTCCAAAGTCTTCCATTTGATGAAACTCAAGTCAGGCCAATTATGACCTGCAACACCACCATTCCAGAGAAGAACAAATTGGTGAGACGTTTTCATTTCCTTGCCCCATGGCTGGCTCATGAAGAGTTATTTCCTTATGTATCCTCTATTTGGCGTAAAGATAATGCCTTTCCCTCTGCCTTGCGAGATCTATCAAAGAATCTGAAAGAATGGAATAAGACTGTTTTTGGTAATATCTTCCAAAGGAAGAAGAAGTTCACCAACAAGCTCCAAAGACTGGAGATCCTGAATGAACGAGCTGCAAAAAGAAATTCTCTTGCTTTGGAGTAGACTGTCAGGGAGAAACTTGAAAACACCCTGTGGCAGGAGGAATTACTATGGGTGCAGAAGTCACGAGCCAATTGGATTTTCCATGGTGATAGGAACACAAGATTCTTTCACCAGAGCACCATGAGTAGAAGAAAGAGGAACAAGATCCTTGCTTTGATGGATGATGAGGGGAACTGGGTTACAAATCCGGAAGACCTGCAAGCCATGGCTAGAGACCAATTCATCAAACTCTACACGAGAGTTGAAAGACATGAGTTACCAGAGATTGCTGCTGACTTTCCCCCCATTGACCCTCACAGTGCTAACAGCTTAAGCAGGATTCCTACCATGGAGGAGATAAGAGCCACAGTGATGGGAATGAATGGCTTGAAGGCTCCTGGGAAGGATGGCTTCCAAGCCATCTTCTTCCAGAAGTGTTGGGAAGTGATTAAAGATGACTTCTGCCTCTTCATCACCAACTGCTTCAGGAATCCCAGCAACATTGAAGCCATCAGTGAAACCTTACTAACCCTTATCCCTAAGATTGAAGCTCCTACTTCAATGAACCATTTTCGTCCCATTAGTTTATGTAATGTTGGGTATAAAGTGAATGAAAAAGGATGGAAACCTATTAGACTGTCTATGTGTGTGTGTGTGGGGGGGGGGGGGGGGTTTCCTGCTCTTTCTCACTTATTTTTTGTCGATGACCTTGTGTTGTTCTCTGAATCTAGTACCTTACAAGCTGAAGTCATCCTCAATTGCACGAATGAGTTCTGCAATGCCTCGGGAGAAATGCTTAGTAAGAAGAAATATCTGTCTTTTTCTCTAAGAATACTAGGGATGTGGAACGGAGTAATATTTGTAGTAGGCTAGGCATACAGGCTACTTGTGATCTAGGTAGGTACTTAGGTGTGTCTGTCTTACATGAAAGATTAAATCGTAACACTTACCGGTATATCCTTGACAAAATCGACCAAAAACTCTCGCATTGGAAAGCTAGAACTCTTACCCTTGAAGGGCGAGCCACCCTTGTTGTTTCTGTCCTGAACTTCATCCCCTCCTATGCTATGCAGACCTCTGTTCTCCCATAATAAGTTTGTGATGCTATTGACTGTAGGATTAGAGGGTTTGTTTGGGGAAGCTTTTCATGGAGAAGGAATGTCCACCTGGTGAATTGGGATTGTATTTGTAAACTTAAAAACCAAGGAGGTCTCGGCCTTAGGTCTACTAGAAGTTTAAACATGACCTACATGATTAAGCTAGCCTGACAGATTCTGAATAACGAGAATGATCTTTGGGTGCAGTTTTTACAAGGGAAGTATTTTCACCACAAAGAAGGGAAGATTGCAGCAATGAAGAAGAGCAATCATTCTAACCTCTGGAAAGCAATTGTGAAAGCTATGACCTTGATGAAGTAAGCAACGATATGGAGTGTGAGAGATGGTGAAACTACAGGGTTCTGGACTCATCCATGGCTGGAGAAAGGACTGATACTTGAAGAGTTTTCCACAAGAACTCCAACTGACTCAGAACGACTGACCTCTGTTGCGGACTGGACTGATGATTCAGGTGAGTGGGACTGGAGAAAACTTAGGTCATACTTGCCTGATGAAATTCTGCTGCATATTGCAGGAAGGGATAGCCCAAAACCAGGACTCGGGGAGGACACAACGCTATGGGGAGAAGAGAAGGATGACCGATTCCGATTGAAGTCTGCTTACGATCTTGCTGCAGGGAACAATGAAAGGGACGGGGAGAAGGATTGGAAGGAGCTGTGGAAATGGAAAGGCCCCAGTCGGGTCAAGTTCTTCTTGTGGCTTGCATCACACAACATGCTGCTTACCAACAAGGAAAGAGAAAGACGCAAAATCTCAAGTAACGGGAACTGTGATCATTGCAGTGGGGTAGAGGAGACTGTTGAACATATACTCCGCAATTGTGCGAAGACAACAGGAGTCTGGAATCACTTCAGCAACATGCTCAAAGAGAAGGGTGTGAATGTTGATTTCCAGTGCTGGCTCTCAAGGAATCTACAGGCTGAGAAGACTGGAACAAAGTTCGGACTTATCTGCTGGATGCTGTGGAAAGAAAGAAATGAGGTTGTTATGGAAGGGAAGCTTTTTTATGAGATTGGAACTATTCACAGGATCAATACCTGATTCCGAATTAACAACCAGGCCAATGAAAATGACAAGCGGAGCACTCTATCAACACAAAGAGACCGCAACACTCAACATATAGGTTGGCTGCCTCCGTGTGAAGGATGGATCCAAGTACAAACAGACGGCTCGGTGGATACCTCTATAGGGAAGGCAACGACAGGAGGTTTGTTGCGTGATCATCTTGGAAGGTGCAAATGAGCCTTCGCCAGCAATCTGGGAGTCTGCTCAATTACACGTGCTGAACTAAAGGGAGTGGCTGAAGGTCTCGATCTTGCCTGGCAGAAGAGGTGTAGGAAGGTTGAACTGAACCTGGACTCCTCTACTGCAGTGGCTCTCATCCAGAATAGGAAGGACACCAATCATATTTATGGCTTGTTAGTCAAGCATATTGCCAGCATTTTGGATAGAGAGTGGGATGTTAGGATCTCACATGTCTATAGAGAAAGTAATTGTGCAACCGATTTTTTGACAAATAGGGGTCACTTGTTTCCTTTTGGCACACATCTATTCGATGAGTGTGACCCGAACCTTTTGTACTGGCTCTACTATGATACCATGGAGACAACCATGGATCGTGATATTCCTAATATGAGTTAGACGCCCTTGGCGTCTGTTTTCTACCAAAAAAAAAAAGGAACCACATCAGACAACATTTTACTCCATCCCTTAAAACCAATAATTCCATAAGAAATAATGGAGCAACAAAACCCGCGTAGTGTTTGCCCGAAGGCTAATAATAACATTTCCATTTTAAGTGAAATCAACACAGCCAATCCTGCCACCATTTGAGCGAACCCTATCAAATCTAACAAGTACTCCCCCATTCATGCATGAGCAAACCTGTGCTTGTCGTAGAGTATTCCTCGCTCCCGTCACTTGCTTGGTCCGTACTTTCTCGTCAATGTACAGTGGTAGCAATGTAGATGCAACAAGCTATTCCTGACCATGGCAATTTGTTCACTCGGATTTGACATAAAAAATCTCATTGGGAATTTAGGGCTGAAAATTTGTCTGTCATGTCCCGTTCCTAAAGGGTCAGCTTGCATAACTGACCCGTCCCGTCCGTCTCTATTCCCTTCTTGTCAGCTACTAAAAGCAAGCCTTAACTATTCAGAGGTCATTCCCAAAACAATCAGTTTATCAGTTCCAAAAATCAAAACCCAGAAAGCCAATATCAGTTTACAGACAATCTAGACCGATGATAGAAAAACCCAGATGAGAAATCGCAAAATGACATATGGAGGTGTGAGATTGTGAGGGATGGAGATTGTGAGGGATGGAGGAACAATAATCGTGGTGTTAATGATGTGGAGGAAGTTCGCTTGTTGGGGAGATCAGGTAGAAGAAGAGGAACAATGATACATTTTCCTAGTGAACACAAAAAGGAAAGGCAGCATTCCCAATTCCCATCCATCCTTCTGTACAAAAAAGAACACAATCCTCAGTACCAACCACAAACCTCTGACAGGAAATCCATATCACAAGTACTAGTACTGTGACCGGCCCGTTGGCCGGTTGATGGCTTTTCTGGTGAATTCAGTAGGTCTCTTTTCTATTAAGGATTAGTAGGAGGTAAGTCTTAAGTGGATTTTGATTGGCCATGGAGGGTGATTTTTAAGAATGTTCATTGTGGACAACGCCTCTTCCATCTCTCACGCTTCTTGTTCATCTTTCCTAAGATTACCCAAGTATACAATTACCCAATTCGAATTCTACTACATCGTCCCAGATTTGTAGTAAGAGAAACTTATTCAGCTCATACACTAGACATTGATCCAAACTAAAGAGAACTCTTTAGATCCATAGACAGAAGTTAATGCGCCCCTATCCCCCAACCCTAAACAGTATCCCATTGCAGCGCACTTCATTCTGGAAGCGAAGAAACTACATCTCTACAGCGATAATTTCACGCTAAATGACTTAAAGGGTCGTTTGGCTAAGGAATTCTAATGGATCAATCTGACACAATTGTCTCGTTTTGAGTCAATTGTGTTAGATTGATCCGTTTGGCAGCAGAAAATTTGGATGAAGCAATTTGACCTAGGGAATTCTTAATTGACTCATTTTGAGCCAATTACAATTGTCTGGGTGGGGGCAGGTAATCTGAATTGACTCGTTTTAAATGACTCGTTTTGTAAAATGAAACAATTGGTCAAATTGTCTCGTTTTACAATTGATCCATCCAAAAGAATCAAAAGCCTGAATGACAAGAAACCCTAATTCGTTAGCCAGCTGACAGTGTAATCAACGGAAATGGGAGAAAATAATAAGAAGAAGCAAAGAGACGGACTGAATCGAAAACGTTGCGAGCAAACGTTGGAGCGAATTGCAGAGCAAAATTACGCACAGATTAGGAGCAGAACAAGGTACCTTCTATAGAGAAATGAGCTGAAATGATGAGTTGATGGAGAGCCCAGAAGAAGGAGACTGGCGGAGGCCACGGCGGCGGTGTCTGGTGGAGCTGCTCCGAACGTAGCAGAGCTGACCAACTTCCAAAAGGTCTGGGATTCAGATTGAAGATCCCCTTCTGTTACTGAATCGTGATTTTGCTCCCCTGACCTAGCCCTGGATTTACGATTGATAAGGTCCCTTTCTGTCGATGAGAAAGAATGAAGAAGTCGCCCTCGCCGAGAATCGGTGGACGAGGCCTGGGATGGACGCCGGAGGCAGTCGTCGAATCGGTGATTTCAGGGGAGGGCTTTTTTTAGTCGATGAGAAGCGAGGGCGACGGGACACGGGGTCTGAATTCTGAAATCGAAGGTGGGTTCCGGGTAGGGGTGTGCAATGTTCCGGTCCGTATCGGACCACACCGGATCAAACGGTTGTTAAGACCGGACCGGACTAGACCGAGTAAAATGCGGTCCGGTCTTTGGTCCTCGTGAATTTTATTATTACTGAAGAAATGATGGTCCGAGCTCATATTTGGACCGGATCGAACCGGACCAAATGCAAGAACGGTCCGGTCCTTGGTCCTAACATGTCTTTCATTAATGGACCGCAGTTCTCATGAGTTTGGTCTGGTCCGGACCGAACCGTTGCACACCCCTAGTTCCGGGTATCAGGGTCTTTGGGTATTTTAGGGTCAGAGACCAGTTTGACCCGTCAATCTTTCATCTACATTCTACACATAATATAATACACCGAAGGGAAAAACGGGAGCCCCATTTCATATTTTCTGCAACGAGAGTGAAAGTAGGAAGGAAATTTTGGTCTTCGCAATTACTTTTTTTTATTCATTAAAAAGACACGTAGTGGGATTCGAACCATTACCATTTTAAGAAAAAGTAAGGATCATAACCAATCACACTAAATACATTTGTTGTATCTTTTTAAATGAAAAACATATAATAGTAGGGAGGAAAAAACCATTTCCCCATTTCAAATTCCCTGCTCAAGGAGCATTTGTAGGAATGATAGAGTAGGGAGTGTAAATTTTTTCCTCTTTCCTCTGTGGAACCGGCCAACTTATCGTACACATGCGGATTTAAACGGGTTCAGGAGTGTCAATTTTTTTTCATTAAGCCCTTTTATTTCTCCGTGGTGATAAAATATATATAAAAGGCAAAAACAATACTTCTTTTTATTGTAAAAAATAAAAAATTTAACAATTAACTAATGCATGGTATCTAATGGGCTAACCGCTAACCATAAAATAAAAGAGTTGAATTGGCTTGACCTACACGAGATTTGGCCATCAAGTAAAACAAATGAACATCATTGGTTTGACATTCTAAAACAAGCTATTTTCTATGGCATAATATATATTATGCTATTATTTTATATCTTAGTAGCTAAAATATAATGTATTTTAAAGTTATTCAATAGTTCAACCTCGACCAACCCAATTAGTCCAATTTTTATCATTTTAAATATATATTATATAATTATTTGATATCATAATGATCAAATTATAGTGTATTTTATAGGGAATCGTTTGGTATTTGTTAGTAAAAAACTAAACAGAAAGATCTATTTGGTTATTTTAAACATTAAAACGATCCTAACATTTTCAGTTCTTTTTGAATTTCTATGGTTTTATTCCCAAATAAGTGATGTGCAAATGGAAAATTGCAGTCATTTCTTTTCTTTCACTATTTTTTATTTTCAAATAGAAAGTTTAAAAGTAAAGAATAATTAGAATTTGGCATGGGTCGGTCAAACAGGCTGCATTTCTAGTTTTGGTCTGTTTTGATCAAGTCTAATTTATAATCACATGGTTCCCTGATACCCGATAAAAATCTCAATCCAAACCAGTTTGGCAGGTGAGTCCGTGTTTACCACCATTTTCTAGAGATACAACAACGACGGTTCCTATCCCAAATCGTGTTGTTCGTTCTTGATTTCCTTAGATTTTATCATGGCCTGAAAAAAAAAAAAACAGAAAGCACAATGACGAGAAGGTGAAAGTTTTATAAACCAAATTAATCGGCAAACGGGCCGAGAAAAAGCTAGCAACGATTGTGAGATGCTCATTTCCCGAAAACCGACGGGAT
Source organism: Linum trigynum (assembly GCA_964030455.1). Taxonomy (NCBI): domain Eukaryota; kingdom Viridiplantae; phylum Streptophyta; class Magnoliopsida; order Malpighiales; family Linaceae; genus Linum; species Linum trigynum. The sequence goes on along the minus strand of OZ034815.1, from coordinate 12,266,745 downwards.
AGGCGATTTTTTATTCGATTTTCTGGAATTCGGTTTCTATAAAACTTACTCCACCTCATCATATTACCAGAAACAATATTGTTTCACAAGGTAACAGGTACTTGATTTTGGTTCATAAGGCCGATTTTTGATTTGTTGCATCATTAATGTCTCTTTCCTGCTAAAATTCACTATTTTTATAACGTGTTTCCCAAAAAAACTATACAACAATAAGCTATACACCCCATTACATTATCAAATTTTATACCTCACCTTTCTCTGGCTAACTGGCCGGGTCACACGCTAGTTTTGATGATATGGGACATGAACTTGTCATATCATTTGCTGAGGGTCTTACAAGAACAAAATAAAATAGGTTTATCTTTTTTCATATAATCTCTCAAATGTTTGAATTGGACCGCAATGGAGTCCTCTAAACAAACATAATCTTCCTTTGAGAAGTGGTCAACTTATAATTGTTCAAGTTATCTAGAATCTCTTTAAAAAAAGGTTCTATAAAGAATAGTGTTTCTTGTGTTGATTGAGTCAACCTAACATACAACCAATCTTTGTTGATCATGATTCCTCAACACAGATGGATGCAACTTAACTCCAAAACGGCAAAATCCCTTTTCCTCTTCCCTGTACCGCCAAACCATTACCCGCCAAAAGGCAACCTCCACCAAAACCTCAAGAACCCAAAACTGTGTGTGGACTAATGGCGGGTTTGGTTTTCTTCTTCCCTTCTCACAATCCCAAAACTTTCCACATTTCCCAAAAAAACCCAGATGTCATTTCTCAGAACTTCCCTCTTTTTCATACTCTTACTCCCCTCAATTGCTCCACTCTGTTCTTCAGCTATCACTCTGAAGCAGCAAAACGCAACTTCTCCTTGCCCTTTCAACTTCAACCCAATCAAAACCCTGATCGCGGAAATAAATCCCACCAACAGAACGACTCAATGCCGAGTCCTCTCCAACGGAATCCTCCTCCTGCGCTCCCGATTCCTCCGCTCCACCGGCAAATTCCTCCCACCGCCTGCCGTCATCCAAGCCTGCCGGCGATCTTACCAGAACTGGATCGGGAAAACCCATTTCCGCGGCTTGAATATCGAATCGGATTGCGGGCGGGATATGGAGGCGGCTTTCGGGTCGTGCGGAAACATCACGACCCGGATCCAGTTTGAAACCCGGTTCCCAAAGTCGGAGCTCCGGGAATTGGAATCCTTTTGCAACGATTCACTGGAGAATCGGTTCCCCTGCCGCGGCTGCGCCCACAAATTCACCACTCTTGCTGAATTGCACTTCCCTCCTGGTGGCCATTGTGCGAGGAATTACATGCTGATGTATGTCTCGGCTTTCCTGACGAATCACGGCCCGGGTCACGCCTCGACGGTCAAGTGCTTCTTCAGGTTGAGGCAGAGCAACCCTGTCGCGGCGGCGATCCCATCTCAGAATAGTCGAGGAAGACGACGTTGGATGGTCGCTTTTGCGATTTTCGGCTATGTCTTAGGTGCATTGGCCGTGGTGATGATGGCGGTGTCGGTGACATGGGTGGTTCGCAGGAAATGTAGATGCAGTGAAGTGAAGAGTACTGTTGTGAGAGTTGTTGATGAGCAGAATGAGAGCTGCGAGACGAGCATCGATCTGGGATCTGAGTCGCGAAGGCGCAACATTACGAAGTTCAGTCTAAGTGAAATTAGGGAGGCGACGATGAATTTCTCTAGGGAGAACATAATCGGTCAAGGATGCTATGGAAATGTGTACCGAGGAACGTTGCAGGATGGCACTGGAGTTGCGGTCAAGAGGTTTAAGAATAGTTCGAGGTCATCCTTCGGGGATGAGACTTTTGCCCACGAGGTTAGTACGCCCGAGAAAAATTTTCACTTTTATATTTGATCAACTTTCATCGAGTTTATTGGAGTTTTGATCTCTTACAAAGGTTGAGATAATTGCAAGTGTCAAGCACGTAAATCTCCTTGCTCTGAGAGGGTACTGTGTGACAAGGGCCGGCCAGAAAAGTAAGCAGAGAATCATCGTCAGCGACTTGATGCGGAATGGGAGCGTACATGATCATCTCTTCCTTCCCGGGGGAGAAAAATGTTTGCTTCCCTGGCCAATTCGCCTCAAAATAGCATTGGGAACGGCTCGCGGATTGGCCTACTTACACTACGGGGTCCATCCAGCAATCATCCACCGCGACATCAAGGCTAGCAACATTCTACTGGACGAGTTGTTCGAGCCCAAGCTGGCCGATTTCGGGCTGGCAAGGTTCGACGACTCGCAAGGGAGGACGCATTTGAGCACGGGGGCGGCTGGAACGCTAGGCTACGTGGCCCCGGAATACGCCCTGTATGGAAGACTGACCGAGAAGAGCGATGTGTACAGCTTCGGTGTTGTGTTGCTCGAGCTGTTGAGCGGGCACAAGGCTTACGAGCTAGTTGATGACGACGATGAGGAGGCAGGGGAAGTGAGGCTGTTGGGGGAGTGGGCTTGGAGATTGGTACAACAACAAGAGGGGGATGCGATTGAAGTTGTCGAGAAGGGCTTGTCGGGATCTTGGCCTGGTCCGATGATGGAGAGGTTTGTTCACCTTGCTGTGATCTGCGCACATCCTGTGGAGCAGGCGAGGCCAACAATGGAGCAAGTGGTGAAGATTTTGGAGAAGTTCTGTGATGGTGAAGAGTACGACTTGGCTTGTACTCATGCAGCTGAGAGCAGCAGTGATTCATACACAAGGTGTGATGAGATTAGTTCAGATAGGGACCCCAAATGAAGAAGGTGTCTTGAACTCTGCAGTTTCGAGCGTCTCGATTTATGTTGCTTGTTGTTGATCTCTTGCCAGGAGCCCCAAAGTGTAAAAATGGACGGGGGAAATATTCAGTTCATGTCTTGAACAAGATCAAAGCAACAAGTGTGAATCAGACGGAAACACCATCCAATGATCAAGAATTAGCAAAGAACTCTAATTTTCTCGGCCTAGCCTGCTTGAGATGACGATCTCTTTCTTTCATAGCCTGTTAACTATTTAGCATTTTAAGAAGGAAAACTTATAATACAACGTCTCTGAATCCTTAGCAAACACAACCTTTCCTCCACCTCCAAACTCTTAAGGCATTCACATTAGTCAGATGGAATCAAATAATCAGGTTCATCAAGTTCCAGTTCAAAGTGGAATTATACACCATCATAGGGCAACATATGACACCAACAAACTAAAAAATCAAATGAATCATTCATTGAATTCCACATCATAAATAGTTGTTGAAATTTATCAAAAGTATGTAGCACTTATTGAGAGAGTTTAAATGGATTTTCTACTCTGAACCAAATCATTGTAGCTTCCGTTATACATACCCAGCAAATTCTGATAGCTAGGAATTGGTGTAGAGAAGCAAATGGTTCTAGACTGGAAAACCTTCCAACGACCAAAAGCACCATATGTCATTTGGTCGGCGACAAGCTCTAACTTTTCCGTCCTGAAATTGCACGAATGAACAGATGTCATAAACTCATCACGGTAGCATTCTAAGAACAAAACTTCCGGCTTCTCTGGATGCTGAGCGAGCAGAGATGCAACTTCCAAGCCACCGACTTCGGGACCACTGTTACGTTTTAGCGTCTCCAACCGCGTTTCATAACATGTCGTCCATGTCCAACTGCCTTCTTCCCACCTCCGAATTGTCAAGTCATTCGAGTCGTGGCACGTAGATACGTACAGTGCACCATGTGAGGTTGAGAAATGATCAAGACCATCACTTCTCCGAAAGAAGTAGATATCATCATCAACCGTGGTTGGACATACATTTAGGCAGAAGGGATCAAACCTTACTAAGGTTGCTTCGTTAGTTTTGCGAATAATCCAATACTCCTTCCCGTTCAAAGACACTGTAAGAGAATGCGGACAAGGATCCTTTCTCCTCGACCATTTACGGGACTCGGAACAGAACACTTGTAGTTCTGAACAATATCCCATCTCTGAATACGCTTCCTGTCGAACCAGAACGCGGAATTGATAGTCGGAATAGATAAACACTTGGCCATCACCCAGATCCAAGGTACTATTAGCCTTAGGGGCTTCTTGACAGACCAATTTCGCTTCCGTTGTTTCACACGACCTGCTCTTCGTTTCAAGCGCTAAAGGAAGGGCGACCCATTGCTTTGTGAACGGATTTGCAAATCAAGAACAGCCTGCCCAGTTCGGGATCGGTGTCCCACTGCCGCCCATTAAATCCACATAGAAGTAGTAAGTCCTTGAAGGAATCCCAAACTGTGAATTTGGATGTAATTTCTCCAGGCACGGGGAGGAAGCTCAGGATCGATGACAGGGGGTGGTCGTCGGAGGGAAAGAGCAGAGGCGGTTTGCCTCCGGTTTCGTTCTTGCTCCGGTGGTGGGAGACGAAACGGCGATTGAAGGTGGGATTGGAGATCATGGAGCTCCACCGCTTGCATATCGGTCTGCATCGGTAGGAGAATTTAGGGTTTGGGAGACGAATAAGAATCTCCTCGAGGAGATCGTCTCCCAGTTTGCTGATGGGATTGTCTGCAATTTTTGGACCCATTATCGCCGGTGACTAGGAGGAACTGGAACGAAGGGGCAAATCTACCTGCGAGATCATTTTGCATTTTTATAATGTCCACGAGATCATTCTCTGCCGTCTTCACCTTCTCGCATTCGATTGGGGATATAAGGGGTGGTTTAAAAGTTGTTATTGAGTCAATTCATATATTTATGAGAATAAGTCTTTTTTTTTTTACTTATATTGAACTAGAATACATGTATTAACTTTTTGGAGGTCCCATCACATTCACTCATAATTGAGTAATTATCGATCTCTATTTTTTGTTGAGATTCTTCACAATCACTCAAAATTAACTTTTGTGGCTTTACAACAAATCACAATCTAAGCCTCCAAACAAGATATTTCCCTAATACATCAATTGATTAAAAAAAATTGATAATACATCAAATGATAATACACTAATTGACTCAATATATCAATTTGAAGAATCATAACTTCCAAACAAACCCTAAGTAATGGTGGAGTGGAAGTTTGGTTTGCGGATTGCCGGTAATCCACAAATCGTATATATTGTGAGTAACCATACCCACAATTTGTGAATAGTGGGTTAGGTGTGGGTAGCAAAATATTGTTTTTGCTGATTAGCGGTTAACCACTATTTATAGCGATTAACCCACAAAACCCACAATAACCACAACTAAGTATATTTATTTGTTAATAATATTTGTAATTTATAATATTAAAGTATGTGAAAAGTAGAATGCTACAAATTAAAGTAGGCTCCAAAATCAAATATATACTTATTTTATAAAACAAAACCAAGTCAATACACCTTGTTCGTATAAGATACTTTTATTAAATAAGAATTGTCCGCGTGGTATATGTTTATTTTATAACAAAGCAAAGCCAATAAATGTGGTTTGTAGTTTATTTAACAATTTATTAACTTTCTTTTTATGTAGGTTTTTGTTTTTGTGTAAGAAGACGCTAATTTCGCAACTCGGGAATTCCACCTAAAAAATTCGAATAAAAAAGCAATGGAGTCATGCCGCTGATAAAGATGCTATGTATATATAGATTAGGTCCCCTCCAACCCATACTCGTTATCAATCCGCATTTTCTAAAGAAAGTGAAGTGACCTGTAAGCGAGTGAAGTGAACCGAGAAGAGGGAGGTTGACTACTTAGGAGGTTCCGAATACCGGGTCTTCGCTCGTTCCATGTCTTGGAGTTCTTTACTTAGTTTTAACACAATACTGTGGGGCGGGTTGTGAGTAGCATAATTCTATATTTGTGGGTGTGGTTACCCGCAAAATGTGGGGCGGGTACAACACCCACCCCAATTTCCACCCCTAGTTCTAAGTGCTTACTATTACATTCGTTCTCCGCTCATGGATACGGATTTGGAACCCAATCTCGTCATGGATCGAAGTAGTGGGTTGGACGGTCTACCTAGTACAATTTAACTGGGTAGGCCCACCAAGATGTGTTGCAGGCCTGTAGCCTGCAGGGGAACACCAGATATATGGAACCATGCCGCAATGCACCATGCCTACAAGGTAGTAAGTGGAGGTGGGGGTCGGTGGGTTTTCTCAAAATCAAGCAAAATTCAAATAGAAATTCTTGATTAATTTTGAATGGATTTTCTCGAGATTCGGTTCTATAAGGCACGACTTCGATCGAATAATTGATACCTCCTTCACATTAGCATAGAGCTCCTCTTCACTTTTTCATTTTCATGACTTCTCTACATTCTCTTTTTAATATGGTTACAGATTTTTTTTTGTTAGAGGCTCCAAATATTATTCTGTTCATATCTGGAACACGATCAAATCGTAAACCAGATTGAATCTATATATAATTTGATTCGCTTTACACGATAAAATTAATTAACTTTTTGGATGTATGACGTTTATTCACGAAGGTATGTGGCTATGCAAACATTTACATCCGTGAGTCAGGTATCATTTGCCTCCCAATTATTTTAACAAAAAAAAAGCATATCTCTCTTTTAGCGAGGGTTTTGAGTGCGGTGGAAACCCTAGGGTTTTCCGAGAAGGATAAAGCAAACTTTGACCTATTTTGCTGAAAGTAAGAAGAATATTCTCGTTGTGTTACGATCTACAGGTCAGAAACCTCACGACGCTCGTTAGCGAGACTGTGGAGAGGACTACCACAAGAAAAACCAGAGTGGAATGATTGCTGAAAGAAGACGTGCCGGTCAAGTCTTCTTTTTTTTGGGTAGAAGTCTTCTTTTGATTACAGTGTCCCTGAACAGAAAAACCGAATGGCGGCTTCGCTGGAATGTGATGAGATACCAGTGGAGGAGGAATCCACAAAAGACAACCTCAATCCAACAGACAAGATTGAGGAACAACTACACAAGGTCACGTTCGAGGAAGATGATGAGGAGGAACCTCTTGAGGTTGAAGATGGTGATGTCGACGTAGTACGAATGGAAGCGGTGAGACATCTAGGGCTTATTGGTCGCCTGGTGTCAGACAAACAACCAAATATTAAGTCGATGAAGATAGCATTATCAAAAGCTTGGGGACTGAAGAAGACTTACCATATCATAGATCTGCATAACAATCTGTTTGCCTTTCAGTTTTTGGACTTTGATGATTGAAACAAAATCTGCTATGGAGGGTCGTGGCACTATGAGAAATGCTTCATATTCTTTAAAGCCAGCTGGATGATTCATAAGCCAATCCTAGCTGATCTGCATGAAATAGACATATGGATACAACTTAGAGGCTTTCCAGCGGAACTACGGACCCAATCAATGGCGAAGAAAATTGCAAAGCGATTCGGGGAGCTAATGTTCTTTGTGATAGCGTTGAGAAGATGTGGGAAGACTACATGAGAGTTAGGGTTCATATGTCAATAAATAACCCACTCATGAAGAATATTGGTGGGAAGCTGATGGAATATCAAATCAAGTATGAAAAGCTACCACTCTTTTGCCACTCTTGTGGCAGGATTGGCCAAATTGAAAGTGAAATGTCCTCAACCATCATAGTTGGGGATTGATCCGTTTGGTTTGACCTAAGAGCAGCACCTCCAGTCCCACGTAACTAGCTCTCTTCAGGGGCAAGAAAAGTAGATGCAGACATTTGGAGGCAGCTAAAACAGAAGTTCGAAATTGAAAGCACGGGATCAAATCAAGGGATAGAAAAATCATGCGAAATAGAGACAAAACGCATGGATGCTGAACCTAAGATACAAGATGAAGAGAAGGAAGGAGCTAAGGCGACTGAAGGACAAGATGAAGGGCAACATATCTTGATAGAGAAAGTCTATAGGGCTGAGGATAATGCCCTGGAAAAGATACCCATTGAGCAGGGCACTGGTAGGAATGACCAAGGGAGACTAACTGAAACACAACAAAAAGCACCATCAGAATCAATATACCATAAAAGAAGTATGGGAGCAGTCCAGAGACTTATTATGGAGAAGAATGCCGAAACAGAACACCGGAAGCCGAGGGGAAAAAGTTGGTGGAGACAGGAACAAGCATAACGAAGAGAGGGAGGAGCATCACAAATAACTCATCAAAAGAGGAACTGAACATCCTAACCCGGTCGGGTACTACTTTTACTAAAATTCCCTTGATAAATTAAATACTCAAATCTTAAATTGCAGCGGGAAAATTTTTCATAAATAAAATATTGAAAACACACACTCGTAGCTCAGAGCCAAGCCCGAACACGTGGGCAAATTAAACTCAAACTTTAAATCTCAATCTGATCTCCAGTCTATACTCATAATCATAATAGTAAATAACTAATAATCTCTAACGTTGATGTTACTAACAACCTTGACGAAACATCCGTTGTGACGCTTATACTGCCCTCCTCTAGCTGTCTGCCCTCGAACTCGATGCTCACTAACTGCTCCTCTAGCTCTTCAAACTGGTGAGTGAGATGGGGTCAGTCTACGCCCATATGTTTTAACATCTGATTAATACTTGATCACTTTACTTAACTGAGTGGAAGTTGTTTTATACTTCCACAATTAAAAAGCTTAACTCTTAAAACTGTATGGGAGTTACTGTTACTCCATTCTTAAATCTCAAAGCTTGACTTAAATCCTTTGACTGACACGGGGATCCCTTACTAGCTAGTCCGGTTGCCAACTCATACGTATGAGAAGCCATCCAGGCTTTCCTTAAACTTAAACTTAGTTAGGGAAGTCGTATCGATTCATCCCCCTAACATCTTAAGCTTATCGTGGTGGCTCTTCACCACGATTCTCAAGAGCATAACTGCTGCTCATCTTAAAAGTCTCAAGAGCATAACTGCTGCTCTGTCTCAAAGATCTTAAGAGCATAACTGGTGCTCTATCTGAAAATCTCAAATGGCAACGGACAGGCGCTAGTAACTAAAAACACTTAAAACGACTTCACCTTCTTGTAGGTGAGTTGCTTCTTAAAAAGAACTTGTTTCTTATACTTTAACAATAACTTATACTCAACGATTTAAGGTAAATAGCACAAAATCACCTCAAATCACCTCAAATAGCACAAAATCACCTCAATCATAGATCAAGCAAAGCACAAATAATCAATCAATAAACATAATCAAGCAATGGTAACCAATTCGCTAAAATACTTAAAATCATAATACTTAAAAGAATATGTAAGGCGTAGAATTTACCCCATTTACACTAACCTCTAATCCGTTGAAACCAACTCTTAATCTGCTCTAAAATTTCCATACTTGCTCCAATTAAATTCTCCTCGTTCACACGATTCCATAGGCGCTGACGATTCCTCGTTCGGACGTCAATTGATCGAGTTATGACCAAAATAAATATTCTGTGAGCTTTAAAGTTCCAGGTACCGAAATTTCAATTTTTCCAGTCAACATAGTTGACCACGACCCTGCTGTAAAATTACCGAAATGATCCACAAACTTTTTGAATTGTCCGTAGCGGTACCTGAACTTGACAGATTTTCATCCAAACTTTCGATGCTCGTTTCTCCCTCGTCTGACGTCAGAATCCGATTTCGTCACGCGGTGATGACCCTGGGATTGCCCTTTACGAGACGATACCCACCACTTGACGAATGGTCAAAGTCGGCAACGCTGGGGCCGTCGACGGAGCTCTAAAACGTCGGAGGATACGCTGTCGTCAATGGTGGCGTGGAGGTTTGGCATTCGGGTAGGGACTTCCGGCGACCTGAGCAGTTACCGTCATCTGCTGCTGGTGAGGTGAAGACGTGGAGTTTTGGCGCATGGTGCCGGAGGAAAGACGAAGGCGTCGGTGGTTCCTTTCCACAGCTGGCCGCGCTGCTGCTTCTCTATCTCTCTTCGGGCCAACAAAATAATGGCGGTGGTAAAGCTAGGGTAGCGGCGGTGTCACAGCAAGGTGAAGGCTAGGGTTAGGGAAAAAGGGTTTCTCGGTTTGGAAGCTCGAACTGGGGAATTAATCAGGGCCGAGCGGTTCCTTTCCTTTTTTTAATAATAATAATAATAATAATAATAATAATAATATAGTAGTTATTATTATTATTATTCATAATCCGCAGTTGCAACCCTTCGTACGTAACCGTTAACCCAACCGTTCCCGTATTTTGGTAGAACCTGAACCCAAAGTCGGAGTGTTACATTTCCTCTACCCTTATAAAAATTTCATCCCCGAAATTTGATCGGGCTCATCCTTCCATACTCCTCATTCTCGTGCTTCTTTGGCTCAAGATTTCACTCTTGCTATATGAACTTCAATGATGTGCCCTTACCTTGCCTTGAATAGCTTACTATAGTTCTTCTTTGTACTCTTGACCATAACAGGTATTCTCATCTAGCTCGGTAGCATCGAATAGGTTTGAGTAACTCATTGCTCTTTTCAAAATTTTCCAACTTGGGCCCAGTACTTGATGTTGAACCTATCGAAGTCGAGGTATCACATTTCCTCCCCACTTATAGAAATTTCGCCCTCGAAATTTGTCCACTGTGATTACCCTAAGCATCGCTTGTGGTAATCCTTTTCACTTCTCGGATTTTAATTGCCTTTAACTTATACGACATGACCTAAAATCCTTCTCTCCATTCCCTGCAACTTCAATGTTGTTGTGGCTTCTTAACCCCTCACATTACCTCAGTTTCACCTTGTACATATATAGGAACGATAACTATCCATTGTTTGGTATACGAGACGTTAATGCTCCTCTTGAACCCCAGGGTTACATATGGTGGCTTATCCTCTATCCCATTAGATGGTAAAATTCCTTTAACGAAACTCTCGTCCGGAGTTGACCTCATAGGTCACCTAGGTCCTTGTATCTCCTAACTCTGCATCTCTTACTTTCTTCCTCAATGCCTCGTCTTATCCCTTAACCATAATTTGAATGGTCACCGCCTCGTTACTTGCTGTTTGGTGTTGGAACCTCATACTACTGTTTCTACTTCCTGTATGCATTAGAGGCATCCTTTGCGTCTTTCTCTAGCTTGCGATCAACTTTATTAATCCTTTCCAGAATCATGACCTTCAATTTTGCGTACTTGCTCACTCCTGGCACCTAACTTAACACTTCCTTATCATCGTTTACTTGGGAGTTCTCGTACAATCTCTTCTATTGTTCTTTGACCTTGCCTGAAATTTCTCGTACAGTTTCCCCGTCCAAGAAATTTTCAATCGAGAGATCGCCACATTTCATCCTCATAGGTGGTATTGCTTTCACTTTAGGGTATCCTAGCAGGTTCGCTAAACTCATATCCATCTTACTTCTTTACTCGTGACTCCTCTTACCGATGTTTCTCGCTAGTTCTATATGTCCCTCATCCTCGATGTAGTCATCTTGGTGCCCATACTCTCTTCTCACTTATGTACCTTGACCGATAAGGTTTTCCCTTCGACCGTTCTGGACCACCACACTTCTACTTTAAAGTTGACCATTGAGCTTCTCATATCCATCTTACTTCTTTACTCGTGACTCCTCTTACCGATGTTTCTCGCTAGTTCTATATGTCCCTCATCCTCGATGTAGTCATCTTGGTGCCCATACTCTCTTCTCACTTATGTACCTTGACCGATAAGGTTTTCCCTTCGACCGTTCTGGACCACCACACTTCTACTTTAAAGTTGACCATTGAGCTTCTCAGTTCTTGATGGGCTTCCTATGGTCCAACTTATTCTCCACTGGCAATCACCTTAACGCCTCCTTGTTGACCTTCGTATTCTTTCGCCGGCTCTTCCTACTATCTTTCTCCTTGAATTTGTTGTTTTATCAACTACCACCCTTTTCACCATAACTTTCATTATAGCCTTGTGGTTTCCTCCTTACTTCCACAACTCCTTCATCGATGCTTGGTACTAGCTTTGATCTACTCAATTTAGTAGCTCCTCGCCATACCTCAGAGCCAACATTTCCACTAGAAACTTTCTCTAGGTAGACTTGACAGATGACACCCACGACTTCTACTCACGATGGTGCTTGACCACGTCCCAACTATCTTCTTTCACGCATTCATTGTCCGGTCGACAACCACCTTTTTTATTTTATTTCCTATAGCGTCCTATGTTGTTCTCCCTGCTTCTTTACTTTTACTACTCTTCCGTTGTTTCTTTGTACTATATTTGGTCACCAAACTCCGTTGAATCTTCTCGTTATTGTTAGGGTTAAAGCTTCCAATAGAGGATTTCCTTGGGTAGGTTTTAACATACCTCATTCACGTCATTTGTCTCAACCGATGCTTGTACATAGCCTTAATCTCTTATTCATGGCTCTTAGTGGCTTAACTAAATATCACTAATTTATCCTTAACTGGCCTTCTTTTATGGATGACATCCTACTATGTCGTACTCGCTCAGAGTGGGGCACCTTGGGTAAGGTAACTTAATGATTTCCTCCTTCTTAGTAATGCTTTTCCTCGTCGTACTCCACTATGCATTTTCTTGAACACGAGTCGCCTACACATATTCTCAATCCTTCATCGGAACTTCCATGTGTTTCCTCGAATTCTCTGCCATTCACTAGAACATTTATTGAACATTCCACTTACTTGTCTATACTCGGTTGGCTTAATGACTTACTCTATAGCTAGTTCCAAGACCTCAGCTCTTAGCCCTCTAGTTCCAACTTAGTAGAGAGGTTCCTCCTTCTGCCACCCCTCATGTACCCTAGGAGGTTAGGTGTTCCCTCTATTTAAGAGAGGACAACCCCATAACAGATCATCGTGAACTCTTGCATACCCCTTCCAACGGTCCCAACATCCTCTTGACCTTTTGTGATCTGGGTAGTTTGTAGGGTCTCTACTATCCTCCTAACTCGGTGTTATCTTGGTATCCAACTCACGCACTTCTGAGAAGTGGTTCTCTATTTGTACTGCCATCTACTAGCTAACTGTTATTCTCTCCCACATTCCATGTTTTTTCTTATGTATTGACTTCCCACTGTCTTCTACCAGGCATGCTTTAGACTTTGGTAGCACTTTCCTCCACGTCTCGTCCAATGGTGGTCGTACTTAGACCATAACTTGCCCTCTACATCATTTATCTCGTTGCTTGTATTGTTCCTTCTAAAGCGTTTTCATCGGCCTAACTTCCCAGGGTTATGTACCCTCTTCTATAGATGAAGTAGTTTATCTACAAGGGTTCCCTCATCATCATATGTAAATGACCATGCCTCCTCTCCTCCTCAATCTATTGACTTCTTGACATCCTTTCAGACCCCCTCTAATCTACTTACTTCCTCATTTACTTCATTTACACTACACTAGCTTCTCTTGAAGTCTAATCTTTTCACTGCTCCCTGTCACTATGTTGTAATAGCGTGGACCACTAAAACTAGTTGAGGGACTTCTCGTGGTACCTCTTCATTTCTTGGCTCGTTGCTTCCTCGCCACTGCTTAGGGTCAAGGACCCTGAAATCCTCCCATCATTATAGCTACTGACATCTAGTGACTGCAGCTCTTTCTTCGGAGACTCATAGTTCTCCTCCTTGTATATCTTAACCTATTAGATCGCTTGTTAGTGGCTAAATAGAAAAATCCTCGTAGTGCTCCTTTAACTCCTTTGGTTCCTCGTACATATACCACGGGATAGAACTTCACGATTGGCGTACCCTTTTATGAGGACTAACGTTATTTATCTTAATATGATTAGAGTAGACTAGAGATTATATAAACTCTTAAAAGAAGATCCTTGACTCATTTTTTCTTTCCTTTAAAATAAAAAACCTTTAAAAATGAGACCGATATTCCTGTATTTCTTGGAAACCCAAAAACAGAGGAAGACCGGCTCTGATACCAAAATGAAACATCCTAACCCAGCTGGGTACTACTTTTACTAAAATTCCCTTGATAAATTAAATACTCAAATCTTAAATTGCAGCGGGAAATTTTTTCATAAATAAAATACTGAAAACACACACTCGTAGCTCAGAGCCAAGCCCGAACACGTGGGCAAATTAAACTCAAACTTTAAATCTCAACCTAATCTCCAGTCTATACTCATAATCATAATAGTAAATAACTAATAATCTCTAACGTTGATGTTACTAACAACCTTGAGGAAACATCCGTTGTGACGCTTATACTGCCCTCCTCTAGCTGTCTGCCCTCGAACACGATGCTCACTAACTGCTCCTCTAGATCTTCAAACTGGTGAGTGAGATGGGGTCAGTCTACGCCCTTGCGTTTTAACATCTGATTGATACTTGATCACTTTACTTAACTGAGTGGAAGTTGTTTTGTACTTCCTCTATCAAAAAACTTAACTCTTAAAATTGTATGGGAGTTACTGTTACTCCATTCTTAAATCTCAAAGCTTGACTTAAATCCTTTCACTGACATGGGGATCCCTCACTAACTAGTCTGGTTGCCAACTCATACGTATGAGAAGCCATCCAGGCTTTTCTTAAACTTAAACTTAGTTAGGGAAGTCGTATCGATTCATCCCCCTAACATCTTAAACTTATCGTGGTGGCTCTTCACCACGATTCTCAAGAGCATAACTGCTGCTCATCTTAAAAGTCTCAAGAGCATAACTGCTGCTCTGTCTCAAAGATCTCAAGAGCATAACTGCTGCTCTATCTGAAAATCTCAAATGGCAACGGACTGGCGCTAGTAACTAAAAACACTTAAAACGACTTCACCTTCTTGTAGGTGAGTTGCTTCTTAAAAAGAACTTGTTTCTTATACTTTAACAATAACTTATACTCAACGATTTAAGGTAAATAGCACAAAATCACCTCAAATCACCTCAAATAGCACAAAATCACCTCAATCATAGCTCAAGCAAAGCACAAATAATCAATCAATAAACATAATCAAGCAACGGTAACCAATTCGCTAAAATACTTAAAATCATAATACTTAAAAGAATACGTAAGGCGTAGAATTTACCCCCTTTACACTAACCTCTAATCCGTTGAAACCAACTCTTAATCTGCTCTAAAATTTCCATACTTGCTCCAATTAAATTCTCCTCGTTCACACGATTCCATAGGCACTATGATTCCTCGTTCGGACGTCAATTGATCGAGTTATGACCAAAATAAATATTCTGTGAGCTTAAAAGTTCCAGGTACCAAAATTTTAATTTTTCCAGTCAACATAGTTGACCACGACCCTACTGTAAAATTACCGAAATGATCCACAAACTTTTTGAATTGTCCGTAGCGGTACCTGAACTTGACATATTTTCATCCAAACTTTCGATGCTCGTTTCTCCCTCGTCTGACGTCAGAATCCGATTTCGTCACGCGGTGATGATCCTGGGATTGCCCTCTACGAGACGATACACACCACTTGACGAATGGTCAAAGTCGGGGCCGTCGACGGAGCTCTAAAACGTCGGAGGATACGCTGTCGTCAATGGTGGCGTGGAGGTTTGGCATTCGGGGTAGGGACTTCCGGCGTCCCGAGCAGTTACCTTCATCTGCTGCTGGTGAGGTGAAGACGTGGAGTTTTGGCCCATGGTGCCGGAGGAAAGACGAAGGCGTCGGTGGTTCTTTTCCACAGCTGGCCGCGCTGCTGCTTCTCTATCTCTCTTCGGGCCAACAAAATAATGGCGGTGGTAAAGTTAGGGTAGCGGTGGTGTCACAGCAAGGTGAAGGTTAGGGTTAGGGAAAAAGGGTTTCTCGGTTTGGAAGCTCGAACTGGGGAATTAATCAGGGCCGAGCGGTTCCTTCCCTTTTTTAATAATAATAATAATAGTAATAATAATAATATTAACAATATAGTAGTTATTATTATTATTATTATTATTATTATATTCATAATCCGCGGTTGCAACCCTTCGTACGTAACCGTTAACCCAACCGTTCCCGTATTTTGGTCGAACCTGAACCCAAAGTCGGGGTGTTACGTGAACATTGAGGATAAGGGCGAGATCACTAGTCTAAACAAGGAGGAACATATGCTGTCAAAGAAGGCTAGGACCCTGCACTTTTCAAAAGATATAGAAATGGAAAATGGTGGTGGCAAAGCAAACACGGATGGCGAAGAGGCGGACCCTGCAAAGAAGCAGGGCCGCCCAACCCAATGAGTGTTTTAAGCTACAACTGTTGTGGGCTGGGGAACCCCACGACAGTGAAGAGAGTAGCTTAGTTATTCAGAAGGAAGGATCCCAACTTTAATTTCTTGATGGAAACAAAGAAACAGGAACATGAATGGGAGCAGGTTATGATTGATTTGTGCTGGACAAGGGGAAAAGGTATCGGTTCTAAACGTAAAGCAGGTGGATTGCTGTTGATGTGGAAGGAAGGCATGAAGGTGACGGTTAAAAACCAGACGAGATATTATATAGATGTCCTGGTGGAGGAGGAAAATGCAGCAAAGAACTGGACATTGACGGGCATCTATGGATGACCGGATCAAGGTAAAAAGAGTAAGACCTGGGAACTAATGAGATACCTACACAGACAAGTGGATCTACCATGGCTCCTATGTGGGGATTTTAATCAGGTACTGGGTTGTGAAGAAAAGAATGGTGCCAGACCACCTGATGTACACCACATGGAGGAGTTCAGGGAAGCATTAGACCCATGCAATCTTGATGATTTGGATACTTTGGTAACATCTTCACGTGGGATAATGGAAGAGAGGAGAAGGTTTTTTGGAGGAGAGACTGGATATAGCTGTGGCAAACACGAAATGGAAAGAACTGTTCAAGTATGCGCAGGTTTACCATTTGGACAGATGGGTTTCGATCCATCTCCCTATTAGTATAGAATTGTACTCTCAATAAGAGAAACCGAAGTGGGGTTGGAAATTCAGGTTCGAGGCTTACTGGCCAAAACATGAGGATTGTTCTCAGGTAATAGCTGGGGAATGGAATAAAAATCAGGGCAAAAGCATGGAGGAAAGGATCAAAGCTTGTGAGCTCACACTCCTTAAATTGAGCAAAGAAACTTTTGGCAACATAAGACGAAGAATTAGAAAGACGGAGAGAGCGCTGCAAGCTATCTCGAAGAGAAAAAAGAACAAAGCAGTAGTTATTCAAGTAAGGGTCCTGGAATGGGAACTTAGCAAACTATATTACCAAGAGGAACTTATGTGGAAACAACGATCTCGCTTAGATTGGCTTAAAGAGGGAGACAAAATACAAAGTTTTTCCATCGAAAGGCCACTGATCGTCAAAAGCAAAACATGATAAAAAAGATACAAGGTTTAGATGGAAAAAACTTATGAGGGTCAAGAGGAGGTAACAAGAACTATGTTGGAATACTACAAGACCCTATTTAAAGCGGGACCAGTTCCTAGTGGTCATGAGGTGGTGGATGCAGTAAGGAGGAAAGTCACACCTGAGATGAATGCAAATATGCTAAAGCCTTATGAAGCGGATGAAGTCTGGAGAGTCCTCAAATACATGGCTCCATTGAAAGCAATAGAGCCTGATGGGATACCTACCCTCTTTTTCCAGAAGAATTGGGCAACTATGGACCAAAAATCACAACAAAGTTACAATCTTATCTTGAAAATGGACATGTGCCAGAGAGTCTTAATCAAACATTACTGACTCTTATTCCGAAGACCAAGTCTCCCAAAAATCCAATGGAGTTTTTGCCAATTAGCCTCTGTTAGGTGCTATACAAAATCCTCTCTAAAGTACTAGCTAATCGCGCGAAGGGCATCCTGAAAGAGGTCATTACAAAAAACCAAAGCGCTTTTGTTCCATGGAGGCTCATAACAGACAATGTTATGGTGGCGTTTGAATGCTTCAACGCTATGAAAAAAAGAAACACTGGTAAGAAAGGTTTTGTCGCTACCAAACTTGATATGGCTAAACATACGACAAAGTGAAGTTGATTTTTCTAGAGAGAATGATGCTAAAGCTTGGATTTGATACTCGTTGGGTCAATCTGATTATGCAGTGCGTGACAACAATCTCTTATTCAATTCTTGTTAATGGTCATCGCTCTGAAATCATTTACCCTACACGAGGTATGAGACAGGGCGACCCCATCTCCCCATATCTCTTTCTCTTATGTGCTGAAGGATTATCAGCATTGACTAACAAGGCTGTGGAGGAGGGGAAATTGAAGGGAATTCAAGTGAGCTATAATGGACCGATAATTTCACATCTCTTCTTTGCAAACGACAACATATTCTTCTTTAAAAATAAGAAAGATCAATGAGAAGTTATGAAGAGGATACTAAGCTAATACAAAGAGGAATCATGTCAGCAGGTTAGCCTCCCAAGTCTGAGCTTTCATTTAGTGGAAATGTCAAAGAGGAAGAAAGATGGCTAATTTCTTGGGAATAAAGCAAGTCCAGCATCATGACAAGTACCTAGGCCTACCTACGACAATTGGTAGGTCGAAGAAAGCTGTGTTCACCCAACTTATTGATCGAGTCTGAAAGAAGGTAAAAATATGGAAGAGCAAAATACTATCTAATGCTTCCAAAGAAGTGCTAATAAATGCAATAGCCCAAGCTCAAAGTACCTATTCCATGTCCGTGTTCCTAATCATTCAGGAACTATAACTACTTATGGTAGGCTTCTGGTGGGGGCAAAAGAAAGAAGAAAGAAGGATTCATTGGATGAGCTGGGAGAGACTAAGCCAGCCGAAAAGTGAAGGAGGAATGAGATTAAGGGACATCCATGGTTTCAATCTAGCCCTCTTAGGGCGGCAAATATGGAACATAATCAAGAACCCTCACTCACTGGTGGTCAGAGTACTTAAAGCAAAATATTTCTCAAATTATGACATCCTGGAAGCTGAAATGGGGCATAATCCGAGCTATATTTGGCGAAGTATTATGGCAGCACAACCTCTCATGAAAGAAGGAATAAGGTGGAGAATCGATAATGGAGATCAAGTGCGAGTTTGGTGGGACAAATGGGTGCCTACCAGCCCTAATTTTAAGATTGAATCCCCAGTTTCATCATTGGGACTACATGCTAAGGTCTTTGATTTAATCGAGCAGATTGATAGGTGTTGGAAAAGCAATGTTTTGCAATCTATTTTCCACCCTAAGGATCGAGCACAAATTAACCAGATCCCAATCCCAAGAAGCCAGGGGCCACATGTGCGTGCATGGGGGTGGGACAAGCTTGGTAGGTACTCGGCGAAATCTGGGTATCATGTGTGGAGTAGGAAGAATCTGGCAGAGGAGGGAAGAGGTATGTCCCTGTGGACTGGAAGCGAATGTGGCATTACCACCAAAGGTTTGTATTTTTCTTTGGCGATGGGGTAGCAATATCCTCCCTACAAGTGGGAATCTCACTAGAAGAGTAAGGGATGCTTGTGACAAATGTCGTTCTGTGGGCTGTGTGAAACTCAAGAGCATATCCTTAGAGACTATGATTGGGCAGGGAGGATTTGGAGGCCGAGATCACTTGGAACCCTATTCTCAGATGGAGAGGAGAAATCTAGTGAAGAATGGCTATGCGGTTTGATTGAGAAAGTATTAGACTAGGAGCTTTGCTCGATGGTTATGGCTCTTTGGTTTATGTGGAAGGAACGCAACAACCACTTGTTCAATAACCCTAAACTAGAAGAAAGTGAAGTAATTTCTAGATTGGAGATTTACTTGGAAGAATATCGAACTTGTATGCAGAGTGGAGATCCAAGTGCGAGGTCCCGTCAAGATGCAAGGTGCCAGAACGAGGTATGCTGAAAGTGAATGTCAATGCGGCTAAAGTAAAAGAAGGAGGGACTGGATTGGGTTTGGTTTCAAGAGATGAGGAAGGGAGGTTTGTCCTGGCGGCAGTGAAGAGGACGAGAGTAGATTGGGAGCCAGAGCTAGCAAAAACTCAGGCATTCCGATGGGCTCTCAGGCTAATCAATGTGCATGCGAGGATGCCAACCCTTATGGAATTGGATTGCCAATCGCTAATTCAAAATTTGGATAGGGAGGAAGAGACTGAAACGGAGCTGGGGGTAGTAGTAAAGGAGATTCGAGAATAGAGGTCGGAGAGAGGGGAGATTCAGTGGCGATTTTGGGGAAGAGGAGGAAATGGAGATGCCCACGAAATGGTCAGGGCGAAATGCAGATGGGAAGAAACATAAATGTGAGTAGATAGGCCTCCCGTTTTCATTCCAACTTACCGATCTTGAAATTGAAAGAAAAGATAAGCTTCGTGATAGACCGTTAATTGCATATGTTTTTACCCCCATTCTTGAGTCGTTCGAGATGTTGATTCTCGTGTTTTAGGCCAATTTCACGCTAGGTTGTTCTTGTTTGTGATATTTCG
The DNA here is from genome assembly GCA_964030455.1 of Linum trigynum. NCBI lineage: Eukaryota > Viridiplantae > Streptophyta > Magnoliopsida > Malpighiales > Linaceae > Linum > Linum trigynum. Next base: position 12,246,598 of record OZ034815.1, on the reverse strand, counting down.
GTTCCTAGTACGTGAATGAGGTTTGGGAGCGAGTTTGGGGTCGATTGGACGAAGATCGAACGTGCGGTGAGACGCCGAGGAAGCCACACGGGCACTCATAAAACCCACACGGCCATGTAAGGAACCAATGTGTTCATGTGGGATTTTGCGAGGCTTCACACGGGGCATACTGGAGATTCCACACGGCCGTGTGTCCCTGGCCGTGTAGGCAGCCTGAAGTCCATTTATTCGAAACACCGCGTTTCGACACTCACACGGGCAGCTGGGGAAGCCACATGGCCGTGTGGCCTGCCCGTGTGAGTCGGGAATTCTGGTTTTAACCCAATTTCGAGCCACAAGTGAGGGGATCGACTTTTCAGAGCAAAAACAGAGCCCTAGAGAGAGAAAGTGCGAAGAACTCACCCTAGAAGCGATCTTGGAGCTGGGTTTCATCAAATCGAGCCTGGAGATCATCATAGGAGTGAAAATCATCATCCCAGAGCAGATTCTTCCCATTGTTATGAGTATGACTGCTTTGTATTCTGTTTCTCTCTCTCTCTCTCTATCTCTCTATGGAGTAGAACTCTTCTCTCACTTGGGTATGAAGAACCCAAGTTCCATGTGTTAGGGATCATGATTGTAATGACTTGGGACTGCTATACTGTTTGGTTTTAATCGAATGATGCATGATTCATTGAATTGATTGAAGTCTGATTAGCTTTTCTTGATTTCTGCTGCAACTTGAGATAGATAGAATCTGATTAGGTTGTTAGAGCTTCATCATTCGGTAGTAGTAGATTGGATATACGAGAGTTAGTCAGTCTACTGCTTTGTACTGGAATCCAATTCCAGTAGTGGAGTTCTGTGCTTATTGCTTCAGCTTTCTATCCCGGTGAAGACTAGTCGTCTGCCGGGTAGTTAGACTGAGAGGGCTTGGTCAGCTTAAGATATTCCAAGCTACTGTCGCATCTTCCACAGTTTAATCAACAGTAAATCAACCCAGGGTAATTACAACTGAGACCTAACTAAGTAGCTAGGGGGACTCATTCCCGAGTGACTCTTCCTTTGCTTCAGAAAACCGAACCAATTCCGGCTTTCTTACTGCTTTTAGTTATAACCACAATCAATCAACTTATCTTGCTAGATAATAGATATTCACGGAGTAGGCAGTAGATCTAGACCCCGGGTTGATAATTAGATGACACGCCAAAACACAACACCTAACAATGGCCAAGTGTAACCAATGAAAGGGACTGCAGTATAGTGGCACAAGTAATAAATATCGAATCCACGGGTCTCTAGAGTTACTATTACTCAGCTTCGGTTCATTATCTAGCAAACTAGATTAAGGATTGATTAACTAAACTACTCTACTAACTAAACCAAGGAAAACTACTAATTACAGTTTGGGAACTCACTTAGGTATGATTCCCCCTAGCTCCTCAATTAGGTCCAAGTTGTAATTCCTTTTGGTTGATTCACTGTTGATTAAACTGCGGAAGATCCGACAGTAGCTTGGAATCTCTTAAGCTGACCAAGCCCTCTCAGTCTAACTATCCGGCAGACGACTAGTCTTCACCGGGATAGAAAGCTGAAGCAATAAGCACAGAACTCCACTACTGGAATTGGATTCCAGTACAAAGCAGTAAACTGGCTAACTCTCGTATAGCCAATCTCCTACTACCGAATGATGAGACTCTAGCAACCTAATCAGATTCTATCTATCTCAGATTGCCGCAGGAATCAGGAAAAGTTGATCAGACTTCAATTGACTCAATAAACATGCATCATTCGATTATAATCAAACAATATAGCATCCAAAACTTCATACAAGAAAGATCCTAACTCATGGAACTAAGGTTCCTCAAAACCTAAGTGAAGGGAAGTTACTCCATTGAGAAGAGAGAGACTGCAGAAATCTGATCTAGATCTTCAATCTCCATCTCCAAGCTTGATTCCCGAGCTCCAATGGCAAAGAAATCCTCCAAAATAGCTCCAAGAATGTTCCCAAGTCGCTCTCTCTCTCTCTAGGGTTCGTCCCTTGGGTGTTTGGGATCCAAAACCCAGCTCTCTCCTTTTCCTTTTGCTGAAAATCGGGTTTTAAACAGCAATTCCCGACTCACACGGCCAGGCCACACGGCCAGGCCACACGGCCGTGTGGCTTTCCCAGCTGCCCGTGTGAAGGCTCGGTGATTTCCACACGGCCACATGGCCAGGTCACACGGCCGTGTGGGTTGTGCCCGTGTGGCTTGCTCAGCATCTGTTTAATGCTTCGTTTCTCCCTCGTCCGGACTCCGAATCAGTCGCCGTTTGATCCCAGACGCTCGTAGTCTCGTCCTCTTTATTTTCATGACAAGCTTGCATGATTATTTGTCCATAAAGTGAGGTAGAAATCCATTCTTCTTCAGGTCATACCCGAGTTTCTTCTCCCGAATCGTCAATTGATCTCTGATTGACTTGAAACTTGCGCCTATGCTTCACTTTATGTGCTAGGACCTGAAATGTGACAAAGGAACACAACCTAGCGTAAAATAGGCCAAAGACACGATAATTCAAGCTCAAAAAATCAAGAAACAAAGGGGAAAACTTGTGCAAATACCGAGTCATCAAATCCCCCCACACTTAACTGTTTGCTTGTCCCCAAGCAAACCTAACTCAAACCAATGCAGCTCTCCAGAGCTCTATAGCAACATATAACCCCGATCGTCGGTAGAGAATTTCCTAGATCATATAGCAGCTTACGAGGTCAACTGGTCTTCTAAGACGTTCCCTATCTCTCTCAATGCGAGTACTAGACTCAAGCCAGGATCATGAGAAAAAGTAGAAGTAAGACCGTCAGTTCATGGATAAAGGGACTCACACCATTCACAACCAAGGATTCGTTGTACCGGGGTGCTCTTTCACTTCATTTCACCGTTGGAACCGCTTTTTCTCACTTTCATTTACATTTTTTCTTTCATTTGGTGGGGTTCCAACTGCAGTCTTTTGCACGGTCGACCCTTATTAGTCGAGCAAGAGCAATTTCTGTACATTTGGAGCTCGCCAGAGTACTTCTTTTAACTCCTTTTCCTCAACTCGTGTGGAGGGTCAATGAAATTAAGGGGGGTCGGAAGCTCCATCCGTGCCCTTAAAAACACATCCTTAAGTAGGCAAACCGTTCAACGGGTGGAAGTTTTACTTGTACTAGAGACAACTTAGCTTCACCTTGTAGGAGTACCCCACTAAGGATCAGTAAAATCTCTTCCAAAACCCGATTTTGTGCAATGAACGGTGCCGCACACGTTGGGCTTACCCCATGTTTAAGATATAATGATTTTGACATGGAGGACCAACTGCTTCCCATTTTCCATATGAGCACCCTGTTCGATACACGAGTCCATAACATAATCCAAACAGAGTCACCATTACCACATGAATTCAACGGTCTTAGCTCCACTAATTCACAAAATCAACTGGCACAACAGAGAGCTAGATAGGAAAAATCTTATACTTCAACATCCTCCATAGTGCTACACTACCTCCCTAGGTTGCACATTACTATAGAGACTGTCAATTCAAAGCATACTGAGCAGGCAATTTGCAAGGAAACACGTACTTGGAGCCCTCAAATTTAAAAATTTGGACAGTGGACTAGGCTCCAAGCACACAAACAGCCAAACATTCACCCGCATACATAATCGAACACCCCCCCACACTTAAGCACGACATTGTCCTCAATGGAGGAAAGATAAGGAGGGTAGAACGAAGTTACCAGATCAAGGGTGAATGATGATGTACGGGTCAGGCAGTGCATTCTAGGAAGAGAGAGTAATCAGAACACAAACACCACACAAAATCTCACAAAGGTTGAGTTATTGACTCTAAAATCAAATAACAAAATTGACTCAACCGAGGAGAAATAGAGAAAGAAATGCAAACCGACTGGTTGGGTTGCCTCCCAACAAGCGCTTCTTTCACGTCGTGAGCCAGACGATGGCTCCTAAGTTTCGGTCCATGCTAGAACCTCCTTGAAGTTGAGGTTCTCGTCGATGAGGTGGAGTCTCAAGTCACGAGCATGTGGTGTGGCAGGTGATGAAGGCTCGTGTACTTGATGCAGATGAAGTCTCCACCCTCGAGACCTCTTCTTCTCTTCTCTCGTCTCATTGCCCCAAACCAGATATGACAGCATCGACCGACCACCATCGCGTCCACCTAGAGGGACCGATGTCGATGTGGCCTTGGTCTGGCAAAGAGACACTGCAAATGGGTCCTTGCCAAGCAGTTCCGCAAAGTTTGGTGGGGATATTACTTGCAACTCATGGCCGGTGCATGCCTCTTCCACCTCAACTTCATCCTCAGCCTGGACGCCAATTGCTTCCTCAACCCCCTTTCCTTCTTCAAAATGTGGTCTCTCCCCTGGGAAAAGATCAAGAACCACCTCTTCTTTTCTTTCTTCCTCATCATCCACAACTTCCTTCCTCATCCTTGCTCGCTCTTCTTCTTCTAGAACAGATTGGAGAGCAAGTCGCCAAGCAATTTCTTCAATGGGATCATCTTGCATCTCCTCGCACGGGCCCAGCATGTTAGAGCATAAATGAGGAAAGGTGTGGTCTGCAACCAAAGGACTTTCCTGATCATGGTTATCATGGGAGTTCTCTGTGATAACTTCTGTATGCTCCTCAACGCTCCCATAGCCTTTGTCATCCTCCACCTCTTCTAGCGTGGTAGCAGAAAGGTGATCTAGAGCAAGATGTGAGCAAACTTGCTTCACCCACTCTGTTTGCTTTGCTGAGCGCTGAACAGTCTCCTCCATATCATGGAGAAATGAGGGATCAGAAGTGGCAAGGGCTTTGATTTGAAGATCCATCTTGGAGCATGATTTCTCAGTGTCTCGAGCAAACTGAGTGGCCCTAATTGTTCTTGATATGTCCAGGGGTCTGATTGTTCTCCGTAGTAAGGGGGTTGGTACTGGAACCCGAATCCATAGTCTTCTCCTCCTTGATTGCTATAGGGAGTCGCGGGGTAATACCACCCGGATGGTGGTGGATACCCCCAATGATTGGAGAAGCCATTAGGATCCATGATTCAGATTTGCACCAACAAAAACAAAAACACCCAAGTGAAAAGCAAGGGTGGAAAAGAAAAGAAAAGAAAAACACTAAAGTAACAAACTTCTGCCTTTCCTAATACTCTAGAAAGTCCCCGGCAACGGCGCCAAAAACTTGACACGCCAAAACACAACACCTAACAATGGCCAAGTGTAACCAATGAAAGGGACTGCAGTATAGTGGCACAAGTAATAAATATCGAATCCACGGGTCTCTAGAGTTACTATTACTCAGCTTCGGTTCATTATCTAGCAAACTAGATTAAGGATTGATTAACTAAACTACTCTACTAACTAAACTAAGGAAAACTACTAATTACAGTTTGGGAACTCACTTAGGTATGATTCCCCCTAGCTCCTCAATTAGGTCCAAGTTGTAATTCCTTTTGGTTGATTTACTGTTGATTAAACTGCGGAAGATCCGACAGTAGCTTGGAATCTCTTAAGCTGACCAAGCCCTCTCAGTCTAACTATCCGGCAGACGACTAGTCTTCACCGGGATAGAAAGCTGAAGCAATAAGCACAGAACTCCACTACTGGAATTGGATTCCAGTACAAAGCAGTAAACTGGCTAACTCTCGTATAGCCAATCTCCTACTACCGAATGATGAGACTCTAGCAACCTAATCAGATTCTATCTATCTCAGATTGCAGCAGGAATCAGGAAAAGTTGATCAGACTTCAATTGAATCAATAAACATGCATCATTCGATTATAATCAAACAATATAGCATCCAAAACTTCATACAAGAAAGATCCTAACTCATGGAACTAAGGTTCCTCAAAACCTAAGTGAAGGGAAGTTACTCCTTAGAGAAGAGAGAGACTGCAGAAATCTGATCTAGATCTTCAATCTCCATCTCCAAGCTTGATTCCCGAGCTCCAATGGCGAAGAAATCCTCCAAAATAGCTCCAAGAATGTTCCCAAGTCGCTCTCTCTCTCTAGGGTTCGTCCCTTGGGTGTTTGGGATCCAAAACCCAGCTCTCTCCCTTTCCTTTTGCTGAAAATCGGGTTTTAAACAGCAATTCCCGACTCACACGGCCAGGCCACACGGCCGTGTGGCTTTCCCAGCTGCCCGTGTGAAGGCTCGGTGATTTCCATACGGCCACATGGCCAGGTCACACGGCCGTGTGGGTTGTGCCCGTGTGGCTTGCTCAGCCTCTGTTTAATGCTTCGTTTCTCCCTCGTCCGGACTCCGAATCAGTCGCCGTTTGATCCCAGACGCTCGTAGTCTCGTCATCTTTATTTTCATGACAAGCTTGCATGATTCTTTGTCCATAAAGTGAGGTAGAAATCCATTCTTCTTCAGGTCATACCCGAGTTTCTTCTCCCGAATCGTCAATTGATCTCTGGTTGACTTGAAACTTGCGCCTATGCTTCACTTTATGTGCTAGGACCTGAAATGTGACAAAGGAACACAACCTAGCATAAAATAGGCCAAAGACACGATAATTAAAGCTCAAACAATCAAGAAACAAAGGGGAAAACATGTGCAAATACCGAGTCATCATTAGACTTGCCACTGTTTTGCATTTCCGGACTGCGATTACACTTGGTCGCAGTTTGGTGTTGTGTCGTAGCATGTCAATTTTTTGGCGCCATTGCCGGGGAACCTCTAGGTTATTGGAGAAACGTGAAAGTTTTTTACTCTAGCTTTTTCTTTACTGCATTTTCCCCCTTCCACCTGTGTGCCTTCACGGGTTGCTTCTGCTGATTGTGTGCAGGTAGTGCATGACCACTAGCCAGTCGGGAGATCTACTATCATTGGACCAGGAGCTTGAACGAACCTGCAGGAACTTCAAGCGGGTCTAAAGGTGTGACTGGCTGCGGAGGAGGCACTAGCACAGCTGCAAATCGCCGACGAAGAAGAGATGGGTGATCCACAAGACCATGATGTGGTCCTTCCTGAGGAAGAGACCATGGGATACTACTGGACCGCCAGGGCCGCGGACATGAGGTCGCCCATTCAACACCCTCATGTGCCAGCAAATAATTTTGAGGTGAGCACCTCTGTCATAACCATGCTGCGCGGTTCGGTGGTGTTCCGTGGCAAAGAGGGGGAGTGTCCCCGATCACATCTGAGGCGATTCCACGAGCTCATCAATGGAATCAAGATAAATGGGGTCCCAGCCGATGCCATCCAGTTGAGGTACTTCCCATTTACCCTGGAGCGGCAGGCCAAGGAGTGGCTAGACACTCGACCTCTAGGCTCTATCACCACGTTCGCAAATATGGCGGACAAGTTCCTCACTCGCTACCATCCCCTGTCCAAGACGAAGGCCTTGCAGAAGCAAATTACCCACTTTGCTCAGGATGAAGATGAGACCATCCGGGATGCTTGGGAGAGATACACCAGTCTATTGCTCAAGTGTCCCAACCATGGTTTTACCGACGCCTTCAAGGTGGGCACTTTCTACCATGCCCTCTTCTCGGAAGACAAACAGCTGATTGACTCGGTCTGTGGCGGGAATATGCTCACCAAAACACCGCCACAGCTGAATCAAATTTTTGAAGAGATGGCAGAGCAGGGCTATGACTGGGGAACAACGAGGAGATCGAGACGAGCACGAGGACGGGGTGTGCATACTGTAGCCACCCAGTCATCCGAATTGGTGCAGGTGGTATCGAAGCTGGTTTCAGCCCTCGATCGTTCCGGGATGATTGCAGGTACAGGACAGCAGCAAGCGATGATCTGCCAGTGGTGCGAGAGCACCCATCATACTGTGGAGGACTGCCAGGCCATGCGTGAGTCTAGTACACCCCAGGAGCAGGTGAACTTCATCAACAATGTCCGGCGCTACGACGCCTACAGTAACACATACAATGAGGGATGGCGCCAGCATCCAAACTTCTCCTGGAGTGGCAACAGCAATCTGAAGCCACCTGGCTTCCAGGCTCCTGCCACTAGCTTTCCAAACCAGAGGCAGCCATACCAGCCTCGCCCTGGCCAGATGCAGCAACAACAACCACTCTATCAGCCCAGACAGGGGCAGGCTTTTCAACAGCCCCCACAGCAGCAGTACCAGCAACCTGGTTCACCTCCATCAGTCCCATAACCGGGCGATCTCGTGTCAGAACCGAGGGATCTAGTGACTACCTTGGCGAGCACTAGTACCCAAAATTTCAACAAATTGGAGCAATTCATGGAAGTGTGATAGACCGTCATTTACACATGTTTTTACCCCCATTCTTACACCGTTTGAGGTGTTGATTCTCGTGTTTTAGGCCGATTTCACGGTAGGTTGTTCTTGTTTGTGATATTTCAGGTCCTAGGACGTGAATGAAGGCTTAGGAGCGAGTCTGGGGTCGATTGGACGAGGATCGGACGCATGGCGAGGTTCTGAGGAAGTCGCACGGGCACACCCACAACCCGCACGGCCGTGCAAGTGACCAGTTTGGTTGTGCGGGATCGTGCGTGGGCACGCAGGGGATTGTGCGTGGCCACGCACGGCCGTGCAAGTGACCAGTTTGGCCGTGCGGGATTGTGCGTGGGCACGCACGGGCACAAGTGAAATCCGCACGGCCGTGCAACATACAATTCTGGCCGTGCGAGTTGGCTGAGGTTCAACTAATTGATACGCCGCGTTTTGAGGTGCACGGCCAGAATGGTGATGTGCACGGCCGTGCACCCTGGCCGTGCGAGTCGGGAATGGCTGTTTTTAACCCAAATTCGAGCCAAATGAGAGGGAGAGCTGGGTTTTGGATCCCAAACACCCAAGGGACGAACCCTAGAGAGAGAGAGAGCGACTTGGGAACATTCTTGGAGCTATTTTGGAGGATTTCTTCGCCATTGAAGCTCGGGAATCAAGCTTGGAGATGGAGATTGAAGATCTAGATCAGATTTCTGCAGTCTCTCTTTTCTCTATGGAGTAACTTCCCTTCACTTAGGTTTTGAGGAACCCTAGTTCCATGAGTTAGGATCTTTCTTGTATGAAGTTTTGGATGCTATATTGTTTGATTATAATCGAATGATGCATGTTTATTGAGTCAATTGAAGTCTGATCAACTTTTTCTGATTCCTGCTGCAATCTGAGATGGATAGAATCTGATTAGGTTGCTAGAGTCTCATTATTCGGTAGTAGGAGATTGGCTATACGAGAGTTAGCCAGTTTACTGCTTTGTACTGGAATCCAATTCCAGTAGTGGAGTTCTGTGCTTATTGCTCCAGCTTTCTATCCCGGTGAAGACTAGTCGTCTGCCGGATAGTTAGACTGAGAGGGCTTGGTCAGCTTAAGAGATTCCAAGCTACTGTCGGATCTTCCGCAGTTTAATCAACAGTAAATCAACCAAAATGAATTACAACTTGGACCTAATTGAGGAGCTAGGGGGAATCATACCTAAGTGAGTTCCCAAACTGTAATTAGTAGTTTTACTTAGTTGAGTTAGTAGAGTAGTTTAGTTAATTAACCCTTAATCTAGTTTGCTAGATAATGAACTGAAGCTGAGTAATAGTAACTCTAGAGACCCATGGATTCGATATTTATTACTTGTGCCACTATACTGCAGTCCCTTTCATTGGTTACACTTGGCCATTGTTAGGTGTTGTGTTTTAGAGCATCAAGTTTTTGGCGCCGTTACCGGGGACTTTCTAGATTATTAGGAAAGGCAGAAGTTTGTTACTTTAGCGTTTTTCGTTTCTTTTCTTTTCCACCCTTGCTTTTCACTTGGGTGTTTTTGTTTTTGTTGGTGCAGATCTGAATCATGGATCCTCATGGCTTCTCCAATCATTGGGGGTATCCACCACCATCTGGGTGGTATTACCCCGAGACTCCCTGCAGCAATCAAGGAGGAGAAGACTATGGATTCGGGTTCCAGTACCAACCCCCTTACTACGGAGAACAACCAGACCCCTGGGCATATCAAGAACAATCTCCTTATCAAGAAGAATTTCTCCCACAACAAGAAGGGCCATCGTATCTGGAGTTACCCATGGCGGCCTTCACGGGCCATTCTGCAGAGCTATGCTACACTCCACAGCCAGATCCAAACTATGAATTGAGGCTTCTCGTGGAGCAGATTGCTCGAGTACCTGAGAGATCTTTTCCCGAGATGGATCCTCATATCCAGGCCATTGCCCAAACTGACTTTTCCTTCCCCCGTGAAACAGAGGATACCATCCGGAGCATAAAGAAGCACATAGAGGTCATTGAGAAAGCTTGTTCACAGTTTTCTCAAGACAACCTTTATGCTGCCATACAAGTAGAGGAGGAGGAAGAAAAAGGCAATCATGAGGATGTTGAGGAGCATACAGAAGTTGTCACAGAAAGCTCCCATGATAATCATGATCAAGTGTATCCTCTGGTGGTAGATCATAACTTTCACCATTTCCGCTCTGACATGCTGGGCTCGAGTGAGGAGATGCAAGCTGAACTTATCGAGAACCTTGCATGGAGACTTGCTCTCCAATTCGTGCTGGAAGAAGAAGAGCAAGAAAGGGTGCAGAAAGAAGTTGTGGAGGATGACAAAAGTGAAGCAGAAGGAGTTCTTGATCTTTTCTCAGGGGTGATACCACATGAAGAAGAAAGGGGGGTTGAAAAAGCAATTGGCGTCCAGGCTGAGGACGGAGTTGAGGTGGAAGAGGCCTGCACCGGCCATGAGTTGCAAGTAATATCCCCACCAAACTTTGAGGAACTGCTTGGCAAGGACCCATTTGCAGTGTCTCTTTGCCCGACCAAGGCCACATCGACATCGGTCCCTCTTGGTGTACGCGATGGCGGCCAATCGATGCTGTCATATCTGATTTGGGGCAATGAGACGAGAGAAGAGAAGAAGAGGTCTCGAGGGTGGAGACTTCATCTGCATCAAGTACATGAGCCTTCATCACCTGCCACACCACATGCTCGTGACTTGAGACTCCACCTCATCGACGAGAACCTCAACTTCAAGGAGGTTCTAGCATGGACTGAAACTTAGGAGCCATCGTCCGGCTCACGACGTGAAAGAAGCGCTTGTTGGGAGGCAACCCAACCAGTCGGTTTGCATTTCTTTCTCTTTTTCTCCTCGTTTGAGTCAGTTTTGTTATTTGATTTTAGAGTCAATAACTCAACCTTTGTGAGATTTTGTGTGGTGTTTGTGTTCTGATTACTCTCTCTTCCTGGAATGCACTGCCTGACCCGTACATCATCATTCACCCTTGATCTGGTAACTTCGTTCTACCCTCCTTATCTTTCCTCCATTGAGGACAATGTCGTGCTTAAGTGTGGGGGGGTGTTCGATTATGTATGCGGGTGAATGTTTGGCTGTTTGTGTGCTTGGAGCCTAGTTCACTGCCCAAATTTTTAAATTTGAGGGCTCCAAGTACGTGTTCCTTGCAATTGCCTGCTCAGTATGCTTTGAATTGACAGTCTTTATAGTAATATGCAACCTAGGGAGGTAGTGTAGCACTATGGAGGATGTTGATGCATTTAAGAAGTCTCATTGCTTCTTCATATTGTGTTGGTTGATTGAGTGAATTAGTGATCTTAGGACCCTTGAATTGTGTGGTGTTGTGGATTCTCTACCTGTCATGGACTCTTGTATCATGTTTTGAGTTTAACAGGTGCTCGAAAATGTGCTTCAAAATAACGTCTCCCGTGCGAATAGGGCGAAAGTGTGTAAGGGGAGACGGGAATTCGTTCCCAATTTCCACCTACTACCTCCAGCCCCCTTACATGTCTTTCCCCCGCACGAGGCTCGAGACATCCGCTCCTGGCATGGCCGGTAAGAGCAGGTTGGGACCCTTGAAAAAAAAAAAATAATAACAGAAAACATGCAAAACAGAAAAGAAAAGGGGTTCCAACCATCTTCAAGAAGAAAATAGAGCACCTTGAAAAATGTGAGTCCATGATCTTTTGTTTTTGAGAATCTCTTCATCCACAATTCATTTGTCCTCTGTTCACTATTTGCCATGATGCCGACTCGATACTAGTGCTCTCGCCGAAGAAGCTATGAGATGACTTGTGTTTCGGTTGACCTCGTAAGTTGCTAAATGATCTAGGAAGTCCTCTACCTACGATCTGGGGTGTTTGTTGCTATAGAGGTCTGGAGAGTTGCATTGGTTTGAGTTAGGTTTGCTTGGGGACAAGCAAACGGTTAAGTGTGGGGGAGTTTGATAGACCGTCATTTACACATGTTTTTACCCCCATTCTTACACCGTTTGAGGTGTTGATTCTCGTGTTTTAGGCCGATTTCACGGTAGGTTGTGCTTGTTTGTGATATTTCAGGTCCTAGGACGTGAATGAAAGCTTAGGAGCGAGTCTGGGGTCGATTGGACGAGGATCGGACGCATGGCGAGGTTCTGAGGAAGTCGCACGGGCACACCCACAACCCGCACGGCCGTGCAAGTGACCAGTTTGGCTGTGCGCGATCGTGCGTGGGCACGCACGGGATTGTGCGTGGCCACGCACGGCCGTGCAAGTGACCAGTTTGGCCGTGCGGGATTGTGCGTGGGCACGCACGGGCACAAGTGAAATCCGCACGGCCGTGCAACATACAATTCTGGCCGTGCGAGTTGGCTGAGGTTCAACTAATTGATACGCCGCGTTTTGAGGTGCACAGCCAGAATGGTGATGTGCACGGCCGTGCACCCTGGCCGTGCGAGTCGGGAATGGCTGTTTTTAACCCAAATTCGAGCCAAATGAGAGGGAGAGCTGGGTTTTGGATCCCAAACACCCAAGGGACGAACCCTAGAGAGAGAGAGCGACTTGGGAACATTCTTGGAGCTATTTTGGAGGATTTCTTCGCCATTGAAGCTCGGGAATCAAGCTTGGAGATGGAGATTGAAGATCTAGATCAGATTTCTGCAGTCTCTCTCTTCTCTATGGAGTAACTTCCCTTCACTTAGGTTTTGAGGAACCCTAGTTCCATGAGTTAGGATCTTTCTTGTATGAAGTTTTGGATGCTATATTGTTTGATTATAATCGAATGATGCATGTTTATTGAGTCAATTGAAGTCTGATCAACTTTTCCTGATTCCTGCTGCAATCTGAGATGGATAGAATCTGATTAGGTTGCTAGAGTCTCATTATTCGGTAGTAGGAGATTGGCTATACGAGAGTTAGCCAGTTTACTGCTTTGTACTGGAATCCAATTCCAGTAGTGGAGTTCTGTGCTTATTGCTTCAGCTTTCTATCCCGGTGAAGACTAGTCGTCTGCCGGATAGTTAGACTGAGAGGGCTTGGTCAGCTTAAGAGATTCCAAGCTACTGTCGGATCTTCCGCAGTTTAATCAACAGTAAATCAACCAAAATGAATTACAACTTGGACCTAATTGAGGAGCTAGGGGGAATCATACCTAAGTGAGTTCCCAAACTGTAATTAGTAGTTTTACTTAGTTGAGTTAGTAGAGTAGTTTAGTTAATCAACCCTTAATCTAGTTTGCTAGATAATGAACTGAAGCTGAGTAATAGTAACTCTAGAGACCCATGGATTCGATATTTATTACTTGTGCCACTATACTGCAGTCCCTTTCATTGGTTACACTTGGCCATTGTTAGGTGAATATAAGCCTAAGCTCCCTTTTCCCACCAGGATTCACAAAGACAGGCTAGAGGCAGAGTTTGGCAACTTCTCGTCCATGCTTAGGAAGCTACATGTTCAAATACCTTTCATGGAGGCACTAGCTTAGATGCCTAAGTATGCAAAGTTCCTGAAGGAGCTTCTCTCGAAGAAGCGGGGGCTGAGCGAGCTGGCCACTGTGGAGCTCAGTGAGGAGTGCTCGGTCATTCTGCAGAACAAGCTTCCGCAGAAGCAGAAGGACCCAGGTAGTTTCACTATCCCGTGCTCTATAGGTAAATTGCATGTCGAGAGGTCCTTGGCGGATCTAGGTGCTAGTATTAATGTGATACTGTATAAATTGTTCAAGAAACTAGGCCTAGGTGAATCCAATGCAACAAGGATGAGTGTTCAATTAGATGACCGATCTATAATTCATCCTAGGGGCATAGTGGAAGACCTTCTGGTTAAGGTGGGCAGATTCTTTTATCCTGTGGATTTTGTTGTCCTAGACATCAATGAAGACACAGAAGTGCCCCTTATACTCGGAAGGCCTTTCCTGGCCACCGCCAAAGCCCTTATAGATGTGCATGACGGGACCTTAGTCTTGAGGGATGGCGAGGAGCAAATAACGTTTTCCATTGCTAATACTCTTCATGCTTCATCACCATTGCATGCTGTTTCTCACCAGGAGCACGAGTATGTCGTGTATCCATCTGTGCTTCCTATTTTTCAGGATTCCCCTCCCATACCTTCGCCGCCACTCCCGTCCACGCCGTTACCAAAGGAAGAGATCAAGGAGGAGTGGCGGCCGAAACTGCAGGTAACTAAGCCTGCTCACAAGGAAGCCGGAGACCACTATGAGCGGGTCCTGCTTCCTGAGCCTCGACCACCCTGGCCATCCGAGTATTCACTAGCTTGCACCCTGCCGGATGGACAAGTCGAGTTGACGAGTGCTGGTGGCCACATTCGTCGTGTGCATGGCCACCATCTGAAGCTGTACCTCAAGAGCGATCTGGATCCGCTCTTGAAGGCACCCGCGCCTACACCTCTCTAAGCATCCACCTACTGGCATCCAGCTAAAAGACGGTAAAGAAGCGCTTGTGGGGAGGCAACCCCACCTAGGTTTGCATTTTCTTACCTTTTTCCTTTTGATTTTTTGTGTTTTTGAGTCTTGAGGTGTTCTCCAAGAGTCGTATGTCGATTTTGAGTGAAAATAGGTCGAATTCAGGGTTCTGGCAGGCCACACGGCCAGCCCTAAAAGTCACACGGCCGTGTGGAAATGGGTTTTGGTCGTGTGGAGGCCCTGGAAAATTCACACGGGCGCGAGGGGTCCCTCACACGGCCGTGTGATTTTGGCCCTCGCCCGTGTGAAGGCTCGACAATTTCCACACGACCATTTTTGCAATTCACACGGCCGTGTGGAAACCCTCGGCTAGGCCGTGTCGGCCCACACGGGCACTGTTGCACCTCACACGGCCGTGTGAGATTGCCCGTGTGGCCGAACCAGCGCCTATATATTTGGCCGACACGGCCGCATGGTCAGAAAACCAACCTCCCCTCGCCGGAAAACCGCGACTTTTCACCTTTTTGGGCGATTTTCGGCCATTTTTGGTCGGTTTTTCACCAAAAAACCACCCAACCCACTCTTCTCTCATCCTTTTCGGCCTATCCCTCGATTTTGAGGCGATTTAAACCGATTTTTGGGTCACCGGAGGCGATTTCCGGCAAGACTCCGGCGAGGCTCCAAGGAGCAATTTCCGTGCAGATTTTAGGATTTTCGTCGCTTCCATTGCCTTCCCCTCATCATCCCCTACACCTCTACTTGTGTCTCTAGGTTTGATTTTGCCCTTAACCTTGTGAATTGTGGAGAATTGGGTGTTAGGGTGTATGTTTAGAGAACAACTTTGTATTGTGTGAATTGGGTGCAATTGATTGAGGGGAAGGCTTGGTTTATGTGTGAATGATGTTGGGAAATGTCCCCCTTGCTTGATTGAGCCCTTGTGTGCTATGAATTTGTCAATTTTATGCTGAACTTAATAATGCACACAAGGTGTTCGATGAAATGCCTGTTTTCATACCATTTTGTGGGAGCCGGTTGGGGCCCTTAATGATGTGCTTTGAGGGTGTATTTGCTATGGATGTGAAGCTTAAGTTGCCTGCTTTATCGTGGATGTGAACCCCCACCCAGATTATGCTTGTTTGAGCGAGTTATTGACCCCCAAACTATGGATGAAACCATGGTTCAGCTCTTTTCTGTTCTCAAGTGTGGGGGTGTGATTAACCTTTTCTATGGCTCTTTTGGCTCCACTTTGGGCTGTTCTTTTGCAGGACCATGACGAAACCCGACCTCAAGCACCCGTTTGTCAGGGATTTGAAGAGGGCCCCACACTAGGATCAGTTTAAGTGCGTCCTGGCCTGCCCGTTTGGGCAGCATCATTGCTGGTCCAGGCGGGAGTTTGAGAAGCTGAACTGCTACGACCACTTCTCCGCCATTGTCACCAACCGTTCTTGGCGCCTGTCTGCTATCCATTCGCGAGACACTTTACCACGAGCTCGTGCTGGAGTTCTATACGACCTTCAAGCACGAGGAGACAGAGGATTAGGCAGACGGTGAAGCCGTCAAGTTCCGTCTCGGCGATGCGCCCCGCTCCATGAGCTACCATGACTTGGCGACCGCTCTCGAGCTCGGCCTGGACGATGACAGGGAATACGTCACCGAGCTTAGCGATCCGGTGGGGGTAAACTTCAGGACGCTGTACACCCGCCTCGCTCAGCCCGGCCAGCGTCCCTTCGTTGCAGGGCGAACGAAGGTCAGCACCGTGCAGCTCGATAACCGCATTCTCCACCACTTACTGGCAAAGTCCTACACTCCAGCAGGGGAGAGTTCCAGCACCATCACCAGGAGAGCGCTGTATTTCATCCAGTCCATGCGCCAGGCGGACCACCTTCTCCACCTGGGTTCTGTGGTAGACAGAACCTTTGCCAAAACTGCTTCAGAACTAAAGAGCCTCCACTGCGCTCCCCTCATCACCCGCTTAGTCACTTACTTCCATATTTCCCTGCAGGTGTGCACGGAGCAGGGGGGCACTAGTACTTTCGGCGAGGACACGGTCAAGAGTATGCACCTACTGCGAGTGGATCGGGGCATCAAGTGGATCGAGGGGTTTCCTCAACCTCAGATCCCAGCGGAGGACCAGTCAGATGCTCCTGAGGACAAGGCTGATGAGGATGTCCACCCCGAGGATGTGGATGATACTACTGTCGTTCGCCCGACCACCTTCGAGTACGGGGGTAGCAGTTCGACCTTTCCATCGCAAGACTACTTCTCCCACCAGTTCCAGCAGCTGAGCATCCAGAATCAGCAGATCATCGACCATCAGCTCCAGTTCCAGCAGCAGTACTCGGCTCACCAGGCCGAGTATCAGAGCCGGATGGCTGTATATAATGAGCGCCTGGACCGCATGGAGACCCAGCAGGGGATGACTCTGGCTCACATCGAGCAGGAGAAGGCCCACTCTCGGCGTATGCAGGAGGTCCAGCAGCACCTGCTCTAGCTGATACCGGACGAGCAGCCAGTCTGGAGGACTACTTGGGATGAATCTCCCCTACCACCCCCGACCGCCGACGATGACGCCTTCATGAACGACATCGACCTCGATAACCTTTGCGACTTGTAGGCTGTACTCGTCGCCCCTCAGAGTGTTTTTTTTTTGTTGTTTTAGACTTTTTATGTTTGCTCCATGTGTTTGAGGAGCTTGAACTGAGTCTGTCGTTTGTTTTTTGTACTTTTGGTTTTCTTTTGTGGATCTTCATTTGTGTGGCCATCTGGGCCGACTCTGATCCCTAACGCACAGTGTGCTAGTGTGTTCTTGTTATTTCCTTTGTGCAGAACTGCCCGTTCGTTCCATATGTTCCCCGATGACTGGTCCACTTCCAGTCTCCCGCGGTATTTCAATCCGGTAACATCGTTCCCCTTATCTCTCCCTATGCTCCATTGAGGGTAATGTCGTGCTTATGTGTGTGTGTGGGGGGGGGGGATTGGTGCTTTGAATCGGTTGGTATCTATATACGTGTGCTTGGAGCCTAGTCCAATGTCCAAATCTCGAGATTTGAGGGCTCCAAGTACGGTTGTTTGATCATATTGGCATTGTGTTTTGATTGGTGAATTGAATGGTTTTCAGATTAATGCATGACAACTGGATGGTGACTAGGACAACCTATAATGATGACTGAGACGTGCAGTAGAGTTTTGTAGGGGTTTAGTTTTTCAACTGTTTGCTTACCAACTGTGACTTGGATGGATCACTTTTTCTTGACAGTCGTTTATGCATCTAGTTCAGGGGATCAGAATGAGAGATAGAGCATATAGGTAGCCATGTGAGATTTGAGCCTGCTCGTTTCTTTCTTGTGCGATAGTTCCCTCTTCCATGATGTGCAGCATTCACGTTGTCATTAGCTAAGATGATGGAGGCATAGGATTAGCCCACGACCAAATTGACTGTCCTGGTGTGTCATACCCCCGAATCAGCCCCTTTGAGCCGTGTGTTCTCCTTTCTTTCGTTCTACAATGAAAAATCACCCTTTTGCATCTCTTAGAAGGTTCCACAGAGTGGTTTTTTTACATGTTCTCTACTGTTTCTGCTAAATATAATGTGAGAGTTGGAGGTAGTTCTGAAAAAGTTGGGCTTTGTTTGAAAAATGTGCAGAGGTGGTGGTTCTCTTAAGAAAAAAAAATGAAAGAAAAACAAAGAAAAAAATGAAAGCAAAAGAGAGCCACCAACAAAAATCTAAATAGTGCCCATTAAGTAGTGTTTCTTAGCAGTCTGGCTTGGAAATACTAACATTTATGTGACCTCCTTCGCTCTTGTGCGCTAAAGAATTTGAGTAATGCAGAATGGCGTAAGGAAAGTAAGTGGTTTGATTGACTGTGAGTTTGTTGGGTTTGGAAATGTGGAACCTTGTGCTATGAATACTTCCACCACCTAAAAGGCCTTCTCCCCATGCCCAAGACCCTAGCTAGTCATCTGAACCTGTGTCTAAGACCTCTAGATTAGTTAGTGGTGACATCCCTTATGTGAACTCTAAAATTTAGAGGCTGCCATCATGATGAAGAGACGTTAGGGATTGAGAGAATAAGCATGCGTATTTTTCGCATCAAATTGTCCTGACCCCACTGGTCGAGTGTGAGTGATTCATTTTCTCATATTCTCTACATTCTTGTACCCCGGTGAGGACCTAGATTGCTCGGTTTCTATTATGATATCTTGAGTTTTGTGCATGAGGTGACTGTCTTGAGTAAGTGGTTGAGTCAAGTCTATGTTGGTTGATGAACAGAAGGGAGATTCCTCCTTTACTCGATTTGGTTGCACTCAAATGTCTTCTGTGGTGGTTGTCTAGGTTGCTATTGAAGTTGTTCATGTGTTGATGTTTGAAAGCCAGTATGATTCACGTGTTCTGTGCCTATTGATTTGTCCCCAATGTTGGTTTGATTGAAATAAGTGAGCTTACCTTGTGTTTGACTTGGTTTGCTTGGGGACAAGCAAACGGTTAAGTGTGGGGGAGTTTGATAGACCGTTAATTGCACATGTTTTACCCCCATTCTTGAGCCGTTTGAGATGTTGATTCTCGTGTTTTAGGCTGATTTCACGCTAGGTTGTTCTTGTTTTTGATATTTCAGGTCCTAGTACATGAATGAAGGTTTGGGAGCGAGTTCGGGTTCGATTGGAAGAAGATCGGACGTGCGTCGAGACGCTGAGGAAGCCACACGGGCACTCATAAAACCCACATGGCCGTGTAAGGAACCAAGGTGGCCGTGTGGGATTTTGCGAGGCTTCACACGGCCGTGTGTCCCTGGCCGTGTAGGTAGCATGAAGTCCATTTATTCGAAACGCCGCGTTTTGACACTCACACGAGCAGCTGGGTAAGCCACACGACCGTGTGGCCTTCCCGTGTGAGTCGGGAATTCTGGTTTTAACGCAATTTCGAGCCACAAGTGAGAAGATCGACTTTTCAGAGCAAAAACAGAGCCCTAGAGAGTGAAAGTGCGAAGAACTCACCCTAGAAGCGATCTTGGAGCTGGGTTTCATCAAATCGAGCCTGGAGATCATCATAGGAGTGAAAATCATCATCCCGGAGCAGATTCTTCCCATTGTTATGAGTATGACTGCTTTGTATTCTGTTTCTCTCTCTCTCTCTCTCTCTCTCTCTCTATGGAGTAGAACTCTTCTCTCACTTGGGTATGAAGAACCCTAGTTCCATGTGTTAGGGATCATGATTTTAATGACTTGCGATTGCTATACTATTTGGTTTTAATCGAATGATGCATTATTCATTGAATTGATTGAAGTCTGATTAGCTTTTCTTGATTTCTGCTGCACCCTGAGATAGATAGAATCTGATTAGGTTGTTAGAGCTTCATCATTCGGTAGTAGTAGATTGGCTATACGAGAGTTAGTCAGTCTACTGCTTTGTACTGGAATCCAATTCCAGTAGTGGAGTTCTGTGCTTATTGCTTCAGCTTTCTATCCCGGTGAAGACTAGTCGTCTGCCGGGTAGTTAGATTGAGAGGGCTTGGTCAGCTTAAGAGATTCCAAGCTACTGTCGGATCTTCCGCAGTTTAATCAACAGTAAATCAACCCAGGGTAATTACAATTGAGACCTAACTAAGGAGCTAGGGGGACTCATTCCCGAGTGACGCTTCCTTTGCTTCAGAAAACCGAACCAATTCCTGCTTTCTTACTGCTTTTAGTTATAACCACAATCAATCAACTTAGCTTGCTAGATAATAGATATTCACGAAGGATCTCCGTCCTATCTGCCTGATGAACAGCTTTAACAAATTGGTGAGTAAGGTGTTGATGAGACGTCTGAGCACTGTCCTGCCAAAACTGGTCTCTCCCAACCAGCATGCCTCGGTTCGCGGAAGACACATTGCTGAGGCGACTCTTATCGCGAATGAGTTGGTGGACAGCAGAAGGAAGAGCAGAAAGGCAGGCTTAATGTTCAAATTAGATATCGAGAAAGCTTTCGATAATGTCAGTTGGGAATGTCTCTTCAAAGTGATGGATAAATTGGGTTTCCCGGTTAAATGGCAACAATGGATCAAAGGGGATTTGTGTTCCCCAATGACATCTATTCTGGTCAATGGTGAAGCGCATGGTTTCTTCAGAGCAAGTAAGGGGGTTCGCCAAGGCGATCCTCTATCTTCCGGGTTGTTTGTCCTAATTATGGACATCCTCTCATTCATGTTGAAGAAGTTACGGAATGTGGATGGGTTGCTGGGATTCGCTATTGATGAGAATAGGGGTGTTGGTGAGGTCACCCACCTCCTGTTTGCTGACGATTCTCTCATCTTCTGCGAAGCATCTGCTGATCAAGTTCTAAACATCCTCGCCACGCTTATGTGCTTTCAGGCGGTAACTGGCCTCAAAATCAACCTTGATAAGTCCATTATGTTCACAATCGGAGATGTTCACGAACCGGGTTTCTTCGCTTCTATCTTCGGATGTAATTGGAGTAGTGAGCCAGCTAAGTATCTCGGTCTTCCGTTGGGGGATCGTCCGAATGCGATCTCCATTTGGAATCCGGTAATGAGTAAATATCAAGATCGTCTTCAGGGGTGGAAAAGCAAGCTTTTGTCCTTCGGAGCTCGTCTGACTCTAAATTGCTCTACTCTTAACAGCCTGTCGGTGTATCATTTTTCGTTATTGAAGGCGCCTAAGACTGTTTTGAACAATCTGGAAAAAATACAGCGAAGGTTTTTGTGGAGTGGGGCCAGTGGGGAGAACAAAAGACACTTAGTCAGATGGGATCTTTGCAAAGCTCCAAAGAAGAAGGGTGGGTTGGGCGCAGTTGACTTAGAGTGTTTCAACAATGCCCTCCTTTGCAAGTGGCTCTGGAAGTTTGCTACAGAAAGAAACAGTTGGTGGAGACAGCTCATAAACTGGAAATATAACAACTCAGATTCAGAGTGGAAAACCAGGAGGCTTGATGAAGGGTTCAACAGCTCGGTCTGGGCTAATATATGCAAGGTACATGACCTGTTTTGGAAAGGAGCGAGTGTGGATCCTGGCCCGGGTACATCGATCTCACTCTGGCATGACAACTGGATCCCTAGGAAGTCGCTAGCGGAGTCTTTTCCGCGTGCTGTTGCTGCTGCTACCTCTCCAAATGCTAGCATCTGTGACTCTGTGTCTATCTCAGGTGAGTTGAGTGTGTGGGATGTTCCTTTCTCTTTAAATCTTCGGGGTGGGGCGGAAATTGAGAGACTTACTTGCTTTGGTGAGATTAATGCTAATTCCTTCAGAATCTGTACTAGTCCTTGCTGGATGTTATGGAATCCGGATACAGAGTTGTTGTTCTCGGTTAGTTCTTGTTACAGGTGGCAGGTGGCAGAACGATTTCCAGGGGTGGAGAACTTTCAGC
This sequence comes from Linum trigynum, assembly GCA_964030455.1. Lineage (NCBI taxonomy): Eukaryota > Viridiplantae > Streptophyta > Magnoliopsida > Malpighiales > Linaceae > Linum > Linum trigynum. Next base: position 12,224,634 of record OZ034815.1, on the reverse strand, counting down.
ATGCTTCGATCTGGAAGAGCATTATCCCCACGAAGATTTGTGGGTTCATTTGGCTAGTCTGGCATAAAAGAATCCTCACTATGGACAATATGAAGAGACAAGGATTGGAGCTGGCCAACCGGTGCGTGCTATGCTACAAAGAAGAAGAGTCGATTAATCATCTCTTGGTGGGCTGGGGTTACACCAGACGAGTTTGGGGTGAGGTTTTCAGCCCCATCTCCCATCCCGACCTTGCCTCTGGAGATATTTCGACGATCATCAACAACAACTTGACTAATAATCTGGATGGTCTTGAGTCTTGGTTCCGTTCCTGTGCTGTCCACGCAATCTGTTGGGAAGTCTGGAAAGAAAGAAACAGAAGGATCTTCCATGAGCTAAGCTGCACCCCCCTCGTGATTGCTAGGAAGACGGTGGGTGGAATAATTGAATGGATTTTGGCTCACAAGAAAATTGACAAAGATCAGGGAACTGGTTTTCTTCAGAGCTGGTCGCGTAGAGGAGCTAGCACTCATTGAGTTCCTCCTGAGTTTGACTCCTTGTTCTTCCCTTTTCTCTGTTGTTTCGGTTTTCTATCTTGTCTGGTTTCTCTGGGTTTGCTCTCGTCCCCTCTTCCTTCCGCGAAGACGGATTTCTGTACATTCGAACTCCCTTTCCTCCTCTCACGCCTTGTGGGATTTGGCTTGTTTATTTAATAAAGTTCATCATCATTATAAAAAAAAATAGATATTCACGGAGTAGGCAGTAGATCTAGACCCCGGGTTGATAATTAGACTTGCCACTATTCTGCATTTCCGGACTGCGATTACACTTGGTCGCATTTTGGTGTTGTGTCGTAGCTAGGGGTGTCAGTTCGGGTCGGGTTCGGTTACCCGAACCGAAACTCGAAAAAACCCAAAAACCCGAACCCGAAAACCACTAAAACCGAACCCGAACCCGATAAGGACTTGCGGCTTTCGGTTACCCAAAACCCCAAATTTCCTTATCGGGTTCGGGTTTGGTTAAAGCAAAACCGAAATCCGAAAACCCGAACGCCTAAGAATACGGGTTGAGTTCTATTCATTGGAGGTTTTTAGCCTGAACCCGAAATACCGATAAGCAAAACCGAACCCGAAACCGAAAAACCCGAAACCCGAAACAAACCCGAAAAACCGAAAATGTATATAATCGGGTCGGTTTCGGGTAAACCCGAAAAACCGAACCCGAATTGACACCCCTAGTCGTAGCGTGTCAAGTTTTTGGCGCCATTTCCAGGGAACCTCTAGGTTATTGGAGAAACGTGAAAGTTTTTTACTCTAGCTTTTTCTTTACTGCATTTTCTCCCTTCCACCTGTGTGCCTTCACGGGTTGCTTCTGCTGATTGTGTGCAGGTAGTGCATGACCCGTAGCCAGTCGGGAGATCTACTACCATTGGACCAGGAGCTTGAACGAACCTGCAGGAACTTCAAGCGGGCTCTAAAGGCGCGACTGGATGCGGACAATCTTCCCTTTTTGGAATCGAGACAGAGAATGGAGTTGTTTGCAAAAAATATGACGATTTCTTTCTTTTAGAGCAAGCACATGTTCAGTTTTTTCCTCAACTTTAGGGACGTTGTTACATTTTAGTGTGTTGAACAAAATTGGATAATATAACTTTCACGTCATACAACCTTTTCTCCACCTTCAAACTCTGGAGACATTCACGTCAGTTGATGGAATCCGATAATCAGGCTAATCAAGTACAACCACAGAGCACCATATGATACCGATAAACGAATAAATCAAACCAATTTTGGGAATATGTACATCATAAATAATTGTTGAAATACATCAAAAGTATGTATATTGAGAGCTCAAATTGATTTTCTACTCTGAACCAAATCATCGTAGCTTCCATTATACATACCAAGCAGTTTCTGATAGCTAGGAATTGGTGTAGAGAAGCAAATGATTCTAGGCTGGAAAACCTTCCAACGACCAAAAGTGACAAATCGCATTCGGTCGGCGACAAGCTTTAACTTTTCCGCCCTGAAATTGCACAAATAAACAACAGTCTCAAATTGACTGCGGTAGCATTATATTCCCAGAACAAAACTTTTGGCTTCCCTAATGCTGTGCAAGCAGAGATCTAACTTTCAAGCCACCGACTTCAAAACCACTGTTACGCTTTAGCGTCTCCAACCGCGTTTCATAACATGTGATCCATGTTCAAGTCCAACTGCCTACTTCCTCCCACCTCCGAATTGTCAAGACATTCTGGGATTTGATCATAGAAAAAAAAAACAGTGCACCATGTGAGGTTCAGAAATTATGAATATCAGGACTTCCCCGAAAGATTTTGATATCATCATCAACCAAGATTGGAAGTGTGTTTAGGCGCAACGGATCAAAGCTTACTAACATTGTTTCGTTATATTTGTGAACCATCCAATACATCTTCCCGTTCAAAGACACTGTATCAGATTGTAGACGAAGATCCTTTCTCCTCGACCATTTACAGGACTTGGAACAGAACACTTGTAGTTCTGTACAAGTCCCGTCATTGAAAGCGCTTCATGTTGATCCAGAACACGGAATAGATAGTCTGGAATAGATAAACACTTGGCCCTCACCCAGATACAAGGTATTAGCCTTGCGAGCTTCTAGACAGACCAATTTTACTTCCATTGTTTTATACGACCTGTTCGTTTCTGGCGCTAAAGGAAGGGCCACCCATTGCTTTGTAAACGGATTGCAAATCAAGAACGATCTGCACAATGGCTCCTCAAATCCGCATAGGAACAAGTCGTTGAAGGAATCCCAAACTACGAATTTGGATCGAATTTCGTCAGGGACAGGGAGGAAGCTCAGCATCGAAGACAGGGGGTCGTGGGAGGGAAGAAGCAGAGGTGGTTCGCCTCCAGTTTCGTTCTTGCTCCGTTGGTGGGCAGGGGCGGACCTAGGATTGTCGGGAGGTGTGTCGCCGATAAAATAAAATAATAATTAAATTAAATTAAAAATTAAGTAGAAATTAAAAAAATTAATTCATAAAGTTCACAATGTCATGTTTACAACGAATCACGATGACTTTTCATCTGCTGAAATGTCTCTAAAATACATTAATCACTTATACTTCAAAGAAAATATTTTTCAATATACAGAAGTAAAAAATCATTCATAAATTGGTCACTCAACCGATTTCGAAGATCATTCTTGATTATCTTCATAGCTAAAAATGTTCTTTCGCAGCTTGTCGTTGCAACATGTAATGATGAGGAGTTAGTGGCCGCCTGGCCTATTGGCCATTAGGCCTGTGGTTTTTTTTTTCTATTTTAATTATAGGTCGAGGCCCATCACACATGTATATTGTATGGGCTGAGAGTTTGTTTTTTTAATAGGAATTGATAGGATTATGATTTATGAGTTATTTAAACAAAATTAAAAAGGATTATGATTAAGATTGATTTATTCGGATAATAATTCTTCGAGTATAATGAAGGTGTGTCGGCTATAATTATTGAAGGTGTGTCGGCTATCTCGAAATAAAAAAAAAATTGTACCAAAAATATGTAGGTCCTTCACAAAATTCTCGAGCGAGGGTGTGTCGGACGACACACCCTCCCTTGCCTTAGGTCCGCCACTGGTGGTGGGAGACGAAACGACGATTGAAGGAGGGGTTGGAGATGATGGAGTCCCACTGCTTGCATACTGGTCTGCAGCGGGAGGAGAACTTCTCCCAGTTTGCTGATGGGATGCTCTGCAGTTTTTTTGGACTCATTATCGCCGGTGGCTAGGAGGAACTGGAACCAAGGGGGAGAATCCACTTGCGAGATCCTTTTGCAGTTTTATAATGTCCCCGAGATGACTCTCTGCCGTCTTCAGCTTCTCGCATCCGATTAGGGTTCTAAAGGGTAGTTATCATAAATGGTCACAAACCTATTTACTTTGTACAAAACGATTACAATCCTTTAATTTTGCATGTTTCGGTAATAAAAGTTTAAGCAAATAACAAAATGGTAAATCCATCCAATTCCGTTCCAAATTCTGTCCTAGATCGCCCCGTCAGCATGACACGTCAGTGTAAATATCAATTAAAAAAATAGTTAATCAACCCACTTAACCCGATAGTCCAACCGGTTGGAACACACCCTTTACCCATCACCCCATTGGCCCCTGATGTGATCCTGAATTTCCCCTGTCCTGGGCCAAATCTCAACTAAACCCTCGCGCCGTAGTCGTTGATTTACTTCAGACAACACTGTGGCGTGTCGGTACGAGCCTCCACCTCAAGCTCATGCAACAATAACTCGTACAAGGGCAAGAATGGCACAAAGACATTGGATTTGAAGGTGGGGGATGAAGTTGTTCCCGTTGCCTGCGATGTGCTCTATAATGATTGGGATCCAGAGTATTACATGCTCACCAAGGATTCGCTTCCAACTAGGGATTTGAATGAGTTCGATTCTCTTTCATTTGCTATTATATTTCCGTTGGAGAGGGGAGGAGATGGCAGCGATGGTATTGATAAACACGATGGGGAGGCAGTGATGGAGTTGGCGAAACCGACGGGTGGGTATAAAATTAGGTTTTTAGTTGGGTTATCAGTTCAATTGGATTTGCTCGTTAATTTTTTATTAATATTTTAAATTATGAGGCGTGCTGACTAGACAAAAGTAACGGTTTTTTGGATGGAGATGGACGGATTTACCATTTCGTTATTCGCTTAAACCTTTATTACCAAAACGTGCAAAATTAAAAGTTTGTGACCATTTTGTACAAAGTGAATAGTTTTGTGACCATTTATGATAATTATCCGGGTTGGGTTCTAAGTGCTTACTTTTACTTTCGTTTGCGCTCATGGTTACGGATTTTGAACCCAATCTCGGCATGGATCAAAGTATTGGGTTAGACGGCTACCTAGTACAATTTAATTGGGTATGCCCACCAAGATGTGCTCTAGATTGCAAATGAGACAAGTGTTACCCTAGTTAAAGCTCGGCATATTAATAAACGAGTTGAAAATAATAATAATAATAATAATAGTAATAGTTAAGTATTCAATATTAACTAATCTCATGTTATACTTGTGGTATCATATTATTTTGTCAATAAATTTTAACTAGTCAAAATTATGTTATTTCATAGTATCGAAGTACTCTATTAACATAATTTCTTTTTAAAATTAAATAAGACATATTTGCTCACTAATCTATGTGTTAAACTTCATATAGGGTGATATATATAATTTAACAATCCTAGGAATTATCATAATCAAACTCTTATAGATCGATTCGCTTATAAGTTGGTAATCGAGTTGGCTCTCTAGACACAATGTTATGAGTTGAGACATCTCATGAGCTCTAAAGAGCCAGCTCACAAGTTGTGAACAACAAGCCACCGAGTCGAGCTTAGCGAGCTTTCCGTGCTGTAGAAGGCTTAACTCAAATTCGGCTCGTAAGTAAACGAGCCGAATTTAGAACGAGTTTTTCTCGAATCGAACGCCGAGCCGCTTGCCTCATTGCAGCCCTAGCAGCCTGGAGGAGAACACGGGATATATGGAACTCAGCCGTTGCTTTGCAATGCAAAAAATGCCTACAAGATAGTAAGTAGCGGTAAAGTCGGTGAGTTTGGGTAAAATCAAGCGAAACTCAAATAAAATCATTTTAAAAGAGTAGGATTTTCTTGATTAATTTACAAAGGATTTTCTCGAGATTCAGTTATGTTAAGCATGATTTCGATCGAACAGTAGATACCTCCTTTACATTAGCATATCGCTCCTCTTCACTCTTCATTTTCACGACTTCTCTACAATCTCTTTTCAATATGGCTACTGATTTTTGTTGATCTCTTGTTAGGGCTTAAGGGCTCCAAAAGTGTAACAACGGATAAGAAATAATATTCAGTTCATGTGTGGAACACGATCAAATCGTAAATAAGATCGAATCGATATAATTTGATTCGCTTTCAATGATAAAATTAATTAACTTTTTGAATAAATGACATTTATTCACGAAGGTATGTGGCTATGCAAACATTTACATTTGTGAGTCAGATATCGTTTCCCTCCCCATTCTTATGAACCAAACAACTGTAACTACCTTTGTACATGCATAACAATTTCTCGTAGCTAGAAATCACGGTAGGGAAACAAGTGACTCTCGGTTGAAACACCATTGGATGATTGGGAGGATAATTCTGTTTACGATCATCGAAGAGTTCTAACTTTCTAGTCCTGAAATTGAAAGAAAAGATAAATTTTGCAATCGAACGACGATTACATTTTAAGAAGAAAATTTCTGGCTTCTCTGGATGCTGAGCTAGCACAGAAACAATTTCGAAGTCCTTGATTTCGGTATCGTTGTTACACGAAAGCGTCTCCAACGATGATTGGTATTGATTGCTCCATGTTCTGCCACCTTCTTCCCATCTCCAAACTCTAAAGACATACTTTCGTGGATCAAAAGCTGGAGTTTCGTTTTCAAGCAAAGTTACGTACATAGTGATAAGGAAGAGATCGGGTAATACGAGCTGTTCTATTTCTCCTCTGTTACTCCGCTGCCATCACTCGTTTCTGTTCCACATTTGTTGCTCCACTTCCCCTGTAATCACTCTAGATTGTTAGGCACATATGTAAACTCTCCTGTATATAATAGTGATATATAATAATAGAAACTCAGCGAATTACCTGAGATTTCTTGATATCAGATCCAAAAGCCTAAACGGCAAATCAATCTCTCTTCTTTTCATATCGGCTGCCAATCTCCCGTTATCTTTTCTTCCACTCTTTCTTTGCTCTCTTCGTTCTCACATGGCGCCTCAAACATCATCCTCTTCCACTTCTGCAACTTCTGGAACTCTTCCCCCTTTTGGTACCATCTCCGTTTCCCTTCCCTCCACACCCAAATTTCTGTCAAACTCACTCCCACCAACTATCTCCTGTGGAAGGTTCAACTACTGCCACTCCTCCATAGCTTTGAACTCGCCCAATTCATCGACGGCTCGTCTCCAACCCCGCCTCGCCATCTTGACACCGACCTTCCCAACCCTGACTATATTCCGTGGTACAAACGCGACCAGCTTGTTCTCTCCTGGATCGTTGGATCTCTTACCGATGCTATCATCTCCAAATTAGTCGCCTGTACCTCTGCTGTAGATGCCTGGATCCGTCTAGATGCTGCTTATGGAGCTGCAAATCGCCACGCTCTCCGCAACCTCAAAGATCAATTCGATGTCCTCACTTGCGGATCAGACTCCATAGACACCTACCTTGCTCGTGCCAAAGACATTGTTGATCGCCTAGCTGCTCTCAATTATCCTATATCTGACGATGATCTCGTTGCTCGCTGCCTCAAAGGTCTCGGTGAATCTTTTCTTTCGTTCGTACGCGTCCTTGAAGCTCGACCCGAGCCCGTTTTCTTTGACGAGGTCCACGGTCTCCTCCTCACAGAAGAAGCTCGTATCTGTCAGCACAACCTCCTCGTTGGTGACTACTCCCCGTCAGCTAACTATAGTCTCTCTGGTTCTTGTAGCAGCGGCGGACGTTGGCGGTCCTCTTCTCGTGGCGGTGGAGGCCGCCGAGGGCAAAGGGACGACCGCCTTTATTATTCACACCAACCAGGCCTCCCTTTCCCACAATGAGCAGCTCACCACACTTCCCAACATGGTCTTCTTGGGCCCAGGCCCATTTCTAATCCCTCACTCTCTTTTGCAGGTTACAGACCAATGCAGTGTTACACATGCCATGGTTTTGATAACGTAGCCCGCCAATATCCCACCCCCGTTCCCCCATCTCGTCCCTAGCCTTCCGCTCACCTTGCCACCACCCCGAACTCTTACGAATGGCTCCTAGATTCTGGATCCAATTATCATCTCACTTCCGACCTCAACCATCTCGCCCTTCACTCTGAATACAACGGTCCTGATGAAGTCTCATTTTCCAATGGTAACACACTTCCCATTACTCATTTTAGTTCCTCTCTTGCAACCCTACGTACTCATCCCTTGCACCTATCTAAAATCCTACATGTCCCCTCTGCCACGAATAATCTCCTTTCCATTAATACCTTGACTCGCTCTAGTCCATTGTCCATTCTTTTTTTTATGACTCTTTCATTATCAAGGACACTCGCACGCAGACCATCCTCCATCAAGGACGGAGTAAAGATGGCCTCTACTCCATTCCGCTCTCCATTCTAGCTTCGACCTCACCACAGGCTTTTTCTACAACTCTCTCACATTGGCACCAGTGGCTTGGCCACCCCCACTCTCGTGTTCTCCATCACATCCTCAACTCCAACTCCTTGTCTGCTTCCAATAAAAGTGATGCCAGTTTATGTCATGGTTGTAGTATCGCTAAGATCCACAAACTTCCTTTCCCTCGTTCTACTTTTCATGCTCAAGGTCCATTAGATTTAATTTGTAGTGATTTTGGGTTCCTTCACCCGAACTTTCATTTGATGGTCATCTCTACTATATTCTCATTTATGATCACTTCAGTAAATATACATGGATTTTCCCCACTCGCTATTGCTCTAATCTTCTATCCATCTTCATCCAATTTGGAACCCAAGTTGAGAAATTTTTCAATCGTCCCATCAAAATATTCCAAGCCGATTGGGGTGGTGAATACCAAAAGCTTGGCACTTACCTAAAAAATCATGGAATTATACACCGCTCTTCTTGTCCCTACACCCCTGAACAAAATGGGTGTGCCGAGCGCAAACACCGCCATATTGTCGATACTGGCCTCACTCTTCTCTACCATACCTCTGTTCCTCTCAAATTTTGGTCACATGCCTTCGATACTGCGGTTTACCTCATCAATCGCCTGCCGACACCACTAATTTCCTTTCGTACACCTCTAGAGGCCCTTCACTCTTCTCCACCAGACGACTCCATTCTTCGTATTTTCGGCTATCTCTGTTATCCTTGGCTACACCCATTAACCCGATACAAACTCCAACCTCGTTCCTCTTCGTGTGTCTTTCTTGGTTATAGCTCAACCCATAAAAGATATCGATGTTATAATCTCCTCACTCATAAAATTCACGTCTCTCGCCACGTTCTCTTTGACAAAACCTTCTTCCCATTTCAGGATCCTAAATTTCAATCACTGCACTTTCATAGTCCCTTTACCCAGCCTCCGCCTATAATTCCACCTCCCACCACATTTCCACTGCCCACTCCTCCCATCCTATATTCGCACCCCCCCCCCCCCCTAACGCCTCCCCGAAACCCGACTTCACCCAAGACCGATCATTCCCCAACTCGGCCCACTTCTCAACCCATATTCGTCCGTCATCTTTCTGATCCTCCACAACACAACAATTACACCATCCCAGTCCACTTTCCTAGCCAAGCCCTCCATCGTCCCAACCAAACACCCCACCAAAGCCCGCACCACACAGACCCGACCCAACCCCAACCTTCATCGCCTCTACCCTCCCACCGTAAACCCCCCTGTCCGGCGATCTTCCTCTACTACTCGCCCTTCACGCCTTACTACTACTACCACCCATCCTCCACCCTCTCACCACATGATCACCAGAAACCAAACCGGCACCCGAAAACCAAAACAATTCCTCGCCACCACCACTACAACCTTACCCCCGATACCCAAAACCACACATCAGGCCCTCCAAAATCCTCTCTGGCGTGCTGCCATGCTTGAAAAACACACTACATTGCTACGGAACCAGACTTGGCATCTAGTTCCGCCATCTCCCAATCAACATGTCCTCTCCTGCAAGTGGTTGTATCGTATCAAGACGAAGTCCGACAACACTATAGAGTGTTACAGGGCTTACCTTGTTGCACGCGGCTTCCAACAGCGCCCAGGTATCGACTAGGGCGACACGTTCAGTCCGGTTCTCAAACCCACTACTCTTCGGATCATCCTCTCTCTTGTCGTCTCCCATCATTGGTCCATCCACCAGCTCGACATTGCCAATGCTTTCTTACATGGTGACCTCCCTGATACTGCCTTTATGCAACAACCACCTATTTTTGTTGACACTCAACAGCCCCATCATGTATGTCGGTTGAAGAAGTCTCTCTACAGCCTCAAACAGGCTCCCTCGGCCTGGTTCCACTGCCTTCGTCAAGCTTTGGAAGACTACATATTCAAGGGATCCAAAACCGGCACATTACTATTCATTCTGATCAAAGGTACTCTCTGTGTTTATGTCCTGGTTTACGTTGATGACATCCTGATCACAGGCAATCAGCCATCCAGCATACGAGCTATCTTCGACTACTTATAGAAGCAATTTGCGGTTGGAGACCTCGGGCGGCTCTCATTATTTCTTGGCATGGAAGCCTTGTGGACACCAAAGGGTCTTTTCCTCTCACAACAGAAATACATTCTCCAGATTCTCCAACGTGCCAAAATGCACAACGCCAATCCCATCTCCACTCCGGCAGCTGTCTCCACCACAACTTCTGACACTACTCCATTTGAAGATGGGTCGCTATACCGACAAATCTTTGGCGCCCTTCAGTACCTCCAATTCACACGGCCGGACATCTCTTATGTCGTCAACTACTGTGCACAACACATGCACCAACCAATGCAGCATCACTAGTCCGACGTCAAACAAATCTTGCAATACCTCCGTGGCACACCAGCTCATGGGCTGTTTTTCAGCAGCCACTCATCCCCAGCTCTGTCCGGCTACTCCGACGCGGCATGGGCCAATTGCCCAACTGATCGACGATCCACCACCGACTATGCCTTCTACCTAGGTTCTCACCTCATATCCTGGTCTTCTCGCAAGCAACGAATAGTTGCCCGATCATCCACAGAGGCTGAATACAAAGCCCTTGCTACACTTGCTGCTGAGATCATATGGATTCAATCCCTCCTCCGTGAGATTGGTGTCTCACTCCCATTCCCCCCAAAGATATGGTGCGACAATCTCGGCGCGACTTACCTTACCGCCAATCCTGTTCCATTCCCGCAGTAAGCACATGGAAATATACTTCCATTTTCGTTCGGGAACTCGTGTTGCTACTAGTCAACTACAAGTCCGATACATCTCCACCAATGAGCAAATAGCCGACCTACTAACTAAGCCACTTCCATGCCAGCGATTTCTACACTTAAAATCCAAGTTGAAGGTCACCGACTATCAACTTGTAGGGGCGTGATAAGGAAGAGACCGGGTCATATGGGTTGTTCTGTTTCTCCTCTGTTACTCCGCTGCCATCACTCATTTCTGTTCCACATTTGTTGCTCCACTTCCCATGTAATCACTCTAGATTGTTAGACACAGATGTAAACTCTCCTGTATATAATAGTGATATATAATAATAGAAACTCAGCAAATCGATATTGTAGGCGTTGCTTCCAATCTTCGAAACCACCTGGAAAGGACAATCACATCGGGGCATTAACTTTGATATCCTCTGCTGGGGAAACCTCTCCTTCCTCAAATGCACCCACACCCAGTCGCCAACTTCAAAGTGCCTTGGTTTCCTGTTTTTGTTCACATTGCGCATGATCTACTCCGTTCTTCTCTCAATGTTCAATCTCGCCTTCTCATGTAAAATCTTCACGAACTCGGCTTTCTTGGCTCCATCGAGATTGACCTGCTCATTCAAAGGTAATGGTATCAAATCCAAAGGAGTGAATGGATTGAAATCATACACGAGCTCAAACGGAGTGAACTTTGTCGTCGAGTGCACCATCCTGTTGTAAGCAAACTCCACGTGGGAAAAGCAGTCCTCCCAAACCTTGATGTTGCTCTTGATCACAACTCGAAGCATCTGGGATAATGTTCGATTGACCACCTCTGTTTGCCCATCGGTTTGAGGATGACATGTAGTAGAGAATAGCAGCTTCATTCCCAGTTTGCTCCACAATGTATTCCAGAAAAACCTCAGAAACTTAGTATCCCGATCGGATACTATGGGATGCAGCATCCCATGTAATCGCACCACTTCCATGAAAAATAAATAAGCCACGTTAATAGTATTATCCGTCCTATGACACGGGATAAAGTGTGCCATCTTCGAGAATCGATCCACCACCACAAAAATTGAATCTCTTCCCTTCCTTGTCCGCGGCAAACCAAGTACAAAGTCCATAGAAATATCGATCCATGAAGCATATGGAATCGACAGTGTTGTGTACAATCCAGATGATAGCACCTTTGACTTGGCCTACTTGCATTCCACACACCTCGCACACAGATTCTCCACGTCTCCCTTCATGTGCGGCCAATAGAAGTGCTCTTGTAGATAACTCAACGTCTTGTCTACACCGAAATGTGCCATTAAGCCTCCTCCATGAGCCTCTTTCAAGAGCAACTCTTGAAGTGATGATCGAGGAATACACAACTGGCTAGCTCGAAACAAGTAGCCATCACTTCGATAGAACTTCCCATCGCCATGCTGCTCACAAGCTCTATAGATCTCCCCAAAGTCAGCATCATCAACATAATTTTCGAGGAATATGATATATAATAATGAATATAATAGATGATTTGAAATGAATGAAATGATTGTTTTCTACCTTAGTTATGCACATAACATTTTTGAAAGTGATCGAACTATGCATAATATGTTTAGACTTTAGACCTCCATAAAAAGAGAAAAAATATATAATATAAGCGTTACATATAATTATTGAATGAAAAAAAATATAACTAATTGTCATTCAATACTTAATTAATCATATAGTTGAATATTAGAGTTACTTCTCATAATACACACATAATCAAACTTTAGGATGAAAGAAAATGTCTCATAGAGTTTATTATGTCCTTTAAGTTTTTCCCAATAGAGAACATTCTTTTTTACCACACTGTTGGTAATGAATATGAAGTTGCTTGATTTGAAATATATAGGACATAATGCTAAGTTGTCACTAATAGTTAGTTAGACAATGTGTTGTGTACAGACTTCCCAAATTATTCTCAAATCACAGACATGTCTAACAACAAAGTAGTAATTTGCATGCGGCAAATATTTATTTTCATGAAATAATTCAATAAATAAAAACGTATGAAAATAATATTACTTGAAATATATGTTACTATTAAGTTGATAAATGAGTGAGGCTATGAGTAGATTGCATTTATTTTAAAAAGATAGAAGTTGCAAAGTGTCTTTTGGGTTGCATGAGATCACATATTCACATAATCGCTAACTGACTTATGCTTTGTTGCAATAGATAGTTCAAAATGTGCCTTAAAAATTTTGTTTCCACCAGTGTAAAAGAATTTTTTGAACCAAAGGATTGTAAAATCATATAAAAAAAGTTGGTAGTAGAGTATTTTATACTGAAGTCATAATTTAACTGTGATTCAACCGTTTCATATTGCTAATATCACCTATCGATTTAGCCTATGATGTGAAGTTTTATGGTCTAACCACCGGTACATACGATCTTTCAGTACAAACTTTAAATAAAAAACCACTAAAATATTGACATTATCAAATACCCCTTAAATATCAGAAATTACAATAATAGTATTAAGGAAAATCTTCCAAATGATAATATTGATTTAGTATTTTAAATTGAAATGGAAAAAATATGTCAAATATAATGTCATCTCCTAAAATAAATCAAAACTCAACAAAATAGGGCCAAGAATGTCCACTAATCAAAGTAGAAGGACAATTATTTCACACTACCTAATTTTCCACCTCTTTTAAATGTCCTCTCACTCTCTTTTTGATAAAGCACTAGGGGGTGCTTTGTTTGATCAGAATACGCAGCTCGGAACTCTTCTACGAAAGATAAAACGGATAGGTAGAATTTCGCCACAATCAAGGTGATTACTTGATTGATAAGAAACTTGTAAAACGAATCTGGAATCCTCACAGAAAATCCTCACAAGGGTTCTCGAATTAGCAATGGAATTCCTCACACGACTAACTCAAGGGTTTGATTCTTGAGAACTCTCAAAGAACACAATTCTCACAAAGGAGCAATTTTCATTCAACTAAAACTTGGATTGTTTACAACGTGAAATTGAAAGCTATTTAAAGACAATAAAAACCTAATACAAACCTAATAGAACTAGGAAACTAATTAGAACAGAAAAAGGCTAAATAATTCGTTCAAAACAAGGTAACTTGCTGGCCAAGAAACTGACTTAAAACACAAGCTAGCCTGCCTAGGAAAACAGGCTTCATAGCATCTTTGACCCCTTTAAAAATGGTCTTCTAGGTTGATTCGAATTCAACCAATTCCTTGCCTTTGTAGAATAAAACTTCCTGTTTCACCTCCAACTTGAATCAGCTCAAGATCATTCTCCAATCTCCAGATATAGGCCTTCAAAGTTGGTATCTCAAAACAGTTTTCTGCCTTGGCCAAATTCAGGCAGTTTTCCTGTTTTGAGGTAGCCTTTTGATGGGCTTTGAAAGTGACCTTCCAGACATTTCCTTCAGCTCCAAAACATACCAATTTAGTCATAATAACATTATCTTCAAAACAAGCTCTTGATCTCCCATTTTGATTTAGCCATTTGGGAGATACAAGCTTCCAAAGTAGGCTACCTGAAACTGTTTCAACACTTAGCCAAAAATCAGAATTCTTCATGTGAGTTGAGATGACTTCTTTGGCAAGTAATTTTGAATTGTTGATTGATCCAATTGGGATCATATCGGGCTCCCCCTCTTCAAAAAGCTTTGACCTCAAAGCTTGAAGCTGCTTCTTGTCAAAAACGTCACAAAATTCCCCCCAAAGCGAGTCACGAAATAGGTACGTCGAACTTGCAATTTCGGACTTCAAATCGCCGTTAACTTGTGATCTTGCAGCTGCTTTCCACGATTTGTGCTTCATCACATTCGTGAGACTCCAATGGACCTTCCCCACACAAAAAATTCGCTCAAACAAACCCATAACACAATTTCCAGATCCCGGCGATAAAATCCCAGGATCCGGCGAGCTCGAATTTTCCGACGAGGCCTTCAAATTTGGGGATTTCGTCTCCAAGCATTCTCGTTCAATCTATACATAATATAAAGATAAATTGGGCACTATGACGAAAAAGAGCTTCCTAGAGTCATTTCTCAGGCCACAAAATTTGGAATGAGACTCTATTTTCCAATTTTATCATTATATTATGGTAGATTTGTCACAAAAAATGATTATACTCGTCACAAAGGTCCATGTTTTGGTTAACTTATTTATTTTGTCTGAACTAAACAGTACATACAATTTAGGGTAAATACAATATATTAGCCACAACTATTCTGAAGCGGGGAATTATAGTCACAACTATGGAAATTCAAATTCTTAACCAAACGTTAACTCTCTTTTAACAATTCCGTTAATAATGCTGACTAAACTTCTATATTTTAAAGTTATAAATTAAAAGCAGTCCGACATGGCTGCTGCCGTGGTCGATGACGTGACCTTCTCCGTTAAAAATTCAATAATAGTAACGGACAGTTAGCCATATCTTGACTCGCAACAATAATTATGGCTAATAATTTGAATTTACATAGTTGTGGTTATAATTCTCCGCTTCATAATAGTTGTTGCTAATATATTGTATTTACCCTACAATTTAATATTAATGTTTGAATCAATACTACTGGAGTTCCGATTTCAGAACTAATTTCTTTCTATAAAATATAAATAGCTTAAGATAAAATATAAATATAGAAGCATCATCACGAAATATATTCCTAGAGTTCAATCAAAGAAATAACAATAAATGAAATGTAGCCTAGTTGGTTATCCTGCTATTTTTTCTATCAAGTGACCAAGGTTTAAACTCTAATGATAACATTTTTAATATATAAACATGAACTGGGTGCAATGACAAAAATAACCTTTCTAGAATCACTCTCAGGCAATGAAATTTGAAATGGAAGAATTCCAAACCATGTTTTGAAATTATATATTTTGTAGATTATGTGAAAAATTCAGGTCATAAAAATCTATTAACCAAAAAGAAAAGGTCAATACTACAGTGCCGCTGTTTTTTTGTTTATGAAGGTGAAAGATGCATTGAAAAGAAGAACAAAGGAGGAAAAGAGTCTGAAAGCCGCACAAGATGTGCAGACTCCCGACCCAGGGGAAGCAGCCCCCAACCAAAAAAAAACAAACAAACAAACAGAAGAAAGAACAACAGGCCGCAAGAAAATCATAGATAAGTCACCAGACCATCCCCTACCACACTCCCAGACCCATCCAGCAGCACCCCCGAACAGGACACCATCACCGAACAAAACACAAAAACAAAAAGGCTACAGGTCATCTACTTCTCAAGCTTGCCATCCATTCCCAACCTTGTTCCTTGCAGATCCTACCATGACCGACCAACCCATCCAAAATTGAGGCCATTGACTTCTGAAAAACAACATCAGGATCGAGACCTTGATCTCTAAATATGCGTTGGTTTCTTTCCCTCCAAACCTGCCAACACATCACATGTAGAGCGCCACAAATAATCCAATCATTCATATTATCCGATTTTTTGCTGTCCCATCTCCTAATGGTTGTTAGGATGTCGCTCCCAGGAAGAATAAGATTGTTGCATCTGCTTCCCACCGCACTCCAAATCTGCTTGGTGTAGGCACATTCAACGAACAAGTGATTAATAGTTTCCTTCGATCTGTGACACAAGGAGCATCTATTGGCAAAGGCCCATCCTCTCCTCTGAAGATTATCCAAGGTAAGAATTTTGTTGTGCGCCACCAGCCACATAAATGCTCGAATCTTGGAAGGGACAACACTGCGCCAAACAGAATCGTTCGGGAAGTCAGGCACGCCAGGGAAGCTTCCACGAATCAAGTGCATGTACAAGAGACAAACAGAGAGCACACAATCTGGTTTTGCCGACCAGACCAACTTAATTGGCCCAAAAGGGACAAGCCTAGAAGCCTCAGAACCAATAAGATTATACAAGTTAGATCTCTCACTCTGAACCCCCCCCCCCCCTCTCAAAGTAATATTAAGTTCAATGTTCCAATCTGTATGCGTACCTGTGGTGTTAGCGAGGTCCGACACCCGGGCATCAGGCATGGCAGCAGCAACTCTTGGAAAAGTTTCGGCCAAAATATGGTTTGGAACCCAGCAGTCTCTCCAAAAGGACACCCAAGCACCACTCCCTGGTTCAATATGACATACTTTCCAGAAGGTCTCATATTCTTTTGTAATATTGGCCCAAACCGACCCTCCATAACCATTCCTACATCTTTTGCTCCACCATTCTGAATCAGACGGGTATTTCTTAGAGATTAGCTCACGCCACCAGCTACCTCTGTCATTAGCATATTTCCACAGCCACTTAGTTAAAAGTGCCTTATTAAAACATCTTAAATCCTTAATTCCAAGACCCCCATTCTCCTTCAAGGCTTTACACAACTCAAATTTAACAAGAGGCATCTTACGCTCTTCTCTAGCTCCACACCAAATAAACCTTTTCTGAATTCTTTCCATTTTCTTTACTGCTCCTCTAGGGGCATGGAACAAAGAGAAGTAATAAACCGGTTGACTTACCAAAACTGCATTGTTCAGAACCAAATGACCCCCAAGCGAGAGATACCTTCCTTTCCATCCTGCGAGACGCTTTTCAAATTTCTCTATGATTGGATCCCAAATAGCACTCGAGTTAACCTTAGCTCCAAGAGGGAACACCAGGTACTTCGTGGCATCTCTAGTCCAATTACATCCAAACACAGCAGCAAAATAGTCAGGATTTGGAACATCACCAACGGCGATCATAACCGATTTATCAAGATTGATTTTAAGCCATGTGATAGCTTGAAAACAAACAAGAGTAGCCAGAATGTTTAGCACTTGTTCCGTGGATGCATCACAAAGAATCAGAGTGTCATCTGCGAACAACAAATGAGTGACCTCCCAATCCCTCTTAACCCATCCATACAGAAACCCCTGATTTTGCCATCGTCCTTAAGCTTGGAAAACATAAACGAGAGCACCTCCATAACAAGCACGAACATGCCCGGCGATAACGGATCTCCCTGGCGAAGACCCTTTTCAGATTTAAATAACCCTTTGGCTTCTCCATTAATAATTGTCAAAATACCCGGCGAGCACATTGCCCCACGGATCCACTCACCCCATTTCCTTGGGAACCCCAAAGCCGAGAGAACCTTAAACAAACAACTCCAACTAACATTATCAAACGCACGCTCTATATCAAGCTTAAACATTAAACCCGGTTTCCGGCTTTTCTTTCTGCTGTCCAGAAGCTCAAAAGCTATTAGACCTGCCTCCGAGATCTGCTTTCCCCGAACCGAGGCTTGCTGAGAAGGAGAAACTCGTTTTGGGAGCACCCAGCTTAGCCTTCGAGCCAAAATCTTGCTGATAAGTTTGTTTAGACTCCCCATCAAGCTAATGGGCCTAAGATCCTTTATGTCCTCAACTACATCTCTCTTTGGGACAAGACACAAGAAAGAGTGTGTGGCACAGAGTGGCAAAGAGCCAGAGTCATGGAACTCAAGCAAGGCATAAAGGATCTCAATACGAATAAGCGCCCAGCACTTCTAATAGAAGTCCCACGAAAAGCCATCAGGACCCGGTGCTTTCCACCCATCACTATCCCTAAGACTCTCCCAAGCCTCACTCTCAGAGAAATTAAGCACAAGGGAATTAGCTTCAGCATTGCTCAACCTGTTCGTCCCAAAATCTCTTGGAAAAGGCGCTTAGCGACAGTTTCTTTGTAGAAATAAATATAAAAATCAACCACCCCTATAGCCGATTCCTCCCTGCCTTCAAACCTCACACCTTGAATGTTTAAACATTCAACCATGTTGAATTTCTTCTTAAAATTAGCCATCACATGAAAAAACCTTGTATTATCATCCCCAAACTTCAGCCAGTGTTCCTTTGCTTTCTGCCTCCATGAGATTTCCTAGGGAAAAAGAAGTCTACTCAACTCCATCTTATACCCCTGTCGATCCATCACCTCGTTATTATTCAAGATTCTACACTCCTCGGTCGAATCCAATTCTTTAATCCTGGACAGGGCTGCCTCAATCTGAGTGTTGATATTTCCGAAGACCCTCCTGTTCCACTCCTTGATAAGACCCTTCAGGTTCTGCAATCTCTTGCACCACCAAAAGGCTGCCCCTCTACCTTCAATAGCAACCCTCATCCACGTTTCCATTTCCGCAAAGAACCTCTAATCATGAAGCCACATGTTTTCAAACTTCCATGGTCTTTTGACTCTCCCTGAATCTCCCCATCTGATAAGGAAAGGGTTATGGTCCGATTCAACACGCTCAAGAGCCATCAAAGAGCAATTAGAGAACAAGCTGTTGAAATCGGAGGAAACAAAGACTCTATCAATGCGAGACATAGAGTTAGTCCAATCACCCCTGCACCAAGTAAATAAACTACCACTGAGTGGGAGTTCAATAAGAGCATTACTCTCAATACAGTCATTGAATTCCTCCATAAGGTTTACATTCCGTCTAACCCCCCTATAGTCATCGTGGTTACGCACCAAGTTAAAGTCTCCAGCAATACATAGTGGAGTCTCTGTGTTTGAACCAAAGGTCATGGATCTCCCGAATGAAGGTCAATTTATCCGCTCTGTCCTGCGGACCATAAACCACAGCAAGAGACCAGATTTTCAACGTGCTCAGTTCTTGAAGATTGATAAGAAGATAAAATGTTCCAATTCTAGTTTCCAGGACTTGGAAGCAACTCTTATCCCAATGAATGGCGATTCCTCCTACACTATTAGCAGCTTTCTTGGCTGCCCATCCCCTGTCCCTATTTCCACTGACATCCGAAATAAGCTCCTCATTACACTAATTCCACTTGGTTTCAACAAGACCCACAATACTGGCCTTTCTTTGAGCAAGTAACCTCTTAACCCTTCCCCTCTTACTATATCACCCAGACCTCTAGCATTCCACACAATAATAGACTGGTTCATCATACCTTAGAAGTAGAACATTCCCCTGCCATCCTCTGACTTCTTCTGGACCCAATTGCTGGAGATTCTACAAGCCCTAACCTGCGCTTCTCCATTTCTAATTTTGACCTGTGTGGTCTCACTTTTCGTTGATGTAAGATCCTGGCCTTATTCTCGATAATTCTCTCAGCTTCTGCTTGACCATCCTCATGCTCCAAATTGAACAAGGAGCCCAATTCGCGACTTCTAGCAATTAGAGTGTCCACATCGAACGGGAACTCTTCCAACCGCCACTCCATTCCTTAACAAATCTTAAATCGTATTTTGCCTATTAGTACTCCAGGACTAGTTTAGTCGGTATAAGATATTACAGACAATTCTTAAATCTACAATCGCGAGGGGTAAACGGTAGGCTTATCGTACTTATTGTAGTAATCATCTGATACTTGTTTCATCGTGTTGTTTCTCTGGAGTATGTTGTCTCATCTGGAGTTATGGAATTTGAAATAAGGAACAATTTACCCATTCCATTTCATATATATTGTGTAGACACGGTAAGGAAATCCCTACCCAGTAGGATTTGATTAGTTGCTAGATAAGATTGTTCAAAATTGAGTAAAAAGATAGATTATTTGCATAAATGTACTAAAATAATTAATAGGATTGTGTGGTTGATATAAATTTTATAAGTGAATATTGAAACACGAAACTTAATTGTCTCACAAAAACTGTAATGTACTAAATATATAATTTCATTCCTAGCTCCTTAAAAGGCAAATAAATATTAGCATCAACAACTAGCGCTCCCCTAAGGTTTTTCAATCCAAGGTCCACATCAACTCTTGGTGATGTCCGGATGGGGGCTGTTCTTGAAGAAGTAGTTTCTTATTTTGCCTTTCATTCAGGGTTTAGTGTGCGATTTGTAGGTCGGCGTCACAATAGGGTAGCCCATTTAGTGGCTAGAAAGGCCCTTTCATTGTTGCCAACCACGTGTCGTGTTTTTGATTTCCAGGCCTGGCTGAATTCCAGGATGTAACTGACTTTCTTGTGAATCAATATATGATTATCTTTTGTAAAAAAAAACTCCCTTGTACTTTCTATGTCAGAGGGATCGAGTGGTAGCAAATCCTCATCTACAAATATACAATGAGAGGCCTTATGTTAGCGAATAGCTTAGTTAATAAATTGAACAACGAAGTGCATGTACAAGATATTCGTGCTCGGAAATTTACTTCTGCCAATTGAGTTACTCTTCCTGAAGATATCGATTTTATAAATGGGGACGGGCCGCCAACGTTCATACGATACCACTGTTTGGTAACTATGAACATAACTATTTTCATCCCGCTTAGGATGAGACTCCTGGAAGCCTTCGAAAGTTACGTAGAAGGAGTACCAACAACTAACAGGCAGGACATTTACGTTCCGAATGCCGAGTAAAATCAAGTTTTGGCCCTACATGATTTGATAGAACGCAAACCATATTTAATGATGTAAGCATTCCATGGAATATAAGAAAAACATATAATATCTTGAGCCCTTCTACTATGCTATATAGTATTGGTGCTTTAATGTACAACTTAAAGTTGTACCATAACATTAAATGTATAAGTTTAGGTTGTACCATAAAGCAATTTGTAACATTATGTTATGGTACAACTTTACAACTTGAAGTTGTACCATCACATAAATGTACAAATTCAAGTTGTACCATAAAAGAATTTGTACAAAAAGTATAGGTACAATCTAAAGTTGTACCATAACATAAATGTACAATTTTAAGTTGTACCATAAAGGCAAAATCCTATAGCACCAATACTATATAGCATTGTAAAATTTCTCATAATATCTTTTGTTGGTTGTATGTGTCGACCACAAATTTGACATCCCTCTCAACTTTTTTGTCGAAATTTCGATCTTTCGTATGATAATGTTCTCTACGATAGATGTAAGGATGATGGAGGGCAATCGACATTGAAACCTTGTGCTTATTTATGAAAGCGGATTCAAAATAAAAAGTAATTAAAAAAACAACAATACGAAACCCTAATATGAAAATTGGATTTAAAATTATGATCGGTTTTGGGTAGCTTACACCGGTGACCTCGCATTTCCTCCGGTAATGAATGACCCTTGGCATTAGTTCTTCGTCGCCCCCGAAATCGTCGTCCTGCCATATGTAATCGTTGTCGTCCGGCTTGGGTTTCAGTTTCAGTTTATCAAGTTCCCGGCAGCGTTTGCAGCGGCCAATACCGTACCGGAGCTTCGGCCATTCAGGTTTCTTCTTATTCCGCGGGCGATTTGCGGCGGCGGAAGCCATGGGGATCGACGACCGGCGCGGCGGCAGATGCAAGACGATAGTACCGTGAATAAGGAGAAAGAGAAACAACTCTGCGAGTATCAATATGAACTGGCTAATAGTCAGAGCTGGGATCGAGGAGCCTATATGGTAGGGAATGGTTGGGCTTTGGTCTCCTGGAGCCCATTTATTGGAAGATAAACCTAGACCGGCCCAAGGAATTAGCGAGCAATAAGCGCACCGTTCAGTGTTCACTGTGACTTTCTGTTAAAAAAGATGAGTTACTGTCACTTCCGTTAAGAGGTGAGATTCACATCCAAGAGGCAATTTGGGTATGAATAAAAATATAATTTATTATTTATTTATTTTTGTATTAATTACATATTGAAAATTAAAAATCCAGATTAAATACTTTTTTAATTTAAATTCTACAATTAATAGACTTATATATCTCTCTGTCTCTCTCTTCCTTTTCCAGCAACCTCTTCGCTCCGACCGCCAAACTTTTTCCGGCCGGCGACTTGTTTTTAGTGCAATCCTCCAATCAGACTCGCTCCGGCCATCTGCAAAAAAACCACTCCGTCAGTGCGCTAGTGATACTGATTTTCATCTAGTGGTACGTTACAAATACCACTGGTACCATTACCAGTGAGTAGTGGTACGCTACCACTACGACTAGTAGCATACCACTAGACAAAAATCAGTACGACTAGACAAAAATCCGTACCACTACCACTGGTAGCGTACCACTAGACAGAAATCAGTACCACTACAACTGGTAGCGTACCACTAGACAGAAATCAGTACCACTAGAGAATAACATAAAAAAACAAGATATGGAATCTGGAAAATCCCAGATCTGGAAAAAAATTAAGGGATGAGGAAAGGGAAGGAAGGGGAGAGGTCGTTATCTCTCGTCGGCAGCAGAGGAGGACGGCGGGAGAGAGAGAGGGCAGTAACAGGAGTTGGAGGGAGGCGAGAGGGCTGCAACGGGGAGAGCGTTATGGCGCGGCAATGGTGGTAGGCGGAGGACGCGACGGCTGCGACGGGAGAGACGACAACGGTGGCGACGGGAGGGAGAGACGGAGGCGACGGCGATGGGAGGGAGAGATAAAGAGTGGTTAGGGTTCTCGGGAGAGAGAAGAGAGAGGGGAGAATGGGGAGAGTGGAAGAGTTTTTTTTTTAGGAAATCAGATTATATAGAAAATGAGAAAGGATCCTGTGTGGTAAGTTTTTCTCTTCCAAAAATACCTTTCGTTTGATCTAAACCGTTAATTTAAAAAACCAAGAGAGAGACAAGAGAGAGAGAGAGAGAGAGAGAGAGTGGATCTAATGGCTGCGAAGGAGGAAGCGAAACTCACTTCCCCTTAGGGGAAGTGACGCTATCTAATCCCGTTAAAAAATAAACTATTTTACAACTTTTGTTTTAAAACAAATGTAAGGTAAGCGAATCTCATATTGATAAAGTATGGGAGAAATTCATGATTCCTAAGTAAGAAACTGATAAGACGCATTTTGGCGTGAAACGGAAAATTTTTTGTACGAATTCCGAAGTAACGTGTTTAGTATAAAGCACTACGAGGATGTGTGACCTAATGAGAAGTCACATTGATATACACCACACGGCAAAATATGTGAAGGTTTAAAACCAAATTAGACAATACCTTGTTGGAAAAGATTCGGAATGTTAAAGTAAATATCATTCTCACTGTTTCATAACACTAAAACATTTAGTTGTTGATTAGTTACTAATAATAATACCGTTAACGATGCTTCATATCAGTTGGATGTCAGATTTAAAAAATAAAACCTCGTTATTTTTCATTTTGAGTAAATACAATTTACTACGTATAAACAACCTATCTCATTTAGAGCCATATAATATATATATACACCACTCGTCGTGGCACATTTCTAGGTCCCTTTATGTTGAGTAATCACCATGGCTATTAGCCTGTTACTTAGCTGAACTACCACCATCTCCATTCCCAATTCCGTAAAGCATGTTTTTATTCTTTCTTAAACTGGTTACGTCAGGAACCGGTGGCGTCTGTGTTTGTGTCATCTACATATTCAAATCACGAAGATCATAGAATCAACATTTCAACAACAAAACCATAAATAATTGCAAGGAGGAACTTCAAAAAGTCAACCAACCACTCACTAAATTATATATAGATTTATAAGACCAAAAACCAAAACCCGGATACCAAATTAAGAAAAGAATAATACCAGATGTGCAATTGAAACCCTAAATTGACTTTCTCATTGATGATTGTGTTGCCTATATACAGAGATTGATCAGTAGAAGACAAACAGCTCTTGATTGGGTTTACAGACTGTGAAATCAGAGAATGCAAAGTTTGGAGGGAACATAAACAAAAGAGTGAAAGAGACGTTGGAGTGCTACGGCGACGTTTCGCTGTGAGTCTTCTCCACTATCCGAGACGACACCGTTGCAGCTGATGAACTTGAAGCTTTTCCCGAGACGACGTCGCTCCACCGAGTTGGCTTAGTAGCCGTTACAATTTGGGGCAAAAAATTGACATTTTCGTCTGATACCCCCCCCCCCCCCCCGCGCAAGCTGGTGGGCACAGATTGTGCACACCAAGCTTGGAGAGGAGACTGGAGAAGATTGCTGGTGGGAGCGGCTTCGTGAATAGGTCGGCGAGCTGGTGAAGGGTTGAAACATGAAGTAGCTTGACAGTCCCAGTCTGCAATTTTTATCTGACCAGGTGACAGTCTAATTCGATGTGCTTTGTTCTTTCGTGGAAGGTGGGATTTTCAACGATGTGAATCGCTGATTGATTGTCACAATAAATGATTGCAGGTTGGGGATGGGGTACCTGGAAGTCGTGGAGGAGATATAGAAGCCATTGAAGTTCGCAGGTTATGTCAGCCATGGCCCTATACTCTGCCTCACAAGAGGATCTGGAGATGGTCCTTTGTTTCTTGCTTTTTCAGGAGATGAGAGCATTGCCCAGGTAAACGCAATAACCAGTCACTGATCTTCTGGTGTCCATACAAGATGCCCAGTCTGAGTCACTGAATGATTTGAGTTGGAGTGAAGAGGATGTTGGAAAGAATAAACCAGTAGAGGGTGCTTTTGAGGTATCTGAGAACTCTTGTGACTGCCTGATAGTGTTGATTGCTTGGATTGGATATGTACTGGCTGAGCTGTTGCGTGGCAAAGCTAATATATGGTCTGGTTGTGGTGAGATATATAAGTTTGCCAACAAGTCTTCTGTAGAAAGAAGAATCAGGGTAGGCATCAGAATGAGTGGCTGTGAGGTGTATTTTGTGATCCATCGGGGTGGAAACATGTCTGGATAGGAGCACCTCCCCTTCTTCTAGGATTTCCAGAGTGTATTTCCTTTGAGAGAGATGAATGCCAGAAGAGTTTTTGGCAACCTCAACGCCAAGAAAGAACTTGAGAGGACCTAAGTCCTTGATACTGAATGTCTGATGGAGATAATGTTTGAGTATGGTAATTTCAGCCAGATCAGTGCCTCCCACAACCAGACCATCTACATAGACTAGGACACATGTGTAATTAGAACCTTGAGATTTGAAGAACAAAGAATGATCAACCTGACTTGATGTGTAACCATGAGAAATGAGGCAGTCAGCCAGTTTGGAGGACCACTGTCTAGAAGCCTGCTTCAGACCAAGAGAGACTTTTTAAGACTGCAAACAGGGTTCTTGATGTGGGGTGGTGGTTTGTATCCTTTGGGCAGTTTCATATAGACTTCTTCAGTGAGATCCCCATGTAAGAAAGCATTGTTTACATCCAATTGATGTACATGCCATGAGTGAGAAGCTGCTATAGCCAGAAACAGCCTGACTATTGTCATTTTAACCACAGGGGCAAAAGTATCCTGATAGTCTATGCCCTCTTGTTGATTGTATCCCTTGGCAACTAATCTTGCCTTTTCTCTTTCCAGGCTGCCATCAGAGAGAAATTTGTACTTGAAGATCCACTAGTTTCCAAGTGGTTTCCTGTCTGGAGGTAAGGAAACAACATCCCATGTCTGATTCAGTTCAAGAGCATCAATTTCATGATTGATTGCTTGGTTCCATTCAGGTCTAAGGGCAGCTTCTTCATATGATTCTGGTTCTTTGTGACTAGAGATTCTCAAGATGAATTTGAGATATGATGGAGATAAACCAGTGTAATCAATGACATCAGACAAGGGATAGGTGATACCTGGAGCATGTTGCTATAGAGAGTGACTAGAGGAAGAAGCCTGCTGAAGTAGGTTGCAATGGTAAGTTTGGAGCTTAGTGGGTGGTTTGATTGTTCTGGTTAGTTTCCTAATGGCTATAAGTAAATCAATGGAAGGAGGATTGGGAGAAGTAGGTTGTTGGGGAGTGGGAGATAGGTCTGATTCATGGGGAGGAGGTGGATGTGGATGTTCATCTGGAATAGGAGGAGGTGGAATAGGGTATGTATGAGTAGGAATGGAGGGAACTGTGTTTGGTGAATCAGTGGTGGTTTGTTGGAAGGGGAATTCATGTTCATAGAACTGAACATCTCGAGACAGAAAGATGTCATGAGAGTTTAGATCATATATTTTGTACCCCTTTACCCCAGGAGTGTAGCCTAGGAAGACCCCTTTCCTGGCTCTCTCCTGGAATTTGGTTCTATGGCTAGTGATGGTTGATGCATAGCATAGACAGCCAAAGACTTTTAAGTCTTGGAGATCAGGGGGTTTGTCATGTAGTTTTTGGTATGGTGTGAGATTGTTTAGGACTGGGGTGGGGACTCTGTTGATTAGGTGCACAACATGGTTGACACAGTCTCCCCAGAAACCAATAGGAAGATTAGCTTGGATTTTAATGCTCTTGCCACTGCTAAAATATGTTGGTGTTTTCTTTCTACCTTGCTATTTTGTTGTGGGGTTTCAATGCATGACATCTCATGGAGAATGCCATGCTCAGCAAAGTAATCAGTCATCTGGAATTCCTTTCCCTGATCACTCCTAATGGTTTTAACATTGTAGTTGAACTGTCTGTTTATCAAGAATAACATCAGGCCAAATCCACCATCTTTATCCTTCAAAATCCAAGGAAAATAGCTATTCAAAAAAATTGCTCAAAAAATTACGAAAATGGCATCCCAAAATGTATTGGCCCAATTCGGTGCTTAATTGACTTAATCATCGGCGTAGAATAGGATCAATAGACTTCATTATCGGTGGAGAATGTGGATAATTTGGTGGATGGATTGGATTGGGTTTATGGATTTGGATCATAATTGCCACCTCTAACTGCTATCCAAGAGGGAATCCGAAGCATCAAAACCTGTAGCAAGAAGCATCCTCACTGATGCACTCAGGCTCGAACCCACCAATCGAAAGGCTTGGTAGTACTTAGGGATTGGGCATAGTATTAGAAGAAATTCAAATTTTTTTATTTATTTTAAATAAACTGATAATGAGGGAAATGAGATGGCAATTTTTAAAAATTTAATTCTATTATTTTATTATTTTTAAATTGTCACGTCACACATTTAACGATCAACTTTTAGAGTTGACCGCCACGTAAGCAAAAGTTAACGAAGTTGGACGGAGAGTGACCAAACGTGAATGGTTTCAATAAACTGAAGTATCACCAATGGATTTAAATATTTAGAGTGACCAAACTTAAACGTTTTTTAATCTCAGTTGTCAACCATGCAATTAACCCAAATACTATCAAAAGACATTAAAGTGCTCCTAAATACTATCAAATACACCAACAAATGAATAGAAGGAAAATCCAAACTAAAATTACATGCATAGAAATATAGGAAATTTCACTAAGAAAAGGGTATATGATAAACACTACATTTAAAGTGTCTTCAACTGTGGTCATTCTTTCTCCTTCACTCTTTTCTCTAAATTTAACCCTTACCCTCTTGAATTTTGCAATGAATTTCTAGTCCAGAAGATGGATTGACCGGTCGATCCTTCATCAGCAGGGGCGGACCCATGCATATTAGCAAGGTGTGTCAACCGACACACCTTGACTCGGAAATTTTATAAGAGATCCATGTTTCGTTGGTACAAAAAACTTGAATTCGGGATTTCTAACACTCCTCACATAATTGTAATCGACACACCTTTAATACACTACATTGATTTTGATGTCATATAGCAATAGGTACCAAAATACAAAAATATATTATTTATTTTAATTTTTAGTGAAAATGTCGAGAGAAAAAAATCTGCAACCCATGGCTCGCAATTCTCTGTCCTCTGCTCCACTCTCTAATTGCTAGCACCTGCCGGTGGAACCACATCCTCTTTCAAACTTTTACGTTAACGCATGTCGCCAGCGTTCTTGCTTTCCATTTTATGCTATGGAGTTAATTAAGAACGAACTTCAAAATCAGTTTTATGAATGAATTTTTACTTTTGTACGTCGAAAAAAGTTTGATCACACCATAAGCGACAAATATATTTTACAAACCTTTATGAATATTAAAAGTTGTCGTGTGTCACTGTGAAAAATAATAAATTACGACCTTAATGAATTAATATTTTATTTTACTTTTTATTTAATACATTTAATTTATTGATTATTTTTTATGCCGACACACCTATCAAAGAATTTTGGGTCTGCCACTGTTCATCAGTGGTATCAAAGTTTGGTCTTGATTCTTGAGACGTCGATATTGATAAGGCAATGATGACTTCAAAGCAAGCTATGAACGAAGAAGTCAAGATTGAAAACCAGATCGGAAATGAGGAAATAAAAGTAACGATGATAGAATTGGTTGATAGTTAGATCAACTTTGGATAAGTCTGGATGCTAGCATGGCCAATTCATTATTCAATTTGCCTTTATAAGTCGCGTTAATATATGTTGGTGCTTCTTCTCCATCTTTGCATTTTGTTCAGCAGTTGTCAGACATGACATTTTTTGCACTACTCTTTGGTTCATGGTACATTTTACTCATGTGGAATCCTCTTCCCTAATCATTTCTAACTACTGTAACTTGTTTACGAAATTGTGCATTGACTATCGACAGAAACCTTGGTTTAAATCCCTAGTTTTTTTTTATTTGTGTCTCATGATAAGTACACACACAACTCTAGAGCAAAAATATTTCTAGTATTAATTGAAATAAAATCCTCTACTAGCCCTTCCAACTTCTCTGTATCTTTTAAAAAATGAAATTAGTCCATCTATTTCTAAAATAGCATCATCAATAAGCATATCTTTGAATTGTAAATGTTTAATAACCAAATTTTTTAAGTGCCATATTTTATACTTAATAACTAATGAAACAATAAACTCAAAATCACCAAATTCATTTTGTGCCAAAGATTTAGCTTCATTTCTAATTTTTGAATCGCCATCAAGGTCGACTACTAGTATCCAGGCTCCTCAATTCTCTGTTTTCTTTTACGCTTAGAACTACATTTTTCAAATTTTTGGGTTGACATAATTAAAAATTATAACCAAAGATTAATGATTTCAAATTTTCAATAAGTTATTTGCTAAAGAAAAAGAAAAGAGGTTAGAACTTAAAGCAAGTTCATTAGGAGCCTGGATAGTAGGGATGAACATTGATTATGAGTTAATTAGAATTGTGTGTGAATAATTAATATTTAGGTGTTAGATGGTTTTCGAAATTTAAGAAATTTTGGAAAAAGAGAAGAAGAAAGACGTTAAATACACTAACTATTAGCTTAAATTCAACAAACACCTCTTAGCTTAATGGTTAAATCTCCTTTCAAAAATTCTGTAGGTCCAGCTTCGCCTCTTATGGATTTTGAGGCCCAACTTGGAGCAAGGCCCATAGAGTGCAGCTCCGCCTCTTATGGCTTATGAGGGCCCAGTTGGGCTCTAGTTCCGCCTCCGAGCTTATGAATTATGAGGTCCCCAAAATTTGAGGTCATGTGTTGTGAGTCTGACAAGCGCCGGGCTTGGTGAGATTTATACGTCAAGTGTAAGTTTGCTAGGTATTGACAAAAAAATTGTAAGTTTGCTAGGTGAAATGAGGTCGAAACTAAAACTAGGAATAATGACATTGTGTAGAGGGAGACCTAGTGGCAATGTCACATACCCTACATGGGTTAACTAGACCCTGGTGTTGGTACGCAAGTACAAGTGTTCTATACAAGTTTGCACTATTAAAGAGAGTCACATAACAAACAAACTGGTTTGAGACCCCTCTGTCAGTATCCAAGTGTCAATTAAGGCTTTTACCAGAGTAAATGTGAAACCTCGCAAGTCATTGTGAAACTGAGTAGGCATGATGACATATTTAGGTGAGTGAGGTGGTGAACATGAGGGATGAGCCAGGGCTTGCATATTAAAGGTAGCTTATGGGAAGATTCATTTCATCTTGTCTTAATGTCATGTTTCGTGTTGTATTGTCTTCTTCTGAACCCTGACGGCTTCCTACTTTAATAAGTCTGAAGCTTTCCTGATTTGACACTTCCTCATTCCACAGTCTGATAAGTCACATATAAAAAAATGACTTCTCGAGTCACCAAATCCTTGTTCCACCTTCTTCTTCTTTTTGAGTTTCCAATGTTTTGAGATGTTATGATTTGTCTTTTTACAATAATTGCATAGCAAGCCTCCATCTTACTTAAATAAACTAGGTCACATAAGTTGCTAATGCAAATGACTTAATCCTTCTGCCAGTTTTGAGCTTATGCTCATGTTGCGATAGATCATCATATGCCATAATCACGATGGGTAGTGGTTTTATCATCAGTACTTGTGTATTCGCCACATGAAACACAAGATTAACTCCTATCAAAAGAGAATTAGATAGTCAACTCTTATTTGGTCTTGAATGCTTCTAATGCAAGCCACAATGTTTAGAAACGCCCAGAGGAAGAGTCTAAGCCAAGCTATGAGGAAAAACACTGCTATCGTTGATTAACCACAAACCTGTCTAACATACGAGCAATGAGATTATCCTCCTGCTTATTCCACCACGTAGACCAATCTCCCAACACTTTATGATCGACCAAACCCATCAAATTAACCCATTTCCTAAAGACAATAGTACTCTGATTAATGATATCCGTATTAGAAGCTTCAGAAGCCTCCAACGTGGCATTAAAATCACCCATAAAGATAGTTGGTTCGCCAAAAATCATCAAAGGTAATAACTCTGAATACAACTGTTGCCTATCATTCATCTTATTTGGATTGTAAATTGTTGTCACAACACAACCATCCACCCCTACAACCCGTACTTGTATGAAATGATCAAATCAAATCACTATTTAAAAACAAAAATACTCTACCATTTGAGTACACCTGCAAAAAAAATTATATTCTTAAACTCCCATTGGGCATGGTCTTAAAAGCTAGAACATTGGTTCTGACTTCTGAGTATTTGATTTCCCTACCTCTAATATTGAAGCATGGAATTTGATTAATGATTACAATGGCAGATTGCCGTGGGGATGGGCCGTGCGACACAGCCCAGCTGAAGACGGTGGCCCGGCTTTAGCTTGCTCGTATAGTTTTGAAAAATCGGGCCTTTAGCCAAACGGCGCGACGGTTGGCGGGATTTCCCCCCTCAAATACCGTGCCCACTCTCTCCTTTGCCCTCCCATGGGATGGGATTAGTATCGTGATAACTAGCAAAAAACGCTATTAAAAATAACGAAATCACTACGAATTATTATAAAATCAATACAACATCTAAGCTAAATCACTACTAAGTCAAACTAATAGTAATTTTTCCCTTGATTAGAACGGCGCTAACTATTGTACAATTAGCACCGTAGCCGTTTCCCCTCCTATTCTCTCTCAACTTCCCCCACTTCACTAACTCTCTCTCAGTCTCCACTGACCTCATTCAACGTTTCGTATAGTCTGAAGCTGCATCCCCGATCGTCCTTTCTCCGGCGTAGCCCCTCGATTCTCTTCTTCTTTCACAGCTCCGGTGAATCTCGATTTCGTCGGGGTAATGGATCCTCCACCCCGTTCACTATTTTCCAGTAAAGGCAGCGCCGAAAACCCTAAACGGAGAGCGAAGCGCCGCAGCCCCGAGCCGTTGGATCCGGAGGAGGACACGAAGAACCATCCTTTGGCGGACACCGATGCCTTATCCTCCGCCGGAACTGACGATGTATACCAGCTATTACCAGGTGGGATTCATCTTGTTAAATGGGCGGTTGCCGAATCCCTACCGATTCTGTTCCAAGACAGTATTTATTTCCAGCAGAGTTTCATAATTTTGAACCCGGCTGCTCCTAAGGTCACGAGTGTGAACGTGAGGAGAGCTGCGATGAAGCTTTTCGGAACCGAGACTGAGTCTTTGCGCTCAACTCTTAGGGATTTGAACAGTCGCGTCTCGCTGACCAGTGGCGTCTGGACGTGGCCCTGGCCGGACCCTGACAATTTGATTCTATCCGGTCTGACACTGCCTTATCTGTACTTGAGCTGTCAATGGATTGATGAGAACTGGGAGAAGCAAAGCAGGGTTATAGGTTGGCTGCGGCTGGATTGGCCGATTGAGGATCCTGAGAATGTCTCGTCTTTGATTATGGAAGCCGTTTCGAAATGGGGGCTCCACGGTAAGATTCTGTCAATCAATTTCAATGATCTGACCAATGTTCCTGATGCCGTTTCACAGCTGCGGTCTTCTTTGAATCCGATGTTCGATGGGCAGCTTTTCCATAGCAAATGTGCATATCATATTCTCAATTCATGTTTCGAAGATGGGTTCTCAATGATTTCTACGCAACTCGGTAAGGTCAGATATGCTATCGATTTCATCTTCTGGGATGAGGCAAGGACACTGCAGTTTAAAGAGATATGCAGCCAGAGCTGTGTGAGGTATAAAAGTTTGCTTCTGGATTCACCGGAGTGGTTTAACACGACTTATGATATGCTGGATGCATTCATTCGCTACCGTGACCAGCTTACTGAGTATTGTAACCGTGAGTTTGCTGCTGGTACTTGTTGTGAAAGTGGCGAACCCTTAACCGAAGATGAATGGCAAGTCGTATGCAGCATGAGAGACTTCTTCGAAAGGTTCAGAGCAGCTTTTGATATCTTTTGTAGCGTTTATGTTCCGAATACCAACTTGGTCGTGCCCATACTTTTTACTCTGAGTGAAGCATTTGCCCAGTTTAGAGATGACAAACATGTTGGTAAGTTTTGTGTTGGCCTGGAGGCTAAGTTTTCAGCTTATTGGGATAGTGAAGGAATCCCCATGGTGTATTGTCTTGCAACAATCTTGGATCCCAGGTATAAACTAGCTGGCTTGTTCAAGTTGTTGGATGCTTATCACGCCAACATGAATTTCTCAATTGGCAATATGAAAGATGAGGTTCAGGCTCTACTCTACAGAATGTATGATGCATATTTCCAGCAGTATAGCCCTCCTCCGATTCCTGAAGATCTGGTTCGAGCAGAAGGCTCCAGCAGTAGTGGTACTAAAACTGCAGTTCGTCTTGCTCGTAGTATGAGAATGGCCGGTGATGTGGATTCTTACTCTGAGCTCAACTATTACCTGTCATCTAATGATGTGTCCAGTTTCAGAATTGAAGAAGACATTGATAAACTGGACATGTTTGATGTCTTGAAATGGTGGAAACGTAACCAGGTTAAATATCCGGTGCTATCTACCATGGCTCGAGAACTATTGGCGCCCTTAGCTTCAGCCAAAGTGCCGGATGATACGTTTGATTTCCATTCGCCGGAAGTTAACAATCGTAGGTGGGAGATTCGGCTAGAAACTGCGGAGATGTGCGTTTGCCTCAAGGATTGGCTCAGAGCTGCAACTCATGCCCAACATTTGTTCGTTGATATGTATGCCGGAGACGTAAGCAGCGATGAAGAGGATGGTGAAAACGATGAGGGGGAGGATAAATGATGATTTGAGGAGGGATTAGACGTACGTTTTACCAGCTTAGCTAGTTGATTTGTGTTTTTATCTTTTTGCTGTTAGGAATGGTGATGGGGAATGGATGGCCGGCTGAAAATGACTTAGTTTTTGTGGGGATTTCTTGTGGCCAAACTATGAAATACTTTTGTGAAAAACTGTCATTGATAGTAGCGTGAAGTAAGGAGTCGTTTTGGAAGTTGCGATTGTTAAATAAATGTATTGTTGAGAATGCATGTATAATATTATACATGTATTGTCGAATTTGATGCATTGTAGAATACAACGTTTGGTATGTGTGATTGTGTATGTCGCATCAGCTAAAAGCTGAGACAACAATCTCAACTCAACTATTTCAACAATCACCACTAAAAGTTGAGATATAACAATCACTCAAAATGAGTGATAGTTTCTGTCACATCACAGAAACAATCCATGTATTGTTTTTGCTAAAAAAACAATAAAACGATGCATTATAAACAATACATGCATAATGACAATTTCAACAAAACTATCGCAACTTCCAAACGACCCCTAAGTGTTCAATTATCTATTCGATTGGCTAGTCATGTGTAAGTTTGCTAGCTGAAATGAGTATGAAACTAGGAATAATGGCATTGTGTAACGGGAGACCCATTCACAATTTCACAGATGGGTAACTAAATGTGACACATTTAGGTGCGTGAGGTGGTGAACATGAGGGCGAGCCGGGGCTTGCCTACTAAAGGTAGCTTATGAGAAGATTCATTTCCATCTTTTCTCAATGTCATGTTTCGTGTTGTGGTGTCTTTTTCTGAATCCTGACGGCCTCCTCCTTCATAAGTCTGAAGTTTTCGCGATTTAATATTTTCTCCATTCATTGTCTGATCAGTTACATATTCTAAAAAATGACTCGTTCATCAATGGTGAACATAATTCAACACTAATGGTTGGTTATTAGCATCTAGACGATATAAAATAATAAATAAATAATCACTCGTTCATCAATGGTAAACGATGTCGCTTAACGAATTTTGTTAAGTGGCCACTGGTTATGTAAGGATTTTATCTTTTAGTACCAAACTTATATTCTCTTCCATTTATGTCCTTCATGTTGCTTGTCTGCATTCCGGAGACCAACTGGATTTGTTCCTTCTCCCCCACTACCAGGGGCGGATACATGGGCCTCTAGGGGTGTCCCAGGATACCCCTAAAATTTGGGGAAACGATTATCGAACCTCCGGTAGTAGTTTCGTATGGGTATACAAAATATAATTGGTAATCCGGGACACCCTAACATTTGAAAAAATGATTATCCTACCTTTGATAATAGTTTGTTTATGATTAACAAAATATAAGTGGTAGTTTGTGTTATTCCAACCTAGGACACTACTATTATCAAACATATTCTAATTATGTTGCTACTCATTTGTTATTCTATTTTAAACATCATGCAACAGTAAAACGCTATTTCTTTATCCCCAACTATTTTCAATACCTAATAATTAAACTACGTACACGCTACCCTTAATTTTGAATTGATTTTATGGTTACACGGCAAGTGTTGAAAGAGTCTTTTCTACTTTGAGCTACATTAAGAACAAGGTCAGAAATCGAATATGTGATAAGTTCGTGAAGTATTGTCTAGTAGGATATGTAGATTTTTTTTTGAACAGTGCAGACACGGAGTTTATTTATATTATTTTTTCAAAATATGAATTTTAATTTATTATTTTTATATAAAAAATTTATACAAATTATACAAGTATGATATTTTTAATATACGAATTATTTAATTTATTATATAATTAAATTAAACTTTTGAAGAGGACACCCCTATGAAAATTTTATGAATCCGCCACTGCCCACTACTAGTTCCGTACATCCGTACGCGATGATTCATCATTTTCATTGAGACTGCAATTAAAACAAACGAAAAACCCAAAACCCTTTTGGGACCGTTTGAAGTTCTCTCTCACACAGAGATCGGTAGGCTACATTCTTCTTGTGTTGACGGTGTTTTGGCTCCCGGCGGGGAGGAGGGCTGGAAATTCCCTGTGGGTAATCTCCTTCGGCCTGTTCATCTGCTTGCATTTCTTGTTTTTAGAGAGAGTAGAAAGTGAGAGTGTGGGTGGGTGGCTTTCCATTTCTGCATGCAAAGTGGTGTGGTGTCATTTGGTGTTCGTGAAACTGACGCCAGAGTGTAAGAGGCGGTGTTTCCTTTTATGGTGGCTCGTTTCAGAGCTGGGTTGAGTTTGTTTCCCTAGTACTTGTGCATTTCCTGGGTTCTTCGTTTGCGTCTTTAAGTGTTGGGCTCTATTTAGGGTTTCCCGCTTTCCCTCGCCAGTGAGAGCCCAAGAATGCTGATTGACTTGTTTCATGTGGGTTGAGTTGGGTTACTGGAGTACCTCTGTTTAAATTTTCTTTATGGAGTGGCAAAATTTCTTCCCAAAAGCTTGCAGGGGACTTATTTACCTGTTTTGTGTCTGCCACCACCCTTCCCTTTTTCGTTTGACTTGACATCGTTAATGTCGGAACTGCATTTACCTTTTTCCATGCTTCTAACTTTATCTTTCCCATTTCGTTTGTTTGAGGGTCAAAAGTAAAATCAGAGAGCAATATAGCGAAGATAGAAACCAAAGTGTGGACATTATCAGAAGCCTAGACCTATTGCCATTTGCGTTGAATCAATTGCCTGGAAATCAAGGAATCGTCCGCAGGCATGCATGCAAAGACTGATGGAATCACCATGACATACTTGGATTGCTAGGAAAAACATCATATTCAGGGATCAACACTTGAGCTCACAGAATTTGGTGTATAGAGTGTGCTATTCTCTTGCTGCTTGGTTGTTTTGCAACGGGAAAGCATCTAAATCTCTTTGTGAGAAGTGGTTTGTTTCTGTGGCTTACCCATTGAGAATGGCGAGGCTGTAGGAATAGTGAGATGCCTTTGTTTCTGTGGTTCACCGATGTACTCAGTTTGTTCCACTGTTTGCTGCTTTTCTCTCCGCTCTTTGTTGTTTTTTTGGCATGCACACCATGTGAAGCAACACAATTTTTGTACATATCAGTTATTTGATTCTATTATATAATGAAACTCACATTTATCTAAAAGAACTTGGATGCTACAGTTGTTGGTTTATATTGGTTATTGATTTCCTTGTCCAGAATCAGCCTGCTTATAGATCTCTGCTTATTCTTTGCTGTTATGTTACTAGAAACTTCACTATTGTCTATATTGTGGAGACTGATAATTTCATCTTTATTGAAGGAAGCTTTAGGAAATGGAGGAAAAGCCTCAATCAGCAGCCTTAGAAGGCGAGATAGTTGGGATCCGATTTGGACTTACAACTCACAACGAAATTGTTAGTATAGTTTCTCTTGCAGTTTGATTGTTATTGTTTCACTTAGTTTAGTTGGAGAAGTTGCAAGTTTAGGGCAACTGAATTTATGAGTTGACTGTTGATTCAAACAATGAGCATTTAATTTTCTAATTCATTTATTGTTCAACAGTGTGTAGCATCTGTTAGTGAATGTCCTATTAGCCATTCAACGCAGCTTACCAACCATTCCTTGGGTTGCCTCTGGAGTTTGGTAAATGCGAGTCTTGTGGTACTACTGAAGTGAAAGAATGTGAAGGTGTGCTCTTTGGTATTTTTGCTTAAATAATATGTGATGCTTGATTATTTTACTAAAGCATTGTATCCTTCACCTTTGCCACATCTAGGTCACTTTGGCTATATTGAGTTGCCGATACCGATCTATCATCCAAGCCATGTGAATGAGCTGAAAATCCTGTTGAGCTTGTTATGCTTGAAGTGCTTGAAGCTGAAAAGAAACAAGGTAACTGCCAACATATCATTGAGTGCAAGGGTTATGAAATCTACATATAGCCATGGCTTTATTTTCTTTATTGGAATAATCCCATACGCTGAGCACATTGACCTGAGTCTTACTGCACATGTTTATTAAGTTCTGAATAATAATAGACAATTATTGGCATTGAGGATAAGAATTTCCTTGTTTGTGATCTACAGGTCCAAATGAAGCACAATGGTATGGCTGAACGAATGCTTTCATGTTGTGAGGTTAGTATAGATGAATTCTCTGTAAAGGAGGACTCAAAGATATTTGATAGTCTTTGTTTTGTGTTCTTTCTCCTGACAAGATATATGTACTTTCGTGTTACTTCTATTGAGGTCCACGTTTGCTTGTTGGCTGTCGACGTTTTTCCTTAATTTGTTATTCTTGGATTGTAACTTCAGGAAAAAAGGTAATTTGTGATTTCCTTTCTAAGCAAAGTATAGAGGAATGAGTTCTCTAAACTTTCAGGTAATGTAGTTAGCCAAGAATTAGTTCCTGTTTGCTTGTAACTCAAAAAAGGACAGTAGAGGAGCATCAATTTTTGGACATCAGATATCAACTGTCATCAATATATTGGAGATATTTTTCTTTTGCCAGGAAAAAGACTTCCTGTGCTGTAATTATGTTTCTCTAGATTCTGCGTATCCCAATATTTCTAGTTGCCTTCCTTATATCCTGTTGCCATACATTAAAATAGCTCTTTGTTGTTGATACACATTTATGAGGGTTGCTTAATGAAAACCGGCAAGATTCTGGAGCTTGTAACTTCTACTTAATCAAGGTGATCTTTTCATGTGTTTTGGTGTATGTTGCATGAAGCTTCTCAAGTTTCTATTAAAGACGTTAGGACAGCTGATGGTGCATGCCTCTTACAATTGAAACTGCCAGCTAGATCAAAACTGACGGATGGTGTGTGGAACTTCTTAGAGAGATATGGATTCCGCTATGGTTATGACCGTACCCGCACTTTGCTTCCATGTGAGGTTTGTTTCTTACTTCCTCTTTCATATCCGATCTACTTAAGATTTTGTCCCCAACATTTTTGCTTCCTTTCACTATGATCCCAATTTAGGTGGCATGGATGCCTTATTGTTTTCCCGTTGTTTCCTGTTTGTTTTCTGCCTCGGTGGAGAAGATTTTAATTTGTCTATGCGAATACCTTTATCCTAGTTGTCCAGTCTTCATAATGCTACATGTTCTATAAAGTTTTACTGCCTCAATTACCAGTTGAGACCTAACGAATAGCAAGTGCCTGTTTTGGCTTCCTGGCCAGGTGGTTCTCATTTAATTTATTGGTGTGGCATGTCATGGAAATGCTCAAGAAGATTGTCGAGGACACAAGAAAAAATCTTATTAAGAAAGGCTATTTTCCTCAGGATGGATACATTTTGCGATATTTGCCAGTTCCTCCGAATTGCCTTTCTGCGCCTGACATTTCAGATGGTGCCAGTGTCATGTCTGCGGTGAGACATGTTGCATTGAGTTGATTGTCATGCTGTGATATCTTTCTTAGTGGTTGTAATGCTACTCTTTGCTGTACTTCCTACAGGATCTCTCTATAACAGTGCTTAAGAAAGTTTTAAAGCAGATTGAGATTATCAAAAGTTCACGCTCTGGTCCACCTAATTTCGAATCTCATGAAGTCGAGGTCAATGATCTACAATTAGCAGTTTATCAGTATCTTCAGATTCGGGGTACGACAAAGTCTTCTCGCGATGTTGATGGTGCTCGATTTGGGGTGAAGAGGGAGGCCACTGAGTCTGCTACTAAAGCATGGCTTGAGAAGATGAGGACTTTGTTCATAAGGAAGGGATCTGGATTCTCATCTCGCACTGTGATAACTGGAGATGCCTATACAAGAGTAAACAAAATTGGATTCCCCATGAAATTTCTCAGAGAATTACAATTGAGGAGAGGGTTAATGATCACAACATCAAGCACTTGCAAGACCTCATGGACAACAAGCAGTGTCTGACTTATAAGGATGGTACTTCCATGTACTCTCTTAGGGAAGGTTCCAAAGGTCACACTTCTCTAAGGATTGGTCAGATTGTCCATAGGAGGATCGTGGACGGTGATAGGGTTTTTGTGAACAGACCACCCACAACCCATAAGCACTCATTGCAGGCATTGTCCATTTATGTGCATGATGACCACACAGTGAAGATAAACCCCCTGATTTGTGGACCACTAAGTGCTGACTTCGACGGGGATTGCATTCATTTGTTCTACCCCCAGTCCGTAGCTGCAAAAGCTGAAGTCTTGGAACTTTTCTCTGTAGAGAAGCAGTTGCTCAGCTCGCATAGTGGCAACTTGATTTTGCAACTATCCACTGACTCACTGTTGTCACTGAAGTCAATGGTGAAGAGCTACTTCTTTGATAGGGCTGTTGCTCAACAACTTTCGATGTTTTTGCCATGTTCTTTGCCATCGCCTTTTTTGTTAAAGGCCAAGCAAACGGGGCCTTATTGGAAGGCTTCGCAGATACTAGAGTCAGCCCTTCCTGATTCTTTGATTTGCTCTGAGGACAGTTACTTGGTCCGTAACAGTGACTTCCTAAAGGTGGATAGTGACGGGGAGGTGCTTAATGACTTAGCCACTTCCATTTTCTTTCAAAAGGGTCCTGAAGCTGTCCTTAGGTTCTTCAACTCAGTGCAACCCTTATTGATGGAGCACTTGTATGCTAATGGTGTTAGCATTGGTTTGAAAGATTTCTTGCTGTCCGGGATTGTTAGAGACCGCATTTACTGCGAGTTTAAGGTTATTTCTCTTCTGCTGGGTAATATAAGAACCACCTATAATGCATTGATTGAATCTCAGATAGAAAATCATATCCAGCAGGCGAAACAACCAGTTGTAGATTTCATTAGACGTTATGCTTTAAGGGATTTGATACATTCTAAGAGCG
Organism: Linum trigynum; assembly: GCA_964030455.1. Lineage (NCBI taxonomy): Eukaryota > Viridiplantae > Streptophyta > Magnoliopsida > Malpighiales > Linaceae > Linum > Linum trigynum. Next base: position 12,183,926 of record OZ034815.1, on the reverse strand, counting down.
GTTCAGGTCTAAAAAAGGTGGTGGAGCAAATTGGATTCTTGGGCCTACAAATTTCAGATCGGGGTAAATTCTATTCAAAGTTGCTAGTTGAGGATGTCGCCTCACTATTTAGGAGCAGATATCCTGTTGATGTTGTTGATTACCCTTCTGCACAATACGGATTGGTAAAGAGCTGTTTTTTCCGTGGCTTAGATCCGTATGAAGAGATTGTTCATTCAATATCTAGCAAGGAGGTTATTATTCGTTCTTCAAGGGGCTTGTCAGAACCTGGAACCTTGTTCAAGAATTTGATGGCTATCCTTCGTGATGTGGTTATTTGTTACGATGGAACAGTAAGAAATGTTTGCAGCAATTCTATCATTCAATTTCAGTATGGGTTGACTACTGGAACGAAGTCTCAGAGTGCCTTTGCTGCTGGTGAACCTGTTGGTGTTTTAGCTGCAACTGCAATGTCAAATCCTGCATACAAGGCAGTGCTTGATTCTAGTCCCAATAGCAGTTCTTATTGGGAGCTGATGAAGGTAGTTATTGTTTCAATTGAAATAGCACTTTTCCTTCTGCTATTTTAGCTGCTTATGTGCCTTTCTGTTTCTGTTCAGGAAATTCTACTTTGCAAAGTTGGTTTCAAGAATGATCAAAATGATCGGCGTGTGATTTTGTACCTCAATGAGTGTGGATGCGGAAGGAATTTCTGCCAAGAAAAAGCAGCATACCGGGTTAAAAATCACATGGAGAAAGTTGGTCTCAAGGATATTGCAGAGTCGTTTATGATTGAGTAAGTTTCATCTTTAACATCAATTTTATTTCTTCTCCCTGTATCTAAAATTTTCTATCTTGAATACCTCCACTTGATTTATTATTGTAATTGGTTTATTTGTACTTAAATATACATGCTTCAACTTTTTTGAATCCTACAATGTTGATTGCTACTTTGGTCATTATTAGCCATTACTTCCTCTGTAGTGTGATCTATTATCAGTTGTGGTACTTATTTGAGCAATGTCTGTCTTCTCATAGCAATTTTACTTGTGGCAATATTACATGATAAGTATCTGTATCATACTGTGGATATTGACGACGATCTTGCAAGCAGGTACAAGAGGCAACCGACTGGAGCAAATGACTTTGGTGTTGACTCTGGCCTTGTTGGTCATATTCATCTTAAAAAGGTTACTGACTTGAAACCTTTTTTTTCTTTGCACAGTTTGGCTAATGATTTTGGGCTTGCTTCAGAATCAATCGTCATTTCTGGTAAGTTTTAACCTGGGCTTTTATGAACAGGTTAAACTACATGATTTTACGATAAGAATGGATGACATTTTAAAAAAAATGCCAAGATGCAATCGACTTGTTTCGTAAGAGAAAAAAGCTTAGCCGCCTTTTCAAGACAACAGTTCTGTCTGTGAGGTTAGTCTTCTCTCTTCTAGTATCTGGTGAGCCATATTCGTTAAGGTAATGCTGCCAGGATTTGTTTAGGAGTTGAAACTTTTCTTAGGGTAGCTGCCCCTTTCTCCCACCTCTTTTGTTGTTTAGATTGTAGCTGATTTGTGCTGCACTTGGTTTCCCATTCCCATGAATTTATGATCCTGTAGTTTGGCTTAAAGCTGTCGTAACATATTTCAGACTCCAATGTGCTGAAAGCCTCATTTTTGTCTGTTGCAAGGGGCCTATAAGGGTGGAACCGTCCGGAGCTCATTTTTATGTGAACTTAATTCTGACCAACCTTTCTGTAGCTCTTCTTGTTTGATCTTTACCTTGAAATTGTTATCTTTCCACGCTCATCGCTGGCACTGCTCTCTCTTTTGTTTTGAAATTTTTTGTTTTCTATAATGACTGACACAATTATCTGTTATAAACTTCCATCTTGGCTTTATTTAAGTGTAAGCAATATCATGGCTTTATTATTTCTACTTTGTGGTTTGGTATGAACTATAGAAGCTTTTTCGTTGATGGTTTATACTGTACTTCATATCCATCTAAAGATGTTAGTATAAGAGATGGTGATCTATGCTGTAAGCTACTTGGTATCAGGAAAAAAGTTGAGCCTTTCTGTTGCTTGCAATTAGCTCAATGTCAATTCTCTACGAGATTTTTTTTAAACTCTTGCAATGTGTTAAAAGGACTGGTGTTGCCATGCAGATTATTTTATGTGTTTTTCTGTTTCTTGGTTGTAACTGCTACCCTATATTGGGGGGTGGAACATTGATGTTCTTATTTTTGCCTTCCCTGAAAGTAGGAATGGGGAAATGCAATAGAGCGGTAAGTATTTTTGTTGTTGAATTATGTGTGACTGTGCTTGAAATAGACACTTTTCTTTTTCCTGTGATAGGGGTTTTCTGAGGTGGGAGATAGTCTGAGGAGAAGCAGCTATTTGATTTGCTCATTTTATGCATTGGTCTGGTTAGAGTGTGGATGGCCTCCTATTTTGGATGTCAATCTGTTCGTTCTCTCAGGCCATATTTAGAACCACTTCTGAGATGTAACTTCATACATGGTTGCAATTGCTGGCTGCTCTTTGAACATTTTGGGATGCACCATTCTTCTGACAAGTTTGCTTCTTCTTAGCAGCGAGTGTTGCCCCTTCCAGGACTCCTGTTCTGATGATTCCTTGGGGATGCCCTGCTTGAGTTTCTGTTTGGGAGAATCATGTGATATCAATTTGGAAAGGACAATTGAAGTTCTAGCTGACATGGTTTGCCCACTTTTGATGGAAGCAATTGTCAAAGGTGTTACTTTTAGTTCTTTCGCTTCAGCCTTCCTTTATTCAATTGGCCAGATACTTTGGCTAGTACTTAAATGTGTGTGTATTGGCATGTCTCTGGCAGTGAATATGTTTTCTGAAGTCTGAACCAATTAACGCGATCCATTTTTGGTTTTCTGCATCATGAGGTTTTTTTTTCTTTTCTGCATCACTGAGGCTGGTTTATTGCAACAGATGAAGAAATTTTCAAGATTTGAACTTCTGCCAGTCTTTCACCATTTCTGGTGTGCCTTATGATTATGCTAGAATATGAGATTGTCTTCTGCAATTATGTGTTGTCTTTACAATACTACAGCTGACATAAAGTGGCACAAAAGGGTCCTACCTTCTTTGAAGTTGGTACTAATGCTATGGCTCTCACTATGTACAGGTGACCAACGGGTTTCTTCAGTAAATATAATTTGGGCTAGCCCAGATACGACTTCATGGATAAGGAACCTTTCAGGTGCTCAGAAGGGAGAACTTACTTTGGATATTGTTCTAGAGAAAAAGGCAGTGAAGCGGAGTGGTGATGCCTGGAGGACTGTGCTTGATTCAGGTCTTCCTGTTCTACATTTAATTGATATGACACGTTCTGTCCCATATGCCATAAAGCAAGTTCAGGAATTGTTGGGAATATCTTGTGCATTTGATCAAGCAGTTCAGGTATCTTACTTTTTCTGCAGCTTATTCAAAACTGTAGACTATTTATTGCTTTCTCCTGCTTTCATATGCACTTTGTTTTTGTTTTTGTTTTTGTTTTTTTGTGGGACAGATGTCCTCCTGTTTAGATTTTGGTATAATGTAAATTTTCATTTATCCTTTGCTTTCCCTGCCCCACACACATATAGTGAGAGTCAAACCTACGAGTTCGTAGTCAGGGGAGTTCTTCTGTTTGATCATTTCTCATACTTACGTCTAGATTGTGGCTGTGATTTTAGTTTTGTTGTGTTTAGGTAATGAGTTGCTTGCTTGTTGGATCTATTTGTATTAGCTGTGGAAGAACTCACTTCTTTACCCCGTTTTGGTACCGGTTGCAGCGACTGTCAAAGTCAATGACAATGGTAGCAAAGGGTGTGCTTAAAGAGCATCTTTTTCTGCTGGCCAACAGCATGACATGTGCTGGAAACTTAGTCGGCTTCAATTCCGGAGGATATAAAGCCCTGTCGCGCTCGTTGGATGTCCAAGGGCCATTTACGGAGGCAACCCTATTTGTATGTACTTGTGTGTTTCTGTTTGTGTGTATATACATACAAGCACAGAACACTTGAAAAATCATGTATTGCGTCAATGACTTGAACTGACTGTTTTTTTGTGTTTTTGCGCAGACACCAAGAAGATGCTTTGAGAGGGTTGCAGAAAAGTGTCATGTAGATGATGTGTCCAGCATCGTGGCATCTTGTTCATGGGGTCGTCTAGTTGCTGTTGGTACAGGGTCCCGGTTTGACGTACTTTGGGATAACAAGGAGGTGCTTAAATTTGTTTCAATTGCATGGCTTCTTTCTGAAAGTGATAATTAGTTCATAGGTTCTGTTTGATGTCAATGATAGTTTCAACCATTAAGAATGGTAAATGTTGACTTGTAGAGTTTTAAACCTAGGGTGAGTAAAGCCAAATGCTAAAGTTCAAGTTCTGGTCTAGCTAAATGATGTCTGAAGTTTCACAAAACCATCTTTTCGGATTCTCATAACTTTCCATTTCCTTAATTGACTATATTTTCCCCGATCTTATTAGTTCCGCATGCAAAACCTTTTAATCACCACCATCAAAAATTTGGTCTAGTTGATTGCTGTCTAAAGTTTAACAAAACCATCTTTCGGGATTCTCATAATTTTCCATTTCCTTGTTTGATTTTATTTTCCCTGACCTTAGTTCCGCATGCAAAACCTTGCTCCGTTTCGTCATTTGAACTCATGAAATGGTAAATTGTGTCGTAATGTCAAGCTGTGAGGGTTTTAATCACCACCATCACAAATTTGGTTGTTTTATACTTACTCGACAAACTCAGTTATACATATTCGATTTCTATTTAGATTGTTTGTGCTCTAGCTATTATTCCGGTAGTCCATAGTTTTGTACATGTCTAATATCACTGTTCTTGATCTTTAGGATTCAATTCAGACCATTTACCCTCTAGGTATTATTATGTTTGTGAATGTTGACTATGGTTGATCTTTAGGCTCCAATTCTGATCTTTTACCCTCTAGCTTATGTTGGTTATTCTTTTTCTGACATAATGATGTAAGTTAATGATTGTTCAGGAAGGTTTTATGTAAATGATCATGCAGAATTGACTTAAGTTAATATAAGATTAGCAAAGTTGTTTATAAAAGATCATTTGTAAGATAATATATGTGATTCTTATGATAAATTACTCTCTTCTCTTTGACACAAATTCCTTGTCTCTGTCTTCAAGGAACAATAAACTGTTACTATCGCTATATCGGGTTTTAGTTTAGACAAACCAATATATTGCACACTGTCTTCATCTTCTGATATAACCACTTCGTTTTTATGCTTCAACTTTCAGAATCATTTCCAAAGATGTCACCCATTTTTGCTTTTAATTTCTTTTGGCATTTATGTGAATGAATCTCGTAATATTATATTATGTACTTATTCTAATGGCCATATGTTACTATTTTGGCAGTCATCCTTGAATCAAGATGAACCAGTGGATATCTACAACTTCCTCAACATTGTCTGTAGTAGTACGAATGAGGAAGACAGGATTCCAGGTTCTTTGGGCATGGAAGTGGACGATCTTATTCCAGTGGATGAGATTGATGACTGGAACTTGTCCCCCGACCGGACTGGTACCGAGAAGCCCAAATTTGAAGACAGTTTGGAACTTGAGGCTATGGACCAAGATGATGCTAGTTGGGATGTGGGTACTGTGAAGGAGCAGTCTTTTGGATGGGGAGCAGCTGCAACTAGAACCCAAGAAGAATTTGGCAATTCTGGCTGGGACAATTCTAGCTGGCAGACAAAGAAGAAACCAGAATTTGACAAGCCTGGCTCAGTTTGGACTGTAAATGCCCAAGAGGAAACTGAGAATCAGGGGCAGCTGCCACCAGAAGACCCCTAGAAGATTTTGACAATTCTGGCTGGGATAAACCTGTTGCTTGCCAAACAAAGAACAAAGCATCTGACAAGTCTGTTCCTGATTGGAATGTGGAAACAGCTAAACCCCGAGAAGAGCTTGACAGTCAACAGTCCTTTGGATGGGGAGCAGGTGCCACCAGAACAATCCAAGAAGAATCTGACTATTCTGAGTGGGATAAACCAGCTGCTTCGCAGACAGTGAAAAAACCAGAAGTCGACAATTCTGGATGGGAAGCAGCTGCGACCAGAACCCATGAAGGATCTGGCAATTCTGGGTGGGATAAACCTGCTACTCAGTAGACAAAGAAGAAACCTGAATTTGACAAGCCTGGTTCAGATTGGTCTGCAGATACATCTAAACCGTGGGAGGAACCTGAAAATCAAGAGTCCTCTGGGTGGGGAACAACTATTGAGCTAGCAGATAAAAGGACCTCCCAGGATGGACACTCGGATGGCTGGGGCTCATCAGTTTTGAAGAAAAATCTGTCTGGCGGCTCAAGTGATTGGGCTAGCAATAGGTCTGGAGGCTCAAGAGGTTGGGGAGCTGTTAGTAAGGATGATGGTGGCGCTGTAGCAGATGAAAAGACCTCTCAGGATGAATGTTCTCATGCCTGGGGATCAATAGATTTCAAGAAAAATCGGTCTGAAGGCTCTAGAAGTTGGGTAAAAACTCCTGACTGGAAACTAAAGAAGAATAACCCTCCTAAATCTCCAGGTATTGGGAGTGAGGATTTTAGCATGGGTCCATTGTTCACGGCTACCAGGCATCGGGTGGAACAGTTCAATATTGAAGAGCAAGACATTCTTGCAGTTGTTGAGCCGTCGATGCTATCCATCCGAAGAATCATGCATAATACTGGGTAAGTGTTCATATCTTTGGGTGTTTTGTACAGTTTGAATTAATAGTAGTATGATGGTAAATTCGCAAGTAAGATAGAAAGTATATAGGTAGTTTTGTGCATAAGCATTATTTGGATGGTGTCAAGCAAAATGTTTAACTACTATTTGCCCCAGATATTCTGTGCATCTATATGTGCATTGAAAAATTACTGAAAAAGTATATGATAAGGTACAACGACGGGGATCCATTATCCGCTGATGATCAGGCATACGTTGTAGAAAGCGTCTTCAGTTACCATCCTGACAAAGCAGTAAAGACGGGTGCTGGCATCGATTACATCACTGTATGTGCTCTGGGCCACACCTTTTACAATTTTTACATTTATATGTAGTGTGTTCTTAGGTTATCATTAGATATAAGAAACATTATGTGTTTTGTGCCACTATCATTACTTGTTCACTTCTTTTACATGAAATATGTCATAGTATATGATGGCAGTGGCTAACTTCCATTTAGAAGATCACTATCTGGCAATCAAGTTTGATGGATTGGGGGTACAGGATCTTAGGTTCTCATTAGATATAGTATATTTTCTGCTTGCTGTGCTACTGACCAATGACCATAGTCATGGAAAGTACTCGTGTTTGTGTTGCTTGAGCTCAATTCATCTCGGCTGGGTAATGGCGTACAGAGTAATGCTTCAGAAAATTGGGAGGGTTTGGCAATGAAAAGTGGAAGACCTGGCTTTTAATTCTAGCATCTTCTATTCTGAACTTTACAATGCCCATTCCCTTCTTGTGTTTCATTCCTGGCTTGTTCCCAATAGATTTAAGTGAAGTTTGATCTTTCCTCTTAGTAGTGAACAATTAGTTCTCCCTTGTCAATTTGTAAAAAATTTGGGTACTTAATTCAACAGGTTAGCAAGCACACTAGCTTTCAGGACAGCAGATGCTTCTTTGTAGTCTCCACGGTGGATCGAGGCAGGACTTCTCGTACCGCAAGTGTGTGGAGAACTATGTAAGAGATAAGTTCCCAAGTCTTGCTGACGAGTTCAATGGCAAGTACTTTGCCAGACGCACAGGTGGAGGGAATCGGCAGAGGAGGCCCGAGTCACCTTCTGTTCTAGCCAGCAACCCAGAGACTCCTGGATATGGCAATAGCCCTGTCCCGTAACTTCATGCTGAAGACTAAAGAGACAAGCTGATTTTGCGTGGGTCGTTGTAGAGGCGTCGTTGTAGAGGCGTACGAATTCATCTGCTTTGATTTTCTGTATAGAAGGCAGGTGAATTTCTTTCTGATGTGGATACACTCTCACCAGAAGGCTTCCTTAATGGCCGCTTCTCCCATACGGGCGAGTAGATCTAATTGTTTTGGCCTGTTAATAGCTTGCGTAGCTTAGCAGCAGCTTGTACTGGTAGTCTTAACTCTAACAAGGAAGATGCAGCTCATCTCTTTTGACTGTTGGAGTGTCCATACTCAATACTCCATATACATTAATCATTATATAGTTAAATGTCTGGGCTCTCTCCCTCCCTCTCCCTTACATATATATGCTCATGACATATGGTAACGAGATGAACCCCACCTGGTAGTTGCAGGTATAAATTGACAGCTCCAACGGCGGATAACGTATCCAACGGCTTCCATGGCTCCCACATAGGGCTTTATTCCTGGAGATCTGGTTCTGACATAGGGCTGCAGTTGTGGTGGTACTGCCACTGCAGTTCGTCTTGTTCATAGCATGAGAACTGGACATCGTTAACGTGTTGAAATGGCGGAGACATAATCAAAGCAGTGATATAACCACTAACATTTTCGCTTTAACGTACGCCTCTGAAAACAGAGGTTTGTCCACTAAATACAAAGGGGTCGTTTGGAGGTTGGGATTTCAAGCGATGTATTCACCCAATACATGTAATGTCAAGATAGTCTCTTTTGGTTAATTTTGTGACATAATACATGTATTACTTTTTTCCCGGGCCCACCTACAATCACTCATTTGAGTGATTATCAATCTCTAGTTCTCTACCAAAAGGTGATATTGTGACAAATGGATTGTATATCATCTATTTTTTCATTTGTAACAAAACACAATCCAAACAAGGTATTTTACAAATTCATACATTTCATCAATACATCAAATTACAATATACAAATTGATTAAATACTTCAATTTGGAGAATCCCAACTTCCAAACGACCTCAAAGAAACAAGGGTAAATACAATATATTAGCTAACTATTATGAAGCGGGGAATTATAGCCACAACTATGGAAATTCAAATTATTAGCCAAACGTTAACTTTCTGTTAACAATTTCATTAGTAATGCTGATTAAACTTTTATGTTTTAAAGTTATAAATTAAAAACAGTCCGACGTGGCTGCTGCCGTGGTCGATGACGTGGCCTTCCGTTAAAAAGTCAATATTGGTAACAGACAGTTAGCCATATCTTGACCCGCAACTATAGTTATGACTAATAATTTGAATTAACATGGGGTCGTTTGGATGGATCGATCTAGAAATGAGTCAATTTGATCAATTGTCTCGTTTTATAAACGAGACAATTGAAACGAGTCAATTCGAATTACCTGCCCCCACCCCAGGTAATTGAAATTGACTCAAAATGTATCAATTCAAAATACCTCAGGCAGATTGATCCATCCAAATTTTTTGTTGGTAAACGAGACAATTTGGTACAATTGTCTCAAAACGAGACAATTGTGTCAAATTGATCCGTTACAATTCCTCATCCAAACGACCCCATAATTGTGGCTATAATTCTCCGCTTCATAATAGTTGTAACTAATATATTCTATATTGTATGGCCAAGAAACAATTAAACAAACCACATATTCATTCGGTTCAGAAACCGAACAGAGGAAATGAACCGACCCGGTTTCATCTCTTTCCGGGCGGCAAACGTTCAGGCCTTCAGGGTGCGTGCGTGGGCGGAATGAGAATTCAGAAGGAAGAACTACTGTTGAACTAAGAGGGTAAGATCAGACGATGAAGACGACGGCCGCGGCGGCAGAGCTGCAGATGGAGGAAGAGATCAGAGAGGCGAGCGAAAGGTGCAAGAGAGTGATAGAGAGAGTCGCAAGACTACCCGCCAGCACAAACATCACCGATTCCTGCCGACGGACTCTTCTGAAACTAGCCAACTCAGAACTCAACTTCCTCTCTCGCTCCTCGGCTAGTCTCGCTACGTCCCCTAATCCACCGCTCAGGTTCTTCCTCTCACTCCCTTTTGCGCTTTCATTTCTTTCAATTTGCGCCGCCCTGCAATACCCGTTGCCGATGAACGAAAAAACCCCTAATTAGATGTTCGTTTTGTATTGTTGATTCACTTTGTCTGGCAGCGTTAACATTGGACACATAGAAGCCGTGGTTTACATTCTTGAGCAGCCTTTCGTTACTGGAGTTTCAAGGGTTTGCAAGAGAGTCTCTCTGTTACCAATTGGAATTAGGAATGGGAATCACGAGGATGAAACTGATTGTGGTTCGTCAATATCTTCTAGTGTACATGTTGATATAGTCTGCACGCTCAATAAAAGACCTGTGTGGATCGTTGTCTCGGATAGGAACCCTATGTATGTGTATTGGCATGGCTACCGCAAAGGTAAAGGCTTGAAATTGAGGATTGAACAAGTCATTGCTGCAGCTCGGTCTACTGAGATGATGAGGCCTCTGTCAATTATCCTCTTCTTCCCTCGTGGAGTTGGCGATTCTGTCCGCCAGAAACTTCAGGATGAGTTTGGGGCTTCTAAGTTTGAGTTTCAGTTGTCTGGATTTTATTCTCATTTCAGTGAAGAGGTAGTAGAGGGTGGGTGGATAAATGTGTTGACGGGATCGTATCGTGAAGCATCTATCTTCGAGATAAAGCTGGACACTGATGCTGTTGGAGTTCCAAGATCAGGATCTGGACTTAGTGCATATACAGTTTCGGATAATCAAGATCGGAGTCTGAAACTAAACACAGACGATACCTTTTGTTCGATTGTCTCAGGAATGAGAACATGGCCTCCAGAAACTAGGGCTAAGGATTTGTCTGATCCTGAGGTTTTGCAAGGCATTGATGAGCTTTTGAATTTTGGTACTACAGCACTGGTTGCTATTGTCTCTGGAATAAGCAATGGGTGTGCAGAGAAGCTTTTGGCTGCGCCAGAATGTGAATTGCAACAGCAGTTTAAGGGGAACACCGAGTTCGTGATTGGACAGGTATAGCTCTTCGTTCTTTTGTCTTTTTCATTTTTGTGTATTGAGATTTTTGGCATTCTTTCACTCCTGGGTACTGCTAGTTAGTTGGAGCATGGAATGAATGAACGAAAGCCTGGAGAAGTAGGTATGAAAATTTCAGCTAGATATCTTTGTTCAATGTCTTGTCAGGTTATGTCTGAAATCGAGAATCCATTGCTTGCTGAACTGGTCCCTGTAGTATCGGGGAAACGGGGCATAGTATGCAGCAGCGTGCTCGCACAATTCAAAGAATTGGTATCAATGTTTGGAGGGACAAACGAGAAGTTAAGAGCCGATAAATTGCTGGAACGCCTCTTGTAAGTTACAGATCTCTCATCTCTTTCCCTTTCCATCTTTTCTATGAACCAAGTCTGGCTAACCTGCCATAAAAAAGTACTTCGAAACTTTGAACAACTACTTGACGCCGAACTCTGTAGTTTCTCCTCAATGCACCTACACTGTGTACCACGAATGCACTAATTTCTTTTGTAACGGAACAGGGTTATCCCTGACAGTCCATCAGGGCGAATGATGAGCCTGCCAACGACGAGGAAGCTAGATTTGAAGAGCAAGATTGTGTTTGGGACTGGTGATAGTTGGCGTGCTCCGACGTTAACGGCGAATATGGGGTTCGTTCGAGCTGTGTCTCAGACTGGAATGTCCCTGTTCACCATCCCGCATAGGCCTAGGGCATTAATAGGTGATTAGAAATGTGGTTTGTTGCAGCTCTCTGTACATAACTTGCAAAACGAGAAGTCCTGTTTTTTCAGTCTGAACTCTGATTTGTTTCATGTTATTATATGATTGTGCTTTTGATTTGATTCACGTTAGTCCAGTAGATCAAAAGGCAGCGATTAGTTAGGAATTGGAAGTTGTTTGTTTACCCACCAAATTTGTAGTCGGCAACTTATATTTGTTGTTTACTTACTAGCATGAATAACAGGAAACAGTGAACTTGGTAGGTTAAGATGTGGTCGGCTGCGCACCAAATCCAGTTTTTTTGGGGGAGATTATATGCAAGTTTTGTGTAGTCCACCAAAGTATATAAATAGAGCTGGCAAATTACAACCCGACCTGTTGGCCCGACCCAAACCCGTCCAAAAACTAGAAATTTTTGTAACCCGAAATCCGAATGACCCGAACCCGATAATCCGTGATTTTTTGGGTTGGGTTGGTTAGCGGGTCGACCCGTTACACCCGTTCCATTTAATATATTACTCCTAAAATATGATAAAATCACTCATAAATTGGTGAGATGTTTAAAAAAATCACAAGGATTTCAATGACATGTTTGGAGTTTAAGGATAATCAAATATCATGTGTTTCTTGTAGTAGTATTACTCTTGTGATTGTTTTTTGACGATTTGCGCAATTTATATTTCATTTCATTAGAGTGGGAGGATTTGAGAATATGTTAATTGACATGTATTAGGTAAACTATTGTCATGAATATTTGAATATATGTGTTCTTTAAGAAAATATGAAGCATGTTTGATATTGTTTCTGAGAGCGCTCATAACCCGAAATGACCTATAACCCGACCCGAAACCGAATGAGTTGGGTCAATATTTGACCCAAAATAAGCCAACCAAACATGACCCGACCCATAAACGAAGTTCACAACCCAAAATTACCCAACCCGACCCGATTGTCAGGTCTATATATTAACATGAATACCATTTTGGCAGAATAACCCATTTGGCTTCACAATTCTCCAACTCGATATTATAGAATACAAGATAGAGAGCTCAATTTGATTCGACTTTCAGTGGGTTTGTTGATGGTTCATTTGGTTTAATATTTACAAAATGTGTCTAATTCATTAGTTTTAATGTATGTTGATTATTATTAAAAAAAATATGGTTTTACACAAGAAATCTCATATCTTAACGTATGAACCGGCGTTTTTTACTTAAAAATTTCATTGAGATTGATTACTTGTGACAGAATTTGTTGAGCATTAACTCAGCCTTAACACATTGCGATCCCAGATAAAATTAGTTCAAAGATCATGGGATCCTTTTTTATATATAACATTCAATTTTGTTTCCAACTTTCTGTTGCTTAGGTTGAATCTACAAGTTAACCTCAAAACAATTTGACTCTAATACGTCAATTAACTATCAAGATTCCAAAAACCGGCAAACCTCATAGTAAGAGCATTTGAACATGAACCGTATCAGCTTCAAACTAATTAATCTAACAACCTAAAGAGAAACAATAATATACATCCAACTCATCATATATAAGTACAAAGTTAGTATAATAATTGCCATTAATACTCGGTAAATTCATAAAAGCAAGTTATTGGAGTTTATAGTCCAATCAACTCTATATTTATGTATAAATTTAAACCTCCCAAATTAGAAAAAAAAAAAACAGAAACATAATAAAAACAAATACCATGCCAACATAATTATATTAAACATAACAGATGCAGTTTAAAAATTAATTTACAAAAATGTATCTCCTAGAACTAAAAAAATAATAATACAAAAGAATCAGAAAATAAGCTTAAAATTTTGGAACAAGGAAATCAATGCATAAAATGAAGCAACCCAACTAAATTTAAAAATCCAAAATAAAATATAAAAAAAATCCCCTCCTGTAATTCATTCATTCAAAGCTTCAACTTGAATTTGCAATCACTGGCTTGGATCCGTATCTTACTACTGGAACTCAAGCTATCCACAACCAGCAAACACTTCCCCAACACCTTCACCTTCCTCATCTTCAACGCGCCCAGCTTCACCGCCACCGGCGCGTGTATCCTCAGCTCCAACGGAATCCTCCCCGTGGCCTGCTGCTGCTGGATCGCCGACATCACCGCGCTCCCGTACTGGTTCCTCCCCGCCAGCGCCACGTGGAGCCTGGTGACGTTGCGGTGTCCCTGATAAAACCTCGGGATGGGCCCCACGCAGAGGCTGGTCCCCTGATACCACACGCTAATTAACCCGCCTTTCTCGTAGTAGATCCCGATTTTGTCGTTGGGGTTGTCGGCGGTGACCCGGACGTCGAATTTGGCGGTGAGGGAGAGGTCCATGTTGAGCGTGAGGTCGGTGATGCGGAGGCTGTCGACGGAGTAGTTGGGGACTTTGGGCTTGAATATGAGGTAGATGGCGCCGACGGTGGCGGCGAGGACGATGGTGAGGAGGAGGAGGATGGCGAGCGTCCAGCACACGCACTTGCATGGGCTGCAGCAGCTACGTTTGGGTTTCTTTAGCAGGTTGGCTCCGGCGGCTAGTGGCGGCGGGGGAGGGGGGCGAATTGGGGGAGGGTGGGTGGGTGGCCGCCACGTGGCGGTGGAGATGGGTTTCTGGTTGGGGCGAGCTGGCGGTGGTTGTTGTGACTCCACGTCGGCCGCCGGGGATGGGTGGATTCTCTGGTACTGAGCTTCATGAGCCGCCATACTCTTTTCTTCTTCCTCCTCGGCATTGGTTTTTCGTTTTTATTAGGTCTATATATAATGTAATGAGTCGGGTTAATTAGTTGACTTTTTGAAGTTCCTCCTTGCAATTATTTATGGTTTTGTTTTGTTGTTGAAATGTCGATTCTTTGATCTTCGTGATTTGAATATGTAGATGACACAAACACACACACCACCGGTTCCTGACCTAACCAGTTTAAGAAAGAATAAAAACATGCCTTTACGGAATTGGGAATGGAGAGGGTGGTAGTTCAGCTAAGCTAAGTAACAAGCTAACAGCAATTGTAATTAGTCAACATAAAAGGACCTATATATGTGCCAAGTGGTGTATATGCTATACGGCTCCTACGAGGCAAGTTGTTCACGCACCGGCTCAAAGTTATATTTACGGTAGCATTTCGACCATTTTTCCAACAAGATATTGTCTGGATTTGCGTTTAAATTTTCACGAATTTTGCCTTGGAGTGCATATCAAGGAGACTCTCCATAGGAGGATCACACATCCTTGTAATGCTACACAGTGAGCACATTTAATTCCGAAGTTCTTATATGGACTCTTCCGTTACGTCCTAAAACCCATATTGTTAGTTAAATTCAATTTCTTACTTATAAATTATGAATCTCAAATATTCACTTACTAAAACACATATTATTAGTTAAGTTCAATTTCTTACTTATAAATTATGAATCTCTAATATTCACTTAAGGTGATCTACATCTAGGGCTCTGCGCAACTTTCGGAAGGCTAATTTAGGAATTATACATATTCCATTATTGTTCGTTTTTCCCTCTCTCTACATAGACTGATTTATGTTAATTGGGCCGGGCCCATGTTATGAAAGGTGAAAATGCATGTGTTTTTAGGTGGACTATTACGTAATTAGTGTCATTCATGGCACACTATATCACTATATTTTTTATACAGTATAAATAAAGTGTGGACTAAAAATAAACTTTTCATTCATTTATATCCTATTAAAACTAAATTAAAGAAGAAAATTATTATTATTTTTATATAGAGAAACTAACATGATAAATCACTAAGAATTTCTATATTAAACTTGAAATTATTTATATGCTATAGAAGGTGTCACATGTCATGTCACGTTACATAAAATACAATAGACATTAAGTAATGGTTAGATATCATGTGCTTAGAGATGACAAATGGGTGGAGCGGGGCGAGTATGGGTCTTATTATCATTATTCAAATGGGGTTAAGGATACATCTTTATATTCTTAAACGATGAAGGTACTTCTCTGAAAGTTCGACATGTAATCTTTATGTATCATCGGGATCGAAGGATTGTCAATAAACTTAAACACGTTGACAAGCCTAAACGTAACTTAAAAATATAAATAATCAAATATGAGCATTCCGGACAACGGGTTGGGTCATGTTAGATAATAACCGTGCGGGTACGGGGCGTGACGGGTCGACCCTTTCTCACTTGTTATCTGAAGAAAATAAATGCAAAAAATATTTCCTTAGGTAACGCTTCTAATTTAACAGTTACATAAGAAAACAAACGTTCATTAACCTTTACGTAATTAACGTGTATTTTACGTAACTATTGTAAAGTGCCATTACGTACGAAAGCCTTAAGTAATGTATGGATATTTTACGTAATTATCATTAACCGCGTGTTATGTAAAGTACTAAGTCATTATAGAAGGCTTACATAATGATTATAATTAAATTGTTACGTAAGAAGTAACTATCATTCTATAACCTTTCACGTAATGAATGTGTACTTTATGTAATAGTTGTATAATATCATTACGGAAGCCTTACATAATTGAAGATCATTTATGTAATACGCAAGTCTTTCGTAACGCTTCTAATTTAATTGTTAAGTCAATAGTCAATACACAAGTATTTCGTAACGCTTCTAATTTAATTGTTGAGTAATATATACTGTCATTTCATAACCTTTTTGTAATGGATGTGTATTTTACATAAGAGTTGTAAAGTGACATTATGGAAGAAATAGAAAAATGGATATAATTTTGTAGATCGCAATGAACTTTTCATATGTGCAAAATAAATAAATAATCAAGTTAAAACAAAAAATATACAAGTAAATTAAAAAATAGAAAAAATAAAAATATTAATCTCAACCCTAAGATCTACCCTCATTCAAAATTAAGAAGTCAATTTCTATTATACACAAAATATAAATCAAGAGTTATGTGCACTATGTTAGACTAGATGGAAGTAGTGTTATGTAACACTGTATTTTCCTTATGCGCCATCCTAGGATTTGGATATTTTAGCAATACTGGCTGGTATGATCTTCGATTTATTGAGGTCAATAGATTAGAGTTAAAAGAGTTTATTTGGGTTGGTAGAGTCAAAGTATTTGTTTATTTACACAACAAAAAAATTATTTATTTATGACTATTAGTGTGTAGAGTATAGTTGGGTTTCTGGTAGTTTTATTAACATTTTGGATTTGATTTGGAGGAAAATTGTACAAAATTAAGAGGCTAAGACCATGGTAGTGTCAAAGTGTTAGGCCAAGTCCAATGCAAAACCACAGATTTGGGAGCCTTCATCCCCAAATTTGGGGATTGATCCCCATTTTCCCTTCTTTTGCTCCAATGCTTTAATCTCCATATTTGGGGATTTTCATTTTTCTAGTTTTTCAATTTACTTAAAAATATACTTATCATAGCCTTAATATAATTTGTTCATGTTAATTATTGTATAGTTCGTCATCATTTTTAAATGCAAATTTTTTGATAGAATTTTATGAAATTCCGAGTCCGAATTTTTTTGGCAAAAAATTGTGTATCTAATTTGGGTTTACACACAACACTTAAAAATGATTGATCTAATTAAATCCCTAACTAATCCCCTAACTAAATCCCCAATTAACTCCTAAAATCTTAAAAGGAAAGGAAAAGCCACGTGGCGGACTTTGGTGAGTCTCTATATTTGGGGGATCCCCTATTTCCATCCCTAAATTTGGGGTTTCATTTGCAGGCTGCTCCATTTTTGGCGCCCCAAACCTCCCCAATGGACCATCTCATCCTTCATTTTTGCAGATTCCCCCATAAATGGGGTGCCCATTGGACTCAGCCTTAGAGTTAGTTTGGCTTTTCCGTACTCAACAGGGGGTTTCCTCCAATGAAGTGCTAAAGAGCAGGATTTTCATTTTTGGATTAATGTAGTTTAGTGTAGATTTCATAATTTGAATTAGATAATTTTTAAATTACTTTTATAAACATAGTAATAATTAGTTAAGACGAATATTTTGATATAATTACTTTTAATTTTGACATTAAATTTTTTTATCGTTAAATATGACGTTGTTAATGACGAAACATAATAACTGGTTCAGATTGACTTGTATGATCATTTGCTTATCCAAATTCGACATTGATAAAATTGGAAAATAAATTTGTCATTAAATATAACGTTATCAATGAAGAAAACACAATAGTCGGTGAATAATTTGATGAAGAAAGCAGATGCAAAATCACTTATCACTACTTAAATCCTGTCTCTTTAAATAAATACAATAATTATAACCAGTTACACTACACAAATTTTTTGTATTATTTTGAATACAAAACATACACAAAGTTAAACTCTAAAAGTGAAGGACTTTTTCATCATGATTAGTTAGCCGAGTAACTCTACTGTAAGTATTTTTATGGTGCTTGATACTTCGATTTTCATAGTATAGTTTCATGTAGTTTCTTACATTTTAAAATCCTTGCTCTCTCCTTAATTTTGATAAGGGTAAATGGTAAGTGACTAACATGGAAGAATTTTTTATTTACTATGTGTTGTGTTTGCTTTTTTTTAATTTCAATATTTAGTTTTGTCTTTTTCATCTTTGTTCTAATCCCTTTCCAATTTTCTTTGTAATCTCCTCCATCGTGCAATAGTTTCTGCCACTTTCACTTCCCTGTACAAGGCTGCCTTTGAACATCAATCTTTTAGTATTTTTTGACATTTTGATTTGATTGGGGATTGAAGCTGAACAAGTAGAAGACTTCAACTTCAATATCAATCCATGGCGAATAAGATGGAGTTCAATCAAGTAATTGTGGTCTGGCCTCTATGTCTCATGGTTTTATGCTTCTGATTGATAATAAAAATGAATTTTATTTTCACGTTGTCTCATGAGCAAAATATGCAGAAGATCTATTCTTTTGATCCTATTTCCTGATATGATGTTTGAAGTCCGGTAGATCTCTTGTGTCATTGCTCTTCTTTCTGTTCTTAGGCTTTAACTTCAATGAGTTTTCTATCTTCATGGAAGGTTCATCGAATTGAACTGATAGGCTATCATTTCCTTACAGGTTTTTCTAAGTTTGTTGTTTGTGATTTATTTATAAAATAAAGTAAGGAATTTTTTTGGTGATTGGGGTGCTAGATTTGTTTGAAATCGGGGATTTTTGTGAACGAGGCAATAGTAATTTCCAACCGCCCTTGTCAACTTTCTTGTATAGAGAAACTAACATGATAAATCACTAAGAATTTCTATATTAAACTTGAAATTATTTATATGCTATAGCAGGTGTCACATGTCACGTTACATAAAATACAATAGACATTAAGTAATGGTGAGATATCATGTGCTTAGAGATGGCAAACGGGTGGAGCGAGGCGAGTATGGGTCTTATTATCATTATTCAAATGGGGTTAAGGATACATCTTTATATTCTTAAACGATGAAGGTACTTCTCCGAATGTTCGACATGTAATCTTTATGTATCATCGGGATCGAAGGATTATCAATAAACTTTAACACGTTGACAAGCCTAAACTTAACGTAAAAATATAAATAATCGAATATGAGCATTCCGACCAACGGGTTGGGTCATGTTACGGGTACGGGGCGTGATGGGTCGACCCATTCTCACTTGGTATCTGAAGAAAATAAATGCAAAAAATAATTCCTTAGGTAACGCTTCTAATTTAACAGTTACATAAGAAAACAAGCGTTCATTAACCTTTACGTAATTAACATGTATTTTATGTAACTATTTTAAAGTGTCATTATGTACGGAAGCCTTAAGTAATGTATGGATATTTTACGTAATGATCATTAACCGTGCGTTATGTAAAGTACTAAGTCATTATAGAAGGCTTACATAATGCTTATAATTAAATTGTTACGTAAGAAGTAACTATCATTCTATAACCTTTCACGTAATGAATGTGTGCTATATGTAATAGTTGTATAATGTAAAAAAAAGCCTTACGTAATTGAAGATCATTTATGTAATGACTATTATCCTTGCGGTACGTAAATTGTTAAGTCAATAGTCAATACCCAAGTCTTTCGTAACGCTTCTAATTTAATTGTTGAGTAATATATACTGTCATTTCATAACCTTTATGTAATGGATGTGTATTTTACATAAGAGTTGTAAAGTGTCATTATGGAAGAAATACAAAAATGGATATAATTTTTGTAGATCGCAATGAACTTTTCATCTGTGCAAAATAAATAAATAATCAAGTAAAACAAAAAATATACAAGTAAATTAAAAAATAAAAAAAATAAAAAAATTAATCTCAACCCTAAGATCTACCTCATTCAAAATTAAGAAGTCAATTTCTATTATACACAAATTATAAATCAAGAGTTATGTGCACTATGTTAGACTAGATGGAAGTAGTGTTATGCAACAATGTATTTTCCCTATGTGCCATCTTAGGATTTGGATATTTTAGCAATACTGTATGATCTTCGGTTTATTGAGGTCAATAGATTAGAGTTAAAAGATGAGAGAGGATCCATTGACTAAGGGGGGTGCTTAGTCACTTGACTAAGCCCCTCCCAGCCCTTAGATTTGGATATAGCAATATGATGGTTAAAAAGTGGGAAGGACTATTTAATTAATGACAGAGTTAGTTTGGGTATTATGGAAAATTACGAAGTATACAAACCGGACTTACAATCAATACAAACCATACAAACATACGAACGGTACAAACTAGAGCGACAAAACATACAAACATTATATTACAAACATATGAACTGTACAAAAAATACAAACTAGACCGACAAACAATACAAACCATACAAAAAGAAAAAACAACCACGTTGACTTTGGAGGCTCCATCCCTATATAGAGGGTCTCCTTCCCAAAGTCAACCCAGGTGTTTTTTAGACATACAAACATGGTGGACAAAAATGACAAACTAGACCAAAAATTCATACAAACTATAAAAACACCCGGGTTGACTTTGGAGGCTTCATCCATATATAGATGGCTCCGTCTCAAAGTCAACCCGGTTGTTTTTTAGACATACTATCATTACGAACATGGTGGACAAAAATGACAATCTAGACCGACAATCTATACAAACTGGAAAAAACACCCGGGTTGACTTTGGAGCCTCCATCCCTATATAGAGGGGTTCCATCCAAAAGTCAACCAGGTTGTTTTTTAGAAATAAAAAATTTTACAAACATGGTTGACAAAAATGATAAATATGGTGCACAAAAACAACAAAGTTTACAAACATTACAAAAAAAACCTGACAAACATTACAAAATAACAAAAGCGTACACACATTACAAAATAAACCGACAAACAGTACCAAACATACTAACCGTACAAAATGTCACTAAAAATGACAAACAATACAAACCGAACCTATACAAACATTACAAAATAGGTCAGCAAACATCACAAATCCAACACTGTCGCCGGGAAATTTCCTCCGGTCGCTGAAAAACTCTCTCTCTCTCCCTCTCTCTCTCTCTGTTACGTGAGATAATTCCCCCTGGGAAAATTCCCTTTCCCAAAAAACACCCACTGGCCTCTCTCTCTCTCTCGGGGATAATTCTCAAGGGATACCCTCCCTGGGAAAAAATGGCGCCGACGAATTCGGCGAATTACACGCCACCGGAGAGAAGGATCGGCCGGTGGGAAGGGTCGGAAGTCTCTGGAAAAAATACGCAGGCCGCGCGGAGAAGGGAACGGATCGGGGGTTGGATTTTTATTTATTTTAATTGGTAAATAAAAATTAAATAATTAAATTACTACATTGCCCTTCATTAAATTGGATTAATTAGGACCATTCGATTTTAATGAGGTGGAAGGGGTGAGATTCACTTTGTCACATGACTAAGGGACCCCCTAGTCACCTGATCTTAGCCCATTAAAAGAGTTTATTTCGGTAGGTAGAGTCAAAGTATTTGTTTATTTACACAAAAAAGTATTTATTTATGACTATTAGTGTGTAGAGTATAGTTGGGTTTCTGGTAGTTTTATTAAAATTTTGGATTTGATTTGGAGGAAAATTGTACAAAATTAAGAGGCTAAGACCATGGTAGTGTCAAAGTGTTAGGCCAAGTCCAATGCAAAACCCCAAATTTGGGGATTGATCCACATTTTCCCTTCTTTTGTTCTAATGCTTCAATCTCCATATTTGGGGATTTTCATTTTTCTAGTTTTTCAATTTACTTAAAAAATGTACTTATCGTAGCCTTAATATAATTTGTTCATGTTAATTTTTGTATAGTTCATCATCATTTTTAAATACAAATTTTCGATAGTATTTTGTTAAATTCTGAGTCCGAATTTTTTTGGCAAAAAATTATGTACCCAATTTGGGTTTACACACAACACTTGTAAATGATTGATCTAATTAAATCCCTAACTAATCCCCTAATTAAACCCCCAATTAACTCCTAAAATCTTAAAAAGAAAAAGAAAAGCCACGTGGCGGACTTTGGTGAGTCTCTATATTTTGGGGATTGATAGACCGTTAATTGCACATGTTTTTACCCGTATTCTTGAGCCGTTTGAGATGTTGATTCTCGTGTTTTAAACCGATTTCACGCTAGGTTGTGTGTTTATGTCATATTTCAGGACCTGGCGATGGCATCGAGGCGTAGAAATGAGTTTCGGGTTGAAAGGAGCACGTTTGAGTTGAAGTGTGCTGGAGGAGCAAAATACCCGGCCATGAGCAGAAATACCCGACCGGGTATTAATCGGAGCAGACCGGGGAAAATCTCTTTTGGGCGTTTGAGAAGCAGAAGGGGGCCCGGGCATTAAGCATAAATCCCCGGTCGGGTATTCTTGACCTTGACCGGGGATTAACCCCCTATCCCCGACGGTGCGTTTTAACAATCCCCGGTCTCCACCTAAAATACACGACCAGGTATTCAGACCGGGGATCGCGATTGACAGCTTCTTAAGGGAAAAGAAGGGCAAAAGTGAAGGGTTCCGAGTTTTAGAGAGAAAAAGCGTATACCTAGAGAGAGAAAGTGACGAACCTGATTCTTCAAGTGCCTTAGATCGATCTCCATCACCATTGGAGCCCGACTTGAGCTTGGAGAAGTGCTGATTGATTGCCAGAAGCAGAATCTCATCCTTCACAGTATGGTTTCCACATCTGAGCTAGATTTCCCGTCTCTCTCTATGGAGTAACTTTCTTATTCACCTGGGTATGAAGAACCCTAGATTTGTATGTTAGGTCTGATTGTATGAACCCAAGTACGAATTTAGTGATATGATTATATTCAATTGAGGTTTGATTTCTTGAATGGCATGAACATGATCAAATTCCTGTTGTTTCTGCTTTAACCTAGAATGAGAATATCTGCCTAGGTTGATAGAGCACCCTTGATTGAAAGTAGTGAATTGACGACTTTAGTCGAGGAGTCGATTCACTATCCTGTACCGGATTTACTTCGGTAGTGGAGGTTTGGTTCGTTAGGGCCTCAATCTGTTTACTCCGGTGGAGGTTAATCGCCCGCTGTGGACTCAGATTGAGAGGGTCTGGAGACCTTTAGTCGAGACTGCAGACTGTTTAAGAACCTCCCGTAGTATGACTATCTTTGAATTTGAACTTGGTAAATTACAATCCGGCTTAACTGCAGTCTAGGGGGAACCATATCCGGGTGACCTCTCTCAACTTGAAAACAACCTTTAACTGTTTTGCGTGTTTGCTTGTTTGGACCTTCACTGCACTTTCACTGCTAAATAATAAGAACTCACGGAGTAGTCATCACACTTAGGACCCGGGTTGACATTAAAACCCAAACCCGCTATACTACGCTTTAGGAGGTGGTTACATTTGGCCATTTTCTAGAGTGACAGTAGAAGCGAGTCAGGGATCCCCCATTTCCATCCCTAAATTTGGGGTTTCATTTGCAGGCTCCTCCATTTTTTGCGCCCCAAACCTCCCCATTGGACCATCTCATCCTTTATTTTTGCAGATTCCCCCACAAATGGGGTGCCCATTGGACCCAGCCTTAGAGTTAGTTTGGCTTTTCCGTACTCAAAAGGGGTTTTTCCTCAAATGAAGTGCTAAAGAGCAGGATTTTCATTTTTGGATTAATGTAGTTTACTGTAGATTTCGTAATTTGCATTAGATATTTTTTAAATTAATTTTATAAACATAGTAATAATTAGTTAAGATGAAAATTTTGATATAATTACTTTTATGTTTGACGTTAAATTTTTTTATCGTTAAATATGACGTCGTTAATGACGAAACATAATAACTGGTTCAGATTGAGTTGTATGATCATTTGCTTATCCAAATTTGACATAGATAAAATTGGAAAATAAAATTTTCATTAAATATAACGTTATCAATGAAGAAAACACAATAGTCGGTGAATAATTTGATGAAGAAAGCAGATGCAAAATCACTTATCACTATTTAAACCCGGTCTATTTAAATAAATACAATAATTATAACCAGATACACTACACAAATTGTTTGTATTATTTTGAATACAAAACATACACAAAGTTAAACTCTGAAAAGTGAAGGACTTTTTCATCATGATTAGTTAGCCGAGTAACTCTACTGTAAGTATTTTTATGGTGGTTGATATTTTGATTTTCATAGTATAGTTTCATGTAGTTTCTTACATTTCAAAATCCTTGCTCTCTCCTTAATTTTGGTAAGGATAAATGGTAAGTGACTAACATGGAAGAAATTTTTTTTACTATGTATTGTGTTTGCTTTTTTTAATTTAAATATTTAGTTTTGTTTTTTTCATCTTTGTTCTTATCCTTTTCCAATTTTCTTTGCAATCTCCTCCATCGTGCTATAGTTTCTGCCACTTTCACTTCCCTGTACAAAAGGCCGCCTTTGAAAATCAATCTTTTGGTATTTCTTGACATTTTGATTTGATTGGGGATTGAAGCTGGACAAGTAGAAGACTACAACTTCAATATCAATCCATGGCGAATAGGATGGAGTTCAATCAAGTAATTGCGATCTGGCCTCGATTATCTTGCTCGATTCCTCCGTACTGGCATCACCCAATGGTTCCATCTCTTCTCGATGAACTACCAAAGGAACTATTTTGATGCTTCTCTTGATGAAGACGATGTTTGATCAGTCATATCTTCCGCTTTTACTCCTCTTCATATATAAGGCTTTGAACTTCAATGGATTTCTCGGTCTTCGTTCAAGCTTAATAGCTTCACATATGTAAGTCATTCCTTTATTCTCTATATCTCATGGTTTTATGTTTTCACGTTGTCTCATGAGCAAAACATGCAAAAGATCTATTCTTTGGATCCTATTGCCTGATATAATGTTTGAAGTCCGGTAGATCTCTTGTGTCATTGCTCCTCTTTCTGTTCTTAGGCTTTAACTTCAATGAGTTTTCTATCTTCATGGAGGTTCATCGAATTGAACTGATAGGCTATCATTTCCTTACCGGTTTATCTAAGTTTGTTGTTTGTGATTTATTATAAAATAAAGGAAGGAAATTTTTTGGTGATTGGGGTGCTAGATTTGTTTGAAATCGGGGATTTTTGTGAACGAGGCAATAGTACTTTCCGACCGCCCCTGTCAACTTTCTTGTTTGTTTGTTTGTTTGTTGTATTTTATTTTTGTTCTTTTATTAGCTCTTCAAATAATAAAATAAAACCACCATTAGGAAAATATTTCTTTTTTATTTCAATATTTCTGCTCTGGTTTCATTTTGTCATAGCTAATATTCTCCGCATCCATATTTTTCCTCATCAATTTCGATCTTATGGTCCAACTCATCGATAAAATTTTGATATTACTTTAGGTTTAGTTAGACACTGTTGATTTCGGCTTATGTTTTTCGTGTCCATTAATCTAATTACAAGCCATAATGATTTCTAAAATTAAACTTCCACGCAATGCTTTGGGTGTTGGGGGTGTTGAACTTGGAGTAGAAGTCGGGATTGGGTTTGGGAACGAAAGTGGTGGAGGAAAAAACTGTGTTTGGATTTGGTAGTAGGTAAAGTTTGAGGTTTGATATCTTTTTGTAAAATACTTTAATTTATTTTATTTGGAGATATAAAATCATGGTTTTGTGGGATAAAATGAATAGAAAATTTGAGCTTTGGGGATGAGATTTTAGCTTCGTGAAGGAGTAGATTAGATTTTTGATAAATTAAAGTTAATGATTAATTGAAAGAATATTTACATACCGTTTGGTATAAATGAATTCCATAAGTTTTGAGGAATTCATTTTGAAATGAAACATTTTTGTGTTTGGTATTTAAGAGAATTCATTTCCAATTCTAAATTTTGAATTCTATGGAATTGGTACTAGTTATAGCAATTCCGAGGAATTGAGATGGAATTTCCAAATGAATTCCAAAACTATTAACTAATTATAATAGAATGACATAATTATCTTCTTTATTAACTAAATTACTTACATATATGACATACCAAACATAGAAATTCATTTGACAATGAATTATACGCAACGATTTATTTTATTTTTAAAGATTTGAATATGGCATACCAAACACAAGATTTCGTTTTACAATGAATTCTACACGGTAATTCATTTTACAATAAAATGAATTCTTGATTCATTTGGTACCAAACTGTGTGTTAGAGTTAGATATTTTGGTATCGAGATATGCATAGATAGTTTAAAACTGACCCAAAATCATGGATTGATATTGGTTAGTTGATTATTATTTTTAGGAAGGTGTATTAAAAGGCGTAGCACGAGACTACAACAGGTGAAGGTAGAGAAGAGGGAGTTGGCGAGGGTAGTGATCAAATTGAGGAGGGTATTGAAAGACTTGAAAGTGAACTGGAGCAAGTGAAGAGAGAGGGGGCGGGGGATGATGAGGAGATTAATGGAAATAGAGAAGGTTTTGAGGGGCGTGGAAGTGGACTGGAGCAGGTGGAAGCGGAGATGGAGAAGATGTTCATATTGATGGATTAGAAATGAATGATGAGTTGGCCAAATACAAGAGGAGGATTGAAGAGTTAGAGAGCAAGTTGAAAAGAAAACCAATTGGAGGAAAATTTGAGGGTTACGGAGAGAAGGTTCATCAAACTACTGCATAAGGAGGATTGAAAAATACATTTTGGGTTGAAGCAAATGCCTCTTGAGATTGAAGATAGAGGGAATAAAAATTTGGTTGTACAACGGAGCATGTTGGCAATTGTATTTTTAGGTGTTATGGTTGTTGCAGCTACTATAACCTATGTCTATTCTTAAGACGAGGAAGCACTGATTGATTTGCTGAAGTTAAGGATGATTCTCTATTAAGCTACTGCAACGAATAGATAAAGAGTGTTTAATTTTTCCTTATTACTTTGATACAATCTATTACGATATTGGAGGTTACCTTAATTTTTTCGTTTGCTCTCAAGTTTTGATGGTTCATGTTTAGTGATTTGTCATAATATGGTTGACTTGAGGGTAACTTTCCTAAAATGAGAGCATTAAACCCTTTATATAGGAATATGAGGTTTCAGTTTCAGTTTCAAACTATCCATGTATCGTATGAGAATTCCATTAAGCTTTTACACACTCACTTTCTTGGCAATCAACTAATCAATAGCATTTAAATGGGGCCTTATTATCATTATTCATATGGGGTTAAGGATACATCTTTATATTCTTAAACGATGAAGGTATTCCTTCGAATGTTCGACCTATAATCTTTATGTATCATCAAGATGGAAGGATTGTCAATAAACTTAAACAGGTTGACAAACCTAAACGTAACGTAAAAATATAAATAATCAAATATGAGCATTCCGATCAACGGACCGGTTATAAGCTAGTACATTTACTATTTGGTTAAAACAAAAACTTGTGTTTATTTCGTAAACAGAAAGACTGACAGTGAATGGTGCGCTTATTGCTCGCTAATTTCTTGGGCCGGTCCAGGTTTATATTCCTTGGCCGCTGCAAACGCTGCCGGGAACTTGATAAACTGAAGCTGGAACCCAAGCCGGACGACCACGATTACATAGGGCAGAGCGACGATTTCAAAGGCGACGAAGAACTAATGCTAAGGGTCATTCATTACAGGAGGAAATGCAAAGTGACCGGTGTAAGCTACTCAAAACTGATCATAATTTTAACTCCGATTATTCTAATTAGGGTTTCGTTTTTTTTATAACCTTTTCTCATCCTCTTTCATTAATAAGAACAGGGTTTCGATGTCGATTGCCCTCCATCATCGGAATACGGTTACATCTACCGTCTAGAACATTATCATACTATTGATCGAAATTTTGACAAGAAAGTTGAGAGGGCTGTCAAATTTGTGGTCGACACATATAATCAACAAAAGGTATATATATAGGTTATCTGTGTTCTTATTCCATATATTCCATGGAATGCTTTTATTTCTCATTAATATATAGTTTACCGATATATGAAATAATGTAGGATCAAAACTTGATTTTACTTAACATTCAGAACGTAAATGTCCGGCTCGGTGGTTGTTGGTACGTATTCTACGTAACTTTTGAAGGCTTCCAAGAGTCTCGTCATAAGCGGAATGGTGGTAGTTATGTTCGTAATTACCAAACAGTGGTATCTTATGAACGTTGGCGGCGTGTCCCCATTTATAAAATTCATATCTTCAGAAAGAGTAAATCAATTAGCAAAGGTAAATACATGAGAATGCACATCGTTACTCGATTTATTAATTGAGATATTTGCTAACAAAATGTCCCTCTATATATAGATGAGGATTTGCTACCAACTCGTCCCTCTGACAAAGAAAGTACAAGTTGATGTGGACCTTGGCTTGAAAAGCGTCAGGGGAACGATAGTTGTTGAATGGTAATATTGTTGTCTTAAATTAAAGTAACTAGGAGTGGAATTATTTAAGTACATTACATTTTTGTGGCTCAAGATAAGATGCATAATAATTATGGGTTATGCACCCATCAATAATCAAATCTGTACTATTTATTTAGAAAATCCAGTTCTAAGGATGGACAATTAAAGATTATTTTTATTTTTTCTAGTTTTCTTAATTGACTCATCTTTTTCATTTTAACTCGGATTTTAATTTTTTTTTGCACAGATGGAACGAGTTCATCGGGCTTTACAAAATGAGATCAATTTTCAATATTTTTTGAGAAAAAAAAAATTATGGCCTCTCAGTACCAACTGCATACCAAATGGTATCTTCTTCGTTTTTGAAAACGTTTGCACAGAAGGGATGAGTTCATCATGATCTATTGGATCTACAAATTTCTGGGTGAACAAATTACAGGACCAAAAAATACCACACAATACCATACAATACCACCCTGGTACGGGGTGGTATCTTGTGGTATACAATGTTAAAAGTCATAAATGACAATTAATATACTTCTACTATCATGTATTCAACCATCCTACAGTCTTGGTTTGTTCATACCACCATGGTACGTTTTTCAAACCATAGGTATGCTTTTATTTCAATACCAGTCAATACCATATGGTATAGACTGGTAAAAAATGTTTCAATTTTTTTTTTGTTCGAAAAATATATCAAAGTGGATATCATTTTGAAGAGCACAATTAATCTGATCTAACTGTGCAAAAAAAATTAAATTTCGTCATAAAATGAGTGAGAAATCGTCCGTCAAAGATTAAGGAAGGAAAAATTAAAGGCTTTCCAAGAGAGAGAGGATGCTGATGTCATGCTGATGTGGACGGGTTACTCATGGTTACTCACCATAAGGTTACTGACCTGATTCATTCCCCATTTTTGCCAGATAAGTTTCATGTTTCAATATTCACTTATAAAATTCTATTTAATTATGGGTCGTTTAGATGAGGAAATGTAACGGATCAATTTGACACAATTGTCTCGTTTTGAGACAATTGTACCAAATTGTCTTGTTTGCCTGCAACAAATTTGGATGGATCAATCTGTCTGAGGTATTTTGAATTGATCCGTTTTGAGTCAATTTCAATTACCTGGGGTGGGGGAGGTAATTCGAATTGACTCGTTTTAATTGCCTCGTTTATAAAACGAGACAATTGATCAAATTGACTCATTTCTAGATTGATCCATCCAAACGAACCCTACATTTCTGTAGCTAATCTATCTTTTTACTCAATTTCAACAATTAATCAAAATTGTACATAATTTTATAAATCCAGTCAACCATCATGCAGTGCTGTCAACATAGAGGCTGAGCAAGAATTTAAGCTCGTGCTGGGGAGAGCTGCGATTTCCTTACTGTATCTACACAATACACGAACTGGAATAGGAAGATTGTTCCCTGTTTAAAATTCCCTGACTGCGGATAAAACAACAGACACATGAGAAACAACATCATGAAACAAATATGTAATTAAACTTAGGTAACTAGAGCGCGAAGTGAGAACGAGAGCGTCAGAGCGTCGATTTTTAAAGAATACGATATTGAGAGCGTGGACAGAGCGTCAATATTATATTATTTAAATATACTTTTAATGTAATTAGACACTAAGGGTTAACTGCATGGTTGGTCATTGAGATTACAAAAAACGTTCAAGTATGGTCACTCGAAATATTTAAATCCATTGGTGGTACTTCAATTTACTGAAACCTTTCACGTTTGATCACTCTCCGTCCAACTCCATTAACTTTTGCTTATGTGGCAGTCAAATCTAAAAGTTGACCGTTAAATGTGTGACGTGGAAATTTAAAATTATATTTTTTATAATGGCCATCTCTCTCCTTCCCTTCGCCATGTCTATATAATAAGGAAGGAGGCCGAGTATCTCTCTAGGACATTATATCCACATCTTCTGCTCATTCATCTATGTGTTGTACTGACTCGCTACGACACAACACCTAACAAAGGCCAAGTGTAACCAATGAAAGGGACTGCAGTATAGTGGCTCAAGTGATAAATATCGAATCCACGGGTCTCTAGAGTTACTATTACTCAGCTTCAGTTTATTATTTAGCAAATCAGATTAAGATGAAAGGACTAAAACTACTCTAGCAAACTACAGTTAAAGTTAATCTAATTACAGGTTGGGAACTCACTTAGGTATGATTCCCCCTAGCCACTAGCCAGATTAATGATTGATGATCTCTAACCTGTTTCACTTTCATTCACAATGCGGAGAATCCTTGACTAGACCTTGAGTCTCGACTAAAGGAACAAGGCCCTCTTGAGTCCATTGCCTAGAGGGACGTATCCTTCTCTAGAACAACTGATCAAGGCGTTCTGAACTAGACTCCCTCTATCGAAAGAGGTTCTCAATCGATACAAAGTAGTGAATCAACCCTTGACTAAAGCAATCGATCCACTACTATCAATCTATGGTGCTCTATTGACCTAATCAGGTATTCCCTCTCATAGGATCAAAGCAGAATCAATAATCTCGACTAAAGCAGAATTGAATCATGAAAACATGCATAGATTGAATATGAACTCAAGATTATCAAGTCAGAGTACTCATACAATCATCCAATCAAACAAACAGAGCTAGGGTTCCTCAAAACCTAAGTGAAGGGAAGTTACTCCATAGAGAAGAGAGAGACTGCAGTAAGAATCTTCAGATGATCAGTCTTCAAGTCCGGGCTTGTTCCTCAAGCTTCCAAGGCGAAGAAATCCTCCAACTCCACTCCAAGAATGCCCTCAAATCGCCCTCTCTCTCTTTGGTTCGTCCCTTGGGTGTTTGGGATCCAAAACCCAGCTCTCCTCTTCTCCTTTGGCTGAAAATCGGGTTTTAAGCAGAAAATCCCGACTCACACGGCCAGGGTGGCACGACCGTGTGGCTTACCCAGTTGCCCGTGTGAGTCAAAACGCTGCGTTCCAATTAGTTCGAATTCCAGGCTCTTTGCACGGCCAGAGTGGCACGGCCGTGTGGACATCCCCTCTTGCCCGTGTTTGCTCTCGCAGAATGTGGCACGGCCAACCCGGCCACTTGCATGGCCGTGTGGATGTCCTGCTCTGCCCGTGTCTGCTCTCGCAGAATCCCACACGGCCAGACTGGCCACTTGCACGGCCGTGTGGGTTGTGGGTGTGGCCGTGTGACTTCCTTTGTAACTTGCCTCGCGCCCGATCTTCGCCCAATCGACCCCGAACTCGCTCCTAAACCTTCATTCACTTGCCAGGACCTGAAATATCACAAACAAGCACAACCTAGCGTGAAATCGGTCTAAAACACGAGAAACCACATCTCAAACGGTGTAAGAACAGGGGTGAAAACATGTGTAACTAACGGTCTATCATGTACATTCCCCAATTAACAACACACAGACAGAAGATGACATTGATTATATCTCCATTCTCTCCTCATCCCCTCGCTAATCCACAGCTGATGATCAGTTGCTTGGCGCCAAATCTTACCATATTCTCCCCCTCTAATATTTATACCCCCTCTAATATTATACCCCTCAGGAACCCTAATCAATCTCTAGAGTTTTAAACTTTCTCATGGTATCAGAGCCTGGTTAGGCTTCCGATCCTTCTTCTTCTACCTATTCTTCTGTTTTCTTTCTTCAACACTAAAATCACTACTGCTTTGGTTTGTCCTCGCCTCCAACAATGGCGGGTACCCATAGCTCTGCTTTAGCCTCGCAATATGAGGATCCCTATTCCAACCCTTTATACCTCGCTACAAGTGATAACTCTTTTCTCCCTGTCATCGGTTTCAAGCTTAACGATGATAACTACCTCCTCTGGAGAGAGTCCATGGAGGTTGCTCTTCGAACCAAAAACAAATGGGGTTTCATCGACGGCACAGTCAAGGTACCTGATGAACAAGATCCTTCTCGTAGCACTTGGGATAGATGAAATGGTTCTATTTTGTGTTGGATTCGTAATTCTGTGAATGAGGAATCGTACCCAATCTGAGAAACATCAGGTCTTCAGCTGAAGCCTGGACATATCTGAAATCAAAGTTTAGTCAAGGCAATTCTGTTAGAATTGCAAATTTACAGGAGAACTTCGATCTTGCTAAGCAAGGCAATCATATTGTTAGGCAGTATCATACCAACTTGAAGCTGTGCTGGGATGAACAGCAGTACTATGAACCCATACCATTCTGTGATTGTGCTTCTAAGACTTATGAAACTGTGATCAGATACCAGGATAAAAGGAGGGTTATCCGCTTTCTTCTTGGTTTGAATGAGAATTATCAACAGGTCAAGACTCAGATGCTTATGCTCGACCCTTTGCCAGACATGGACACAGTGTATAGGGCTGCTGTCCAGCTTGAGAGGCAGATGGGTACTAGGAAACCGAAGACTACAAGTGATTCCATTGCTCTTGCTGCTCCTTCTAATTATCCTAATCAGAGAAGGGATGATAGAAGGGATGGTGGTAGAGACAGTAAGAAGCCACAACAAGAGTTGTTCTGTCACTACTGCAAGAAGGACAATCATGTGATTGAGGACTGCTACAAGTTGAAAAACAAAAGGAAGAATGAAGCTGGTGGGAAGATCTTTGCAGGCTCTATTGAGGTCAGTTCAGGAGAAGGCTTAAATTCACCAAGTGGCAGTGCACATAGCCCTACATGTCCTGCATCTGATAAGAGAAGCAGCCAAGAGGGACAGTCTTTATGGTTTTCAGCTGAAGAGATCAGCAAACTGAGGAATCTGGTTCAGCAATCAACCAGTTCTACAGCTTAGTTCCCTCAGTCTAACTCTGTCACTACACATCCCACCACATCTCGACATACTATCTCAGGTAGCACTTGTCTCAATACCAATTTAGAGCATGTTAATCCTGTTGTATGGGTGCTTGACACAGGTGCTAGTGATCATATTATTTGCAATGAAAGCTTGTTTTAGAGATGTCAAGAAGCTCAGAACATCCATGTAAATCTGCCTAATGGTCAAAAGGCTAGAGTCACTCATGTAGGGTTAGTCAAGTTGCCTTGTGGGATACTTCTAACTAATGTTTTGTTAGTGGCAAGTTTTTCCTACAATCTTATCTCTGTCAGCTAGTTAACCAAAAACACACATGTCTCACTTTTGTTTGAATCAAACTTCTGTTGTTCAGGACCTAATATCTCAATAGAAGATTGATTCAATCCGGGTAGATAGAGGGCTATTCTTGCTTGGTAGTGAAGCTGAGTCTACTCAATCAAACAAACACCAAGTATGTGGAGTGAAAACCAGTCAGGATTCAGCCTTATGGCATTCAAGACTAGGACATTTATCTTTTCCTAGATTACAAACTATTCAGAAACTTTTTCCCTTTCCTCAATTACAAACTATTCAGACTAGGACATTCAGTCTGTGAAGTTGTTTTACCTTCTTCCTCTCATTGTGAGATTTGTCAGTTATCAAAACAGAAACGTTTTCCCTTTCCTCAAAGTGAGTCTAGAAGTAAGGCTGCATTTGATTTAGTTCATGTGGATATTTGGGGGCCAGTTGATGTGGTTTCCCTTGATGGATTTAAATATTTCTTGATTGTAGTAGATGATTTCAGTAGATCTACTTGGTTGTTTCTGATGAGTAGTAAGTCCCAACCAAGGCAACTTTTGCAGTCATTCCGTTTGATGGTTAAGAATCAATTTGAGAAAACAATTAAGGTCATAAGGTCTGACCAAGGACATGAATTTAATATGGAGAGTTTTTATCAAGAACATGGGATTCTGCATCAAATGAGTTGTGTGAGAACTGCTCAGCAGAATGGAAGAGTGGAAAGGAAACATCAGCATCTGCTGAATGTTGCCACATCACTCAAAATACAGACTGGGATGCCTGTTAGTTTTTGGAGTTTCTTTGTTCTCCATGCAGCTTACCTGATAAATCGAATTCCCACACCTGTGTTGGACAACAAATCACCCTTTGAATGTCTTTATGGTGTGCCATCTGATTACAACAACCTTAAGGTGTTTGGCTGCATGGCTTTTTCCACTGTTTTAGATATCATAAGGGTAAGTTTGATCCTAGAGCTAAAAGAGTTGTTTTCCTAGGTTACCCTTTTGACATTAAAGGGTACATATTGTATGATCTGGATAACCATCAAGTTTTCATAAGCAGAGATGTTGTGTTTCATGAAGAAGTATTCCCATTCAAGCAGTCTCAATCAAGTGTTCATAAGTCTGGTTCTGCCTCAGAGTTCTTTCCTACAACTCTTCCACTGATGATTTCACACCTCTCTTGCCTGTTGATCATAATGTTCATGAAACAACATATCCAGAATTTTCCCCTTCTTCTGGATCTGAGACTTCAGAACCTCCTAATGATCTTTCTCCTTTCTCCTCTACACCCATTTTTTCTCCAACTCCAGGACCTC
The DNA here is from genome assembly GCA_964030455.1 of Linum trigynum. NCBI lineage: Eukaryota > Viridiplantae > Streptophyta > Magnoliopsida > Malpighiales > Linaceae > Linum > Linum trigynum. The sequence goes on along the minus strand of OZ034815.1, from coordinate 12,149,137 downwards.
TTGTCTTGGATCTCCCCATAGCTATCAGAAAACCAACTAGAACAATCAAACAACCTTCTCACCTTGCTGACTATCATGTCAGTCTTCTTACCTCCACTAAACTCCTCTATCCACTTAGTCAGTGTATTGACTATGATCAACTCTCACCATCACATAAACATTTCTCTCTTTCTATCACTGTTATACATAACCAAAGACTTATGCAGAGGCCATTTTACATGAAATTTGGTGACAGGCCATGAATGAAGAAATGTTTGCTCTTGATGCCAATGGCACTTGGGATATTGTGCCCAGACCATCTGATAAGAACATAGTTGGGAACAAGTGGGTTTATAAAACTATATACTTACCTAATGGTGTGATTGAGAGAGCCAAAGCTCGGTTAGTGGCTAAGGGATACACTAAGACATATGGGGTTGATTTCACTGATACATACTCTCCATTTGCTAAGATGAATTCAGTAAAGCTGTTATTAGCTGTTGCATCAGTCAAGGGTTGGTTTTTACACCAGATGGATGTTAGCAACACATTTTTACATGGTGAATTGGAAGAGGAAGTGTACATGGAATTTCCTCCCAATTTGAAGGATCAGAAAGGAATGGAGGGGATGGTTTGCAAGTTAAAGAAGTCCCTGTATGGCCTGAAACAAGCTAGTAGGCAATGGTACATCAAGCTCAGTGAATGCCTACAGAGCTTTGGTTTCCAGCAGTCTTTTGATGATTACTCAGTTTTCAAACTGATTGCTAAGGGATGTTGTTTGATTGTTATTATATATGTTGATGATCTTATCATTGCTGGAGACAATTTACAGCTTGTACAAGCAGTCAAGCAACATTTACAATCTTCTTTCAAGATCAAGGATTTAGGCAACCTCAAGTATTTTCTTGGCATTGAAATTGCCAGAACTGCAAAAGGCATTTCTCTCTGCCAAAGAAAGTTTTGCTTAGAACTCCTGGCCTCTTCTGACTTCCTGGAATCTAAGCCTCCCAAGACTCCTGTAGTATGCTACAGATGGGACTCCCCTTCATGATGGTTCTGAATTTTGTCATTTGCTTGGCCAACTTCAGTACCTGACCACCACGAGGCCAGACATCTGCTTTCCTGTTCAGCAGCTCCGCAATTCCAGGGGCCCCCTACCAATGTTCATTTACAAGCTCTGCACAGAATCCTCAGGTATTTAAAATCCTGTCCAGCTCAAGGTTTATGGTTTTCTGCAGCAAACTCCACTCAGCTCAGTGGTTATTCCGATTCAGATTGGGCTACTTGCCCTGATACTAGGCGTTCAATGACGGGTTATTGCACTTTTCTTGGTGATTCTCTTGTGACCTGGAAGAGCAAGAAGCAGACTACAGTGTCACGATCCTCGTCAGAATCTGAATACATAGCTTTGGCTCAGTTGTCCTGTGAAGTTCAGTGGTTGAAGTCACTGCTGGAATTCTATGAAGTGAAAAATCCTACGCTAATGAGGGTTTTCTATGATAATCAATCTGCTTTACATATTGCAGAAAACCCAGTCTTTCACGAGCGGACAAAGCACATTGAAGTAGATTGCCATGTCACTCGTGAAAGATTGAAATCAGGCCTCCTCAGTTTGCATCACATTCGCACAGAAGATCAAGTTGCAGACTTCTTCATTAAGGGTTTGTCGACTGATCGTTTTGTGTTTCTTCTTTCCAAGCTGGGAGTTCATGACATCTACCTCCCAGCTTGAGGGGGCCTATGAAGGAAGGTTGCTGGAGAAGCCATTGTTGAAGACATTAGAGTATTTTGGGCTTCCTTTCACCAAGAATAAACGAAGAAGAAGACTGGCTCCAAACGACGTCGATTTGTCTAAGTGGTAGACTCCACAAGCGAAAACGTCGTCGTATGATAGAGAAGAAGTTTGTTAGATGTCGCTGTACAGTAATAAGCCACTTGGCGTTTTGTTATTGGTCGAAACTTAGTTACCCTTTGTAATTAGGCGCTTTACTCTTTTGTTTCAGTAGAACAGGGTAGATTCCTTTACAGCTTTGTCTTTGTATAAGGTCTGCAGAAAAAGGAATGAAAGCCATTCTGGCAAAACTTCCACAGCCGCTCTCATACTCTCTCTTCTTCCAAATCCCCTCAGGAACCCTAATCAATCTCTAAGGTCTTAAAATTTCTCAGGAGTTCGAGCTGGCACGGCCAACGGCTGAGTTCGTGGCCTTACTGCTGCTGATTCCCAACGTGTTTGTTGGGAAGCCGGAGGAGCTGAAGCAGATCGTGAGGGTGATGTGTCGGGCGGTGAGGCGGTCGATGAAAGCGGCGGACATGCGGGTGCCGTGGAGGAGGACCCTCTTCATGGAAGCCAACGCTCCAACGTTGATTTGGAAACTCTTCTAGCGATACGGCCGTTCGAGTTCGGGCTTCTGGTATTGGGGATTAGAAGAATTAGATTTTTATTTTTATGTTAAATAAAAGTGATAATTTTGTGGAAAATGAGAGGAAAATTTTATAAAATTTAATTTTATTATTTTTAAATTGCCACGTCACACATTTAACGGTCTACTTTTAGAGTTGACCGCCACATAAGCAAATGTTAACGAAGTTGGACAGAGAGTGACCAAACGTGAACAATATCAGTAAATTGAAGTACCATTAATGGATTTAAATATTTCGAGTGACCAAACTTGAATTTTTTTTTAATATCAGTGACCAACCATGCAATTAACCCTAAACACTAAATACTAGTTTTTCGTAATGAAATATATAAAAAATAAGACACCAATAAGAGACCTGATAAGGAATGGATTTTGTTTTATGATTTCACCAACCATTACCTTTTAAACTGGATCTCCAATACCTATTATTTCTAGTACTCAAAACTCAAGTTACCCACAAAGGTACATATGTTGCTTTGGCCCACTCTTCTCTCTTCCCACTCTCTCTCCGTGTCCATCTCCTTTCCTCTTCCAATTTCTTTCTTTAGCCAAGAGACGATTGACGGACAATCTTAATTGCAATCTGAAAATTCTTTCCGTGCATGCATCTCTTCTTATCCTTGTTTTGGACAACCGAATCATTTTAGCAGATGCATTCAATCCATTCGGGATTCCTCTTAATTTAGAAGGTTTAGTAGTAGTGCTTTCTTTGTCATCTCTATAGAAGACCTGAATCTCTACCTTATGCCCGCCATTACTCCTCCATCAATGACCAGGCAATCAATTCCTCTTTAGTTGATTTGTTTGGGGTTGTCTGATGAGGGTAAGTTGATGACAGCACCGGTGCTTCTCAGAGTCTTGTTGGCGGCGAAGAATCATCGCTCACTCATACCGCACAAGGTAGCAGATCTGGGTTTTACAGGCGTACTTCTGCGATTTTACCCCTCCTGCCGCCAAACAATCTTAGTCTATTGCCAATAGTCGTTGGCCCTTCTCCAGCCTCTTATTGCCTCCTATGTGACGGTACTCCAATAAATCGCACTCTCCCAAATTAAATTCGCGCTCTGAGATTTAATAATTCACGACTTTTTCGTGGATTTCCGAAATATCGCGCTTTGCCGCTCTAGAGTGGAATCGCGGGACCTATAACCACGATTTGGGCGACCTAACATTAAACGCCTCCCATACTCCGCTTTACGTGGTAAAATTTCTTACACCACTCTTTTAAATCTCCCTCCTAATTATCACAAATTTCTCATTTTTGGTTGTATGTGTTACCCTTGGTTGTGCTCGTATGCTCCTACTAAGTTCGACCCTAGCTCTCGCCCATGTCTCTTATTCGGTTATTGTCCCCAACGGAGTGCATATATGTTTAACACACATTCCCTGGTTTTTCGTCAGAGCCTTCTGTGGTTGAGTGATCTTATGTTTGAATCCCGATGATCCCCATTTGTTATATTGAACACATGTTTTCTAGACATGTGCGAACTTCAAGCCCTTATACATGGTAGCTTTCGATTGAGGGGACGTGTTAGCAAGTGGATGATCCTATTATCTCGAGTTATTGGGATCAACTAGTTCTTGAAATTAACTATCTAAGATTTATCTGATGTTTTTATTAACTTAAGGAACTTCGTAAGTATAGAGGCTTAAGGATGTGAGAACCCACACTGAAATCAATTAGTTTTATTGGCAATACTGGAAACAAGAGTACCAAACTACCCTTTCGACCGCCTGTATCTCTTTGTTTTTATGACATTGAGGTGCTGATGGCGTAGGGTCTAGTGAGGATTAGTCGGAGGCGTTTCTCTTTACTTTTGTTGCTCTTCAACTGGGTTGTTTGAAAAAAAAGTATAATATCTTTATGGTATTGGTAATTCCGATGTACTTTTGAAAAAAAAAGTATAAATAAAATATGTAAGATGAACATTTTCCTTGATATCATCTATAGCTAGAAATTAAAATTTAGATAGGAGTAAATAAAATTTCACAGCCAAACCTGATAGAAACCTAACTTCTCGGTTCTATCATAATTATCATTAATAGTAATTATTAGGATATTATTATATATGGTTAGTAGTCTTTGAGTCATATTAGGATAGTTCATTAGGTTTTTCCTTCTTTAGCTATAAATATGTATTTTTGGGTCTTTTGTTCGATTAGGCAGGAATTAATAGAAAAGTTATCTTTCCCAAACCCTAATCTTCTCCACAACCTAGACCGCCGACCATTCTCTCTCTTCTTCCCCCAAATTTTCAATTCCATTCCCCAATTCTATCTCCAAATCCCTAAATCCCCAATCACCCAACCCAATCAATAGAACCCTAGAAATAGGTTTCTATTATCTGGTATTAGAGCCCTATTGCGATATGGGTTTATCGGAACTCTTATGGGACGAATGGTGGGAAGCTGCACAAAAGCGACGTGCAGAAATAAAAGAACTACAGGAGCAATTGGCGTCGTTCAATTGGGATGACGAGGACAAGTGGTGGGACGAGGACGTCCCGGGGGTGGCGATCAAAGCATCGCAACTGTCTGAAGCCAAGGTTGAGTCGGCGGAGGAGGACTTGGTGATCGAGCCGTCATGGCCAGGGGAGGAGGCGCACATGACGATGGTCACCGTCAAACCCGCCCGCATCGACTCAGCATCATCTCCAACTGGGCCACGACCACCACTTACCGTCGTGAACAAGACACCAGTGGAGGAAGAGACCATGCTGCAAGACTCGGCCACCAAGGAAAGGAATTTCAGCGTCGATGTATCCACCATAGTCAGGGTTGCGGCAGCAACGATTGAGGCTCCCAACACACATTCACCAGCAGCTATTGGGTCTCTGTCGGCGTCCACTGCGAACGGGGAAGGCAAGGATAATGACATGGTCTCGACATGGAAGTTTCGGAAGAAAAGAGAAGTGAGGATTGCCTCGAGGAACGCTTCTGTCCAGGTCAAGGCGTTTCACAAAGCCGCTATGTCGCAGACACCCATGGCTGCCGGGACCCGGACAACCAGGACCGACAGGAAAGTGAAGATGAAGTCAAGTCTGAAAGTGGAATTCCCTCTGCGTCGGTGGATAAACCTGTCTTCGCCAAGAAGGGATCTGGAGGTGCCACGACTCGTGCTAGGGGCGCGACCATCGACGGCTTTTCCGCTCGAGAAGACAATGACGAAGAAGAAGAAACGCCGCGGAGGTGGCGGAAGCCTCATCTCACTGAGGAATGAGAGGGTGATGGAGCCGGCAGATGGGTGAGTGAAACCGGAGAAGAGGCTAGGAGAGTGCGTGTCGCCGTGCAGCCAGCTGAGCAATTCGATGCGGAGTCACGAAGGAGAGAGAGAGAGGTGACGAAAAGAGTTGGGTCGGATCTCCCTCTTAGCTGCGTGACGGCCACGTCATCGGCGAACGAGGCAAAGCGAGCACCATCGGAGAAGGGTTTGTCGAAGAAGAAGCTGGGAGTTGGCTGGCATCATCAACGTCGGAGGGATAGTCCGCCAATAGAGAAAGAAACAAGGAAGAAGGATCTGCCAGAGTCGACTTCTTGTGGACTGGAGCATCGCGCGATAACGGATGGAAGGAGGAAGGAGTCGCCGGGAGGAGAGTAAAAGAGGGAGCCTCCGAGGAAGTGGAAGGAGTCGATGAGGAGCGGGAAGCCGGAGAGGAAGACGATCAAGGGGGCGCTGGGATCGCCACCCACCTGCCTGGTGGGTCCATCGCCGCCGAAGGGAGTGCGGCGGGGAGCTTCTCGCGAACCCTAGATCGTTACCTTCGGGAGAGGGGTCACGACGGGAACAACAGATCGCCTCGTTTGGCCGAGCAAGTGGGTGCATGGGGTCTGATAATTGGGTCGTTTTTCTTGAGAGACCAAACTTTGGGTCAACAACGGAAGGGCTTGGCGGGCCGATGGGAGCATGCGGGCCGCAGTTGAGGAAGAAGCAGGCTGAGCAAAGGCTTGAGTCTGATTGCCATAAGAGCAGGCTGGAGCTCCAAAAGAATTGGGTCGGGAGAGGGTTATGTCATGGGCAAAGTCAGAAGAAGTTAAAAGAGTTTCAAGAGAGCATAATGGCCCTACTTTCCATCCTAATGTGCACATAATTAGGAAGTCGGGGAGGCTAAGATCATCAAGAATTCACAACGAGATGGATTGGCCAGGAGAGGGTGTATCACACCAAGTGTGTAGCAACTGTAACCAAGTGGGAAATAATGCATCAACCTGTGGTGGCCAAGCAAGTGGGAGTGGGAGCCAGCAGAGAGGGAGTGGTGGCCAACGACGTGAGAGAGGTGGTAGAAGGAGAAGCAGAGGTAATAGACGTGGTATGTAGTTTGTTCAAACTTTTATCTAATGTAGTAGTTGTTGTTTTTCTTTCGATTTGCCTTGCAGAAGTTGTTGTTGTTTGAAGTTGTTGTTGGGACTTTTAAGATATGAACTAGTTGTTGCGGTGTATGAAAGCTATCTTCTGGTGGCTGAAAGCCTGAAACTACGCCCCCGAACTGGTGCCTGCCTGAAATCTCGCCTGTGCGCCCGGTTGAAACTTCTGTTGAGAAGGTGGGTGGAACTGGAAGATCAAAGTAGGTCTGACTGGCTGCACTCGTTGACGATCTGAAATCCTCACTGGACGAGGTACGTCACGCTGCTCACGTCGATGTCTACGGCTCCTGGGCTCCTACGTGAACTGTGGCGGTGGCACGCCCTAGGTCGATGGCTGAACCCTACGCTCTAGCCAAATGTCTAGGCTGCGCTCATCAACAGGATACCACTGTATAGGTTCTGTAGGATCGGGATGCTGACGCTCACTGAATCCTAAACTTGTAACCCCTACTGCCAACCTCTCAGCCAACAATTCCATTTGGTTGGTGGACATCCCTCCATCCCGAACTCCATCACGTAAACCCAACTCAGCATACTCTATGCTGTCGTACTGAAAATTAAATTTAAAATATCATAAATTCTACACATCTCAAAACAATTAAAACACAAATATGAATTAATAAAAAACTAACCACTACATTCATTGCAACTCCTCTCTCTGTGCCTGAACGTCTAGTAACATCTCGATACAACTCTAGATACTCCGAGTGGTAGGCTAAAGAGTGGTCACTGTAGCTCATACGCATGATGAACTCATGTTGATGGTTCCACAAATCAATCGACTCGCTGGCTTCCTGTATCAACTGCTGCCCACGTGATGGCCCATGCTGGCCCTAGCGAAGGAAAAACCTAATCTCAGCCGCGGGATGTGGCTGATGAGGCCGCTCTTGCATCATGCCAAACTGTCCGAGCATGCGATCTGGATGGTGCCACATCGCCGATGAAAAACATATCAGTGGAACTACTCCTCGAAACAAGTCGTACTGGATCACAGTACCGCTGAAGTCTGGGGCTCTCTCGAAGTAAGGACGCCACTAAACACAAAAATTGGTCACATAATTACTCCTAAATCTAAAACAAACCAATGAAAACTATTCTATAAAACGAAATGTTATATACTAACCACGAAGGTCGTGCTCTCATCAAACCACAGTTTGTACGAGAAGAACTGATCACCATGCTGATAGGTTTGGGCCGGAAGCAATCAAACACCACGTGGGAATGCATCCTCGGTAATCTGCGCCCTCGTCTCTATATGTAGTGGTGTTGTATGAGGAAATCGCTTCCACGCCCAAAGCATCAGTAAGGCGGACCATCCACCAAGGTCACCACCTAGTGAAGAGGATTACGACAGTTGCAACATCGACCTACCCATCTCACGGTACATGTAGGATAGAACAGCAGCTCCTCAGGCGAACCTCCCATCTCTACGCCAATCCTCTACCTAGAGCAGGTACTATAGATGAACTGAACCTCCAGACCGATCGGGGAATAGTACACCTCCCATCATAGATAGATCATAAGCTCGTGCAAACTGCTCTGTAGTCTCTAGTGATGCATTTGGTGGCAGCTCATCGAATGTATCCCTAAGCCAAAAAATCCTAATGACACCGCCGGAAAGATCAGTAGGGGCCCATCCTAACAGTCAAAGACATGTATCCGCCCAGTCCCTGTCTTATATGTCTACTATGATGACATCACCATCGATCGCTAGACAGTTAGTGTCGCAACGTCCTCTAAAGTGATCGTCACCTCACCAAACGACATGTGGAAGGTCGATGACTCAGGCCGCCAATGCTCTACGAGCGTAGTACTCAAACCTGGATTAGTAGTAATAGGGACCAATGGCAGAACCGTAAACAAGCCCGCCTCGACCAGGTACGTCTGATACTGTGGATGATACGTGACTAAATTGCTCGTACCTCGAATATGGTAAGGTTGATCACCTGCCTATAATGCCCAAAACTTCTATTAATTCAATTTCATGCGTACTTCTAAATTCAGTTCACCTAATATTTATATATCTAATCTAAACTTATTCTAATTTTAATATATATTGCATGCGTAATTCTATTCTATTCTAATTTCAGTTAAGTTCACCTAATAAAAAAACTATAGAAATAGTTTGAAGACTTACCTCGTTTTCCCAAACTGAGTCAATACGATGGTGACCATGCCCCCAAAGAAGTACCGGATCCACCGTAGTTGTATCAATTGTCGCAGGTGGTCTCATGGAATAACTGTCCATAAGCCTAGGAACTGAAAAAAATTAATCAGAACATAAAAAAATCATATTAAAAAAAACCTCGTTGCCGGCGAGAATCCGGTCACCGTCGGCAAGATTCCGGCCACCATCGATGAAAACCTCACCTCAGTAGCGGTCGCCGCTTCCACGACCTCGACCTCGCTGGCCTCTGCCGGCCGCCTCAGTCTGGGGCGAGGCTGTCTCTCTCTGCGACGCGACCGTCTCTGCTTTGGGCGTGGATGTTTAGGAAGACGAAGTCGAGGCTGCTGCGCGATGGTGTTCTTTCTCTCGGGCGAGAGGTGAGGGTGGGAGGAGAAGAAGAAAAAAAGGAAGGTGACACGCTAAAACACAACACCAAATTGCGACCAAGTGCAATCGCAATCCGGAAATGCAGAGTAGTGGCAAGTTCAATTTATCAACCTGGGGTGCCTACTCCGTGATTATCTATAATCTAGCGAGACTAAGTTGAGTGAATGTGATTTTAAGCTAAAGCAGTAAGAAAGCAGGAAATGGTTCGAAGTTCTTAAGCAAGGGAAGAGTCACTCGGGAATGAGTCCCCCTAGCTCCTTAGTTAGGTCAAAGTTGTAATTACCTTTGGTTGATTTACTGTTGATTAAACTGCGGAAGATCCGACAGTAGCTTGGAATCTCTTAAGCTGACCAAGCCCTCTCGGACAGACTACCGACAGACGACTATTCTTCACCGGGATAGAATGTTGAGACAATTAGCACAAAACTCTACTACTGGAATTGGATTCCAGTACAAAGCAGTGAATCGACTAACTCTCGTATAATCGATTCACTACTACCGATTGAAGAAGCTCTAACAACCTAATCATATTCTATCTATCTCAGGTTGCAGCAAAAATCAAGAAAAGATGATCAGACTTCAATTGACTCAATGAATCATGCATCAATCGATTATAATCAAGCAGTATCAGAAACCAAAATTCATTACAAACAATATCCCTAACACATGGAACTAGGGTTCTTCATACCCAAGTGAGAGAGAGGTCTACTCCATATATATAAAGAGAGAGAGAGAGAAGAAAACAAAAATCAAAGCAGTTATACTAATAAAGATGGGAATAATCTGCTCTGGGATGTCAATCTTCACTCTTGGGGATGCAATCTGGCTTCAATGGTGAGAAATCCAGTCCAAATAGTTCCTAGGGTTTGTTCTTCTCACTTTCTCTCTCTAGAACTCTGTTTTCTGCTCAAAAAGTCGTCTCCCTTTCCTTTGGCTCGAATCTGCCTCAAAAACCCGATTCTTGGCGAAATACGGGCAGAAATAAGTTCGTAATTATGGTCTGCCCGTATTTTTACCAAAATGTGTGTTTCACTTATCGCTGATGAAGAGGAAATATGGTCGCCCTTCTCGAAATACTGCCAGTAATAGAGCAATTACGACCGTATTTACATTGGTGCTTGCTCGTATTTTGCACTTCGACAGACATCTTCAAGGGTTGGGCTCGGCATGCTGTTTACGGTCAGGGGCAAAAGAAATTACGACCGTATTTGTGCAGGGGACACCCGTATTTTGCACATTGAATCGGCAAATGACCTCCAAATGACCCGAAACTTGCGCCTATGCCTCCCTCTACTCGCTAGAACCTGAAATATGACAAAATAACCCAACCTAGCGTAAAATAGGCCAAGAAACCACAAATTCGAACCAAAATGGTCAGGACACAAGGGTGAAAACATGTGCAAATACGACATTATCAAATTCCCCAACACTTAATTGTTTTCTTGTCCCCAAGCAAACCAAGTAAGATACAAGGTAAGCTCAAAACATTTTTAACTATGCAACCCTTGGGGATATATCATATATGCACGAAACACGAGAATCACTCTGTCTCTTAGACATCAATACATTGAAAACTTCAACAACAGTCTGGACAACTGATGACTCGGTATTTGCACATGTTTTCCCCTTTGTTTCTTGATTGTTTGAGCTTGAATTATTGCGTCTTTGTCCTATTTTATGCTAGGTTGTGTTCCTTTGTCACATTTCAGGTCCTAGCACATAAAGTGAAGCATAGGCGCAAGTTTCAAATCAATCAGAGATCAATTGACGATTCGGGAGAAGAAACTTGGGCATGACCTGAGGAAGAATGGATTTCTACCTCACTTTATGGACAAATAATCATGCAATCTTTTCAAGAAAAGGAAGAGGACGAGACTACGAGCGTCTGGGATCAAACGGGGACTGATTCGGTGTCCGAACGAGGGAGAAATGAAGCATTAAACAGAGGCTGAGCAAGCCACACGGACATCCTGGAATTCCACACGGCCGTGTGGGTCGTGGCCGTGTGGAAATCACCGAGCCTTCACATGGGCAGCTGGGAAAGCCACACGGCCGTGTGGCCTGGTCGCGTGATCGGGAATTTTTGTTTAAAACTTGATTTTCAGCCAAAGGAAAGGGGAGAGCGGGGTTTTGGTTCCCAAACACCCAAGGGACGAACCCTAGAGAGAGAGCGACTTGGGAACATTCTTGGAGCTATTTTGGAGGATTTCTTCGCCATTGGAGCTCGGGAATCAAGCTTGAAGATGGAGATTGAAGATCTAGATCAGATTTCTGCAGTCTCTCTCTTCTCTATGGAGTAACTTCCCTTCACTTAGGTTTTGAGGAACCCTAGTTCCATGTGTTAGGATCTTTCTTGTATGAAGTTTTGGATGCTATATTGTTTGATTATAATCGATTGAGGCATGATTTATTGAGTCAATTGAATCTTGATCAAATTCTCTTGATTTCTGCTTTAACCTATGATACACTACAACAAAATTGGCCTATTATGACGAGGCAATTTTGTCATATTAGATACCCATTTTGTCATATTATGTATAATATGACAAAATGTGTTGTCACAAAGGTTTGTCATTTTATCGCCGTCAAGGTAGGTCAAATATGACAAAAATTGAAAATAAGGTTGTCACATTTGCTTCAGTATAGCTGAGGTTCTAGGTAGTCTGTTGTGACAAGCATAGATGTTATGACGACATATTTTGTCATTACGGTTGTCATAATCTAGTGATTTTAGGAGAATTGTTCGTCATATTACACAAATATATTTTGTCATAATTGTATATTGTGACGACTATATTTTGTCACAAGCAAAGTTGTTAACCCGGTTTAGCTCGTTGGCCTGATTGTCATAACTGTATATTGTGACGACTATATACATAATTATAGTGATTTGATAATTAGATGATTGAAATAATGAAATGTAATTTATTTATAGGTCCTATATGGCAATTTTACCATAATCTAAAAGCTACAACTATTTACATTACCCTCACTGCAACTATTCACCTCCAATTTCCCTCACAGAGCAGCGACTGCTCTTTTTCTCTGGTCCCTTCCTTATGTCTCTTCCGCTTCTAATTTTTTTTGTAAGAATCCACAGAAACGGATCTTCTTCAGAAACCACAAAAAACGCAAAAACATAACACCTCAATCCAATCCAAGAACTAAACCACCGAGGAGAACAAATCACAATTTCAATTTGGTTTAACTTTCTCCAATCGCCGCCCCTGCCAGAAATCCATAAAGCTTCTTTCAAATCAAACCTCCAAACCCGATAATAAGAACCCTTTGACACCCATAAAATGCAGGGGAAGGCGAATCGACCATCTCCGTCGCTCTACCTTCTGAACCCAGATCGGACAACAACGTGCCTCAAGCCTCCACCGCTCGCCACCTCACCACCACCAACACAACAATCAACCTGTCGATCCTCATCAGCGCCCAACATCAATACCTTCAACATAGAAAACAAATACATAAATAATTTAAAAGGTAAAAAAATCCATTGGACAAGAAACAGAGGAACAAGCAAAATTGAAAAGTTCATAACTACCAAACTAGAAACTAGCAAGGAATAGCATCAGTACCCTCCCAAAACTTGAGTCAAATAATATGAGAAAAGGATGATTGAGAAACCTGAGGAGTCTTCTACGGTGGAGGCTCACAGTTCATCTTGGGTGGCTGTCGGCGGTGGAAGATCTCGGTGGAGTTTGACTTGTGGTGGAGGCACGCGCTGGAGTTTGGCTCGTCGTAAAGTTCGCGTCGCGGTGCAGATCTGGTCGCGGTGGACAGGTAGGGCTGGCGATTCGCGCCGTTGGTGGGGTGGCGGGATCGCCGATAGTGGCGGCTTGATCGCAGAGCAGCCTGCTCTTTTGAACAAAGAGACGAAGGGGAGGGTTGAGGCTGGTTGCGCGCAGGTGTGGGAGAAGATAGGGTTTTGCAATGCAGACGCGGAGACGGCACATTTTTATATTTCCCTTTAGTTGATAAAACGACTTCGTTTTGGGGGCTACAGTTTCCTTCGTTTTTTTTATTTGTTCACGGGTTGAACAGTACAATTTAAACTGATCGGTATTAAGCGGGTTGGAGGTTCAACCGCTAAAAACAAGCTGGTACAGTATTCCCCCCTTTTAATCCTACCGTACGGGTTTGGCTCCGGTACCGGTATATAGAGGTTCAACTGCCGGTACGGTACAAATTTTAAAACTTGGGATGGACTGAAATTTGGGTGGGGGAAAAAATGTGTCGGTCGGACCGATTGGTTTTAGGTTAACACGAGGTTTCAGTCTAATCCAAGCAAATCTGACGAAAATTCCTTTTGTAAAAAATGAAACCACTATATTATGACGAACATGCCTTTTGTCAGCTCGTCGTGTGATTATTGTTATCTATTGTGACAAAATACTTTGTCATTTAAACAATTTAGGAAGGCATAATATGACAAAAGCTACTCTGACAATATAATTTGTCACTTTTGTGTCCCTTCCATCTCGATGTGCGATGCCTAGTTTGACAAATATAATTGTGACATGAAATTTTGTCACATTACTCGCTTCAAATGACGAAATATTCTGACAACCAGAAATTTGTCACCGTTGAGTCTCTTATATCCCGATAAGGGACGCCTATTTTGACAAAATTAATTGTGATACGAAATATTTGTCACATTTGCTCACTTTAAATGACGACTTATTCTGACCATAATTTTTTTGTCACATTAGGCATACCAAATATGACATATATTATTTTTTTCGTATCATCTTACCTATTGTGACAAACAGAAAATGACAAAACAAAAATTTTGTCCTAATAGGCCATATTTGTTGTAGTGATAGATAGAATCTGATTAGGTTAAGAGAGCTTCCTTGATTGATGGTGGTGAATTGGTTATATGAGAGTTAGTCAATCTACTGCTTTGTACTGGAATCCAATTCCGGTAGTGGAGTTCTGTGTTCATAGCCTCAGCTTTCTATCCTGGTGAAGGTTAGTCGCCTGCCGGGTAGTTGGACCGAGAGGGCTTGGTCAGCTTAAGAGATTCCAAGCTATTGTCGGATCTTCCGCAGTTTAATCAACAGTAGATCAACCAAAGGTAATTGCAACTTGGACCTAATTCAGGAGCTAGGGGGAATCATACCTAAGTGAGTTCACAACTTGTAATTAGTAGAGTAGTCAGTAGAGTAGTTTATAAATCAATCCGTAATCTAGTTTGCTAGATAATGAACTAAAGCTGAGTAATAGTAACTCTAGAGACCCGTGGATTCGATATTTATTACTTGTGCCACTATACTGCAGTCCCTTTCATTGGTTACACTTGGCCATTGTTAGGTGTTGTGTTTTAGCGTGTCAACAACCACCACAGAGGACATTCGAGTGCAGCAAAATCGGGTAAAGGAAGAGTCTCCCTTCTGTTCACCAATCAACCTAGACTTGACTCAACCACTTATTCCAGACAATCACCTCATGCATAAAACTCAAGACATCAGAATTAAGACCGAGCAATCTAGGTCCTCATCGGGGTAAAGAGTGCAAAGAATATAAGGAAATGAATCGCTCACTCTCGACCAGTAGGGTCAGGACAATTTGATGCGAAAAATGTGCATGCTTATTCTCTCAATCCCTAACGTCTCTTCACCATGACGGCAACCTCTAAATGTTAGAGTTCACATATTGGACGTCACCACTAACTAATCCGAAGGTCTTAGACACAGGTTCAAATGACTAGCTAGGATCTTGGACATGGGGAAAAGGCCTTTCAGGTGGTGGAAGTATTCATAACACAAGGTTCCACAGTTCCAAAACCAACAAAGTCACAATCATTCAAACCGATTATTTTCTTTCTACCATTCTGCATTAATCACATTCTTTAGAGCACCAGAGTGGAGGTCACAACATGTTAGTATTTCTAAGCCAGACTGCTAAGAAACACTATTTAATGGGCATGATTCAGATTTTTGTGGTGGCTCTCTTTTGCTTTCCTTTATTTTATTTTTATTTTGTTTCTTTTTCTTTTGAGAGAACCACCACCTCTGCACATTTTTCAAACACATGGACAATTTTTAAGAACTACCTCCAACCCTCACATTATTTCTAGCAGAAACAATAGAGAACATGCAAAAACCACTCTGTGGAACCTCTAAGAGATGCAAAAGGTTGATTTTTCATTGTAAACCGAAAAAAAGGAAAGTGACACAAGGGGCTGACTAGGGGGTATGTGATGCTCTAGAACACAACACCTAAATGGCCAAGTGTAACCAATGAAAGGGACTGCAGTATAGTGGCACAAGTAATAAATATCGAATCCACGGGTCTCTAGAGTTACTATTACTCAGCTTCAGTTCATTATCTAGCAAACTAGATTAAGGATTGATTAACTAAACTACTCTACTAACTAAACTAAGTAAAACTACTAATTACAGTTTGGGAACTCACTTAGGTATGATTCCCCCTAGATCCTCCATTAGGTCCAAGTTGTAATTCCTTTTGGTTGTTTTACTGTTGATTAAACTGCGGAAGATCCGACAGTAGCTTGGAATCTCTTAAGCTGACCAAGCCCTCTCAGTCTAACTACCCGACAGACGACTAGTCTTCACCGGGATAGAAAGCTGAAGCAATAAGCACAGAACTCCACTACTGGAATTGGATTCCAGTACAAAGCAGTAAACTGGCTAACTCTCGTATAACCAATCTCCTACTACCGAATGATGAGGCTCTAACAACCTAATCAGATTCTATCTATCTCAGGTTGCAGCAGAAATCAGGAAAAGTTGATCAGACTTCAATTGACTCAATAAACATGCATCATTCGATTATAATCAAACAATATAGCATTCAAAACTTCATACAAGAAAGATCCTAACTCATGGAACTAGGGTTCCTCAAAACCTAAGTGAAGGGAAGTTGCTCCATAGAGAAGAGAGAGACTGCAGAAATCTGATCTAGTTCTTCAATCTCCATCTCCAAGCTTGATTCCCGAGCGCCAATGGCAAAGAAATCCCCCAAAATAGCTCCAAGAATGTTCCCAAGTCGCTCTCTCTCTCAAGGGTTCGTCCCTTGGGTGTTTGGGAACCAAAAACACAGCTCTAAGATAGCTTCTAGGATGTGTTCTTTGTCCTTTCTCTCTCTAGGGCTCTATTTTTGGCTAAAAAATCCGATTCCTCTTCCTTGGCTCGAATCTGCCTTCAAAAACCCGACTCTGGGCGAAATACGGGCAGAATTACGGCCGTTATCACGGCCTGCCCGTAATTCGCCCAAAATGCGCGTTTCACTTCACTCTGATGGAAGAGGAGCTACGCCCGTAATTTCACAATTACCGCCAGTATTTCATTAATTACGGTCGTAATTTGGTGGATGCTTGCCCGTAATTTTAGTGCCAAGAAGAATTCTTGGCAAAAGTGGCTCGGCATTGGTTTTACGGGCATACCCTGACCAATTACGGTCGTAATTTGGCAGGGGCTGCCCGTAATTTGTCCTGCGAATCACCATCTGACCTCCAAATGACCCGAAACTTGCGCCTCTACACCTCTTTACTTGCTAGGACCTGAAATACGACAAAACAACACAACCTAGCGTAAAATAGGCCAAGGAACAATCAATTCAAGCTAAAATGGACAGGAAACCAGAGTGAAAACACGTGCAAATACGATGCTATCAAATTCCCCCACACTTAACCGTTTTCTTGTCCCCAAGCAAACCAAGTCAGACACAAGGTAAGCTTACATATTTCAATCAACCAACATTGGGGACAAGTCATAAAGGCACAGAACACGTGAATCGTACTGGTTTTCAAACATCAACACATGAGCAACTTCAATAGCAACCTGGACAACCACCACAAAGGACATTCGAGTGCAGCAAAATCGAGTAAAGGAAGAGTCTCCCTTCTGTTCACCAACCAACCTAGACTTTACTCAACCACTTACTCAAAACAGTCAACTCATGCATCCAACTCAAGACATCAGAATAGAGACCGAGCAATCTAGGTCCTCACCGGGGTACGGGAGTATATAGAATATGAAAAATGAATCACTCACTCTCGACCAGTGGGGTCAGGACAATTTGATTCGAAAAATGCGCATGTTATTTCTATCAATACCTAACATCTCTTCACCATGATGGCAGCCTCTAAATGCTAGAGTTCACATATGGGGTGTCGCCACTAACTAATCAAGAGGTCTTAGACACAGGTTCAAATGACTGGCTAGGGTCTTGGACATGGGGAAAAGGCCTTTTAGCTGGTGGAAGTAGTCATAGCACAAGGTTCCACATTTCCAAACCCACACAATCACAGTCAAACAAACCGGTATTTCCTTTCTGCTATTCTGCATTACTCAATATCTCAAGAGCACAAGAGCGAAGGAGGTATAAATGTCAGCATTTCCAAGCCAGACTGCTAAGAAACACTACTTACTGGGCATTATTCAGATTTTTGGTAGTGGCTCTCTTTGCTTTCAATTGTTCTTTGTTTTTCTTTCATTTTCTTTTCATTTCTTAAGAGAGCCACCACTTCTGCACATATTTCAAACACATGCCCAGCCCAACTTTTAAGCACTACCTCCAACACTCACAGTAAATTATTTAGCAGAAACAGCAGAGAATATGTAAAAACCACTCTGTGGAACCTTCTAAAAGATGCAAAAGGGTGATTTTTTTCATTTCAGACCAAAAGAAAGGATAACACACGACTCAAAGGGCTAACTAGGGGATATGACACATCAGGACAATCAAATTTGGTCGTGGGCTAATCCTATGCCCCCATCATCTTAGCTAGTGACAACGTGAATGCTACACATCATTGAAGAGGGATCTATCGCACAAGAAAGAAACGAGCAGGCTCAAATCTCACATGACTACCTATATGCTCTATCTCACATTCTGATACCCTGAACTAGATGCATAAACGACTGTCAAGAACAAGTGATTAAATCAAGTCACAGTTGGTAAGCAAACAGTTGAAAGAACTGAACCCCTACACAATTCTACTTCACGTCTCAGTCCTCATCATAGGTTGTCCCAGACACAATCAAGCTGTCATGCATCAATCCGAAAACCATTCAATTCACCAATCAAATCACAGTGCCAATATGATCAAACAGCAGTACTTGGAGCCCTCAAATCGTAAGATTCGGACAACGGACTAGGCTCCAAGCACCCATATATACGTTCCAATAAATACAAAGAACCCCCCCCCCCCCACACTTAGATGCGACAGTGTCCTCAATGGAGTAGAGGGAAGGGGAACGATGTTACCGTGAAACAGTGGTCAGGAACGTTGACTGGATAGCGGACCAGTCAATCGCAGAGGACTGGACAAGGACCAGTCCAACGGGCACAGAGCTAGAGGCAACAAAATACACATTGGGTGAAAGAAATCATAGTTCCAAGTCTACAATCCAAACAAAGGGAACAAGAAAGAAACCAAACACAATACGGAGTCGAAGTCTGGAAAGAAAGACAAAAGCCGAGCCCAACTCGATGGGCTAGCAAAGCCAGCTCAGTGCTCATCGCCTCCATCGCCAGCTCGAGGCGGGTAGTAGTCCTCATGCCCCGGGGACTCCTCCCAAGGGTAGCTAACAGTAGCAGGATCCATGTCCCAGTAGCTCATCATGTAATGCTGAGCTGAAATGATGTGGCGGCGACCTTCGCGCTCACGGTCGAGGCGGGCGTTGAGGTGCTCCTGGCCAGCAAGGATCTGCTCATTCTGGCGGGAAATGGCCGCCAGCTGCTCAGCAATGTAAGTGGTGGGTGCGGCAGCAGATGGGCCGGCAGCAAAGGTGGAGGTGCCAGGCGCAGAAGGAGTGTTCCGCCGATGACGAGTGGTCTGACGGGCTGCAACATCACTCGCCTCGAGGAGGTCCTCACCCTCTGGTGCACGAGGAACAGGGCGAGGAAGGCCCCGGATCCAGATCACGTCCCCGTCGCGCTGCAGTATCAGCTGGCGCCGTAGGGTGTCCCTTGAGAAGGGCTTCGCGGGCTGTATGAGAGTGAACCTGGAGAGGTCGATGTTGTAGTACCGTGCCAGGGCAGTGACCACCAGCCCACACGCCAGGGGTCGACCACACCGAGAAGCCTTGACGACAGTCCTGGCGATGAGGGAGGACAGATAGAGGTTGTCCACCTCGTGGCTCATGGAGTGCAGCCAATGCAAGGTACGGAGCTGAAGATGACTGGTGGAGCCCTCGCTGGGGGTGTAAGACTTCCCCAACAGCTGGTTGAGGATGCGCCACTCTGGGCGCAACTGAGTGGCCGTGGTGTAGCCTGGTGTGAAAACAGCGCCTGAGAACTCCGGGAGGCAGATCCTCTCGAAGATTTGCTGGTCCCGAAAGATGGGACTGTCGGGCTCTTCGATCTCCAGGTGACAGGCGAAAGGTTGAAGGAGCCCCAGTGCCCGACCAAAGTCATCATAGCTAAGGGAGTAAAACTCCCCTCCGAATCGGAACTGGATGGCATTGCTGTGCGCGCCCGCGTGGATCCGGAAATGCTCGAAGGTAGAGTAGAACTCCTAGAGGAGCTCCTGATAGATCGGCGCCAAGAGTAAGCGCGGATGGCAGCCTCCATTGCCTCGCGAGCACCCAGCTCCTCGAAAATCCTCCAATCGAGGTAATGGTGCTGAACGACTTTGCGGCGTCGGATGTCCTTCAGAGTCTTCCTCTGGTCGGCGTCGAGCATGGTCAAGTAAGTGTTCATTTTCCTGCAGCCACAAAACAGCAGAAACCCAACAACATACATGGAAATTCGTCAATGGTGAGGTCACAATCATCCTCACCCGGGGCCCTCGAATCATAAGTTCGGACAGTGGACTAGGCCCCAGGAAAGGAAAAACATTCACAACCAATCAAAACCATTCACCATTCACACAAACTCAAACGCACTTGGAGCCCTCGGATCATACACCCGGACAGCAAATTAGGCTCCAAGCGGGGCAACAACAACTCATGTTACTCGGTAGGCCAACCAAAGGATGAACAAACACAGCAAGCAATACCGGAGGCCTACCGAATTAATTAAAGCACAAACCAATCCCCGAATTTCCTCACTAAACCCACAATATCAATCCTCCACAAATGACAAGTAAAAATAGAGAAGCACACCTGGAGGCACAAGAAGATATCGTGGGGAAGGTGAGGGAAGAGCGAGAGAACACGAAAATCGCCGGGAAGCTCGCCGGAAGGCTCGCCGGAAGGCTCGCCGGATTGTCGTCATCGGTGACTTCACCAGAGCCAAACTGACCCAAAACTTTGGGGAATGAGGCCCCGGGTACCAGGAACACGGTGGTGGTCGCGGTTTCTCGATTGGAGGTCGGAGGAGAGAGATCGGGCCGGAGGAACACCGAAGGGTCGCGGTTTTCCGGCGACCCAAACCACCGCCAAACTCGACCCCACTGGTATAGACTTGTGGGCGCCGACGAGAGGAGCACGAGGTGGTCTCGGAATTCAATTTGGAGCTCCGATGAATGAGATATGGCCGGAAAACCATCGGAAAAGAGGGTGGGGCGATTTTCCGGTGAGAAAAAGAGAGAGTTTGACCAGAAAAAATTGAGGAGAGAGAGGGAGAGTCTCGGCCGAGCGGGTTTTAAAAAAATTTCGGGGGTAATTACGGGCACGATTACGGCCGTAATCCCCCTTGGCATGCCCGTAATTTCTATGCCGAGAGCATATTGCCCCTGTGAATTAATTACGGGCAGGGGGTCGAAGAATTACGGCCGTAATTCGGCCCCCCATGCCCGTAATCTTATGGCCGAGCCCTTTTTCCTCTTCTAGCTTAATTACGGGCAGGAGGTCGAAGAATTACGACCGTAATTTGGCCCCCCTTGCCCGTAATTTCATCGCCGAGGCCCTTTTCTCCAGCTTTTTGAGCTGCAATTTCGAACAACCAAACCCAAACGTGCCCCGGCTCGAAAAAGGACACCAGCAGAGACAAAATCAGACCATCCGGGGCACGAGAAACATTCCAGAAAGACTCCAGACAGACTCAATGACTCGAAAATGACAAAAATTAAATTAAAAAGAAAAGGAAAAAGGATAGAAATGCAAACCGAGGTGGGGTTGCCTCCCCACAAGCGCTTCTTTACCGTCTTTTAGCTGGACGCCAGTAGAGGAACTAAGGGTCCTCGAGCTTGATCAGCAGCTCTGCGCGCTCGACAGCACCTCCCAAATACAACTTTAGGAGGTGGCCATTCACCTTGAATGGCTCGGTTTGAGCATTGTTGATCTCCACCGCACTGTGCGGGAAAACTTGGGTGACCGTGAAGGGTCCCGACCACCTCGAACGGAGCTTGCCCGGGAAGAGTTTCAGGCGTGCATTGAAAAGCAGAACACGATCACCTACCTGAAACTCTTTCGGGCCCCTCAACCGAGCGTCATGGAGACGCTTGGTGCGCTCCTTGTAGAGCACGGTGTTCTCGTAAGCGTGGTAACGCCACTCCTCCAACTCCAGCAGCTGCAACTTACATTATGTGCCTGCAACACTCAAATCAAGGTTTAGCAGCTTAATGGCCCAGAAGGCCTTGTGCTCTAGCTCTACCGGCAAATGGCACGCCTTCCCATGGACAAGCCTATAGGGAGAAGTGCCAATCGGATTTTTATAGGCAGTCCTATACGCCCAAAGAGCATCGACGAGCTTGGTGGACCAATCCTTGCGGGACTGATCCACCGTCTTTTCAATAATCCGTTTTAGCTCCCGGTTCGTCAACTCGGCCTGCCCATTTGACTGGGGATGGTAGGCCACCGACACCTGATGCTTAACACCATAGCGAGAGAGGAGTTTAGTGAATTGCCCTTGAAAATGGGTTCCTCTATCACTAATGATGGCGCGGGGTGTCCCGAACCGGGAAAACAGCTGCTTCAGAAATGAGCAGACCCGTCTTGCATCATTGGTGGGCATGGCTTGAGCTTCTGCCCACCTCGAGACGTAGTCTACTGCAACCAATATGTACAGATTGCCAAAAGATGGAGGGAATGGGCCCATGAAATCGATACCCCAAACATCAAAAATTTCACACATAACAGAGATATGTTGGGGCATCTCATCCCGGGAAGAAATGTTACCTGACCTTTGGCAGCGGTCGCACTGGCCTGCGAAGGAGTCTGCATCCTTGAAGAGCGAGGGCCAATAGAAGCCCGACTGTAGCACCTTCCGCGCCGTGCGGTTACCTCCATGGTGACCTCCAGTAGGTCCCTCGTGGCATTGAGACAGGATGTCTCCCATCTCGTGCTCCATGACACAGCGCCGATCACGCCGTCTGCTCCGATTCTGAAGAGGTAAGGATCCTCCTAGAAGTAATGCTTCAGATCGGAGAAGAACTTGCGCTTTGCATGAGTAGCCATTTCCTTTGGTAACTGCTTGCCCACCAGATAATTGGCAAAGTCAGAATACCACGGGGTTACGCTGTCCACCAGTGTCATCGCCAGCAATCGCTCATCCGGGAAGGAGTCATCGATCTCTTCCACGAAGTTGTCCACTGGAGGGGCTTCCAACCGTGAAAGATGATCTGCAGCAACATTCTCGGCTCCTTTCTTGTCCCGGATCTCGATGTCGAATTCCTGCAGAAGCAGGATCCAGCGGATGAGCCGAGGCTTTGCATCAGCCTTGCTCATCAAGTAGCGAATCGCCGAGTGATCTGTGTAGACCACCACATGGGAGAGCACCAGATATGGCCGGAACTTGTCAAATGCATACACCACAGCGAGGAGCTCCTTCTCAGTGGTGGTGTAGTTCTCCTGTGCATCGTTCAAGGTCTTCGACGCGTAGTAGATGGGCTGGAAGTGCTTCTCGCGTCTCTGACCCAGAACTGCTCCGACTGCATAGTCACTCGCATCGCACATCAGCTCAAAAGGGAGAGACCAGTCAAGAGTTACCATGATAGGGGCATGGGTCAGCTTCTCCTTCAGAATCTCAAATGCAGCTGTGCACTCGGGAGTGAACTGGAATGGTGCATCCTTCTCCAACAGCTTGGTCAAAGGCAGGGCAATCTTCGAGAAATCTTTAATGAAGCGCCGGTAACCTAGAGGGTTCCCCGGCAACGGCGCCAAATACTTGATGCTCTAGAACACAACACCTAACAATGGCCAAGTGTAACCAATGAAAGGGACTGCAGTATAGTGGCACAAGTAATAAATATCGAATCCACGGGTCTCTAGAGTTACTATTACTCAGCTTCAGTTCATTATCTAGCAAACTAGATTAAGGATTGATTAACTAAACTACTCTACTAACTAAACTAAGTAAAACTACTAATTACAGTTTGGGAACTCACTTAGGTATGATTCCCCCTAGCTCCTCCAATAGGTCCAAGTTGTAATTCCTTTTGGTTGTTTTACTGTTGATTAAACTGCGGAAGATCCGACAATAGCTTGGAATCTCTTAAGCTGACCAAGCCCTCTCAGTCTAACTACCCGGCAGACGACTAGTCTTCACCGGGATAGAAAGCTGAAGCAATAAGCACAGAACTCCACAACTGGAATTGGATTCCAGTACAAAGCAGTAAACTGGCTAACTCTCGTATAGCCAATCTCCTACTACCGAATGATGAGGCTCTAACAACCTAATCTGATTCTATCTATCTCAGGTTGCAGCAGAAATCAGGAAAAGTTGATCAGACTTCAATTGACTCAATAAACATGCATCATTCGATTATAATCAAACAATATAGCATTCAAAACTTCATACAAGAAAGATCCTAACTCATGGAACTAGGGTTACTCAAAACCTAAGTGAAGGGAAGTTGCTCCATAGAGAAGAGAGAGACTGCAGAAATCTGATCTAGATCTTCAATCTCCATCTCCAAGCTTGATTCCCGAGCTCCAATAGCAAAGAAATCCCCCAAAATAGCTCCAAGAATGTTCCCAAGTCGCTCTCTCTCTCAAGGGTTCGTCCCTTGGGTGTTTGGGAACCAAAAACCCAGCTCCAAGATAGCTTCTAGGATGTGTTCTTCGTCCTTTCTCTCTCTATGGCTCTGTTTTTTGCTCAAAAATCCGATTCCTCTTCCTTGGCTCGAATCTTCCTTCAAAAACCCGACTCTGGGCGAAATACGGGCAGAATTACGGCCGTAATCACGGCCTGCCCGTAATTCGCCCAAAACGCGCGTTTCACTTCACTCTGATGGAAGAGGAGCTACGCCCGTAATTTCACAATTACCGCCAGTATTTCATTAATTACGGTCGTAATTTGGTGGATGCTTGCCCGTAATTTTAGTGCCGAGAAGAATTCTTGGCAAAAGTGGCTCGGCATTGGTTTTACAGGCATGCCCTGACCAATTACGGTCGTAATTTGGCAGGGGCTGCCCGTAATTTATCCTGTGAATCACCATCTGAGCTCCAAATGACCCGAAACTTGTGCCTATGCACCTCTTTACTTGCTAGGACCTGAAATACGACAAAACAACACAACCTAGCGTAAAATAGGCCAAGGAACAATCAATTCAAGCTAAAATGGACAGGAAACCAGAGTGAAAACACGTGCAAATACGATGCTATCAGTATGACACACGAGGACAGTCAATTTGGTCGTGGATTATTCCTATGCCTCCATCATCCTAATTAGTGACAACGTGAATGCTACACATCATGGAGAGGGATCTATCACACACGAAAGAAACGAGCAGACTCAAATCTGACATGGCTACCTGTATGATCTATCTCTCAAACTGATTCCCTGAACTATATGTATAAACGACCGTCAAGAACAAGTGATCAATCCAAGTCACAGTTGGTAAGCAAACAGTTGAAAAACTAAACCCCTACACAACTCTACTGCACGTCTTAGTCCTCATTATAGGTTGTCTTAGTCACAATCCAGTTGTCATGCATCAATTCTAACAGCCATTCGATTCACCAATTAAACCACAGTGCCAATATGATCATGCAAACATCAGTACTTGGAGCCCTCAAATCTCGAGATTTGGACAGCGGACTAGGCTCCAAGCACACACATATACGTTCCAATAAAGACAAAGCACCCCCCAGCACACACACACTTAAGTTCGACATTGCCCTCAATGGAGCAGAGGGAAGGGGAACGATGTTACCAGGAAATGATGAGCGGTAACGGTGACTGGAAGGCAGACCAGTCAAGGTAGGAGACGGGCAGATGACCATTCCAACTGGCACAGAGCTAGAGTCATGAAAACACACACACACACACACACACACACACAGGGTGAAAGAAACCATAGTTCCAAGTCTACAATCCAAATAACAGGACAAGAGAAAAGGAAACACAACATGGAGTCTTAGTATGGAAAGAAAGACAAGTACAGAGCCCAGCTCGATGGGTCAGCAGGTAGAGCCATCCTAGTTCTCATCGCCACCGTCGCCAACTGGAGGTGGGTAGGGATCCTTATGCCCCGGGGAAGTCTCCCAGGGGAAGCTAACATCAGCAGTGTCCATGTCCTAGAAGTGCATCATGTAATGCTGAGCCGAAATGATGCGCCGGCGACCTTCACGCTCACGGTCGAGGCGGGTGTTGAGGTGCTCCTGACCAGTAAGAATCTACTCGTTCTGGCGAGAGATGGCTACTAGCTGTTCAACAATGTATGACGTGGGGGCGGGAGCAGAAGGTCCGGCAGCAGAGGTGGATGCGTCAGCTGCAGAAGTCGTGGTCCGACGAGTAGTCTGACGGGGTCCACCCCGAGTGCCGATATACTCGCCTCGGGGGAATCAGCGCTCTCTAGTGCACGAGGAAGAGGACAGGGGAGTCCCCGAATCCAGTTCACGTCCCCGTCACGCTGAAGTAACAGCTGGCGCCGCAGGGTATCCCGGGAAAAAGGTGTCGCGACCTAGGCCACAGTGACAACCAAGCGGCAAGCAAGAGCACGCCCTCAGCGAGACGCCTTGGCGACGGTCCTGGCAATTACAGAGGCCAAATGGAAATTATCCTACTCCTGGCTCATTGAGTGCAGGAACAATAAAGTGCAGAGCTGAAGATGACTGGCGGAACTCGCGCTAGGTGTATAGGACTTGCCCAAAAGCTGGTTGAGGATGAGCCACTCCGGGCACAGCTGAGTAGCGGTGGTCGCACCCGGCGTGAACACAACGCCCGCGAACTCCGGAAGGCAGATCCTCTCGAAGAACTACTGGTCCTGGAAGGCAGGGGTGTCTTTTTCCTCGATGGCGAGGTGGCAAGCAAATGGTGGAAGAAGCCTCAGGACCCAATCAAAGTCATCATAACTGAGGGAGTGAGACTCCCCACCGAGAGTGAAGTGGATGGCATTGTCGTGGGCGCCTGCTCGGGTCGGGAAGTGCTCGAAAGTGGCATAGAACTCCAATAAGAGCTCATGATAAGTCGGCTCAGCGAGGTAGAGGAAGCGGCGCCAAGAGTAGGTGCGAACAACAACCTCCATTGCCTCGCGAGCACCCAGCTTCGCAAAGACCTCAAAATCGAGGTAATGGTGCTCATAGACCTTGTGTCGTCGAATGTCCCGCAGAGTCTTCTTCTGGTCGCGGCTGAGCATGTTCAGGTAGGTGTTCATGGTCCTGCATCCAGAATACAACAAAAGCACCAACGAAAACACACATGGAGCCACATCAATGGTGAGCAATGCAATAAACCGGACAGTGGACTAGGCCCCAAATGAGGGAAATATTCATATCCCTAAAATCATTCACCACTCAAACAAAATAAACTGCACTTGGAGCCCTCGAATAATAAAATTCGGACAGCGGACTAGGCTCCAAGTGGGATAATCACAAACACATTTTTCCTAGCAACCACCACACGAGTCTAAACAAGACATTAAGTAAAATAACCCATCATTCCAAATATGCAAATGGTAGGCCAACTGGGTTAAATGAACACAAAGAATGATCAATTTAGCATGCAAGACCGTAGGCCTACCGAATTCATTCAAGCAAAGTTCCAATCCCCGAATTCCCTCACCTAAACCTGAAATATCAATCCTCCACAATTAGACAGGAAAAATAGAGAAACACACCTGGAGGACCAAGGAGATATCATTGGGAAGGTGAGGAAAAGGAGAGACACCATGAAGATTGCCGGAGAACTCGCCGGAGTTTCGTCGCCGATGACTTGACCACCACCAAAATGAACCAAAATTCTGGGGAACGAGGGCCCAGATTCCAGGAATACGGTGGTGGTCGCGGTTTTGCGATTGGAGGTCGGAGGAGGGAGATCGGGCCGAAAGAAGACCAAGGGGCGCAATTTTCCGGCAACCCAAACCACCACCAAACTCGACCCCACTGGTCGGGATTTGTGCTCGCCAACGAGAGGAGCACGGGGGTGTTTTCCGATTTGGAGGTCCGGTGAGGGAGATATGGCTGGAAAACCGCCAGAGAAGAAGAAGGAAGCGATTTTTCGGTGATAAAGAGAGAGAGAGAGTGCGACCAGAAAAAGTGAGGGGAGAGAGTGAGAATACAGGCGTTGCCCTTTTTTTAAAGGCCAGGGCCGAAATACGGGCTGGAAATACTACCGTATTTCCTCTCGTCCAGCCTGTATTTTCAATGCCGCAAGCCTCCCCTCACGATGACTCAATTACGGGATGTTGTTCGACCAATTATGGTCGTAACTACGGGCCCCTTGCCTGTATTTCTCACGTCGCGAGCAGCCAAAGAGAAGCTGGAAATTACGGGCAGAGGGGATTGACTCGCTCGAATCTACACTACAATTAAACCCCAATTAGAGCCCATGTTTTTAAAATCTAATCGGGTGTAGTATAGAGCAAGTATCTATATATCGACCCGGGCCGGTCCGTCTACCCCTACTTCAGTTGTTGAAATCATTATCTAGCGATAAAACTTTGGTTTAAAGGTTTTCCAATTGAAATGAAAGAAAGCAAAAGTAATTTGGTTTGAAAACTCTTTTGTGGGAAAGTGACTTGGGTTTTGCTTCCCCCTAAACTGCTACTATGCTACGTGGGATGGAACGATTCCCTTGGGCACGCTATTCATGAACCGCAGAAGAAAATGTATGTGGTCAGGGACCAAAGTCTCGATTGCTAAACCGAGGTGAAGATGTAAGGTCGTGTCACTCTACCCTCTCGGTTTAGGCAATCGGTAATCGGCTTACTTCCTCACTCAAATCTAAGGTCGGACAGTTTAACCACGATTACTCGACTTGTTCAATTCAATATTGAGGATTGCCCTAACTTGACCTAGTTTAGCTAGCTTGCAAAGCAGAAGGAAAACCAACTCGATTGAGTCTTCCTAAAAAGGGGGATTTTCCTCTCTATACTAGGCTAAGTTGGCAAATTAGATTACTAGCACCTAAATACACAAACTTAGGGGTGCTAAGCACAATTATGCACAACCTTAGGATTCTAAGCACAAAATATGCACAACCCCTAAGTTGCTAAGCACAAGCATGCCAAATCATGATGAAAAATACCTCAAACATTAAATTGAACAATGCCCAATATCAATCATTCAAACCACATATAAGAAAACTACATAGTAGGGTTTAGGGTTTTACTACACCCAAGTGGGAGGAGGACTACTCCATGGAAGAAGTGGGAAGAACAAAGGAGAAAAAGGTGGAAATCATCTTGTGGGGATGCCTCCTCTCTTCTTTAACCTTGAGCTGGGATTTCCTTGGGGAAATCTTCCCAAAACCTCCTTTGAAGCCAAGCCCTAACTCCTTCTTCTCTCTTGGTTCTGGTTCTCTCTCTAAAATGCAGAAGAAGTGTTTCTCTCTCAAAAAGTGGCTCTCCCTTCTCTTTCCTTGCAGCTCAGCTTTTAAATACGAGAAGTGCTGAGTTCACGGCCGTGAACTCTCAAACGCGTCCGTGAACTCACGCTTAGCGCCAAAACGCTCCGCATCGATCACGGTAGTTCACGGGCAACTGCTTGTGTTCACGGTCTTAGTGACCGTGAACTCGTCTTGTGTCAGTAACCTTCAAGTTGGCTCTGGACGCCTTGCGCTTCATGGTAAACTCCACTTCTTCACTGTCTTGCGCGACCGTGAACTCCTGCCTTTAGCCGTGAACTTGCTTTTTTCACCTCTTCTCCCGGTTTTTGATCCTTTTCGCCAATCCTACGACTCCGAGGCTGGTTCCACTTGTTGAATCCTGAAAAGCACTCAAACACGCAGAAACTCGCGTAAAACCAACCTCTAATGAGCGAATTTGTCATAAACATCTAAGCAAACCTAGGGAAAAATATGTGGAATTAGGCCCGAATCACTCCCCCACACTTATACATTTGCTTGTCCCTAAGCAAACCATTTCATGCACACGGTAATCTTTCAACCTACACAAATGCTTTGGGGACAACTCAAAGGACACGAAGCGGGAATTCTCGATGTTTATTGACAATCAACACATGAACCATTGCAAGAAATACCGACATCCACCACAAACGACATTCAAAGCCACCAAAACGGGCAAACAAAAAGTTCTCAACTTATTCATGGATAAATGCAAGTCTCAACAAAACCACTTATTCATCGACCACAACCAACCATGCATGGAATTCAAGTCCGACGAACAAATGGAAAGGCAACAAAGGTCCTCACCGGGGTATGATATGACATGCAAAGCAAGAATGAATCGCTCACTCTCAAGACCACTGGGGTCAGGATCTTTTTGGTGCAAAAGATGTGCACAATCGTAACCTCTCGGTCGTATTGTCTCAATACCACGGCGGTAACCTCTAAATGCTAGAGTTCACGGGATGGTTGTCACCACTAGCTCGTCCGGAGGTCTTAGACACGGGCTCAGATGACTGGCGATTGGCTTGGACATGGGGAAAAGGCTTTTTGGGTGGTGGCAGTCATGATGTGAGGTTCTACATCTTCAACCTAAACCCGAATGGTCTATGGTTTCGACTAAAACCCTTCTCTTCAATCAAAGGCCACTAGCATCGGCCAAAACCCTTATCTCTCCCTTCCAACTATCACCAATCATGAACTACCTTGAAGCACTCTTTCTCGGTCAACTCTTGCTAGTTTTTTAAGCTTTGGTAGTGAAGGAGTTCTAAACAATGTGGGGGTTTCCTTGGCTTGGTTGCCAAGAAATCCCTTCCTAGAGCATGTACATTGGTTTTTCGTGGCACTCTCTACTTTATTTACCCCATTTTGTTACGTCTTTTTCGTTTCTCTTTTCTTTTCTTTCTCTTTTTTTACTTTTTGAGGGGGGTATTAGAGAGTAAAAAAAACTTGCCACCAAAATATTTGTCGACCAATGCTCTCTTTTTGAGGAACTAACTCCAACACTACACTCCATTTTGCACTCCTAGCAAGGACCACACATGAACCTCCTATGTAAAACCTCTATGGAAACTCAACGGTAAGAGTTCCGGGACACACAGGCGACTCATGTTTGGACACGAAGAAAGGATTTGGGGGTCGTTCTGCTAACACCTTTAAGCTCACATGAACAAAGCTTCTAAACTGAGAACGACCCATAGAATCACACGGCTCAAAAGGGTTGACGAAGGGATGATGCATCTCTAGACAATCAACTTTTGGGGCGTGGACTAATCCTATGCCTCCATCATACTTGTTAGTGATAACTTGTGATGCTACACACCGTGGTAAGAGGGAACTATCACACCGAAAGAAACGAACGGCTCAAAGCTCACAGGCTACCTAGTTACCCAACCATCTATTCCCATTCACAAACACGATGTAAGGCAATTGTAAACAACAAGTGATCAAGGCAAGACCTTCATTCATTTATGCACACTTTGAGAACTAAACTCTTGCCCTATCCTAATGAAATTCTCAGTCATCATCATAAGATATGCTCAATCACATGCACAGTTCAAGATTAATGCCACAAACACGAGAATTTCCCACCATCCGGTCACTTTGAACATGCAAACGTTGCTTGGAGCCCTCAAATTTTTGAAATTTGGGCATACGAAAGGCTCCAAGCAACATCTCACTCACACAAGCACACTAGTAGACTACCCCCCCCCCCAACACACACACACTTAAACTCGGCATTGCCCTCAATGGCGTAAGAAATGGGTAGAGTGATGTTACCGCTTGGGCTTGGTGAGTGAATGTAGGAATTGAACCGGGGTAGAATAATTGAAGCTTCAAGGAGAGACAACAAAAAACACACACAAACACAATACGACTCGCTCGAGGCGAGGTCATTACAAGCACAATACATAGTAGGAGTAGTTCATGTCACACACACACAAATAACAAAAACAAAAAGAAAAACAAGTTTAGGGTTACAAGTAGAGAAGTGGGGCGAATGGACTCCGCTCTGCCACATGTCTCCCTCGTCGGCTACCTCTCTGGTGGATGGACCCTCTCCCGACTCGGGTAGGATACCTTGGTGTCGAGCCATACACTCGAGGATGACAGACTGTCGCTTGAGGCGGGATGAGAATCCCAAGAAGCCCGTATCAAGGCGATCCACCCTCTCGACGAGGGGATCGCCTGCTCTTGGTGGTGGTGGTGGCTGTGCAGGGCGCGGGAGCGCTGGACGCCGGCGGCGGCCGGGTGCACGAGCAAGTGGTTGCTCTGCTGCTGGAGGGACCTCGGGGTTAGGAACAACTAGAGCTAGTGCTACAACAGCTCGGATGACTCCGGAGGGTCGGAGTCCATCGAGGTACTCCACTCCTCTCTCGCCCTGGAGTACCAGCTTCTAATTGTACAAAGTCTCCACTGGGAAGGGCTCCATCCTTCCTACGCTGGTGTAGTGAGCCAGATCCATCTGGAAGTGTCGGGCTATCCTCGTGATGATGCCCCCCATATGCATTGTGTCCACTCTGTTCCACCTAGACACCGGGCGAAAGAGGTGGCAATCAACGATCCCAGGTGGATTGGCTCAGCTAGACTCATCATCGAATGGAGGGCAATGAGCCCTCTGTTCGTCATCAGGTGGCCTGACTCGAGGCTGGGGACGAAGGACCTGGTGAGCAGAGTATGAAGAATCCTCCACTGGGTCTTCAGCTTGATGGCATTGGTCTTGCTCCCCTCGAACTCGCTCTGCTCATGCTTCGGGCGGCAGATGGCTCTGAATGCTCTCTGATAGTCGAAGTCGACCGTGTACTGCCACTTCGTCATCGTCATGTGAGAGGTGACGAGCCCATGGCCTGAGCGAAGCCATCATAGGTCAGCACTTGCGGCTGACCGCCCAGCATGAACTCCACCCAGGGCCGGCTCTTCTTGCTGGCCGGGACGATGTGGGAGAAGATGGAGTATAAATCCACACACAGCTCATGAAAGATCTCCTCGTCCATGGTCAGGAGCTGACACCACTGGGGGTGGGAGAGCACCCCAGTCATGGCGGCTCGGCACCTGAACAAATTAAACATGTCCAGGTCTAGCCACCAGTGAGGCCCGATCGGGCTATCACTCTGGTAGGTGAACTTGTCGCCAAACTCCAGGTGGTTCACCAGGTAACTGATGAACTCGTGCTCCAAGTTAAGCATCATGCGCACAGAACAAACACACACCATACGTGGAAACATCCGTCATATACCGCTCATGGGGAGGAAAATAAATCCTCCCCTCACTTATTTTTCCACCATGGCTAAAACATTTAAGCTCAAACCACCGTGGCATGGTGGTGGGTATTTCACGGTTCAAGCACACAAAAATTGGAACCACAATCCCTACCACGGTGGCTACCATCCACTAATCAAGAACAAACTCCACTTGCATCCACAACATAGCACTTGGTGGGCAAATTCTAAAAATAATCACAATTTGGTTCAAACACGTCCACCAAGGCTCACGAAGCTCATGCAATAATCAATCCATCAATCACACGACCTAATTCACCTAAGTCCTCGCCCTAACTAGATTCAATCATGCCAAGCACAGAAATTCCACCTCACTTCACTACCTAATCCGATTATCCACAATTCACAAAGGTAAAGTTGAAAAACAAACCTGGAGACTCAAGTAGAACGAGGGAGGAAGTGAGGTGCGGGCGAGGATAGTGAAAAATCAGTCTGAAACTGACCGAAGAGGGGTCGCCGGAGCTTCATCGGAAGCTCGCGAGAGACTCGCCACCGGTGACTTGGCCGGAAAAATTGTGGTCCGAATCTCCCCAAATTCACAGCACAGGCCGGTTTTGAGGAGAGGGGACTGGGTATGACGTTGGTTTTTGGTTTTGCTCGCCGGATTTGGGGGGGAAATTGGAAAAGTGATGGAATTTCGTGTTTTTCGGCGAAGATTCAAAATTTTCCGGCAAGTTTTTGGTCGTGAAGTGAAAGGTCGCCGTTCATGCCCCTTTTATAGGCAAAGCTTTGAGTTCACGGGTGTTTTTCTAGACACGCTAAAACACAACACCAAATTGCGACCAAGTGTTCGCAGTCCAGAAATGCAGTAAAGTGGCAAGCTCTATTTGTCAACCCGGGGTCTAGATCTACTGCCTACTCCGTGATTATCTATTATCTAGGAAACTAAGTAGAGTGGTTGTTGATTTAAGTAAAGCAGTAAGAAAGCAGGAAATGATTCGGTTTTCTAAAGCAAGGGAGGAGTCACTCGGGAATGAGTCCCCCTAGATCCTTAGTTAGGTCACAGTTTTAATTACTTTTGGATGCTTTACTGTTGATTATACTGCGGAAGATCCGACAGTAGCTTTGAATCTCTTAAGCTGACCAAGCCCTCTTAGTCAAACTACTCGGCAGACGACTAGTCTTCATCGGGATAGAAAGCTGAGGCTATGAACACAGAACTCCACTACTGGAACTGAATTCCAGTACAAAGCAGTGAATCGACTAACTCTCATATAATCGATTCACTACTACCAATTGAAGAAGCTCTAAACAACCAAATCAGATTCTATCTATCTCAGGTTGCAGCAGAAATCAATAAAAGATGACCAGGCTTCAATTAACTCAATCAAAACACTTCAATCGATTATAATCCAACAATATCACAATCCCAACGTCATTACAAAAATGATCCCTAATACATAGAACTAGGGTTCTTCATACCCAAGTGAGAGAGGGTTCTACTCCATAGAGAGAGAGAGGAGTGGAAAACAACAAACAAAGCAGTCATACTCATCAAGATGGGAAGAATCTGCTCTGGGATGATGATCTCCACTCCAAGGATGATTTCCAAGCTTAATTGATGAAACCTAGCTCCAAAAACCACTCTTAGGGGGTGTTTTTCGCACTTTCTCTCTCTAGGGCTCTGTTTTTGCTCCAGAAAATCGATTCCCTCTCCTTTGGCTCGAAATTGGGTTAAAACCAAGAATTTCCCGACCACACGGCCAGGCCACACGACCGTGTGGCTTTCCAGTCTGCCCGTATGGATGTGAAAACCCGCGTTTCAATTAGTGGTCTTCAGGCACGCTGCACGGCCAGAGGCACACGGCCGTGTGGATTTCCACTCTGACCGTGTGAGCTCCCTGGAATTTCCACACGGCCAATGTGGCATGGCCGCGTCATGGGATTCCACACGGCCACACCACACGGCCACACCACACGACCGTGTGGCTGCTAGGTCTGGCCGTGTTGATTCCTCAGCTCCTCGCCAGACGTCCAACTTTCATCCAATCGACCCAAAACTCGCTCCCAAACCTCCAATCACGTACTAGGACCTGAAATAACACAAACCTCTTAGCGTGAAATCGACCTAAGGTACGAGAAATGAGGCTCAAACGGCATAAGAATGGTGGATAAAAACATGTGTATATATCAAGTCATCAAATTCCCCCACACTTAACCATTTGCTTGTCCCCAAGCAAACCAAGTCAGATACAAGGTAAGCTCAACATATTTCAATCATAACAACATTGGGAACAAATCCTATAGGCACAAAACACGTGAATCATACTAGCTTTTGATCATTGAGATATGGACAACTCAACAGCAACCTAGACAACCACCACAGAGGACATTCGAGTGCATCAAAATTGGGTAAAGGAAGAGGAATCCTTTCTGTTCACCAACCAACATAGACTTGACTCAACCACTTGACCAAGACAGTCATCGCATGCATCAAACTCAAGGCATCAGAATCAAGACCAAGCCATCTAGGTCCTCACCGGGGTAAAGAGCATAAAGAACAAGGAAATGAATCGCTCACTCTCGACCAGTGGGGTCAGGACACTTTGATGCAAAAAATGCGCATGCTTATTCTCTCAAATCCTAACATCTCTTCACCATGATGGCAGCCTCTAAATGTTAGAGTTCACACAAGGGATGTCACCACTAACTAATCCGGAGGTCTTAGACATAGGTTCAAGTGACTGGCTAGGGTCCTGGACATGGGGAAAAAGCCTTTTAGGTGGTGGAAGTATTCATAGCACAAGGTTCCACATTTCCAGACCCAACACATTCACAAAAAATCAAACCAGTAACTTTCTTTCTACCATTCTGCATTACTCAAATTCTCTAGAGCACAAGAGCGAAGGAGGTCACATAAATGTTAGTATTTCCAAGCCAGACTGCTAAGAAACACTACTTAATGAGCATGATTCAAAATTTTGGGTAGTGGCTCTCTTTTGCTTTCATTCATTTTTTTTCCTTCATTTTTTTTTCATTTCTTGAGAGAACCACCACCTTTGCACATTTTTCAAACACATGCCCAATTTTTAAGCATTACCTCCAACCCTCACATTAAATTTAGCAGAAATAGAAGAGAAAATGCAAAAACCACTCTGTGGAACCTTCTAAGAGATGCAAAAGGGTGATTTTCCATTGTAGACCGAAAGAAAGAAAAGTACACGGCTCAAAGGGGCTGACTAGGGGGGATGACACACCAGGACAGTCAATTTGGTTGTGGGCTAATCCTATGCCTCCATCATCTTAGCTAGTGACAACATGAATGCTACACATCATGGAAGAGGGATCTATCACACAAGAAAGAAACGAGCAGGCTCAAATCTCACATGGCTACCTATATGCTCTATCTCTCATTCTGATTCCCTGAACTAGATGCATAAGCGACTGTCAAGAGCAAGTGATCAATCAAAGTCACAGTTGGTAAGATAAGGGGAACGATGTTACCGGAAGGAAAGACTGTCGGGGGACTGGAAGTGGATCAGTCAGCGGGGCTAGCTTCAGCAAAACACACTGGGTGATAGAAAACATAGTTCCAAGTGGACAAACCGAAAATAAACGAAAGAAAAACAAACCTTGGTGGGGTTGCCTCCCCACAAGCGCTTCTTTACCATCTTTTAGTTGGACGCCAGTAGGGTGGATGCTCAGAGAGGTGAAGGAAAAGGTGCCTCCAAAAGTGAATCCACATCGCTCTTGAGGTACAACTTCAGATGGTGGCCATGCACACGACGGGTGTGACCACCAGCACTCATCAACTCGACCTGGCCATCCGGCAGGATGCAAGCGATTGAATACTCGGATGGCCAAGGCGGTCGAGGCTATGGTGGCAAGACCAGCTCATAGTGGTCTCTGGCTTTCTTTTGAGCAGGCTTAGCTACCTGCAGATTCGGCCGCCACTCCTCCTTGATCTTTTATTTTGGTAATGGAGTGGACGGGAACGGCGAAAAACATATGGGAGGGGGATCCTACAAAATGAGAAGCATAGAAGGATACACGACAGACTCATGCTCCTGGTGAGAGACAGCATGCAAAGGCGATGAAGCAGGGAGAGTATTAGCAATGGAAAATGTTATTCGCTCCTCGCCATCCCTCGAGACTAAGGTCCCATCATGTACATCTACGAGAGCCTTGGCGGTGGCCAGGAAAGACATTCCCACTATAAGGGGCACTTCTGTGTCCTCATTGATGTCCAAGACAACAAAATCCACATGATAAAAGTATCTGCCAACCTTAACTAGAAGGTCTTCCACTATGCCCTTAGGATGAACTATAGATCGGTAAGCTAATTGAATACTCATCCTAGTTGCACTGGGTTCACCTAGGCCTAGTTTCTTGAACAATTTATATGGAATAACATTGATACTAGCTCCTACATCCGCCAAGGACCTCTCTACATGTAATTTACCTATAGAGCACGGGATAGTAAAACTACCTGGGTCCTTCTGCTTCTGCGGGAGCTTGTTCTGCAGAATGGCCGAGCACTCCTCGCTGAGCTCCACAGTGGCCAGCTCGCTCAGCTTCTGCTTCTTTGAGAGAAATATTTCAGGAACTTCGCATACTTAGGCATTTGAGATAGTGCCTCCAGGAAGGGCACTTGGACATTCAGCTTCCTAAGTATGGACATGAAGTTCCCGAACTTTGCCTCTAGCCTGTCTTTGTGCAACCGAGTAGGGAAGGGGGGTTGAGGGATATACTCCTTCACTACTGGTTGCGGCTTAGGAGCAGGCACTTCAACCTCCTTCTCCGCTTCTTCTTCAACAGCTGGAAATGCCGAGGCAGGTCTCCCTCCCGCTTGTCTGGCCAGGACAGGTGGGTCTGCAATCACTTTGCCGCTCTTTGTAGTGATAGCATTACAGTGGGCATTCGGGTCCTTCGGATTAAGAATGGTATGACCCGGCAAGGTACCCAGAGCCCTCTTCGCCAGTGCTTGAGCCACACTCCCCAGCTGGTTTTGGATATCCTACAAGACAGCCTGTGTGTTCCTCTGGCCAACTTCAAGAGCCAGGAATTTACCCAAGGCCTTTTCCATGAACTGCTCGATAGTGTTGAATTTATGAGCACTGGAACTGGCAAGAGAACCCACCAAGTCCCGTAGTTCAGCTATCGGATCATTCTGCACTGGGGTTGCAGGGGCTGCACCTGGCTGCTGGAAGGGTCGCAGCTGTGGTTGAGCAGCATGCCCATGCATGGGCTGGTAAAGAGACTGCTGCTGTTGCTGGACTTGCCCCTGCCTTGGCTGATATGGCGGCCTCTGGAAGCCTGGCGGTCCATGGGAGACTGGTGGTCTAGGATTGGCCCCAACCCAGGATAAGTTGGGATGCTGGCGCCACCCCTCGTTGTAAGTGTTACTATAGGGGTCATTGCGCCTAGCATTGTTGATGAAGTTCACCTGCTCCTGGGGTGTAGTCGACTCCCTCATCGCCTGACAGTCTTCCACAGTGTGATGGGTGCTCTCGCACCATTGGTAGTGCATCGCCTGCTGCTGTCCTGTGCCTGAAATCATTCCAGAGCGATCGATGGCTGAAACCATTTTTTATACCACCTGCACCAAATCAGACGACTGGGTGGCTACAGCATGCACACCCCGCCCTGGTGCTCGTCTCGATCTCCTCGCAGTTCCCCAATCATAGCCCTGCTCTGCCATCTCTTCAAAAAGTTGATTCAGCTGTGGTGGTGTCTTGGTGAGCATATTCCTGCCGCAAACCGAGTCAATCAACTGCTTGTCTTCCGAGTCAATCAACCATGGTAGGGACACTTGAGGAAGAGACTGGTGTATCTCTCCCAAGCATCCCAAATGGTCTCATCTTCATCTTGAGCAAAGTGGGTAATTTGCTTCTGCAGGTTCGCCGTCTTGGACGGAGGATGGTAGCGGGTGAGGAACTTGTCCGCTAGGTTGGCGAACGTGGTGATCGAGCCTGGAGGTCGAGTTTCCAGCCACTCCTTGGCTTGCCCCTCCAGATTAAATGGGAAGTACCTCAGCTAGATTGCATCGCCTGGGACCCCATTGATATTGATCCCATTGATGAGCTCGTGGAATCGCCTCAGGTGTGATCGGGGGCACTCCCCCTCCTTGCCACGGAATACCACCGAACCGCCCAGCATGGTGATGACAGAGGTGCTAACCTCAAAGTTATTTGCTGGAACATAAGGGTGCTGAATGGGCGACCTCATGTCCGCAGCTCTGGCGGTCCTCCCCATCTGGCCACCTTATCACAGGTAACAGTATAATTTTTAACAATCATCCAAACAATGAATTTATCCCTTGGGGGGGAGAGTCCTTTCCATACAAGAGAATACCAAGGGACAGTTACTTCCTTAGGCCTGAAGGACTCCCACACCATTTGAATCTTGTACCTCTTCATAACTTTTCCAGCCCATATAACCTCACCATTAGTCATTGATATCCATTGATTGATTCTATCTCTGCTCTTCAGCAGTTTTAACCATAGCCTTTTTTTGTGCTTTCGCATTATACTAATGTATATTGTTTTAGACTAATTTTTTTTTTATAATGGTGATAGAATTAGATTAAAAAGAACTGGAACAGTACAAGTGTTTCAGGACAACGGTTCACAAAGAGGTGAACCAAAAGGCCCAACAACGCAACGGAAAACAGAGGCGAAAACAGCAGAACGCAAAAAGAAAGAAAGAACAAAGAAAAAAGCAAGGAAACCTGGATAAACTAGCTAAATGGATCAGGCCATTCCTGCTAGAGATCCAAGCAAGCCAGCAAAGCCCGCAAGCACAACAGCACCCCCAAACAGCAGCAACAAAAGCCATGATTAGGACAACGAAGCCAAGCAGGGAGAGAGCAATCTCAGACGAATATCAGGAGATGAAGGAGTGCAGCAAGAGATTCTGCTGTTTATCCTCAGCCCACTGCAATCCTTGAGATTTATCTACCTTCCCAAAAGCGATTTCCCAATCCAGAGCATCCCTAAGCGCCTTACGAGTGACGATCCTAGCGTGCAATCGAGTATATTTGAAGACTCATCTATTTCTTTCCATCCAAATCTGCCAGCACAAGGAGTGAAGAATTCCGAAGTAGACCCAACTGTCAACACTAGAAGCAGGACAGGAAGGCCACTCCCGAATCACGGAGAGAATGTCTCTAGATGGCACCACAGAATAACCACAGATCCTCCTTGAAACACTCCACACATCCTTTGCAAACTCACAATAGGAAAAAATATGATCAATGTTCTCCTCCTCCTTACCGCAGAGCTCGCATCTATTGGCTAGATGCCAGCCCCTGGCTTTCAAGTAGTCGATGGTGAGAATTCGCTTATGCGCCACTAGCCAAACAAAGAAGCAGATTTTTGTGGGAACAATCTGCCTCCACACAGACTCATCTGGGAACTCTGAGACTCCTCTGAACTTGTCATCCGCCAAATACCTGTACATAGAATGAACAGAAAAGGATCCATCCACATCGGGCAGCCAAATAGGCCTAGAAGGCCCGCTAGACACACAACTAACTCCTCTCGAATTAAGCAGACTCAATAACTCCACTCTCTCCCTCTCCGCCCCTCACCTGAGATCAACAGACAAATGAACATTCCAAGTGATAATATTACCTGAGAGGGATGCGGCGTGCGAGACCCTGGCGTTCAGAGAGCTAGAGGCGGCAGCAACTCTTGGGAACTTCTCAGCAAGAACCACTTTCGGAATCCAGCTATCATGCCAGAAGGAAACCCAACCACCATTACCAGCATCGATATTATCCATCTTCCAAAATGCGTCATATTCTTTGGAAATATTTGCCCAAACCGAACCAGAGAATCCATGTCTTCATCTCACGGTGTGCCAATCAGAGTGCTGATTCGGGTACTTAATACTGATAAGATCCCTCCACCAGTTATTTCTCTCACTGGCAAACCACCACAACCACTTCCCTAGCATAGCCCTATTGAAGGAAGCAAGATCTAAGATCCCCAGACCACCCCGAGAAGTAGGAGCCTTGCAAATGTCCCATCTGACCAAAGCATTTTTCTGAATGTCACCAAAACCACTCCACAAAAACCTTTATTGAATGCCTTCCATACTTCTAACGACCGAAGAAGGAGCACGAAGGAGGGAAAAGAAATAAACTGTTTGACTCGAGAGCACAGCCTTTATCATGGTTAATCTGCCTCCAAAGGAAAGATATTTACCTTTCCAACCATCGAGCCTCTTCTGATACTTGTCCACAACCGAATCCCACGCCGAGGAAGCATTAGCTTTAGCTCCTAGAGGAAACCCCAGATACCTGGAAGTCTCACCACTCCAATTACACCCAAAGATAGAAGCAAAGAACTCAGGATTTGGGACGTCCCCAACCGTGAACATCATAGATTTATCCAAGTTAATCCTGAGGCCAGTGACCTCCTGGAAGCAAACCAGAGTAGCGAGTATATTGATAACCTAATTATACTCCGCATCGCAAAAGATTAAGGTATCATCTGCAAACAACAGGTGGTTCACCTCACCCCCACCGTTTTCCTCATTCATACAGAAGCCATAAATTTTCCCACTGTTCCTAATCCGAGAGATCATAAAAGACAGGACATCCATGATTAAGGTGAAGAGACCTGGGGACAAGGGTTCGCCTTGTCTCAAACCTTTCTGCGCACTAAATTATCCTTTTGACTCCCCGTTAATGAGAACAGAGATCTTCGGGCTACACATGGTCCCTTCAATCCACTTATGCCATTTCTCAGAGAACCCCATTCGAGAGAGAATAAGGAGCAAACAGCCCCAGTTAACATTATCAAATGCTTTCTCAATGTCTAATTTGAACATCAGACCCGGCTTCCAACTTCTCTTCCTGCTATCAACAAGTTCAAAAGCAAAAAGGCCCGCATCACCAATCTGCCTACCCTTCACTGATGCATGCTGATTGGGGGAAACAAGATACGGAAGCACACTCCCCAATCTGCGGGAAAGGACTTTGCTAACCAACTTATTGAAGCTTCCCGTTAGGCTGATTGGCCTCAGATCCTTGATGTCTTCAACTGCATCTTTCTTGGGCACAAGACAAATAAAAGAGTGAGTAGTGCAATCAGGCAGGAAACCATAAACGAAGAACTCTTCAAAGGCTCTTATGACATCATTCTTGATCCAGTTCCAGCTTTTCTTATAGAATTCCCAGTTGAAACCGTCGTTCCTAGGAGCTTTCCCACCATCGCTATCAATAATACTAGCCCAAATCTCCACCTTTATGAAGGGCCTTTTGAGGATCCCGAAGTCCGACTCTGTTAATCTGCTGCAATTATATAAAAGTGGGAAAGGGCGAGATTTAAGACTTTCCTGAAACAATCCCACATAAAAGCCCACAACTCCTTCAGCAACTTCCTCCCTCCCTTCAATTAGATTCCCATTGATTTTGATACGCCCTATGTGATTAACCTTCCTTCTGTAGTTCGCAATTCTGTGAAAGTACCCTGAATTCCTGTCACCTTTATGAAGCCACAGCTCCCTCGATTTTTGCCTCCATGAAATTTCAAGAAGATCAAGTGTAATTCCAATTTCAGTTAAACATTGCTCCCTTGATCTCACCTCCTCAATCGTCAAGGGCCTCAACTCTTCCTACTGGTTTAAATCCTGTGCCTTAGTCATAAGGACCTCAAGCCTCTTATTCTTATCCCCAAACACCTCCCTATTCCACACCTTAATCTTGCTCTTAAGATCCTGTAATCTCCGCGCCCATCGAAAGACAAACCCTCTGCCTTCAACCTGCGAGGCATACCAACTACTCAAGCCTGTAAAAAACCTAGCATCTTCCAACCACATATTCTCAAACCTCCATGGCCTATGCACCCTGTGTTTGTCTCCCAACTGATCAGTAAAGGATTGTGATCCAAAACAATGCGCTTAAGAGCAGAAAGAGAGCAGTCCGAGAACATAATATCAAAACTGGAAGAAACAAAGACCCTGTCGATCCGAGATAGACAATTGCTTTCCCCTCTTTTGCTCCAAGTTAACAGACTCCCCCCAAGCGGAAGCTCCATAAGACCATAAGCATCAATTACTGAATTGAATTCCGTCATGAGATTGAGGCTACGACGAAGCCCTCTGTACTCGTCATGGCTACGAACCAAGTTGAAATCCCCGGCTTTGCAAATAGGACCCTGATTATTATGACCAATAGAAAGCAGCTCATTGAGAAAAACCAGCTTATCTTTCCTCTCTTGTGGCCCATAAACCAAAACCAAACGCCAAGACTTCATGGAAGCAATCTCCGGAAGGTGAACCTCAAGATAATGCCTCCCTTCTCTATTGTTTATTACGTTAAGTCTGCTTATCCCAAAAGATTACAATTCCCCCAGAGCTGCCTACCGCATTCTTAGAAACCCACCCTGATTCAAGCTCACCACCAACATTTTGATGAAAAAAGTAAACGAACACACATATATAATAATATTTTGTGTTCATCGATGACAATAATAATAATAATAATAATTTTATTAATAATAATAATTTTTTGATTAAAAAAATATAATGATATACCCAAAAATAATAGTAATTTCTTAAAAAATCTTCTTATTCATTCTAATCAAGTGAAAAATTTAGGTAGACCAATTTATAATGTATCCTAAATTCACAACATATATTATTTCTCTAAATCATGTTCATTGAGCAAGCTCTATGGAGGTCTTACATTCTAGGCTAATATTTTATTTTCAGACCTGGAGTTATTAATTATCGAGGATCGTAAATCGAAATTTTAAAAATGACTTAAGTATGATTGTTGATTAACTTTTATTTCTTTTTCTAGGATGAGAATGACAAGTAAGAAGGTTAGATAAATCTTTGTTGACGATGTACGTGAAGCATAACGTTTTGCCAATCTCTAAACTTGCAATAATTAAATAAGGGTTGGAAATTTTAGTTTAAAATTTCTTGGTAAACAAATAGAAATTCGA
The DNA here is from genome assembly GCA_964030455.1 of Linum trigynum. Classification (NCBI taxonomy): domain Eukaryota; kingdom Viridiplantae; phylum Streptophyta; class Magnoliopsida; order Malpighiales; family Linaceae; genus Linum; species Linum trigynum. The sequence continues at coordinate 12,105,489 of OZ034815.1, read as the reverse complement.
AAATTGAGGCAGTAAATAAATATCAGTATGTTAGTTGAGATATATAGTTACAAGAGTCTAAACTGGGTATTTGTTTAATATAAAGAATCTATAACAATGACGAGTTCAGTAAGACAATTATATGAACTCATATTATCTTATCTTATCTTATCTTACTATATATTATGGTTGTTCAAAAGTTACTTATTGTCACATAAGCATTTGGAGAACTCACAAGTTGTCAAGGTGGACAATACTTTTTAAACAAAAAATTGAGTTAATGATCAATTTAATTATGGAGCTATCTCTCTCTTCTTTTAATAATTTTTCTTTTATTCAATAATTTCTTTTTGCTTTTGCATTATATCTATGTATGCAATAATAGACTAATGTTTGTAAAGTGACATATATCACATTTTTTAAACCAAAAATAGATTATTTCTTTAAGTCAATTTCTGCTCATTTATGCTAAAACTTTATAATAAGTTACTTTTTAATGAAAATTTAGAAAAAACACACTTAAATAATAATATTTTAAATGTGTAATATAATACTTGTACATTTCTCTAACATTTCTTTAAGTCAATTTCTCTAACATTTAAATGTGTAATATAATACTTGTACATTGTCAACTTTCTATCTAGATCTTTTGTGATATAATACTTGCTTTATTGGATAGACGTATACATTAGAAATGAGAGAATTTTTTATAGTAAAAAGTATAAAATAATATAGTTCATTTTTGAAAATCGATTGATCATCAAACAACTATTTTATCACAAAAATGATATGACGATGAAAAGAGAGGAAATAGTTGTTTGATGATCAATCGAATTTCAAAAATGAACTATATTATTTTATACTTTTTACTATAAAACATTCTCTCATTTCTAATGTATAGTCTCTCAAATAAAACAAGTATTATATCACAAAAGATCTAGATAGAAAGTTGACAATGTACAAGTATTATATTACACATTTAAATGTTAGAGAAGTATTTGTAGACGATGTACGGTAAACATTACATATCATCAACCACTGACCTAGGCTTTGATTTAACAAAAGCTGACAATTTTTGTTTAATAGTTGAATGTATTGGTGGGAAAAAATAAAATTCATGATCAATACAATAACTAAACATCTGTTTGTTGGTTGAGTATCTACACCAAAAGTATTTATAGTTACAAAAGTCTAAACTGAGTTGTTGGGTTAAAAATAAAGAATCGTTAATCAGAATGAGTTCAACAAGGCAATTGTAAGAAGTCATTTGCTAGTACGGTAATGAGCCTATGACTCCATACCAAATGTTTGCAATAATAAAATTATTCTGATATCAAAGTGTCCAAAGAAAAATATTTTACTTTGTAACAGTAAGCAAGTTGTATTTACATTGAGTTATCCTAGCCACAATTATTTTTTCCTTTCATATTCCACTGGACGAGCAAAGTTCGAAAGTATTAACTAGGATTAAAAAGTATATTAAACTCTTTATAAATGCTTATATATTAACAATAAATGTGTCTACAATATATCCATGAATTCATATGTACGCGAAATGTCATAATGGTTGTTTGATTTTTTTTAAAAAAAACAATCAAATTTTTAAAAAATTATAAATTAATTGTTCAAACGATACGCCGTTTAAAATGCATCTAAAATCCGAGTGGATTGTAGACATACTTTATCAGTTATTAAGATAAGTAATTAAAATTTTGTTCCAAAAATGGTTCATGAAACCGTACCGTACTGGCGGTTCAAGCACAAAATACCATTGTGTTAGGTTAAACCGGTAGGTGGTATTTCAGGTACTAACGGTTGAACTTTGGTTAAATCACGATTTTTCTATAAAAGACCCTACCACTGACTTTTTCGTAACAATGTCCAGTACGGTTTCGTGAACCAAACATCAAAGATGGGATGTGATAAACCTTCACGATAAAATTTTTTATTAGAGAATAATAGCATCATAGGTGAGTATGCTAAGTATTGAAATTTTTTAATATAGGCATATCGCATACTCGCTTATATAGTGAGAGTATAAAAATATAGAAAAAAAAAATTAAACATATAGACAAATCAATTGATATAAATGATAATGAGACTCTCCGGCCAACAGGTCGGGTAAGAAACTAGTTTGGTTATATGGCTGTGAGCCTGACTCCTTACTACTTTTGGCAGTAACAAAATATCTCTTTCTTCATTTAATATCTTTTTTTTATCCAATAATAATTATTATTATTTTTGCGCTTTTGAATTTTACTAATGTATATTGTTTTAGACTAATTTTTGGAGTGACATATATGATATATCACATTTGTTTAACACAAAAATACATTATTAGACCTTAATAATTAAGTTTTATACTCTTTTTCGAAAACTAAATAATAAGTTACATTTCTATGAATTCAAATGAACCCACACATAAATAATAACCTTTTTAAATTAAAATAAATATAAAAGTGAAAATAGAGAGTGATAGATAACACATTTTTCAAACTAAAAGTATATAATTAAATCTTATTGAGTAAATTTTCTACTAATTTCTATATTTTGATGAAAAAAGTGAACGAACACATATATAATAATATTTTGTTTTCATCGATGATAATAATAATAATATTAATAATTTTTTTATAGAAAAAATATAATGATATTCCAAAAAATAATAGTAATTTCTTAAAAAATCTTTTTATTCATTCTAATCAAGTGAAAAATTTAGGAATCACATGTACAACAATTTATAATGTATCCTAAATTCACAACATATATTATTTCTCTAGATAATGTTCATTGAGCAAGATCTATGGAGGTCTTACATTCTATGTTAATATTTTATTTTCAGACCTGGAGTTATTGATTATTGAGGATCGTAAATCGAAATTTTAAAAATGGCTTAAGTATGATTGTTGATAAACTTTTACTTTTTTTCTAGGATGATAATGACAAGTGTGAAGGTTAGATAAATCTTTGTTGAAGATGTACGTGAAGCATCACGTTTTGTCAATCTCTAACCTTGCAATAATTAAATAAGGGTTGGAAATTTTAGTTTAAAATGTCTTGGTAAACAAATAGAAATTTGAAAATTGGGGCAGTAAATAAATATCAGTATGTTAGTTGAGATATATAGTTACAAGAGTCTAAACTGGGGTATTTGGTTAATATAAAGAATCTTTAACTACGACGAGTTTAGTAAGACAATTGTAAGAATTCATTTGGTTATATGGCTGTGAGCCTCACTCCATACAACTTTTGGAAGTAACAAAATATTTTTCGATATCAAAGTTTCAAATGAAAATATTTTAGTTTGTAAGAGCAAGCAAATTGTATTCACATCGAGTTACCCTAGCCACAAACTCTTTGTTTTTCATATTCAGCCAACGAGTTGAACTCCAAGGTATTGATTAGTATTAAAAGTAAATTAAACTATATATATGGCAAAGGCTAGGGAATGCCTATGCCTGTTGAGTATTGATATTTAGATAATGTATTAACCGGAGTTTGGGGCATGATACTATATACCCTAACCCCTAATGCGTGAACCCAGTCTCCAATTCACTAACCTAAAGCATAATAATATTTATTAAATCTTGAAATGAAAATTAAAGATTTTGATTCATCGAAATTATTGTTGATTTTCATCTTCCGCTAATTCAAATGTGTCTATAATACATCGGGTTAATTGCAAGGATTGTCATTGGGTTTACTAAAACCGTTCATGTTTGGTCACTGCAAATATTTAATTCCATTCATGGTTACTAACATTAGTTCAATAGTTCAAGTTTGGTCACTCTCCGTTAGTCTCCGTTAGTTTTTGCTGATGTGGTAGTCAACTATTATAGTTGACCGTTAAATGAGTGACGTGGCCAATAAAAAAATAAAAATATTTAAATATTTACAATTTCCACCTCAGTTTACAACTATTAGAAAATAAAAATAAAAATAAAACTTACCTTTTTCGCCACCTTTCTTCTCACTTTAGTCCAAACCGAGCAGCAGCATATTGTTCTAATGGACTCCAATGTCATGCCAAAAGCCTTCCAATCTCCACACCACTGGCACCTAGCCTCTCTGTCGTCGATTTCGCAGTCAGATTCCCCTGCCTCCAAGCTAATCTACTCCTACTCCAACGTCCTCGACGGATTCTGTGCTTCGCTAACTGACCCGGCGCCGTCGCCGGCGGGTTGAGCTCCGGCCCCGCCCTATCCGGGAAGAGCTGGTGGGTGGTCGGGATATTACCCTCCTTCCTTAAAATGTCGAAGGAGAATGCTGAGCAAGCGGCGGGGATGCTGTTGAGCGAGCGGGGAAAGGGTTCTATCTCGGTGTTGATTATGTCGGAGGAGGAATCGGAATCGTTGCCGTCGTCGTCGGGGAAATCGCGATTTGGGACCCGAGCGTCCATCATCGTCGATTGTGCAGGCGATTCGGATGATGATCGGAGCTTCTTCGCCGCCGCGGCGAGGCACGGCGTCGTATTGGGGTGGAGGAGGATGTCTAGATTGAGATCCGGAGCAGAAACAGAGAACGCCAGGAAATGGGTTTTGGTGGGGTTGCTGCTCGGAATCTTCCTCTTACTCATCGATCTATGCTGTAAATTGTGATTGGATGATCGGAGGAAGGAATCCGGGGGAGAGAGAGATGGTGTAATCGAGTTTGGAAATTGCTTGCTGCTGTACTTACAGATGATTTGGAGTTTTATATGCACAATTCTGGGAACCGAGAGAAAAAAACAGGGGAGGTAGAGAGAGAGAGAGAATGGAGGGGACGTGTTGAGTGAGACTCAGAGAGCAGAGCATCATTATTCCATTAATTGATTCCTCCTCTGCCTATGAATATGATGTTAGTTGTTGTTTTTCCATGGTTGCCCCGGCGAGGTGGAAAGGGCAGTGTCACTTCAACAACGGCTCGCTCTGTAACACCAAGCTTGTTGGAGCGCGCGTCTTCAACAATTCCCTAATCGCAGCCTTTCTGTGGGGGTGAAGAGCGTGAAACTTACCTTTTTCACGGTCAGGGGGCGCGAAGAGCGTGAACGCGGGGGAGGAGTTGGAAGAGAGGAGGCTGGATCAGAGATCCGTGGTGGCGACTGCGTTGGGGAGGAGGTAAGTTTTATTTTTATTTTTAATAGTTGTAAAATGAGGTGGAAATTGTAAATATTTATATTTTATTATTTTTTATTGGCCATGTCACTCATTTAACGGTCAACTATAATAGTTGACTGCCACATCAGCAAAAACTAACGGAGACTAACGGAGAGTGACCAAACTTGAACTATTGAACTAACCTTAGTGACCATGAATGGAATTAAATATTTGCAGTGACCAAATATGAACGGTTTTAGTAAACCCTGTGACCATCCTTGCAATTAACCCATAATACATCCAATAATTCAAATGCATGTGAGATGTTACAATGTTAGTAGGAAATTTTGTGAAGTTTTTTCAAAAATGATAAATTAAGTGTTCAAGCAAAACATCATTTTAAAATACACATGAATATGTGTGCGTTGTAGACACACTTTATTAATTATTAATATAAGTAATAATTTTTTCCATAACAAACACTAAAGACATTTTTTTTAGCAAATGCACATTAAAAAAGTTGAAAAATTACACACTGAAGGACAATGTTAAGATGAGAATCCTCAATAGTGTATGTGAGTGTATTGGGTTGAGATTCTAAAATAACATTTAGACAACAATCATGGATTGAGAGTTAGTCCAATTTTCAAAAGTAGCAATTGATATATATTGTATAAGATACTAAATTTTAGTATCTTGATAAACAAATTTTATCATAAGATCCTATACTAAGATTTCATGAACATCCACAAAGAACATGAGTGAAGATTGAAGCATTTGACCTTCATAAGGTATACGATGCATGCAATTTCCATCATGATAAATAATTTTTTTTTATGAATATCATGATAAAATAATTTACGGGTAATCAAGTATTTTTATCCAATAAGCAGAACTCTCATTAATTGGTTGAGAGTCTGTCCAAACTCTAGAATCACATGGTGATATATTCTATAATATAATAAATTTGAGTGTCTTGGTTGAAAAATATAAATATATTATTGATCATAAATGGGACGTGACAAACCTTCACGATATGATTTATGGTTAGAGAATCAAAACTTCATAAGTGTGCTAATTATTAAGTATTAAGAATTTTCAATATAGGCATACCATTCACTTATGAAAGCGAGAAAATAAAATATCTATAAAACCCAAATAGATTATACATATAGATAAATTATTTAATATAAATAATAAAATGTAATTCTCCTGCCAACGGGCTGGGTAAAATACTTGTTAGGAAATAAGATACTTAAACATCTACATTTGAACAAACAATATATTTTCAAAATCTCTACATTTCTAAGGGGTAAATTGCAAGTTTGGTCATTAAAATTACTAAACAATTTCACGTATGCTACTAAAATTAGTTTATTCCATTTTTGGTCACCTATATTAGTTCAACAGTTCAAGTTTTGTCACTGTCTGTTAGTCTCCGTTAACTTTATCTGACGTGGCAGCAACTCTGAAAGTTGACCGTTAAATAAGTGATGTGGCAATTAAAAATTTTAAAAAATTTTAAATTGTTATAATTTCCACATCATTATCCCAATATATTAAAAAATTATAGTTATAATTTTTTTTATTTCCCCCATCGGTTTCTCCACTTGCAAATCTTCATCGTTCCCTCTAAACCCCCAAAACGAAGAGAAACCCCTAGAATCCAATCAACTCGCCAAACAGAATGTATCGATTAGCGACAGCGTCGGAGTACCTGGCGATCACCGGCGTCGGGATCAAAGACATCAAACTCGCCAAGAATTCATGGATTTTCCCCGGCCAATTCTGCACCTAGTTCGACATCTCCCCGGTCAACTACACCCTCGAGGCCCAGGCCATGTCCGCCGATCCTCCCTGCCGTCTTAACAATCGGCCCGCGCAATGACGACGAGGCTATGCTCAAGTACGTGAACCAGCTGGTGCAGGGCGTGATCTGAGGCGAGACCCGCGTCCTCGCCGCGTCCATGACCATGGAGGAGATCTTCAAGCGGACCAAGGATTTGAAGCACGACGTCCTCGGCAAGGTCCAGCTCGAGCTCAACCAGTTCGGGCTCTACATCTACAACGCAAACATCAAGCAGCTCGTCGATGTCCGCAGATGGAGGTCGCCAATCAAGCCAAGGTCGACGTCGCTAAGGCCAGGATGAAGGGGGAAATTGGGTCCAAAGATCGGGACGGGCTGGCGAAGCAGAACGCGGCAAAGATCGATGCGGAGACGAAGACCATCGCGATTCAGAGGCAGGGGGAGGTCAATTTCTAATTTCAATCTAGGTTTCTTAATTTTCATCTAGAAATCGATTTGGTTGATGAATCTAGGTACCCTATTTTGAATGGCTATTCATTGATTGATGATTATGGGTGAAAATTGATCGATTGATGAGCATCTAGACGGGCGGGGATGTCGCGGGCGCCGGGCGGCACGCGGCAGCGAGAACGGGGATGGGCTTGTTGAAGGGGAATGTTACGGTGTTTACAGGGGGAAAATTATAATTATAATTTTTATATTTTATTTATTTTTAAATTTATTGTGATAATGAGTTGGAAATTATAATGATTAAATTTTATTATTATTATTGTTTAATTGCCACATCAGTTATTTAACGGTGAACTTTTAGAGTTGACTACCACATTAGATAAAGTTAACGGAGACTAATAGAGAGTGATCAAACTTAAACTAATCTAAATGACAAAAATGGAATAAACTAATTTTAATAGCAAACATTAATGACCGAACTTGCAATTTACCTCATTTCTAAGTATCCACGTTTCTGACTCTTGCTTTTAGATTGAAATCCAACCAAAGAATTGCCAAGTTAAAACTTAATAATGGGCCGTCCAGCCCAGCACTTCAAGCTGTATTATCATTGGGCCCAGAATACGGAATCCGGTTAGGAGAAGGCATAAATACATTTACAGCCTTGTATGTTGACCAGGAACTCGTTCCTCCTTCAGCAGCTCGCCGTTCCCTCTGTTTTTTTTGCCAATCGTCCGCTGCCCGGAATAGCTGCAATTTCCCCGATGGGATGTACTGATCACGAATGCCCTCCCGGAAAACGACGCGAAATGGATTCAAAACCGGCGGACACGCCGATCAACGAATTGGGAGACGATCTCCTCCAAGAAATTCTTATTCGCCTCCCAAACCCTAGATTCACCTCCCGCTGCAAACCGGTATGCAAGCAGTGGAACTCCCTGATCTCACATCCCTCCTTCCGTGGCCATTTCATTTCTCACCACCAGAGAAAGAACGAAAGCGGAGGAGAGCCCTCTGTTCTGATACTTCCCGCCGCCGGGGGCGGGTATACTCTCTATTACTGGGCTTGATCATATCATATGAGTCGTCATATTAAATATTTGTATCAACGATTTGAAGGATATGGCTTCCTTCTTCTTCTTCTTTGGTATGCCGGCTTTGGGTTTTCATCTTATATCTATGTATAATGTAGTGAGTCTGGGTTTTCCTTTCCAATTTACTTATGGTTTTGTTCTTTTTTTTGTATTTCATGATTTCAGCATTTAGATGACACAAACACACACGACCTAACCAGTTTAAGAAAGAATATAAACAGGAGAGCATCAACAACAAGCAGCTAGCTACCTAGCGAAAGAACGAATGGAAATTTTATGGACGAGCAAGAAGATCTTGCGTGGTAGGATTAGCAGGAATACACTAGCTAGAGATGTATGTTGGACAAAGTTGAGAAGGGTGACTCTAATTCTTTCTGTGCTCAATACTGTTTCCATCTACGCTATGCAAACCTCCATTCTCTCTGTTTTGGTTTGGGTTGTGATGCTATTGATAGGAAGAATGAGTGATTTGTTAGGAGATCCAAGGAGGGGGAAGAGAAAATTCCTATTTGGTGGGATGACAAAATTCTACAGGAAGAATGAGTGGATTGTATGCCACGAAATATCGTTCGACGCCCTGAAATGTAACAGCGGTTTCCAAGTCGAGGGGATGGAAATCGATTATGTGCTTGGTCAACATCACCGGAGATTTTCTTCTTGAAATGTTGCTATAATCGGACCAAGGAAAAAATCGCGATTCTTTCGTGCAATTTCAGCACTGTAAAGCTGGAGCTCGTTGCTGATCACGTACTACCGTGGGAAGTTTCTCATGATCATCCGGTGGCGTTCCAGTCTAGAGTTATGATGCGTATATTTATTAGAGTTCTCATTATTTGAATTAGTTAGTAGTGTTGAGGTAGTTAGAGAGTCATGGGTTGTTAGAGAATGTGTTAGAGAGTGAATAAATCTCTCCACCTTAAGTGGAGAAATAGTAGCACCTGTACGTGGAGTTAGTTCCACTAATTAGATATGTCTTTTCCATTTCCTTTGTATATTTAAGTTGAGATTAGATTCAATAACGGTAAGCAGAATTTTAGCAAAGAAAATCCTGGTAACCTCTCGCCGAGAAAAGAGAGAACTGGTTCAATCCCGCCAAGAAAAGGGATTCATTCACTCATACGATTTCAACACGTATCATTTGGTATCAGAGCCGTTAATCCGGATCCCAATCACGATGAGCTCAAAAAGACCATCAAGAGAGGAGGAACTCATCAATCAGACACTCAAGCAGATAGAGCGTGTCATGGCTACCTGCCGCATGATGATTGCATCGTATGACAAATGCATGTCAGCAACACCATATGCGCCTTGGATGTCGTTCGTGTCGCCCACAACAACATTGCCGTCGACTGTCGTTGCACCGCCACGGCCGCTCGATAACCTCGCCTCCTTGGAAGACACCAAGATCGCTCCACAACCAAGTCTAGTTGCATCCCTAGCCATCACGGCAAAGATGTCGATACCTACCGCTCTTGCTGTCGTCATTCGTCCATCATCGCCGAAGATTAAGAGCTTTTCGAGTTCACCAATCGTCCACCTGTAGACGCACTTGAACCACGGTCTATCGCCCTTGAGCTGGAGTCACACCTTGAATTATCAGTCAAGGCCGCTCCTGTTTCAGCAGGCCTAGCCAAAAAGAAGCACCAGGAGAGGGAGCTGCAGTCCCTATTGGTTAGCAACCGCCCGCATCAACTACATGGGTATGTCTTATCAATGGGAATCGACTTAATCCCCATTTGTGTGATTCCTATTCGATGCATAGTCATCTTAGGAAATATAAACCCTTGGCGGTTTAGAAAGAAACTCCCCGAGACCGTAGGACTATGTGGCATTGATGCCGATTTTCTCTATTGGAGGAAGAAAAGGAAGAAGAATTCCAAGGAAGAAGACTGCTGATGTCATCGATATCGCACCACCTCCACCGCCCATGTTCTCCGTACCTATCGTCGCGCCCTCAGCCATCACCACCAACCTACTCATGATCGACGAGGAAGAAGTCGCAGCAGAGTTCACCGTGTTTGTGGATTGGACAACTGCAACTAAGGAAGACTTACCAAATCTCCTGGATCTGGTCGAACCACCGTCATCAGTTGTGGCCTCATCAAATTACCAGACTCTTACATCACCGACAACCGCCCTCGTCAACAACGCTGCTACTTGGGATCCATGGTTAAGATGCTCGCTACGATCGCAACAAGTTCAAAGAGTTGCAGTCATTCCCATGATTACGGAAAAGGGTAATAAGGGAAGAATTCTATATTGGAGGGGGAAAAAAATCAAGTTGCTGAAGCTGTTGCCACGTTCCACCGTATATTCAATTCCAAGCAGGAGTGTTACCATTGGAGCTCCATTCTCAGGGTGTTATTCTCTTAATTCGTCCCATACGTCAAGTGATTATGCACGTTTGGGGAGATTGGAAGGATTAAGACATGCACAAAGGCAAGGTTTGGAATTTAAGAACCCATAAATGGTGAGCAGAGCAGCGTATTGCAAGTGTTGGATAAGTCAGAGCTCCGGTGATAGGAGCTGTGTGGAAGGGGTCGGGCGCAATTGGAAGCATCGTAAACGGCAAGCTTCTTTTACATTGCTCTGGGTTTAGTATGGTTTGCGATGATTTGCGAATTAACACGAACCTTGGGGACAAGGTTCTTTCAAAGGGGGAAGGAATGATGCGCGTATATTTATTAGAGTTCTCATTATTTGAATTAGTTAGTAGTTTTGAGGTAGTTAGAGAGTCATGGGTTGTTAGAGAATGTGTTAGAGAGTCAATAAATCTCTCCACCTTAAGTGGAGAAATAGTAGCACCTGTACGTGGAGTTAGTTCCACTAATTAGATAGGTCTTTTTCATTTCCTTTGTATATTTAAGTTGAGATTAGATTCAATAACGGTAAGCATAATTTCAGCAAAGAAAATCCTGGTAACCTCTCGCCAAGAAAAGAGAGAACTGGTTCAATCCCGCCAAGAAAAGAGATTCATTCACTCATACGATTTCAAGACGTATCAAGTTACGCGTTTCTTTACCCCAATTCCCAGCTACCAGAAGTTACTAGGTATGTATAATGGAAGCTACAAAGAGTTAGTCCAAAAGTAGAAAATCAAATTTCAAATGCTTTATACAAAGTTATCCTTCGCGCTTGTGACTCCACGTCGGCCGCCGGGGAAGGGTGGTGATAAGCCGTTAATTGCACATGTTTTTACCCCTATTCTGGAGCCGTTTGAGATGGTAATTCTCGTGTTTTAGGCCGATTTCACGCTAGGTTGTGTTTGTTTGTGATATTTCAGGTCCTAGCAAGTGAATGAAGGTTTAGGAGCGAGTTCGGGGTCGATTGGACGATGATCGGGCGTGAGGCAAGTCAAAAAGGAAGCCACACGGGCACACCCACAATTCACACGGCCGTGCAAGTGACCTATTTGGCCGTGTGGGATTGTGCGAGCCTTCACACGGCTTGCCCTGATATCCACACGGCCGTGTGAAGGAGTGGTTTGGCCGTGTGGAATTCCGCGAGGCTTCACACGGCCAGGCAGGGTGATCCACACGGCCGTGTGACCCTGGCCGTGTAGGAAGCCTGAAGGGCAACTAATCGATACGCGGCGTTTTGACCTCACACGGGCAACTGGGTATGTCACACGGCCGTTTGGCCCTGCCCGTGTGAGTCGGGAATTCCTGGTTTTAACCCAATTTCGGGCTGCAAGTGAGAGGATCGGACTTTTGGAGCAAAAACAGAGCCCTAGAGAGAGAAAGTACGAAGAACACATCCTAGAAGCTATCTTGGAGCTGGGTTTCATCAAATCAAGCTTGGAGATCGTCATAGGAGTGGAAATCATCATCCCAGAGCAGATTCTTCCCATTGTAATGAGTATGACTGCTTTGTATCTTGTTTCCCTCTCTCTCTCTCTCTCTCTATGGAGTAGAACCCTTCTCTCACTTGGGTATGAAGAACCCTAGTTCTATGTGTTAGGGATTTGATTGTAATGACTTGGGATGATACTACTGTTTGATTTTAATCGAATGATGCATGATTATTGAGTCAATTGAAGTCTGATCAACTTTTCCTTATTTCTGCTGCAATCTGAGATAGATAGAATCTGATTAGGTTGCTAGAGTCTCATCATTCGGTAGTAGGAGATTGGCTATACGAGAGTTAGCTAGTTTACTGCTTTGTACTGGAATCCAATTCCAGTAGTGGAGTTCTGTTCTTACTGCTTCAGCTTTCTATCCCGGTGAAGACTAGTCGTCTGCCGGGTAGTTAGACTGAGAGAGCTTGGTCAGCTTAAGAGATTCCAAGCTACTGTCGGATCTTCTGCAGTCTAATCAACAGTAAATCAACCCAGGGAAATACAATTGAAACCTAACTAAGGAGCTAGGGGGACTCATTCCCGAGTGACTCTTACCTGCTTGAGAAAACCGTACAAATTCCTGCTTTCTTTCTGCTTTTGCTTTTAAACAACAAACACTTAACTTAGTTGGCTAGATAATAGATAATCACTGAGTAAGAAGTACATCTAGACCCCGGGTTGATAATAGAACTTGCCACTTTACTGCATTCCCGGTCTGCGATTACACTTGGTCGCAGATTGGTGTTGTGTTTTGGCGTGTCAAGTTTTTGGCGCCGTTGCCGGGGACCCTCTAGGTTATTGGGGAAACGTGAGAATCTGTTACTCTAGCTTTTTCTTTACTGCATTTTATCTCTTCCACCTGTGTGCCTTCACGGGTTGTTTCTGCTGATTGTGTGCAGGTAGTGCATGACCCGTAGCCAGTCGGGAGATCTATTACCATTAGACCAGGAGCTTGAACGGACCTGCAGGAACTTCAAGCGGGCTCTAAAGGCGCGACTGGCTGCGGAGGAGGCGCTAGCACAACTACAGATTACTGAAGAAGAAGAGATGGCTGATCCACAATACCATGATGTGGTCAATCCTGGGGAGCAGACCATGGGATCCTACTGGACCGCAAGGGCTGCAGACATGAGGTCACCCATTCAACACCCTCATGTCCCAGCCAATAATTTTGAGGTGAGCACCTCAGTAATCACCATGCTGCGCGGTTCAGTGGTGTTCCGTGGCAAGGAGGGGGAGTGCCCCCGATCACATCTCAGGCGATTCCACGAGCTCATTGATGGAATCAAGATCAATGGGGTCCCAGCAGATGCCATCCAGCTGAGGTACTTCCCATTCACCCTGGAGGGGCAGGCCAAGGAGTGGCTAGACACTCGACCTCCAGGCTCCATCACCACGTTCGCCAACCTGGCGGACAAGTTCCTCACCCGCTACCATCCTCCGTCGAAGACGGCGGACTTGCAGAAGCAGATCACCCACTTTACCCAGGATGAAGATGAGACCATCCGGGATGCTTGGGAGAGATACAACAGTCTCTTCCTGAGGTGTCCCAATCATGGTTTCAACGATGCTTTCAAGGTGGGAACCTTCTATCATGCCCTCTTCCCAGAAGACAAGCAGCTGATTGACTCAGTTTGTGGCGGGAACATGCTGACCAAAACACCGCCACAGCTGAATCAACTCTTTGAGGAGATGGCAGAGAACGAGTATGATTGGGGCACTGCTAGGAGGTCGAGGAGAGCACCAAGCCGAGGTGTACATTCTGTGGGAAACCATTCCTCTGATTTGGTGCAGGTGGTGTCGAAGCTGGTTTCAGCTATCGATCGTTCCGGGATGATTCCAGGGACCGGACAGCAGCAGGCGATGCTCTGCCAGTGGTGCGAGAGCACCCATCATGCAGTGGAAGACTTCCAGGCGATGAAGGAATCGACCACACCCCAGGAGCAGGTGAACTTCATCAATAATGTCAGGCGCAATGACCCCTACAGTAACACCTACAATGAGGGGTGGCGCCAGCATCCCAACTTCTCCTGGGGTGGGGCAAATTCCAGATCACCAGTCCCCCAAGGACCACCGGGCTTCCAGAGGCCACCATATCAGCCTAGACAGGGGCAATTCCAGCAGCAGCAGTCTCTCTACCAGCCCATGCAGGGGCATGCTGCTCCATCACAGCCGCGACCTTTCCAGCAGCCAGTTGCAGCCCCTGCCATCCCAGTGCAGAATGATCCGATGGCTGAATTGCGGAACTTGGTGGGTTCTCTCGCCAGTTCTAGTGCTCAGAAATTCAACACTATAGAGCAGTTCATGGAAAAGGCATCGGGTAAATTCCTGGCTCTTGAAGCTGGCCAGAGGAACACACAGGCTGTCTTGCAGGATATCCAAACCCAGCTGGGGAGTGTGGCTCAAGCAGTGGCGCAAAGGGCTCCTGGTACTCTGCCCGGTCAGACCATCCCTCACCCTCAGAACCCGAATGAGCACTGCAATGCCATCATAACCAGGAGTGGCAAGATGACTGTTGATCCACCTGCTCGGGCACAAGAGAGAGAGAGGCCCCGGCATCTCCAGCAGCTAAAGAAGCAGAGAAGGAGGTTGAGGTGCCTGCACCTAAACCGCAACCAGTAGTGAAGGAGTATATCCCTCAACTCCCCTTCCCTACTCGGTTGCACAAAGACAGGCTGGAGGCAGAGTTCGGGAACTTCATGGCCATGCTTAGGAAGATGAATGTCCAAGTACCTTTCTTGGAGGCACTTTTTCAAATTCCTAAGTATGCGAAGTTCCTGAAGGATCTTCTCTCAAAGAAGCAGAAGCTGAGAGAGCTGGCCACTGTGGAGCTCGAGGAGTGCTCGGCCATTCTGCAGAACAAGCTTCCGCAGAAGCAGAAGGACCCAGGTAGTTTTACTATCCCGTGCTCTATAGATAATTTGCATGTAGAGAGGTCCTTAGCGGATTTAGGTGCTAGTATCAATGTTATGCCGTATAAACTGTTTAAGAAACTAGGCCTAGGTGAACCCCGTGCTACTAGGATGAGCCTTCAATTAGCTGACCGATCTGTAGTGCATCCTAGGGGCATAGTGGAAGACCTTCTGGTTAAGGTTGGCAAATTCAATTATCCTGTTGATTTTGTGATTTTGGAAATAAATGAGGATGTGGATGTGCCACTGATACTGGGAAGGCCTTTCCTGGCCACCGCCAAGGCTCTCATAGATGTGCATGATGGGACCTTAGTTCTGAGGGATGGTGAGGAGCGAATAACGTTTTCAATTTCTAATACTCTTCCTGCTTCTTCGCCTTTGCATGCTGTTTCTCACCGGGAGCACGAGTCTGTCGTGTATCCTTCTGTGTTTCCTATTTTGCAGGATCCGCCTCCCATACCTTCGCCGCCTCTCCCGTCCACTCCGTCATCGAAGGAACAGATCAAGGAGGAGTGGCGGCCGAAACAGCAGGCAGCTAAGCCTGCTCGAAAGAAAGCCGGAGACCACCATGAGCTGGTCCCGCCCCCACCTTGGCCATCCGAGTATTCACTCTCCTGCATCCTGCCGGATGGCCAAGTTGAGTTGGCAAATGCTGGTGGCCACATTCGGCGTGTGCATGGCCACTATTTGAAGTTGTACCTCAAGAGCGAGGTGGATCCGCTCTTGAAGGCACCTGCTCCTTCACCTCACTGAGCATCCACCGACTGGCGTCCAGCTAAAAGACGGTAAAGAAGCGCTTGTGGGGAGGCAACCCCACCTAGGTTTGCATTTTCTTACCTTTTTCCTGTTGATTTTTGTGTTTTTTTGAGTCTTGAAAGGTTGTTCATGAGTTGTATGTCGTTCTGGAGTGAAAACAGGTCAATTCCGGAGTTCTGGCAGCTCACACGGCCAGACCTGAAGCTCACACGGCCGTGTGGAAAATGGCTTTGGCCGTGTGAGCTCTCGCAGAATTCCACACGGCCAGCTGTGATAGTGACACGGCCGTGTGGAAATTCCCACAGGCCGTGTTTGCTCTCGTAAAATATGACATGGCCAAATGTGCACTCGGCACGGCCGAGTGAAAATTTCTCAGCCAGCCTGTGTCGGCCGACACGGGCAAAGGTGCAGCTAACACGGCCATGTGCTCCTGGCCGTGTGGCCGAGCCACGTCCTATGAATTCGGCCGACACGGCGACATCGATTTGGACAACCTTGGCGATGAGTAGTCTGTACTTGTCGCCCCTCAGTGTGTGTTTTTTATTTCGACTTTTTCTGTTTGCTCCATGTGTTTGAGGAGCTTGAACTTAGTTTGTCGTGTGTTTTGTGTCTTTTCTTTTGTAGATTGTTTCTTTTGTGGCCATCTGGGCCAACTCTCATCCCTAACGAACATTTGCTAGTGTGTTCTTGATGTTCCCTTAGTGCAGAACTGTCCGTTCGTTCCATATGTCCCACGCTGACTGGTTCACTTCCAGTCCCCCGCAGCAATTCAATCCGGTAACATCGTTCCCCTTCTCTATCCCTCCGCTCCATTGAGGGAAATGTCGTGCTTAAGTGGGGGGTGGGGGGGGTGGGGTGCTTTGTATCGGTTGGAATCAATGCAGTCAAAAGCGCGATTCTATCTAGAAGCGGAAAAGGTGTAAAATCGTAAAGCGTAGAATTAAAGCGTAAAAGCGTAAGTTTTTGACGCATACTGTAAAAGAACTAAAAATATGGTAAGTACGACATATATACTATGAAAAATATGAGTGCACAAAATTCATATAAGTTAGTAAATACTTGCAATTCATGTCTAAAGTAGAGCAACTTATAGCTTCTTAATTAATAATAAGTTCATAAATATAAATCTTATAAAAAAGTCACATTCCCCTCCATGCTAATGAATTTGAGAAGAGCCTAGATAGTGAATTAGATTACTTTATTGAAGTTCATAATGCATCCAAGTATCTGGTATGTATCTTTTAATCAAACATATCATATTGTCGGTGATTTATTTTTAAAATTTACTTTATATAATTAATTTCATGAAAAGAAGACCCATTCAGTGAAGTAAAAGCGTAAAAACGTAAAGCGTTTTAGTGAACTAGAAGCGTAAAATCGTAAGTTTTTAAGTTTTAAAGCGCAATTTAGTATGATTTTATACACTAAAGTTTTTACATAGAAACGAAAGCGTTTTGATGACCTAGAAGCGTAAAATCGTAAGTTTTTAAGTTTTAAAGCGCGATTTTAACTGCATTGGTTGGAATGTATATATGTGTGCTTGGAGCCTAGTCCACTGTCCAAATCTCGAGATTTGAGGGCTCCAAGTACGGCTGTTTGATCATATTGGCACTGTGTTTGATTGGTGAATTGAATGGTTTTCGGATTAATGCATGACAACTGGATGGTGACTAGGACAACCTATAATGATGACTGAGACGTGCAGTAGAATTGTGTAGGGTTCAGTTTTTCAACTGTTTGCTTACCAACTGTGACTTGGATTGGTTACTTGTTCTTGACAGTCTCTTATGCATCTAGTTCAGGGAATCAGAATGAGAGATAGAGCATATAGGTAGCCATGTGAGATTTGAGCCTGCTCGTTTCTTTCTTGTGCGATAGTTCCCTCTTCCATGATGTGTAGCATTCACGTTGTCATTAGCTAAGATGATGGAGGCATAGGATTTGCCCACGACCAAATTGACTGTCCTAGTGTGTCATACCCCTTAGTCAGCCCCTTTGAGCCGTGTGTTATCCTTTCTTTCCGTCTTCAATGAAAAGTCACCCTGTTGCATCTTTTAGAAGGTTCCACAGAGTGATTTTTATATGTTCTCTGCTGTTTTTGCTAAATGTAATGTGAGAGTTGGATGTAGTTCTTAAAAAGTTGGGCAGGTGGTTGTAAATGTGCAGAGGTGGTGGTTCTCTTAAGAAATGAAAAAAAAAAACAAAAACTTGAAAAAAAAATGAAAGCAAAAGAGAGCCACCACCAAAAATCTGAATAGTGCCCATTAAGTAGTGTTTCTTAGCAGTTTGGCTTAGAAATACTGGTATTTATGTGACCTCCTTCGCTCTTGTGCTTCAAATTTGAGTAATGCAGAATAGCAGAAATAAAGTACTGGTTTGATTGACTGTGGGTTTGTTGGATTTGGAATTGTGGAACCTTGTGCTATGAATACTTCCACCACCTAAAAGGCCTTTTCCCCATGTCCAAGACCCTAGCCAGTCATGTGAACCTGTGTCTAAGACCTCCTGATTAGTTAGTGATGACAACCATTTATGTGAACTCTAACCTTTAGAGGCTGCCGTCATGGTGAAGAGATGTTAGGGATTGAGAGAATTAGTATGCGCATTTTTCGCATCAAATTGTCCTGACCCCACTGGTCGAGAGTGAGCGATTCAATTCCTTGTTCTTTACACTCTTTACCCGGTGAGGACCTAGATTGCTCGGTCTCTATTCTGATATCTTGAGTTTTATGCATGAGTTGACTGTCTTGAGTAAGTGGTTGAGTCAAGTCTAGGTTGGTTGATGAACAGAAGGGAGACTCCTCCTTTACTCGATTTTGCTGCACTCGAATGTCTTCTGTGGTGGTTGTCCAGGTTGCTATTAAGGTTGTTCATGTGTTGATGTTTGAAAACCAGTATGATTCACGTGTTCTGTGCCTATATGATTTGTCCCCAATGTTGGTATGATTGAAATATGTGAGCTTACCTTGTGTCTGACTTGGTTTGCTTGGGGACAAGCAAACGGTTAAGTGTGGGGGAGTTTGATAAGCCGTTAATTGCACATGTTTTTACCCCTATTCTGGAGTCGTTTGAGATGGTAATTCTCGTGTTTTAGGCCGATTTCACACTAGGTTGTGTTTGTTTGTGATATTTCAGGTCCTAGCAAGTGAATGAAGGTTTAGGAGCGAGTTCGGGGTCGATTCGACGACGATCGGGCGTGAGGCAAGTCAAAAAGGAAGCCACACGGGCACACCCACAATTCACACGGCCGTGCAAGTGACCTATTTGGCCGTGTGGGATTGTGCGAGCCTTCACACGGCTTGCCTGATATCCACACGGCCGTGTGAAGGAGTGGTTTGGCCGTGTGGAATTCTGCGAGGCTTCACACGGCCAGGCAGGGTGATCCACACGGCCTTGTGACCCTGGCCGTGTAGGAAGCTTGAAGGGCAACTAATCGATACGCGGCGCTTTGACCTCACACGGGCAACTGGGTATGTCACACGACCGTGTGGCCCTGCCCGTGTGAGTCGGGAATTCCTGGTTTTAACCCAATTTCGGGCTGCAAGTGAGAGGATCGGACTTTTGGAGCAAAAACAGAGCCCTAGAGAGAGAAAGTACGAAGAACACATCCTAGAAGCTATCTTGGAGCTGGGTTTCATCAAATCAAGCTTGGAGATCGTCATAGGAGTGGAAATCATCATCCCAGAGCAGATTCTTCCCATTGTAATGAGTATGACTGCTTTGTATCTTGTTTTCCTCTCTCTCTCTCTATGGAGTAGAACCCTTCTCTCACTTGGGTATGAAGAACCCTAGTTCTATGTGTTAGGGATTTGATTGTAATGACTTGGGATGATACTACTGTTTGATTTTAATCGAATGATGCATGTTTATTGAGTCAATTGAAGTCTGATCAACTTTTCCTGATTTCTGCTGCAATCTGAGATAGATAGAATCCGATTAGGTTGCTAGAGTCTCATCATTCGGTAGTAGGAGATTGGCTATACGAGAGTTAGCTAGTTTACTGCTTTGTACTGGAATCCAATTCCAGTAGTGGAGTTCTGTTCTTACTGCTTCAGCTTTCTATCCCGGTGAAGACTAGTCGTCTGCCGGGTAGTTAGACTGAGAGAGCTTGGTCAGCTTAAGAGATTCCAAGCTACTGTCGGATCTTCCGCAGTCTAATCAACAGTAAATCAACCCAGGGAAATACAATTGAAACCTAACTAAGGAGCTAGGGGGACTCATTCCCGAGTGACTCTTACCTGCTTGAGAAAACCGTACCAATTCCTGCTTTCTTTCTGCTTTTGCTTTTAATCAACAAACACTTAACTTAGTTGGCTAGATAATAGATAATCACTGAGTAAGAAGTAGATCTAGACCCCGGGTTGATAATAGAACTTGCCACTTTACTGCGTTCTCGGTATGCGATTACACTTGGTCGCAGATTGGTGTTGTGTTTTTGCGTGTCAGGTGGATTATCTGATACTGTGCTTCATGAGCCGCCATGGCTTTCTTCTTTAAAGCCGCCGCCTCCCCAAATGGCCACTCACCCACAAAACATGGACCCTGTCGAGGATCCTTTCTATCTTCATGGCTCCAATCAACCAGGATTGTTGTTGGTAGGTGAGAAGCTGACCATCACCAACTACAATGACTAGAGCAAGGCGATGCTCAACGCCTTAGCAGCCAAGAACAAGCTTGGTTTCGTCAATGGCACCATTGTTGCCCCTGCAAACACAGATCCTCAGTTCTCTTCTTGGATAAGGAACAATGTCATGGTTCTCAGCTGGATTCAACAAGCAGTGGAACCTGGCATCAAGAAGACCATCATGTCCTGCAAACTCGCCTCTGAAGCTTGGCTCAACCTCAAATCTAGGTATGGTCAAGGTGATATGATTCGAGTTGCAGAGTTAATAGAGTCTATTGGCACCATTAAGCAAGGTAACCAAACTGTTACAGAATACTATGGGAATCTGATAGCTCTACAGGATGAACTAGACAACTATCAACCCATAGATCCATGTCGATGCACTCCTACTAGTCCTCATACTTGTCCTGCTATGAATGCTGTGGTAGGCTACAAGGAAACCAACTCTGTTATACAGTTTCTCAGGGGCTTAAATGACAACTTTGCCTTAGTCAGATCTCAAGTTCTGTTTGGAGACACTCTCCCACCCATAGATCGTGTCTTTCAGAGAGCCCTACAGCATGAAAGACAACTTTTGGTACTCAAAAAGGCAGAATGATAACTTCAGATTACACTGCCTTTGCCATTCAAGGCACTAAACGTCCTTTTCACATCTGGCAAACGCCCTCACTGTGTTTTTTGTAATGCTCCTGATCACACTGAGGACACATGTTCTCACAAACATGGCTGGCCTCCAGGTCTCACACCGAGAGGTTCTAATATGACCCCAAATCCCTCTTCCAAGCCACCAGAATGCACATTCTGCAGAAGGCTAGGCCACACTGAAGACAAGTGCTTCAAGAAGCATGGTTATCCTCCAAGTTCTCAACCCAGATCAAATCCCTCTACTCGAGGCAGATCCTTCATCAGTGCTACTGACAGCAGTTCTTCCTTAGACAATCCACAGGAGTTCAAACTCACTAAATCTGAGTATGAGAAGCTCATTTCTCTGATGCATGATCATTCTAAGGACAAGTCCTCCTCTACTACTCACTCTGCAGCCCTTACAATTAATCATGGCCCTGGTACCTCAGGTAACCACTCTTGTTATAGTCTCCAAAATAGCACTTCTCTTATACCTTGGATTCTCGACACGGGTGCCACTGACCTTATAGTCAGCTCCCTTTCATTTCTCCATGATCCTCACCAAGTGGATCAGATTTACATTAACCTCCCAACTGGTGGTAGAGTTCAAGCCACATACAAAGGCACTGTCCTTTGTCATAATGGCATTACACTTCAGGATGTCCTGTTTGTTCCTAAATTCACATTCAACCTTCTATCAGTGATGCAAATGGCAAATTACCATTTGGTACCTATATTTTTTATATTTTACATTTTGGTACCTAAAATTTATATTTTTATACGAAAATATCATTGGAAAATTACATTTTGGTACCTAAAATTTTTCATTATCACATTTTAGTACCTAAACTTTTCAAAATTTACATTTTGGTCCAAGCCTTGGATGTCATTTGGATTCATGGATCAATCCACCAATCCATTTGATCCAATCCATGAATCCACCAATCCATTGGATCCATGGCATTTGATCCATGGATCCACCAATCCAATCCACGAATCCGATCCAATTGCCACCTCTAATAGCAGAGCACTTCTACTATGCTATATAGCATTGGTGCTTTAATGTACAACTCAAAGTTGTACCATAACATTAAATGTATAAGTTTAGGTTGTACCATAAAGCAATTTATACCATTATGTTATGGTACAACTTTACAACTTGAAGTTGTACCATCACATAAAGGTACAACTTCAAGTTGTACCATAAAAGAATTTGTACAAAATGTATAGGTACAATCTAAAGTTGTACCATAACGTAAATGTACAATTTTAAGTTGTACCATAAAGGCAAAAACCTATAGCACCAATACTATATAGCATTGTAAAATTTCTCCTAATAGGAGGGCTGCAAACAGTATAGCACCAATACTATAAGTTGTACCATAAGATGGCTCCATCAGATGTCCACACACGTAAGAACACAAAGCAGCTTGTAATTCTCCACATGCTTCCAACATCATACCTTTCCACTCAGAAAGCCTAGAATACAAATCTGCTAGACCATGCCAAACTTCATATTCATTGACCTTGTCATCCTCAGCCTGCCAAACTAAATATCCCTCCTTCTTCGCTTCCCTTCTCTGTCCTCTTCTCTTCTCTTCTCTTCTCACACAATCCAAAAGGTGAGGCGCCGCCTCCACCACCGCCTAGCAAACCGCCTCTCAAGGCGTACTCTATCTGTAAATTCCTTGCTTCTCTATTTCCCTTCGTTAGATGAATTATTTCTTCTTCTGTATACTCAAATCCATGGCGGCTAGAAAGAAGCCGAACAGATCAAGGGTCCATGGAGCCCCGAGGAAGAAGAGTCGCTACAGCGACTGATCCACAGCTACGGCCCGAGAAACTGGTCTCCCCAGGCGGGTGATCTGCGTGTGGAAGCCGAGGAAGGCGGAGGATGCGCCGAAGCCCGGCGGGGCATTGTGGGGAGTGGGGTATCTGAAGGATAACTGGATCGACATGGATCTGTCGTCGACGAAGTTCGAGAGCAATCTGAAGCTTCTAAGCCAGCGGGGGTGGAGAACACGGTGACGCCGCAACCCGACAATCCGATCAAACCGTGACGAGCCGGATCCACTCCTACGCGAGGTTGTTCATCAACTAGGCGGTGGCCAAAGGGTGGGGAATTGGTATTGGGTATTAGAAGAAATTAGAATTTTTATTTATTTTAAATAAAAGTGATAATGAGGTGAAAATCATATGGCAATTTTGAAAATTTTAATTTTATTATTTTAAAATTGCCACGTCACACATTTAATGGTCAACTTTTAGAGTTGATCGCCACATAAGCAAAAGTTAACGGAGCTGGATGGAGAGTGACCAAACGTGAACGGTTTCAATAAACTGAAGTACCACCAATGAATTCAAATATTTTTTTTCGGTAATTGGCAACTTATATATAGCTCCGCTTGATCAAATTGATCAAGGCCTCGAAAAGACAACTGATCCATACTTACATGGTAACTACGTTAACTACTCACCTCCAGTACAACCACTGGTAGGTAATATTAGGCGAAACTGATTATTACCTAGACTATACAAATATACTTCCTCCCAAATATCTTGAACAAGCATCTGTCTTGTCCGTTCTTTCGAACCAAAAATCCTGACATTTCGCTCCTTGCAAATCTTTCCCACTACCCAACACCAAACAGCTCCATAGATCAACCATTTCTCCCCCTGTTGCTTTGTAATGGAACATATCTGCTCCAAGCATCCCTGCCACTTCCCTGGCCAACTTGGAATTAATGGGAAGACCTGCAGAATGACATCGGCAGAATATGGACAGCTAAAGAAAAGGTGGTCCCTTGTCTCCCTTGATCCTCCACAGAGAACACAGTCATCATTATCAATAACCCCCCACTCCAATAGTTTGTCTTTGGTCTTTATTCGATCAAGGATTACTAACCATGTAAGCAGTCTGTATCGGGGAACACAGAACTTTCCCCATAGAACTCTATACCAGTCTACCACAGGCTGTTTAGATCGAATAGACTGCCATATTGTCTTACCCGAGAACTTCTCCATCTGTTTACCTTCCCAGAACACTTGCCCTGGCCCCTGAGTCGTGAAACGAAACTGGAACCAAGGTCTGATCTTCATCAGACTTCTCCATACCCCGGAACCTGCAAAGTTAGGTCGAAGATCCCAAATTGAACGCCCTTGCAGTCGGTATCTAGTGGTCCAGGCCACCCAAAAGCTTCCTCCCTGCATCAGAAGAAGCCATAGAAATTGTGCCACACAAGCTACGTTCCATGTCTCGAGATATTTGAGGCCTAAACCCCCCTCTTTCTTCGGCCGAGCAATGAATTTCCAAGCAATTTTAGCTTTGCCTGTTCCCTCACCATGCCATAAAAAATCAGAGCATACTTTCTGTATCATCAAAATAATCTGCTTGGGCAAAATGAAAATAGACATCCAAAACTGTACTACTGCATAAACAACCGATTCTACTAGCTGGGCTCTACCTGCATACGAGAGAGTAGAAGCTTTCCAAGAACGAATGCTGCTAGTAATTTTATCAACAAGAACCATACAATCACTACTCGATAACTTGCCTGTAAATAATGGTAGCCCAAGATATCGAACAAGGAAAGTGCCCTCTCTGAATCATGTAAACTGTACAACTATACTTTTATCTGCTTCCAGTTCTCCCCCAAAGTACACTTCTATTTTTCCTGTATTGCAAACTAGTCCAGACATAACCACAAACTTATCCAAAATCCTCTTCACACATTCAAGTGCATGAACAGACCCCCCGGTGAAAATCAGTAGATCATCAGCAAAACAGGGGTGTGTTAGACCCATAGATTTACACTGAGGGTGAGCATAGATGAAAGGATCTCTATGACAATAGTAAAAAGGTATGGAGACAAAGGATCCCCTTGTCTCACACCTTGCTTTGCTTCAAAATTACCAAATAAGCTGCCATGAATGGAAACACTAAAGGTTGCAGAAGCCAAACAGCTTTGAATCCAGCTAATAAATTTCTGTGAGAAGTGCATAAGTTTCATAACCAGAAAAAGAAATTCCCAATCCACAGAATCAAAAGCTTTCCTTAAATCCACCTTGATTGCACTTCTAGATGCAATCCCCTTTTTATTGTAATTCTGAACCAGTTCTTGCGCCGTTAGAATGTTCTCCAGTATACTTCGCCCTTTGATGAAAGCCGACTGATTTAAACTTATCACACTAGGTAAGACCTCCTTAATTCTATTTGAGATGACCTTTGACACAATTTTTCATAGCACATTTATACATGCTATTGGTCTATAGTAATTCAAGGTCATAGCACTGGGACATTTGGGACAAAGAGCAAGTGAGGTAGCATTCATACCTTGTGGCATCCTGCCCGTAGCAAAGAATTCCTGAACACCAGCCACTAGTGATCTTCCCACAATTTGTCAACTTTTCTGATAGAATCCAATCTTCCAT
The DNA here is from genome assembly GCA_964030455.1 of Linum trigynum. Classification (NCBI taxonomy): domain Eukaryota; kingdom Viridiplantae; phylum Streptophyta; class Magnoliopsida; order Malpighiales; family Linaceae; genus Linum; species Linum trigynum. Next base: position 12,079,899 of record OZ034815.1, on the reverse strand, counting down.
CCATCCAGACCTGGGCTTTTTGTAGGGTCCATCTCAAAAATTGCATTACGAACCTCTTCAGCAGTCATTGATTGACACAGAAACCTGCCTTCCTCCTCACTTAATCTCTTCCTAATCTGCTTCGCCAAATACACATGATCTTGCTTCACATCACTGTTAACTGTACCAAACAATTTTTTATAGTAATTAACAGCTTCTTGCGCTATCTCGTCCACCTCTGTTACTTCTATCCCAGAGTCCAAAATCAATTTCCTGATCTGTTTTCGAGCTTGGCGAACTCTCACTGATGTATGAAAGAAATTTGTGTTTGAGTCTCCAAGAGCAAGCCAGCTGACCCGTGATTTCTGTTTGAGGAAACTCTCTTCAGCTTGCTGTAGAAATTGTCATTCCTTTGTACACTTAGTTTCCGCAGCAAAGGAACTAGGACATGGATTTGATAGAGCTTCCAGTTGTGCAAGTTTCATCTTTGTAGCAGCCTCTTTAGTTCGACCTCTAATATCCGAAAACGCCTCCTTATTAAGTTGTTTGAGTAACAACCTCGTTTGCTTAAGTTTCCTTTTAACTCTAGCTAGAACCCAACAATCTTCTGGTTGATCCCATACCTTTTTAAGAATCCCTGAATATGCTTCATGTGTAGTCCACATATCAAAGAATCTAAATGGTTTAGGATATGTCTTCTTAGGAACTCTAGGTTGTACCAACATACCACAATGGTCCGAGAAATCTGGAGGGAGGATTTCTACAACACAATCTGGAAATTCGCCCAGCCAATCCTCATTCACCATTACACGATCGAGTTTTCTCGCTATTGGCCTTCCTTGCTGTTGATTGGACCAGGCCAGGAAAGGTCCTAATGCCTTATGATCTACAATTTCCATATCTGCAACCCAACCACAGAAATCAAGCATACTGGACGTAATAGAAGCCACAGGCGCCGCCTCATTCGGATGCATAAAAGCATTAAAATCTCCACAAACAAGCCACAGATACCTCTGCACCATTTTACCCCTCACCCTACCATACATTCCTTCTCGCTGTCTTTCCTCATTTGATCCATACACAACTGTAAAAAAGAATCTGTCCCTGTTAGAAATTGTCACCAACATATGAATGTAGAATTCATCCTCTTATAACACTCTGAGCTGCACTTCATCATTCCAAGCAACCCAGATGCGCCCCAGTGTGTTCTTACTATAGTTGTCAATAAACTGGAAACTAAGAAACTTATCCTGAATCTTTTTAGAATTAGTTTTTTGTACTCTAGTCTCTACTAATGTAAATAACTTCACATGTTGCCTATGAAGGTATTCCCGCAAGGCATCATGCTTCAAGGGGCCATTAAAGCCCCTTGCATTCCAAATAAGGATACTCATTTTGAAGGGTAAGCTGCCTTCGCAGCTCCCTTCCCACTTCTCAGTCCTTCACGTCCAGCCCTGAGAGGAACTGGGTTGATTAGTACTGGCGGCTTTGCATAAATAGCAGCAAACGAATTCTGCAATATTGGTGGAGGTGAAACCTGCACAATCTTTGGCCTACTCCCATTTACCGCAGCATTGAAAACCTCTGTTGATGGTAGAGCACAATGAGTGATTGGTGGAGAAAACAACTCCCCAGCATTAGAACAACCAATCTCCTCAGTTATGACCTGAGTCTGATCAATTAGTATCCCTTTTCCTTTGTCAACCAGCGTCTCAACAGACTCAACCACAACAGATCTTTTTTCCTTAATTCTCCATATCTGTTTAGTTCTTCTCCCTACAGGCCTAGAACAGTCATGCCCAAACTGCTTACAAGCTTTACAGATCATGGGAGCCGACAATATTCCACAGAAACAAACATCTCATCTGATCCATCTGGTGTAAATCTAATCTCATCAATCAAAGAGGCCTCAGCCGATAATTCAACACATACCAAAGCGATACCAACCCTATCCTCTTTCCTCGTAGGCAAATCAGAGCATAAGGCCTTACCCAGCTTGCTAGCCTCCCCAATCCTTCTCTCAAATTCAGTTCTGCTGGGATGCCCGAGAGCCTAACCCAAACAGGAACTGCAAAATTGCTTATCTTCAGTGGTTGGATTCCAGCTACCCATCATCGCAAACACAGCATGATCTCCTGGCAGTGCCAACCCCCCCCCCCCCCCCCCCCCCCCCCCCCCCCCCCGCGAAAACCCAGCTACATACCTCCTCCGATGGAAACTGGAATATGACAAGATGATCTCCAAACCCCGATACCTGCACCTCTCCTTTACGACCCCAAATCCAATTTGCCCTCGATAGGAGGACCCCCAGCGATGGTGTTTTGCCCAAAATTGCCCCACCAAACTATGCTTCCATCATTGCGATCCTTCGTCGATTACCGAATTTGGAATGCGAAGAGACCCATTCACATATTCTGGTTCGTAGAATTGGAGGCGACCTTCTTCCGGCACCCCGAATAAAGATGCCCAGGAGCGGTTGCTGCCAACAGCACCCAGCGAGGCATCATCAGCGACGGCAACCATTGTCAAAGTACTTTGAGTGACCAAACTTGAACGTTTTTTATAATCTCAGTGACCAACTATGCAATTAACCCGATAGTATTTTATATTAGTTTCAGTAATATTGTTAGAACCAAACCGAAGTATAAATGGATAGAATCAAGGTTGTCAAGCCGGTTTGGCAAGGGGTTAGAGGTTTAATGGTCGGATCGGGGTTCAACCAGATTAAGCCGGTTTTGACAAGATATATTCACAGTTCATATTGGAGAGCCATTTACACTTAATAAATTATGCATATATATATATTAGATGAATAACATCCAAACATTCACAGACCTAGATTTATATATAAATAACCAACTCCTATTTAACCGACTATATCTACTTCCTAATTAACCAACTCTTTCATTCTTTCTCTGTGAAAGTTTCTCTCCTGCTCGAATAAAAGCACCAGAAAGAATAGAGGGAAACAAAGTATGAATGTAACACCCCGAATTTTAGGTTATGGTTCGACCATAATACGTGATCGATTGGGTTGACAGTTGCATACTAAAGGTTGCAATCGCGGATTAGTAATAATAATAATATTAACAATTATTATTTTATTATTATAAAAAAACTAAACCTAGAGGGCCGTGCGGCCCTCAATTTCTTTTCCCCACCATCCCAATCGTTTCCCCACTAATTCCCCCACCCCACCCTTTTTACTTCCACGCGAGAGCGGCAGCAACAGCCGCAGAGAGAAAAAAAAAAAAGTACCGCCGCCCTGGCCGTATCCCATCGCGGGAGAGAAGAAAAAGAAGAAGGCCGCCGCCTTCTTATTACCGACCCTGATCCCGACCCCGACCCCATCCCTTTCGTCCTAGGTAAGGATAACGAACTCCTTCGTGGTTTTTTAACTTGATTCATCGTTAGATTAATTCGAAGCTCGGATTTTTATTAGCTGTGACGTTGAGGGTTCGATAAACAAGGAGATCAACATCCCGGGTCATCCAACCTAAGCCTAGGCACGTTCTAGAGGTAAGAGAGCTCGATCCCTTTGAGTTAGATCGATCGATTTGGTGATTTTTCGTGAGGGTGCAATTCTGGGTTTTAGCAACAGGCTTTTAGTGACAGATTTTGATTAGTCACTAAAGCTGCTGGGAAATTCCAGAAACGTATTTTTGGACGTTTTAAATTGTTTCGAGCCTCTCTAAAGGTTTTTTCTGAGTTTAACAATTTTATAAATTGAGCGACGTCTAGGAGATGGCTTTAATTTAATTTGGGGATTTTTGAAGATGTATTTCGATTTTTAGAAATTTTTCTAACTTTCGTTTTAATTAAATAAAAATATTTCCGAGGAGTTTATAAGGGTTTGATAATTTTCCAGGGTATAAGTACTCATGATTGATGTAGGAAAATTATTATCCAAAACTTTTAGAAGGTTTTAGTTAGGTGGAAAATTCATCTAAGACTAGAATAATTAAGAAAATGGTCGTTTTTGAAGGGATTAATTCTAGAAAATTCTAGTGGGGTTTAAGGACCTTTGGAGTGAGGATTTAGGATGGGACTTTGAGTAGAGGGTGTCTGGGTAGATAAAAAGGAGACGTTTAATAGGTTTCCTGGGATAATCCGGCTAATGAGGGAAAGAAGGCGAGAAAGTTAGCAGCCGATCGAACTTCGTAGTCTCGCGTGATGAGGAGGTTCACATTGATTAGTAGGAGGGGAAGAGCCGCGTCTATTAGAGGCGGATGGAAGGTCGAGAACTCGACATCGGTGATCGCAACTCGCGGGCGTAAAGTGATGGAGAGGCCCCGACCCTATCCTCCCAGACAACCCGGGGTATCGGCATTTCGAAGTTGGCCGCCGAATTGTGGCCCGAGGACGGACCTTGAAGAGAATGGCGGCGGAGCTCCAATGGTTAGGGTCATTGAAGAGGAAGACGATGAACCGATAGAGGAGGAGCCAAAAGAGGAAAAACACGCGGGGCTTGAGCTTAAGAATGCAGACGTTGATGCGACTAATGAGGTGAGTGTAAATGGGGTAGAATCTCTGTCGCAAGTCTTTTAGTTTATGCTTTTCGTTCAAGTTATTAATTAGTTAATTTTTGAGTAATTTGCGATATGTGTGAGGCATCCCGCCGCCTGTAAGGGTGGAGGCACGCATTGTGTTGTGTATGAATGTATGGATGTATGATTGTAATAGTTGGTTAATGGTAAGAGGAACCCCCAGGCGGTTGGGCCACTACTGGACGCGGTAGATGGTCGGATCACTGCTGGACGGCGAGACGTAACGTAGCAGTTGATCGAGTATGTTGGGGTCACTACTGGACGGCGAGACGTAACGCAGTAGTTGACGGGCATAGACTGGACGGCGAGACGTAACTCAGTGCCATTGCCGAGTTTGGGTATGCAACCGGACGGCGAGACATAACGTGGTTGGCATACTAGTGTAGGACTTGAGCTGGGTAGTAGCGCCAGGCTTGGTCAACATCGGGGTGGGAGCGACAGCTAGTGGGGTTGGGCGTGGATCTGGGTCGACATGACTCACGAGGGGCAACGACGAGCGGCGATGAGTAGGGTGGGGACCGACAATGAGTCGTTTGGCAGGGACCGACGGCGGTGCGGGGCGGGGACACAGGCAACGCTGCTGGCTGCTGCTCATGCTCGATGACGAAGAAAGGGGAAGGGTAGGTTGGACTGCTGCTCGTGCTCGATGACGAAGAAGTAGGGTTTTATTTCCCTTTCACGCAAGACACCAAACAGTGCCGCTTAGTGATAGCCGGTAGTCGGTAACGATCGGTCAAACCCTGGTTTTTTCACCGGTTTTTCTCGATTTTGATTGGCTACCGGCCAAGATTGAATATCGTTTTGGCTGGCCGTTTTAGAGCCCGGCTCCGGTCAAACTAGGTTCGACCCCAATTAACAACCTTGGATAGAAATGAACGGTTCGCACTTCTACATCTACAAAAGATATAAATAAGATTCATTGATGAGGATTGTAGCATTTTGAATTTCCAGCCCCTAGAGGGTTTCGCGGAGGGGCAGTTTTGTCATTTTACATCAATTAAATGATGCACAACGTTTTGATTCTACCAACACTTGCCAGCATGTGCATGCGGCCAGGTAAAGCTATGAGGATACATGTTGTAGCCTGTATGCAAGCCCAATAACCTATAAGAGGCCCAGAGTTTTGTTTTTTAACATTAATTAAATGATGCACAGTGTTTTGATTCTACTAGCACTTCCCAACCTATGCATGCGGCCAGATGCTGTAAGGATACTGGCTGTATGAAGGGCCCAACACCTGCATGAGGCCGAAAGTTTATCTGAAACCAGCGCACTGGGCTCCACCGACGCATTGTAATCACTGATACTGAATCGGAATTAGCGACCAAAACCCAAGACTCCCCCCAATAGGGCTTTGCGGAAAGGCAAAGTTGTCATTTTATGTTGAAAATGAATAGGTTTGAAAGCTATAGAGTCCCAAGAAAGAAAAACTACCACATTGATAGTTTTACTTTAGTGAAATGTGTATAAAGATAGGAGCCTCTCTGCTAATGGCGTGCTCCTTCGGGTGACCCACTTTGTGGGAGAGTGAGGGCCTAACGGACCACCACACACACACGCATGCGCGCGCTGTCCGGCCGGTCGGTTCAGCTTGAGACTATAATTTTATGTAGAAATTTCGAACAAAATTAATTATCTATTAATTAATTATTAATCGGTTATTCTTTATCCTAGATAAATACGAGTTGGAAGAGGATAATCGATTAAACGGAATATTCAAAGGATAATCAGCTGGATTTGTCTTAACTGAATCGGTTTTAATTAAGGAGAGATTATCTCCTTAATAATCTCTCCTTAATTACCATGACTTATTCCCCACGAAAAGTGAATATTCTTGAGGACTCGGCTCCTATAAATAACCGACCCTCGGACCCTCTAAACACACCACAAAGAGTAGAAACACAATAGAGAGTGTTCATAGAGCTCCGGTTATTGCACAAAACCGCCGAGCATACGAGAAGAGCTGTTTTATCCTGGAGACGACTAGATGATTGTGTGCCGTGCGCATCGAGGGCAGTGTCGCAAACGTCTTAAAGAGAGCGACCTAGTCCGCAACTAGGCTCCAGATTCGGTAACCTCGTTCTTGGTTGTTGTTCCATTTCTAACAATTTCAAGACGTTGTTGTACTGCTGCTATGGCGACTGAACAGAACAACATGACCGTATCTGGGGCTGTCGGCATCAATCGAACATTCCACTTCGTTGGGGTCAACTTCCGTATCTGGAGACAAAAGATGGAGTTCTACCTCAGGACCAAGAGGCTGGTCCGTATCTGGAGACAAAAGATGGAGTTCTACCTCAGGACCAAGAGGCTGGTGCACTGCCTCACCACTATGCCGGTCGAGCTGCCTGAAGAGGCGACTGATGAGGAGAGGGATGCTTCCGCCGAGGCAAGGGAGGAAGACTTCATGTGCAAGAACTACATTCTCAACGGCCTGGCGGACGACCTCTATGAATATTATGCGGACAAGAAAAACACTGCAATGATGATCTGGGATGCGCTCCAAAAGAAGTACGACACGGAGGAGGCTGGAGCTAAGAAGTATGTTGTCAGCCGCTACCTGCGCTACCAGATGGTGGATGACAAGTCCGTTGAAATTCAATCCCACGAACTTCAGAAAATAGCACATGAGATTGTCTCTGAAGGTATGCCTCTGGACGATCAGTTTCAAGTTGCTTGCATTATTGATAAGTTGCCCCCTTCGTGGAAAGATTTTAAGAATATGCTTAGTCATAAAACTAAAGAATTTTCTCTGGAAATTTTGATTACTCGCCTAAGGATTGAGGAAGAGTCCCGCAAGCAAGATATGAAAGAAGAGGCTAAACGACCCACCCCTAGAGCTTTGAAACCTAACAATAAAGGTTTCAAGAGTAACAACCAGCAGGTCCGCCCCAACCAGAATAGTGCCTCTCGAGGTAACCAAAGGGTCACGACCAAAACCTCTATGAATAACCCACCGTTTATCTGCTATAACTGTGGTAAACAAGGTCATATGGCAAAAAAGTGCAGGAACAAGCCTAACCCTGTTGCTGTCAAGGTTAACTTGACAAAAGAGGACTTGGTAGCCCGTAGCCATGATCACGGATATGATCGTTGAAGTCAACCTCACCGATGACTCAGAAGGATGGTGGCTGGATACAGGTGCATCGAAGCATGTATGCAACAATCGAGCTATGTTTAAAACATATACAGAAGCACCTGCTGACAAGAAAGTGATGTTGGGGACTGCCATACCACTATGGTTGCTGGTTCTGGTGAAGTGGAGCTGAACTTCGCCACTGGGAAGAAGCTGGTGCTCAAGGATGTGTTGCACACTCCGGAGATAAGGAAGAATCTTGTTTCCGGATATCTTCTTAATAAGGCTGGGTTTAATCAATCTATTGGGGCAGACTTGTATACCCTTACTAAGAATGTGAGTTTTGTGCGAAAGGGATATGCATATAATGAGATATTCAAGTTGAATGTCGAAATTAATAAGATGAATTCTTCGGTTTACATGTTGTGTGATTTGAATGTTTGGCATGCTCGTCTTTGTCATGTGAACACACGGATTCTGAAGAATTTAAGCAACCTAGGACATATCCCTAAACTCTAAATGAATGAATTTTATACATGTGATTTCTGTAGCCAAGCTAGGATAACAAAAATGCCTCATAAATCTGTGAGTAGAGAATCAGAACCCCTAGATCTGATTCATTCTGATATTTGTGAACTAGATGGGACGTTAACTTGGTCTGGCAAGAGATACTTTATCACTTTCATAGATGATTGCTCTGATTATTGCTTTGTTTATTTGATGAAAAACAAAAGTGAACCCCTTAATATGTTCAAGGTATTTGTGGTTGAGTTTGAAAATCAGTTCAATCGAAAAATAAAATGACTTAGGAATGATAGAGGATCAGAGTATGACTCTAATCCCTTCAAGGAATTATATAGCTCGCATGATATCATTCATGAAACCACGACACCATATTCACCAGAAATGAATGGTAAAGCTGAGTGGAAAAATAGGACGTTTACAGAATTAGTTGTGGCTATTATGCTAAATTCTGGAGCTGTTTCTTTTTGGTGGTATTTTGTTGACGGTTTGATATGTGCTAAATCTTCTTCCAAAAACAAATAAAAAAGAGTCACCCTATGAGATCTTGAAGAATAAGCCACCTAATCTGTCATATTTAAGAACATGGGGTTGTTAGCCCTACGTAAGAATTCAGGATTCTAAGAGAATTAAGTTGTTTAGTCGAGCATATAAATGTGTCTTCGTTGGCTATGCGGTCAATAGTAAGGCATATAGATTCTATGATTTGAATGCTCATACTATAATAGAGTCCATTGATGTTGATTTCATTAAGACCCGATTTTCATTTAAAATGAGAAATAGTGGGGGTAATGTTTAACACCCCACCGTAAAATCATGGGTCGAACCAATGGTTCAACCGCGCAGCGGAAATCACTCAGGGTTGACGTTTTCAAAATCTCGACTCAACTCACATCCACGCAGCGGAAATCACTCAGGGTTGACGTTTTCAAAATCTCGACTCAACTCACATCCACATCATTCTCATAGGTTTAAAATTCAACTCATCATAACAATTTACTAAAAATCATATTCTCAATTCATTAATCCATCTTCTTCAAATTCAGGATTCACTGAACCCATACTATCAATCTTATCTACTCCCTTCATACTCAACTCAAGTTAATGATCATACTTGACCATTGTAAACTATCATGCATGCTCAAAACCGAATCGTAAAAATAAGGATTTCAGAGTACATCAATATGTGAAAAACCTTTTAAACCAAAATCCTCCATCGATCATTGTGCAGTTCCAAAGTCATCCTCAATTTATCACACCTGTCACATCTAGAAAGAAAAATGGGTCATCTACTAAGCTGAGTGTGTGGACCTGGCCTATACGGCAAAACTATTGTTAGCATGCCATCACATCATCACATCTTGTTGATTAAAAACACATCATCAACAAATTATCATGCCACACGAAAATCTCATTAATCTCTAGATTTATCTCTAGGTCATCAATCCAAATTCATCTTTAACCCAATTCCTCATGGTATGACTTTCATTAATCAAGTCGTATATCCAAATAAAATCATAAACTTACCTCAACTCATGAATCCATCATATCAATCGTTCATTCAAAGTCAACTCATCATTTAATCATCAGGCATGTCAATCATTCATCAATAATCAAATCGCCATTTCGGCGCAACCATATCAATCTCTCAATCAATCATCAATCAAATGTCACTTTACGATTTCCTTCATGGAAATCATCAACATCATATATATCATATGCAATGAATGAAATGCAGACTCTCCATTTATTATTAATTTGCGCGCTAAGGTCACCATACGCCCACCCCGCTCGAGCTCATCATCTTAGTGGTTATAATGAAAATCACAATCTCATCAAATCTAGGATTATCATAAATCCTCTCATTAGGACCGCAGCCCAATCAATCTCATAGGGGTAGGCATAGGCCCTTCTATGTCTATGTGATTTAACATGATCAAACAATATCAATTTATCTCTTCCATCATATCTCAATCGATCCAAGAAATCAACAGCGTCCCATTGATATTCCCAGTCCATACATATCTCACATCATCTATGCATATTTTGATGCATTGCATGATCTCAATATAATCAGCATCTTCTCAATGATATAAATAATTCATTATCTTCAATCAAACTTGACAAATCTACCAAGTACTCAATTTATCAATACCTCATTCACTCATCGTAATCATTTAACACATAAAATACAAATCGATCATGATAATATCTCATCCACGTCATCATTAATCAAAGCATTCATCATATCAAAATTGTCACAAAATATCTCAGTAATATTTATATTTACTAGTAACATTTATACCAATCGATATTCTAATCACGTCATACTCATACACGTCAATTGTATCACTATCACTCAATATCCCTGTCGTCGTCATCATCATCATCATCATCACCATGCCATAATCATACATATAAATAATCAATATATATTTTATTCGTCATCAAATCATTTTATCATACGAACCATATAATAACAATAAAAATACATCAAATTATCCATATCGTTCTTTAACTAATTTCATCAACATATCAACTAAACATATTACTATCAAAATCTTGTTTTCATGAATTCATATTAATAACTTGAAACCATTCTAAAAAGGACCATACCCAATATATAATTCTCATCCTTACTTAATATTATAGGGATTCAAAACAAAATTAGTGCCACATAGGCACATAGCTAACTCTCAATAATCCACGGTGGACTCTACTAATTCCTCTTTTTTTTTTATAACAAATGTGGGCTCTTTTATTTATAATTAATGATCTTTTTTATTACACTTGAATATATAATCATTCTCTCAACCATCCAAGGGGACTCTTCTAATTCCTTTTTTTTTTACAAATGTGGGCTCTTCTTATTGTAATCGGTATTTTTTTTTTTGCTTACACTTTAAATACATTATTTATTATCAATAAAATGTAAATTAAGGAAATAACAATGTTTAATTTCCAATGCATTCTCTGGGTTTGCTTCCATCCCTTTTCCCGATAGCTTATATTTTTAAAAGGAAAATCCAACACTGGTAGGAAGAAGAAATAACAATTTGGATAAAGTCATGTAAAAAACAAGGAAACTATCTTCTTATTTACTCAAAATTTTGGGATTCTTGCATTTCTCTCTACTTTTTTACACAAAGATACATGGGAGGAATGACAAGGCATATGGAATTGAGCAGTTGTAACATCTTTTTGGGTTGTTAACGAAAAAACATTCATCCCAACTTTGCGAAGACGAAGCGAACCAATTTGAGGATTGCAAATTGCTCCCTCTTCCTCTTGATCTTCAACTGGCGACATGTATCTCTTCCCCAATGATTTGCGACTGCCTGCAGGTCGAGCGGCCAAGTTCTACTCTTCTACTCATCTGGTATCCCTTTTGTACCAAATTATGGGACAGGTCAAAAATTTGCCTACTTGATTATATTAATGGGTTTCTTATTTGTTTTTCAAGTTGTTATTTTACGATTCTCTATTCTACTTTATGTAAATAGGTAACAAATAATTGGAAGAGTTAATTGCTCGGACTTAGAGCATCTCTCCTTGATTGAACAATTGATCGTTTTCTTTAGAGGCCTATGGCATCATGATTCCATGGGCCCTGGAATGCAAAGCAAAGTTGAGAGGGTATGATGTTTTTGTGTTTTTTTTATGTTCTACAATGACTACTAGCTAGCTATACAAGGATGATCTTATCAGCAAGTAGTATTTAGGAGGTGTTAAGTAAACAGGAAATATGTGGTGTTTCGTAAAGGCGATTAAGAAGAAAGAAAGCGGTTGTGGTAAACAGTGTGTCTATGTGGATGTTCTTTCAAATTTTACGCGTTTACAATGACATTTTTTTGTTTCCTTAGTTGGTAAGAAAACAATTAGGCTGAAATCAATCCCTGTTCATGGATGGGGATTGTATAAGATAGAATGAGTTAAGTTTTATTGAAGTCTACCACTTTTATTATTAGTGTGGCCTTTTATTTTTTTTAACTTCTTTGGTCATTTTTGCTTGATAAAAGAATAATAATCTCTTATGTTGTTTAACAGTAGTTGACAGGTTCGATACTAAATGAACGCGTGATATAATTATTTCTATTCATTTTGTAATTTTGACATCCTCTACTTATATCATAAACGGTGGCTTTCGATACAAAATTCTATATCAATAAAGAACCATCTTCAATAACTAATTTTATGAAATTAAAGTTTGTATATTAATAAACAAAAGCTAAAACGTGTGAAACAATTTCTTAAATAAGGTATTTGAGTTTAATATTCCATGTATAACAGTATAACATATATGAGCCATAAAAAGATTAGACTATTACAATGATAAATAAATAAAAAATGCACCGCCCAACGGGCGGGTGAAAAACTAGTGATTATCAAAAGTTATTTTGAAAAGGTCTCCCTTAATAACACATCTCTCAATAATTATTTTGTAAAATACAATCTACATCATCGTTCCTCAAAATACATTAATAAGATTATCTTCAATATTTCAATTAAATACTCAATTAACTATTACTAAAAATTAGTCTTAAAATGTAACTTAACTTCAATCTTAATTAAAATAACTCGTGATAATCATCTTACCATCATATTCAGTTTATAATAATTTTTCCTTACATTGCCATTATTCTAAAAATCATAATATAATCTCTTTAATAACAAAATGACATAGAAATTGGTTTCACCCATCCAGAAATCCAACAAAGTTCATAAATTATTTATTTTAATTATTCTAACCAGAATTCACTTCTCATATACTCATCCAATTTATTAATTCTCAATTTCACCCTTTTAACGTCATAACTTCAATTAATTCCTAAAACTCAATTATTACCTATAATATCAATCACATGGTAAGATCTCATGACTAAAAACCATTTCAAAACTCCTTAAATTTCCTTTCCTCATTCTGATCTCAATAGACATTTTCAGAAAATATTCGGAGTTCACCATATACGTCAACAATTCGAATACGGGATTAATAATAATTATTACCATAAAAATCAGTTAACTTCATCAACAATTTCATCCAAGATCACAATCATGAATCAATCACCAATCCATCATAATCATTAATCATCAACTCAATCATGCGTATTTAGAAATAAACATGTAACTCCGGTTCCCTTTTACCGTAAGCCCAGACACCTTATTATGGAGAAATAGGATTCTGTGAAAGCTCTGAAAATTCTAGATCTTGGTTTAAAAATATTCTCCTCGTTTCAAGATCCTGTAGGTGAAAACGGTTTTTCGTTTGAACGTCAAACGAACGAATTATGAACGAAATACGAATTCCGTTAGTACTCCAAGTACCAGGGACTAAATACGAAGTTTACCAGTCAACTAAAAGGTGTTGACCCGTCTCTGTGGGAAAATTACAGAGAGGTCCTCTACATTTTCGAACACCAAGAAATGATACCTGGTTTTTGTAAAACGGCAGTTTTACGTCGCAAACTTGTGGAGCTCGGTTCTTGCTCGTCCGACGTCGAAAACGAGTTTTGTCGAAACGTGCACGCTCCTCAGGTCGTCCTCTTTGTCATGGTACCAGCCTTTTGGAGTTTTGTTGAAGTCGACGATCGGTGCCGCCGACGCAACTTTCCGACGAGCCTCCCATGAGCTTCTACGAACTTCCAATGGCGATTCTGACTTCGTAATTAGCTTCCGGACACCTTGATTACTCTAACACAACCCACAGGAGCTTGGTTCCCTCTCTTTTATTTCATTCTCTCGTCTTTCCTCTCGAGGCTTTTCGTCTGTTCATGGCAGTTAAATGAAAAAAAGAAAGAAAGCTTTCCATTTGTTTATCAAAGCCTACCCTCTCTCAATTATCACACGCCAACAGGAAGTGGTGGGCGATTAAAGGCTGTCGGTTGGTAAGCTTTTAACAAAGTCAGTTTCCAGCTCAAGATTTGCTGGAAGTGGGGTGTAGAGGTGGTGGAATGTAAACCAATTTTAGAATGAATAAATTGGATTGGCTATTTAATTCCACCATCCGGTCCAAAACTTAATATTAAAGGAAGGATTCAGAGGTAGATAGTTGATGGAAAGTTTCATTGTGGAAATGCTCCTTCTGAAATCTTCTCCTTGTATATACGATCGTGTGGGCGCAATCGGCTCGTCGTTTCGATTCCAAACGAAGAAGTTATTACCATATTAGTGTTGGTACGGTCGTTATTTCAATAACGAAGTCTAGACTCAAAATGACATATCTCACTCGTATGAAATCCAAACTTAGTTCCATAAAATTCTACGTGATCGTGGAAGAATTTTCTAACTTGTGAAATCAAGATTTGTTCGAAATATCTGATCCATCATTCCAGAATATTCGTCATTTTCATAAACCATTCGTTGAGGTCGCAATTTCTTCGAGTATGGTTGAAATTCTTGATTCCTCATCAAACCGAATTGATTTATATATTGCTCGAGGTTTGGGATGTTACATAATGTACTACCCGCTAGTAGAGATAACAGAATTAGTGGGGGTGTTGGATCTGAGGATGAACTCAGAAGAATTAAAAGAGCTAGAATATCCAAAGATTTTGGTGATGACTTTACTACAGTATACACCCTCGAAGATCACAAAAGTTTGCAGGAAGCATTAACTTCCATATATGCAGACTTTTGGAATGAGGTCGTTATAGATGAAATGAAATCTTTGGAATCTAATAAGACTTGGCATTTAACAGACTTACCTCCTGGCTGCAAAGTCTTAGGTAATAAATGGTTTCTAAATACGAAATGGAAACCTGATGGTGCAATCGAAAGGTTTGAGCTAGCCTAGTAGTAAATGGCTACAAGCAGAGAGAGAATATATATTTCTTCGATACCTATTCACCAGTATCTAGAATAACATCCATTCGTGTCATAATTGCTCTTGCTATCTTGAACAATCACGTGGTACACCAAATGGATGTTAAAAATGCCTTTTTGAATGGTGATTTGGATGAAAAAAATCTATATGGAACAACAAGAAGGGTTTTTTATCCCTGAACATGCCTCGAAAGTTTGTAAGTTCGAAAAATTATTATATGGTTTGAAACAGGCTCCAAAACAGTGGCATGAGAAGTTTGACACTCTCGTTCTTTCACATGGCTTCAAGGTGAATGAAAGTTACAAGTGAATTTACTGCAAGTCAGAGAATAACACTTGCACTATCATATGTTTGTATGTAGATGGCATGTTGATATTTGGTACAAATATCCACGTGGTCAATGAAGCAAAAGCCATGTTGAAAGAGAGCTCTGAGGTGAAAGATATGGGAGAAACAAAGTTTATGCTTGGAATCCAGATAACTAGAACATCAAATGGTTATTCCCTAGATCAATCTAGCTACATAGAGAAGATCTTGAAGAAATATAACTATTTCGACGGTAAACCTGCGTGTACTCCGTATGATGCTAGTGTAAAGCTATTTAAGAACACTCGCGACAGTGTAAGACAATCTGAATATGCTAGCATCATTGGCAGTCTCCGTTATGCTGCGGATTACACTCGACCAGACATTGCATATGTTGTGGGATTGCTTGGTAGGTTTAACAGCTATCCTAGTAGAGAGCATTGGAATTCTATAGAGAGGGTCATGAGATACCTCAATAGAACAACAAACCTTGGTATACTCTATCAAAGGTTTTCTGCTGTACTAGAAGGGTATAGTGATGCGGATTGGAATACCCCAACAGATGACTCCAAGGCAACCAGAGTGTATGTTTTTAACATCGCTGGTGGAGTTGTGTCTTGGAGGTCTAAGAAACAAACAATCCTAGCTCAATCAACTATGAAATCAGAGATGATAGCACTAGCAATGGCTAGTGAAGAAGCGAGTTGGTTGAGAGGATTGTTGTCAGAGATTCCCCTATGGGAAAGGTCGGTCCCTCCGGTATTGATACATTGTGATAGTACCGCAGCTATCGCTAAAGTTGAGAACCAGTTCTATAATGGAAAGAAACGATAGATTCATCATAAGCACAGTACTGTAAGAGAACTCCTAATGATAGGAGAAGTGAGGGTGGATCATATAAGATCCGAACAGAATCTAGTTGATCTTTTGACGAAAGGATTACCTAGAGAGAAAGTCCAGAATACCGCCAAGGGTATGGGACTTATGTCAACTGAACCACGGACTACAAGTGATGGTAACCCGACCCAATAGACTGGAGATCCCAAGAAATGGGTTCAGTGGGCAATTACAAGTCATGAGTAGTATGCGAAAAGTTCATGCATAGTGAAGCATGAATCCCAAAGCAATGGAGGTTGAGTTAACAACTCTTAATGAGATCTATACCCTGTGTGGGGTGGAGTACTTTACTTTGGGGGGTACTTGTGATAGACTAACCTATGTGAATGTGGGAGTGGGGTCACTCCCTATGGAACTTTGGAGGCACAAAGTTGCTAGAGCGTTCACTAAACCAGGATAACGTGCATGGCCATAAGAAGATGTGGTGTGCTACATTGTCTGAGATAGGGTTCAAGACTACGAGTCACCCTTATGAAATTGGAAGTGTAACCTCTACGCTAAGGTTCAAATATTCGCGATACCTTAGCTTATGCCCGATCTTATGGAACTATTGATGCTTAGAGATAGTTTCAAAACTATTCAAAGTGGGGGATTGTTGGAAATGAAAAGCTTTGAAAGCTATAGAGTCTCAAGGAAGAAAAACTACCACATTGGTAGTTTTACGTTAGTGTGATGTGTATAAAGATAAGAGCCTCTCTCCTAAGGGCATGCCCCTTTGGATGACCCACTTTTGTGGTCGAGGGAGGACTAAATGGACCACCACACACGCGCGCCGTCCGACCGGTCGGTCGGTTGGTTGGTTCAGCTTGAGACTATAATTTTTTGGAGAAATTCCGAAAGAAATTAATTATCTATTAATTAATTATTAATCGGTTAATCTTTATCCTAGATAAATACGAGTTGGAAGAGGATAATCGATTAAACGGAATATTCAAAGGATAATCCAGCAGGATTTATCTTAACCAACTCGGTTTTAATGGAGTGATTATCTTCTTAATTACCATGACTTATTCCCCACGATAGAGGAAGATTCTGGGGGACTCGACTCTTATAAATAGCCGACTCCTCAGATCCTCTAAACACACCACAACGAGCAGAAACACAATAGAGAGAGTGTTCATAGAGCTCCAGTTTTCGCACAAAACCGCCGAGCATATGAGAGGAGTTATTTTATCCTGGAGACGACCGGTTGATAGTTTGCCGTGTGCACCGAGGGAAGTGTCACGAACGTCTTAAAAAGAGCGACCTAGTCCGCGACTCAGCTCCAGATTCAGTAACCTCGTTCTTGGTTGTTGTTCTGTTTCTAACATTTTACACGCAAATAAATTTAACTGTGGTGTACGAGGGAGAATTGAGCGATGTCCGGGATGGATTTATGGAGACGAAGGGGGATGAGGGTGACAGGGTCGGAGACGGCCACAACGGTGGCAATAACGACGCCTTGGGAGCAGAGCATCGGAGACATAGTCGCGACAGCAAGGGATATTCTGATGAATTGTTTAACGAAAATAAGCGGGGAGAAGAAGACGAAGCAGCAAGCTGAATAAAAAGTGTGGGCAGGGACGAGAGAGATAGTGGGAGGGAATTTGTTGTGGCAGCAGTGTACGGGTTGGTAGCGTGGGGCTCCATCTTTTTTCCTTTGGGGACAAATATGTATATTTACTAGCGTGGGCCCCGGCCAGTTGGGCGGAGGAAGGTGAGTATGAAATTTGAGAATGTAATGGGGTGTATAGCTTATTGTTGTATAGTTTTTTTTTTTTTTTGGAACCATGCGATAAAGATAGTGAATTTAAACAGGAAAAAGACATGGATGATGTAACGAATCAAAAATCAGCCTTAAGAACAAAAAACAAGTATCTTGTTACCTTGTGAAACAATATTAGTTATAGTAATATGATGAGATGAAGTAAGTTTTATAGAAACCGAATTCCAGAAAATTGAATAAAAAATTGTCTATCCCGCCGGTCTACGGGAAATGAGCATCTCACAATCGTTGCTAGCTTTTATTCGGCCCGTTGGCTAATTAATTTGCTTTATAAAACTTTCATCTTGTCGTCATTGTGCTTTATAGTGTTTACCAGGCCATGATAAAATCTAAAGAAATCAAGAACGAACAACACAATATGGAATAGGAACCGTTGTTCCTATATATAAACTATAAATATGCAATTATATGCATCATCAATGATAAAATCAATCATTTCAACTCATAAGTCATAAAATTTTTAAATATTTAAGTATAAAAACAACTACAAACATAAAAATCCACCATTTGGAGGTTGCAATTATAATATTTTGGTTTTTCGGTCAGAATTTTGGAATTTCGGTTCGGTTGAAAGAACTCTGGTTTCCGAAATATCCATATTTTTCTTCCGAATTCCGAACCAAATAGCATTATTTTGGTTTCGGTTCGGTTTAATTTGGTTTTGGTTTGGTCCGGTTCGGGTTTACCGAACTGTTTGCCCACCCCTACATGGACTCAGCTGCCGAACTAATTTGAATTGATATTTTTATCGGGTATCAGGGAACCGTGTAATTATAATTTAGGCTTGATCAAAATGGCCAAAAATTGAAATTCAGCTTGTTTGACCGACCCGTGCCAAACTCCAAACTTTTAAACTTTCTATTTGAAAATAAAAAAAAAATAGTGAAAGAAAATATATGACTGCAATTCGTCATTTGCACATGACTTATTAGGGAACAAAATCATAGAAATTTGAAAGGAAACTGAAAATTTTTAGGATCGTTTTAATTTTAAAAATAACCAAATGGATTTTTCTGTTTAGCTTTTTACTAACAAATACCAAACGATTCCCTATAAAATATACTATAATTCAATCATTATGATATCAAATAATTACATAATATATATTTGAAATGATAAAAATTGGACTAATTGGGTTGGTCGAGGTTGAACCATTTAATAACTTTAAAATACATTTTATTTTAGTCACTAAGATATAAAATAATAACATAATATATGTTATGCTAAAGAAAATAGCTTGTTTTAGGATGAAAAACCCATGATGTTCATTTATTTTACTTGATAGACAAATCTCGTATAGGTCAACCCCATTCAACTCTTCTATTTTATGGTTAGCGGTTAGCCCATTAGAATCCATGCATTAGTTTATTGTTAATTTTTTTCTTTTTAGCAATAACAAGGAGTATTAGTTTTGCCCTTTCATATTTACCTTACAAACACCGAGAAATAAAAGAGCTTAAAAAAACCTGTTTTGTTTTTGTGGGCCGTAATAAATCCTCCAATTCCACTCCAAGAATGCCCTCAAATCGCCCTCTCTCTCTTTGGTTCGTCCCTTGGGTGTTTGGGATCCAAAACTCAGCTCTCCCACAAAAACGCACAAAACAAGCTTTTAACAGCTTGCGTTCGCGACCCGATCGTAATCCCCGGTCGGGTATTTCCAGTGTCCGGCCGGGGATTTTGAAACGCAGCGCAGCACCGAAGGGGTTAATACGCGATCGTGGCCCAGAATAGTTGGTCGGGTATTTTTGCTCTCGTGTCGGGACCCTTCCTGCTTCTTGGCGTCCAAAAACAACTTACCCGGCCTCCCATTGCATTTTACCCGGTCGGGCATGAAACATCTCACTACTTTGAGACTTGAAAAAGACATTTCTACCCCGGGGTATAACTAAAAATCTCAAATAACACAAATTTAAATTAAATAGCAAACTCAAATATCTTAATATCTCAAAGCGAAGCCCTAAATGCGTGGGCAAAACTTAAATCGTCCAAAAGAAATTAATCTCCACTCTTTAACTCTTAACCTTACAGTCTTAATAACTTAAAAAGTTCTTCGGTGCTTACTCGGACGCCTGGCTCGACATCTCTTAGCGACGGTGGTGTTGAGCTCCTCTAGCTTGCTGATCACGGACAGGCTGGTTAGGATCTCCTCCTCTACGATCTGGTGAGTGAATTGGGGTCAGTCTACGCCCTACTTAAACTTGACACACCTAAGGTTATTCTCCAGAAGCTCACAACAAACTTGTGAAAATGATTTCTACTTTCGCCTTTCACACTTTAACTCTTTTAAAATGTATTATTTCGTCCATTAGCTTACTTTGAGGCCCCTACCTCGTCTTAGCTGGCGCCACTACTAGCCTTACTTACTTTCTTAAACATGATTACCCTCACGATGGGGTGCCCCTCAAATGGGTTTGACCACCGCGGAACGAAACACCATCCGATGTCAAACTACGGCGTGACTACCGCGGAACATATCACCATCCGGTAGCACACCTAAATCTAAGCAATGGAAACCGCGGAACTCATCACCGTCCGGATCCAAGCCTGACCAACTACCGCGGAACGTATCACCATCCGGTAGTGATCAACTATCGCGGAACTTATCATCGTCCGGTAGCGATCTGTCTAGCTAGTGGCTAGCTAAGCGAGGTTATTTATCTTTACTCGTGACTTTGTCTTACTCTTAACGCCATAACTTAGTAAACGATTAAGTATTAAAAATACTCGTTCTTAACAGTCGTAAAAACATGAACTTAAATTCTTAAACGTAGATATTGAAATGCTCTAAACAATAACTCAAATCGAAGCATGCATAATCAACACAATCATAAATCAAATAGTACACACACTTCACGTAAAGCAAATACTTGAACATGTAAGGTGTAGAATTTACCCCCTTTACACTCACCTCGAAAACAGATGATTCTCAACCTCTTAGTCAATGAACCCCAGTCAACAGTACCTCGAGAGCCTATAATCCAAAAAACTTAGCTCTTTCAAAGTAACATTTTTCCGTCCTCCTAGCTTAGTCCCAAAATTCATTAAAAAGACCCTTAAACTCTTTGAAATAATTTTTCTCAAATACTAGAAATCTTTCCCCAAATTCACAAGACTTAACCTATTACTAATAACATAAAAATCCATTAAATAAATCTCATAAATCTCTAAAAAACCCTTTCCATCTTAAAACTTCCAAATTCTGACTTTGGATAATTTAAAACATAAACAAAAATTATTAACTATAATTTATACCGTAATTAACCTCTTGTTCCTATTGACTTCTAATATAAATAAATTTAATATATACATTACCAACAGCTACAATTACGGTTATTAATTTTAAAACTAGCTACCAGCATTCTAGTTTTTCACAAAATTAATAAATTAATAAAAGATATGCTAACCCTAATTTAATCAATTAAAACCGACATCTTGCCAATTTTAATAATTATCAAATGGACTCTTGAAACCCCCAAGTAATTTTTGGATAGCCTTACAGGTACTTGACTTCGAGCAAAATTAACAAATCAAACGAACTCGCTGAAATAATATTTTATTTTGCTTAAAACCTTCTTTCTACTTATTTTTTTAATTATAAATAGGGTAGAAACAATATATTATCCACAACTATTAAGTTTCGGGAAATTATATCCACAACTATTGTAATACAAATTATTAGTCATAACTACTGTTGCGCATAAATGAATGGATAAATCTCTGTTACTGTCATTAATTATTTAACGGACAGTGCCATATCAGCGGCCACATCGTCATCCACGTCAGCTAACTTTTGAATATAATTTTAAAACAAAAAAAAATTCCTAAAATTAATTGGAGCGCGCTTTCTTCTTCTCGTCCCCTGCTTTCTCCATTTCTCCGCCTCTCGCTCCCATCTCCGATTCCCAAATGGACCACCAGCGTAGGCTTCTTCAACTTCCGCTCCAACTCAACCACCGACAAAGGAGTCCGCCACCACTCCCCCGCCTCCTGCAGCAAACTCGACGGCGTCGCCATGTGGATATGGGAGAAGCTCTTCTTCTTAATCTGCCTCCTCCACGGTCCCGCCATCCACCCCCACCCCAGTCACCACTTCCACACCATCTACCTCATCGGGGACCCCAACGCCTCCCTCTGCCCGCTCGCCGCCATCTTCTTCCGGTGGGTTTCCCCTTCTCCTTCCTTTTACCCCTATAAAATTACTCAGATCTTCTCCTTGAATCTGAAAATTGAAATAGAAAAAAGAACGACTCTCCTCTCCTTCCTTTCTGATTTCCTCTTCCTTTTGCTCTCCGTTCCCCTATTCTTCTTCCACATCTCTTCGATCTCCTAAAAGAAGAACTAATCCTAATCTAACCTCTTTATCTCTATGTTCTTCCTGGTGACAAAGTGGAGAAAGGATGAGAGGAAATGTCGGCGAAAACAACGAGAACGTCGACTAATGTCGGCGGTAACGATGATGACATTGGCGACGGGAATTAGAGAATGGCAAGGGTTTCGATCTAGGATTGCATGCCATTTTTCAGGTTTGGGTTTAGGGTTTTGATTGATTTTATGGGTTTTCTTTATTATTAATGGTGGCAATTGACCCATACGGCGGCGAATAGCAACAACACCTGCAGCAATAGCTCCGCCCCTGTCGGATCCAGTGATGGAAGAGGGCGAAGGAAGACAGACAGGGGAGGGCGGAGGAAGAAAGGGAAGAGGGTCACGAGAGGATTCCTTTTAATTTTTAGGATTTATTTAGTTATTTTTTCTTTTCATTTTCTTAAAATTAAAAAATGTGATAGGGTGACTGCCACGTGGGAGCCAGTTCAGTTTCATAAAGCTTAGTCAGCATTATTAACGAAATTGTTAACAGAAAGTTAACGTTTGGCTAATAATTTGTATTACGATAATTGTGGATATAATTCCCCGAAACTTAATAGTTGTGGATAATATATTGTTTTCACCCTTATAAATAAATCTCGAAAAATTCTCAAATTTATATCTATAGATCCCACGAATATCTCCTAGTTTATCAAATTAACAACTCATAAAAATGCATACAGTACGTAGACGAATAATAATATCTTTGAGAAAAATACTATTTTCAGTCTATTGTAAACTTTCAAAATACTAGGGACTAAGCTGTTCGGACTAAAAATATGGAGGACTAAACTGCACATTTTCTAGGATACAAAATTACCGCCATAATCCTAATACTTATCGAATAAATAGATTAGTACCTGAACTATCCGATTCACAAGTCCCAAACTTTTGAGGCTCGTATCTCACTGTTTGATGCCGGAATTCAATTCTGTTGAAACTGAGATGCTCCTGGGTTCAGCCTCTTTGCAGTGATACCCACTCAAAGCATGGACGAAGTCGACTATGCTGGGGTCACTGTCGAAGCTACGATTATCACGACCATCGTCTGATTAGTCGAGGCTTTAAAAAGTCTTAGGAGCAACGAGGATCGAGGGCCTTACCCTAATCAACGATGTTGATGACTCTGGTTCTCGTAGCCTGTTGCGTTCTCCCTCATGGCAGCCGTACGAAAGGAAGCCGGAACGACGACTATGGGAGACGAGGTCGGAAAGTGGTGGCGTGCAGCTGCTGCTGAAACAATCTGGGAATCGCTTGCTGCTACGTTGGGGATGGGAAGCTAGGTGACGCGGGTTCGGGAATGGAAGAGGCTAGGTTTGCTTGTTTTTTTTCTTTCTTTCCTTTTCTCGCTGTTATGATCGACTAATGCTGAAATAAGACATAAACACACAACCTAGCGTGAGATCGGCTTAACACACGAGAATCGACTCTCAAACGGCTCAAGAATGGAGGTATAAACATGTGTAATTGTTGGTCTATCAAATTCCCCCACACTTAACCGTTTGCTTGTCCCCAAGCAAACCTAACTCAAACAAATGCAGCTCTCCAGACCTCTATAGCAACAAATAACTCCGATCGTCAGTAGAGGATTTCCTAGATCATATAGCAGCTTACGAGGTCAACTGGTCTTCTAAGACGTCCCCTAACTCTCTCAATGCGAGTACTAGACTCAAGCAATGATCATGAGAAGAAGTGGAAGTAAGACAGCCAATTCATGGGTAAAGGGACTCACACCATTCACCACTCATGACTCATTGTACCGGGGTGCTCCTTCACTTCATTTCACCGTTGGAACCCTTTTTTTCACTTTCATTTTACATTTCTTTTTTCCTTCACTTGGCGGGGGGTTCCAACTGCAGTCTATTGTACGGTTGACCCTTGTTAGTGGAGTAAGAGCAATTTCTGTACATCTAGCACTCGCCAGAGTACTTCTTTTAACTCCTTTTCCTCAATTCGTGTGGAGAGTCAATGAAATTAAGGGGGGTCGGAAGCTCTATCCGTGCCCTTAAAAACACATCCTCGAGTAGGAAAACCGTTCAACGGGTGAAAATTTTACTCGTACTAGAGACAACTTAGCTTCACCTTGTAGGAGTACCCCACTAAGGATCACTAAAATCTCTTCCAAAACCCGATTTTATGCAATGAACGATGCCACACACGTTGGGCTTACCCCATGTTTAAGATTTCAATGATTTCGTCATGGAGGACCAACTGCTTTTCATTTCCCACATGAGCACCCTGTTCAATACACGAGTCCACAACACAATTCAAAAGGAGTCACCATTACCACATGAATTCAACGGTCTTAACTCCACTAATTCACAAAATCAACCGGCACATCAAAGAGCTAGATAGGAAAAATCTTATACTTCAACATCCTCCATAGTGCTACACTACCTCCCTAGGTTCCACATTACTATAGAGACTATCAATTCAAAGCATACTGACAGGCAATTAGCATGGAACACGTACTTGGAGCCCTCAAATCAAATTTTGAACAGTGGACTAGGCTCCAAGCACACAAACAGATCTAAGAATTCACACGCATACATAATCGAACATCCCCCCCCCCCCCCCCCACACACACACACACTTAAGCACGACATTGCCCTCAATGGAGAAAAGATATGGAGGGTAGAACGAAGTTACCAGATCAAGGGTGAATGATGGTGGACGGGGCAGGCAGTGCCTTCCAGGAGGAGAGAGTAGTCGGAACACAAACACCACACAAAATTTCACAAAGTTGATTTATTGAGTCTAAAATCAAAGAACAAAACTGACTCAACCGAGGATAAATAGAGAAAGAAATGCAAACCAACTGGTTGGGTTGCCTCCCAACAAGCGCTTCTTTCACATCGTGAGCCGGACGAGGGCTCCTAAGTTTCGGTCCACCCGAGAACCTTTTTGAAGTTGAGGTTCTCGTTGATGAGGTGGAGTCTCAAGTCACGAACATGTGGTATGACAGGTGATGGAAGCTCGTGAACTTGATGCAGATGAAGTCTCCACCCTCGAGACCTCTTCTTCTCTCGTCTCATTTCCCCAAACCAGATATGACATCATCGATTGGCCACCATCGCGTCCACCAAGAGAGACCGATGTCGATGTGGACTTGGTCTGGCAAAGAGACACTTCAAATGGGTCCTTGCTAAGCAATATCTCAAAGTTTGGTGGAGATATCACATGTAACTCATGGCCGGTGCAACTATGCAAGCCTCTTCCACCTCAACTTCGTCCTCGACCTGGACAATTGCTTCTTCAACCCCCCTTCCTTCTTCATGTGGTATCACCCTTGGGAAAAGATCAAGAACTTCTTCTGCTTCACTTTCATCATCCTCCACAACTACTTTCTGCACTTGCTCTTCTTCTTTCAGCACGGATTGGAGGGCAAGTCACCAAACAATTTCTTTGATGAGATCATCTTGCATCTCCTCACTCATGCATGCCTCTTCAAAGCTCAGTGTGGGATGTGGGAAGGTGTGGTCGGCTACGACAGGACATTCGTGATCATGTTCATCATGGGAGCTCTCCGTGACAACTTCTGTCTGCTCCACAATGTCTTCGTAGACTTCGTCTTCCTCCCCTTCTAGTATAGTAGCAGAAGGGTGATCTTGAGCAGGCTGTGCATAGGATTTCTCAAGATCATCGAGGCTCTTCTTAATGCTCAGGAGGATCTCCTCTGTTTCACGATAGGCCAGGTACAAAGATCCATCTTGGAGCATGATCTCTTAGTGTCTCGAGCAAACTGCTCCATGAGAAGCCTCAATTTATAGTTTGGATATGAATGTGGAGTGTAGCATGGCTCTGCAGAATGGCCCGTGAAGGCCGCGATGGCTAACTCCAGCTCTGATGGCCCTTCTGGTTGTGGGAGAAGCTCTTCATGACAAGGAGGTTGTTCTTGATATGCCCAGGGGTCTGCTTGTTCTCCGTAGTAAGGGGGTTGGTACTGGAACACGAATCCATAGTTTTCTCCTCCTTGATTGCTCCAGGAAGTCTCGGGGTAGTACCACTCGGACGGTGGTGGATACCCCCAATGGTTAGAGAAGCCATGAGGATCCATGATTCAGATCTGCACCAACAAAAACAAAAACACCCAAGTGAATAGCAAGGGTGGAAAAGAAAAGAAAAATGCTAAAGTAACAAACTTCTTCCTTTCCTAATAATCTAGAAAATCCCCGGCAACGGCGCCAAAAACTTGACTCGCTATGACACAACTCCTAACAAAGGCCAAGTGTAACCAATGAAAGGGACTTCAGTATAGTGGCTCAAGTAATAAATATCAAATCCACGGGTCTCTAGAGTTACTATTACTCAGCTTCAGTTCAATATCTAGCAAACCAGATTAAGATGGAAAAACTAAAACTACTCTAACAAACTACAGTTAAAGTTAATCTAATTACAAGTTGGTAACTCACTTAGGTTTGATTCCCCCTAGCCACTAGCCACTAGCCAGATTAATGATTGATGATCTCTAACTTGGTTCACTTTCATTCACAATGCGGAGAATCCTTAACTAGACCTTGAATCTTGACTAAAGGATCAAGGCCCTCTTGAGTCGATTGCCTAGAGTGACGTATACTTCTCTAGAACAAGCGATCAAGGCGTTCTGAACTAGACTCCCTCTATCGAATGAGGTTCTCAATCGATACAAAGCAGTGAATCGACCCTCGACTAAAGCAATCGATCCAATACTATCAATCCATGGTGCTCTATTGACCTAATCAGGTATTCGCTCTCATAGGATCAAAGCAGAATCAATAATCTCGACTAAAGAAATTGAATCATGAAAACGTGCATAGATTGAATATGAACTCAATATTTCCAAGTAGGAGTACTCATACAGTTATCCAATCAAACAAACATAGCTAGGGTTCCTTAAAACCTAAGTGAAGCGAAGTTACTCCATAGAGAAGAGAGAGACTGTAGTACGAATCTTCAGATGATCAGTCTTCAAGTCCGGACTTGTTCCTTGAGCTTCCAAGACAAAGCAATCCTCCAATTCGACTCCAAGAATGCCCTCAAATCGCCCTCTCTCTCTTTGGTTCGTCCCTTGGGTGTTTGGGATCCAAAAGCCAGCTCTCCCTCCAAAACGCACAAAACAGGCTTTAAACAGCCTGCGTTCGCGACCCGATCGTAATCCCCGATCGGGTATTTCCAGTGTGCGTCCGGGGATTTTGAAACACAGCGCAGCACCGAAGGGGTTAATACCAGATCATGGTCCAGAATAGCCGATCGAGTAATTTTTCTCTCAGGTCGGGACCCCTCCTGCTTCTTGGCGTCCAAAAACAACTTTCCCCGCCCTCCCATTGCATTTTACCCGGCCAGGTATTTCAACTCATGGCCGGGTATTTTGCTCTTCCAGCACCCTTCTACTCCAACGTCCTCCTTTTGACCGAAACTCGTTTCCTCGCCTTCACATCAACGCCAAGTCCTGAAATATGACATAAACACACAACGTAGCGTGAGATCGGCTTAACACACGAGAATCGACTGTCAAACGGCTCAAGAATGGAGGTATAAACCTGTGTAATTATTGGTCTATCAAATTCCCCCACACTTAACCGTTTGCTTGTCCCCAAGCAAACCTAACTCAAAACAATGCAGCTCTCCAGACCTCTATAGCAACAAACAACCCCGATCGTCGGTAGAGGATTTCCTAGATCATATAGCAGCTTACGAGGTCAACGGATCTTCTAAGACGTCCCCTATCTCTCTCAATGCGGGTTCTAGACTCATGCCAGGATCATGAGAAGAAGTGGAAGTAAGACAACCAGTTCATGGGTAAAGGGACTCACACCATTCACCACCCAGGACTCATTGTATCGGGGTGCTCTTTCACTTCATTTCACCATTGGAACCCTTTTTCACTTTGATTTTGCATTTCTTTTTTTATCTTCACTTGGCGGGGGTTCCAACTGCAGTCTTTTGTACGGTCGGCCCTTGTTAGTCGAGCAAGAGCAATTTTTGTACATCTGGCACTCGCCAGAGTACTTCTTTTAACTCCTTTTCCTCAACTCGTGTGGAGGGTCAATGAAATTAAGCGGGGTCGGAAGCTCTATCCGTGCCCTTAAAAACACATCATCGAGTAGGCAAACCGTTCAACGGGTGAAAATTTTACTCGTACTAGAGACAGCTTAGCTTCACCCTGTAGGAGTACCCCACTAAGGATCACTAAAATCTCTTCCAAAACCCAATTTTGTGCAATGAACGATGCCACACACGTTGGGCTTACTCCATGTCTAAGATTTCAATGATTTCGACATGGAGGACCAACTGCTTTTCATTTCTCACTTGAGCACCATGTTCGATACACGAGTCCACAACAAAATTCGAAAGCAGTCACCATTACCACATGAATTCAACGGTCTTAACTCCACCAATTCACAAAATCAACCGACACAGCAGAGAGCTAGATAGGAAAAATCTTATACTTCAACATCCTCCATAGTGCTACACTACCTCCCTAGGTTTCACATTACTATAGAGACTGTCAATTCAAAGCATACTGACAGGCAATTTGCATGGAACACGTACTTGGAGCCCTCAAATCAAAATTTGAACAGTGGACTAGGCTCCAAGCACACAAACAGATCTAAGCATTCACACACATACATAATCGAACATCCCCCCCCCCCCCCACACACACACACTTAAGCACGACATTGTCCTCAATGTAGAAAAGATAAGGAGGGTAGAACTAAGTTACCAGATCAAGTGAGAATGATGGTGGACGGGGCAGGCGGTGCCTTCCAGGAGGAGAGAGTAGTCGGAACACAAAACCATACAAAATCTCACAATGGTTGAGTTATTGACTCTAAAATCAAAGAACAAAACTGACTCAACCGAGGAGAAATAGAGAAAGAAATGCAAACCGACTGGTCGGGTTGCCTCCCAACAAGTGCTTCTTTCACGTCGTGAGCCGGACGAGGGCTCCTAAGTTTCGGTCCACCCCAGAACCTCTTTGAAGTTGAGGTTCTCGTCGATGAGGTGGAGTCTCAAGTCACGAACAGGTGGTATGACAGGTGATGGAAGCTCGTGCACTTGATGGAGATGAAGTCTCCACCCTCGAGGCCTCTTCTTCTCTTCTCTCGTCTCATTGTCCCAAACCAGATATGACAACATCGATTGGCCACCATCACGTCCACCAAGAGAGACACTGCAAATGGGTCCTTGCTAAGCAATTCCTCGAAGTTTGGTGGAGATATCACATGTAACTCATGGCTGGTGCAAGCCTCTTCCACCTCAACTTCGTCCTCAGCCTGGATTTGAATAAAAAATGATAAAGTTGAGCAACGACGCAGACATATATGTGAAGGCGGTAAACCGGTTGTTATAACCGGTTGTTAACCGTTAACCGGGTATCTGGTTAGTCGGTTAACCGGTTACCTCCCGATAACGATAATCGACAGCTGTGTGGAACAAAACGCTATACCGAAAATCGGTTAATCGATTACCGGTTAACCAGTAACCGATGGATTACCACCCCTAACTTCGCTACATCCCCAACTTCCAATTTATTTTCCAACTTGAATCAACCTTTAGTGCGCCCGTTGCTAAACCTACAAGTAAATTTTAGTATGCAAAGTATTTATATACATGTTGATAGCTATAAGAAAATAACTTTGATATATGTCATTCCTTATGCTAGACTACGGAAAGTCAAAAATATCATTAAAGATGTATTCTATGAAGTTGCCAAAGAACGAGCAAAAATGTGTTCAACTATAGACCTAACTACATTTCGATTAAGTCCTTCAGTCATGGTAAGATGTAGACGATCTAAATTACTTTATACCCTCTTTTCAAAGATTTCTACTAATAATCATACAATTCTATTATTTCAACTTATTTCATTAAAAAATGTTGGTTCATTGTAGGAAAATTATTACATTATTGTTGTTGGTCATATCCGTGACATGAGAGCCATTTGGGAATTCACCTGTTTTTCTACATTTTCCAACCAACTATTAGTGACAATTTTGCATTATGTCCACGATTCATCTTGGCAGCTACCGAATCCTTTTCTAGATGGGCAGGCTTGCTTTCTCTTAAAGAGATGAAAGCTTCAAGCCAATCGGTCGGGTAAAAAAAGGATATATTTCAAAATCCTATAATTTTAGATTCATTGTGCGCGTCGTAATCAACAAGGATGATGTCAACTAGGAACACTATAGAAAGATATTGAAATCTATCATAAACCAATCTTTTTCTTTCATTTTTAAGGTTCATGATGTATGTATTAGGGGAAACGACTCTAATCTTCAATTATATTGAATTCTTAAGTACTGAAAATCGATTATGTATATTTGTTTTTAGTAATTATATTTCTTTTGAACATTCGTATTTGTTATCTTTTTATTATATAGTTAGCATGTTATTATTGATAATTTTTTGGGTAGATTTTTCCGGTCAAGGACCGGGCCCTGTGCTAGTTATTAGTTTAACTGATATTAGACCACTAAAAAATCGTTTCAATCATTCAAACATAGGTTAATTGATCAAATGTTACCCACACAGTTTTGGCTTGACCAAGCTAAAACTAAAGCTCCAAACATCAAAATTAGTGAATAGAGTTCTAACACTATATTTGACATATACTATCATGGTATGCTTCAGATCAATAAACCTTTAGTGAAATTGTCTGAATGGTAACAAAGTACAAAGTCCCTTGAGATCAATTTAAACAATTTGTTTCTCATGACACAATTCAAACAATATACAATTACAATAACACCTAACTAATTGCTATATTTTTATTTTATGATGAACTGCCACTAAATGCGAGCAAATTATCTAGCGCGAGAAAATCTAATCTAATCTAAACTAATAAAATCTCAATTTCCCCGGCTCCTCCGCGGAGCACGGAGGGACATATCAGTAAATCCATATTTATGAGACGCAATAAAGTATTAAAGTGATTACGGAAGGCCAGAGGATATCATATTTATGGACCATATACAAACCAATAAAGTGAGTACGGAACGGGCTTTAATTAACGGCCTAGTCCCACAACATGTTTCTTTATTTATCTCTAAAAATAAAAAAATTTAAAAAAGGTCATGGCGAGAGGAGCTCTCCCCTCTCTCCTCGAATTTTCTCTTTGGCTGGGGGAATGGATTAAGGATGTGCTTTCTTCTTGGCTCTTGGCAAGCTTGCAGAATCAGCAAACGGCCGGGTGTCGTCCTACAACCACCTCTGGAGAAAACAAAAGGCGATGCGCAGGGCATCCGAGCACGCTGCAGGGCAGAAAGTCGGATTGCCAATGAAAGAGTGCCGCCGCACCGACATGCAAATCGGTAATATGTAAGCGGAAACAGAAAAGAGGCATGGTAGGGGGGAACGATGAAACCCTCTTGAACGCCCGTGTTAAAAAAGGCAGATTATTATCGTTGAAGGGATGGCAATTCTGGCTCCCACCTACTTCTGTTTTGGGTGAGGAGGAATCGCCTGTTGCACAGGTTATAAGTGGATAAAATAACCTCTAATTTGGTTCAAGGTGCTCAGGGAGCCGAATCGAACAGACCTCTTATTATGTGGGTAGCAGTTTTGAAAAAAACGGCTTTGCTTTGGGCGACGAAGAATTCGACTGCTATTCAAACTAGATACTCCGCCGGCGGCCACTGGCTCCTACCGCCGGCCAAGGGGGTACACAAAATACATCAAAATCGGGGGCCAGGATCCGCATCTGTTGATCGCCGATTCAATCCGGATTTCTCGTGGTCTTTTGGGACGGATTTGGGAAACCTTATCTCTCCTAACAAACTTATCGGCAGGAGGCTGAACGTTGATAGCTCTCCTACTTCCAATACAACTCAAAATGCCAACGGTAATTGGCAAAGCGCGTTAACCACTAGAGAAGCAGCTATGACTACGTTTCTCGCTATATATTCACCTCTGCTGCGTATGATTTTCCAACACTATCAGGAAAAATATTGTGTGTGTGGCTCCCCCAGCGCAGCAACCCCCCCTCTCCCTAGTGCGGCCGTTTCGAGCTCAGGTATAAAGGATTGTGATCTTGCATCCAGCTTCTACCTTTCCTCTAAGGCTGATGTTTCCAATACGCTGCTTGACAAACATGTTCCAGCCCCTAGTTCGAATGTGTCTATTTCGCTGGGCCTGATGCATGACAATCCTTTTATTGATTCCCGTTTGATTGCTGCCTCTTCTTGTCAGGAACGAGGTATGGTTCATGTCACGGAAGACCAGTTGGTCTAGTTATCTCTGGATGAGGTTCAGTCCACGAAGCTTCGCGCGTCACGCACTCTGTTAGGGCGTTTGTTCAATGCTGAGCAAATATCGACATTAGAACTGCGTGACGCCCTGGTCGATGCTTGGCAAATCAAGGGACGGGTGAAAGTCTCCATGGCAAGCCACGGTTTATTTGAAATCATGCTGCCTAAAGAGGAGGCAAAAAGCTGGGCTCTTAAGCGTACCCCATGGGTGATTAAGGATAAGCTCCTCTACATCCGATCCTGGGCGCCTTCAGTGTCTCGGAAGACCTTTGAGGACTTATCCGTAGCTCCTCTCCGCATCCAACTTTGGGGCATGAAGGATGACTGCTGCACCAAGCTCTTTGGGCTCAAATTTGTGGCTGCGGCTATTGGTCAGGTCTTAGAGTCGGACCTTTTTACTTGCAAGGATACGGGCGAGCGATTTATCAAAGTTCGTGCTGTTATTGATTTCGCCAAACCACTCCGATCCCAGCTGCTGGCGGCTAGTGATGATACTGGTTGCTTTTTGGTGAATTTGAAGTACGAATATCTCCCGAGCTTTTGTTATCATTGTGGTCGGGTGGGTCATGCACGACGTGATTGTACCTTTGACCCGCCAAGTGGGAAAGAACGCTTCGACCCACATATGTCAACAAAAAAGCTGGGTCGACGGCTTTATGATGACGAGGGCGACACCATGACGGCCAGAGGCCCTCAACAAATGGTTTGGGTCAACCGCCAGATTAATGGCCCTGTCACCAAGGCTCAAACTTATATTCGAGACAGCAAAGCGGACAGACAGGTGGCTAACCAGACATTGGAGGCGGCGGCTCCCCAAAGAGACATAGGAGGAGCAGGTCCTGCTGAGATTCCGAGCAAAGGCCAGGGCTTGCGGAAATCTCTGAAGAAGAAAATGAGCCTGAGAGGGTTTTCCCTCAATAAACCCCCTCGGATCAAAATTGGGGGTGGAAGAACTACTCGCCAAGCTAAACGTGATACTGTGGTTGACCACATGATTCAGGGGGCTGAATTCGTAGAGGAGCGCGAGATCACTAGCGAGTAGTTTTCTGCCCAACCAGAGATGGCCGAGTGCGCTACGGGCGTGCTTGCTCAAACTCGGCGACGTCGTCTCCTACTGGAGTCCGATTGATTCTGATGATGACGCCCTATCGATTGATGCTATTCAACAAGACACTGGTCGGGGCTCCGAATAGAATAACAACACTCCTTTTATTGTTATTATAACAACAAGGGCATAATTGTAAATGAAAATAAACATAATAAAAAAAATTATTTCATCCTCTCTCCCATTCAGATCTCATCGTCGCCATCTCAGCCCCTCTCTCCCCCAAAATGCCCGCGACGGAGGCGGAGACACCAATCTTCATCGTTGCCACCGACGACCACCGCCACCGACTCCCTTCTCAAATCCTGCCCCGCAACCATCACCAACCTCCCCATCGTTCCCCTCCCGGCCGCTGACTTCTCCCACCACGTCCAGCCCTCCGACCACATCGTCACCAAGCTCCTCGCCATGATGCGCCACTCCATCCCCAACCTCCGCTCCGCAATCTCCGCCCTGCCCACCCCGCCCACCGCACTCGTCGTCGACATCTTCGGCACCAAAACTTTTCCCCTTGGCGACGAGCTCGGCTTGCTCAAGTACGCATTCGACACCACCACCGCTTGGTTCCTTGCCACCGCCGTCTACAGACTCGAAAACCCTGCTCGAGGCACTCTGTTGTCATTGGAAATCATTTGTGAAGTTTCTCTGTTTTTTTCAATCTCTGCTGCTGGTGTTGCTCAGAATCGGCGCAATCAACATTGTCTCCGTCGAGCATATGACAGGCAGCAATAGTGCAACTCCATATCAGCGGCGGATCCAGGATATAAAAGTGCACTGGGCCGGATTCGAACATAAAATTAGATACTGTAAACGGAAAAAAAAATTATAGTTTGCATTACAATGTCAATTGTACACGACGGTCTTTTAATTTATCAAATTCGTCAATAATTGAGTCTTCATCCATACCAAATCACTACTGTGAAGGTAAACCAGCAAGACCAATCAAACAAAAGCCCTAGAACTGCAGCATCAACTTAATCCAGTTTCCAAATGCAGCAAGTAAACCCACTGAATTCGTCTACCAGTGAGGTTCCAAAATCATTGATACATTTAACCACAAACTAGGGGCTTAATCGCTAAATAAATCAGCAAGAGTGCAATAATAACAAGGACAAGGGCCAATATATGGTTCAGAGCTGGGAATTAGAGAAGCAACCTGAGTCGCAGCAATTACAGGAGAGGCAACACCAGCGGTGTCGCAGCCAGCGTCCCAGCGATCAGCGTCTCAGCGAGCAGGTCTGTGTCTGTTCGTCTTCTTTTTTTTCTTTTTTTTGGTTCCAAACTTGCAGGGGAAGCTAATAATGGCTAATGAGGAGTTGGCGGGTAGGGGTGCTTAACGGTAATGCGGTTAACGGTTTAACCGATAACCGTACCGGTAACCGCGGTTATCAGTTAAACCGTTAACCGAAGCAAACGGTAATCAGATGAAGTTTTGAGGCTAGCGGTATACCGAGATCCGAACTGTCAAATACCGCCGGCCGATTGGTATTCCGACACCGATTTGGAAAAGGCAATCAAGCGATCATCGACTAGGTCTAGGATTACCAAACGTCGACCACCAAAAAATCCCTAACTAATTACTAATTAGACATCTAATCGGCCACCCAAAGAGCCCTAAGTATCCTGTATCTATTTCACTATTTGCATCCTCCCCTGCCTGCTGCACGAGCACGACCGCCGATCCTTCCTCCGTTCATCAAATCCAAACGCCGTCTCCATCGCTGGCGCAAGCTCCACCCAAGAGCCAAGAGACATGACCCAACAGCCCTCATCCAGTCATCTATTCATCTCCGCCAGGCTCTGTTTCCGTCAAGCCCTTCACCGTTGCTCTGTTTCCGTCGATTCCCATTGCCGTCGGATTATCATCACTCTACCGCACAGCCCAGCTACTCGTCATCTCCTGCTCTCCGTCAATTTGAGAGGTAACTTGTGTAGCCGAGTTTCATTCTTTCAGTTTCATAATCAATTAATCGTAGTCGTAGCCTAGTAGTCGTAGGCGAGCAGCCAAACAGAGAAGCAGTGAAGGGAAAAGGGTACAAGACAATGAGACCCAATGTTCATGTTTCATTAGGCTTCTACTTTGTGGCAGACAAGAGGTAGGACAGGGCAAATAGAGTAATAGACAAAAGACAATGATGAAAATGAATAATTATGGCCTTCTTTCTCCTAATTTCCGTTCCGCCCACAGCAAGCCAGCAACAGCCTACCGGATTTCGGGAAACCGTTCCCTTTACCGATGCCGTTCCAATTCGGTAAGCGGTATATCGAATCTCCTCGGTATCGGATAACGGCGATGGTGTGGGGACTTCCGGTATACCGGAAACCGGTCAATCGGTAACCGGTTTAACCGGTTACCGACCGTTTAGCACCCCTATTGGCGGGAGATTGTTATTTGGGTTGTTTGGGCTGCAGGGGAATAATTGTTATTTGGGTTGTTTGGTCTTGAGACGGGCTGGGCCCAAATAATCATACATTGAAATGCGGCTGGATTGGGTCTTGGGGTGGCAGGGAGGGCTGGGCCCGGGCCCAGTCTGGCCCCCCCTGTATCCGCCGCTGCTCCATATCTGTAAGTTCTCTATTTCTTTCCTCCAATGGTAGTTACGTTTCTCATTTCCCTTTGACATAGACTGTATATATATTTACTAAGAGTTGGCTTGTTTCCAGAGATATATTCTAGAAAGAGGTTAACAATCCCACTTTAGGATCTGCGTGGGTGGCTTCCTTCTTATTTCTACATATTTAAATGGTAAGCTATATTCAAATAAGAGTCATATGAGTCATGGTCTGATAATTTCCATGAAAGAAACATGTAGAAAAATTGAATCATTTCATCAGGAATCTCCGGTTAGACGAAAATTTTATGCAACACATATGGCTTATTATATTGTTTTTCATGAATCTCGGTTTAATTGCATTATTAGAGGTGTATTTATAAAGAACACCAGAAACTTCATAATACATACCATAAATACGGTAAAACAACTCACAAAAAGCAAACCAGAAACCTTCTAATGCATACTACAAATCTCCTAAAATAAAACACAAACCTCACAAAGCAAACCACAACATTTGCGAAAGCACATCAGAAACCTCCTAATGCAAACCAGAAACCTCCTAATGCATACCACAAATCTCCTAAAACAAACCACAAACCTCACAAAGCAAACCACAACATTTGTGAAGCACACCAGAAACCTCCTAATGCAAACCACAAAAACAGTAAATCAAACCACAAAAAAGCAAACCATAAACGTCCTGATGCAAACCACAAATATATTAAAACAAACCAAAAACCTCACAATGCAAACCAGAAAGTTTTTTAAACAAAAACAGTAAATCCAACCACAAAAAAGCAAACCATAAACGTCCTGATGCAAACCACAAATATATTAAAACAAACCAAAAACCTCACAATGCAAAAACCACAAAGTTTTTTAAAGCAAACTAGTAACTTCTCAATGCAAACCACAAACACGATAAAGCAAACCACAAAAGGCATAAAAAATATGAGAAACCAAACCATAAATCTCACAATGCTAACCATAACATCTGGTGATCGTTGACCGTTGACTGGTCAACGAAGTTCGTTGACCGAACTCCGGTGACCGTCAGTGAGCAGATTCCGACGCCGATAAGCATATTCCAGCCCAGATGGCTAGATTCCGACGCCGGTAAGCATATTCCGACACCGGTAAGCATATCCCGGTGACAAATAGCATATTCCGGCGACAAAAAGCTTATTCCGGTGACCGACGACCGGTTTCCGGCGACCGGTGGCAGGATTCCGGTGACCAAATTTTTGGGCAAAAAATAAAAAAAATATTTTTTATTTTTTTATTATTTAAACAGATTTTTCATAATGACAATTATACCCCTGCTTTGATTTTACACTAGGTCAACTAATCCTATTAAAAGTCATCACAATCCTAGCTTCCTATTGGTTGGAGACTAGTGTTGTTACAATAACAACACAAGGGGTGTTGTCATAGTAACCGGTCCCACTGGTCGGGGGCCTGCGAAGAAGAATCCTCCCCGCAAGGATAGAAAGCGGACTGGGCCGCAAGATGGGCCTAGGAGTGAGGTGGAGGTAGGCTGTGAGGGCTTCCCAGCAGCAGATTGTGAGCCCAACCAACATGACGTGTCGGGCCTTCATGCGCGGAAACCGGTCCATCCTCGGCCACAAGCAGCCCAGCCCATAAAGAGGGGAAAGCTGCGGAAAGCCCTGGGCGGCGGGGGGAGCTCATCTCAACTGACTGGCGGCCCAATAAAGGAAATGCCCTCTGGTTTGGCTCCGACCAGGCCCATGGGATTTAAATGTCCAGCTGAGAAGGTCCCTGGGTTGGCCCTCAGTAATAATAAAATGATCAAGGCCCTTGTCTCGACGGATTCGGATTCGGAGGAGGATTTTCAGTGCTTTGAAATTAAAAAGCGAATTCCCTCCGCTACACCAAAAGAATCTAGTGCTGCCACCAAGGGGTGTGTTAGCCAGGTCGTGGCCGCTTTTGAAGCTGGGCTTTCTATAAATGCTGTGCAGCAACCCATCTTGCAGGAGCAGATGGGGAATGTTAATCCGAATCAGGCTGAGCAGACTATGGGAAAGGTAGAAGGCTCTCAGTTTGATGAATATGGGTCGAACCTATTGAACCCAGATATAGGGGCGCGTAAGCGTTCGCTGGAGGCTGTATAGGGTGACAAGAGTGACATACCCACGCCAAAGAACAATTTGTGGAAGCTGCTGAAAATATGGAACAGGTGGAGGAAGTCAGCCTAGAGTGGCCCCAATTGGATAAATGAAGCTTTTGGCCTGGAATGTGAGAGGAATTGGTTTGGTTCGTTCTAATAAACCGGATCTCGTGTTCTTTTCGGAAACACGTTCGAGCCGGCGAGTTGTCTCCCGTCGTATGCGGGGTTTGTGTTTTATGCTTTCCAATTGTTTTTTTGTGGATGCGATTGAGGGGTCTGGTGGGTTAGTCGTAGCTTGGTCTCCCGGAGTGGATGCTTCGGTGTTTTATCATTCAAGTTTCTGTATTTTCTCCCGTATTAATGAAATGAATTTTTCCTATATTGTGGTCTCTGCCTACATTAGTTGTAATGCCGCAATCAGAGCCTCCCAGTTGGCTCAGCTCCAAGAGCTATGTTCTACTATTCCCCTTCCCTATATTGTTATTGGCGACTTTAATACAACCCTCCATGAGAGTGAAAAGGATGGTGGTAACCCTTGGAACGCTTCCCAGGCGTCTAGCCTGAGGGACTTTATTCAGGATCTGGGCCTCCATGACCTTGGCTTCCTTGGGGACCAGTTTACCTGGACGAATAAGAGGATGGGCGCTGCTTGTATCCGTGAGCGCCTGGATAGGGCCCTTTGTTCCCAAACCTGGATGGACCGATTCCCAGATACCTTGGTCAAGCATTTTACGAACCAAGGGTCTGATCATCGGGCTCTTATTCTCTCTGATAAACCCTATGCCAGAAATTGCCGCCCTCTTTTCAGGTTTGATGCCCGCTGGGCAAATAATCCTGAGGTCAGGGCTATGGTTAACTATGTTTGGAAAGAGGACGTTCAAGGTACGCCTATGTTTCGTCTTTGGGAGCACCTCAAGAGGCTGAGGCACCTACTTTATGATTGGAGTCGTGCCAGGACTACTACGCCAGAAATTGCCGCCCTCTTTTCAGGTTCGATGCCCGCTGGGCAGATAATCCTGAGGTCGGGGCTATGGTTAACTATGTTTGGAAAGAGGACGTTCACGGTACCCCTATGTTTTGTCTTTGGGAGCGCCTCAAGAGGCTGAGGCACCTACTTTATGATTGGAGTCGTGCCAGGACTACTAATTCCTTGCGAAATATTAATACTCTTCATAGCGAAATTGAGCGGATTAAAGCTTCCCATCCAATCGATTGGGAGGCGGTCCGGATGTTAGAAGTGGAGTTGAATCGTCAGTGGGAGGCTGAGGAGATGTACTGGCAGCAGAAGTCCAGGGTCCATTGGCTGAAGAAGGGAGACAAAAATACTTCGTATTTTCATACAGTGACCAGGGCTCGCCGTAAAAAGAACTTTGTGGAAGGTCTTCGGAATGATGATGGGGAGTGGGTCACTGACAAATCTGGGAAGGCTGGGGTGGCGACAACCTTTTATCAACATCTCTTTACCACTGAAAGTCAAGTTGATAACATGGTTGAGCGGGTGGCTGCGTTGCCAATTCCCCAGAGTGTCACCCAAGCTATGAGTAACTCCCTAACGGCTGCGGTTCTCCCCGATGAGGTGCGGAAGACGGTTTTTGCTATGGGGTCTAAACAGGCTCCTGGTTCGGATGGGTTTACGGGGACGTTTTTCAAGGCCTTTTGGGATGTTGTGGGTAGCTTGGTTATTGATGCAGTCTGCTCCTTCTTTGCCTCGAGTAGGATGCTGCGCAGTTTCAACCATACCTGGCTCACTTTGATCCCAAAGGTGGATAGTGTGGAAATAATGAGGCAATTACGGCCAATCAGTTTATGCTAGTTTGTTTATAAAGTTATTACTAAAATTATGGCAGAGAGACTGGCCTGCATTCTACCTCAAATCATCTATGACGGCCAGAATGCTTTTATTCGGGAATGGCAAATTGTGGATAATGTTCGCCTTGGACATGAGTTAATGCACTACTTGAAAATTAAAACGCGAGGTAAGAAAGGGTACATGGCCCTAAAGGTTGACATGGAAAAGGCCTATGATAGGGTCGAATGGCCCTTTCTTCTCGTTGTTCTAGACAAGATGGGCTTTAATTCCGTCTGGCAAGGATGGATTCATGAGTGTCTCAGGTCAGCATCGTTCTCAGTTCTTATGAATGAGACTCCTTCGGGCTTCTTTTCCCCTTCCAGGGGGTTACGACAGCGCGATCCCCTTTCCCCTCTCCTCTTTGTGCTTTGTACGAAAGGTTTTTCGGCCCTGCTTCAAAAGGCTATTACTGAAAAAAGACTTGAGGGTGTAAAGGTGGCTCCTCGAACCCCTAGGATCTCGCACTTATTTTTTGCGGATGATTCATACTTATTTCTACGAGGCACCCTTCAGGAATGTGAGAATTTGATGGTGGTCCTGAATGAGTATAAGGCACTGAGTGGCCAGAAGGTGAACTTGGCTAAGTCGGCGGTGTGTTGCAGTAAAAATATTGTGCGGGAAGACCAGGAGTTCCTGGCGGCAATTCTGGGGGTGGGGGCGGTGGGTGTCCATGAAAAATATCTGGGCTTGCCTACACTGATTGCTCGATCCAAAATGGCGACTTTCCGGTTCTTGGAGGAAAAGTTATTAGAGCGCCTCCAGGGGTGGAAGCAGAGGACGTTATCTTGGGCGGCTAAGGAAACGCTGATCAAATCAATTGCCTTGGCTTTGCCTCTGCATGTTATGTCCTGTTTTGAGCTTCCGGTCTCCCTTTGTCGTCTTCTGGATAAGCATGTGGCGCGTTTCTGGTGGGGCGATGCTGAGGGTCACCATCGGATTCGCTGGTTGTCCTGGCGGAATATGTGCAGAAGCAAGCATGATGGAGGGATGGGGTTTCGACGGTTTGAGCAGTTCAATCAAGCGCTCCTAGCCAAAATTGGCTGGCGCATCCTTACTGAACCGCAATCCCTGCTCGCCCAGGTCTATAAGGGCAAGTATTTCCCTAATGGGACGTTTTTGAAAGCTACGGCCCGCTCTCGCCCTTCTTGGGGGTGGCAGAGTATTATGTTTGGTCGTCAGCTATTAGATAAGGGATTAAGATGGCAAATTGGTAATGGGCAATCTGCTTCTTTGTTGCATTCCAACTGGATCCCGAAATTCCAGCTCGATCCCCCAAGTTATAATCCTATGATCGTTCCGGTGGGGGGTGGGGGGGAGGGGGATCCCCCTGTGGCTGAGGTCATTTGCCAGGGGGGAGGGGCGTTGGGATGATCAAAAGCTGAGCCAGTGGTTTGATCCTTCAACTTGTCGGGCCATCGAAGCGATTCCTCTTCCTCGTCAGAATGTGGAGGACAGGTTAATTTGGCATGATACGGCTGATGGGTTGTTCTCGGTCAAATCTACATACCATTTGGCAGTGGCTTTGGATAAGAGGAATGGGTGCTGGAAGGCCACGGTCTGCTGGATGGATAAGGCTAGTTGGATCCGTTTGTGGGAAGCAAATATCCCCCCAAAGCTGAAAGTTTTTGTCTGGCAGATTCTCAATCGGATCCTACCAACTACTGAGGCTCTTATTAGCAAACGAGTGCCCGTTCTCCCTCGATGTTCGGTTTGCTGGGAAAGTCCGGAAACGATGGAACACCTGTTTCTCTACTGCCCAGTGGCGCGGGCTCTTTGGGATTACTCAGGGCTGGAGTACGTAGGGGAGGGGCTGCCTCGACATACATTCCCATTGTTTCTCAAGAAGCTGATGGCTTTGGTCCACCAGCCCCAGCTGTTTATGGCGGTGGTGGCGGTCCTCTGGCGGATTTGGCGGTCTCGTAACTGGGTGGTCTTTGAAGGAAAACAGTTTTGGTTCCCTGCTTTGATGTGTCCATTTCATCAGCAATATGAGGAATGGGTTCGACTTCCAGTGGATAAGGCTCTTCAACCTTTGGTCCCTTTAAGGGAAGATTTGGGGTTGGAAGGGGATGGGGGGGGTTGTTTGTATGTGGGATGGTGCAGTTCGGCCTGGTTCGCATTCGGCTGGCAAAATTGTTCTGTTATCCCCGACGAGGGTGGTACTAATGGTTAAGGGTGTTCTGTTTCATCTTTTGGAGGACCCAATGACTGTGGAGTTGCTTGTCCTCAGAGAGGCGGTTATATGGTGTCTGGCGAATAACTTCACCAATGTCCAATTTGAAGAAGATGCTAAGGTGATAATTGATAAAATTAATCAAAATGATGCCAGAGACAATCGGGTGGGTGCTGTTCTGGAGGAGATCTTGCACTATTTTCACATCCATCCTGGATTCAGGGTTCGATTTGTAGGTTGGAGTAGTAATAGGGTAGCCCATCTAGTGGCTCGGAAAGCCCTCTCTTTGTACCCGATCATGAGTCGTGTCTTTAACTATCAGGCCTGGCTGAATTCCAGGATGTAACTTTTTGTTGG
This sequence comes from Linum trigynum, assembly GCA_964030455.1. Classification (NCBI taxonomy): domain Eukaryota; kingdom Viridiplantae; phylum Streptophyta; class Magnoliopsida; order Malpighiales; family Linaceae; genus Linum; species Linum trigynum. Next base: position 12,037,223 of record OZ034815.1, on the reverse strand, counting down.
AATCAATATATGATTATCTTTTGTCAAAAAAAAAAAGAATGGGCTTTAATTAATGTGAGCATATAATTCCACATGATAGCAGTTAAAGAATTTTTTGATTCTAATGATGAAGAAATCAGGGAGCGGGATTCTTCCAGTTATACACCAGTTTTTCATATGCACCTAAATGATGAGGAGATGTTTGTGGAGGACAATAAACGTTCGCGTGAGATGATGCTTGCTGATTCATTTATGCCTTCTCCTGGTCCTCAACCTCTTCTTTTGGAGACTAGTTCGGGCCATTCGGGTGGAGCACCTACTACTACCCTTCAGGGAGAAGATGATCCCCCTGCGAAGCGGCAACTCATGGAAACGGAAGTGCTGCCTCAAGATGATCTGGAACCTGCCAACAGCGAGTGGCCCCATGGGGCTGAATGACCCTGTTAGCTTGGAACTGTTGGGGCTTGGGTCTGGCTTTGAAAGTTCAAGCATTGGAGGGATGTATTCGTGTTTATAATCCTAGTATTTTGTGCTTGTTTGAGACTCGTAATGGTCGTTCGTTTTTCGATAGTGTCGTTCGCTCTTTAGGTTATGTAGATTATAGTATTGTCGATCCTATTGGTTCCTCGGGTGGGCTTGTGGTTGCTTGGAACTCTAATATGCCGGTTTCTTTTTTTTGTAAGGATTCTTATTTCATTGCTTTACAGTCACGTGTTGGTAATATACGTTGTGTGCTTGTGTTTGTTTATCTTTCGTGTGATGATGATGTTCATCATAGGCAATTTGCTTACTTAACTCGTAATTGCTCTCTTTTAGCGGCTCCTTTTATGGTCTTTGGTGATTTTAATGATCTTTTGTGCTCAACTGAGAAAGTTGGTGGCAGGGATTTCAATCCAACTCGTGCTTTATCTTTTCGTAAATTTGTTGATGATCTTGGATTGATGGATATAGGCTTCAATGGTCCTCGATTTACTTGGTCCAACCGCCATTCTGATAATTCTGTCATCTACAGTCGTTTGGATTGTTTTCTTTTCTCAGGTTCTTGGATGCAGGAGTGGCCTCATTGCTCTATCCAGCATCTCTGTGACGAAGGAAGTGATCATCGGGCGCTTTGGTTCAATTGGACTACTGAATAGTTGTCAAGTAGACCCATGTTTATGTTCAATGCTCGCTAGCGTGATAATGCAGAGGTTTCAGGAATTGTTAGTGAGGTTTGGGGTAATACTGTTTCAGGCTCACCTTGCTTTCAATTGTGGTGTTGGATGAAAACAACGAGACATTGACTGTTTCAATGGGCCAAAGGCGGAACTACTAATTCAGCCGCTTTACGGGCAGAATCTTCTCAGCTTCGGAATGTTTATCCGGTTGATTGGACTGAGTTAAACAAAGTAGAGCAGGAGTTAGCTTCAACATGGGCAGCTAGGCCTGTCGGTTCGGTTCGGGTAACCGAACCCAAAAATTGTGAAAAACCGAAAACCTGAACCCGATCCCCCACAACCCAAAACCGAAACCGAAATGTGCTTTGTGGGTTTCGGGTGCTGGAACCCGAAATGTGTGCTGGCGAGTTTTGAGTTTTTTTTTAACTTTTGTGATTTGAATTTTACATTATTTTGCTTGTACAAACAATTTTATTCTTATTATTTGTACATTCTTATTTAACCATTATGTTTAATTTTATGGGACGTGGACAGTATAAAACTAATATTTACATATTAGTTAATTATTAAAATATTGCATTTTATGTATTCTATAACTATAGACATACTATTAACTATTAAAGAGTATTAGTAGTTTAGAGACAAAGTAAAATACTTAAATATATTTTATACGTAACTTAATCATATCTTATTTAATTGTGGATTTTCGTATAAGTAAATGTTTTAGTAATACCATAGGTCCAAAATTGAAGGTATATCAAATATCATATGCAAAAAAAAATGGTGTTTGGCGCAAAATTATAACACATTAGTTTTACAATTCTCAAATGATAACATCCAAGTAAAATAAAAATCCATCCACCATACAAGATAAACACTACTACCATTATCACTCCTCGTCAGGCTCTACATCTACATAAGTCTCATCATTCTCATCAGAATTGTCGTCGACATAGTCTTCTTCCACTTGTGACATAGTAGGACTCGGGACCAAAACATGGGTAGCAGGAGAGCTTCCACTAGGTCCTGCACGAGAGCTTCCACTAGGTCCTACAGGTGCACTTGCACTCCGAGCTTGAAAAGCTGCATATACTGGATAACATAAACAATAACAACTTGTTAGAATATGACTTGATCAAGATAACAAATATAAGAATAAAGAGAAAGATTAAGTCTTTACCATTTTGAAATACCACTTCATCACCCTCATCTTCTCCATCAGCCACCAACTCAGAGTCTGAAGATCTTATCCAATCTTCACAACAAATCAAAGCCTCCACAACTTCAGGGGATAAGGAGGTCCTAAACGAATCTAAAACTCGACCTCCTGTGCTGAATGCCGACTCAGAAGCAACAGTGGAAATAGGAACAGCAAGAATATCCCTAGCCATCTCAGAAATAGTAGGATATTTCATCCCACTTCGCGACCACCATCCCAAGATGTCAAACTTGTATTCATCCTCTTCTGAACCCACCAATGCTCGTGTAACCACTTCATCATCCTCCTCCTCCTCAAGGTACCTATCAAACTCAGATTTGGAACTTTTTCTAGTTCCTTTCAGAATGGCCTCTCTTTTCATTTTCCTAAAATCACCCCAAATCTTCCCTTTCTTCTTCCCATCCCCACTTCCACTAGGTTCTTGCACATCTTCCTGAATCACAATGGGAGAACTGCCAGGAAGTCCGAGCCTATGCTTGTAATGGTCAAACAGAAGACGCATTTCATCTTTCACCTCTTCGACCAAAGCTTTACCCCTGCTCTCACCATATACCTTCTTCAAAGCTTGTTCAAGATATTCAACTTTCCGCCTAGGATCTAATATGACTGCCATATAACACAACCGATTCATCTTGGAATTATCCAACTCATCTTCAAACCAATACTTGGCAAGTTTGGACTTGATTCTCTCAGCCATGCAAGACACCTCAAAATCTATACTATCAGCCCAGTCAGATATCATAGTATACATTTCACATACCTCATCAAACAAGAGGTGTAAAGTCACATATGAAGTCCCAGAAACTCGAACAGTCAAATAATAGAATAGCTTCAGGTAATCAATCAACCTGCCCACACTAGACCAATCATCAGAAATTGTGGTACCAAGGCTTTCCATTCCATATTTTTTTCATTGATGTTTCTTGAATTTCTTATCATTTCTAGCTAATGTCTGAAATGCTTTCTGATGCTCTAAAACACAACACCTAACAATGGCCAAGTGTAACCAATGAAAGGGACTGCAGTATAGTGGCACAAGTAATAAATATCGAATCCACGGGTCTCTAGAGTTACTATTACTCAGCTTCAGTTCATTATCTAGCAAACTAGATTAAGGATTGATTAACTAAACTACTCTACTAACTAAAATAAGTAAAACTACTAATTACAATTTAGGAACTCGCTTAGGTATGATTCCCCCTAGCTCCTCAATTAGGTCCAAGTTGTAATTCCTTTTGGTTGTTTTACTGTTGATTAAACTGCGGAAGATCCGACAGTAGCTTGGAATCTCTTAAGCTGACCAAGCCCTCTCAGTCTAACTATCCGGCAGACGACTAGTCTTCACCGGGATAGACAGCTGAAGCAATAAGCACAGAACTCCACTACTGGAATTGGATTCCAGTACAAAGCAGTAAACTGGCTAACTCTCGTATAGCCAATCTCTTACTACCGAATGATGAGGCTCTAACAACCTAATCAGATTCTATCTATCTCAGGTTGCAGCAGAAATCACGAAAAGTTGATCAGACTTCAATTGACTCAATAAACATGCATCATTCGATTATAATCAAACAATATAGCATTCAAAACTTCATACAAGAAAGATCCTAACTCATGAAACTAGGGTTCCCCAAAACCTAAGTGAAGGGAAGTTACTCCATAGAGAAGAGAGAGACTGCAGAAATCTGATCTAGATCTTCAATCTCCATCTCCAAGCTTGATTCCTGAGCTTCAATGACGAAGAAATCCTCCAAAATAGCTCCAAGAACGTTCCCAAGTCGCTCTCTCACTCTAGGGTTCGTCCCTTGGGTGTTTGGGATCCAAACCCCAGCTCTCCCCCTTTCCTTTTGATGAAAATCGGGTTTTAACCAGCAATTCCCGACTCACACGGCCAGGCCACACGGCCATGTGGCTTTCCCAGCTGCCCGTGTGAAGGCTCGGTGATTTCCACACGGCCACATGGCCAGGTCACACGGCCGTGTGGGTTGTGCCCGTGTGGCTTGCTCAGCCTCTGTTTAATGCTTCGTTTCTCCCTCGTCCGGACTCCGAATCAGTCGCCGTTTGATCCCAGAAGCTCGTATTCTCGTCCTCTTTCTTTTCATGAAAATCTTGCATGATTCTTTGTCCATAAAGTGTGGTAGAAATCCATTCTTCTTCAGGTCATACCCGAGTTTCTTCTCCCGAATCGTCAATTGATCTCTGATTGACTTGAAACTTGCGCCCATGCTTCACTTTATGTGCTAGGACCTGAAATGTGACAAAGGAACACAACCTAGCGTAAAATAGGCCAAAGACACGATAATTCAAGCTCAAACAATCAAGAAACAAAGGGGAAAACATGTGCAAATACCGAGTCATCAAATCCCCCCACACTTAACTGTTTGCTTGTCCCCAAGCAAACCTAACTCAAACCAATGCAGCTCTCCAGAGCTCTATAGCAACATACAACCCCGATCGTCGGTAGAGGATTTCCTAGATCATATAGCAGCTTACGAGGTCAACTGGTCTTCTAAGACGTTCCCTACCTCTCTCAATGCGAGTACTAGACTCAAGCCAGGATCATGAGAAAAAGTAGAAGTAAGACAGTCAGTTCATGGATAAATGGACTCACACCATTCACAACCAAGGATTCGTAGTACCGGGGTGCTCTTTCACTTCATTTCACCGTTGGAACCCCTTTTTCTCACTTTCCTTTACATTTTTTCTTTCATTTGGTGGGGTTCCAACTGCAGTCTTTTGCACGGTCGACCCTTATTAGTCGAGCAAGAGCATTTTCTGTACATCTGGCGCTCGCCAGAGTAATTCTTTTAACTCCTTTTCCTCAAATAGGCAAACCGTTCAACGGGTGGAAGTTTTACTTGTACTAGAGACAACTTAGCTTCACCTTGTAGGAGTACCCCACTAAGGATCACTAAAATCTCTTCCAAAACCCGATTTTGTGCAATGAACGGTGCCGCACACGTTGGGCTTACCCCATGTTTAAGATTTAATGATTTTGACATGGAGGACCAACTGCTTCCCATTTTCCATATGAGCACCCTGTTCGATACACGAGTCCATAACATAATCCAAACAGAGTCACCATTACCACATGAATTCAACGGTCTTAGCTCCACTAATTCACAAAATCAACTGGCACAACAGAGAGCTAGATAGGAAAAATCTTATACTTCAACATCCTCCATAGTGCTACACTACCTCCCTAGGTTGCACATTACTATAAAGACTGTCAATTCAAAGCATACTGAGCAGGCAATTTGCAAGGAAACACGTACTTGGAGCCCTCAAATCGAAATTTGGACAGTGGACTAGGCTACAAGCACACAAACAGCCAAACATTCACCCGCATACATAATCGAACACCCCCCCCCCCCACACACACACACTTAAGCACGACATTGTCCTCAATGGAGGAAAGATAAGGAGGGTAGAACGAAGTTACCAGATCGAGGGTGAATGATGATGAACGGGTCAGGTGGTGCATTCCAGAAATAGAGAGTAATCAGAACACAAACACCACACAAAATCTCACAAAGGTCGAGTTATTGACTCTAAAATCCAATAGCAACTGACTCAACCGAGGAGAAATAGAGAAAGAAATGCAAACCGACTGGTTGGGTTGCCTCCCAAACAAGCGCTTCTTTCACATCGTGAGCCGGACGATGGCTCCTAAGTTTCGGTCCATGCTAGAAACTCATTGAAGTTGAGGTTCTCGTCGATGAGGTGGAGTCTCAAATCACGAGCATGTGGTGTGGCAGGTGATGAAGGCTCATGTACTTGATGCAGATGAAGTCTCCACCCTCGAGACCTCTTCTTCTCTTCTCTCGTCTCATTGCCCCAAACCAGATATGACAGCATCGACCGACCACCATCGCGTCCACCAAGAGGGACCGATGTCGATGTGGCCTTGGTCTGGCAAAGAGACACTGCAAATGGGTCCTTGCCAAGCAGTTCCTCAAAGTTTGGTGGGGATATTACTTGCAACTCATGGCCGGTGCATGCCTCTTCCACCTCAACTTCTTCCTCAGCCTGGACGCCAATTGCTTCCTCAACCCCCCTTCCTTCTTCAAAATGTGGTCTCTCCCCTGGGAAAAGATCAAGAACCACCTCTTCTTTTCTTTCTTCCTCATCATCCACAACTTCCTTCCTCATCCTTGCTCGCTCTTCTTCTTCTAGAACAGATTGGAGAGCAAGTCGCCAAGCAATTTCTTCAATGGGATCATCTTGCATCTCCTCACACGGGCCCAGCATGTTAGAGCATAAATGAGGAAAGGTGTGGTCTGCAACCAAAGGACTTTCCTGATCATGGTTATCATGGGAGTTCTCTGTGATAACTTCTGTATGCTCCTCAACGCTCCCATAGCCTTTGTCATCCTCCACCTCTTCTAGCGTGGTAGCAGAAAGGTGATCTTGAGCAAGATGTGAGCAAACTTGCTTCACCCACTCTGTTTGCTTCGCTGAGCACTGAACAGTCTCCTCCATATCATGGAGAAATGAGGGATCGGAAGTGGCAAGGGCTTTGATTTGAAGATCCATCTTGGAGCATGATTTCTCAGTGTCTCGAGCAAACTGCTCCACGAGAAGCCTTAATTGTTCGTTCGGATCCTCCAGTGAAGTGTAGCATGGCTCTGCAGAGTGGCCCGCGAAGACCGCCATGGGTAACTCCAGCTCCGATGGACCTTCTGGTTGTGGGAGAAAGTCTTCTTGGTAATGAGGTTGTTCTTGATGTGCCCAGGGGTCTGGTTGTTCTCCGTAGAAAGGGGGTTGGTACTGGAACCCGAATCCATAGTCTTCTCCTCCTTGATTGCTCCAGGGAGTCTCGGGGTAATACCACTCGGGTGGTGGTGGATACCCCCAATGGTTGGAGAAGCCATGAGGATCCATGATTCAGATCTGCACCAACAAAAACAAAAACACCCAAGTGAAAAGCAAGGGTGGAAAAAGAAAAGAAAAACGCTAAAGTAACAAACTTCTGCCTTTCCTAATACTCTAGAAAGTCCCCGGCAACGGCGCCAAAAACTTGATGCTCTAAAATACAACACCTAACAATGGCCAAGTGTAACCAATGAAAGGGACTGCAGTATAGTGTCACAAGTAATAAATATCGAATCCACGGGTCTCTAGAGTTACTATTACTCAGCTTCAGTTCATTATCTAGCAAACTAGATTAAGGATTGATTAACTAAACTACTCTACTAACTAAAATAAGTAAAACTACTAATTACAGTTTGGGAACTCGCTTAGGTATGATTCCCCCTAGCTCCTCAATTAGGTCCAAGTTGTAATTCCTTTTGGTTGTTTTACTGTTGATTAAACTGCGGAAGATCCGACAGTAGCTTGGAATCTCTTAAGCTGACCAAGCCCTCTCAGTCTAACTATCCGGCAGACGACTAGTCTTCACCGGGATAGACAGCTGAAGCAATAAGCACAGAACTCCACTACTGGAATTGGATTCCAGTACAAAGCAGTAAACTGGCTAACTCTCGTATAGCCAATCTCCTACTACCGAATGATGAGGCTCTAACAACCTAATCAGATTCTATCTATCTCAGGTTGCAGCAGAAATCACGAAAAGTTGATCAGACTTCAATTGACTCAATAAACATGCATCATTCGATTATAATCAAACAATATAGCATTCAAAACTTCATACAAGAAAGATCCTAACTCATGGAACTAGGGTTCCTCAAAACCTAAGTGAAGGGAAGTTACTCCATAGAGAAGAGAGAGACTGCAGAAATCTGATCTAGATCTTCAATCTCCATCTCCAAGCTTGATTCCCGAGCTTCAATGACGAAGAAATCCTCCAAAATAGCTCCAAGAACGTTCCCAAGTCGCTCTCTCTCTCTAGGGTTCGTCCCTTGGGTGTTTGGGATCCAAACCCCAGCTCTCCCCCTTTCCTTTTGCTGAAAATCGAGTTTTAACCAGCAATTCCCGACTCACACGGCCGTGTGGCTTTCCCAGCTGCCCGTGTGAAGGCTCGGTGATTTCCACACGGCCACACGGCCGTGTGGGTTGTGCCCGTGTGGCTTGCTCAGGCTCTGTTTAATGCTTCGTTTCTCCCTCGTCCGGACTCCGAATCAGTCGCCGTTTGATCCCAGACGCTCATAGTCTCGTCCTCTTTCTTTTCATGACAAGCTTGCATGATTCTTTGTCCATAAAGTGAGGTAGAAATCCATTCTTCTTCAGATCATACCCGAGTTTCTTCTCCCGAATCGTCAATTGATCTCTGATTGACTTGAAACTTGCGCCTATGCTTCACTTTATGTGCTAGGACCTGAAATGTGATAAAGGAACACAACCTAGCATAAAATAGGCCAAAGACACGATAATTCAAGCTCAAACAATCAAGAAACAAAGGGGAAAACATGTGCAAATACCGAGTCATCACTTTCTCAAATGGCTTTGCAGATTCCAACATCAGATACGTTGAGTTCCACCTTGTAGCTACATCCAACGAAACACATTTCTTCGACACTATCTTTTCAAAATCAATGCAATCTTTGAATTTTCTGCTCCTAGCTGGTGTAGATTTAACCCACTTCATAGACTCTCTCACTCGCTCCGCAGATTTACCAGTTTCTTTAAGCCCATCCTTCACAGCCAAATTAATAATGTGAGCCACACACCTCATCTGCAGATACTTTCCATCCAAAATATTTGATCCCCACTCTTTCAATTGTTCCTTCATATGGATAACAACCACATCATTGACACTAGCATTGTCCATTGTTATACAAAACACCTTCCTAATGCCCCACTCCACCAAACAACTAGCCAACTGTTTTCCAATTTCACCTCCAGAATGTTAATGGTAGTGTTGGTTAATTAGATTACCCTAATTAAGAATATTGGTCTACATGACCCAACCCTAATTTAGAGATTTTAATAAAGTAATTGATCAAAATAACCTTCAATTAATTAGGACTCTTGTATTACTATTTTAATCTAACGGCTGGAAAGATAGTTAGCATGGTGCTAACCCACTAGGGGGTTAGCAACCAATCTCATTCCGAAAAATATCTTGCCCAATAATGACTGCATTAAATAGAAAGGACCATATCAGCATACATTGGGAGGATAGAAGCCAACAGATAGATTTTCCAACCTTCAAAAGGATTCGACAGTTAATGAAAAAACACAGAACCGATTCATAAGGAAACAAACAGCTAGAAAATCAAACAGTTCAACGATCCTTAAGCAGAACAAGACCAATCCTACAAGAAGCAAAAGCATCAATGTGTATGGCATACAAGATCCAATCTCTTCGAGATCGGATAGATACGAAGAATGAGAAGAGAGCTTTTTGCTTCTGTCGTCTTCTTCTTCTTCTACAATTTTGGTGCTCTTTCATTCAGGAGGCACATGGAAATCTCCAGGTTGATTGGTGATGGTGAAGAGATGGCGGGTGGGATAATTGGGTTATGGACATCCTCTATAGCTTGGATTTTCATAATAACAAACAAACAAACAAACCAGAGGGAGATCAAATCACATACTGCAAGATCAATCTACCCATCTGAATAGAACAGTTGCGCAACAGAGATCAAATCACATACTACAAGTAATAGTATTTGGTATGATGTGTTTTGTTGTAGTCTATATGTGGACGAAATTCTGGCGTAGATAAGATTCGGCTAAAGATTCATACATGTTTTCTGTGATGGTACTTGGCTGGTATTATATCATTCCCCAGTCTACTTAGATATATTCATTCGTACACAAGTTGCTTGAAACCAGCATTTTTGGAGCAGTGTAGTCTGCACATCTGCGAGCAATCTACTTGATTCCTTGAGCAGATACCAAAAACACAGATGAAATAGCAATGCCCAGATGCTGAAAACAATGTTATTCAGTCCAACCCTTCAGCCCTACCAACTGTTCAGAGTAAAAAACTTCCATTCAAGATCACAACTAAGCACAAACACAGCAAAAACCCAGATGCTAAATTCGAAACTAAATTAATCATAGAACAGAAATGAGGGGCAACAGCAAACACTCACCTGCCTTACTTAGACGAGCCAAGTAGAGAAGAAATCAGAACCCCTACATCAAGTGGATGCCAATCAAAATCAAAATTCAGGAAAGGTAAAAGCAGCTTACTGGGATTCCATCTCTGTTTTGCTACTGGTCGTTGACACAAGATCTGTACTGCTCTCCGGCAGCAAGATGGCGGCTACAGAAACCTAATTGAAGCCTCGAACCCAGATGGATTGCTGCATTGCTGGGAGGCAGAGGGAAGGCGAATCGGGAGATGATGAAAATGTAAGCGAGGGAGAGGACGGCTAAGGCGATGTCGGAGATCCCCTCGAGGCCGTTGGCAGCGAGGACGTTGACGGCGGCGAGAAGTTGAACTGAGAAGGGAGGCTCTGTTTCGGCGAAGCCTCGAGCAGTCCAGCAGAGCAATTCTCCTCTGTCGCAATTCGCAAGGAGATACCCGAACCCTAAGAGGTCCAGAAAACGTCACCGTTTACTCCAATCACAATTCACAACTTTCTGGTTTTTCGGGTTTTAATTGGTTTTCGGGTTACAAAAAAACCGGAACCGCTAACTGTTGCTTCGGTTTGAAACCGAAAACCTGAAACCCGACTTCAGTGTTTTCGGTTTGGGTTCGGTTTAACCCAAAAACCCGAAACCGATTGGACAGGCCTATGGGCAGCGGAAGAGCTTTATTGAAAACAACGATCCAGATTCAGTTGGCTTAGGGAGGGGGACCGGAATGCTAATTATTTTCATACTGTTACCCTTGCAAGGAGACGACGTAACAAGCTTCATGGTTTATTCAATTCGGATGGCATTTGGGTGACGGAAGAGGTTGCAAACCAACAAGTTTTGATTGATCATTACAAGGAACTTTTCTCCACCGATCATTCTGACATTGACTTTGCCGCAAGAGTGGATGCTAGAGTGGCTGAGCTTCCACTATCTTCTTTTGTGACTCCTGATATGAACTCTTCATTGACAGCCGAGGTTTCTGCAGTAGAAATTAAGGAGACGGTCTTTCCTATGGGGGATTACAGTATACTTGGTTCATATAGGTTTACGGGGTGTTTCTTCAAGTCTTTTTGGCCAATTGTGGGTGACAGTGAGGTAAGAGCTATTCAATCTTTCTTTTAGTCTGGGAAGCTTCTAAAAAAATATGAATCATACCTGGTTGACTCTAGTTCCTAAGGTTGATTTGGTGGAGCGGGCTTCTCAACTGTGACCTATTAGTCTTTGCCAATTTTTGCATAAGGTAATCACTAAAATCTTGGCCAGCAAGTTGGGCTCTCTATTACCATCTTTAATCTCGCCGGAACATAATGGATTTGTCCAGGAACGACAGATAGCGGACAATGTGCTCGTGGCTCTGGTTCATTTCATAAAGAATAAAAGAACGGGGAGGGAAAATTTTATGGCCCTCAAACTCGATATGGAGAAAGCTTACGATAGTATTGAATGGCTATATCTGTTTGCTATTCTTCGAAAATTGGGATTCGCCCCACTTTGGAATCATTGGGTGCGAGAATGTGTCATTTTAGCTACTTTCTCTGTCATGGTCAATGGCAAACCTTCCGGATATTTTTCCTCCTTGTGTGGTTTACGCCAAGGGGATCCAATTTCCCCATTGTTATTTGCATTGTGTTTGGAGGGGTTTACAGCTATGATCAAAAGAGCCATCTCTCGACGGGAACTTCATGCGGTGCGGATTAATCCTCGGTGTCCTCCGGTTTCTCATCTTCTGTTTGCCGACGATTCATTTTTATTCCTTCGAGCTTCCCGAAGGGATGCTTCTTTCCTTCTTCAGGTACTGCAAGATTTTGAGGGCATTAGTGGTCAAAGGGTTAATCTTAACAAATCAACAGTTTTCTGCAGCCCTAATATGTTACAGCCTGAACAAGAGGATTTGGGTGCTTTTCTTGGCGTGGGTTCCATTGTGCTTCAGGATCGTTTCTTATGCCTTCCCTCTCTATTGGGGAGATCCAAAGTGGAGACCTTTCGTTTTGTCAAAGAAAAGTTGTTGTCTGTTCTTCAGGGTTGGAAACGGAGATCATTATCAGCAGCTGCAAAAGAAACTCTCCTCAAAGCGATTGCTGCGGCCCTTCCAATTTATATCATGTTCTATTTTCGGCTTCCTACTGATCTTATCAAACGTCTTAATGCACACATGGCTCGCTTCTGGTGGGGTGCCTCTGAACAGCAACGACAGATACATTGGCGCTCATGGAAGCTACTTTGTTCTACCAAACAACCAGAGGGTCTAGGTTTCCGGGAGTTCGGGGATTTCAATCAAGTGCTACTAGCAAAAGTAGCATGGCGAGTCTTCTCTGAACCAACTTCACTTTTAGCTTGTATCTATCGTGGACGTTATTTTAGTACATCACCATCTATCTTGGAGGCAATGACAAGGTCCAATCCTTCCTGGGGTTGGCGTAGTGTGCTGTTTGGTTGTGATTTGTTCAACCAGTGCCTTTGTTGGCAAGTAGGTGACAAATTCTCCATTAGAGCTCTCTCGGATCATTGACTCCCGACCACTCCACCCTCTTCCCCTATGGCTCGGCCATGTACTTTGATGCTCCTACGGTTCAACTTATCGTGGAAAACCATTACCTCTGCATCGCATAGCTGGTCAAGTTGTTTGGCATTATGAAGCTTCGGGTATCTTTTCTGTAAAATATGCCTATTATCTGGTAAGCCAATTACATGTTGCCCCTTCGTCTAAGCAACTTGCTTGCTTCGTTAATTCTAAGCTATGACAGTGGGTTTGGAATAGGAAAGTCCCTCCAAAACTTTTTTTTTATGGCAATGTCTCCATCGTATTCTTCCAACTAGGGAAGCTTTGGTCATTAGGGGTATGTATTTAATTCCAATTTGTCCGGTTTGTGGTCCGAAGGAATAAATGATTGAACATTGGTTTTTAATTATTTAGTGGCTCGAAAGTTTTGGAGACTTCTTGGTTTGCAGGACCTTTGGCAGCGGTCGGAGAAGAGGACTTTTGTTGGGTTCATTCGCAACTCCCTTAGTCAAACTAATGGTGGGGATGCATATTATATCATTATACAAGTAATATGTTTGCTTTGGAGGTTGTGGAAGAATTGGTGTATGGTGGTGTTTCAGGGGAAGCAACTTCGACTAGATGTACTGGCTAATCAACGGCTATTCCAACTGAAGGAGAATGAGCAAGCACTGTTAATTTCGCCAGATATTCCTCAGCGGTTGCTTACTCAAACTCAGTCCACTATGGCTGGTATTCATGGATGTTATGCATCCTTTGATGCTGCAACTTCGCAGGCTGGTTTTGGCACCACAAGTTCTGTCTTTTTTATGTTTCAGGTATGCTCATTGGTGCGAATTCTCGTAGATATGAAGCTATCTTTGATCCGTGCGTCTTGGAAGCCTTGGCTTTGCGGGATTTTCTTGTTGATTGTCACTCCCGAGTGCAGCAGAGTTCGGTTTGCATTGCTTGTGACACAAAACTCATTATCGACAAGGCTTTAGCAAGGGATTATGCAGACAACAAGATTGGTTCAATCCTGAAGGAAATTATTTCACTCTTGGACGCGATGAATTCATCTCGGGTTCAGTTTATTGGTAGAGTTCAAAACAGAGCGGCTCATTGTGTAGCCCGTCATGCTCTGTCTTTGTTGACTCCCCTGTTAAGGAGGTTCGACTTCTGTTCATAGTTTCGTAGTAGGGACATTTGATGTACTATGTGTCTTTGTATCTGGATCCTTTCCTCTTTTGTAGAGTGATCTATTGAAACAAAAACAAAAACTTTCTTCCCTAGCGTCCAACTTTTAATAGCCAAGTACGCTCCGTTTAAATTGTGTTACACACGTATCTAAACCATATATATGTCCAGTAGAAAACTTGCTTATTAGTTATTTGGGTAAATGCCACATTTGATCACTGGGATTAATAAATCGTGTTATGTTAAATCACTAGAAAAAATTAATATCAATTTTGGTCATTCGAATTACTAAACATGTCACATTTAGTTACTCTCTCGTTAGCCTTCGTCCAACTCCGATCACTCGAATTACTTTCTTTTTATGAATGTCACTCGAATTATTGAAACATGTCACATTTAGTCACTCACCCATTAGTTTTCGTCCAACTCCATTAATTGAGTTGGACGGAAACTAAGGGGAGAGTGACTAAATGTGACATGTTTTAGTAATTCGAATGACCAAAACTGATATTAATTTTTCTAGTGACTAAACATGACATGATTTAGTAATCTCAGTAACCAAATGTGGCATTTACCCTTAGTTAAAAGATGTGCAGTAATCTCTAACGATGAATAGGTAATTAGAGGGTCATTTTAATTTTTAAGTGGTGTTTAGGAGTTGATTCTCTTGCATGAGATTTTTTTTTTTTTTCTTTCATTTTTTGTAAAGGGATTTTAGTTCATTAGTCATAAAATGTTGTGTTAATCCTTTTGAATTGTTGAACTATTTTAATAATTTGGATTCTCTTATTCTACAAATCGATTCGAATCTTTCGAGTATTTGAAGTACTTAAATTATCTTATACCAATGCATGATTCGAATACAAAAAGTCACTATTATTTATGTGATTGACAACTGAATCCGGCCAATTGACCGGGCCCGTGACTAGTTATTTAGTATATATGTTGTCTTGCTACCCATCTACAGATACAATGACTAAAATCTTCTCATGACGGCCTCGTCCAGTCGTCCTAAAGATGCCCTAAATATGGAGTGTCTGCTTAATACTTTGGATTACAAGTCTACAACTATAGATGAACACGAACTGTCTAGAATATGACTAGCCAATCGAATAGATAATTGAACACTACTTCACACTACTATCAATGACAGTTTTTCACACAAGTGCAACCAAATAGATAGTTTGGCCACAAGAAATCCCCCCACAAACCAAGTCTTTTTCAATTGTCCATCCATTCCCCAGAATGGCCATCACCATTCTGAATAGCAACAATATATAAAACACAATCAACTAGCTAGCTGGTAAAAACGTACGTCTAATCCCTCCTCAATCATCATTAATATCCTTCCCCTCATCGTTTTCACCATCCTCTTCATCGCTACTTACGTCTCCCGCGTGCATGTCAACAAACAAATGCTGGGCATGACTTGCAGCTCTGAGCCAATCCTTGAGGCAAACGCACATCTCCGCAGTTTCTAGCCGAATCTCCCACCTACGACTGTTAACTTCCGGCGAATGGAAATCAAATGTATCATCCGGCACTTTGGCTGAAGCTAGAGGCGCCAATACTTCACGAGCCATGGTAGACAGCACCGGATATTTAACCTGGTTATGTTTCCACCATTTCAAGACATCAAACATGTCCAGTTTATCAATGTCTTCTTCCATGCTGAAACCAGACACATCATTAGATGACAGGTAATAGTTGAGCTCAGAGTAAGAATCCACATCACCGCCCTTTCTCACACTACGAACAAGACGAACTGCAGTTTTAGTACCGCTACTGCTGCAGCCTTCTGCTCGAACCAGATCTTTGGGAATCGGAGTAGGGCTATACTGCTGAAAATATGCATCATACATTCTGTAGAGTAGAGCCTGAACCTCATCTTTCGTATTGCCAATCGAGGAATTCATGTTAGCATGATAAGCATCCAACAACCTGAACAAGCCAGCTAGTTTGTATCTGGGATCCAAGATTGTTGCAAGACAATACACCATGGGGATTCCTTCACCATCCCAGTAAGCTGAAAACTTAGCCTGCAGGCCAACACAAAACTGACCAACATGTTTGTCATCTCTATACTGGGCAAATGCTTCACTCAGAGTAAAAAGTATGGGGATGACCAAGTTGGTATTCGGAACATAAAGGCTACAGAAGATATCAAAAGCTGCCCTGAACCTTTCAAAGAAGTCTCTCATGGTGCATACAACTTGCCATTCATCTTCTGTTAAGGGTTCTCCATCATGACAATAAGTACCAGCAGCAAACTCACGGTTACAAAACTCAGTAAGTATGTGGCGTTTGCGAATGAAAGCATCCAGCATATCATAAGTCGTGTTAACCCACTCCGGTGTATCCGGAAGCAATCTTTTATGCCTCACACAGCTCTGGCTGCACATCTCTTTAAACTGCAGTGTCCTTGCCTCATCCCAGTAGATGAAATCGATAGCATTTCTGACCTTATCGAGCTGTGTAGAAATCACTGAGAACCCATCTTCGAAACATGAATTGAGAATGTGATACGCACATTTGCTATGGAAAAGCCGCTCATCGAATACCGGATTCAAAGAAGACCGCAGCTGTGAAACGGTATCAGGAACATTGGTCAGAATCAGATCATCGAAGTTCATTGAGAGGATTTTACCCTGGAGCCCCCATTTCGAAACGGCTTCCATAATCGAAGACGAGACATTCTCAGGATCCTCCATCGGCCAATCTAGCCGCAGCCAGCCTATAACCCTGCTTTGCTTCTCCCAATTCTCATCAATCCACTGACAGCTCAAGTACAAATAAGCCAGGGTCAACCCCGATAGAATGAAATTGTCAGGGTCCGGCCAGGGCCACGACCAGACCCCGCTGGTCAACGAGACGCGACAGTTCAAATCCCTAAGAGTCGAGCGCAAAGACTCGGTCTCGGTTCCGAAAAGCTTCATCGCACCTCTCCTAACGTTTACACTCGTGACCTTAGGGGCAGCCGGGTTCAAAATTATGAAAGTCTGCTGGAAAGCAACACTGTCCACGAATAGAAACGGTAGAGATTCGGCAACCGCCCATTTAACAAGATGAATCCCACCTGGTATTAGCTGGTAAACATCGTCGGTACCGGCGGAGGATAAGGCATCTGTGTCCGCCAAAGGATGGTTCTTCGTGTCCTCCGGATCCAACGGCTCTTGGCTGCGGCGCTTCGCTCTCCGTTTAGGGTTTCCGGAACTCCCTTTACTGGAAAAGAGTGAACGGGCTGGAGGATCCATAACCTCCGAAATCGAGATTCACCTGAACTGTGAAAGAAGAAGAGAATCGAGAGGCTGCGCCGGAGAAAAGACGATCGGGGATTCAGCTTCAGAGTAGACGAAAATGTTGAATGAGGTCAGTGGAGAGGGTTAGAGAAGTGGGGAAGTTCAGTGAGAAGAAGATGGCAGGCGCAGAGGAGAAAGTGGGCGCGGTATTTGAGGGGGGAAATCCCGCCAACCGTTCGATGCCTTTTGGCAAAGGGCCCGATTTTCAAATCTATACGAGCAAGCTAAAACTGGGCCGGTGCACCGTCTTCCGCTGGGCTTTGTCGCACGGCCCATCCCCACGGCAATATGCCACGTAATCATTAATCAACTAGCTTGACCCCGACCCTTGGCCGGATGAGTTTCTAGCATTCACATATATTTATTTAATAACTTTCTACCAGTGCATTTTCCGGGTAAATTTTGTTTGAAATATGTTTTATGGAATATTTTTTCTCCTACATTGTCTATTTTGTTCAGGCTATTATTGTCATCTCTCATCTCGAATCATGTGTACCTTTGAGCTTATCAGTTGGCCGAAAGTGATTTTTCTTTAAGGTAATTTAGTTTGTACCACACGAAAATATTTTAACACCCATGAAATTTTTGTGCATTATTATTATGATAGTACAAAATTAAACATTGATATAATTTAGTAACTCATTAGAATAAGAAATTTGTTTTATGACGGTAGAATCGAATGATATTGATGTAGTTTAGCAACTATCGAATATGAGAGTGACTTGTGAATGTATGATTGTGATAATGTTTTTGAAAGAAAAAAAAATTCAACTTATATAAAAATGGGTATCATTGAGTAGATCACATAAAATCTAATTTTTTTGCGAAACAATATTTAAATTCGGAGTTGAAGCGGAAAAAATATGGATCGAATAAGAATAGTATGGTGATTGAAAAATAAGAGAGAGAGTGTGTGTTAAGTGGCACAATCTAATTGGAGTGCAGAATAACTATAAAGAAA
This sequence comes from Linum trigynum, assembly GCA_964030455.1. Lineage (NCBI taxonomy): Eukaryota > Viridiplantae > Streptophyta > Magnoliopsida > Malpighiales > Linaceae > Linum > Linum trigynum. Next base: position 12,018,937 of record OZ034815.1, on the reverse strand, counting down.
AATTATAATGAAAAGAAAAAAAAGAAGTTACGAAAACATCTGATTGGTGGAAAGGGAAGTTAAGAAAAAATCTGATTGGTGGAAAGGGTGCTGATGTGGATGCGTAGGAGGGATGGATTTTTTAAACGGTGAAGGTGGTTATTGGAAAAGTCTTTATATATTTTATAGATAGATTTAATTTAATGTTGTTCAAACTGAAAATTCTTGATCTTTGATGTATCCTCCAAACAATGTACACAGGCATAGGCAGAGCTAGGGGGTATGTGATGTGTCCCGGGACACATGTAATTTTTGAGTAAAATAATATACTCCATATATATGAATCAATTAAGGATTGCACTCGTCAACTTTAGGTAATATAAAAGTGTTTTATCGCTACACTACAAGTTATTTCAAGTTTAAAAGCTAACATAAATCAATGTATCACACTATAAACAAAATTCACGAAACCTAAAGGTCGATTTCTTTGTCTTCTAAAGTTAGTTTTGACTCTACTCATTACAATTGCAAGTGTAGAAAGAACAATTTCAGCTTTGAGCTATATTAAAAACAAGTTTCAAAGTCGAATTGCGACCAATTTGCTATGATTGCTTAGTCTCATACATTGAGAATTTGAAAATGCGTTGTGATTGCTTATGAAAATAATGATTGTATTAGTCTAGTATTTCTTAATATATATGATTAAATGATTTAGTATTTCTTTAATTATATTTCTTAAATATTTATTTATTTATTTATTTTATATTATGGAAAGAGGATACAGGTACTTTCAGATTATGCCTCCGCAACTCTAAGCAGGTTCCTCTCCAATACCTATTTCATTCTATTTTTCCCAGCTTCTGGGCAGTCTTGGGAAGGAGTTCCTGGTCATCTACTATTTTTTATATTTAAGGGTAAATACAATTTAATATCCAAACCTTTCATTTTAAACAATATAATAGCCAAACCTTTTCGAAAACAATTTAATATCCAAATCGTCAACTTTCTTGATATGATCCTAATTCGAGAATCCTCCCAAATCGGACCAAAAATCAGAGTTGCACACGTCGAACTTTTTTAGGGGTTTTCTCCTTTCTTGAATAACACGAAAATAAAGATACTTGCGGAATCGATCAAACAAATCCGAACTCGTGAGAAGGGCCAGAAGGTATATGAAACCTTCCAAACAATCTCGAACCCGTGGAAGAGGCCAATCGATATCGTCGATGCTCGCCACAACTAGACGCGTTCTCTAGTTGATAAGAGACCACTCAAACCTCCCGAATCCTCAAATGAGCGAATAAGCAAAACGTTCACTTGAACTTGTAAACACTTGTATTTGATTGCTGAAACTTGAATGAAAAATACATTGGTTGGACTCCTATTTATAGACCCACGAATCTAAACACAAAACAACTAAGGAAAACCAAATCCTACTTGAAAAAGGAAAACAAAAACCTTAACAAACAAGGAAAACAAAAACCTTAACAAACAAGGAAAAGACTAAGTCAACAACTACCCTTGAATCTAGCCTTCAAATCCGCCCCCCCCCCCCCCCCCCCTTGTGTTCACACTTGAAATTCCTTTCACACCTTGTGTTCACACCATGCTCTTTATCCATTGTTGATTCCATTCACACCTTGAGACTCCTTCTCCATGGCCGACCCTCCTTCCCTCCCTTTGAGCCCAATTTCGTGATCCACATAGCTTAATAGTGTAATGGACTTTCCTTCTAGCAAATCCAAGCTTAAGCCCTCCAACTCCTTAGCCAAATAGCTTGCAATTTGATCCCGAAAAGCCTTAGCCCTAGCTCGAGTCATTGGCCCTTCAACTTGAGTGTCTTTGGCTTTGATGACCTCATCAGTCCCTCCCTCTTGAAAAGGATTTGCCCTCAAATCCGAATTATCATCCAGAAATGGTGCAAGATCAGCAACATTGAAAGTTGCACTTATGCCGTATTCTCCTGGTAGATCAAGCTTGTATGCATTTGTTCCAACCTTCGAAATGATTTGAAAGGGACCTTCACTTCTGGGCAGCAACTTGGATCTCCTTTGATGTGGGAACCTTTCCTTCCTCATATGCACCCACACTCAATCTCCTACTTCAAAATTTCGAGCCTTTCTATGCTTGTTGACGTTCTTCAAGATCTGCTCCGTCCTTCTTTCAATATTTAGCCGAGCCTTCTCATGGAGATTCTTCACATACTCCGCTTTCTTAGCTCCATCCATGTTTACTTGCTCCTTCAAAGGTAAAGGTGTCAAATCCAATGGGGTAAGAGGATTGAACCCATACACAATCTCGAATGGAGAATACTTCGTTGTCGAATGCACGACTCTATTGTAAGCGAACTCCACGTGAGGTAGGCAGTCCTCCCATGTCTTGATGTTGCTCTTGATGATGGCTCTAAGCATTTGAGATAGAGTACGATTCACCACTTCAGTTTGCCCATCCGTTTGAGGGTGACAAGTAGTCGAAAACAAGAGCTTCTATCCAAGCTCTGATACCACTTGATATGATCCTAATTCGAGAATCCTCCCAAATCGGACCAAAAATCAGAGTTGCACGCGTCGAACTTTTTTAGGGGTTTTCTCCTTTCTTGAATAACACGAAAATAAAGATACTTGCGGATCGATCAAACAAATCCGAACTCGTGAGAAGGGCCAGAAGGTATATGAAACCTTCCAAACAATCTCGAACCCGTGGAAGAGGCCAATCGATATCGTCGATGCTCGCCACAACTAGACGCGTTCTCTAGTTGATAAGAGACCACTCAAACCTCCCGAATCCTCAAAGGAGCGAATAAGCAAAACGTTCACTTGAACTTGTAAACACTTGTATTTGATTGCTGAAACTTGAATGAAAAATACATTGGTTGGACTCCTATTTATAGACCCACGAATCTAAACACAAAACAACTGAGGAAAACCAAATCCTAATTGAAAAAGGAAAACAAAAACCTTAACAAACAAGGAAAAGACTAAGTCAACAATTACCCTTGAATCTAGCCTTCAAATCCCCCCCCCCCTGTGTTCACACTTGAAATTCCTTTCACACCTTGTGTTCACACCATGCTCTTTATCCATTGTTGATTCCATTCACACCTTGAGACTCCTTCTCCATGGCCGACCCTCCTTCCCTCCCTTTGAGCCCAATTTCGTGATCCACATAGCTTAATAGTGTAATGGACTTTCCTTCTAGCAAATCCAAGCTTAAGCCCTCCAACTCCTTAGCCAAATAGCTTGCAATTTGATCCCGAAAAGCCTTAGCCCTAGCTCGAGTCATTTGCCCTTCAACTTGAGTGTCTTTGGCTTTGATGACCTCATCATTTCTGTCTGTTTAACCGTTAGTTGACACTTCAAAAAAGTTCGAAGTACGACACTTCATCAATATCCATCTATATCTTCTCTGAAAAACCACCAACATATCGTAATTCCAAACCCGAGAAGTCCATGACTCCACCATGATGGTATAGAATATCTAAATATTCAGTCATCTGCAATGCCAAAACAAGAAAACAAAGTTGTATTGTGACAATTTCCCCTAAACAAAGCTTTCTTGAAGTGTCAACTAACGGTCAAACGAACGGAAAGTTGAAGATTTGGATATTAGATTGTTTTCAAAAAGGTTTGGCTATTATATTGTTTAAAATAAAAGGTTTGGATATTAAATTGTATTTACCCTATATTTAATTATGAAAACAACCTTCTTGGGTTTCTTTCCGGTGTTTGTATTTTGTATTTTAATTCATGATTTGGGGTTCCTTTCTCTATGTGGGTCTGATGCTTTGGTTTAGAATAAAGCCAAATATGGAAAAGGGTACACGGCAGCATTCCAAGTATAGAGAATATGTTTTTTTTTGTTGCAAAGAAGTATTGAGAATATGTTTTTTTTGTCAAAGAAGTATTGAAGGTATGTGGATATTTACAACTTAGTCATAATATAGGTATGTGAATATATTAGGATAACAACAACACATGGTTAAAGATGGGTGATTTCAAAAATCACATTCCATATTAATTTTTAGGGTAAATACAATTTATTAGCTAAAAATTTTAAAATTTTTAAATTATTAGTCTAAACTTTCGAAATACAAAGTATTAGCCAACCATTAGCTACCCGTTAGCAGTTTTATTATTAATGTTAACATGACAATATGATATTGGGTCGAAAAAGACACGTGGAAGTCAACCTTTCAAAACTTTAGTATTTTAATTAAAAAAAGAGTTACAAAATTATTAGCAATAACAGAAAAATTATTAATATTTTGATAAGTTACAAACAATTTGGCTAGGACTTTGCATTTTGAAAGGTTCAGCCAATAATTTAGAATGTTTGAAATTTTTTGCTAATAAATTGTATTTATTTTAATTTTTATATTATTAACAATTATCTTTTCCAATTTGACTCCTCAAAAATGTTTCGTTGAAAATTATCCAAACAACTAAACAATGCTCTAATTCTATCTTACAAAATTGAATGTAAGTACATATTTTAATTACCATATTCTATACATCTTATAATTTAATGTTTTTTCCTGCCATAAGTGATTGGAAAATGATTTAAAAAAACATGCTATACCACATACTCATTTATTAGGATTCCTAACCGTGAAAGATAATTTATATAGACCTTCAGAAGTAGATTTAATTATATTTGTTGAAATTCCAGGCATAAAGCATATCCTGAATTTTATGAAGCAGTTGCAAATTGTAAGGACCGAGATCTTCAATGTGCATCTAACTATACAGTATGTTCTAAATGTTTTCTCCGGGGCATCCGCGAGCAAACAACTCCTGATGGCAATGGTTTTGTCATGTGTCAGCCTCAAGAGAACAACTAATTATTCATGGTGAATATATACCGTCTCACTAGATAACTGATTCATTGTTCATTATGATAGATACATATTGTTACGATTTCAAACTCATATAATACCAATGATAGCAAAAGAAAGGCAATCACGGAAAATGTTTATAAATTGGATGAGGAAAATGATGCTTTATATTTGAAAGGATTTTACAATTGATATTTTTAGTTTGATGAATCGAAAGAGAAGAAAGCAGATACTATTGGAATACAAAATAGAAGGAAAAGACAATTGATAATTGATATAGAGGTGTCACTAACGGAGATGAACACATTATTATTGATGGAGATGATGATGATTCTCATGATGGAGAAAAAGCAAATAAAGCCAATAAAATATGCGATAATCTTTATCAAAGAGGACTAAATATAATTGTAGAAGTGTCATTTGAACACGCTTTTAGGAGTCCACTCCTTGGTTTGGGATCTGTCTGTTATGCTAATTAAGGATTTTACTAGATGAATTTTATATATTAATAATTTTAAATGCTTCCAATTACTAAATAGTTTGAATTCTCTTATGCTTTCAAATAAAAATGTATCTTGCTTCAAACAATTGTTATTGTTATTTATAAATACATCCGGCCAACGGGCCGGGTCGAGATATAGTAATTTGAATAAACATGTATATCGGCTTTTACTAAACCAAGATACTAAAGTACCCAACCAATAGCTTTTAGTCCTTAATGTAAGTAATATATGTTTTGATAGATAGCATCTTACCAAAGTATCAAATTCTGGATCCGGGTATTTGCTTAGATCTAGTAATTTGAATAAACATGTATATCGGCTTTTACTAAACCAAGATACTAAAGTACCCAACCAATAGCTTTTAGTTCTTAATGTAAGTAATATATGTTTTGATAGATAGCATCTTACCAAAGTATCAAATTTTGGATCTGGGTATTTGCTTCATTCTTCCATACGATGGTTTAGGGTTATATGTGTATTATGCCTCTCTACTTTGTATTTTTCTCAAACATAACCCTCTACTATGAATCAAATCAAACATGCCCTTCTACTATTACACTCGTCTCACACTTACCCCTCCGTCTATTTTTCCATCCGTAGTCCGTCAAAACCCAACCAACCGAGTCTTGGTCAGCCTGATGTGATGGAAAATAGAAAAGTAAAAGACTATTTTGTCCCCTTCTTCCCCAAAATCTTCACTCGATCCTTCCCGATTGACGCAGGCACTACCACTAGTCGGCGATCCCTCCCATCCGATGACCACAATCGATTTTGAATCTTCGTTCCCCTTGACTCTGCCACCTCCACATCACCGTCGTGGATCCTCAATCCCCCCTCCAGAATTGCGGATTCCTCCAACAATCTCATATGCTAGTCGCCCCTCTCCAACCCTCAGTTTGATTGAAGCCGTCACCGCTCGAGCATTCGTTTCCCCGATGGTCGTTGCGAAGAACATTGAGGACATTCTCAATCCTTTGTTCGAAAAAATTAGAAGGGAAGAGAATCCACCCATAAAGATTCTTCCTTTAAGGGTTCACCTAATCATCTCTGGAAGCGGCGGATCCATAACAGGTTAGAGCATTGGGCCGCATTTAAAAAGTGATGGAGAGGGATGGGACGTAAACCAATAAACACTGAAATATATACTCAAAATAAAAAATTTAGAAGTACTATACCAGCTTTGGATCAGGGGAGGGCTGGGCCGTGGCCCGAGGCGGGCCCCCTAGATCCGCCACTACAATAAGACGAATTGAATTGAAAATTGTCTTCTTGTAAGCTATCCTTTTCTAGTGTATATTATCCCTAACCCTATGAATATATTAAGGGGAAAAAATGGTCAGATTCGATTGGGGTCGCTGGAGGGGAGGAAATGGTGACCGACTTAGTTGCAGAAGATACACTCGGTCAGTTGACAACAAAGTGGTATTGCCAGCGACAATCGACGCCGGAGCGACCAGGTGGTAGACAACTGGGGAGCGATTTAGTAGGGGATAAGGTTAGAACATAAGGGGGGAAAATTGTCTATTAACATGCAATTTTCATGACGTCATATAGACGGAAGGGTAAGTGTGAGAAGAGTCTAATAGTAGAAGGGCATATTTTATGTGATCAATAGTACAGGGTTATGTTTGAGAAAATTACAAATTAAAGGGGCATAATTAATATACATATAACTCAAAGGTTTATGATCCGTCTATGATAGTTGACACACACTTGATCCTCTTATTGGCCATGTATGCTCTTTCATTTGAGGATTCCTATATCGTACAATGAACCATTTTGAAAAGCCCAAAGCGCTTCTGTATAACATAAAAGCAGAAGCTCTGATTTGGAGCTTCTGCGAAAAGCTATTTTGAAATTACAAGATTATCCTTACCATATTTTAATTTTATTTCAGAAAATATAATTTTCTTTCATTTATATTATTCTAAAAATAAAATAAATAATAAAAACATATTATTTCATATAAAAGAAGTCTAACAAGATCCATTTTGACTATGTTTTATTGTTTAGAATTATTATTCATAGTTTATATTATAAGTCCTTTATAGTTATTTTACACAACCTCTCATATTAAAAAACACTTTTAATAGTTTTTCATCCAAACACTCAACTGATTTTTTTTAAATGTACTTCTCTAAAAGCTCAAGCCAAAAACTGCTTCTGCAAAAGCTACAATAGGGCCAAACTGATCCAACCTCTCATATTAAAAAGCACTTCTAATAAATTTTCACCCAACACTCAACTGCTTTTTTTGAAAAGTATTTCTCTAAAAGCTCAAACCAAAAGCTGTTTCTGCAAAAGCTACAGATTATTAATCATTCTCCCTGTGGTATAATATTTTTGTTATTATGCAAAATCTTGTATTTATTTTTTAATCGCTATAGCTTATAACCAACCGTTTTAGTAAGGAATTTAACCAAATATTAGTGTTCGTAAAGAAATTCTTTTAATTTGTCGAACTTTTAATTCTGTTCAAAGGACCAAGGAAAGATATTGAAGTGAGTTAGTAACAATTATTTGATGGTTTCTTCAAAAAATATGGTTCTGCTTTGTTTGTCATCTTTATGTTTGAATATTTCTATAAAGGTAAAGATAGTGCAAAAAATGGAACTGTTGCTTTTCCCTAATATTTTTAGTGTCTCAGGATTTTAAATTAGAAACCAAGTCGTACGATATAAAGTGTATCTACAGGATACATAAAGCAAAAAACATGGGTTGGGTTTTAAAGGATTTGAAATTGCAGCCACCAGAGGGTTTCACGGAGGGGCATGATTGTCAATTTACATCCCTTTAAGTGAAGCTGTGTGTTTTAATGCAGCTACTTCTACGGGACCTTATACTTGGCAATGGGGCCAGTCAGGAGGGTCAGCGTTTGGCCCAAACTCGCCCGCCTAATTTAGCTGCGAGAAACTCACCACGCAGGCACGCACGTGAATAGCAGCAAATGCTGACATTACGACCAAATTTGTCGACGAGAACCCTTTTCATGTCGTCTTTGGTCTGCAGCGTCGCCATCCCTCGCCTCTGAAATTAAATTCTTACTCCGTGAAACGCTGCAAACTCCCCCAATTGAAGAGCTGCAATTATCAATCCTTGAAACGCCTCAAGCTCCCCGCAATCGAAGAACTGTGATTGACAATAACGAGGGTCAGGCAAGCAACAATTGGTCTTCCACCGTGAGTGCCGCAGCCTGCAGGGGAAACATGCATGTCCCTTTTCTATTAACTGATCACTATTCTATTATCACCCAACAGGGTTCACGGAGTAGCAGTTAGCTGTTGTGCAGTCACTATTTCGACTTGAATTATCAATTTGACATGTAGTTTTTTTGGTTGTCAATTCCTTCATAATTGCTCCTGATCTACTAATTATAGCTTTTCATGTGTCTATGGTCAAGGGTGAATGCAATTTCGACTATGAGTGAAAATCAACGTAGTCATGGATCCTCTTGATGGATGATAGATTATTATTATTATTATTATTATTATTATTATTATTATTATTATTATATATATGAGTGAAAGCAGAAGAAACAAAGGTTTACAAATAATTAGTGGGTAGCCGAGATACAATCTGGGCCCCCACTCCCTTAGCTATAGAAAAACTAAGTCTAGTAAAAATGTATGCGGCCTCCCGAGTCCCTGCATCCTGAGACAAGGAGAATTTATGGACCCTCTTGAGCAAAGCCACGACTTCTGTATCCAACTCTCTCAGCGAAGAAAAAGAAAAGGGCAGGAAACTGTAACCACCCGCCATACACAAGTCCCGGTACTTGGCACATTTTCGCTGAGCAGCATCAACAACAACTCGGTCGGGCACAAAACCGGTCATTCCTGTCTGAGTCAGAGGTGAAGATCCAGTCAAATCTACACACACATCTCGTCCCCTGTCCCAGGAATAAAGCAGCCAATCTGCAGGACGAAGGGGTCCGCCATGTCCATCAACCAAACCGATATCAATCTCCCTACCTGCAGAAATCCCAGACCTATAACAGATGTCCAATAAGGTCTCACGAACGAGGTTGTGCCAATGCTTAATGCCCACAGAACCAGCATATGACACAGCATCATACCCAAAGACATCACCAGGAAAGACACGGGAACAAGCAAGACATGGCTTAGATACCGAAAACAACGAGACACCCATTCGATAGCTAAGCACACTACGATATGTCCTCCCATTCATAGTCTGGCCCAACCCAGCAATAGGAACAACACGCAACCAGTCAGAAGAGTGTGCACTCTGCTGAGACTTCCACAAAGCCACCTGACGCGTAGTCAACGAGAAAACAAAATTTGAAGTAGTAACAACCTTCGTGAAATACATAAATGCCAATTTCTTCATAAGTTTTGGGGCAGTAACTCCACTAGGGTCATGAAAGAGATCATAACCTGTAAACTCGTTAAAGGTGCGTAGGGCGTCATCAAAAGCAAGGCCAGGAGATAGAATACCAGAAGGACTTAAGAGTTTAGCTTGCAACTCTGCAGACTGCAAACGAGACGCCAAAAAAGCATAATGCAAGACATCTCCAGCAGCATAAACCCTAAGCCCGCCCAAATGAAAAGGGAAAGTGGCAAGTCGCCACTGCCAATCACCAAACCCGGGTCCAGAAGCAGTGACAATACGTTATAAACTAGACCGAAGTGTTGTGTCAAAAGATAGTTGGGTCGACCCAAAAATACGAGGGGAGCAAGTACGCAAAGCAAAGTAGAGTTTAGAAATACCAGTACAGGCCTGAAGCAAAAGCAACTCACATTGTGGGTCATCAATCCTAGCAACCAAGTCCATAAGCTCAATGGTCTTAGTAACTCTCTTCGCCACAAGCTCACTGCTAAAATCAGGACAAGAACTGACAGGACCACCCATAACGGTGACACCGTGTGGAGGTCGAGCGCTAGAGGCAGGGAAAACACCTGGAAGCCTACTCCTAGGATCCTTAGTAGGCCAAAAAACCTCTGTCTTACCCACATTTAGATGAAGGCCAACTCGAGGGCTTTCAGCCATAATCATGTCCAAGAACTTCCCAACAACCAAAGTGTCCCACAAAACAGTGTCATCATCCAAATACCAAGCCTGCATACTCAAATCAAAAGAGTCTCTGATCTTGCACACTAAAGGATGCAACGCCAAAGACAAAAGAAAAGGGCCCAAAGGGTCTCCCTACTGAACCCCCTGGCAAGACCATAAGCTATGCATCCTATAATACATTCGGGTAGGGCTAGAGTAACAGAACTCTACCCATCGGGACAGGACCAGGCAATGACGACGAACTTCCTGAAGCATGGCCCCACGATCAACTAAATTGAAAGCATTCTGGAAATCGACCAACAACATAGAGATACCTACGTCACCACTGCGGGCCTCAACGAACCGGTTCAAGGCATGCAAAATAGCCTCTCCTCCAACAGAAATCCCGAACCCAAACTGAAGACAGCAAAATAACCATATAAAGTAGGGCCAACAAGACAAGCACCAACCTTAGAAACAAGATGTCTCCAAACAGTGCCAACAGCTATAGGACGGATACCACCCTCTGGTTTAACAAGTGGCGTGAGCGGAGCGCTAGCAATGTACTCAACAAGGGGCTGCGGACATCGACCCTCAAGGAAAATTTTAACCACTAGAGTAATAGAGGCTAGCAAATCATCTGAGATAGCCACAACAGTTCACCCAAACAATCCATAAGATGTTGAGCTCGAAAAACATCCTCCCGCAAGATGTTCCACGAGGAAAGATCCTAATCATATCCAAAACAACAGTTAAAGAGGCAACAAGAGGATGATGATCCACAGGCGAAGTCGGTAATGAGGGAGATGGGGCAACATGATGCTTATTTTGCAAGTCCAGAAGAGTGGCATCAGAATAAGGGGCAACACTGGATGAGGAAAGCACCCGAACAGTAGCAATATAATGCCCATCATAAATCTTCCTCTGACATTTCCTAAGGTTGAGCTCACCCGAAACAAGATCCTCCTTTGCAGCAAACGGAGGGGGAACCTCATCTAAAGTCTCTCGCAAAAGCTGCAAACTGCCACCAGACCCCCAAGCAATAATATCACTGGTAACACTCTCCTCCTGACAAAGACGCCTAATAGCGGACTGGCACTCAAGATTACTCCGCGGAGAAAAGGTCTTAAGCACGTAGAGAGGCAACACAAGTAAGCGAATCCAGCAGGAGATGTCGCCAGGAGAAACACCCACATCATCCAAAGCCCCTTTCAGAGCCCTGGCAAACCCAAGGCGACACTTAGGAGGGATAGATTTCACAGTGCGAAGACCCCATATAGAACAAACGACCAAGCAAAGAGATAGACCAACCCACAGGCTCAACCCTAGCATCAGATGAGTGAACGACAAAAATGGAGCCAGAGGTCTAGGAATATCATAAATAATAAAACGAACAAGGCCGTCACCACAATCTGGAGGCTACACAAAAACATTCTCATCATGCCGACATTTAGAACGGAAGGCGTGGGTACGAAGACATACCCCACAAATCCAAAACCCCATCCGCTTGAGAGTAGTTTCAGCATTAGAAAACACCGTCAAACTATCATAAAGAGTTTGACGTGTAAGAGCCATAACTTCACCACGACAATGCCAATCTTTAAAGTGCTGGAGCAAGGAGGATTTAGTAAGATCCTTACCTCGACCTTCCTGACACCCATGGAGACCGACAAAAGGACAGTGATAACAGACCAGATCGGGCATGACAGCACAACAAATCGAAGAACAACTTGCACCAAGAGACAGCCGGGAAAAATAAAGCAAACAGATGAAAACCCTAAGAATCATAGAACAGAACCTCCGTCGACGAAGCAGGTGTTGTTTATTAAACCCTAAACGAACCGGCCGCATCTTTCCTTCTCATCAATTCCGCTAGTAGCAAAACCCCTCCTCTCACCATTCTCCTCCTGGCGCGACCACAAAGCTGTCGCTTCCTTCCTTGGAAAATCTTGTGGGAGCGAGGGATTGCGGTGCCTTCGGAGATCAGCGCTACAACTGGACTGAATGGATCAACTAGCCAGCTGCCAGCCTGTTGTTGCGTTCTCCATTCTTACTGGATCGTCATTCCATTCTTATTGTTATCATTATTATTAGTTGTTTATTATTATAGTATTGTGTTAGTTATTCGGCTAGTGTAGCCAATTTAGGTGGGGGTAATTAGTAGTATTAGGGAATTAGTGTTATAGTTGATTAGCGATGGTGGCCAGAGTGTTCGGCTCAAGATAGGGTGGATAACTATGGGTTATGCACTCATCAATAACTAAATCTGGACCCTTCATTCACAAAATCCATATCTAAGGATGGAGAATTAAATGTCAATTTTATTTTCCCTTGTTTTTTTAATCGGTTCGTATCTTCTCCGTTTTAACTCGGTTTTCAATTTTTTTTGCACAGATGGAACGAGTTCGTTGTGCTCTACAAAATGAGATCCATTTTCAATATTTTTTGAGAAAAAAATTATTGCCTCTCGATACCAACTGCATACCATATGGTATCTTCTTCGTTTTTAATTCGTTTTTGAAAATGTTTGCACAGAAGGAACGAGTTCATCATGATCTATTGGATCTACAAATTTCTGGGTGAACAAATTACAGGACCAAAAAATACCACACAATACCAAAAAATACCACCCTGGTACGAGGTGGTATCTTGTGGTATACAATATTAAAAGTCGTAAATGACAGTTAATATACTTCTACTATCATGTATTTAACCATCCTACAGTCTTGGTTTGTTCATACCACCATAGTACGCTTTTCAAACCATATGTATGCTCTTATTTCAATACCAATCAATACCATATGGCATAGAGTAGTAAAAAATGACTCAATTTTTTTTGTTCCAAAAATATATCAAAGTGAATATCATTTTGAAGAGCACAATTAATCTAATCTAACTGTGCAAAAAAAAATTTAATTTCGACTTGAAACGAGTGAGAAATCGTCCGTCAAAGATTAAGAATAAGAAAATTAAAGGCTTTCCATGAGAGAGAAGGATGATGATGTCATGCTGATGTGGACGGGTTACTCATGGTTAATCACCTTAAGGTTACTCACATGATCCGTTCCCAGAGTGTTTGAGAAGAGTTCCCCTGGAGTTTGGGTCTAGTAATTGGCCGACTAGTTTTAGGTAGTTTTTGGGTTTTGGGTGTTCTTATATATATGTACTTTGTGGTTCCGTTTTAGATATCGATCAATCAATGAAGAAGAAAACACTTAATTAGTTGTTTTAGTTTATTTATCGTTCTTGTGCTGCCATGCTTGATCCGTCAATGCATCACCTCTTCAAGTGGTCGCCAAATTCGTGGGGGACAATGTAATTTGATAGATGTGTTTATAGTTTTTCCTTTGTTATAACTGTATGCAAACCATGTTAGCACACGATGCGTTGTTAGTCTTGCTACCTCTGTTTGTGGCTATACTGTGGTTGGTTCTGCATAATTTAATTCTTCATCTGGCTGTGTTATTTTGTGCAAGTCGTTGATTTTGATATTGTTATATAGCAAAAAAGATGGTTCTGACTACCTGAAACCAAATTTGTTCTAATTGCTTTTGTGTAAACTTTTGGATTCATTGGTGTATAAATTTACGTTGCAAAAAAAAAGTATTGCCTTCTGGGGACGGGATACAATAAAAACACATTTAGTGTTGTTATAATAATAATTAGATTTGGGCACGTCCGTTGGCCGGATGAACTATATTAGTGGCACAAATAATAATAGTAATTGTCCGAATCAAGTTACACTTTAATTTGGTATCATTGAAAATCATCTTCATTAATGAAACCTGATATTCACCATCAACAATCTCTTCCTTTTTCTCCTACATTCCATTGGAAACCAAATTTTAGTGGTAAACATTATAAAATGTGAAACACATTTCGCGGTAATATAATTTTTCTCATCTAAATAATAAATATTATCAACAATTTGTTATTTCTTCCCATCATTGAAATTTTTATATCCACCATCAACAATATCTTCGTCTATCTTAATAACATAATTATCTCCATCACTGAATTCCACTACATATACCATTAGCATACTCTTCCTTCTCCTTCTGCATTTCACTGAAAGCAAAAAATTAATGTCCAAATATTTATAATTGTGAAACTACATTTTCAAGAACTTAAATTTACTCAGTATATGTCATGAACTTTGTTCGAGGTTGCTCTTCTTCATCTTTCATTATCTTCAAAACTATGTACCCACGTATGTTCGCAATGTTGTGATCAGTGAATTTGATATGAAAATTTAACTTCATTCTCTTAATCTGTAGGGGATGGGGAGGTGAAGGTTATCTCGTTTTGGCGCTATCTTTAAGTAGTTTCTCAGTAGGCATTCCAAAAGATCTAGGACCCTCGCGACAAAACAATAAAGTTAGATTAAAAATATTGTCTGCCGAAACTGGATGCTAATCTATAAAATAATAACAATTGAGATACACTATTTGATAGAAAACTTTATGTTTTAGTGGGTACAAATTTTTTTCTCGAATGAATGAACTTGAACTTAAAAATATTAGAATATTAGAGATAGATTATTATCCAACTACTACTTTCTTTGATGTTATATAATTCTTATAAAATTACTCATTAAAGTCTTCTTCGAATTTTCTTTGGCAAATTTAGTGAAAATAAAATTCCAATCTCATGCATAAGATTGGAATAACTTCTCAGCCAACATTCAAAAAATCAAGCTCTCACACAATCTGTAACAAATAAGTAATTAAGTCTGCCTCAACTGTTTTGTCGTCAACTCGAAACTGAATGTATAATGGTAGTAATGGATATTGAATAGAGGTGACAAATGGATTGGCTTTATGCATTGGTGGATTGGATTGGTAGATCCATGGATGAAATGGATTGGTGGATTGATGGATCGACCCGTGGATCCAAATGATATCCAAGTCTTAGATCAATATATAAATTTTGAAAAGTTTAGGTACTAAAATGGCATTATAAAAAATGTTGGGTACCAAGCGTAATTTTACAATGACATTTTTCGTATAAAAAATAAAGTATAGGTACCAAATCCTATGATATAAAAAATATGGGTACTAAACTATAATTTGCCAACAATCCATGAATCCACCTATCTAAATGGATTTGGATAAAATGGATTAAATTTAAATAGATTGAATTAACTGAATATTTAAGTGGATGAATTGGATTGAATTAGTGAATTGGATGGCAAACTGTCTCCTGAATGTTTAGTAATTATATTGATCTCCATGAATTACCTCATCCTCGCGTATTGAACACTACTACGAGTGCTTGGGCTCAATCTAATTGTGAAAACTGATAACACATGTTGTTGTACCTGCACTGCGACCCACCACTCACATTGGAGTATCAATAAACACCCATAGAGGCAAACTTCAAGACAAACCATTTATTGTTTCATTGATAATAGAATGTACGTGTGAGAGACTAAACATGCAACCATGCAGCCAACATAGAATTAGATTACATCTAAATTGAAAACAAACATGAAATCAATTGATTATATGTAAGAATATAAATTGACAATTCTCCCATACATCGCTTTGTCTTATATAAAAGGCAAAATACACTTGTATAGCCAAAATTTTGACTGTTTGGCCAAATATAGCCACGTTTGCGAAATACCAACTTCCGTCAAATTGTTTGACGGTGTTAGTTAACATGTTGGCTGGACTAACAGCAACGGATGACATGGCATATTTTATTCAAAAATAATATTAGATGGAAAATAATAAAATTAAATAAATAATAAAAACAATAATCACTCCTTGTAACAATAGAAATAATAAAAAAAATCATAAAAACAACAAAAAAAAATCATAAATTTTATCCGCTGCATCACCACCATCGCCTGTTCACCTTCACCCAATTCTTTCCCAAAAATGAATCCTTCCCTTTCTTCCATCTCCTCCTAAAACGAATCCTTTTTTTACAAAATTTAATTTTGTAATCCTTCCCCAAAACCCAATCTTTCCCATAGTAATAAAATCCTCAAGCTTCCTCCACTTCCATTCTCTCCCAAACATCTTCAGATCTATTTTCACAAAATCGAAACCATGGGGTAGCCTCGCCACCGCTCTTCTTCCCCATCCCTTCCCCAAGCTTTCAAGAACAGAGTTCCACCCACAGTGGCGCAGAAATCCGCCGATCCAATCGAGGTAAAGAATCTCCATCTGCGGTGCCCAGTTTCGTACCAGCAGACCTCTCTTGGTTTCCTCTATCCGGCGCGATGCCCTCGGGCAGGAAATCGGATCGACGGTCGGATCACCCATAGGAAAGAAACGACGCTCTGTTCTAGCCCCATCGCGAGCTCCATCATCTGCGATGGGTTGATGCTGTTTTGGGATCCGAACGAGATGTACAGAACCAAACCCGGATGTAGGATTCGAGCCATTCGATACACTTCTCAACAGAAACCCCCGGCGTCTTCCCCGATTGTCGCCGGATATTGGTGTAGTACCCGATTTCTGAAGAATTTCTAGAGTCAACAGAGGGTCAATCCCCCAGATTTGGCGATTTGAATACTTACCGAAGAGTTTGAATCCTAGTAGCTCGATTTCTTCCATGAAATTGCAGAGCCACCCATGAGATTTATCTAGGGATTTGGAAATTTGGGGCTGGAAGAATTTCAACCAAAGATCTTCTCCATCTGCCATCCTCAGAAATTAGAAGCGTAAAATCGTAAGTTTTTAAGTTTTAAAGCGTAATTTAGTATGATTTTATACACTAAAGTTTTTACATAGAAACGAAAGCGTTTTGGTGACCTAAAAGCGTAAAACCGTAAGTTTTTAAGCTTTTAAGCTTAAAGCGCGATTTTGACTGCATTGCTCACAATGCAATCAATTGCATATTAACCACCAAGGTAATTAATGTCAGATTTTTTATATGCAAGTAACGTTTTTAATGGGAAAACTTAGAAGTGAACAAAAGGGCTATTAGTGGCTAGGAAGACAATTAATTAGAGGCAAAAAAGGGGAAACTTTTTTGATTGAGCCAAAATAGGGGAAAATAGGGAAAGCTAGTAATAAATAACATAGAATCTTCAAAGTTATAGTATTCCATATCTATGTTTCGTTTTCCCTTTATTCCAGTGTTTTTTATGTTAATTTATATAACTTCTAATTATTTAACGTGGCAGGAGGATTTGTTTGGACTAAAGCCTCTAATATTAATCTATGTCTCATATTTGAATGTGGGAAGAGATACCTTGAAAATATTAAAGATGCAACTTTGTAATTGGTCAAGTGTATTCTCATATATCACTTAAAGTAATTTTATGTTATTATGTTATTATTTGGGTGGTTTCGTGGATCTTTTTATTCCCTTTTCTTTTCAACGTCCATTTAATATTTTCTAATCATTCTATTGCCTATATAAAAATTTAGTTTCCTTCTTTCTAATTATGTAATGATTTTAGATTATCTTTTAAGGCTTATGTGAATTATTTTATGAAATGTAAGATAGAGAGCAATAATTTTTTAAGAGCGAG
Source organism: Linum trigynum (assembly GCA_964030455.1). Classification (NCBI taxonomy): domain Eukaryota; kingdom Viridiplantae; phylum Streptophyta; class Magnoliopsida; order Malpighiales; family Linaceae; genus Linum; species Linum trigynum. The sequence goes on along the minus strand of OZ034815.1, from coordinate 12,001,119 downwards.
CAATGCAAAATAGTTGGAGAGATTATGAATTATTAATAGTTATCATCAATGGTCATATCATCAGAAAAATTATTCTGCACTTTTCAGATAGAGACGACTCTGAATAAACCATACATTCTGGTGATATAAGAATGACTCTCCTTTTCTCTAAGACAAATTTGGCATGAACATATATTAAGTTGTGAGATGTAAAGAATTACCTTAACAAAGATATATGTACTTACATTTTTTTAATATCAAATCGGAGCATTAATGATTCTGAACAGAAAATTTTATTCGAGACATAAAATTGTAAAAAATGATCGCTAATATTTATATGAAACATAATATGTATAATTTTAGACATAGTCATTTAGCGATTGTTTGATTAACCACACATCCCTAACGACAGTGGCGGAGGGAGGTCCACTTGGAAAAGTTTAAATGATTATGTATGTGTATATAATTATTTAATTTGGATAGACTCGGAATTCAGGACCCCACTCCTATAAAATTTAATTGTTATAGTATTATGAAACACGCAAATAAATTAGACTATCGGTCATATAATATTAAAAATTCTCATTTGTATAATTTTTTTATTAAAAATTTTTCTAGCCCAATTAAATATGTATAAAAATTCCCCGGCTATATCTACAAAGCCCTTAATTCAACAATTTTTCTATTAAGATAAAATTTATTTGTCATCAAATGTACTTTATTATACGTTTATGTGTTCAATTTTGCTTGGGAACTATTTATTTTAGCTAGTTATTGAAATGTCACTTATCAACTATAAGTTACAAAAAAAAAATGTAAGATAGAGATCTAATATCCGATGAGTTGATGTTAGACTACATGACTAAATATTCCAAAGAGAATTTGCTTGATAACTGAATATGGTGCCATAGAATTTTTTTTATAAATAGTACCCATTAGACTCGGATCCTAACTACGCTACTACCTAACCATATGCTATTGTGGTTCTATTTCATAGTCGATTAGTGAAAAAGTGTTTGTTTTCAGTCAAATTGCAATGAATTCATGATAATTTAATTAATTGCCCTGGCCATTCCTAACCATGTTCATAATGGACAACTTGGTCTTTATTTTTAGTTAATTTAGACTTTTTTTCAATTGCTTCTCCTACAGAAGAAGCTTGACTATTCTGTGGTTAATTGAGTGACATTCGAATTTGGCTTTGCCCACCCGCGGCACATAAAAGAAGCCGGACTCATGAATAAAAATAAGCCCATCTCATGGATTTAAAGAAATCTAAGTAAAAGGACCGATGAGTCCTCTCGTACTATGCGCAGAACAAAGGAAAAAAGGAACGAAATGGCTACAGGCGGGGAACCTCCATATATGATTGGGAGAACAAGGGTAAAATGGTCCATTAACACAATATCTAACAAAATAAAATTCAATTAATATATATTTGCTGGTCACTTCGCCTTCTCCGCTTTCCCTATCCCTCAACTCCGACCCAAATTCCGCCTCCCCTGTCCTACAACGTCGGTCTTTTGATTCTCGCCGCCTCCAGAAACACGATCACCGATTCCGGCGCTGGTCTCCCTCCTGCGATGGCTCCTCATTTCGATCGCTCCTCATCCGATTCAGGTACTTTGACGCACCCTCCGCCACCAAAACCGCTGGCGCCACTCCTTCAGGAGACGACGGATCGACTACTGAGAGGGAAAAGAAATTGGAAGGGTAGAAAACAACACCGACAAAGGCGTTCTCGGTGTCGTCAAGGAGCCGACGAAGGTAGCGCGTAACCCCACCATGATGTCCTCCCGCTGTCGTGCGTGCCGACGAATCTCGCCGCGCCCATCACCAGAACCCGCACCCCCGGCTCTCGACCTCGGCTGCGACGATTTGATGACCCGCGACTCCCAATCTGGCTAGCGCAGGATTCGACGGCGGTTAGTGTATAGGACCGGAAAATGGTTCGTTTGAATTGAAAACCACATCAATATTGTGGACCTGCAGGCTGCAGAGTCCCTTATTGTTTCACTACTGAATTCTCCATTGACAATTATCCAGCTAAACACACTGTTACTCGGTAATAAAGTGAGACCATGTAGAAATAAGATGAGGCAGAAAATCCTAAATGAAACCTACGTGCTGGTAAAACAGTAAGGCACCTAATCCCAATGAACTGACCAATAAGCCATTTGCTGCCCCTGTTAAAGTTTCATACAGACAAAAAAACATCACAAAAAGATGCAACCTCCTTGCCTAGTGTTGATTGTTGAACCTCTATCCAGGATAATGCAGAAGAAGAGCTAGATAGTTCACGATTCAGAAACTTTTGGCGTGCAGTGCCCATGCTTGAATAAAGGAACACTTCAGCATAAGTTTGTATATTCGACCACAAACAAGATTCGTATTCTAGATCTTACACAAACCAAAATCTATTCTCAAGCCACTTAATCCAGAAATCTATAAGTTCAAGGGAAGAACATAACAGTGCACATGAAATGTTCATGGGATCGTATAGAAGCTCAAAGGAGCAGCCAAATGTAAAACCCAAAAATTTATCACTATGTGTTAACACCACAAATCTTGTAATGTAAACCATAAATTTCATGAAACATACCAGAAACACCATAAAACATACCATAAATGTTTCTAAAGCACACCAGAAACCTCATAATGCAGACTACAAATCGCCTAAAACATACTAGAAACACCACAGAGCAAACCACAAATATTTCAAAAGCACACCAAAAACCTCCTAATGTAGACCACAAACACGGTAAAACAAACCACAAAAAAACATATAAGAAACCTCCCAATGCAGACCACAAATCCCCTAAAACAAACCAGAAACTCCACAATGCAAACCACAATATTTGCGAAAGCACATCAGAAACCTCATAATGCAAAACACAAACACGGTAAAGCAAACCACAAAAGCAAACCAGAAACGTCCTAAAGCATACCACAAATTTATTAAAACAAACCAGAAACCCAGCAAAGCAAACCACTAAATTTTTTAAAGCACACCAGAAACTTCTTAATGCAAACCAGTAACACGATAAAGCAAACCACAAATAGCATAAAAAACACAAGAAACTAAACCATCAATCTCACAATGCAAACTATTATATCCGGTGGTCGTTGACGGTTGACCGGTCAACGAAAATCGTTGACCAAACTCCGATGACCATGGGTGACCAGATTCCGGCACCGAAAAGCATATTCCGGCCTAGTTTCCGACGCCTGTAAGCATATTCCGACGCCGATAAGCATATTCCGGCGACAAAAAAGCATATTCCGACACAAAAAAGCATATTCCGGTGACTGAATTCCGACGACCAAAATTTTGAGCAGAAAATTAAAAAATATTTTTTTAATAATTTAATTTTAATAATTTTATTGTTATTTCAACATAATTTTCATAATGACAATTATACCCCTATTTTGATTTTACACTAAGTCAACTCAACTAATAAAAAGTAATCACATCCCTACCTTCTTATTGGTGGAAGACTAGTGTTGTCACTATAACAACACAAGTGGTGGTGTCATAGTATCTACTCCCTGCCTTCGGTGATTGAAAACCTCGAGAGTTGAGACACATGTTGCTTGCCTGCTTAATACTTTCCTTTTATTGAGTAATTGCTTGTATGAATAATACCACCTCACATCGATATGTTCATCTCAGATTTAGAGCAATCAAACACAAGATAAAAGATGAATACTTTTATGAATGAGGGTGTTCAAATGGTTATCATGGTTATAATTAAATTAAATAAGGCTAAATTCCATTAACCATGGAATACAATATCATAACCAAACCGTCCAAACTAATACAACAACCAAATTAACCAATATAAAATCACATTATAATTGACGATGAAAATTTTCTGATTAATGCAACAATTCACAATTCATATAATGAATAAAACATAATAATCAACACGGAGTTATAGTTGACCCTTAACAAAAATACATGCAACTAAGACAATTATCTTACGATTAGTATAGAAGTATTCACTTAACAAAAAATTATGACAATGGTATGGGTTAATGAATTGTTGTGTTTGTGTAAATTGACTTAGTCTCTTAGCAATTATCATAGGCTGGAAATGACCTTCCTTTCAAGTTTTCATTCATCATAATGTATGAAATTTATCTAAATTAGGCGTCCATATGTTGTGGTCTAGAATTTACATATACAAATATACACTATATGAGCAATATTGAGCTTTATATTTTATGAGTCTAAAAGGGATTAACGTTAACTCTTGAGTGGTTATGCAAAGTATTATGTGTATATGATATATGTTAGATATATGACAAATTACTTAACTGGTTAATTTGGTTTGACTGGTTAGGAGTGTCTGAAACCAAACCAAACAACCTAAACCAAACACCCTAACCCGGCCGGGTACTACTCTTACTAAAATGCCCTTGATAAATAAAATACTCAAGTCTTAAATTTCAGCGGGAAAAAAATTTTCATAAATAAAATACTGAAAACACACACTTGTAGCTCGGAGCAAAGCCCTAACACATGGGCAAATTAAACTCAAACTTTAAAATCTCAATATGATCTCCAGTCTATACTCATAATCATAATAGTAAATAACGAATAATCTCTAAAGTTGATCTTACTAACAACATTGATAAAACATCCGTTGTGACGCTTATACTGCCCTCCTCTAGCTGTCTGCCCTCGAACTCGATGCTCACTAACGGCTCCTCTAGCTCCTCCTCTAGCTCTTCAAACTGGTGAGTGAGATGGGGTCAGTCTACGCCCTTACGTTTTAATAATTCTAATACTTGAGTACTTTACTTAAACACTTAATTTTGACTAGTGGAAGTTGTTTGTACTTCCAATCTTAAAATCTTAACTCTTAAACTTTGAGGGAGTTGAAGTTCCTCTCCTCTCTTAAAGCTCAAATCTTGACTTAAATACTTGACTGACACGGGGATCCCTCACTAGCTAGTCTGGTTGCCAACTCATACGTATGAGAAGCCATACAGGCTTTCCTTAAACTTAAACTTAGTTAGGGAAGTCGTAATTGTTCATCCCCCTAACATCTTAAACTTATCGTGGTGGCTCTTCACCACGATTCTCAAGAGCATAACTGCTGCCCATCTTAAAAGTCTCAAGAGCATAACTGCTGCTCTATCTCAAAATGTCTCAAAAGGCAACGGTTTGGCGCTAGTGGTTAAAAACACTTAAAACGACTTCACCTTCTTGAAAGTGAGTTACTTCTTAAAAAGAATTTGTTTCTTGAACTTTAACCATAACTTATAAACGCAAAGCTTTAAAAGTAAATAATAACTCATGCACATTCACTTCAAACATAGCTCAAACAAAATCACATATAACCAATCATAAACACAATCAAGCAATAACAATCACTTCATCAAACACTTAAGCTCGTCAAACTTGAAAGAATACGTAAGGCGTATAATTTACCCCCTTCACACTCACCTCGAAAAGATGAATCTGCTTAGACTCTGAAAATTCCAAAACTCTGAAATAGTCCACCAACTGTTCGAATTGTCCAAAATGGTACTTGAACTTGACAATTTTTCATCCAAACTTTCGATGCTCGTTTCTCCCTCGTCCGACGTCAGAATCCGATTTCGTCGACACGGTGGTGCTCTTGGGATTGCCCTCTACGAGATGATACCCACCATTTGAAAAATGGTCGAAGTCGACTACATCGGGGCCGCCGACGTCGTTTGGTCTCGCCGTGCCTGCTACCGCTATCTAGCGATCGCGAGAAGGACTGGCCAGGTCAGTCGTCGCGGGCTAGCGTTGCGTCGCTAGTGCGAGATAAAGGATGGGGCGGAAGATTGAGGAAGCGGGAGGCTTGGATGTCGCGGCCGATGTAGGAAGGAAGTGGAGAAGCGGAATTGAAGGCCTCGTCCATCGACTTGGACCTGTACCCCCACCGGCACCGCCACATCCCCACCGTTATTATTAAGCAGCTCCGCCGCCGGTGGTAGTGTTCGGCACCAACTGCTGTTTTTTTTTCCTTCTTCTTCTTCTTCTTCTTTCTCGGCTACCGCTAGGAATAGCTTGGTTTAGGGTATTAACGGAGGAAGAGATGGGAGGGGTCTTGGGGAATTGGTAGTGAAGGCCGCTCGGCCTCTTATGGCCGGCGGTTATATATATATATTTTTATATTATTAATAATATATTAATAATTATATTATTATTATTATTATTAAGAATTAATCCACGATTGCAACCCTTCGTACGTAACTATTAATCCAACCGATCCCGTAATATGGTCGAACCTGAACCCAAAGGTCGGGGTGTTACATTTCCTCCACCCTTATAAAAATTTCATCCCCGAAATTTGCTTGGAACTCATCCTTCTATCAACACCCTTCTTATACTTCCTACGATCATTTACTCTTACCATAACAAATTCGTTGGTAACCTTTGATCATATACATTTTCTTAGCTTGTAGCACTCGTATAACCTTGAGTGATGAACAAAATGCTGACTTGACTGGACATATTGATCAAATTCACCTCGTAGTTGTTGTTGAACCTAAATTCAAAATTGAGATATCACATTTCCTCCCTCCTTGCGAAAAATTTTGACCTCAAAATTTGTTCATCGCGACAACCTAAGTCTTACTTGAGGAAATCCTTCTACTACTGGGATGTATACTTCCTTTACCTGGTACGACCTTGAGCTATGAACCCTTTCCTCCAATTCGTGTGGTTCTTGGCCAACTAATTACTCACCCACTTTACATAATTCTCTTGCTCAAGCTAGTTACTTGCTCAATGCGTCTATGGCACTCTCCCTTCTTAAATGCCTCCGATGCTGTAATGGCTTCGTAGCTCATATTGTTCTCAACCATTTTTCTTGAGTAATAAATTATTAGCATGCCCTAAACAAGTCATGTCTCGTCGTAACTTCAACTCGTAACAGGCCCAGACCTTGAACTTCTTCCTCCCTATCTTGACTGCTGACGAATCTCCTTGGTATCGAATGTTTGAATTGCTTAATGATTACCTCTGATGTTGGTTCCTAGGTATCGCTTCTTCTCCCTCTATAGGCCTCGTCATTCTCCTCTTTGATAATTCCACTTATTACGCACTCTTGATGTCTCGTCGTAACCTCATCTGCGGTTGACCACATATATCACCTAGGTCCTTGTACCTTATAACTTTGAATCTCTTACTTCCTTCCAAGATTCTTCGTCTCCTCCTTTTAGCCATCAACTGAATGGTCATCTCCTTGTTACTTCTTGCTTTACCCTGAAACCTCACACTACTACTCTTACTTGTTGTATGCCTTAAAAGCATCCTTTGCATCTTTCTCTAGCTTGCTAACAACTTTATGACTCCCTTCAAGAGTCATGACCTTCCCTTTGGCTTACTTGTCCAATCTTGGCGCCTAACTTAGCACTTCCTTGTCGCCGCCTGAATTTGAAACTCTCGTACTATCCATTCTGCTACTCTTAGACCCTAGCTGAAATTCCTCGTACAGTTTCCCCATCTAATATAGTCTTACCCGAGAGATTGACACCTTTCACCAGCATAGGCAATCTTGATTTCACTTTGGGGTATTCTAGCAGGTTCCCTAAACTTATATCCCTCTTACTTCGTTACTCGTGACTCTTCTTCTTGATGTTTCTTGCTAGTTCTAGATGTCCCTTGTTCTCGATGTAGTCCTCTAGGTCCCTATTTTCTCTTCTCAATCATGTACCATGATAGATAAGGTTCTCCCTTTGACTATTCCTGACGATCATGATTCCACCTTAAAAATTGACTGAAATATCTTTATGGACTTCCTATGGATCATTTGTTCTCTATTTGGTGGTCAACATAATGCTTTCTTGTTGTCTATTGTACTCCTGCTTCAGCCCGTCTTAACTATCTTCCTTGACGCATACATCGCCAGGTTGATGCCAACCATTTTTTTTTCTATAACTTCCCACGGTGTTCTTCTTGCTGCTTTACTTTTACTACCACCAAACTACAACTCTATAGTTGTTGCTAGTACTATATTTGGCCACCAACCTTTGTTGAGTATCTTCTCGTTGTTGTTTTAGGTCACAACTTCCAGTGGTGGCTTGCCCTTGGCAACCTTTAACATAACTCATTCCACGTCTCTTTTGTTGATCGATCTTGTACATAAACTTAGTCTCTTAGTAAGGATTCTCAGTGGTTTAACTAAACGTGCCTGTTTCATCCTTAACTAATTGTCTCCTCTGGAGCCCTCCTACTATGCCGCGCCCACCCAAAGTGGGGCACCTTGGATAAGGTAACTTCTCTTTTTCCTCCTTCTCGGTAATGCTTTCCCTCATCGTACCTCTTTGTGCAGCTTCTTCACCTCGAGTCACCTGAGACTTGACCCATTGACTTCTTGAAATCTTGTCAAACTCCCTCTGGCCTTTTTGCTCTTCCTTGGTATTGTTCGCGAACTCTCTTCATTACGATCGTTTAGACTCTTCCTCGAATTTTCCAACTTTCATTAGAACTTATAATGAACGTTGTACTTGCTTGTCTATACCCGGTTGATTGAATGATTTACTCCTACGGCTGGTTACGAGACTCCCGCTATTGGCCCTCTAGTTCCCACTTTAGACTTTCCCAATGGATTCCTTGAAATTCCACGGTTTTCTGATCCTCCTTGATCATGGTAATTTGTAGGGTCTCTCAACCCCTACTCATACCTTGTCCTCTAGCTTGCACTTGACAGGTGTATAGCATGCCTGATCTAACCTCAACCTCTACATCATTTATCTCGTTGCTTGGCTTATTCCTTTTAAAGGCTTGCTATCAGCCTAACTCCCCAGGGTCATGTACCCTTTTCGCTACTGAGGTAGTTTGTCTATAAGGGTTCCTTTATCGTCATATGTAGATGACCATGCCTCCTCTCCGCCCTGACTTAATGACTTTTTGACCTCCTTTTGGACTCCTTATAACCCTCGTATTTCCTCCTTCGCTTCATTCAGACGACCCTATCGTTGCTTAAGGTTTAACTTTCCCCTACTCCTTATCACCGCGTCGTAATAACATCGGCCACTAAAACCCATCGAGTGGTGCCTCTTCATTTCTTGGCTCGTTGCTTCCTCGCCACTGCTTAGGGTCAAGGACCTTGAAATCCTCACATCATTATAGCCACTGACATCTAGTGACTGTAGCTCTTCCTTCGAAGATTCATAGTTCTCCAGTTGTTTGTTTTTGTTTATTAGATCCTCTCCTTGATACCTAGTAGTAGAATCCTCGTACTACTCCTTCAACTCCTTCAAAATCTTAGAGGTATTCCCTTACGATTGGAACCTCTTCTATTAGAACTTTAGTTATTTACCTTAATACTATTAGAGTAGACTGGAGATTCTATAGACTCTTAAAAGAAGACACTTGACTCGTTTTCCTTTAAAACATAACCTTTAAAAACTGGGACAGACATTCCAGTATTTCTTGGGAACCAAGAAACAGAGGAAGACCGGCTTTGATACCAAAATGTAACACCCTAACCCGGCTGGGTACTACTCTTACTAAAATACCCTTGATAAATAAAATACTCAAGTCTTAAATTTCAGCGGGAAAAAAATGTTCATAAATAAAATACTGAAAACACACACTTGTAGCTCAGAGCAAAGCCCTAACACGTGGGCAAATTAAACTCAAACATTAAAATCTCAATCTGATCTCCAGTCTATACTGATAATCATAATAGTAAATAACTGGTAATCTCTAACGTTGATGTTACTAACAACATTGACGAAACATCTGTTGTGACGCTTATACTGCCCTCCTCTAGCTGTCTGCCCTCGAACTCGATGCTCACTAACTACTCTTCTAGCTCCTCCTCTAGCTCTTCAAACTGGTGAGTGAGATGGGGTCAGTCTACGCCCTTACGTTTGAATAATTCTAATACTTGAGTACTTTACTTAAACACTTAATTTTGACTAGTGGAAGTAGTTTGTACTTCCAATCTTAAAATCTTAACTCTTAAACTTTGAGGGAGTTGAAGTTCCTCTCCTCTCTTAAAGCTCAAATCTTGACTTAAATACTTGACTGACACGGGGATCCCTCACTAGCTAGTCCGGTTGCCAACTCATACGTATGAGAAGCCATCCAGGCTTTCCTTAAACTTAAACTTAGTTAGGGAAGTCGTAACGATTCATTCCCCTAACATCTTAAACTTATCGTGGTGGCTCTTCCCCACGATTCTAAAGAGCATAACTGTTGCCCATCTTAAAAGTCTCAAGAGCATAAATGCTGCTCTATCTCAAAATGTCTCAAAAGGCAACGGACTGGCGCTAGTGGCTAAAAACACTTAAAACGACTTCACCTTCTTGAAGGTGAGTTACTTCTTCAAAAGAATTTTTTTCTTAAACTTTAACCATAACTTATAGACGCAAAGCTTTAAAAGTAAATAATAACTCATGCACATTCACTTCAAACATAGCTCAAACAAAATCACATATCACCAATCATAAACACAATCAAGCAAATAACAATCAGTTCATCAAATACTTAAAGCTCGTCAAACTTGAAAGAATACGTAAGGCGTATGATTTACCCCCTTCACACTCACCTCAAAAAGATGACTCTGCTTAGACTCTGAAATTTCCAAAACTCCCTCCCATAACATTCCCCTTGCTTCTACGATTCTATAGGCGCTGACGGTTCCTCGTTTGGACGTCAAATGATCGAGTAATGACCAAAATAAACATTCTGTCAGTTTAAAAGTACCAGGTACCGAATTTGCAATTTTTCCAGTCAACATAGTTGACCACGACCCCTTTGTAAAATTTCTGAAATAGTCCACCAACTTTTCGAATTGTCCAAAATGGTACTTGAACCTGACAATTTTTCATCCAAACTTTCAATGCTCGTTTCTCCCTCGTCCGACGTTAGAATCCGATTTCGTCGACACGGTGGTGCTCCTGGGATTGCCCTCTACGAGATGATACCCACCATTTGACGAATGGTCGAAGTCGACTACATCGGGGCCGCCGACGTCGTTTGGTCTCGCCGTGCCTGCTGCCGCTATCTGGCGATCACGAGAAGGACTGGTCAGGTCAGTCGTCGTGGGCTGGCGTTGCGTCCGTAGTGCGAGATAAAGGCCTACCAAAGGCCTCAGGGGGCTGGGCTTTCGGGATTTTTCTATATTCAATCAAGTTTTATTGGCAAAACAGTGTTGGCGTATTCTTCATTCTCCCGATTCGCTCGTTGCTCGTGTGTTGAAGGGTCGGTATTTTGCTCATGGATCTTTTCTTTCAGCCACTACTGGCTCTACTTCGTCTTCGGCTTGGCAGTCTCTTCTTCACGGACGCGATTTACTTCTTCATGGATTACGATGGGAGGTTCACTCTGGTGCTTCCATCGATGCATTCACGGATCCTTGGGTACCTACTTTACCTGCTTTCCGTCCTACTTGTCTTCCTTCGGTACAGGTTTCTCCTCTGTTTGTTTCTCACTTTATTTCTCCTACCACCTCATCTTGGCATCAGACTTGTTTGCGCGAATTTTTTGATTCTTCTTCTGTTCAGAGCATCCTTGCCATTCCCCTTCCCCGCACTTTGTCTCCGGATAAGTTTGTTTGGCATTACACCACCAATGGCATTTTTTCTGTTAAGTCGGCCTATCACCTTGGTCTTCATATTAATGCTCTTTCCGCTCCTCAATCATCGTCGTCTGTTGACTCGGCCTCCCCGCTCGATCCTTATCTGTGGCCAAAATTTTGGTCTTTACCGGTTATGCCAAAGCTCAAGTTTTTCCTCTGGAGGATGCTACTTTGGATTCTGCCGGTTCGGGAGGACTTACAGCGACATGGTCTTGATGTTCCCACCTTTTGTCCAATTTACGATTCTGATGAGGGGGAGTCTCTTGAACATCTGTTTATTCGTTGTCATGTGGCTATTCGCCTTCGTGATGCAATTGGCCTTTCTCTACCTCTGGGTTTTGATTCTTCTTACCATTTCGCTCTCTTGTGGCGTCTTTTATTATGCCATGCTGCCCCAGATATTATCTCTGATTGGCTTCTCCTCTGTTGGCATCTTTGAAAAGGGCGTAATAATGTTGTGTTCTTTCATTATGCCCAATTCACCGTTCCTGTTCTCCGTCGTCAATTCCTTTCCCATCGTGATTCCAACCGCCTTGCCATTGTTTCTCCTGCTCCTCCACCTCTTTTGCCGTCACGCAACAAGGCTTCATCGGCAGTTTTAAGTGGTGCTTTTCAAGGCCTTCGATTGGCGGTTGATGGAGCCACTTCTTCCCATCAGTCTGGTGCCATTGGTATTGTCGGTCTTACAGGCGTTGTTCCGACATTTGCTTTTGGTTCATTTATTCGGGGAGTGTCTGATCCTGGCTTGGTTGAGTTGGTGGCTATACGAGAGGCACTATATTTGCTGCAACGGTGGCATTGGCATGATCGGGATGTGTTGCTTACGGGAGATGCCCAAGTGGTCATTGACAAACTGGTTTCGGGTAATTTATCGGATGCACGTGCTGGCGCAATTTATTCAGAGGTTCATGCGTTACTAGTCCAATTGCCAAAGGTTGTTTTACAATTTACGCCTCGAAATGCGAATCGGGCTGTCCATTTTGTGGCGCAACATGCCTTACGCTTTCCTGGATTACCTCCATTGTTATTCGATTTCTCTTACTTGTTTTTTATGTCCTTTGATAAGTGAGTGTGTCGATCTGTTGTGGCTACCATTATCCTTGCCTTGTAAATCTACCAAGATTTCAATGACAAAAAAAAAAGGATGGGACGGAAGATTGAGGAAGCGAGAGGCTTGGATGTTGCGGCCGATGTAGGAAGGAAGTGGAGAAGCGGAATTGAAAGCCTCGTCCATCGACTTGGACCTGTACCCCACCGGGCACCGCCACATCCCCGCCGTTATTATTACGTCGCTCCGCTGCCGGTGGTAGTGTTCGGCACCAACTGCTGTTTTTTTTCTTCTTCTTCTTCTTCTTTCTCGGCTGCCGCTAGGAATAGCTTGGTTTAGGTTTTGTAACGGAGGAAGAGATGGGAGGGGTCGTGGGGAATTGGTAGTGAAGGCCGCTCGGCCTCTTATGGCCGGCGGTTATATATATATTTTTATATTATTAATAATATAGTAATAATTATATTATTATTATTATTATTATTAAGAATTAATCCATGATTGCAACCCTTCGTACGTAACTGTTAATCCAACCGATCCCGTAATATGGTCGAACCTGAATCCAAAGGTCGGGGTGTTACAAACTAGGCCAGGCAATGGGGTCGGGCTGGTTAATTTCAGGTTGGGGAATCGAATTGCGGGTCAGGTCATGTTGGTTTGGCTGCTTTCAGGCAAAATATTAACCCAACCCATTGGGTTTCGGGTAGGGTTACGGGTCATTTAGGATCACGAGCGCTCTCAGAAACAATATCAAACATGCTTCATATTTTTTTAAAGAACCCAAATCTTCACATATGCATGTCAATACTCAATAATTTACCTAACACATGTCAATTAATATATTCTCAAATCCTCCCTTGCTAATGAAATGAAATATAAATTACACAAATCGTCCAAAAAAAAAAACAATCACAAGAGTAATACTACTCCAAGAAACACATGATATTTGATTATCCTTAAGCTCTAATCATATCATTCAAATCCTTACGATTTTTTTAAACATCTCCCAATTTATGAGTGATTTTATCATTTTGGGAGTGAGATATGAAATGAAACGGGTCTAACGGATCGACCCGCTAACCCACCTAACTGACCCAAAAAATTATGGGTTAATCGGGTTCGAGTCTTTCGATTTCCTTAAACTTTAAGTAACACATGATATTTGATTATCCTTAACTCTAATCATATCATTCAAATCCTTGCGATTTTTTTTAAACATCTCACCAATTTATGAGTGATTTTATCATTTTGGGAGTGACATATGAAATGGAACGGGTCTAACGGGTCAACCCGCTAACCCACCCAACCCGACCCAAAAAATTATGGGTTAATCGAGTTCGAGTCATTCGAATTTCGGGTTATAAAAACTTATATTTTTCGGGCGAGTTCGATTCAGGTCAACGAATAGCATTGTAATTTGCAAAGTCTAGAATCAAGTAACAACATGCTTAGAACTAAATTAGAGGCAAACTAAATAGGAGATGTTCTTTTCCTTCTCTTGCCTTTCCCTTCTCTCTGGTTGGGTTTCCTCTTTAATTTGTGTGACCTAGAGGACAGTGAAACTTGCTCAATAGGTTCTTTTGGTTTTGGATTTAGGGTGCGCTGAGTTGAGAGAGAGAAGCAGAGGGTCTTTGAATGTTTGTCGATGGAATTCACAATTTGATCGGCCTCCAACAATTGTTTTTCATAATTAGATAATATGAGTTCTATATTGAGTTATGATGTCGAGACATGATAAACTTGAGTGGAGTAGGATTTACACTTACACCAAAAGTTTCCACTAATTTCTGCTGATTGACTAACAATTTACTAACTTACTAGATGTGACTGGTTATTATGTGGTTGTCTGCAGGTAAACAATTATGTGGTTGTTGCACATATCTAGAGCTACTGTCATTTGAACGCCGATTCAAACTCACTTAATTGTCCAACTTACTATTGCTAACTAATTTTGTATCTATAATTCGCAGGGTGATCGACTAGAAACATGGCGATTAAGGTAAAAGTTTGATGGACACCTTAACCTCCATCAAATTAAGGACAAATATTTTCTTCTAAGTCAAGATTGACTGTGCATGTATTATGGGAAGCAACTCTCATATCTTCCTTGGTGAACTATTTAAATATATAATTATTTGGTAAGTCGTAGCTCAATGCGTGGAACAGACATTTTAAACATCGAAAATACAAGCAAAATAATTACCCATAACTTACATGCAAATCAAACTTGGGGGACCAATATTTAATTTTTAACCTTCCCGGCCAATGGTTCGGGCTTGTGCTAGTATATATAAGAAAAAGATTGTATGTACCCTATTTTTCTTCGTGCCAACAAAAGTTAATGGCATAATGTGAGCCGGAATTGTCCAAAAGAAGTATCACTAAACCCAAACATAAGAAGAGGCATAAAATTACCAAAATGGGGTACCGAGATATACTCTCTGGCCAGTAAATTTAAAATTATGAAAACTTGTTAAAACTCCACCGATCTTATTGGAAGATTCCATGCTTTGAATATCTGGGGTAGGGAAATCAAATATTCAGAACCCATGTTCTAAATTCTAAGACCATGCTCAATGGGAGTTAAAAATAAAAATGTTTTGCAGTGTACTCAATTAATTAGAGATATAATATTTTGTTTTATATTTGTTTATACCTAAAAATATTTATACAACACTGATAATATTTATAAGAGTGCGTTTGAATAGGTGTATTTCAAATGTAATGTATTTGAAATACATGTTTTAAAATGTATGCATTTGAAATACTACCATTTAAAACACTTGTAATTCAAATTCGTTGTTTGAATACTCATTTGTATTTTGATTGTATTTTAAACTTCATGAATTTTTTTTTTTTGAACTTTTTGGTCACAAACTATAAATTTTGGTAAATTTCAGTTTGGTACCCAAACTTATTTTTCATATAATTTAGTACCTAAACTTTTAAAATTTTACAAAAAGGTCCAGAAATTTTGATGGTAAAATTACCTTTTGGTATCTTTATATGTTTTGCATCACACTATAAGTACCTAAAATTTTAATATTTTACAAATAGGTTCAATTTTTTGTTAGGAGGTATTTCAAATCATTAGTTGTTGAAATGTATTCGAAGTTGACAAGTTATACACTATACATGTATTTGGAAATCGCCCCATGAATTTGGCACAAATCCAAATACCAAATATAATTAATATCCAAACACATGATTTGACATTCAGAAATCAAAATCACAAATACCAAATCAAAATCATTCTATCCAAACACACCCTAAAGTAATTAATATTCTCAATTATAATAATTAATATTATTTAAGTCGGGTCTCATGGGTCGTAACTTTTAAGCCTTCCTTCACGAGCATGTGTGCATGAGCCAAAAGGAAAATGATTATCCTGTAAGAAATCGTGTCATGTAACAAGAATAATAAACCACAATATTGAAGTCACATATAAAAGAAGAAGAAAAATACTAAATTTGAGAATCCGTGACCATATCACGAGATATTCAGAACCATGTTGCAAGAAGTAGGGGTGTTCAAACGGTTTGGTTATCGTGGTAACCGTTTTAACCGATATTATTTGGATAATTTCGTTTAGTTAATTTGGATAATTGGTTTGGTTTGGCTAAAATTTTTAGTTTGTTTGGTTTATGTGGTTTGGTTTGGTTTCAGACACTCCTAACCAGTCAGTCAAACCAAATTAACCCGTTAATTAATTAGTCATATATCTAACATATATTATATACACATACTTAATACTTTGCATAACCACTCAAGAGTTAACGTTCATCCATTTTAGACTCATATAAAATATAAAGCTCAACATGTAAAGTATAGGCCACAACATATGGACGCCTAATATAATTTAGATAATTTTCATACATTATGATGGATGAAAACTTGAAAGGAAGTATGATAATTGCTAAGAGACTAAGTCAATTTACACAAACACAACAATTCATTAACCATACCATTGTCATAAATTTTTGTTAAGTGAATACTTCTATACTAATCGTAAAATAATTGTCTTAATTGCATGTATTTTTGTTAAGGATCAACTATAACTACGTGTTGATTGTTATGTTTTATTCATTATATAAATTGCGAATTGTTGCATTAACCGAAAAAATTTCATCATCAATGATAATGTGATTTTATATTGGTTAATCTGGTTAACCAATTAACCAAACCGATTAAACTTTAGTTTGGTTAATTTGGTTGTTGTATTAGTTTGGACGGTTTGGTTATGATATAATATTCCATGGTTAATGGAATTTAGCCTTATTTGGTTTGGTTATAACCATGGTAACCATTTGAACAACCCCTAGCAAGAAGGGCCACCGGACACAAGTAAGAAATCGATAGCCGAGAGATAAAAGGATCATATGTAGATATATGAAAAAAATATAGAAAACTAAACTCGGTGATTATCAACGAATAAATAAAACCCAAAACAAATACCGAAAATAATATTGACTTACTATCCAAATCTTAAACGAATGAATAAAAATCAAAGTAATGAGGATATTATATCGAATATATAATATCCATCCCGAACGAAACCGTTGACATACCAACTCAGAAGCAAATCTCACCATTGAAGAAGCAACAATAAGAATGAGAATGAATTCTAAACAGGGCATAAAAATTAATGAACTGCTATTTGTCGCTCACGATTTAAAACAAACGGGCATTTTTGCCTTTACCTTTTGAAGTGAGGTTTGTCAAAAATTGAACAAGATAGAATCGCCTAGAATTGTCGTCGTTTCCTACCATCCTCCCTCTGATTCTGACCTAGACCTAGTCGTCGACGAGGCCAAACGCCAAACCACTGCCTTTTTCTTTGTTCCCCTTTTCCCCTTCATTGTTCCCTATGTCGCTTCTTCTCCAACCCGACACCATCCACCCCGCAACGGCATCTGAACCATCCTCCCCGGCGACCACGAAAACACAACCGCAGCTCGCTCCGGTCATGTAAACTCGGCGACGTTGGCGAGAAAGAAATCGTCGGGTTTGGACTCAAGAAATCGACGTCGATCTGCCCTAGAAACGCGGTCGGACTCCGGCAATCGGAAGGTGAGGGACGGTCCAACGCAGGCGGTCGGACGGTGAGGCTCGGTCCGACGCCGGCGGTCCGACGGAGAGGGACTTATTAATTATTTTCCTCTTTTGAATTTTGATTGTTACCAAAAACGGAATTTAAGCCATGACTGGCTGGTTAGCATCACTCATACGTGTCGAGAAGGGAATAGAGTCGCGGACTGGCTCTCGAAGCACAGTCTCGTCTATCCCTACGGTACGCATGAGCTTGCAAACCCGCCTCCAGGCTTAAACCACATTCTTTGGGAAGACACGATAGGAACCACTTTTGAGAGGCGTGTAGTCACGCACTTGGACCCTTTGTCTTAGCTCTCCCCTGTAACCCCCTCTTGCTTGGCCTTGGCCTCCCTTTTCGAAAAAAAAAAAACGGAATTTAATAAATTAATTACCTTATTCCTTGTTAAAAAAATTTACCTATTCTAGTTATAATCACTTAATTACATAACCTACCATATTTGTCTCCGTAGATTAGTGATGGAATAATTATACCTTCCCTAATACCCCGCTTGTCTGATTCATTACCTCTTTTCATTGCTAGTTAGTATCATCAATGGAATTTTTAATTTAATTAAGGTAAGTTTAGGTTATTAATAATTTCAGTGTTTGTCTCGAACAACAGCCGTTATCGGATGGTAAGGACTGGTCCGATCGCCTGCATCGCACGGGGTCCGACCACCAGAGACGGATCGGGTTCGACGTGTCGGCGACGAACGAGGTTCGATCGTGTGCATCGAACGGGGTCCGACCGCCGGAGTTGAACGCGGTATGTCTATTCCGGCGATGGTTGTTTAGTGCTGGCGATGGCCCTGGCCGAGGTGGTCTAGCGCTGGCGCCGGTAGTCCGCTGGTAGTGTTGTGGTGGAATGAGGGTTGGTGTTGTGATTGAACGTTGGGTAAGAATGACATTTACACTAAAAGCAAGGCGGCAAATAGTAAATGTCTAGCTGCAAATAACAACCCTAAAAAATAGACTCGACAAATTACAACCCGACCAGTTGACCCGACCCAAAACCGCCCGAAAACTAGAAATTTTTGTAACCCGAAATCCGAATGACCCGAATGACATGTTGGAGTGTAAGGAGAATCAAATATCATGTGTTTCTTGTAGTAGTAGTATTACTCTTGTGATTGTTTTTTGACTATTTGCGCAATTTATATGTCATTTCATTAGCGTGGGAGGATTTGAGAATATGTTAATTGACATGTGTTAGGTAAACTATTGTCATACATATGTGAAAATTTGTGTTCTTTTAAGAAAATATGAAGCATGTTTGATATTGTTTATGAGAATGCTCATAACCCGAAATGACCTGTAACACGACCCGAAACCGAATGGGTTGGATCAATATTTAACCCGAAATAAGTCAACCAAACATGACCTGACCCGTAACCGAAGTTTCCAACCCGAAATTACCCAACCCGATCCGATTGCGAGGGTGACAATAAGTAGATGGAGACATGGAGTCGAGTAGCTTACGTTGTACAAAAAATATTCACTGGTCTCAAAATAACTCGCGAGTCATTATCCCGCCGGAGGAACTTGAACAGCAAAAATAACTAATTAGTTCAACGAAAATTATATAAGAAAAGGATGAAGTAATCCCTACCATTACTAATTTACTATCCTTCCTACCCCTCTTCCTCTTCCGCATCATCATCATCATTCTCCTCTTCATCACTACTGACGTCTCCCCCATACCTGTTGACACACAGACGCTGCTCTCGAAGCTCAGCTCTAATCCAATCCTTCAGGCAAACAGACATCTCCGCAGCCTTCGAACCCATCTCCCTCCTCTGTTCGTTAACACCAGACGAATGGAAATCAAACGTATCTTCAGGCACCTTTGCTGAAGCTACATGCGCCAACACATCGCGAGCCACGGTAGCCAGCACCGGATATCTAGCCTGGTTGTGTTTCCACCATTTTAATACGTCAAGCATGTCCAGCTTATCAATGTCTTCTTCCAGGCCGAGACTCGACACATCATCAGATGACAAGTAGTACTGGATCTCGGAATGGGAAGAAGCTTTCGTGTCACTGCCCTTTTTACCATCACCGTCTCTTGAGCTATGCACAAGACGAACTGCACTTTTGGTACCACTACTGCTGCAGCCGCTCCGAACCAGGTCTTCAGGAATGAGAGGAACATACTGCTTGAAGTATGCATCATATGTTTTGTAGAACAGTGTCTTGATCTTGTTTTTCGTATCCCCGATGGATACTTTAGTGTTAGCATGATAGCCATCCAGCAAATGCAACAAACCATCAAGCTTGTATCTGGGATCCAAGATAGTAGCGAGACAATACACCATTGGAATTCCATCTACCCAATAAGTTGAGAACTTAGCCTCCATTCCAGCACATATTTGGCCAACGTGCTTGTCATATATATACTGGGCAGAAGCTTCACTCAGTGTGTAGAGTATTGGGATGACCAAGTTAGCAGTAGGAATATAAACACTACAGAAGATATCAAAAGCTGCTTTGAACCTTTCCAAGAAGTCTGTCAAGCTGCATAGAACGCTCCATTCATCTTCCGTCAAGGGCGTGCCACAATAATTACCAGCAGCATGCTCAACGCTACAGAGCTCCATAAGTATGGAACGATAACGAATGAAGGCATCCAACATTTCATATGTAGTGTTACTCCACATGGGTATATCACAAAGCAATCTTTTATACCTCAAACCACTCTGGCTGCACTTGTCTTTGACTTGCTGCTCAATGTTTGATTCCTGGATGAAATGGATCACATTTCTTACCTTATCGAGGAGGCTAGAAATCTTGGAGAAGCCATATTTGAGGCACGAATTCACAATGTGATGAGCACATTTGCTCTGGAAAAGATGACCATCCAATATGGGGCTGAACGAAGTCTGTAACTTCGAGACAGCTGCAGTAACATTAGTCCTGTCATCGAAATTGATTGAGAGAACTTTCCCCTCAAGCTCCCACTTCAAAACCAGTTTCGTGATCGTAGATGAAACATTCTCAGGATCCTCCATTGGCCAGTCTAGCTGCTGAAACCCTAAAACCCTGCTCTGCATCTCCCACTTCTCATCAATCCAGTGACAGCTCAAGTAAAGATAAATGACCCCTTCGAGAAACACATCAGAACTCGACCACAGGCCACTGGTGAAAGAGACTCGAACCTTCAAATCCCTCAGAACGGGAAGCAAAGACTCCGTCTCTTTCGCGTAATAGGCCATCGCAGCTTTCCTCAAAACTTTCGCAGAGAATTTAGGGTACGCGGGATTCATAGTCTGGACAAATAGATTGAATAGAGTGCAGTCTTTGAACAGAATCGGTAAAGATTCGGCAACCGCAAGCCTAACTAGTTGTTCCCCTCCAGGTAATTGCCCATACAAATCATCGGCGCCGGACTTACCTTTAACACCGGCGGCCGGTGCTTCATCCTTCGCCGAATGCCACTCTGACAGCCTCTCTGGATGGCACTCCTCCATATGCTTCCTCATAGCGTCCTTGTCGAAATCCTCCCAGCAGTCTTCTTCTTCCTCTTCTTCTTGGACGGCCTCCGCCGTCGCCGCGGCCGGCACTTCTTGCTCCACTTCGTCGTCCTCCGGCAGCATCTCCGGGTGATGCTTCTCTACATGCCTCCGTAGACGGCTGGTGTCGAACTGCTCCCGGAAGTCTTCTTCACCATCACTAGCTTGTTCCCTTTTCCGTTTAGAAGGCATAGGGATCCCGGCGTTGCCTTCCATTGATTTCAATCGATGATCGGAAACTGGGAAACGAAAGAACGATTCTCAAGGGCAAATGAAGCGGCGGAGAAACGATCGGAAACCTCGAAGTGGGAAAACCTTCCTTGAAAAGGGAAAAGTTTTTGGAGAAGAGGGAAAGAGCGCCGGCGGGATTTTATGGGGGGACGTCCATCAACGGTCATAAATAGTTATCGGGCCCGATTTTCTTGATCCAAAAGCAGTTAAACAATGGGCCCCGGCAGTTCGGCCCATGGCCCAGCGCCATTTTCCTTTGTAATCTGGGAGAAGGAAAAAGAGAAAAAAAGACAACAAAAACAAGAAGAAATAAAGTTGCTGACGAAGGGCGCCGCTGAAGCAAATCAGTCGTCGGTATCGGAACTCAGAAGTCATAACCGGGAGATTTACAGTTTCAGAGTTTCGACGGCGGGCCTGCCGGAGAAGGAGGTTTGTTTTTTCTCCTATTGTTTACTCATCTCTTACCGCGCTCTGGAACTAGAAATACTTTAGTTGGTATGATTTTTTTTATCTAGGGTTTCACTTTTAATTAGCTTGATTGTATCTGTTGAGGGTTGGCTGCTTCTTGAGTACTTTCCTTCTGGGGGTTTTCCCACATGGTTGGTGTTTGGGAGGGGGATTTTCATGGAGATAAGTAATTGCGATGCAGGTAAAACGAAACAATGACGAGTGAGGAGGATTCCATCGAACAAGCTGCGGTGGCGCGGCGTGAGAGGCTAATGAATCTTAAAGCTGCTAAGGAGCTTATGAGCACCCCGGATGAGGGTTCAGAACAAGTCGAGGATAAGACGGATCAGGAGGACGAAACAGCTAATGGCGAGTGAGTATAGCTTGGATATATATGCGATTTAAATTAGTTGACTACTAGTGCATGAGAATAATATGCGCTTCCATTCGAGATTTGTTGTTGCTATCGTTGTGAATCAATCTGTAAAATTGTAGGTTAAGTGAGTATGGCTTGAAGTAGGTGATTGGATAGGACTGCATCTGGATAATAAGTGTTAGAACGGAGTAGGTAGTTTTGAAAGTAACTGAAAATCACAGTAAGGAACTGTAGAAATAACTTAAGAACGGCTCTCATTGTCGGGGCTAATGGCTTGAAGTAGATGATTGGACAGGACTGCATCTTGATTATAAGTGTTCAAACAGGGTAGGTTAGTTTTGAAAGTAACTGAAAAGCACAGTAGGGAACTCTAGAAAGACCTTAAGAACGACTCTCATTGCCTGGGGTTTGTGCCTCCATGTGATTAGAACAGTTGATCCCCAAGAGCTCACATCGACGGGAAGGTTTGGCACTGCACCTCTAGCTTTCTGTGCAGCTGCTTCCTTTGTTGGGTTTAGACTGAACAATGCTAATTGTGGTTTTAGTTTCTTTGATAGCTTCCAAGCATGAATTGTGATTAAACTGGGTATGTTTGTCCAGTTTCTTGTACGGTGAAAATTTAGAAATATATCTGCTAGTAGATGGCAGGCACATCTACATGTATGAGTTAATGGTTTAGTTTGACCTTCCACTGATAAGTTCCCATGTCAATTTTCAAGAGCTCATAAGAAAGTTAAACGGCTAGGATGTTTTCTGTGGGATTCATTCAGTGATATATTCAACCTGTATTTAGCACCTTATTTTCTTCCTGGCAATTCCAGTAATGCAGGATTGAAGTTTCGCAACTATGTACCTCAAGCCAAGGAGCTTCAGGAGGGAAGGCTTGCTCCACCAGTGCTACCAAAGTTTGAAGATCCGATTGCAGCAGCCCCTCCATCACCGGAGAAGAAAGAGGTGCATGCTTACTCATCTTAAATCTGACACATTTTACTAGCTGAAGCCTCTTCTCTTCTTTAAGCAATTTTTTGTTTTTTTTTGTTTTAGCTCTCAGTTCTAATGTTTGGCTTTGTTCTTATTTTGGTGCTTTAGGATCCATTCCTCAACATTGCTCCAAAGAAACCAAACTGGGACCTGCGTCGGGATGTTCAGAAGAAGCTTGAGAAGCTTGACCGACGGACACAGAAAGCACTGTACAAACTTATGGGTAAGCTAGAAAAACATTCCATTTTGGATAGTTTGGTTGTTTGTTATCCCATAGCGGCATGGTCCAAAAAAGTTTTGGACTTCCATATTAGTTACTCTTGTGAACTTCAATTTCCATTTCCCCTTTTGCAGAGGAACAAGAGAAGGAGAGGCAGGCAGCTGAAATGATCGAAGATTAGAACGTCATCTTCACCATTGGATAATCCATCGTAGCTGTGATATGAGATGCCAAAAACTAGAATGCTGATTTCCTTGTAGAATTACACAATGTATAATTGACAAAACAATGCATGGAAAGGAAACGAACTCTTATTGCTGTGATTTCAGTTTTACACGCAGGGGAATTTTTAGTGGCTGGGAAGGATAGTTCCATTGAATTTGCATTAGAATTTAGAACACCAAGTATTTTCTTTTGTTCTTTCAATGGAGAGAAGAGACCTAATTTACACACAACAGCGACTTTAACAAACAAACTTTGCTTGGCAAACTAAAATAGAGAAAGAACAATGACACCATCTTGTCCCTTTCGTGCCCTCCATAATGTTGGAAGAACTGTTGAACCCCTGTTTTTCGATGGCTGTACCCGAGTTGGAAGTTCAACGATTTGGTTTCTGTGCAGCATTACGCTTGTTTGCTGGAAATGTATTGTATACCCCCTCTTAGCTGCCTTCAGCTCTTAAGTGGTTGGCATTTGCAGCTGGTGGCCCTCGGTTGTTTTCATCGTTCCATGAGGGGTCAACGACAGGAAGCTGATAGTCATCAGGTTTCAGGGCTAACGCGAAATCTGGCAAAGTAGGTGCCGTCTCCATGATCCTGTGACCCAAAACCGATGTAAGATCACTATATATACATTCCCTCAAAAGACATGGAATTGATTGATCAATCACGTTCTTACTTTTCGTGCGAGTAGAGATCACGATTTATGCGCACTTTGCTGGAAGTATCTCTAGGGATTTTCTCTGACAGGAACTTCATGGTTCCCCAAAGTGGTGGATTTCTGCAAACAAACAAGAAAGGAACTCAAGGATGCTGCGATTACAGATAGAGCGCGGATTAGGAGCAATGTGCGTCTAGGGTGTGCATTGTTATTATAGTTAGTTACCTTGACGTGGGAGTGGCTGAATTGAATGCCTCGCATGACCTTTTACTTTCTTTGAAGTATTCATCTGCAGCTTGCAAAGCAGCTACCGCCATCCCATGAGATTTCTCGGTGTTGCCTTCGTCCAGGATCAAGCCGTGATAATAATATGCACCAGCCTGATTGATTGGGAATCCAAAGGATTAAACCAAAAAACTTGGTATTTTCTTGTATCTCTCAGCAGTAATAAAACTGCAAGTATCAACAATCAAGGACCCTGGAAAACATAAATTAGGATGAAAGGCTTACCCTTGCCTCCACATATTTCCATTTGATGAAAAGTCTGTGCTTTTCTCCCCAACCATTTGCTAGCGGAAGATTCATTATGTTATCTTGAGCCTGGTTACAAAAGCATCCAAGATAGAGCAACATCAATATCTGATCAGATACTCGAGGCATACAAAAAAGGGAAATGTTCGAAGAACTAGAAACTGCATTATCTTGGATGGCTTGCTTGGGGAGTTCAGTCATAAGCTAAAAGAAGCACGAGAAGAAGAATTGAAAGACAAACCAAATTCAAATTAAGGTAATAAAATTTGAAGCAGTACCTGCTGCCAATACTTAACCATCTCGCATGCAAGCCTCCGTTTCACTGCCAGCGTGGCTTTGGCACTATCAATTGCCATCCCGAGTTGGATATCAACGGTCTACCCAGACAGGAACGAAAACACAGTCAGTCACTTCTGCCGACAGATTTGAGAAAAAAAAAAAAAAACCAAGTTGACCAATCAACTGGATCTTATTTGACATAGAATAACAGGTTGAGGGGCTCCTCACGTTAAATGACTCCAAGACATGACTAACAGTAATTAGGTGATGACTTCAACACTAATACTAATGAAATCATAGCTGTATCCTGCATGATGTGAGATGGAGAAGAGAAGGTGCAAGAACAGTTGGAAGGCTAGAGATCAGGGAATTCAAGTTGCTGGTCTAGACTTCTACATTCTATTTGATTTTCACAAAAGGATTAGTCTATTTCACTGACATCACGGAATCTGCTGCCTTGGGAATTGAAGTTCTATACCTACTAGCTTTAGGCAACTTCAATTCAAGAGTGCACACATGTTCCCTCCTATTGTAATACTTTCTTCTTCCTAAATGAATGCCTGCTCTGGATGGTTATATATACAAATTTCTACTGAACTGTTTGCTTGCTTCAGACCTTAACAGCTGATTGTTAATCTCCAATACAATATTATCATTTATACACAGCACAGCACCATATGAAAATAAGTCAGAAGCAATTGCTAATAACCAAGTCATTGAAGTGTGCTCGTACCTGCCCCAAGGCCTGTAGACAAAGTGCTCGAAGAACTCCTTCGGCAAGGTCCACTGGCAAGTCTCTCCTACTAGCAATAACAAATATGTTCAAAATCTAATGAAGGTTACATTACAAGTAGCAATATTAAATATGTCTGTGAACTATATTGACCTCAGCGCAGCAGGTAAATGTGGAAGAACATGCCTAACTGCACAATCCAAGTATCCAGCGGCCTTCAAGAATATGTCAACAGATGCCCGCCTGCTTTCTATAAAAAGGAAACCGATGACCACTCAATTTTAGAGACAATTAAGACAGCATATTTCAGAATTCTATATACTGGAACATCAAGAGAGAAACATGTAGAGACGCCCATATGCATACTCATGCTCACTGGATAACTTAAACATAAGATTTCATGGCATTCATATAGTCAATGAAATCCTCGTAGACATCCAGAGCACAGCATTCGAAATATAGGTTATAGCAATGAACTGTAGATACTAGACATACGTTTTCAGGAAGATACTAGACATACGTTTTCAATGAGGAAATCCAAACACTTATTGAACTCAAATTTAAGCTTGACACATAATAACTATGCACAAAGCAGCTTAACAGTAAACTTTCCAAGACATTAGACATGTCAATTAATCGATACCTATTAATACAAGGCTCAATTCCAAAGAAAGCTGTTGAAAAACCCAGCTGTGACCTATTGTTCAACATTAATGTAAAATCGACAACCATGAGGATCCAGACATATTCAGTTATTCACACTGCTCAACCCTGTAAACATTGTTATCTTTTCTTCTTGATGTAATACTTTGATAACGGTGATTTCAGTATTAAGAATGCAGATTACTCGACATCAACAATTTCACAGTACGGTAAAGAGTGCAGACAGGTGGCTAAAGGTCTCAAGCAAAACAAAAATTGATGCTGCCCCAAAAAATGAGAAACTGAGGCTAAAGAATCCTCAGTATTCTTTTAGGTTAGAAAGTTTTAGGAGGTAGACATAACAACTCAAGCACAAATTTTCCGTGTTCGTTGCACTGACAGACTTTCCTTAAGAGTACAAACCTTCTGATACTTTTGGCTGATAACCATCGGCCGATGTTCTTGGGAGAAGTAACAAGTTTGCCTGTGATAATGATAGAACTGCCATCAAGTGCAAAACAGACAGTACCTCATACCATGCATTTGACATTGACGTCTCCTGCAAAAATGGTCCTAGTATATTTAGATGCAAAAGAAAAAAAATGGAGGTCATAAAAGATCATGATATCATTAACACAAATAAATATCTCCCAAGCACTCACCTCTGCCTCATCCTCTTGATTTACCCACACAAATTGGATATTGTGTTGTAGTTGGCTACCATCTTTAACTAAACCCAAAAGAACAGGCAAGTAATCTTCAAGAGCCTGATGAAGATCAGCCAATGTTGAACCGCCTAGAGAAAAAGAACAAAATGTTAGAGATGAAGGGAGTCTCTACTGAAAACCTTACACAATTACAACATTCCAGCGAAGAGAGTGTCTTGTTCAAGCTACCATGTTGTGTAGCACTTCTCCTTCGTGTTCTAGTAACAGTCGGTGCTTCTTGGCCGGCCATAACCACAATCCGGGTTCTTAGAGCAGAGAGTCGTTCAACTAAGTTCTTCGACAACTGGTCGCCGAGAGCCTGAGAGAAATCAACAGGTTTAGGTATTCGAAACCCCGGAACATAGACAGAAAGCTCTCCTATACTTGCAGGTCTCCTCCTGTTTCCACCAGCATCCTTAGGTGTAGACGCTATGCATCCCATTTCCTGAAGATCACTGTACACACTATTCCAAACAAGAAAAAACAACCAGCACAACAAAGAATAAGGTCCTGAGCTTAAGTAAACATTTAAGACAGAAGAGAAACTGGTGGTGGCTCAAGCACATTGTATAGTAGACAATTTCCAACCACATAATCGCAACAAGAAGGACTAGCTATTAACCGAAAGAGCATTACATCAAAGGAAGTATATTTAAGGCCTTAATGTCCCAACTAATAAAGCATTAAGTAGCAGGTTACTCACGAGCAGAGTCCACAGCCCTCTGGCACGCTCGCTCTACCAATTCAACGGCTCCGAAAATCTGTTGAAAGACATGTACAACAGAAACAATAAACACAGATGAAATGTTTCTTTCATCTCATAATGATAACCATAACTAGGAAGGTAAATTGATGAGAGTTAGTACCTTCCCTGATGGGTTAGCCTCTAGCAATTTTCGCCCTGGAAAAGGAAAGGGAAAAAGGAATCAACTTGTCTTTCTTAAAGACAATAGGGACAGATGGAGAGAAGGACAATCAAGGGAAGAGGGTTAGACAATCACGAGGAAAGCCTGAAACTTGACATTTAACATTGCCTTTCCAGTTCAAGGAAAAAGAGGAGAAGTGTGATTGTCCTTCCTTCTCCTTCGTGCATGAACCATTCAAAAGTAAAATGTGAAAGCGAGAAAGGAACTTGGATCCAACCAAAACAACTTTCAAGTGGAGGGTGGACAGCTCAGGTAACAGGATGGGCAGCTAGCTAGATGATGGGAAAAATCTGTTGAGGAAGGGGAACCCCAAGTCCCAACTGGAATGCAACAGAATTCATTACTTTTCCCCCCTTTTAACGTGAGAGCAAGTTGTGGATAGATAGATAGAAAAATAAAGATTTCCTTCCAATGAATTGTGAGTAAAGTCTCTTCAAATTAAGTTCCAAACCACAAGTAAACCTCTGAAGGAAGCAAAGCCGATAATACAAGCTCTTTTTTCCTCTTCCTTCCACTTCATTTTATCCTCCCAATCTGAATTCCTTCTACACTTCAAAGACCCAAATCACAAAAGAAACACAGAATTCGATCCCGAATCATCCAAACTTACAAGCTCCCAAAATCCTGTTAAAAAGAAGGGGGAAATAGAAAACGACAAAACCCTTGTCCAGCAAAAACGAAACCCCTCAATTCACCCAATCAAGAACTTCCCCAGCAACAAAACAGGGCACTTGCAGACAGGCAGAGAAAGTAAGAAGCACAAAAAAAGCGAAATTGAGCATTCAAATCAGCAATTGGGATAGGGGGAGGGGGAAAGCTGACTGAAGATTCAGCCGACCCACTTACCATCAAACTGGGTTTTGCTTAGCTGCTACTGAAACCGAAGCCGAACAGCAAATCAGTCAAGAATACTGGAAAAAAGAAACGAGCTTGAGATTGCCGGACTCCTTCTCGAGCAGTCAGCTGGTGTTGATTGGGAGAGCTTGTAGAAAGAGAGAGAGAGAGAGAGTTGGCTTTCGAAGGTTCGAAGGTCAAGCAAGTATAATAAATTTCGAGGGAATATTATACTCGAAAAGCAATATAATACTATGGTATGAATAAAGCGACTGCGAGAGAGCAATACAAGATATAAATATATAGATGAAGATGAAAAGGGAAACAACTGACAACCCTTCCGAACTGTGGAAAAAAGGCAACTTGCTTTGTTAGAAGAAGAAGAAAAACGATTTGTTTATTTTTGAAAATGGAATTTAATTTAGTTTAATTGGCTCTAAACTAAACTAGTGATGACAATGGGAATGGGAGCGGATACCTCAATAATCGTACTCTGTCTTAATATAGGGTTGGGGTGGGACGGGTAATATTGTACGAGACGGGACGGATGGACCCACTATTTTATGTTATTTGAAAAAAATACACGCAAAAATTTACTTTTCACCATAAAACGAAGGAGAAAACACTTAATGAATTAAAAATAGTGATAATATAATGAGTAATTGAGTTTAACTAATTAAAAGATCGAGTCCTATTAGTTGAAGAAAGTCATAAAAGGAGAAGTATGAATGAATACGGTAAAAAATTGAGATAGAATAGACAAAAAAAGAGGGCGGATATAGATATTCATGACCCGCCTCACACTACTACGAGTCGTGTAATACCCGCTCCATCACAAGTCAAATAATACTCATGTGACGAGTTCAAATTGTCATCACTATCTAAATTGCGTTTTTTCAATTTTCTCGATACTGTTCTTTTGTTGTCATTTGCAAATGACGTTTTTAATTATAACGATTCCTTCCTATCTCGCCGCCCTTGCCTTGTCCCTTCCTCACTTGGTCAATATCCATTATTAATACAGCCCGTGACTCCTCCCTAAGGGTGCTTAAAAAGCTGAATGAGTAGGTTTTAGTGAATGGGTTTAAGGACTAATTAACTTCACTATTTAATTAAGTGTGGCTTCATTCGTTAATCATTGTTCACTTCATGAGAAGAGACGAGATCTAACAGCTTTATAGGTAGCCTACTAGCTTAGGCCTAGGCTACTATGAACATTTGGATTTTTGTTTCATTGTTTTTATAAGAATGTTTTGTATTATGATGGCAATTTGGTTTCTCCGACGATGGTGACCAAAGCCTAAAATATGTTAGTCCCGAGAGCATGACAAACTCATGCGATAAAAGGTGTTAGATCACTAGGGATAAGTCCAAACTTGGTGCCCCAAGAGGACCATAGTTAGCCAACCCTTATAAGTCTCTAGGCTCAGAGGACAAAACCATACAAAATTGCACAACTTGATGGATCTTAAGATAGGATTTTAGTTTATCAAATGTTCATCGTATACGTGTTAAGAAAGTCGAATCATATTCTTTTCACAAAAAAATTGATATGACAGTCACGCAGATAATTTTTTATGGAGATCCACATTTTCAATATATTATAGTCATCTACCATTTGAATTGAAATATTTTAGGTTTCCTTTGTTACATGCATAAACCATTTCATACATCTTTTTCGTACTACCTTGAGAGCGACGTGGTGATATTCTACTCCAAACTGTCATTCTCTGTTTACATGTTATCTTCGTCATGTTCACCAAATATGCACACTCTTTATAAGGAGTTGGATGCAAGATTTTCATGAAGAAGACAATGTGAGTTCTCTATGAGTTTAAGCGATGAACATCGCTTGCTAATCAATATGGTTACACTACGAGCAAGACTATCATCATCGCATCAGATTAATATTTATGATTGATTCTGATTCCAATAAAGATTAACACCAATATAGTTGAATGACCACCACAACCCATTTGCTTATTATGTAGACCATAATGTGCATAGGAAAAAAATACCTTGTTCATTGCATGAAGGACCTTTGCTATACAATCATCCATGATCCAAGCATTGCATTATATTGAACAAAGCACAATGTATATTTGAAATAAGGGTTGGCAATCAAAATGGAAAATCACGGGAACTCCATATCTCAAGCGAATTTTAGCATCATAAGGTATGTCTTCACTTCTGCAACAACCAGGTGTGGATAAATAAGACTGTTAACTAAGTCGTCGCACACCTGTCCAGAAAGATAGGGATGACATTCTCTATGGTGTCACACTGAATCTCAATAATGTTTGTAAACTCAATTGTCATGACTAGCTAGCATCCCATGGATGATGGCTAGAGAATGGTGAGTTGATGGATCACATGAGCAAGAAAACCATAGAAGTTTAGATTGAAGATAGAGGTAGATAGAAGGTCTTTATGTAACTACTAGTTCTCAATATGTATAACTAAAACAAACAAACTTGCGCACCTTGATTATACCTCTAATTTATCATCATAACACAATTTAAGCGTCCCAAAGTTCTAACATTTTAAGAACAATTCAAAATTGTATGGTAAAAAAAGGTGGTTGATGATGACCACAAGCACAAAGTCAATGGGGTAATTTTATCATATATTATTAACCCTTCTGTCAATCTACCATTCGTCAAAATGGATGATCTCTCCCAAACACAGACCTAAACTGCTACTACTAAACTTCCCGGCTCTCTCTAGACAAAATAGAAGAGAGTTATTTAAATAACTAATTCACTTTGGGCTTGAGTTCCAGTGCATAGTCATTGATTAATTAGAGCTACATAACTCATCATTTGATAGTTTAAGTGGATTCATAGTGATAATTAATAAACCTTGTCAATCTCACATCGATGTTGAATGAACTATAAACATCTCCTTCATTTCAACTCTTTTTTTAATTAGATTTAGTGCAATCCGGAATATTATATCCATTCTCATATAACTTCAAATAAAATTTATTTTCATTATCAATAATTTTATACTAGACTATTACGATAATTGTAAGATGATGGCGTACAATATGCTATGATGGCAGTACTATTGGGTGGTATGATGTGGTGTGTGATGGTAGTATGATGTGGTGTGTGGTGGTAGTATGAAGTGATACTACGTACGGTAGTGATATCTTGATAACATACATGTATTCTGAACGTCCAAATTCATCCCCACTCAAAAGAAAATATCAAGCAAAAATTTTTATTTAATTGAACAATTACTAACCATCAGACCAAGCTCTTAGCAGGCCATTTATCTCATTAATGGTTAGCACGGTACGATGCATTCTCATGCCATTATGCTCATTCAAAGCTATCAGAGACTAACCCATGATTGGTTAGTATTACTTATGCATATTGAGAAGATAATAAAGCAACAAAAACTCCCAACTACAGTTTCATGTTCATCTACTCCTACGTACGATAAACATGAACTTCCCAATCTGTCCTGGTTTCTTTTTTCTTGACCTCAAGGCTCCTTGTATGTGGAAAAGGGAAAACAAAGTCCACTAATCCAACCGTCCTCATACATTGGAAATGTTCCACAATGATGAACTCACCTCAAATATCTACTACAATTTCTTAAATCAAAATTAATTTCATATTTCCATGTTGCTGTTCGACCTTTTCTTTTCTCCTAATAATTTTGAGGGCCCATTTTCTTGACTCCGGCAAAGCAATGACCCAGAAAATTTAAAACGCCCAAACCGTCCAAGGTTTCGCAACCCTCCACGTATTCACCACGTGGCTGCCACCGGAGCATGACGTCACACTCGTACACGTCTCATCTTGATCTAAATCCTGATCCTGATTGGGAAGCTCGACCCAAACAAGAAACGGTACCCGCATCCACCGGCCGGTGAGAATAATCGGCTGGGAAAAGGAAACCAACCAGGGAGAATAGGACATGTGATACGGCGGGACATGTGTCATCTGGCTTTACGGTCGATGCTTTCAAGACACTCAACATCGGCCATTTTTCTGACACGTGTTGCGTCAACGGCCCTGTGGCCAGCGCTCGACTCATAATTGAATTTGAGATCTTTTTCCGGCCCCTTTTCTAAAACTGGCAAGCCACCAAGATCTCGTATCGGCCTGATGCAAACCCTCTTATAGTTTTTACACTATTCCCATATGGCATTCATAATTCATTATGAAATTTTGAAGATCTTTGCGATTATGCGTGGTAAGAGAAAACCATAACGATCCAAAGCTAGTTTTTGGTTCATTTGGAAGAAGAGATATAAGGTGTCACTTGCTTAATGGATCGATTTGATCGCTAAATTCAATACAAGAAGGATTTGTCCAAAAATTATTGTTTGTTGGGCAAAATGAAAGGTGCCAAATATGTGGAATTTTTTGCATTCAAATTCGTGAACTTTAGGTATTAATAAATCTCACATTTTTTTTAGAATTAAAATAAAAGAACAAATCATTCACGAGGAATAACCTAAATATCTCATTATACGTAAATTATTTCAACTTTACGCTTATTATTTATTTTTTGTACAACAATGGCATCTTAGAGCTACAAATTATAGTCATAAAAAATAATTTTGTAGCTCATTACATGCTAATGACTACATAATCTATTCCTCATAGATATTTGTGAATGTCTTAGTCACAAATGTATTTAGCCATAAGCCCTCTAAAACTAGATGTTATGTTATGTTTTGAATTGCTTTAGGTCTACTCTTTTTGGGTTTGTGCTTTGTTTTCACTTTTTTTAGGTTTTGGAAATTTTTTTGGTTTTCTGTTCGGGATTATGAGAAGATTTCTATAAATACTCTTTATCACTCCTACTATCCGTAGTTAGGTAAGCAGTGTTAATTTGTTTGTTTGGTCCATTCTGATATTTGTTTTGTAACCTGTACTATTCTCAAATTATTGAAATTTGTTCTCCTCTGCTCGTGAATCAGCTAACACATATTGTATTAATTAGCGAACCACATTAAATTTATGTTTGTTCATATCTTTTAGGTTATCGATTACATGCTTTCGTTACAATAAAAGTGATTTCAGAACGTGATTAGCTGGTTGCTAAAGGTAGGATATTGTCGCTGGGAGGTGAGACCATCCTCGCAATGGAGAGCAAAACCTTTCATTGTGCGGGACAAATTATTGTGATTCTCACCGGCCAATGCTATTACAAGCTTTTTCGGACTAATAGTTAATTAGTTGCAATTGGAATTGCTTGCATCATTGTAATTTGTAATCATTACAATTGCTTGCAACCAATTGTGAATAGAGAAGCAGGATTGCTGAATTTGTTGGGTGTGGTATCTTGAAATTTGGGAAGTTTTCCTAACTTGGAATTGTTTGTTTTGGAGTCTTGTTAATCTCTTTGGGTGATTGGTTTGTTTTTGGAATTATTTGGGTATTTGTTGTTAAGAAAAGTTGGTAATTTGGAATATGTGGCCGGGGAGTTGGGAAATAAATTGGAATTTGAAGAAATTACTTGAATTTGTTGTGTTTGGTGATAGCTTGTATTTGGCAAGAATTATGTTTATTGTCCTCGAAAATCAATTAGTTTATACCTGACCTGTTGGTCGGACGACTCTTTCTAATTATTCCAAGACAAATCATTTGAGTTTGGTTGTCTTATACCTGACTCGTTGGTCGGACGACCCTTTCAAATCATTCTGAGACAAATGATTCGAGTTTGGTTGCCATAAATTCCATTATTTTTGCTGGAAAGCATAGAGGAAATCTAATGAATAAAAGGAGAAGTGCGAAAACAATGAGATGTGTTCTTGAGATGTGGATAGTATGAAGATTAACAACACTATGCATTGCAATCATCCAAACCTCCAAGTTTTCTTTTGACGAACTTTGTAATTGGTGTGACAGAAAGCATCTTCAATATTCACCATTGATAATGTCATCGGTTACTTATGGTGAAGTTAGAGGGGGGAATCTATGTTGTCATGGAATGGGAAGAAGAATGATCATTGGCGAGATGACCATGTAGTAACAAACATGTTAGCAAGAGAGAAAATATTATGGGTGTGTGTGATTCTAAAGTTTGAGTGAAAATATATAATGAACTCACTATATTATATAGACAGTTGTCATTGTTGTTGTCGACGTCTTCTCTTTTTCTTCAATGATCCTCAATAAAAAAAAGTTTGCTTGCAGTGTTGGAGTAATCGTAGTCAGTAAACTTGATATGCACATTTGATTCTTTACCTTCAAGAGCCAAAATTCCAGCAGGTGATGAGTTATCCTCGTTTTGAGTTTTGTCATAAAACTACTGGGCCAATATGTTTAAAAGTTTGGAGGCCACATGATAAGTAAAACCAAATCCGTTGCAGCGAAGTTATCGTTCATAGTAATGACCATGCACAACATGTGTTAAAAAACGGGCATATGGATTACTTTGATGGATTGATATTAGAATGACGGAGTTGAACAATGGGATCAACCTCAGTTTAGCGACATGTAATTTGGTTTGTTTGGTGTGGAGGACACCATATTTGCCTCATAGAAACTATAGAAAGTCAAATAATTGCAAATACTATCAACTACACATCCATATTTGTCTTCTATATAAGACATATGCATAGTCCTGACAACCAGCTGTCAATCTCAAAACTAAAACTAACATAGTTGAATAAATGCAAGTTATAGTTCAAACGCGAGGTTGAACATCTAAGCTAATGAGATGCAACATGCAACGATGTTGAAAAAGAAAGCATTTTATATGGGACTTCCATGTCCTTACTTGACACGGACTTAACATAGGTGCTTTATATTTGGCGAGGCTGAACAAATTAGTTGTTGCGATGTACCTCTATGTAATGTAACATCTCAAGCATATTGACATATTGAGAAAATTAAAATGAAAGTTGCAGTGAAGGAGGTGAAAAGAAGATCTACATATTCATAAGTGTGATAGCCAATTAACAGCTCTTTGCTCAACTGATTCCTCAAGGCAGCCTACTTCAATTTTTTACTTTTTCTCACAAAAGCACCATCATAATTTCATGA
The DNA here is from genome assembly GCA_964030455.1 of Linum trigynum. NCBI lineage: Eukaryota > Viridiplantae > Streptophyta > Magnoliopsida > Malpighiales > Linaceae > Linum > Linum trigynum. The sequence continues at coordinate 11,965,117 of OZ034815.1, read as the reverse complement.
TTAACTCATATCAACATTATTCCTAAGAGGAGAACCACATTAAAGCAGTATCTTTCATTCTCAATGTCTATGAGGAGCACATATATTTTCTGTTTTTCACACATTGTGGTGAAGTGGTTTTACAATTTTCACATTATGTGCAAAACTTGGCCCTGCAAGAGTATAATGTGAACATATTGAGTGCTTAAGGCGAACATGGGTGTGATTGGTATATGAAATGGTACTCTTCTTTTAGTTCGAATTCAATACTGCCAATCACTCACATGTTCATATACCAACCCGCAATACCTAAAGGGAAAGTAACTCGATGCCACAACCCGCCCGACCCGTGACCCAATTGGCCCACAACCCACCCAACCCATGACCCAATTGACCCACAACCCGATGAACCTGCAACCCTACTAACCAAAACCCGATGAACTCACAACCCGACTAATCTGCAACCCGATTGAAACCAGCCTGTACCTGTCCGTCTATTTATAAGCTAGATAAAATTTTTAATAAAGTATTAAACTACAATTAAAATAAACAAAATTTCAAAATTGAACTATCAAAACACCAAATAAGTACTTATGAATATTTATTGGGCTAGCTAACTGTTCAAAAGTTCTGTGATTTTCATATTTTAGTTCATATATATTTTTAATTTAAAAAGATACAACAAAAATACATGAGCACCTTGACTTTGTTTGAAGTGACCATGGTTCAAATCCCAATATGTCTCTTTCTTTTTCTATACAAAAATAATAAGATAGGTAATTATGAAGACATAAATGTCATTCGTACTTTTGCTATCTTTGCAAAAAATCTGAAATGGGAGATCAAGTTTTTCGAGATTTTTCCAATAATAGCACCTTTAAAAAAAATTACAAAACTAGCAACCTTATGAAAAAAATTGACAGAAATAGCACCAATTTTTTTGAAACGCACCATAGGGGTGCGTTCCAGCTTACGAAACACACTAGGGCGGTGCGATTTAATGCTGCTGCGGAACGGTCTTCAAGACCGTTGGATGGAGGGGCGATCGGGCGGCTGAACGCTTGCCAGTGGAGCGATCCGCGCCACGGATCGGAGATCGCACGCCCGAGATGCGGTCAACCCTGGGGAAGCGCAAAACGCATCGGGAGGGAGCGGTTTCGCTTTGGGCAAAATTACCCGACCACCCCTGGAGGGTGCGGTCTGATGGGTATAAATACCCCCCTTCCCCTCTCATTTCTTCACACCACAACCCATTCTTCCTTCTCTCTCTACAATTTATCTCTCTAAACCCTCCCCCTCCCAAAAGCCTAGGAAATAGTGGTCTGTTGGTTGCGGCTATGTCCGATATGCCATTAGAAAACATTTCTTAGGTTTTTTCCTCAAAACCTGTCGAGCCGAGCCGAAGCTCTGTCCGAATTGTGCCGAAAAAATGGCCGATTGGTGGCAAGGAGAGGGAGTTTATGTTGATGAATTTCAAGCGGTACGTACTCATTATTCTGGTTTAATTTTTGTTGTTGTTATAAGCTTTTTAATTAATCTATGTACTAACCTCGTTGTTATTTTCTCGTAGGTTGGGGAGGACGTGGATATATACAACCAACGGTATTATCTCGAGCAAGGACCGTTGGATCCAACCGACTTGTACGACCAACCCAACCATCTGTCAAGGGATGTTTTGAACGCTCACCCGGTACATACAATTCTTTACCATTTGTCCTTCTTTTATTTTGTTAATGTATTTAGTGGAATATAAAATAAATTTATGTTGAATTTTTAATCGTGTTGGTTGTTTTCAATAATTTAATAGAATACATAACAACACTTACTTCGACTCTTTATAAAGAGATGCATGTCTAAGGAAATGGGGTTTTAAGCCATTATCATATCCTCCCATTCCCTGGGAAAATTGGGTATTAAGAGATCCTCGGACCCCCCTTTTTCTGTCAAAAAGACTGCGTTTCTAAGAAGATGTATACCTCTTCTAAGAGTCTAACGAGTGTTGTTTTGTATTCGATTAAATTATTTAAAACAACCAACACGATTAAATTATTTACCAAACAACCAATACGATTTATTTTGATATGTACAAAATGAATTTTATTAATTTCAAACATTTGAATATGTATGTTTCTCTTTAAATTATTATTCATTAACAATGTCATTTATTTTAGTTAATTTAGTATGTTTGTTTTACGATAATATGTATGTATCTCTTTAATTATTATTCATTTAGAATGTTATTATGTTAATTAATTTAGGATGTTTGTTTTATGATAATATGTATGTATCTCTTTAAATTATTATTAATTTAGAATGCTATTATGTTAATTATATCTAATGTCTTTTTATGATAATAAAATTCTGCTTGAAGTTAAATAATTTAATTTAATTTATTTAGTCATACGGAATAAACCCTTACTAATATAAAATAATTAACGTGTAAATTTTCCCTAAGAGACACAAACAATAATCCGCTATAGGGGTACGACCAATGTGCTACCATTCCACCCAGCTATCTTACCCTTTCTCAAAAGGGCACGGTTGGACCCGATTAGGCATTTTAACGGCATCAAAGTTGATCGCCAACTCATCACCGCATTAGTTGAGAGATGGAGAAAGGAGACCCATTGTTTCAACTTTAGAGAAGGAGATGCCACCATCACGCTAAAGGATGTCGCCATCCTAACCCATCTGCCCATTGACAGCAAACCGGTGTGCGTGAGTGATCATCCCCCCGAGGATTGTGACGGTATGCCCGGTTGGGTTCATTTCATCTACAGTGTTTTGGGAGTCAAAGTACCAGTGAAGGGGTGCGTTGATGCGACCGATCGCATGCCACCAATGAGGAAACACCAAGTCTCAATTAATTGGTTGACGAAGTATTTTAGAGACCATTACGAGAGTCATCCCCTAACCGAGGAAAGTCCGGAGGATGAGAAGGAGAGATATGATCGGGTCTATCTCATTGGTATGATCGAAGGAGTGTTCTTCTCCAAAAAATCAAGCAATCTCCTTAGTTGTGGATGGCTTAGGATCATCCTCGGTAGTTGGGAGGAGATGGGGGAGTATAGTTGGGCATCCGCTTGCCTAGCTAATATCTACCACAACTTGTGCAATGCCTCTCTAAAAGCTGTGAGGGAGGTCGGCGGCGCAATGTTCATCGTCCAATTTTGGGCTTGGGAGCATATGCCATGGATTGCACCGGTACAACGTCCCGATAGGGATTGGCCAATCGATCATCCCCTAAGAGGGGAAGCTTATGGTACAAGGTAAACTTCTCATACCCCATCATGTTTTTTCATAACACATTTTCCCGAGTGTTTTAGCTTATTGTAGTTTCATTATTGTCTTATTAATAAGGTGGCTCGGACACACAACTTGCGACAACCTTTCCCAACACAAGTTGGACGAGTATCGGAGGAGGTTTGAGCGACTTTGGAAGGAGAGATAACTTCTATACTTCTATCCATTAATATCTTTTTTCCATGGAAGACATGTATTTTTCCAATTCTTACTATCTTAATTTACTCATTTCTTTCTTGTAGATCGTCTTCGGTCCATACCCGGAGAACATCGTTCATTGGCATCTCCAGCAATTCCCCGAGCATATCGGGCAATGGTGCACGAGGGTCCCTCTAATTTGTTTTGGGACCGTGGAGTGGCACTTGCCGGATCGATGCCTCCGTCAGTTTGGTCGGGAGCAGTGCATTCCGTTGGAGGTCCCCGATAGTCAAAAGGCCTTTCATGGTCGAGATGGGCGGCAAGGTACTCAAGATTGGCCCTTGAAGCTGGAATAATTCATCACCATGTGGGAGAACCGACAAATGCAAGATATTGTCACTCCATCTCAAGTAGGTCGAATGGGGTATCATGACCCATACTTGGATCGATATCGGCAAACATCGGTCCGTTACATGACTCCGGAGGGTGCGGCCGATGGTGCATTAGTAAGTATATTCCGCTTTACATAATTAAATGTATTACTTGGTTGCTAAATTTTTTCCTAACTTATTTTTTTGTGATTTAGGCTGATGGGATCGAGCGGATTAAAGACATGACCACCGGGAGAATTGAGCTGGGAAATGAAGATGTGAGCTTCATCAGGAGGATGGCAAACAATCTTCTTGGCTGTATCAGAGCTCAGGGTCGGGATCATCGTAGATATCCGCCCATGCCCGGACCCCCGCCACCTCCGGTACAAGTTGATGTCCCCGATCCCCCCACCACCATACGAGAGGAAGAAGAGCAAGAGGGTTCGGGAAAGGCCCAACGTACCCGACGTCACGCCATATCCCGGGTGGAAACTGCCACCCCCATTGGTTGTGACCCAAGGTGTCGGCCCGAGTTCCCCCCAAGGTGTTGGCCCGAGTTCCCCCAAAGGTGGCGGCCCGAGTTCTCCCCAAGGTGCCGGCCCGAGTTCCACACAAACTCCCCGCCAAGGATCATACTACGATCCCCGCTCGACCTACCATCAAACCCCTCCGAGTCCCACCCCGATCTCATACAACGATGGCCACCAAGGAGCATACTATGATTCCCGCCCGGTCTACCCCCCATCTCCCCGCCAAGGAGGTTATTACGATTCCCGCTCGGTCTACCCCCCATCTCCCTGCCAAGGAGGTTACTATGATTCCCGTCCGGTCTACCCCCCATCTCCCCGCCATACATCATCGGGTACTTGGCATGATGGTTCCTCCACGACGGCGCACCACGATTTTGCGCCATTGACTCGCCCTCATCAGCAGTGGCCTCCTACTCCTCACCGTATGAGCGTGGATGTCCCCCGCTCGACCCCGGAAGTGCCGATTCCCCGCCGACACAGCACCGACGAGCGCCAAACTACCTCGGCCCGAGTTCGAAACTTGCCACCGCAACCACCTGTTGTTACTCCCGTCGGTCGTCATACAAGGAGCGAGAAAAGCGTTGGTTTCGGTGAAGCTCGTGGACTTTCTTTAGTTATATTTTGAGTTGAATTTAATTTCTATGTACTTGGAACTATTCCTATTCTCTTAATTTATCGAATTGATTGTTGTTTCAATTTGGTTTTTATTTCAATGAACAAAGAACTATTCCTATTATCTTAGTTTATCGAATTGATTGTTGTTTCAATTTGGTTTTTATTTCAATGAACAAAGAACTATTCATATTATCTTAGTTTATTTAATTGAGTGTTGCTTCAATTTGGTTTTATTTCTATCCCCTTGGAACTAATAATCCCAATTCGTTCAATCAACAATACAGTGGAGAGAAGAGATTGGATTGAAAATAGAGGAGAAATAAAAATTATGAGATGTTGATAGACCGTTAATTACACATGTTTTTACCCCTATTCTTGAGTCGTTTGAGATGTTGATTCTCGTGTTTTAGGCCGATTTCACGCTAGGTTGTGCTTGTTTGTGATATTTCAGGTCCTAGTACATTAATGAAGGTTTGGGAACGAGTTCGGTGTCGATTGGACGAAGTTTGGACGTTTGGCGAGAAGCTGAGAAGGCACACGGGCACCATTGCACCTCACACGGCCGTGTAGGGGCCCCTTGTGGTCGTGTGAAGGCTCGGTAAAAGCCACACGGGCAGCCTGGGGAGCCAACGGCCATGTGGCCTCTGCCCGTGCAGCTTGCCTGGTTGCCCACTAATCGAAACGCCACGTTTGGACACTCACAAGGGCAGCTGGGAAAGTCACGCGGCCATGTGGCCTGGCCGTGTGATTCGGAAAATTCTGGGTTTTAACCCAAATTCGACCCAAAGAACGATAAAAGCAACAATATACAATACACATTACACATTTCGTTCAATCAACAATACACAATTACTTGCAAAGTAAGAGTCTCAACTAGCTTGAAAAAAAATTATAAAAGCAAACTATGTCGCATTAGCTGAGTCCGGCACATCAGCACCCGGATTTTGCGGACCAATCGGTCCTGGACACCTTCGTTTATCATGTCCTGGAACTTTGCATATTGAACATTGTCTTTGGCCTCGTGGTGGTCTTCCACTTTGATCCATTTCATTATGAATTCTCTTTTTCCTCGGGCGACCCGGTTCACGCCTCTGTCCGAACGGCGGGATGATCAATTTTCCTTCGTACATCGGCCAATAAGATTCATCAGGCAATGCACGGAAACTCCGTCCATTGGTGTTTTTGAGTGAGTCGATATTGAAGAATGGACTAACGAAGTGACGGGGGTCTTTGCTCCTGGTTTTAATTACGGCCATTGCATGAGAACAAGGCCACCCTCTCCCCTGATACTTCTGGCATGAGCACTCACCAACTTTTGTCCTGAAATTGACTAAAACTTCATGGCGGTGGCCCCCCCGTCTACCATCCTCCCGATGTCCGGTCGTCACGCTATACTCGCCATTTGCCCGATTCATAACGGTTACACTATGTCGACTGCTCTTGCGATTGTCATTCTCCATTACTTCCATGACTTTATAGGCATGGACCTTACCCTGTTCCTCGTTCGTTTTTGCCCAGTGGAGTTGGTTGAAGAACCATGCATTCGTTTTCCAAAAAGTCATCTCCACAATGGCAGAGATTGGCAGTGCACGAACGGCCTTGTAGACAGAGTTGATAGTCTCACCTGAGTTCGTTGTGGCAATACCTCATCTTGTCCCTCCATCTTTATGAAATGTCCACATGGATAGGTCATGTCCATCCAGCCACTGTGCCCCTTCAGGGCATAACTCGCGCAACTTCTGCATCTTCTCCAGAAATTTTTTCTCTTGGTAGGCAACCGCTGAGGAAGACACAGAAAAGTAGTATGTTAGTCAATTTTCGGCAATTTAGTACAATTCGAACAACCCGCTTGTACTCTCGTTAGACTCTTAGGAAAGGTATACATCTCCTTAGAAACACAGCCTGTTTGACAGAAAAATGGGGGATCCGAAGATCGCTTAAAACCCGATTTTTCCAGGAAATGGGAGGATCATGATAATCGCTTAAAACCCCATTTCCTTAGGCATGCATCACTTTAGAAAGAGTCTAACAAGTGCACCACTCGCCAAATGTACTAAGATATTGTTAGCTGACAAAATTATACGGCTAATTACAAACTTACCAATCCACCACAAATTATCAGCAAGCTTCTTCCGCTTGAAATGATGGTTCCAGTTGCTCTTGAAGTGTCGTATGCACCACCTTTGGGACCACTTCCAGGCTGGATCTAAACCTAAGATGGCAGCTCTAAAGCCGGCGTGCTGATCAGAGATTATTGTCAGGTTCGTCCTCCTAGTGACGTGGAGCGGAATTAGCCGGAAAAACCATCCATAGCTATCAGCATTCTCTCCCTCAACGATGACGAAGGCTAAAGGAAAGACTTGTCTGTTTGCATCCGCCCCACTGGCAATCAGGAGAGTGCCCTTGTACTTGCCGGTAAGGAATGTACCATCCACTTGGATGACAGGGACACAGAAGCCAAAACCATCAATAGATGGCTTGAATGCCCAAAAGAGTCGTCTGAAATGGCGCTTGTTACCTGGCTCTGGGGGTTGTATCTCTTCATCTTGGTATCAAGGGGAGAAAACCGTACCAGGGTTAGACGCCTCCAATGCCAAAATTAACCTGGGAAGGAATGCATATGATTCTTCCCAATCACCAAAGACGGCGACCAGAGCTTTCTGCTTTCCATGCCACGCCTTCTTATAGTTAATCATATAACTATAACGACTTGCAATGTCAGCGATTATGACTTTCACCTTCAGGTCCGGATCTTGCTCAATTAGATGCTTGATACCCGCACCAACCACCCTGGATTTCAACTGTCAATGTCCTTGGGAAGTTATGGATGACACACATGTGTGTGTGTTCACCGCACGGAATATGACCCAGTGGTCGTGTCTCTTGCTGTTGATGGCCCGAATCCTAACATTGCACCCCTCGTGATGATTACGGCATCTGACTATGAGCCTTTTAGTGTTGGAATGAGTTGTGTGCCATTCAAAATGCCGAGTCATTGCTTCTGTCTCAATGGCGTGCCGCACCTCCTTCTTTGAGCCAAATTGTTTCCCATTCATAAACCCAGTGAGTGGACCCCATATTGGGACCTCTGGCGGCTCCATGTCGTTGTCGACCATCCAATTGTCGTCTGGAATGTGATTGTAGTAGGGGACTGGTACACGGTCACGAGCCACCTCATCATCATTAGCTGAGTCTGACTCTGGTCCTGAATCATCAGCACCTTCAAGAGGGTCGGAGCTGTTTGCACTAACGTTGTTCTCTCCTTCTTCATCGGAGGGGTCACTGACTGGTGCTGGCAGGGCATCCTCCATATGATCCAGCTCATGAAAGGCACCTTCATCAGCTCCATAATGGTAGTTGTGAAAACTACCGCTGTCTGAGTGGAAGTTGTACTGAGGTTGGTTGGGTAGGTCCGATTGAACTTCTTCTTCATATGACGGGAAAGATTGATGATGACCTTCACCTTGCTCTTGGTACTGAAAATATGAATGAGGATCATGGTAACTTTGGTAGGGATGATCACCATATAATTCACCTCCACCATGGATACCAGATGTTTGACCGTGTCCAGAATGACCTCCAACGCCTGCGACCGACTCGGTGTAAACGAACATCTCGGCTTTGGAAAGATTGTTGGACCTCATGAATTCGAGCATGGCATCTACCTCATCCTGAGTGGTTATGAGATATTCCTCATGCCACAATGACCCACTTTCTCTGTTTGGATATCGGTACACCATACGATCAACTCTTCTCGTGCCATCCATGCAAGTAACGTTAGTGCACATTTGATGGAGGTCTTCAAGCAGCGGTCTGGTAGCGACCTTTATCTTCTGAAAATTGCCACCTACGTAGGTGACCCCCTTTCCGGTCTCTTCCGTGTAACCATTCCACCGTAAGCAAAGCGTGAACTTTTGGAATGCCATCTGCGATAAAACCGTAGTTCAGTTAATATCATAAAAATCAAAAATAACAATAAAAAGTAATACTAAATAAACTTACAAGTTAACGTTAATCGCAAAACTACTAAAGAAATATAGAGCTACAACAGAAAATTGAAAAGGGAGAAGGAGAGGTGTGAAGAGAAGTGGTTATCCGGGAGGCCTTTTATAGGCAAAATCACTGATGAAAACCCATGCAGACCCACGTCTGTTACGTCTACATGGTATGTTGGAAATTGATTGACCAAAACCGCACCTCCAAAGTGCGGTTTGTATGGAAAAATCGCACCATGAGGGTGCAGTTTTGTTTGGGAGAAACAAACCGCACCTTCATGATGCGTTTTTAATAGGTCAGGCCAAAACCGCACCTCGGCCAAGCGGTTTTGTAGGTCAGACCTAAAACCGCTTGTCCAAAATGCGGTTTTGGTCCAGAAATAGGGAACGCATCTTAGAGGTGCGGTTTATGATCATCTTTAGTTGTCGGGGTATATAATCATCTTTTAGAAACCCTGAAATCGGCCGAATGGCCGCCTCACTCCCTCTCTCAACCCTTCCATCTCTCTCGTTCTCTCTTGTCTCTGCCTCCTCTGAGATGAGAAGAAGGAGAAGAAACTCTTCCTCTGAAACACTAGCAAACACCACAAAAGCAAAACCCACCTTCCTCTCCTTGATTCTGGAAACGACAAGAATAAAAACGAAAAGACATACAGCGGCGACGGTGACGATAGGGCATGTAGCAGTGACGGTGACGATAGGGCGTACGCCGCCGGCGAAGAAAACGACGACGACTAGGAGGGAAATCGAAGGTTCATTTTTTTAAAAATATTTTTCCTCTTTGCATGTCGATTTGGGGCTTATTTGTTGGTTTCACTTTTGTTTTATGATTCTGATCTAGGGTTTCGTTTTGGTTTGGTGCTATGGGAGTTTAAAAAAGGGGTCGCCGTCGAATCCGGTTCTCGCGGGCGGCAGCAGAGATAGAAGACACACCGTCACCAAATCACGAAAGAAAATGACTCTGGCTTCAACTAGACCGAGTATGGTTTCGTTCTAGGTTAGATTTTGGATTTCATGTGGGCCTTTTATTTTTGTTTAAAAACTGGATTCTGGTATTGTTACTTTTTACGTTTTGATTTGGGTTTTTCTATTGTTGGCTTCAGATCTGTTGCCGGGGAAATGGAGAGTCGCTGGTGACGAGGGTATTTTTCGCTGGCGGTGAAAGAAAATCGACCGTCAGAGGCAGTTGGGTAGGTTTGGTTTTTTGAGTTGTTTTTTGAGTTTTTATTTTTGAAGGATTCTGACTATCGATCCTGACTTATTAGAGGTTTAAGAGCATAGTGGTCTAGGTGAGGTCTCCTATAACTCTATTAATTTGGGAATTGAGAGATTTAAAACTAAAAGGTGGATTATACTACTATAGATCTAAATGATTTGTAGGTCTGAGTACTAGAAAATAAGGTTGTGAATTAGTTTAACTCTATGGAATTTTAGGGTTTTTAATGGGTTAGATGGATGGTTTCGGATGTAGCTTGATATGCTGAAAATTGATAAAAAAGGAGAAGGGGAAATTTTTTGTAGTAGAAAAGTAATTAACATGCTCTAAATCGCTAATTTTAGCGATAAAAATCACTGCTATTGCTTGTGATTTTGCTGAACTATGTCGCGGATTTTGAAAATCTGAAATTTATTGTGTTCAAGGTGTTTGTTATGAATTGTAATTTAGCTCCTACAAATTTCCACCACTGCTTGCCATTAGATTATGGTTGAATTGTGGATTTTGAAAATCCAAAATTTATGTAGTGGGTGATTTTCAGTGGATCTGGATCCAGGTTGATCCATGGACTTCTAAAAAGTGGTTTTTGCTTGTATCCAAAATATGCTATTAGTTGTACTTTAATTTGCTATCTATCCCTACAAATAGGGATATCTAAACACGACAGAAATTTAAAATAAAACATCTAAGGGCCCGTTTAGTATTGTTGCTTGTTTTTGTTTTCTGTTGTGTTTTATAAAATCGCAGAAATCGAGGAGAAAAAACATGTTTAGTTAGGTTTTTAATTTTTGTTGTGAAACAGAGTTACACAACCAGGCTCAAATAAGAGAAACAATAAATTATTGCTTTGGATTTGATTCGTACACATGTTTAACACGGGATTTCTGCTGGTTGTGTCTTTGATTTCATTAAACTAACCCCCAGTTCGAGTCCCTTCACATACGAAAATTTTGTTTATTTTTTTCAACCCCTCCACAAGGCCCCAACCCTACTCACCATTCAACCGTTCTATTATTTTTTCACCCACAAAAACTCGCCCGCCGCTGCTCATCCTCTTCCTCTCCGAGAGGAACGACGATCCCTTTGGCATCCCTGTCTTGCTGCCGCACCCGCCGCCAGCGCTCGTCCTTCAAGCTCTTCGCCCATCAGACCCCGTCGTCCGCTCGTTCCCCTGCCGCACCATCTCGTCGCTCGCCTCTTTGTAGGTTTCGTGAAACCCTGAAGTTTGGGACTTCACACTTCCTAGAAACAGTTTTTTTTCCGGGAATTCGCTTTTGATCATCGAATGAAGCATGGGATTTAGTTTGGTTATTTCCTTTAATTTCTTGAACTCGAACAGGGTATGCAGAATTTGGTCCATTCCCTTCACTTTTGCTCTTGGCGGAATTTTCAAGCCCCAGATAATTGTCAGCAAAGAATGCCATTTGCTCTTCCCAACCGAGGCCCAATTTTTCTGGGATTGTGATCATATTTAGTTACTAATAACAATTGTTTACTAGAAATTAGGTTGCTCGATTGATGTCAAGTATGCTAATTTTTTGTTTTTAGTTTTTACTGAGAAGTAATTAAACGCGTTTCTGTTTTTTGTTGTGAGTTTTTATAATTTCTCATATTTACCAACTAAACAGGTTTGAGTTGTTTGTTTTTTTCTTGTTGTAGTTGTGCATGTGTTTCACAACATCAATCCAACCACAACAACAGCAAAATAATACTACACGGGACCTAAGTTCATGGATATTGAAGTTAATCAGTCTATAGATTGGCACAATGGTAATAGCGCAGACAAAGTTAATGATACAAGGGAAAAAAACTTCAATGAAAGATCTTAACGAAACTTATATGAGCAGATCTTGGTAAATAGAGTGCTTTAATGTAAATGAGCTTGTAAAGTAAATTGCCTGAATATAAATAAGCAAGTAGATGGTACATTATAACATCATGATGATAGTATGAACTTGGCAAAAACTGAATAATATGTTATTAAGAAAATGGGTTAATTGTATGGTTGGTCACTGAGTTTACAAAAAACGTTCATGTTTGGTCACTCCAAATATTTAAATCCATTAGCGGTCACTCGAACTAGTAAAACGGTCCACGTTTAGTCACTCTCCGTTAGTCTCCGTTAATTTTCATTAACACCGTCAGTCAATTGCTGACGTGGCTAACAGAAGTGTTATCTAATCCAATTTTAACCCTCCACATCACCAAACCCGACCCGCCACATTGAGGAACATGTTCCCGGAGAGGTCGAGGAATTGGAGGTTGTGGAAGGAGCGAATCGATTTGGGGACCTGGCCGGCGAAGAAATTGTTGGAGAGGGAGAGTGTTTCCAGATTGGGGAAATGCTTCAAGAAATTCAGATCCCCAGACAATTTGTTGGAGGCGAGATTCAGAACGCGCAGTCGGAGGAGGAACGGAACGCCGGGGGACCTGAACTTTGCCCGTGAATCGATTGTTGGCGAGGTTGAGCATCGCGAGCTAGTACGGATTTTGTCAATGAGGCGGTTGTTGGGGAGGGAGACCTCCTTGAGCTCCGTCAGCCGACCAATTGTCGGAGAGTGACTGGGATTTGAAGACCAGCCTGGTGATTCAAAGCTCATAGGAGTGGTCGTTGGCGGCAGGAGAGATGCGACGCTCGCAGAAGAGGTCGTGGAGGTTGCAGGGGGAGACAGAGGTGTTGCATTGTTGAGCGTTGACTCCCAAGTCTCGGCCAATGACGGAGATGGCGCGGAGGTTGGAGTGGTTGAGATCGAGCCGTGCATTAACGACTAGGATGACAGAGGATCAGAAGTGAACGAGGAGGAGGAGTTGTTTGTGGGAAGAACTATTTGGTTGTGGGAGGGAACAAGGAATTGGGGGATGGAGGGATTTTTTGGGTTCGATTTTGGCTGGAGGGGATTGGAATTAATGATTGACAGGGGTTATCTGCGGCAAGGAGATGAGAATGGCGATGGATGAGGGAGGATGTAATTTTTGGAGGCAGTGAGCGATTGTCTGGCGACGGCGGTGGTTTTGGAGGCGGAGGATTGGGTCAAGATTGCGAAGGGTTGGGTTGGAGAGATGATGTGGCGCGTCGGGTTTGGTGATGTGGCGGGTTAAAATTGGGTGAGTCATCACTTCTGTTAGCCACGTCAGCTATTGACTGACGGTGTTAACGGAAACTGACGGAGACTAACGGGGAGTGACTAATCTTGAACCATTTAACTAATTCGAGTGACCACTAATGGATTTAAATATTTGGAGTGACCAAACATGAACGTTTTTTGTAAACTCAGTGACCAACCATGCAATTAACCCTTAAGAAAATGGAAGCCGCGTATGAGCACCAACCTGGTTGAAGTTTCTAGACCAGGCTGGTTTCTGTTTGATGGCGATGCTCCCTAGCTCACTGCCTCCTTGCACCCTTCTATCTTGCTGAGCTCATGTACTTAACTTAGTAACAAAGAAAAGTGGAAAAAAGAAAATTGTTTCTGATTATCTGTTTCTGTAAGCGTCTTCTCCCCTTTCTCCCCTAAAACACAGAGCCAAACAGCTCCTTTATAGGGAAAAGGACGTGTCACGTGTTGATTGCTCATTCGTCGATTTTGAGGTCAATTGTGAGACCTCCACCACACTTGGTCTGTCCTGACTGGTCAGGATCAGTTCTGGATAAGATTGTCACGTGAGTTTGGGCCGAGTTGGGAGAGTTGGTCCTGAATTTGTAGGCTGAGCTGGTCGTCGTTTGAGCTCAAAATGGGCTTTGTCTAGTCTTGCCCTTGGCCCGAACTGGGCTATGATATTGTGATTTTAACATGTGGACTTTGAATTCGAGTTTGGGTTTGATCTGACTGATTTTGTCTTTGTTTTTGCAGGTCAATGGCTGGTCTAGGCCTCAAAGCTTCAAGTGACGGGCCAGGCTTGTTTTAGTTGGAAAATAGACTATGCCAATTGTATCTAAGATTCTTTTATAGATCCCATGTGAAACCAAATTATTGTATTGCAGTTTCAAATTCTTCAATGATGCTTTGTAGTGCGCTTTCTTGATATCAAACTTGAATACTTCATCTCATTCGAACTCGAACCAAAATCATATTGTTGTCTAATTCGGGCTACCCTCTCCAATCCTTCAAATGTAGTTATGAAAGTTTTAGACCCGGACAAAATGTGGTGTCTACAGGTTACGATTTTAAAATTGTTCTCCTATTATAAGATAAACAAAAATAGAGTTAATTATTAAACTCAAATTGAAATAATCAAAATATGAAAATAGAAGTATCAAATACCAAAAAATATATTTACGGGAGAGTAAGTGAGTTAACTAACCATGGTGGAAAATTCCTATAATTTTTCAGATTTAAACTTCTTGTATGTTTTTAATTTAAAAAGATTATTTTTAGTGTAACTGGTTATATTTCTTGTCTTTTCTTAAAGAGACCACAATTTAAATCACATCAATGATGTATGTTTTTCTTATTAATAAGAAAATAATAAATGATTATGAAGACGAATCTTCCCTTCCTTCTTTCGCTATGGATGTAGGGATTTTGTAATAGGGAAAGCACATTTCCCATTTCACTATTATATCAGGTGTAGCGAAAGTAAGCGCGGTGATTGAGCGTTTAGTAGGATTGAGCTTGTTTTCATTTGTAGCGCCTTAACCGTCCGCGTTCGTCAAACCAACAAAACTCAATCTTTCCATATTTACCCCTCCAAAAATTGTTCTGGCGTGACAATAGAGGTGGAGAGGTTAGCCGGTTGCTGAGTTTGATGAGAAGTTTGGAGAGACGACAATGATTTAGCGATTAGTGGGTCGAGGCACTATTTGGGCCCGTTTACATGAGTGGTGCTTTTTCGATCCGCGTTCGACAAACCAACATCACTCAATCTTTCTATATTTATCTCTCTCTTAAAGACACATGTGTCACATATTCACTCAAAACTTCTGTAGTAAAAAAAATATCGTTGATTTATCATACTTATAAAAATTAAGTCTATGTTAATAATTTTACATAGCTTCGGCAGAGTCAAGAGTGCAATTCCATTCAACGGGAAAAAGAGTGCAATTTGATGTGAAATATATAAACAATGACATTTGGGTTACGATTTAAAATTATACTCCTTTTATAAAATAAACGGAAATTAAATTATTAAAATCAAATTGGAATTAACAAAATATGAAATTAGAAGTAGAAAATACCAAAAAAAATATTTACGGGAGAGTTAGCGGATTAGCTAACCGTGGTGGAAAAATCCTATGATTTTTTCAGATTTAACCTTCCCGGTTGCAGGTTTGGAGTTAGAGGTAAATTTGATATTAGTGTTATAGACTGAAATAACATCAATATGGTTTTGCACGGCAAGTACTGAAATAGCAAGTTGGACTTGCTACATGTTCTAAGTTGTTTACTGCCCTTAGGAGAATTTAGAGGCAGAGGAGATTCTGGTACATGTAGAGATTTGAAGAGTTTGGTACATCTAGCAATTTTAGTTACATTTAAGTTTGGCTATTTACATGACGTTTGTGTCTGACGATTTGGATTGCATCTGGGTGCATTTGGCAATTTAGGTTGCATCCGATACTACTGGTATTTCTGAGAGAATTCAAGTTAAGGGGGAGATTTGTTAGGATATCCTCGAATTGTTTGCGGCAAAATCCACTTCCATAGCCACAACTATCACGTTTGTGACAAATACAGCCACAACTTTCGAAATACACAAAATACCAAAAAATTGGATGGTAGTGTGACAAATCTAGCCATTTCCGTTACAAACTTTAACGCTGTTAGTAACGCCGTCAGTTATGTTAGCAATACACTGACTAGGACGCCAAATCAGCGCACACGTCATCAAAAAATCAACATCAAGTGACAAGTAGATTACACATCATATTTACTTAAAAATATTTAATTATAATATTTATCATATTTACTTTAAAATATTTAACTATAAGAAATAAAAATAAAAAATCAACTTCTTAACCCTTCCCCTTTGACTCGCTATGACACAACTCTTAACAAAGGCCAAGTGTAACCAATGAAAGGGACTGCAGTATAGTGGCTCAAGTAATAAATATCGAATCCACGCGTCTCTGGAGTTACTATTCCTCAGCTTCAGTTCATTATCTAGCAAACCAGATTAAGATAGAACAACTAAAACTACTCTAGCAAACTACAGTTAAAGTTAATCTAATTACAGGTTGGGAACTCACTTAGGTATGATTCCCCCTAGCCACTAGCCAGATTAATGATTGATGATCTCTACCCTGTTTCACTTTAATTCACAATGCCGAGAATCCTTAACTAGACCTAGAGTCTCGACTAAAGGAACAAGGACCTTTTGATTCAATTGCCTGGAGGGACATATCCTTCTCTAGAACAACCGATCAAGGTGTTCTGAACTAGATTCCCTCTATCGAATGAGGTATCAATCGATACAAAGCAGTGAATCGACCCTCGACTAAAGCAATCAATCCAATACTATTAATCTATGTGATAACGATGTATTTGCACATGTTTGCACCCTTAGTTCTTATCCATTTGCGACTCGTATTCGTGTAATTTTGGCCCGTTTTACGCTGGGTTGTGCTACTTTGTCATATTTCAGGTCCCATACGTCGAAGGAAATGCTAAGCACGAGATTCGGGGCGTTTGCAGGTCATTCGGTCGAGCTGGGGGCAAAACACGGGCAGGAGGCCTGAAGAACACGGTCGTGTACACGAACGAGCAAGCCAGTGTTTTTATGTGCGAGAGCTGAACTGATGGAAAAGCAAAACACGGGCTGGCCTAAAGAAAAATACGGCCGTGTTCCAGGCCGTGTTATTTATGTCGAGGCTTGATTGAAGGGAGCTGATGCGATGTCCAAAACACGGGCAGAAGCGAAGCAAAGCACGGCCGTGTCATTCTTTAGGCACGACCGTGTTTTGGCCGACGCGGGCGTGTTTTTAACACGTGACGAGGGCACGGACGGGCAAAATAAAAACACGGTCGTGCCCTCGACCGTGTTTTGCCCAGACTCGGGTTTTTGAGGAAGTTTGAAGTCAAAGGAATGGAAATCGAGTTTTTGAGCAAAAAATAGAGTCCTAGAGAGAGAAAGTGCAAAGAACACATCCTAGAGGTGATTTTGGAGTTGGGTTTTGTCAATCGAGCTTGGAGATCATCATAGGAGTGAAGATCATCATCCCAGAGCAGATTTTCCTCATCTTTATGAGTATGACTAATCGAGTTTTTGTTTGAAATCGCGATTTGAAAAAATGCAGAGGTGAGCTCGGCATAAAAAGAACGGGCACGAGGGGAGAAAAACACGGCCGTGTTTACTCCCCTGTTCGCCCGTGTTTTCAAAGTTTGCAGTTTGCCTTCTCAGCATTAAAAACATAGGCGCAAGGGTTCAAAAACAAGGCCATGTTTTGAACCCTACCTGCTCGTATTTTCAAAGGGGGGAGGCACGCCCTCGGCCTAAAAAAACGGGCGCGAAACACGGGAAACACGGTCGTGTTTTCGCCCGCCTGTGTTTTAATGGCCCCCCTATAAAAGTTGAATTTCGGCCTTCCCCCCCTTCAGACCTCATTTTTTCAAATCAGCAACCGCCTCCCTCGCCAGAAAATCGGCCCCTCAATATTCTCTGGTGGTTTTTCGGCCACAACTCCTTCTCCCGACCTCCAAATCACAAACCGCGACCGCCCCTACGCTCCTGGCATCGGGGAGTACATTCCCCAGAAGTTTGGTCTTGTTTGGCGGAGGTTGGGTCGCCGGCGGGTTTTCCGGCGACTTTGGAGTGTTTTTTCCCTTTTCTTCACCTGCCTTGTGGTATCTCCTTGTGTCTCCAGGTGTGTTTTCATGGTCTCTTATTTTATTTTTGGAGAATTGATACCTAGAGTTTAGGTGAAGAATTTGGGATTGTGGCATGCTTTTAGAATGATTTGGTAGGCCGATGCCGCTCTGTGCTTGTTATATTTTTGTCCCGGGACTTCATTTCATTGGCCTACCATTTGCATGTTGGAATTGTATGCGTGCTTGTGAGGCCTATCTGTGGTGAATGGCCGATTGGTGGATATTTGGGATCGAATTATGTGTTTGTGCACGGGGGGCCTAGTCCACTGCCCAAATCGCTCGATTTGAGGGCCCCCGGTGTGTTTGTTTGTGTGATTATGGTTGTGATTGGTATGCTTGTTCCACCGGGAGCCTATTCCACTGTCCATATCTTTCGATGTGAGGGCCCCCGGTGTGTTTTTCGCCTAACATTGACCCTGTTCGCTTGTGTGGCATTTGTACATCCTTTTGCTTTTCAAGATCATGGAGGCTTACCTCGACCAATTGAGCATTACGCAACGCCACCTGTTGCGGACCATCCATACCAATCTGAGCACCTGCATCTCGACTTTGGGGTGTTCGAGGCGCTTCATGCCCGGCCGCAGGTGGAGGGCGTTGTTCGCGCCTATGGTTGGCGGCGCCTTCTCTGCCTCGTCGTGCCGACCTACCAGGACCTCGTCTGGGAGTTCTACGCCTCATTTTCCCACTCCCAGAAGAGGTCGGCCGACCATGCTGATGCAGTACATTTTACACTCGGCGGGGTGGCGCACTCCATAAGTTACTGGGAATTAACCACTGCACTTAGGCTCAACTCCCCTCACCCCAGCGACCGCCCCTTGATCGTGGAGGTGACCGATCCCACCACATTTGGTAACCAGGCCTACTTCCAGCGCATCTGCCTATCGGATTATGCGGTTGAGCAGTACATCGCTAGCCAGACGTGGGCCACTCTCCTTCGTCCGGAGTGGTGGATCCTCAATCACCTGCTCACCCAGTCCTACACTCCCAGCCGGGGCTCAGTCAACCGGGTCACCCTCCGGACCCTATACTTCATGCACGCGATTGTTCGGCTGGAGGACACTATCGAGCTGGGCTTGGTGATCACCCGTACATTCACCAAGGCCTGTGCCAGCCAGGATCGCCACCTTGTCTGTGGCCCGGTGATCACCGCCCTAGCCCTCTACTTCGGGGTCGACACTATTGGGATGACCATGGTCCGCGCAGCGACCCCATTCAGTGAGGCCACCCTCTGACATCATCACATGCTTGTGCGTGAGGGACGTTTGGCATGGATTGTGGGTCTCCCTCGGCCGCTTGCACTGGTACCTGCCGGGGACGACCGACTAGAGTCGAGCGCTGCTGGGGGGCGCCGGGTCCCCCGCCGTTCTATTCGTCGTACCCAAGCCCCCGCGAGCCCCTCATCTGCTGCTCCCGGATCATCCACTCCCGCGGTCTCCATTGCTGACCAGTTGGTGGCCATTGCTTTGTAGAACGAGCCATTCTGGCCGGCTAGGAGATCCTTCACACCCTCCTCGATCGTGAGCGGGACCGCGGCCGTTGTCTTATGTCCGGCCAGCACTACATCATGTCTTACCTAGGCCTGAACCCGAACTCTGTCCACTACCCCTTCGTGTAGCACCGGGGTATGAGGACGAGTACCCCCACCCACCGGCGATGGTGGCGATGTGCTCTAGTGGCGAGTGGTTGGTTCCGTACTTCATTTCTTTTCTTGACCGAGACTCCATATTTTTTGTTGTTTCTTTCTATTTTGTTCTTTTGGATTGTAGACATGGAACTCCGGTTCTTTCACCCAGTGTGTGTCTATTGATGACTTTAGCTCTGTGCCCTGGACTGGTCCCTCTTCTAGTCCCCTGCTATTGACTGGTCTTCCTTCCAGTCCCCTCCTCTTGACTGGTCTGCCTTCCAGTCCTAGTTCCTGATCTTCATTTCACGGTAACATTGTTCCTCTTCCCTCGGCTCCATTGAGGACACTGTCGCTATAGGTGTCAAAATATAGCCCGACCCGATTAACCCGCCCGATCAACCCGACCCGCAACCCGACCGCAACCCGAATTGACTACAAGTGAACAACCCGTAACCCGCCCGACCCGCAACCCGATTGACCCGCAACCCAACTAACCCGCAACCCGATTAACCCGAACCCGATTGACCCGCAACCTGACTGACACGCAACCCGATTAACCCGAACCCGACTAACCCGTAACCCGACCGACTCAACCCGAATTTCATCTAATCCACTTGAATAATTATAAAAATATACAATACATAGTTTTTCAAAATAAAGTTTTTCATTCTAAACTTAAGTAAAATTATTTTTTCATTTCGTATAAGAAATTTTAAAAATATGAAACTCACTTGATATTACGTATTTTAAGAAAATTACAAAAATTGAAACATGAAGGTCACTTGAGATAATGACAATATTAATATAATATATAAATTAAAATTTTGGTTAATTTAACTATTCAATAAAATTATTAATTAAATATAAATAAAGTAAAGTAATGTATTTGGTAATTTGATGTTTTTAAAAGAAGAGGGAAATTTTGGTGTATTCAAGTTTTTGGGAAAAGAAAGAAGAGGGAAATTTGGTTCTTTGAATTTTTTAGAAAAGAAACAAGTGGGAATTTTGGTGGTTTTGATATGTGGAAGAGAAAAAAGTGGGAAAGTTTGATTCTTTTGATTATGAAAGAGAAATAAGGAGGGAAACTTTTGACTTTTCAACTTTTTGTAGAAGGAAAGAAGAGGGTAATTTTGTTCTTTCAATTTTATGGAAGAGAAAGAGGATGGAAAATTGAGTTTTTCTAAGGCATGGAAGGAGAAATAAGGAGGGAAATTTTAGTATTTTTGTGAAAAAGAAAGAAGGAAACAAATTTGGTGTTTTCAAGGCTAATATGTATATATGTATGTAATTTTTTATGGGCTAATAAATAAATTAACTATTAGTTACAACAATTTATACTAAACTTGATAAGTAATCTTTGACGGTTCGTTGTTTAGGATATAAAGTATATGGTTAGGGTATAAGGTATAAGGTACATATGGTTTAGGGTGTATATGGTTAGGGTATAAGATATTGATGGTTTTGACGGTTCTAAGTTTTTTATTAACATATGTTCACTTGAAGTCATTTGAAGTCTTTAACGGCAGGAGATCCCTTTTTAATTTATGTTTATGTTTATGGTACGTGGTTAGGGTACAAGATATGTGGTGTAAAGTATAAGATATATGGTTAGGGGTATAATGATAACGATGTAATTGCACATATTTGCGCCCCTAGTTCTTATCCGTTTGAGGGGCATAATCGTGTATTGTGGCCTATTTTACGCCGGGTTGTGCTATTTTGTCATGTTTCAGGTCCCAGGTGTCAAAGGGAAGGCTAAGCGCGAGTTTCGGGGCATTCGGAAGTCATTTCGGTGAGCTGGAGCCAAAACACGGGCACACCTAAATCATTACACGGCCGTGTTCTGGTGGCCGTGTTTTTTATGCCGAGAGCTGAGCTGATTACACGGGCAGGGCCAAAACAAAACACGGGCGTGTTCTGCCAAAGCACGGGCGTGTTCCACCAAAGCACGGCCGTGTTTCTCCCAATGCACTGGTCGTGTAATTAACACTAGCCAAAGCACGGGCGGGCTGAGGCATTACACGGCCGTGCCCTCGACCGTGCTTTGGCTGATGCCTTTTTAAGCAGATTTTTCAGCCAAACAGAAGGGGATTCGAGTTTTTGAGAGAGAGAACGATTCCTAGAGAGAGAAAGTGACGAGCAAGAGTTCCCAAGTGCCCTAGATTGATCTTCAACACCATTGGAGGCCAGCTTGAGCTTGGAGAAGTGCCGATCAACGTCCAGAAGCAGGAATCCATCCTTCGCAGTATGAATTCCGTGTCTGATTCTGCTTTTGCTTTCTTCTCTATGGAGTAGTTCTCCCATTCATCTGGGTATGGAGAACCCTAGATTTGTATGTTAGGCTTTGATTGTATGAACCCAAGTACTGATTCTGTGATTGATTATATTCGATTGAGGTTTTAATGATTGAATGACTTGAATCCTGATCAAATTCTTGTTGTTTCTGCTTTAACATAGAATGAGAATATCTGCCTAGGTTAATAGAGTATCCTTGATTGAAGGTAGGGAGTTGGTGACTTTAGTCGAGGAGCCAACTCACTATTCTATACCGGATTTACTCCGGTAGTGGAGGTTTTGTTCTTAGGGCCTCAATCTGTCGACTCTGGTGGAGGTTAGTCGCCCACTAGAGAGTCAGATTGAGAGGGTCTGAAGACCTTTAGTCGAGACTTCAGGCTGTTTAAGAACCTTCCGCAGTATAACTGTCATAGAAACTGAACTTGGTAATTACAATCCGGCTTAACTGCAGTCTAGGGGGAACCATATCCGGGTGACCTCTTTAACCTGAATACAATCGTTTACTTGCTTTGTTAGTTTAGACTTGCATTCAAGTTTCATTGCTAGATAACAAGAATTCACTGAGTAGTCATCAAATCTAGGACCCGGGTTGACATATAAACCTAACCCGCTATACTACGCTTTAGGAAGTGGTTTCACTTGGCCAATTCCTGGAGTGACAGTAGAGTCGAGTCAAGTTTTTGGCAACGTTGCCGGGGAGCGCTAGGTTGTTGAAGAAAAGTGATTTCTGTTAATTTAGCCTTTTTCTTTTTGCTTTGTTTTCTTTGTTCCACTTGTGCCTTCACGGGTTTGTTGCTTGAGTGTGTGCAGGTAGTGCATGACCCGTAGCCAGTCGGGAGGTTTACTGCCGTTGAATCCAGAGATTGACCACACCTGTCGCCAGCTCAGGAGACAACATCGAGCTAGACTGGCTACGGAAGAGCGCATAGACGGCCACCTGAGCAGCGATTCTGAAGAAGAGCACGGGATGGACGGAGACTACAACCAACACCAGGGGAATCCATAGCAGGTTCCCCCGGTGAATCAGGTCCTGGGGAACAACCCCATGCCCCAGGATCATGGAGTTCATCATCCACCGCAGCCGGGTCCCACCTTGGAGTACTACTACGCTCCGCGGATTGCTGACATCCGCCCGGTCATCCTCTACCCGCCGATCCCAGCAAACAACTTCGAAATCAAGCCATGCTAGATTCAGCTCATCACATCCTCGATCCAGTTTCATGGCTTGAAGGATGAGGAGGCCAGGGTACATCTGTCCCGTTTTCTGCAGCTGACAAACGGGTTCAAGCTGAACGGTGTTCCCGATGATGCGATCCGCCTTCATCTCTTCCCCCATTCTCTGGCGGGAAATGCTAAGAGGTGGTTGGAGACCCAGCCCCCATTGTCCATCACCTCTTGGGACGATCTGGCGGACAAGTTCGTGCACAGGTACTATCCGGCATCAAAGACTACAGAGATTCAGCGGGAGATCACTCACTTCCGCCAGGAGCCAGATGAGTCATTCCGTGATGCTTGGGAGCGGTACATGGGCTACTTCTGGCAGTGCCCCCACCATGGCTTTAGTGATGCTTTCACTGTGGGGAATTTCTACAGTGCCCTCTCTCCAGATAGCCAGAGGGTGATTGAGTCTCTATGCGCAGGAGGGGATATTCTTACAAAGACTCCACCCGATCTGAACCAGATGATCAGTACTTTGGCTGCCAGAGATCATTCTTGGGGACAGGGTAGCCGAGGCAGACAGTCCCGGGACCGTGGTGTGCACGCCATGGAGACCAGATCCGGGCTCGAACAGCAGGTAGCTGAGCTAGTGCAGACATTGAAGCAGCCTAACAGTCTGATTCCGGGCAGAGGTTTGGCTACACCTCCAGTTGCTCCGTGTCAGTGGTGTGAGAGCTCCAGTCACCTAGTGGAGGACTGCCAGGCTATGAGGGAGTCTACCACACCCCAGGAGCAGTTGGCCTTCATCGCCAATGCGAGGCGCCTTGATCCATACAGCAGCACATATAATGAGGGGTGGCGCCAGCATCCCAACTTCGCCTGGAGCAGCAACACCACTAAACCACCTGGTTTCCCAGCACCAGCAGGTGGTTTTCAGCAGAGGCAGCCCTACCAGGCTCGCCAGGGGCCAGACCCACAGCAGCAGCCCTACCAGCCTAGGCAGGGCCAGCCATTCCAGCAGCCCCAGCGCCAGTTTGCTGAGCCAGCAGCAGCTCCGGCCCCAGATGACAGGATGACGAAGCTGGAAAACATTCTAGCTTCATTCATGACTAGCACCCAGGCTGCTATCACATCACTGGAGGCAGGTCAGCGGAACCAGGGTGCCATTTTGCAGGATCTGCAGACCCAGGTGGGCATCTTGGCCCGCCAGAGCACCACCAGGGCACCGGGGACTCTGCCTGCCACCACTGTTCCTAATCCTCGAGATCCTCACCAGCATCAGCAGCTGGATGCCATTTTTACCAGGAGCGGTAAGACCATATCTGCTGACCCTGTCCCGGCCAGACAGGAGGAACCACTGCCTGCTCCAGCACTTCCAGCCGACGATGCAGAAGTGCGGGTGGAGAAGGAAGCCCCTGCTCCCAAGCCACAACCAGTGGTTAAGGAGCATGTACCCCAGCTTCCCTTCCCCACTCGCCTACACAAAGACAAGCTGGAGACTGAGTTTGCCAAGTTCATGGCAATGTTGAAGCAGCTCAACATCAGCATACCGTTCATGGAGGCACTGTCGAAGATGCCCAAGTATGCCAAGTTCATGAAAGATATCTGCACCAACAAGAAGAAACTTGGGGATCTCTCGACAGTGATGCTGAGCAAGGAGTGTTCTGCTATCCTGCAGAACAAGCTGCCCGAGAAGCGCAAAGATCCAGGGAGTTTTACTATCCCTCTTACTATTGGCAGCATCCATGTAGGAAAGTCCTTGGCGGACCTAGGCGCTAGCATTAACGTCATGCCATATAAGTTGTATAAAATGCTAGACCTAGGTGAACTTAGCCCTACTAGGATGAGCATTCAGTTAGCTGATCGTTCTATCGTGCATCCTAAGGGTATCATTGAGGATCTGCTTGTTAAAGTAGGTACATTCACATATCCTGTTGATTTTGTTATTCTTGATGTGCATGAGGATGTGGATGTGCCTTTGATTCTAGGTAGGCCATTTCTTGCCACCGCCAAGGCACTTATTGATGTGCATGATGGTAAGTTGATCTTGCGTGCTGGGGATGAACAGGCTACTTTTTCTGTGACTGAGTTTGATCACTGTGCTATGATTGCTGTCACGCCTGTGCATGCTATGTCTGATCAGGTACACGAGCCTGTCGTGTACCCTTCTGCACCTCCTATTTTGCAGGACCCTCCTATCATTCCTTCGCCGCCACTCCATCCAGCCTCGCCTCCGAACAAAAAGCTCAAGGAGGAGTGGCGGCCGAAGCAGCAGGTTGCTAAGCCTGCACGGAAGAAGAGTGGAGACCACTATGAGCTGGTCCCACCCCCTGCACCACGACCACCCTGGCCGTCTGGGTACTCGCTCGCCTGCATCTTGCCAGATGGGCAGGTCGAGCTGACTGATGATAGTGGTCGCATCCGTCGGGTGCATGGCCACAACCTGAAGCTGTACCTCAAGAGCGACGTGGATCCGCTCTTGGAGGCACCTGTTCCTGCACCGCCCTGAGTATCCACCATGGGCGTCCAGCTAATACGACGGTAAAGAAGCGCTTGTGGGGAGGCAACCCCACCACGGTTTGATTTTCTTTTTTGTGTTTTGAGTCGGATTGTAAACCAGTCGGTTTTGGTTTGTTTTCTTTTGTTATGGATGATGTCTTATTGGGTTGACATTGGACCTAACATACTGTGTTTGAGCTCTTCTGTTCCTCTTTAGCTGTGCTTGCTCCGACTGGCCCGCTTCCAGCCCCCTGCAGCCCGTGCATACCGGTAACATCTTTCCCTTTCCCTTCCCTCTTCTCCATTGAGGGCAATGTCGATCTTAAGTGTGGGGGGATGTTTATCTTTTGGCTGCATTAGATCTGTTTGTGTGCTTGGAGCCTAGTCCACTGTCCAAATTTTTAAATTTGAGGGCTCCAAGTACGTTTTTCCATGCAATTGCCTGCTCAGTATGCTTTGAATTGACAGTCTTTATAGTGATATGCAACCTAGGGAGGTAGTGTAGCACTATGGAGGATGTTGATGCATTTAAGGAGTCTCATTTCTTCTTCATATTGAGTTGGTTGATTGAGTGAATTAGTGATCTTAGGACCCTTGAATTGTGTGGTGTTGTGGATTCTCTACCTGTCATGGACTCTTGTATCATGTTTTGAGTTTAACAGGTGCTCGAAAATGTGCTTCAAAATAACGTCTCCCGTGCGAATAGGGCGAAAGTGTGTAAGGGGAGACGGGAATCCGTTCCCAATTTCCACCTACTACCTCCAGCCCCCTTACGTGTCTTTCCCCCGCACGAGGCTCGAGACATCCGCTCCTGGCATGGCCGGTAAGAGCAGGTTGGGACCCTTGAAAGAAAAAAAAAAGAAAAAACAAAAAAAAACAAGCAAAACAGAATGAAAAGGGGTTCCAACCATCTTCAAAGAAAATAGAGCACCTTGAAAAATGTGAGTCCATGATCTTTTGTTTTTGAGAATCTCTTCATCCACAATTCATTTGTCCTGTGTTCACTGTTTGCCATGATGCCGACTCGCCGAAGAAGCTACGAGATGACTTGTGCGTCGGTTGACCTCGTAAGCTGCTAAATGATCTAGGAAGTCCTCTATCTACGATCTGGGTTGTTTGTTGCTATGGAGGTTTGGAGAGTTGCATTGGTTTGAGTTAGGTTTGCTTGGGGACAAGCAAACGGTTAAGTGTGGGGGAGTTTGATAACAATATAATTGCACATATTTGCGCCCCTAGTTCTTATCCGTTTGAGGGGCATAGTCGTGTATTGTGGCCTATTTTACGCCGGGTTGTGCTATTTTGTCATGTTTCAGGTCCCAGGTGTCAAAGGGAAGGCTAAGCGCGAGTTTCGGGGCATTCGGAAGTCATTTCGGTGAGCTGGAGCCAAAACACGGGCACACCTAAATCATTACACGGCCGTGTTCTGGTGGCCGTGTTTTTTATGCCGAGAGCTGAGCTGATTACACGGGCAGGGCCAAAACAAAACACGGGCGTGTTCTGCCAAAGCACGGGCGTGTTCCACCAAAGCACGGCCGTGTTTCTCCCAATGCACTGGTCGTGTAATTAACACTAGCCAAAGCACGGGCGGGCTGAGGCATTACACGGCCGTGCCCTCGACCGTGCTTTGGCTGATGCCTTTTTAAGCAGATTTTTCAGCCAAACAGAAGGGGATTCGAGTTTTTGAGAGAGAGAACGATTCCTAGAGAGAGAAAGTGACGAGCAAGAGTTCCCAAGTGCCCTAGATTGATCTTCAACACCATTGGAGGCCAGCTTGAGCTTGGAGAAGTGTCGATCAACGTCCAGAAGCAGGAATCCATCCTTCGCAGTATGAATTCCGTGTCTGATTCTGCTTTTGCTTTCTTCTCTATGGAGTAGTTCTCCCATTCATCTGGGTATGGAGAACCCTAGATTTGTATGTTAGGCTTTGATTGTATGAACCCAAGTACTGATTCTGTGATTGATTATATTCGATTGAGGTTTTAATGATTGAATGACTTGAATCCTGATCAAATTCCTGTTGTTTCTGCTTTAACATAGAATGAGAATATCTGCCTAGGTTAATAGAGTATCCTTGATTGAAGGTAGGGAGTTGGTGACTTTAGTTGAGGAGCCAACTCACTATTCTATACCGGATTTACTCCGGTAGTGGAGGTTTTGTTCTTAGGGCCTCAATCTGTCGACTCTGGTGGAGGTTAGTCGCCCACTAGAGAGTCAGATTGAGAGGGTCTGAAGACCTTTAGTCGAGACTTCAAGCTGTTTAAGAACCTTCCGCAGTATAACTGTCATAGAAACTGAACTTGGTAATTACAATCCGGCTTAACTGCAGTCTAGGGGGAACCATATCCGGGTGACCTCTTTAACCTGAATACAATCGTTTACTTGCTTTGTTAGTTTGTTAGTTTAGACTTGCATTCCAGTTTCATTGCTAGATAACAAGAATTCACTGAGTAGTCATCAAATCTAGGACCCGGGTTGACATATAAACCTAACCCGCTATACTACGCTTTAGGAAGTGGTTTCACTTGGCCAATTCCTGGAGTGACAGTAGAGTCGAGTCATATAACAATTAGCAAATATCACTTTTTATCTATGTTTTGAAAATCAAAGTATGAATTTCAGTTTTAAATTAACTATACTAGCAAAATCACAACTCAAGGACATATGATTAGGGTATAGGTTATGTGGTTAGTGTATAATGTATTAATGGTTTAGGGTATACAATCAACAACATATACTAACTTAATATTGTTGATTGAGGGTAAATCTAAGTGTATAGGATATATGTTATTGAGTAAGTTATGATTGAAGTCACAATAATTTTACTAAATTTGATAGCTAATCTTTAATGGTTCAATTTTTAGGATAATTCGAACAATTTTACAAATAACTCGTTTGGCAACAGTTTACTAAAGTTATTTGGGCAATGAGTTATTTTGAAATAACTCCTTTTATCACTATGCTTTTGCAAATACCACACGCCAAATACCAGATTTGCATGGTTATACTAAACGAGATACTTTAATCCAATTACTTCTGAATTAATACTAAAATATCAAATAAACAATTAACGGTGTCTTTTGGTTGCAAATATTGATATCACCATTACTATTAGCTATAATACTTTACCAATTATGATTAATTACATAACAAGTTTGCAAGTCATACAAATTGATTTAACATTTTGACTAGTTTTTTTCAAAAAAATAAAGTATATATATATACGAGGTAGAAATAAATTGGTTAAAAAGTTGAGAAAATATTTTAAATTAGTATAATAAAATGTGTAAGTTGGTAATGAGTAATGAGTTAAGTTACTTGATGCGCTGGCCCGAAAAACCCGAAACCCGACCCGCCCGCAACCCGCCCGACCCAAAACCCGATGAACCCGCAACCCGATTTGCCCGCAACCCGATTGAATCCGAACCCGATGAACCCGCAACCCGACTAACCCGCAACCCGTTTGAACCCGATGAACCCGAACCCGATGAACCCGCAACCCGACTAACTCGCAACCCGTTTGAACCCGAACCCGATTGAACCCAGCCCGAACCCGCCCGAACTCGCCCGATTGACACCTATAAGTGTCGCATTATAGTGTGGGGGGGGGGGGGGGGGTTCTTTGTATTCATTGGAACATATATATGTGTGCTTGGAGCCTAGTCCGCTGTCCAAATCTTGAGATTTGAGGGCTCCAAGTATTGTTGTTTGCTTGATCGTATTGGCACTGTGGATTTGATTGGTGAATTGAATGGCTTTCGAATTAATGCATGACAACTTGATTGTAACTAGGACAACCTATAATGATGATTGAGACGTGCAGCAGAATTGTGTAGGGGTTCAGTTTTTTTACAGTTTGCTTACCAACTGTGACTTGGATTGATCACTTGCTCTTGACAGTCGTTTATGCATCTAGTTCAGGGAATTAGAATGAGAGATAGAGCATATAGGTAGCCATGTGAGATTTGAGCCTGCTCGTTTCTTTCTTGTGCGATAGATCCCTCTTCCATGATGTGTAGCATTCACGTTGTCACTAGCTAGGATGATGGAGGCATAGGATTAGCCCACGGCCAAATTGACTGTCCTGGTGTGTCATACCCACTAGTCAGCCCCTTTGAGCCGTGTACTTTTCTTTCTTTCGGTCTACAATGGGAAATCACCCTTTTGAAACTCTTAGAAGGTTCCACAGAGTGGGTTTTGCATGTTCTCTGCTGATTCTGCTAAATTTAATGTGAGGGTTGGAGGTAATGCTTAAAAATTGGGCATGTTTTTGAAAAATATGCAGAGGTGGTGGTTCTCTCAAGAAAAAAAAAAGAAAAAGACAAAGAAAAAAAAGAAAATGAATGAAAGCAAAAGAGAGCCACTACCCAAAATTCTGAATCATGCTCGTTAAGTAGTGTTTCTTACCAGTCTGGCTTGGAAATACTAGCATTTATGTGACCTCCTTCGCTCTTGTGCTCTAGAGAATTTGAGTAATGCAGAATGGCAGAAAGAAAGTAAGTGGTTGGATTGACTGTGATTGTGTTGGGTTTGGAACTGTGGAAACTTGTGCTACGAATGCTTCCACCACCTAAAAGGGATTTTCCCCATGTTCAAGACCCTAGCCAGTCATTTGAACCTGAGTCTAAGACCTCCGGATTAGTTAGTGGTGACACCCAATATGTGAACTCTAATATTTAGAGGTTGCCTTCATGGTGAAGAGACGTTAGGGATTGAGAGAATAAGCATGCGCATTTTTCGCATCAAATTATCCTGACCCCACTGGTCGAGAGTGAGCAACTCATTCTCTCATATTCTCTATACTCTTTACCCCGGTGAGGACCTAGATTGCTCGGTCTTAATTCTGATATCTTGAGTTTTGTGCATGAAGTGACTGTCTTGAATAAGTGGTTGATTAAAACGTTTTGAGCTTACATTGTGTCTGAATTGGTTTGCTTGGGGACAAGCAAATGGTTAAGTGTGGGGGAATTTGATAACGATGTATTTGCACATATTTGCACCCTTAGTTCTTATCCGTTGCGACTCGTAGTCGTGTATTTTTGGCCCGTTTACGCTAGGTTGTGCTACTTTGTCATGTTTCAGGTCCCAGACGTCGAAGGAAAGGCTAAGCACGAGATTTGGGGAGTTTGGAGGTCATTCGGTCGAGCTGGGGGCACAACACGGGCAGGAGGCCTGAAGAACACGGTCGTGTACATGAACGAGCACGCCAGTGTTTTTATGTGTGAGAGCTGAACTGATGGAAAAGCAAAACACGGGATTCCCTAAATAAAAACACGGCCGTGTTCCAGGCCGTGTTATTTATGCCGATACTTGATTGAAGGGAGCTGCTTCGATGTCCAAAACACGGGCGGAAGCGAAGCAAAGCACGACCGTGTCATTCTTTTGGCACGACCGTGTTTTGGCCGACGCGGGCGTGCTTTTAACACGTGACGAGGGCACGGACAGGCAAAATAAAAACACGGGCATGCCCTCGACCGTGTTTTGCCCAGACTCGGGTTTTTGAGGCAGTTTGAAGCCAAAGGAAAGGAAATCGAGTTTTTGAGCAAAAACATAGCCCTAAAGAGAGAAAGTGCGAAGAACACATCCTAGAGGTGATTTTGGAGCTGGGTTTCGTCAATCAAGCTTGGAGATCATCAGAGGAGTGAAGATCATCATCATAGAGCATATTTTCCTCATCTTTATGAGTATGACTACTCTGATTTCTGTTTTCCTCTCTCTCTATGGAGTAGAACTTTCTCTCACTTGGGTATGAAGAACCCTAGTTCCATGTGTTAGGGATCTTGATTGTAATGACTTGGGATTGTTATACTGATTGATTATAATCGATTGATGCACGATTCATTGAGTCAATTGAAGTTTGATCATCTTTTCTTGATTTCTGCTGCAACCTGAGATAGATAGAATCTAATTAGGTTGTTAGAGCTTCATCAATCGGTAGTGGTAGATTGGTTATACGAGAATTAATCAATTTACTGCTTTGTACTGGAACTCAATTCCAGTAATGGAGTTCTGCGCCCATAGCCTCAGCAGTCTATCCCGGTGAAGGTTAGTCGCCTGCCGATTAGCCTACCTGAGAGGGCTTGGTCAGCTTAAGAGATTCCAAGCTACTGTCGGATCTTCCACAGTTTAATCAACAGTAAATCAACCCAAGGTAATTACAACCTCGACCTAACTAAGGAGCTAGGGGGACTCATTCCCGAGTGACTCTCCCTTTGCTAAAGAACTTTGAACCATTTCCTGCTTTCTTACTGCTTTTAGTTAAAACCACAATCACTCGACTTAGTTTGCTAGATAATAAATAATCACGAAGTAGGCAGTAGATCTAGGCCCTGGGTTGACAAATAGAGCTTGCCACTTACTGCATTTCCAGGCTGCGATTGCACTTGGTCGCAGTTTGGTGTTGTGTTTTAGCGTGTCACTATGGCGCTCTATTGAACTAATCAGGTATTCGCTCTCATAGGATCAAAGCAGAACAATAATATCGATTAAAGCAGAATTGAGTGATAAAAACATGTATAAATTGAATATGAACTCAAGATTATCAAGTAAGAATACTCATACTATCATCCAATCAATCAAACAAACATGAAGGGAAGTTACTCCATAGAGAAGAGAGACACTGTAGTAAGAATCTTCAGATGATTAGTCTTCAAGTCTGGGCATGTTCCACGAGCTTCCAAGACGAAGAAATCCTCCAATTCTACTCCAAGATTGCCATCAAATCGCCCTCTCTCTCTCTCTCTTTGGTTCATCCCTTGGGTGTTTGGGATCCAAAAACCAGCTCTCTCCTCTCAAAAATTGCAGAAAATAGACTTATACCCGAGCAGGGGCAGAAACACGGTCGGGAACACGACCGTGTTAAGTCCTGCCCGTGTTTTGGTCCCACCCGTGTTTTAAATCCCTTCAGCAATCTTCACAAGAGAGGCTCGGCATAAAAAGCACTGGCAGGTACCAGATGAAACACGACCGTGTTTTTAGTGTAGTCTGCCAGTGTTTCTTTCGCCGAACATGTTCCCCTATATTCAATGCTTCGTTTCTCCCTCGTTCGGACTCCAAATCAGTTGTCGTTTGATCCTAGACGCTTGTAGTCTCGTCCTCTTTCTTTTCATGACAAGATTGCATGATTCTTTGTCCATAAATGAGGTAGAAATCCATTATTCTTTAGGTCATGCCCGAGTTTCTTCTCCCGAATTGCCAATTGATCTCCGATTGACTTGAAACTTGCGCCTATGCCTCCCTTTACTCACTAGGACCTAAAATGTGACAAAGGAACAAAACCTTGCGTAAAATAGGACAAAGGAGCAATATGCAAGCTTAAACGATCAAGAAACAAAGGGGAAAACATGTGCAAATATCGAGTCATCAAATCCCCCTATACTTAACCGTTAGCTTGTCCCCCAGCATACCTGACTCAAAGCAATGCAACTCTCTAGACCTTTATGGTAACATGCAACCCCGATCGTCGGTAGAGGATTTCCTAGATCAATTAGCAA
Organism: Linum trigynum; assembly: GCA_964030455.1. NCBI lineage: Eukaryota > Viridiplantae > Streptophyta > Magnoliopsida > Malpighiales > Linaceae > Linum > Linum trigynum. The sequence continues at coordinate 11,932,099 of OZ034815.1, read as the reverse complement.
CTTACGAGGTCAATTGGTCTTCTAAGACGTCCCCTATCTCTCTCAATCCGAGTGCTAGACTCAAGTCAGGATCATGAGAAGTAGAGGAACTAAGACAACCAATTCATGGATAAGGAGGGTGATCTTGAGCAGGGTGTGCATAAGATTTCTCAAGATCCTCGAGGCTCTTCTTAATGCTCAGAAGGATCTCCTCTATTTCACGATAGGCCTGGGTACAAAGATCCATCTTGGAGTATGATCTCTTAGTGTCTCGAGCAAAATTCTCCAAGAGAAGCCTCAATTCATAGTTTGGATCAGGACATGGACTATAGCATGGCTCTGCAGAATGGCCCGTGAAGGCTACCATGGCTAGCTCCTACTCCGATGGCTCTTCTGGTTGTGGGAGAAATTCTTCTTGATAAGGAGGTTTTTCTTGATATGCCCAAGGGTCTGATTATTCTCCATAGTAAGGGGGTTGGTACTGGAACCCGAATCCATAGTCTTCTCCTCCTTGATTGCTCCAGGAAGTCTCGGGGTAATACCACTCGGATGGTGGTGGATACCATACCCCCAATGGTTGGAGAAGCCATGATGATCCATGATTCATATATGCACCAACAAAAAACACCCAAGTGAAAAGCAAGGGTGGAAAAGAAAAACAACAGAAAGAAAAGCTAAGTTAACAAACTTCTGCCTTTCCTAATAATATAAAAACTCCCCGGCAACGGCGCCAAAAACTTGACTCGTTATGACACAACTCCTAACAAAGGCCAAGTGTAACCAATGAAAGGGACTGCAGTATAGTGGCTTAAATAATAAACATCAAATCCACGGGTCTCTAGAGTTACTATTACTCAGCTTCAGTTCATTATCTAGCAACACAGATTAAGATAGAACAACTAAAACTACTCTAGCAAACTACAGTTAAAGTTAATCTAATTACAGGTTGGGAACTCACTTAGGTATGATTCCCCCTAGCCACTAGCCAGATTAATGATTGATGATCTCTACCCTATTTCACTTTCATTCAAAATGTCGAGAATCCTTAACTAGACCTTGAGTCTCGACTAAAGGAATAAGGCCCTCTTAAGTCAATTGCCTAGAGGGACGTATCCTTCTCTAGAACAACCGATCAAGGTGTTCTGAACTAGATTCCCTCTATCGAATGAGGTTATCAATCGATACAAAGTAGTGAATCGACCCTCGACTAAAGCAATCGAACCAATACTATCAATCTATGGCGCTCTATTGACATAATCAGGTATTCGCTCTCATAGGATCAAAGCAGAATCAATAATCTCGACTAAAGCATAATTGAATGATGAAAACATGCATAGATTGAATATGAACTCAAGATTATCAAGTAAGAGTACTCATACTATCATCCATTCAAACAAACATGACTAGGGTTTCTCAAAACCTAAGTGAAGGGAAGTTACTCCATAGAGAAGAGAGAGACTGCAGTAAGAATCTTTAGATGATCAGTCTTCAAGTCCGGGCTTGTTCCTCGAGCTTCCAAGGTGAATAAATCCTCCAATCCACTCCAAGATTGCCCTCAAATCGCTCTCTCTCTCTCTCTCTCTCTCTCTCTCTCTGGTTCGTCCCTTGGTTGTTTGGGATCCAAAATCCAGCTCTCTCCTCTAAAAAATTGCGAAAATAGACTTATACCCGAGCAGGGGCAGAAACACGGTCGGGAACACGGCCGTGTTTATTCCTGCCCGTGTTTTGGTCCCACCCGTGTTTTAAATCCCTTAAGAAATCTTCACAAGTGAGGCTCAGCATATTAAAACGCTGGCAAGTACCAGATGAAACACGACCGTGTTTTTAGTGTAGTTGTCCCGTGTTTTTTCCGTCGAACCTGCTCCCCTATATTCAATGCTTCGTTTCTCCCTCGTCCGGACTCCAAATTAGTTGTCATTTGATCCTAGACGCTCGTAGTCTTGTCCTCTTTCTTTTCATGACAAGATTTCATGATTCTTTGTCCATCAATGAGGTAGAAATCCATTATTCTTCATGTCATGCCCGAGTTTCTTCTCCCGAATCGCCAATTGATCTCCGATTGACTTGAAACTAGCGCCTATGCCTCCCTTTACTCATTGGGACCTAAAATGTGACAAAGGAACACAACCTAGCGTAAAATAGGACAAATGAGCGATATGCAAGCTTAAACGATCAAGAAACAAAGGGGGAAAACATGTGCAAATATCGAGTCATCAAATCCCCCCACACATAACCGTTTGCTTGTCCCCCAACATACATGACTCAAAGCAATGCAACTCTCCAGACCTTTATGGTAACATGCAACCCCGATTGTCGGTAAAGGATTTCCTAGATCAATTAGCAACTTACGAGGTCAACTAGTCTTCTAAGACGTCCCCTATCTCTCTCAATCTGATTGCTAGGCTCAAGCCAGGATCATGAGAAGTAGTGGAACTAAGACAACCAATTAATGGAAAAGGAGATTCATAAAATTCCACGACCAAAGACTCATCGGATCGGGTGCTCTTCCATTCATTTCAATCGTTGGAACCCCTTTTCACGATCAAGAAACAAAGGGGAAAACATGTGCAAATATCGAGTAATCACCCTTCTGCCCCAACTTCTCCCCTCCGCCCACTCCCACTGCCACCACCGACATTGAATCCTCCACCACAGCCCACTCCCAGTGTCGACATCAATCCGCCACCACTGCCCACTCCCTCCACCAACATCAAATCCGCCACTATTGCCCACTTCCACCCCCAAAATAAAATCCGCCGCCAATACGTGTTGAACTCGTTGGCCTTCCAAAAATCAGCGTTCTTCTCTCAGTGATGCTTACTCCGTCTTCTCATTCCCAGTCAATGGTGGAGTTAGAGGTAGGGCAGGTGCAGATCGATTGAAACGTACCATGACGGCGATGGTGCAAGCGAAAGGGCATCAAGGACGGTGATGCGACTTTGAGGAACAATGATGATGACATCGAGGATCTGCTTCGCACCCGCTAGCTCTATCGCCGCCAGCTCTCGCCCCTACAACTGGTCAACACCAATTTGAAAATCACAGACAAAGCCCCCGCTGGTGATGGTGTCTACCCCAATCTGAACCCCAACTCCCCCATTGACTCTAATGACGAAAAATCTAATGGTGAAAACTCTAGATTCAGAAGAGGAAGAAGATTAATCATGTTCCGATCGCATTTTCAATGATTTGGTTCTGGATCTGGATTTCAGATCCGCGAAGAGGATGACGAGGTAAGCTAGACGCCGTTCAGGAAGAACCTAGTGGCTTCTAAATCTACTTACGGCAATCATCGTCAAAGGAAGCATATGAAGGTTTTGTCGAAGTATTTGGAGCTTGGTGATGGAAGGGTTCTGGGACGAGAGGAAGACCCACAGTTAGGCGTTCTGCAGGGTTTCCATTTATCATTATTCACTTTTAATTTTTAAAGTTAAATTCAGCATTTTCCTTTTTTTTTTCTGTTAATCCACATAGATTGGTGGGGACAGAATTTTGCCAACTCAGATATTCCGTCAGTCCAGTCATACTGTTAACTGAGACCTTTAAATGGATGGATGGAATTGTCTTTTTTTGTGTATTTCGATTGTTGTGACTATATTTGTCACAAACATCAAAGTTGTGGCTATGAAAGTGTATTTTGCCAATTTTTGGGCATATGTTCTTTTTGGGTTTGTGTTTGGGCTTTGTTTTGGTGTTTTATTTTTAGGTTTGGGAAAAGTGTTCAGTTTTCTCTTTGGGATTAGGAGAAGAATCCTATAAATATTTTTTTATCATCCTATTATGTAATTAGGTCAGTCAAATTTGTTTGTTTGTTTAGTTAGTGCAAGAATATATTTGGTAACTTGTACTTAGGGATGGTAGAATTAACCGCAGGTCCGATTACTCACCCGAACCTGACCCGGTCAACTCGGGCAAAAACCTGCTTTGACTGGACTCGGGGCGGGTTCGGGAAAACCCGATATTATCAAAATGCGGGGACGGATGTCACAATATCCGCCCCGAATGTAACCCAAAACCGTAGGTTATAGCTTCCAAACGAGAGACGACTCATCATTACCCATCTCCTGGAGATTCAAACTCCTTGAAGAATTCGCATCGTCTGTAGAAATTAGCATGCTCGACCTCCATAAAGATTTGGTTTTTCCAATAATTGAAAGAAACTAATTCCATCTGTTGAGATCCTTCAAGGCAGCGTGCTAGGTCCCAGTGCAGTGCAATGCATGATGATTGGATCTTCTCCTCGAAAGTACAATGAATTCGTTGCCATTCCATCCAACATTGGGTATTTATATACCTTATTCTACCAAACCCAAATCACCATTCTCCATCAAAGAGCAGAGGTCACTAATAGCGAAGAAAAAGAAGAAGAACAGTAAAGAGTAGGCCTGGGAAAATAGACCAGACCGTTAGAAAAATCGTGGTCCAAACCGTATCGCACAGTTTGGTCCGGACCGTAGACCGTTAAATATGGTCTGGTCTGGTCCATGGTCTGTATTATTTTATGTTTTGATTTCTTGGTCTGGTCTGGTCTAGACCGCGGTTTACCGGACCAAACCGTGGACTCAACTGACTTGTCAATACGTGTTAACAACCCATTCGACCACTCTCCCAACTCCCACAACGCACCCAAGTCTCAATCTTAGTTTTGTGAATCTTGTCCCTCCTTCATTCACAACCACATTTAATTAGAGAGTAGAGATAATTGTGTCTCCATATGACATTATGTTAATTTTTATGACGTTATAGTGCAAATTGGGATGCTTTTACTTTGTATATTTGTTATGTACTAAGATTTAGGGTATCAAAATCATTCATGCATGTTAGGATTACTGTGTTAAGGCAAATAACAATTATTTTTCTTGGTTATCGGTTCAATTTTTTGTGTGGTTGACTAAACAAATTATTCATTTTTCGTTGAGTGTGGTCTATCTGGACCAGACTAGACCGAACCAGACCGCACAGGCGTGGTCTGGACCGGACTGTATAGTTTGTGATCTGGTCTGTGGTCTACTTCAGCCTCTCGGTCTGGACCATAGACCGTATATATGGTCTGGTCTCGATCAGACAACACCGTTTCCTAGCCCTAGTAAAGAGGAGTCTGTAAACTTACCCCGGTAAGAACTAAGAACCTTACTCAATAATCAGCTCTCTGTTTGATCCACGATTGGCAACGGTATTTGATATGTGAAGTTCTGAATTCTGGAATTATGATTTATTTTATTATGTCAATGACTGGTCTTCCTTGGCCTATGGCAGCTTGCAAACTGAGCATTTTGGTGGCGCAATTTGGGGAGATTCTTCTGCTTGGTAAGAACTCAGAATTTCACCTGATTAAAATTTTCAGAGGGCCATTCTGAATTTCTGGATTTCTACTTGTTACCATTCAGAGTTTTTTGGAAGTTGGAATTGTTCTCTATCGAGTGAGAACTGTATCTCTCTAGTCAGTTGTTAAATTTTTACTTTACCTCTGCAGACTGCTTGGTTGTTTACATAAGTTGGTTCCTTCGTAATGTATCTATGTAGTCTCTGAATTCTGGACTTTGTATTGTTATTTTCATTCTATGTGGTCCATATATATTATTGTAGGTGCATATGGTGAATGCTCCCATGGCTCAAAATCCTGATGTGCAAGGGACTGATAGCACTCCAGTATCACAAAGTGCATTTCTTTGTGGAACCAATCCCCTGCAACGAGCAACTGCACAAGGAGTTCTAGTTGGAGAAGAACAAGTGTAGAACTTGAATGAGGCAGCAGATGAAGAAGTGCTTGAATCCTCAAAGCTCAAAACTGATGTTTGGCAGCGTTTTACAAGGGTCAAAGTGAAAGATGTCATCAAAGCAAAATGCAATCACTACAAGAAATTGCTTGAAGGTAACACTCAGAATGGGACTTCACATTTAAGGAATCATCTGAAGAGTTTCATGCATAAAAGAATCCATGATAGGAAACAAAAGGTGCTTGCCCCTAACCTGGTTTCGAAAGGGAAAAGAGAAATGATATCTTCTGCATATGATCCTGAAGTCTCTAGGAAAGAGTTGGCCGTGGCTATACTAATGCATGAGTATCCATTATCGATGGTTGAACCTTTGCATTTCAAGCGTTTATCTATTCACTTCAGCCTTTGTCTAGTGTCCCATCGAGGAACACTATAAAGAGGATATATATAAGATTCATGATGAGGAGAAGTCTAGAATTCAGAAAGTTCTAGACACTAATAAAGGGAAAATTGATATCACAACTGATATTTGGACTGCAAGCAATCATAAAAAGAGCTATATGGTTGTCACTGTCCATTATATTGACAATTCTTGGATTCTGAGGAGCCATATGCTTAGGTATGCTGTTTTTTTTTTCTCTCTACAACTTTAATTTAGCTATAGTTATCATACGAATAAGGTAGCTCATCATTGTTCAAGTGCTAATACAAGTTTTACCTTTTGTTTAACTGTTTGCAGATTCATATATGTTTCGGCTCCTCATACAAGTGATAGGTTGGTTGTTGTTTTAGTTAAATGCCTGCAGGATTCTTACATTGATTCTAAGGTATCAACTATCACTCTAGATAATTGTAGCACAAATGACGCTATGATTGAAAAGATCAAGAAAAAGTTGGCTTTATCAAATGTATTAAGGGATGGTGCTTTGTTGAAAATGAGGTGTTCTGCACATGTTTTGAATTTAATTGTCAAAACTGGTTTGGATGTTGTGAGAGATGGAATTGAAAAAATCAGAGAAAGTATGTCTTATTGGAGTGCAACCCCAAAGAGGATAGAACTGTTTCAAGGCACAACGAAGCATATTAAGCAATTGCGTGTTCCCCATGATAGAAGGCTGATTTTAGATTGCCTACTAGGTGGAATTCTACGTACCATATGCTTGCTGCTGCAATTCCTTACAAAGATGTTTTCAATCGGCTGAAGCAACGTGATTCGCAATATGATTGTCTTCCCACAAATTCTCATTGGCAATTTGCATCTGTTATTTGTGAGAAGCTCCAGATATTTGAACGCATATATGATTTGTTTTCTGGAACAAGATATCCTACTGCCAACTTATTCTTTAAAGAGACTTGTGACATGAAGGTTGAAATAAATAAACGGCTTCAAGATCCTGATGATCTGATATCTAAGATGGCCTCTTGTATGTGGGAAAAGTTTCAAAAGTATTGGTCTGATATTCATGAAGTATTGGCAGTGGTAACTGTCTTAGATCCTCGATATAAGATGGCACTTGTCCAATACTACTCTGAAAAGTTTGGGAACGGTGAGGACAGCTTGGATGTCAAAAAGATTATGGATGTTTTGGATGATTTGGTGCTTGAATATCAAACAAAACTGAATGAGAAGGATGATTTCTCATGTGCTAGTGTGCCTAGCCAGTCTTGTGGTGTTGCTGCCACAAGTAGTGATCTTGACTTTGATATGTATGTGAGTCAAAGGAAAAAGTCGAGGACATCTATTCACAAATCAGAATTGGATAGTTATTTGGATGAGGAAGTTTTACCAAGGAACCCAGACTTTGATATTTTGTTGTGGTGGGAATTTAATGGTGCAAAGTATCCAACCTTACAAACTATTGCAAGGGATTTGCTTGCTGTACCGGTTACTTCTGTAGCTTCTGAAGCTGCCTTTAGTTCTGGTGGCCGCTTGCTAGACCCACATCGTAGTAGACTTCATTATGCTACAGTGGAGGTGTTAATGTGTACAAGGATTTGGCTACAAGATGAACTTGTGAATGGTAAGAATTCTTGCATTATCTATGCTTTATATAACAAGTCAGTAGTGATTGTATCTGATTCTTTTATGTTTTTGTTTTGACACAGAATCTGATTTTGGAAAACTTAATGAATATGCTTCAATATTCAAGGAGGATGATGCCGAATCTGATCATGAGAATGAAAGTAGCAATTGTAACTTGTCTTAACTCTTAAGTTGGTACTTCAATTCAAGTTGGATAGTTCATTGATTGATTCATTTTTATAACTGTAGAACAACTACTAGAAGGGAATATATCGCATATAATTTGCTTGATGATTGAAAGGGTTCCATTGCTAGTGAAGTGATTGGTGAGTCCAGTCAACTATATCTTGCTCTTTAACATTAATTATGTAACAGCAAACACTTTACTTATTTGTTTCAATTATGTTTCTATAGATTTTGTAAGAAGTTGTTGTTCAATGATGTTGGCTTGCTGCTTGACGTTACCTGCTGAAGTTGAGAACTACTGCTGCTAGAAAATGGCTACTGTAATGGAGTGGAGATAGATGTTGCTGCTCGAATATGGCTGCTGCCTGCTGGAAAATTGTGTTGCTTAATGTCTCAACTGTTTTTTGTTTTTGTTCTCGACTGTTTTTTGTTTTTGTTTGCTTTTGTCTCTACCCTCAAGACATGGTATTTGATTTTGCTGGGTAGTTCCCTGGATATTGGTGAACAATTAGGTTTATCTTTGTTTAAGTTGTTCTTATTGGATGTTGAAACTTGAAATGGTAAAGTATTTGTTTCTGTTAATTTCTTCTTATTGAATTTTTTGGTTCTTTATGGAAGTTAATATATCTATGGGCATACGGATACCCGCCCCATATCTGTGGGTATGGGTATGGTAAGAGATATGGTATCCATTATATCAAATGGTACCCGTCCGATACCCACCCGAAATTTAGTTGGGCAGGGAATGGATATCAACTATCTGTCCCCGAACCGACCCGTTGCCATCCCTACTTGTACTCTTCTCAAATTAGTAAAATTTGTTCTCCCTTATCCATGGATTAGCCAGCAAATATTGTGTTAGTGAACCACATTAAATTTGTGTCAGCTTGTATTTCTTGGATTATCGATTACACACTTACGATTACGACAATCGAACATAAGTAAAGCTATAAATCTAATAGGAAGAACTGTAGCAAGGTAATAACTTCTTAATAATATCAATATATAACCCAACAATCCATGATCATATCAACTAGCAAACAATGATATCTTTCAAATCCACAATGCAACAAACCTCTAGCAAATAAGGTTTTCATTATCCAAATTCTAACCAAAACCCTCATTTTCAAATCCAATAAGGTAATCACCATAATATACTGCAAGGTTTGTGAAACCGTCTCCTACCGACAGTTGAATCGAAAAGACATCCTATCGGAGTTTAATCCGGTGGACGATTTTTAAAGATATTAAACGGTTGACAGTTGTAGCACAATTAAACTATAATTTTAGTATAAAATATCTTACTGCAGACTTTTCTGACATACCCTCCAATACAATTTACAATCATTGCAATAAAGACACAATCGAACAACATGACATCGTTCCTCATTAATTGTACCACACTTTACAACAAGCTTAATTCTTACGATGGCCTTCAGAAATTGCATTTGATCATCATCACCGATTTACTGTAATGTAATTACCAATGCTACCCAAGTAACTAAGAGGAATAACATGTAAATTGTAAACACATATGAATATTTGCAGACCGGTTAGTAGGACTGGGCATGCGGGCGGATCACCCGCGGGTTTGGGTCGACCTACCCGTATTTGACCCGAATTGAGTTATGTGGGTGGGTGACAAACATTAGGAGCCATCCGCTGGGTGGCCGGGTGACCCGCTCAACCCAACAGCAAAAGAATAAAGTCGTTGGCGCTGGAGAGGGGAGAGTGGAGACGTTAGGCGGAAACGAGGGATGCTCCTGGAGATTGAACCTCAAAGCCAACTTTCCAAATAGCTATCCCCTCGTCTTCTCTTTATTTTTTTCTCACATTCTTGTGCCTAGATCACCTCTTTTTCCTCCGTTTAATTATTTTCCTTAGTTCCATGCACTTGTTAATAATCTCCATCTATAGAAACTCCTCTATAATAGAATTTCTATATAATTTCATAACTAATTCGACATTTACCCCCATATTCCATCTTCTTGTTTCCGCCCGTAACCCTCTCCACTGATTATCGTGTCAAGTTGACTCCTTTAAATTATATACATAGTAGTGTGGGTGAACCCACAAACCCACCCACATCATCCACCATCCGCGGGACCCAACTCGAGACTAAATGTGAGTGGGTGATGGGTCAAAAAATTATCAATCCGTTTAAGCGCGGGTGGGTGCATTTTATGGTCAAAATCCGCTCGACCCACCCAATGCCCATCCCTACCGCTTAGGATATGACGCGCTAGAAAAGAAAAGAATCTTGCAAGAGCTGGGCCGCCAAAGTTGAGAGGCCTTTTAGAAATGAGGCTGACATGTGGAGTCCAGAGTCCATACCAGTGATAAATTCACAACAGATTTTAGGTCCAACTAGGGAAAATATCGAGTCGGCCCACGAAAGTATAATGGGCCGCCTTAATACTGCTTACTGAAGTGGGCCTTCAATTTGACGTCTCTTCTCCTGCTGTGAAATCCAAGTTCACAGTTTCTGCCAGTTATTCTATTTTTTAACCTTTTTCCCGAATTACTTTGAACTTTCAGTGTTTGAATCCACCACCTAGTGTAGTGTATGTTACATTCACATATTATTGTTAGGTCAGTTATTATTTTTCTATCATAGTAAAATTTTGGTCCTTTTAATTTATCCAATCAACGTGAGATTTCAAAGAATTAGTCTAGTGATGTATGATAACATCGTATATACAAACCTCGAAATAAAAAATTATATGAAAAAAGAAAAAAACACAAAGATTTCGACAAATAAATCACTTATTGGTAGGGATTACAATGTGTTGGGGGTTGTGGGCAGATAGTGCATATTCGTTACCCTACCCAATGTAGTTCAGGTTTTACCCATACCCATACCCACGTAAGAAACGGGCAGAAAATGAAAATCATGCCCATATCCATTCGAGCTTCGGTATCCACGGTTATCCATGTATAATAATTTCTCTTTATAACTCCAACCAATATGTTAACGTTCACAAGTATTCTCGCATTACATAAGAGAAAAAGTATGACAATAATTCACTAGAATGAAGAATACTAATTAACACAACACAATCTCATGAAAATATTATATTGATATGCTAAATATAAAATATGTTAGAGAAAAATAGTGGTTATTTCTAGACAAACTACATATGCGTGTATATAATCGGGCGGGTTCGGGTTGGATAGAGAGAAAACCATGCCCCCATTACCGGCAATATTCGGGTTCGGATTTTACCTATACCCACTAAAAGTCCATCGAGTTCAGATTTTACCCTACCCGATTAGGTCGGATTCGGGCAAATATCCACGATTACGGATATTTTTGTCATCCCTACTTATTGGGATTTTCTTACTATATTAAGATGTTTATGCCTAAAACAAACACATATAGTTCTCTAGTTCAATAGTAACATATTTATTAATTATCATAGAGCTTTCCCTTTAACATTATTGAAAATAAATATCAAAATAAATTTTTAATAATAAGAATAATTTCCATTGTATATTATGATGCATTATAGGAAAAAGGAATATTGGGTAGGGAAAGCCTATTATGTGTAATTTGCACAAATGGTTTTTTTTTTTTCATTTAATAAAAGGGCTGGAAAAAAGAGTAGTGGGCTTTTGATCTTTTTGGATTTGATGCTTTATTGACTTTTAGGCTTTAGGGCAAACTTCTCTTTTTGGATTTAAAGTGAGTCTTCCCCACTCACATGGATTGTTTCTTGAGCCATCACTATTCATCTTTGGGAAGAAATTCATAAAAGACGCCTAAACTTTCCTAGGACCCATTTCACTTGCTAGTTTTGATGATTAAGCCTTTGTTGGGACAAGAGAGGAAAAAATTAAAATTAAAAATCTCATTCATATGCACTGCAGACTGCACACTATTTTCGAATTTGGCTCGACGTTTTTTTTAACTTTAAATGAAGAAATTTGGCTAGATATTAGATATATCAACTTTAGATAGAAATAATTTTTTTGTTAAAATTCGTTATCATAATTGTGGATAATACTATGTACGATACCTACAAATAAAAATATGTCTCTTAAATCACTAACCATAATCATTGATCATGTTATCAAAGTGACTAAATTTTATTTAAGTTCTCATCAAATTCTTTCCTCGTCCATAGAAAATCAAATCAAAAGGTATAAAACAAATAGCAAGGCAAGAAAATCCCCACCTACTGTTTTTCTCTTTAGATCCTTCCTAGCAAGTATATGTCAATTCAGAAGAATTTTTTCTTCTCATTAATTCACTTTTTTTTTAAATATTTGTAAAAATATGTTGTACCTTTGGGGTTGCTTTATTCTTTTCAAGTGTGTGACATGTTACCACTTATAACACCGTTCATCACTTTTTGTTTGTTTTTACTTTCCTAACACATAAACCCTACAAAGAAAATACAAGAATTTCCCCATACTATTTCCACATGCCCCACAAAATACCAAACCTTCATCCTCCCTTGTCTTTTTATTTTCCAGCCCAGAGCCCTATTCTTATTGAGGAAAAACAAAAAATTAAGCATAGGAAAAGTTTAAATAAGTGTCGAGAATTAGTGTATCCAAATGACCTTTTGTTAATAGAAATTATAGAATTAATCTTATAATAGTCATTTACATGCAATTCAATTGAAAGTAATCTTATATAAGTTCAAAGTTAGACCGATTGTGTGATTAAATCAACTATTTATATTAGAGATTGTCAAGATTTCAACACAAAACCTCTTTCTACCAATTGAGAAAGAAGATTTCTTATCAAAGTTAAAGGCTCCAAAATCATCTTGAAAGCTAATTCATTCCCACCAAATTTAGCAAGTTGGGAGAGGTTTAAAATTTGATATTATGTTATTCGAATTTGAGCACCTCATCAAAATAATTTAATCGAAAATTGATCCATATGTACACTCCGGTGAAGGGATTCTACCGCTCGAGTTTTGTGCATAATCTATGATAACTCCTGCTCATGCAACACCAAATAACTCTTTTTACGAAGGTGGTACAATGTGGAATGATAGTATTATGTACAAACGTTGTACAATGGTTAGCTGCTTGTGTAGGTTATATAAAATAGTTACGCACTTGATCTATTCCGAACTCTACGATAACAAACCAATTCTACAACAGAAATTAGGTTTCTCAATTTTTTCTTAAAGCAAACTTAATCCTCTCCTCAACCCAACAGGCAAATACCAAGTACGTGTAAAGATCTAGTTTTGTACATCATTTGTCAGAGTGGAGGGTTGCCTTTCTTAATTAGGTATTTGTCTTTCATGACTATGAAATGCCCTCCAAACTCTTTTTAAGGGCATGGAGAAGGGCACATGGGACACTGGAGAAAAAGGGTCACCCTTCCCACAAAAAAGCCTATACATCACACAACCCATCAAAGGATAAAGAGAAACCCAACAATAGAAGAGAAGGGAAGAACTGAAGAAGATGTCAAAAGAGAAATAAAAAGGAAGAAGGATCAATCAAACAACCCACGCTCCTTGTCTGCAACTCGATCGATCACAACCCATGAAATAATTTTCTTAAAATTAACAGAAGCTTATATATAAAATATCAATTATTATAACTTTAATAATAACCATCGTCATGATGAGCCCAACAGGAAACACAAAGAGCACCAAGTCTGTAACTTTCTCGATTCCAGAAAACAACAATTTAATCTCAAAGCAAAGATCCTAGTAAGTGAGAGATGAGTACTGTTCTTTTTTCTTTGTTTTTTGGTATTTTTGTTCAGTACGTGTATGTCTGTTTCTGCTGGAAGATTTTGATGATTTCAGTGTCGAAATTATTGTTGTTTTTGGGGCTCCTTAGCTTTCAAGCTTGCTATTATTTCATCACACCTGTGGCTTTTGTGTATGCATGTGTTTGTAAGGTTGTGTGGTGGTTTCGTGTTTCTTGGAAGTGCATGGAATTGTTTGTCTCTTGTTGGAGAGTGTTTTTCGTAAACACTGTTAATCTCTCTTCGTTGGTTCTTTGTCATGTACAGGACAGGTGATAGAAGCTGAAGCTGAAGCTGAAGCTAGCTGGATGATGATGAAACTGCCCAGAAATTTCTTAGTGGAAAATGTCACTTCTTATGTTAAGATGAGGGACAGAGACATTAAGTTATCCAAATTAGATGGATCATTTTTGGCTGGCTGGCTAGCTAGAGGACTTCTAGATGACTGAAACGAGTGGTTATGTAACTAACAAGCTTATGGTTGTTGTTTAACCTAATTAATTATTGGGCTAATACCACTACAACACTCGAACTATCCGAAAAATGTCACTTGTGTCCTATTGTTTCCAATATTCCATCTGTGTCCTGAACTATTATTCCGTTAGTGTTGACCGGCGTTGACCGTTAGTATTTAACAGAAAATCCAGTCAGCGTTGACGTGGCGTCTGACTTGGAATTTGTATTATCAATTTTCATTTATTTTTCCATCTAAAATAATTAAAATAAGAAAAACAAAATAAAAATTATGGAAAATTACAAAAATAAAACAATAACTCAAATCAATTCACTTTCTTTCTCTCCATCTTCTGAAGAAAAATCCGCACCTTCTCCCCAAAACTTCAATCAATTGCATCCGATCCGTCGTTTGTCGCCTCATCTCCGACCGTCCTTTTCCTTTGATCTCCGATGAACCCCCATCGGCGACCCTGCTTCTCTATCCCTTTCTCTCTCCACAGGTCTGTCTCTCCTCTCCTGCACGATTCCCCTGTTTCAATGAACAAAATCGACCAAGCCTCATCCTCATGGTCAAATCGGACCCCAGGCGATGTTCTCACAGATCTTCATGATTTTGTCAAGCCGGATGAGGGAGATGGGTGTGCCTTCCGCTGTAGAGGAGGGATCTTTCGGCAACGATGAAGATGGGACTGGAGAGGATCGGAGAGAGAGAGAGAGAGAGAGAGAGAGAGAGAGAGAAAGAGAGAGAGAGGGAAATCGGAGAAATCAAGCGGCAAGTTTTCACCTCTATATATTTGAGACCACCTGCCTTGATGAGGTCTACAATCTCGTGGCCCATTCCCAAATTGTTTCCTCTGAAATTTCATACTACACAACCCACAACATTGCAGCCAGAGAGGTCGTCAGATCCACTTTTGGCGGCCATCAGATCTCATCTCCTTGCTCCGCTCCGCGATGTAAGCTCCCCATGAATATCCCATCTAACTCTCAGACTCGCTTCAAAAGACGAGCGGCCAAGACCCCAATCTCCGCAACCTGCAAATCGATTCAAACGCAGAGACCTACAGTTCATCAGGGACGCCGCCTTAGAGAGGTGGAGAGAGAGATAAGAAACCGAGGGATGGTGGGTCGACAGGGACAAGGGATGGGGTGGGGGAATGGGAGTTGAATAAATGGGATCTGGGTTTCGGGTTTCTCAGTCAAACAACCGCCACTTGCAGAGAGGACTCAGAGGAGGAGGGGGGTTAAAGACGACGATGGGTAATCGCCGGGGAGAGCAGAGCAGGGGCGGAGGGGCGATGTTTTTTAAATTTTTCTAATAATTTTGTATTTTCCTTATTTTAATTATAATTAGTTTTTGAACTAAATAATGACATGTCAATCCACGTGGATGCCACGTCACCAAAAGTCAACATAATTTTGACCGTCGTCAGGTCAACCGTTAGATATAACGGTCAACGAAATTGTCAGGATACAAATGACACAAAGTATCATAGTTCAGGACACAGATGGAATATTGGAAACAATAGGACACAAGTGGCATTTTCCGGATAGTTCGGGTGTTGTAGTGGTATTAGCCCTTAATTATTAACCAACTTGCTCATGGCATGCACTTGGGTTGTATAGTTTCTCTTGGGTGCAACGTTTCCAAGTGCATCGTACATTCTCATCGCATTAGAAATGACCTTTAACATTTTAAACGAAAAGGGACCGTCTACCCATTCACAATCATACCATCTAATGAATGGAAATTCGATAAAAAATCCCAAAGATTGTGCCTAATATGTTAACCTTCATTCAGTATAGAGGCAAGTTGATAAGTAATTGAAACCGATTTTAGTGGTTCACTCTTCCTCTGAAGAGTACAGTAACTATATTTCACCACAAATACAAGTTAAAAGTACAACATGAAGCGTCATACCTAACAAAATTATTCACAGACTAAACCAGTTTGTTATGTGCATTATATATGTATATAGTAATTTCCTAACAAACATGTTGAAGTGAATAGTCTTTCATGGTCTTGTATGTGACCATATGGATGAAGGAAAGCATTATTCATGAAGGTGGCCATGGCCAACACTCCACACCACCCTCCCTTAACCCTTCATACTCACCTTTATATCAATGGGAGCTTTTGATAAAAACAACATATGTGAATATGCAATGAGACATCATGTATAGTTGTCTTGTGGAGGGAAAAAACAAAAGAAAAAAGAGGGTTCTCCTTTGATTAAGCATTTTGTTCCCAAACCATTTGTCTGGTTGAATGATACCTTATACATTTGTCTAATGTGCAGTTGGGTTGGGAGTGCTCTGCTCACTAGTGAACAAAACAGAGGATCAATAGGACGTGTGATGATAAGTATGGGAGACAATTGGGCTTTCAATCAACCACACAATACATATAGTTCCAACGGGAAACAATGATTTCATGTAAAGAAGTAGTGCATAAGTTCAGGATTTGCGATCAATGTTTTGGCAATGGCTGAGCTGTGTATAGACCGGGCCCTGGGATGTGCAATTTGATCAATTCAGGATTGAATTTCATGCTACATGCATGCCCTCCAATGATTTTGTATCTTATGTTGGAATCTAGGCGCATAATTACAGCAGTGTGAATACCTGATAAACGTATACGAGCGACAGACCGACATTCGTCATGATCCTATTTATACTTTGTAATGACAAATGAACTTGCCTCAAAGGATACATACGTGCATATCATGGAAACACAGTGCCTATGTCAATCTCATGCCTTACCCCAATCTTGTAATTATATTTGTCAAGAAAGCAATGAATTAGTTGAATTTCACAACAAGTGTGGGGGAAATTGTAGCAATGGATTGGATATTGTCCAAATCTGTTTTAGTATGGGTCAAATATGATTTACGTAATTTTGCTTAGTATGGGTCATCAAATAAGGTTTGAGTCATTTTGCTTTTAGTGCATACTCATACCCAATTTTTTAATTTAAATCTAAATAGAACCCATCATATTGGATATCCAAAGGAAAATGGACATCCGATTATAATGCAATTTTGCCTTATTTTTTCCCCCGGTAATTAGTCCTTTCATTAAGCTCACTTGATCACTATCAAGTCGCACAAAAACTCAGATTTACATCTTACATTAGAAAGTGCTAAAAATCAAAAGTGTAAATTTAGACTTCCTATCACTCTACTTACAACACCTTTAAACCTCAAATTCCCTTGTGCTAACAGCCAGACTTTTTCCCTTAACTGCAAGAAGATAACCTCCCATGGCCTCGAAACTCTCCAAAGACACGCTTACATCGTTCTTTCCAAACCAAACTACAAACCCAACACCAAATGACGCTCATCACAAAACCATCTCTGCTGTTTTTAGATAGTAGACACATCTCGTGGAGCATATGCTCCCAATCTGACCACCAACTGCGCAGCAAATTACCAAAAATTGCATTCATCAAGCGGCCAGTATACTCATAACTATAGAACAAATGAGAGCGGCTTTCCTCCTCTGTATCACATAGCACGCACACTGCCTCATTGATCTTACCCCACATCTTGAGCTTGTCCCGAGTCACTATACGATTTAAAATGACAAGCCACATTATAACTCTGTTTCGGGGTAAGACAAAACACAAATATTAAAGGTTTAATTGAGTTGAATGCAGTTAATTAGATTATCAAAATCGTCTTTTATGTACACAGTCGGAATCCAAATAGACCTATTTGGGTCCGACCCAACTATGTTGACCCAAATTGGAATCAAACCAAATCTACCTCAAACACAAAATCATTCAAAGTGCATATGGGTACATTTTTTTTTTTTTTGCATTGAAGGGAGGCAGCAGCCAAGAAAAAGAGAGGGGATTACAGGGGGTAGGGGGTGGTAGAGGGTTGAACTGCCACTCGGCGTTCGAAGGTAGTGCCTCGATAGTCATCTCGAAGGATAGCCGCTAGTCCGGGGGGTGGGTAAGCAAGCTCATGCATACCGTAGGGATAGACGAGACTGTGCTTCGAGAGCCAGTCCGTGACTCTATTCCCTTCACGGTATACATGGTTGATGCTAACCAACCAGTCCCGTCCTAGTTTCCTGCGGATACTAGACAGAAGAGTAGCGTAAGGGTGTAGAGGGTCATCTCTGTTCTGAATGAGTTTTACGACCAACTCCGAGTCTGACTCGACTTTGACTGCTCTGTATCCAAGCCTCCAAGCCAAATCCAACCCATGGTTGATTCCCCAAATTTCCGCAAGAGCCGATGTGGCTATCCCAATATAAGCCACGAAACCTCCAAGCCAATTACCTGTGGGGCCTCTGATAATTCCTCCAGCTCCCGCCGGATCGGGCTTCCCATTAGACGCCCAGCCCACATTCAAAGTTACCCATCCTTCCAGCGGGGGGGACCAGCCGATGTTCTCCCATTGCCGGGCGCGCACGGCTGTCCGGGAGCATTGCAGGCGCATGCCAGGAGTCAGGCCACAACTTCGCCTTGGTCATTATGGAGTGCTCGAGGGTTGGGGCAGAGAGAGCAGCCGTCCTCCCTCGAAGAGGAGTCGTGCACCTATTCTTCCAAAGGAGCCAGACTGCCATGCTGAAAAAGGCCGGCCAGCCAATATCAGCAGCCTTTATCTCTTCCTCTAACAGGTTCTTACGAAGCCATTCCTCCTACGGATGGCTGAAGAAGGTCTGTTGGCGCTCGTGGGGAACATGGCAGGACCATAAGAAGAGAGCTGGGGGGAGGCAGTCCCTGAGAATGTGAAGCACTGACACAAGCTGGTTCGTACACTGATCGCAATAAGGATTCGACACAATTTTCCTGCTGTGACGAAGAACATTGGTAGCAATCTTCCCCAAAAGAGTCTGCCACAGGAAAGTTCTAATCCGCTCCGACACCGGAAGACGTCAAATGGTCTTCCAAATCTTCTCATCCGGGTCCGGAGGCCTCTGAGTGAGCAAGGTGAAGGCTGATTTGGTGGAGAAGCGACCATCTGCAGTTGCCGACCAGAAAATTCGGTCCTCCTTCTGAGAGAGCTTGTCAACTGCAATACACAGAATTTTATGGTAGATCTCGCTCGGAAGGAGGCGGCTGAAGAGCTCCATTCGCCAACTCCCATCATCACAAGTGAAATCTGCGACTGCTGCCTCTTCCAGCTCCGGTGGAATGTCGCCCGTGGCCATCTCTTTCAAAGCAACCTGTAAAACCCACGGATCAAGCCCAAACTTAGTTCCTTCACCATTTTTAATATTCCACGCACACCCATTTTTTAGAATGTGAGAAGCTTTAGCAAAGCTGGCCCAGGTAAAGGAACTTCCCTTGACTGGTCGGAGTAAGTTGAGGCCTTGTCTTTGCCTGCCATATTTCGCTTGCATCACTCGAGTCCACAACGTATCTTTTTCATGTACCAGGCGCTATCCGCTTTAGCTAAGATGGCAATATTAGCTTGCCTCGTCTGTCTAATGCCCACTCCACCTTGTCATTTTGGATTAGTCATCTAATCCCAGGCCACCAGGTGCATCTTGCTCTTGTCCGGCTCATCCCCCCAAATGAAGTGCCTACTCAACTTGTCAATGCTTTTGCAGATGTTGCTGGGAATCAACTTAGTCTGCATACTGTAAACAGGCAAGGAAACAACAACAGATTTGGTTAGGGTTAGTCTAGCTGCGAAGGAGAGGCGCTTGGCCTTCCAAGGCGCCATCCTCTTCTGGATGCGGAGGATGAGAGATTGGTATCTATCGCTGGTCACGCTTCCCTGGATGGCCTGAATGCCGAGATAACGTCCCAAGGCCGCCATAAGAGGAATCCCCACCTGGTGACTCAGTCTCAAAGCCCTCTGTCGATGTATGTTTGGGGAAACATAGAGAATTGACTTGTCGTAGTTGAATTTCTGCCCAGAACGGTAGCAAAAATCATCCAAGCATTGTTTCATGATCTGGATCTGCCTAGACTCTACCTCTGCAAAAAGTAGAAGGTCATCTACAAAAAAAATGTGTAAGAGGTGGGCCATTAGCAGAAAGCTTAATTGCTTTCCACTGCCCACTATTGACTGCCTCATCAATCCTGTACGATAAACGCTCCATACAAAGAACAAAGAGATAGGGTGAAAGGGGATCTCCCTGACGAACACCACGTGACGGAGATATCGGTTGAGAGAGCTCGCCATTCTAGAGAATCCTCATTCTGTTCTGCTCCACACAGGTCATAATGCAGCTTATCCAAGTACTGGGAATGCCAACTTCCTTCAGAGTGTCCCTTAGGAAGTCCCATCTCAGTCTGTCATAAGTGTACGTGGGCACCGGGCCGTGCCTCCCACGGGCTAGCACGGCACGACACGATTAGAGCACAGCACGAGCACGGGCACGAAATAAATGGATCAGCCCGGCACGAGCACGAATAATTTATGGGCAGTGCCAGGCCTAAACTTCATGGGCACGGGCACGACATGGTATATAAGTGGGCCGTGTCGGGCCTAATGTTTTTGACACTTTATTGAGTATAAGAACGGACATGGCACAAAAATATATTCATTTGATAGAAAATAAGTAAAAAAAGAATTATAGGTTCAAATATTAAAAAACACAAGTAGAAAAATAATTATTTGTTGTTGTTAGAAGTGTCATAAAGATATATACGTAATTACAAACATAAGTAAAAATGGACAAAGAATTAAACAAAGCCAAATCACACTCGCTATACTTCCAATTTTCTTTTCCCCCCTATTTGTTACTTTTCTCAAACATGATCGATTAATACTATCTTCCCCCGTCCAATTTTCAGCTTCTTTTTCATTCTCTCTTTTGTTTTCGTCCTTTTCATTAAACACGAATACGAGCATGGTACGAGCACGAATAGGCACGACACGATTCGAACCGTGCCCGGGTTTGGGCCAGGCCTAGCAAAGTTAACAAATGGGCTTGCATGGCACGACACAAAAACTGACGGGCCGTCCCAAGCACTACACGAAATAAATGGGACGGAACCGTGCATGTGCTGTGCCGGCCCAATCACGGCCCAACGCCCATGTACAATCATAAGCCTTCTCCAGGTCGATCTTGAAAATCATTCCTCCTTTTTTACCTCTCTTCTTTTCCAAAGTGTGGAGCACCTCCTGAAATACGATAATATTGTCTGTAGTCTGTCTCCCCGGGATGAAACTGCTTTGTCTGGGTGAAATAAGTTTCTTCATGATGGGCTTTAGTCTACAAGACATGGCTTTGGTGATAGCTTTGAGGTTGACATTGTTGAGCGAGATGGGGCGAAGCTGAGTGACGCTTTCAGGGGTGTTGACCTTCGGTATCATCACCAGGGTGGAGTCTGAAATGCTTTCCGGAAGAGAACCTGTAGAAAAGAAAGATAAAGCCATGTCTGCTAACTTTTTCCCCACAATTTCCCCCATATGCTGGTAGAAGACCGCATGATAGCCGTCCGGCCCAGGAGCTTGAAACGGCTTCATCTCAAAGATCGATTTATGAATGTCCTGAATAGTGAAGGAGTGCAGAAGCAGCAACATCTCCGTCTGGCTTAGAGGGGGGAACGCATGTTGAGGCAGCTTGTTTTCATAAGGAGATTCTCCTGCATGAAAAGGTTAGACACATAATCGAAAACCAAAGAGGCCAAGGTTTGAGGATTAGTCACCCAGGTATCATTCACATTCAGGAAGGCTTCAATCTTATTCCGACGCCTTCTGATGTTGACAAGCTGATGGCAATAAGATGTATTACGCTCCCCAAACTTCACCCACTTGTCTCTAGATCGCTGAAACCAAAGGATCTATTCCTGCTCGAGAATTTTGTCCAACTCTACCTCAACCTTTGAGCAAAGTTTGACTAACCCAGGAGTGAAGGAACTCACCAATCTAGAATCGACACCTTTGATTCTAGCTAACAACCTGATCTTCTTCCTGTGGATGCTTCCAAACGTATGTGTATTCCAGTCCTGTAAATTGCTTGTATTGATCGCATTGGGAAAGGGGGTATTGGGGTCCCAAGCTGTTGAGATAACCTCTCGTAGAGTGCCCTCTGTTAGCCAAGCTACCTCAAACCTGAAGGGCTGGATGTTGTTGCTGCCTCCAACGCGAAGTGAGATAGAGGTCAGAAGAGGGATGTGGTCGGAATGAAGCCTAGGAAGATGGGTAACCGTGGAGTTTGGAAAGGTTTCATTCCACTACAAGTTACAGAGACTTCTATCTAGTCTGCTGGCCTTAAAAGTGTGTTGCTGATCCCCCCTCGTCCAAGTGAATTTGGATCCAGAGAACCCCAAGTCAATCAGGTCTGCTCGGTTAATTCGGTCATTGAAAATGTGACATCTCCTCATGGTAGAAGCCGTTGGAGCGTCGGATTTCTCTTCAGGGTGGCGAATGGCGTTGAAATCCCCAGAAAGGAGCCAAGGGAGGTCAATCCACTCACTTTAATGAATGATATTATCCCAAAGCGAACGCTGCTCGCTAGATCGAGGAGACGCATATACTGCCGTGAGGACCCAAGGTTGCTTGGAAGTTTCTTCAATTCGTAGAGAGATCTGCTGATCGCAAGCAAAAATGAGTTGGGTCGAGAACCTCTTGGCATCCCAAAACACCCAAATACCTCCGCTTCGCCCATTCGCTTCCACTCGTATAGAGTTCGGATAACCCAGCTTATCACAAGCAACGTCTGCGGCCGTGCCGCTGATCTGAGGTTCCAGGAGAATAACAAAGTCTGGCTGGTAGGATTGGATAACTAGCTTCAGAGCACGAATAAAAGCTCTGCTGCCGGCACCTCCTACATTCCAGGCAAAAATATTTAAATTAGAACTAATAGGCATTGACATGGTAACAGGGAAAGAAACAGAGGTGAGGGAGAAGGGATTAAGGAGAAGAGAGAGAATTCTCAATGATTGAGGTCTCCAGGCTCGACTGGTCTGGCATCTGCTGTTAGTTCCACCGGCTGCGATCCGTAGCTTCCTCCCACTGGTTTGTTCGGCGCCTCCTTAGCAGCACTTGTCCAGGCATTGATCTCCTGTAAGGTAAGGGTTGTGATTCTGGTTCTTGTTTTGTTTTGCGATCTTTCTTCGGTGACCAGATTTGCAACCCTTTCATCGGGCTAAGTTTGTTTGGAGACTGATGACTCGATATTTGCACATGTTTCCCCCTTTGTTTCTTGATCGTTTAAGCTTGCATTATCGCTTCTTTGGCCTATTTTACGCTAGGTTGTGTTCCTTTGTCACATTTCAGGTCCTAGCACATAAAGTGTAGCATAGGCGCAAGTTTCAAGTCAATCGGAGATCAATTGGCGACTCGGGGGAAGAAACTCGGGTATGACTTGAAGAAGAATGGATTTATACCTCCGTTTTTGACCATATAATCATGTAATCTTGTCATGAGAAGAAAGAGGACGAGACTACGAGCGTCTGGGATCAAACGTCACCTGATTTGGAGTCCGAACGAGGGAGAAACAAAGAATCAAAGATAGGGGACCCGGAACTGCAAATACCCGACCATAATACCCTACCGGGTATTTTGACCATCTGATAGGGTATTTTTGGCAGCATCAGAAGGCCCCCCGGTCGTGAACCAAAAATACCCGATCGGGTATTTTTCCTTTTGCCTAGAAGAGTGACCCAGAGCATTTTGTTGATACCCGACCGGTTCCCTAAATACCCGACCGGGTATTCTGAACGGGGATCGCCAACGCACGCTGGTAAAAGCCAGTTTTGTGCGTTTTTGCAAAGGAGAGCTGGGTTTTGGATCCCAAACACCCAAGGGACGAACCAAAGAGAGAGAGAGGGCGATTTACGGGCATTCTTGGAGTGGAATTGGAGGATTTCTTCGCCTTGGAAGCTCGAGGAACAAGCCCGGACTTGAAGACTAATCATTTGAAGATTCTTACTGCAGTCTCTCTCTTCTCTATGGAGTAACTTCCCTTCACTTAGGTTTTGAGGAACCCTAGCTATGTTTGTTTGATTGGATGATTGTATGAGTACTCTTACTTGGTAATCTTGAGTTCATATTCAATCTATGCACTTTTTCATGATTCAATTCTGCTTTAGTCGAGATTATTGATTATGCTTTGATCCTATGAGAGCGAATACCTGATTAGGTCAATAGAGCACCATAGATTGATAGTATTGGATCGATTGCTTTAGTCGAGGGTTGATTCACTGCTTTGTATCAATTGAGAACCTCATTCGATAGAGGGAGTCTAGTTCAGAATGCCTTGATCGGTTGTTCTAGAGAAGGATACGTCCCTCTAGGCAATCGACTCAAGAGGGCCTTGATCCTTTAGTCGAGATTCAAGGTCTAGTCAAGGATTCTCCGCATTGTGAATGAAAGTGAAACAAGTTAGAAATCATCAATCATTAATCTGGCTAGTGGCTAGGGGGAATCATACCCAGTGGCGGAGCCTCATGAGGCCAAGGTGGGTCATTTGCACCACCTTGGCCCAAAAAATGTTGAGTAAATGTATTTATGTGATTATTGATTGAATACAAGATCTCCATATTATAGTTTTACGAAAAACTAGCATTCTGTAATTTATATTTAATTTTTAATTTATATATTTTGTAAGTGAGTTTAATATAAACAAATACTTGAAATTTAGGGGGTGTTTGTTGCTATCAGTTGTCATTCAAGTGATGAAAGAGGACTTACTACAATAAGCAAAGTAAAGAAACACTTCTAAGTAAGATGAGTTGTGGAATCATGAACAATTTTTCGTTCTGGTATCTTAACATCTTTCATAATTTGCATGATGAATGTATTTTAGAAAAAGTTTCAAAATATGAACACATCCTGAAACATACGTTATATATATTATTTTTTTACGTTTGACCCACCTTAGATTAATTTCTGGCTACGCCACTGATCATACCTAAGTGAGTTCCCAACCTGTAATTAGATTAACTTTAACTGTAGTTTGCTAGAGTAGTTTTAGTTCTTTCATCTTAATCTGGGTTGCTAGATAATGAGCTGAAGCTGAGTAATAGTTACTCTAGAGACCCGTGGATTCGATATTTATTACTTGAGCCACTATACTGCAGTCCCTTTCATTGGTTACACTTGGCCATTGTTAGGAGTTGTGACAACAGGCAGATCAGAATGATCGAATTCAGCCACAGAAAAAGTAGCTTGTTCATTCCCAGCACGCAGGGTTAATTTACCACTATGCACATCAATAAGTTCCTTGGCGATGGCGAGAAACGGTCTACCCAAAATCAAAGGTACATCCACATCCTCATTTATATCCAAAATAACAAAGTCAACAGGATATGTGAATGCACCTACATTAACAAGCAGATCCTCAATGATACCCCTAGGATGCACGATGGAACGATCAACTAACTGAATGTTCATCCTAGTAGCTCTAGGTTCACATAGGTCTAGATTTTTAAACAATTTGTAGGGCATGACATTTATGCTAGCGCCTAGGTCCGCCAAGGACTTTCATACATGCATGCTGCCAATAACAAGAGGGATAGTGAAACTACCTGGGTATTTAAGCTTCTATGGCAGCTTGTTCTGTAGGATAGCAGAACACTCCTCGCGCAGCATCACTGTCGAAAGATCCCCTAGTTTCTTCTTGTTGGTGAGGAGGTCCTTCATAAACTTGGCATACTTGGGCATCTTCGACAGTGCCTCCACGAACGGCATGCTGATGTTGACATGCTTCAACATTGCCATGAACTTGGGAAACCCAGTCTCCAGCTTGTCTTTATGTAGGCGAGTGGGGAAAGGAAGCTGGGTTACATGCTCCTTAACCACTGGTTGTGGCTTGGGAGCAGGTGCTTCCTTGTCCCCCCCCCCCCATTTCTGCATTGTCAGCTGGAAGTGTTGAAGCAGGTAGTGGCTCATCTTGACTGGGCTGGGCAGGAGCAGCAGATGTGGTCTTGCCACTCCTGGTAGTGATGGCATCCAGCTGCTGGTGAGGCTTACGAGGGTTCGGAATAGTGGTGGCAAGCAGAGTTCCCGGTGCCCTGGTAGTGTTTTGGCGAGCTATGCCACCAATCTGATTCTGTAGATCTTTCAAAATGACACCTTGGTTTCTCTGGCCTGCCTCCAGTGAGGCTATGTTCTGATCCATCCTCGTGAAATTCGCCTAGCAGGTGGTCATGAATGCCTGCAAAATATTTTTCAGCTCCGTCATCTGATTATCTGGAGCTGCAGCTGCTGGAGGCTGGGCATACTGACGCTGGGGCTGCTGGAATGGCTGCCCCTACCTAGGCTGGTAAGGCTGCTGCTGTGGGGGCGGCCCCTGTCTGCCTGGAAAGGCTGCCTCTGCTGAAAACCACCCGCTGGTGCTGGGAAATCAGGTGGTTTGGTGGTGTTGCCATTCCAAGAGAAGTTGGGATGCTGGCGTAACCCCTCATTGTATGTGTTACTGTATGGATCGTGGCGCCGAACATTGGCGATGAAGTCCAACTGCTCTTGTTGTGTAGATGACTCCCGCATAGCTTGGCAGTCTTCCACCAGATGGTTCGAGCTCTCACACCACTGACATTGCACTACTGGAGGTACCGCCAAACCTCTGCCCGGAATAAGAATGTTGGGCTGCTTCAATGTCTGCACTAACTCAGCCACCTACTGCTCGAGCCCGGACCTGGCCTCCATGGCGTCACACCACGGTCCCGGGAATTCCTGCCTCTGCTGCTCTGCCTCCAAGAATGATCTCTGGCAGCCAATGTACTGATCATCTGGTTCAGTTCAGGTGGAGTCTTAGTAAGAATATCCCCTCCTGGGCATAGAGACTCAATCACCCTCTGGCTTTCCAGAGAGAGAGCACTATAGCAGTTCCCCACTGTGAATGCATCACTGAAGCCATGATGGAGACACTGCCAGAAAAATCCCATGTATCGCTCCCATGCATCACGAAGTGACTCGTCCGGCTCTTGGCGGAAGTGAGTGATCTCCCGCTGGATCTCTGTGGTCTTTGATGCCGGATAGTACCTGTGCACGAACTTGTCGTCCAGATCGTCCCAAGAAGTGATGGACAATGGGGGCTGGGTCTCCAACCACCTCTTAGCCTGCCCCGCCAGAGAATGGGGGAAGAGGTGAAGGCCGATTTCATCATCAGGGATACCGTTCAGCTTGAACCCGTTCGTCAGCTGCAGGAAACGGGACAGGTGCACCCTTGCCTCCTCATCCTTCAAGCCATGAAACTGGACAGATGATGTAATGAGTTGAATCCAACATGGCTTGATCTCGAAGTTGTTCGCTGGAATAGGCGGGTAGAGGATGACATGGCTGATATCAGCAACCCGTGGAGTGTAGTAGTACAACAAGGTGGGACCCGGCGGTGGTGGATGATGATGACCCCCATCTGCCTGGGGTATGGGGTTGTTCCCCAAGATCGGATTCAACGGGGGAACCTGGAGAGGATTCCCCTAGTGTGGGTTGTGTTCGCCTTCCATCTCGTACTCTTCCTCAGAATCGCTGCTCAAGTGGCTGTCTATGCGCTCCTCCGTAGCCAGTCTAGCTCACTGTTGTCTCCTAAGTTGGCGACAGGTGCGTTCAAACTCCAGATCCAACGACAGTAAACCTACAGACTGGCTACGGGTCATGCACTATCTGCACACACTCAAGCAAGCAAACCCGTGAAGGCACAAGTGTGACAAAGCAAACAATGCCAAAATGAAAAGCTAAATTAACAGAATTCACGTTTCTTCAACAACCTAGCCGTCCCCGGCAACGGCGCCAAAAACTTGAGAAACAAAGGGGAAAACATGTGCAAATATCGAGTCATCAAATCCCCCCACACTTAACCGTTTGCTTGTCCCCAAGCAAACCTAACTCAAACCAATGCAGCTCTCCAGACCTCTATAGCAACATGCACCCTCGATCGTTGATAGAGGATTTTCTAGATCATTTAGCAGCTTACGAAGTCAACCGACGCACAAGTCATCTCATAGCTTCTTCGGTGAGAACGCTAGTCTCGAGTCGGCATCATGGCAAATAGTGATATGAGGACAAATTCAATCGTAGAATAATGGACTCTCAAAAACAAAAGATCATGGACTCGCATTTTTAAGGTGCTCTATTTTCTTCTTGAAGATGGTTGGAACCCCTTTTCTTTCTTTGTTTTCCCTTGTTTTTCTGTTTTTTTTCTTTTCAAGGGTTCCAACCTGTTTTTCAGAAAATGGGGGCTCTCTCCTAGCAGAGGTTTTGCGGGAGCCCGACTCTTACCGGCCATGCCAGGAGCGAATGTCTCGAGCCTCGTGCGGGGGAAATAAATGTAAGGGGGCTGGAGGTAGTAGCTGGAAATTGAGAACGGATTCCCGTCTCCCCTTACACAATTTTGCCCTATTCGCACGGGAGACGTTATTTTAAAGCACATTTTCGAGCACCTTTAATTTCAAAACATGATACAGGAGTTCATGATGGGTAGAGAGTCCACAACACCACACAATTCAAGGGTCCTAAGATCACTAATTCACACAATCAACCAACACAATATGAAGAAGAAAGGAGACTTCTTAAATGCATCAACATCCTCCATAGTGCTACACTACCTCCCTAGGTTGCACATTACTATAGAGATTGTCAATTCAAAGCATACTGAGCAGGCAATTGCAAGGAACACGTACTTGGAGCCCTCAAATTTAAAAATTTGGACAGTGGACTAGGCTCCAAGAACACAAACAGATCTAAGCATTCACACGCATACATAATCGAACACCCCTCCCCACACACACACACACTTAAAGCACGACATTGTCCTCAATGGAGAAAAGTTAAGGAGGGTAGAACAAAGTTACCAGATCAAGGGTGAATGATGGAGGACGGGGCAGGCGGTGCCTTCCAGGAGGAGAGAGTAGTCGGAACACAAACACCACACAAAATCTCACAAAGGTTGAGTTATTGAATCTAAAATCAAATAACAAAATTGACTCAACCAGGGAGAAATAGAGAAAGAAATGCAAACCGACTGGTTGGGTTGCCTCCCAACAAGCGCTTCTTTCACGTCGTGAGCCAGACGATGGCTCCTAAGTTTCGGTCCACCCCAAAACCTCCTTGAAGTTGAGGTTCTCGTCGATCAGGTGGAGCCTCAAGTCACGAGCATGTGGTGTGGCAGGTGATGAAGGCCCATGCACTTGATGCAGATGACGTCTCCAACCTCGAGACCTCTTCCTCTCTTCTCTCGTCTCATTGTCCCAAACTAGATATGACAACATCGATTGACCACCATCGCGTCCACCAAGAGGGACCGATGTCGATGTGGCTTGGTCTGGCAAAGAGACACTGCAAATGGGTCCTTGCTAAGCAGTTCCTCGAAGTTTGGTGGAGATATCACATGTCACTCGTGGCCGGTGCAAGCCTCTTCCACCTCAACTTCGTCCTCGGCCGGGATGCCAATTGCTTCTACAACCTCCTTTCCTTTTTCATGTGGTATCACCCCTGGGAAAAGATCAAGAACTCCTTCTGCTTCACTTTCATCATCCTCCACAACTTCTTCCTGCACCCTTTCTTACTCTTCTTCTTCCAGCACGGATTGGAGGGCAAGTCGCCAAGCAATTTCTTTGATGAGATCTTCTTGCATCTCCTCACTCATGCCCGCCTCTTCAAAGCTCAGTTTGGGATGTGGGAAGGTGTGGTCGGCTACGACAGGACATTCCTGATCATGATCATCACGGGAGCTCTCCGTGACAACTTCAGTGTGCTCCACAATGTCCTTGTAGCCTTCTTCTTCCTCCTCCTCTTCCAGTAAGGTAGCAGAAGGGTTATCTGGAGCAGGTTGTGCATAAGATCGATCAAGATCATCGACGCTCTTCTTAATGCCGAGGAGGATATCCTCTGTTTCACGAAAGGCATGGGTACAAAGATCCATCCTGGACCATGATCTCTCACTGTCTCAAGCAAACTGCTCCATGAGAAGCCTCAATTCATAGTTTGGATCTGGCTGTGGAGTGTAGCATGGCTCTGAAAAATGGCCCATGAAGGCCGCCATGGTAACTCCAGCTCCGATGGCCCTTCTGGTTGTGGGAGAAATTATTCTTGATAATGAGGTTGTTCTTGATATGCCCAGGGGTCTGATTGTTCTCCGTAGTAAGGGGGTTGGTACTGGAACCCGAATCCATAGTCTTCTCCTCCTTGATTGCTCCAGGGAGTCTCGGGGTAATACCACTCGGATGGTGGTGGATACCCCCAATGGTTGGAGAAGCCATGAGGATCCATGATTCAGATATGCACCAACAAAAACAAAAACACCCAAGTGAAAAGCAAGGGTGAAAAAGAAAAGAAAAACGCTAAAATAACAAACTTTTGCCTTTCCTAATAATCTAGAAAGTCCCCGGCAACGGCGCCAAAAACTTGACTCGCTCTGACACAACTCCTAACAATGGCCAAGTGTAACCAATGAAAGGAACTGCAGTATAGTGGCTCAAGTAATAAATATAGAATCCACGGGTCTCTAGAGTTACTATTACTCAGCTTCAGTTCATTATCTAGCAACCCAGATTAAGATGAAAGAACTAAAACTACTCTAGCAAACTACAGTTAAAGTTAATCTAATTACAAGTTGGGAACTCACATAGGTATGATTCCCCCTAGCCACTAGCCAGATTACTGATTGATGATTTTTAACTTGTTTCACTTTCATTCACAATGCGGAGAATCCTTGACTAGACCTTGAATCTCGACAAAAGGATCAAGGCCCTCTTGAGTCGATTGCCTAGAGGGACGTATCCTTCTCTAGAACAACCGATCAAGGCGTTCTGAACTGGACTCCATCTATCGAATGAGGTTCTCAATCGATACAAAGTAGTGAATCAACCCTCGACTAAAGCAATCGATCCAATACTATCAATCTATGGTGCTCTATTGACCTAATCAGTTATTCGCTCTCATAGGATCAAAGCAGAATCAATAATCTTGACTAAAGTAGAATTGAATCATGAAAACGTGCATAGATTGAATATGAACTCAAGATTATCAAGTAAGAGTACTCATGCAATCATCCAATCAAACAAACATAGCTAGGGTTCCTCAAAACCTAAGTGAAGGGAAGTTACTCCATAGAGAAGAGAGAGACTGCAGTAAGAATCTTCAGATGATCAGTCTTCAAGTCCAGGCTTGTTCCTCGAGCTTCCAAGGCGAAAAAATCCTCCAATTCCACTCCAAGAATACCCTCAAATTGCCCTTTCTCTCTCTTTGGTTCGTCCCTTGGGTGTTTGGGATCCAAAACCCAGCTCTCCCTTGCAAAAACGCACAAAACAGGCTTTTACCAGCCTGCGTTCGCGATCCTCGGTCAGAATACCCGTCGGGTATTTAGGGAACCGGCCGGGTATCAACAAAATGCTCCAGGTCACTCTTCTAGGCAAAAGGAAAAAATACCCGGTCGGGTATTTTTAGTACCCGGTCGGGTATTTTTGGTTCACGACCGGGGGGCCTTCTGATGCTGCCAAAAATACCCTATCATATGGTCAAAATACCCAGTAGGATATTATGGTCGGGTATTTGCAGTTCCGGGTCCCCTATCCTTGATTCTTCGTTTCTCCCTCGTTCGGACTCCAAATCAGGTGTCGTTTGATCCCAGATGCTCGTAGTCTCGTCCTATTTCTTCTCATGATAAGATTACATGATTATATGGTCACAAACTGAGGTAGAAATCATTCTTCTTCAAGTCATACCCGAGTTTCTTCCCCTGAGTCGCCAATTGATCTCCGATTGACTTGAAACATGCGCCTACGCTTCACTTTATGTGCTAGGACCTGAAATGTGACAAAGGAACACAACCTAGCATAAAATAGGCCAAAGAGGCGATAATTCAAGCTTAAAAGATCAAGAAACAAAGGGGAAAACATGTGCAAATATCAAGTCATCAGAGACCTTCGGAGCTCCGCCTTCCGTGGCTTGCTTTGCTTAGTCCTAGTCTTTGAGGACGGAGTTTGGGAGGGATTAGCTTTCTTTTCTTATACCTGTTTGAGTTAAAGATTGACGATTTGCATAATCGTTCCATTGACGCCCGTCACCGTTAGGACGGCAGGGGGAGTCAGTTGAGTTTTCGTGATCCCAGCAGGTGTTTCCTTTGCTTGAGATACTGATTTCGGTAGAAAGGAGGCCTGGCCTTTGGGATTCAGAGTTGCAGTGGGCTTGGGCGTTGTTTGGGTCGAGGTCGAGGCTTGGGCCTGGTCAACCTTGGGCTTTTGTCCCTTACCAATAAAAGAACCAGATTCAGGAACAGGACCCAAAAGACCTTCCCTTCAACACACACTGCACTTGATGCTATCTCCTTTTCTTTCTTTGATGTATCTGAAAATTTTCTTCCCGATCCGCCTTTCCTTTCTTGAGGAGATGCCCGTTGAGGTGAATATGTGATGGTCGGCGGGGATATCGGGGCAACCCGTCCATTTTCCTTCATCAAAACTTCTTGTTTTCCTTGTTTTGTTGGTGTTCCTCGAAGAGGTTTACAGTTTCCCTTTCTGGGAGGGATCTCGCGAATTTCGCCTGCTCTTGCGGACACGAGCATCCAGGGCCCCAATCCCGGAGTCGATTCCTCCTCTGCTCGTTCTGTCTCGTTCGCCTGATTCTCCGCGCCGGTGATGGCTAACGTCGGCGGATGAGCTTCCGGCCGCAGCTTGGGACAGAGCAGGGAGGAGTGTCCAATTTTCCTGCATTCGAAGCAAACATCAGGAAGATTTTCGCAGTCGACCTTCTACCAGGCATCATCCAACCAGATACGAGGAACCAGGGGCTTGGACAGATCTACTTCCACCGCTATTCTTGCAAATTTCGCATGTTGTAGAGTCAGAGTATGGAACTCCATCCGGATTGTTCTACCGAGGAGGTTGCCCAGGGATGTCAGAATCTCTTTGTGATAGAAGTGAATTTTCAGCGCCGGAAACTGCATCGAGACAATCATCTTTCTCGGAAGAGGATCAGAGACCTTGAAGCTCGGAAACCATTGCTGAACCGCCAGATAATGATAAAAAATTGTCCATGGTCCGTCTGTAAGAGCCCTGAAATAATCATGTTCATTGCTGAGCTTCACTAGAAAACAGTCCTGGTCGAGGTCCATGATTTCCATAGCACCGGTTGGTCTCCAAAGTCCACGGAGGTGAGAGCAGAGAGTGAAGAAGCCAATTGTGGTGCCAAGAAGTCTAACCACAATTGTTCGGTGCCAGGGGGCACAGATCTTCTCTTTGAAGGTGGAGGAGATATTGAGTGCCGGCTCTCCGTTCCAGCTGCCAGGGATCAGGTCATTTTCGCCTACCGGAGTCCACTGAGATGACTGAGATGGACATGTTAGGTTTCCAACCCACCACCGCCGACGCATAGGAGACCTGAGGTGTCGGCCTCATCGGTGACGGGGAGTTGTGGGCTTGTTCCGCTTCCTTTCCCATGGCAGTGGCCAGGGATTCAGTATGGTCGTTATCTCGGGGCAAAGGCCCAACTCCAGCGGAGGCATCAATTAGCATTTCTGTTGAAATAGCTTGGTGTGCGTCGCTGGCGTCAGCGGAGATGCAGAGCGTGATGGGGTCCGACGGTCGATCGGAGGGGAAAAGAGTCGGCGCCGGCGATGTGGAGGGCGTTCCTTCGAGCGAAGTTGAGAGCATTTCGTTACCCCCGCATATGGGTCCATTTGGATCTGAACCCTTATG
Source organism: Linum trigynum (assembly GCA_964030455.1). Lineage (NCBI taxonomy): Eukaryota > Viridiplantae > Streptophyta > Magnoliopsida > Malpighiales > Linaceae > Linum > Linum trigynum. The sequence continues at coordinate 11,898,461 of OZ034815.1, read as the reverse complement.
AGTCATGACAACTAGATTAAATTTTCCAATTAATAAGTCGACCCATTGCCATTATTATGAAAATCTTTTGATTAATCACAATTAGGCTTACACAAATTTTGATTCATTCCTTGGTGATTAGCTAACTACTACAGCCAAGTGGTGTTATCGTCAAAAGCCTTCTCTAAACCAAATTTCCCTCCAATACCTAATAATTTTGTTTGATCGGTTTGATCCAGACAATCTACCTACAAAATTGCTTGGAGGGAGGGGGGCAACGATCTTGACCAAACTTGAGTTTTGTAGAAATATTAGTAGTATATATATATAAAGCTAAAGCACGTTTTCCCTAAGAAATGCATTTGATTGGTCTAAGTTTATGTGCTCCTGTGATGTTTTGATCCGCTGCTTCTTACATGACCAATTGGAGAAGCCAAAAATTATATTTTGTTTGAATGGTTTTAAGCCTACAGGTACCTAAATAGAGGAGAACTTTCAAGGGGGAAAATTAAATCCCTGGAACTAAGATTGTTAAAAAGGTTTAGCAAGTGGTAAGTGGTATGGTTTGATTAAGATATTGGTTTATGTCGATTTAATGAAATATGTAGAAATGTGAAAAATATTAACACCAAATAAATTTAATAATCATATATAAAAACATATTTGAACACAATCTACATTCATATATACAAATAAAATACAATATTTCAAATAAAATAATAAATACTTATATTTAAATACAATATTTAACGTCGACATCCGAATATTTATACTTGAATCCAACAAATAGCATCAACATTTAACTTTCAAATTATAATGTTTTGCTAATTAATTTACTAAAATGACATTATTTTTTAGAGGTCGGAAACCGATCATACCGACGGTATTTCATCAGATGTCCCAACCTACACCAATTATATTAGGTTTCACCAGCCAACATTCCATCGGTATGACAACCATGATTGGAGGCGACAACCATCAGGGTGGTACCAAACTACCAATCGTTTTGACCCAGGTATATGATAATGTCATTATATTATGCATACATTTATAACTTATATAAAATCTAATCTAACATATAAGTAATACACATATAACATTGCACCAAAATAACAATTCATATTTGGATCTAACATTTAGCGAAAATTCAAACATACTGATCATATGACATCAATATTTAAAGGTGGTAAATTTTTAAAAAATGAGAAAAATACTAGTACATATCTTGAATCATTTTTTTATAATTCGTAAAATAAAATATATTCATGATTTTTTTACTTCTTCAAGAGTCTCAGTCTACAAAAAAAAAACTAGAAAATCAAAGGACATTTGTAACACTTTTCTTATCATAAATAAATAAACAAAATTAAAAGAACATAATCTTACTCAAAAGAATGACATCTCAACATACAATCACCTCACACAATTGCCAATAAACATGCAGCAAAGCTCACATCACTGCCTAGTAGTGTCTTATTTGGAGAATTTTGATTAATAACTTGTGTACTTTTGGGGGATCCTAACAATCAGCAACTACAACTTATTGACCAAAGCCTCATGACTCATGATTTGCACTTCTTTCTCTCCAAAGAGAAGATAATATGCTAATATATTTAACTCCTTAACTCTTGTAATATTTATGCTCATTGCTCACTTGAACTGTTAAGAACGGATCAATAATGTAAGAAATTAAATACTACATAAATTTACGTGGTATACTAACACAATGTTTGTTAATTAGTCTATAGACAGGAGAGACAGTTTCTCTATATTTGAGAAGATAACAAATTACAGATGGATATGAATTAAAGTATATATATTATTTCTCCAAACGGCCTAACACTAATCCAATATGATAAATAATAAAATTACAGATCAGCCTCAGAACAGAGACCCAAACGTGTATAATTCTATTCAAATCATATCAACAACATGAGAAAATGCTCGGAATTTCCTTATGGGCATTGTTTTGAAGACTTCAATGAGTACTTATAAGTTATAATGAAAGCTTATCGTATTGATTGGAGACCCAAATGTGATGATAAAAAGAAAAGTATACCAACATTTCAGCTCCTGTGTTTTTCCAGCTGATCATTCACATATATCGATCGACAACATAATAGCATGGGAATGCAACAACTGAATTCCCAATTTGAAGTGAATCCATTCTCTATCTGTATATATGAAGAATATTGGGTAAGATAGCTACCATCAAGTAGCTATTATCAAGATTCCATAGCATCTTTATGATCACATATCATCATTCATGCAGGGTGGGCTGATTAATGACCCAGATTTTAATTAAGCACGTTCTTATAGACCCAATAATTCTTAAAATGAAATTTAAAAAAAATGTGTAGGTGGCCAGTATTAATTAATTAATTTTTTAAAAAAATACCCAAGTTTTCCTCTGTTAAAATAGGCACTTCAAAATAAGTAAAGAACACACAGATTTACGTGGTTCACAACATAATGTGTGTTAGCTACTAGTCTACAAGCAGGAGAGAACTAGTTTTACAACACTCATAAGATAAATATTACAGAGAGATTGAGAGTATACAATACTTATTTATAAAGCTACAGACTAGTCCCACTAAAGAAACTCCAGCGTGTATAAGCTCATACCTCGTGGGTCAGAGTTACCTTAAGCTTACTCCCTCGAGCCACCAAACCGGACGATTTGCCCCTAGATTCCAATTCGTTGACCTGACAGCAAGACCCCCATAACTTTCAGTTATCGACGAATAATTCGATTCAAATTATATCAACACAACATAATACTAGTACTGTGCAATCATATTCTCGTTTAAGAAGACAAGACCATTTTGTTTACGTTCGAGCAACAGTTATAAATTTCAGAATCCTCTTCCAAACCCATGAGCCAAGAGACACTTGAGTGACCAAAATTCCTCCTTCTGTGGATTCCCAACGAGATACTAGCTAGAAAGTCCCTGTGTTGGGATGCTGACAGCTGGAAGAAGCCAAAGAAACAAGTAATCCAAACTAGCTATTATTATATAGTGGCAGACATTCGACCAGTAGTACCACTCTTCTTCTCTTGTTCATTCAATCAACCACTTACACTCTCCAACTCATATGAATCATATTCATATCTAATCTTTATCTCTCGATATGGTCCCTATAGGAAGAATTGGGTATTTCTTGGCCTCACTTACTGACTTACTAGGGTTTCTTCTATTAGGTTGATTAGTTACTTCCCCACTCTCATGGGCTAGCTAGCCAGCTATTCTCAGCCAAATTCTTTTGCTTCTTTCTTTCATTCTTCCTCTTCTAGCTTTTCCCTCACCCTTTCTTCGCAACTCGCTCCACATCTCCATCAATGGGTTGGAGACTATTGTGGTCCAATCAATATTTGACTAAGGTACACTAACCTCGAGTAAAACGCTTGATTTTACCGATCTTTTTCTACCTCGGGAGTCAAGTTGAGACATGATATGCTCTGGGATATAGTTGGATCTAAAGTAAACTTGGTGAACAACAAAAAAAAAACCACTAGTGTTTATGATCGATTCGATCGGAAAAAAAAAAAAAAAAATAGTGCAACTTTTTTGTTGGAAATTTCTTGGGGAAAATTATCATATTTTCCTGCGATTTTTTATGAAAGACATTCAGACTATCACTCCTTGATGCATATTCACTTGACTCGGGGGGATATAGCTCAGTTGGTAGAGCTTTGCTCTTGCAATTGAGTCGTTGCTATTGCGGATTGGATGTCTAATTTTAAGGTGATAATAATAGTGATCTGTACCGAGAGTACGACATGAGATTAGTAAAAAAATCCTAAACATATATGGAAAAGAAAATAGGAAGGAGGAAGTGGGTATGGGGTGATGGGACTAGGATTCTCTCAACACATGCAAGGCTGCAGAGGCAAAGAATGGCATCTCACAAGGTAACAAAGCCAAAGAAGGGAATGTTGTCCTTATGCAATAATTATGGCTTCCTCAACCTTCAAGTGCATGTTTGTCGAACAACAGACGATCTCTTCAAAATCTCATCCTCATCATATCATATCTTCCCCCTACCACTTTGTCTTTATATTAACTTAATTACCTCGTTAATTAACTAATCTAACAACTTAGTTACGTGCTCTTAATAAGAACATATATTCCCTCTTCACATGCCATCATTCTCCTTTCCTTTGCCTTTTTTTCCTTTAATTGTGTGATCTCCTTTTTCTGTTATTTAAATTTCGTCACTTGTTGATATTATGACATTCCCTCCCATCATTCTGGCTAGTAATTTTCTTGGTCTGCTGGAAAAGCCAAAGCAAATTGCAGCTAGCATTGTAGTATTTGTATATATGCTACCATACCTCTCTTAACTCATTCAAACTCAGCTTTAATTACTATATCTTTTACAGAACTTGTAATAATGACAAAAACTATTTTATTCCCATAACTGAAAGAGCTAGAACACATCTAGAACCAAAGGGTTTGTGAAACTATATATTGGAGAGGCGGTATAGAACAAATTAGTGGACTCAATCACATTTAATGGTACAATTAATATCATATCGGTATTGTTTTAAAATAATATAACATATTCAACCGATGTCGTACCTCAACATATTGATTTATTGTGAATGAAGTCACATATTGTTGCTAATGAGTTTTTCAGTAATTTGAATATCTTGGAAGGCCCAACCTTCCAAGAGAATGGATCTTATATCATTTTCTTACATATCCCCTCAAACAAAAGTTACCTATAGTTTATGGGTTGTCAGGATTCAAACTTTATTTGCCAAAGGCAAGGCACTTATGTCATGTTAAGAACATAGATCGTTTGGTTTCTAGAAATTATTTTTATTTCTATGCATGCACAGTATATGTATTGTTCACTTGTTGTGACAGAAACAATCATTCAAAATGAATAATTGTACAATCTAAACCTTTAATTGTGATTATTGTTACTTTTTTTTGGTATTATCCTTCAAAAAAAGGTTTTAAAATAAAAAAGGAATACAAGTGACTTTTCTTTCTAATTATATCAAACATTGCCATTTATAATACACCAAATTTATTAATACATATACGGACTATCATACACTTATTTAACAATTGAGAAAAATCAAACAACCTCTAAGCTTCCCAAGAATTTGAATTGTTGAAACAATAGAAGAATGTATTTGATAGGAAATATCTAACTGTCAGATCATCTAAATTATAGTAAACCATTTTCTTTACCTGATGTTAATAAAGTAATAAACAATGTCTACTTTTAGAAAGAAACTAACTATAGGGTTAGACATTAAGTAAAACTACTTTTAACTTACAAACCACTTTTGTGGAATCAATTTCGTCCCAACTAGACGACCATGATGCAGCAGAAGATGTACACTGAAAAAGAAGTGATTGTTTATTGTTTGTTTTCCTAGACAGAATAAACTAGTTTATACCATAAAGGACACAAGCTAATATTATAATTAACTCTAATAATAATCCCAACTTTATAGTTTGGTACTTTGTTAGTCTTCATTTAATAGTTATGACTTATGAGCTTGATCCAATTATGGATTAGAAAGAGCCAATAATATTTTGTCAAATTGTATAAAAAAAAACATCATAATATAATAACACTATTACATTCTTCAATATCTTCTGCTGCGAAATTATTATTTTTTTGTTTCTATGTCATATGTAGTAAAGATGCGATGATGTGACGAAATTATGGTGGAAGGGGGAAATTGCGATAGGCCTAATGGGCCCCGCACTTTTTCTGAACCCGGCAGCCACCAAACAGGAGGCCACATTTCTGGTGTCGGGCTTTTGCCTCCTCCTCCAGTCCCCTCTCTTTCAGATTCTTTTGCCGGCACCATTCCGGTGCAGCTCCGGCGCACTGGGGAAGGATGATCCCCGCCGTCGATTTCGTTTAACGGCGGTGATGCTACGAGTAGGACAGTTGTTTCGAGTGGGCCGAGATTTGGAAGGAGAGAAAAAAGCCCAATACTGTGGGCTTCTATCTGGAAATGGGATATTATATTTTGATGGTGAGGGTAGTTGCTACGTGTCATGCAATGATGGCATGCACAAGCAGCACAGTCTTTTTTTTTTTTTTTTTTTGCCATGGGCGCCTGTATTTTTCTCTTCTACTCGCGCTGTAAAAATGTGATTTATTAAAAATGAAAATAATGACAGCTCGAAAGGAAATGGATGAAAATAATGAAACCCTAAAACAAAAAGAAATTGTACCCCTCGTAAAAAAATACAATCATTCATGAGAAACGTCTCGACTTAACGATCAATAATTAGTTCTCTTTTTTTCTTTTTTATGAATCATAATTATCTCCAGAAAAAGGTCAATAAAAAGAATGTGAGTGAACGTGCAGAATTTGAATTGTATTGTCTATTGATATTTCATATTTTATAATATCTTATCATGATCAATGTCTATTATCCCAATTTTGTATTAGTATGGATATGAGTAAAATTCAAGCTGCTTAGATTCTATTACCTTATATCTTTTCGTTGAATGAATAACTTATATGTATTATTAGTATTCACATAGTTATTTTGGTTGTGAATGATTTTTTTTTTAAAATTTCTAACATCTTGATTTTATATCCAATAAAAAAATTTGAAAAGTGGCAGAATTGGAATTGTATTGATATTCCCCAATATTTCTTTTCATTTTTATTCATATTTTTTATACATCATCAAGGTAGTCAAACTGGATTAAACCATCAAGTCAGTTTATTAAATGGTTTGTGAATTAATGGTCGGTTTGGGTTCAACCAGTTCAAGTCGATTTTAACATAATACGTGAGAAATTCTCTAATACCAAATAAATTATGCATATATTTGACATACTTTAAAACAATCTCGTTATTCCACATTCATATCAAATTATTTCGTTAAAATAAATATATATTAAAGATTTATCAATCCACATCTTCAAACTCGGTTTCGATTAGTTAGATCACCTGGTTTTAAGTTTTAACTAGTCCAACCCGAGTTTGACTGGTTTAACCTAATTTTGACTTTTTCATATCCGTCCGATCGGAAGTGTATTTCAACAGTTTCGATGTCCGATTCGAGCCGGACACGATTGAAACAGCCAGCCGGATACAAGTTTGACAACCTTAATAGTGATCCATGCTTATTTCGATTATCAATATTCAAATAATTATTTCGATTGTGCTGGTTTTATTTATTTATTTTTATTTCTAACATTTTGGTCCGACATCTTTGTTTGCTGGGAGAGAGGGCACATAAGATTCACCAACTAATAATTCTGTTATTGACATATGTATGTGGTTTAATTAATTCCACTGACCAAATCTCTGGTTGCTGTATTGTATTACAATTTTGTAGCTAGTTCTCGAACCTTTACGATGTGTGCGGATCAAGGACACAATTAGACGACATATTGTGGCCGGCCGCAGCAGCAAATATATTCTAATTATTTATTATGCGATTTTAACTTATTATTAGCAAGTTCCAAACGCTAACAGCATAATACACAAAGGTGCCGATGGAGTTACGTGAAGGTTTCAATTGGCTACAGCCTACAGCTAGAGATGGAACAAAAAAAATTATATTAGTGGATATATATCTGAATCCGATATAATTAGATAGTGTAAAATTTGAATTCAAATATTATGGGGCGGACATAATTTTCTAACTACCTATGTTGGATTATACACAAATATATATTTTTTGTTATAAAATCATCATTATTTTTCTTAATATATTTATTATTTATTATACATATTAGAATTTTGATTACTTTTTTTTGTTTTTTTTAACTAATTTACTCATTTTGTTAATTTATTGTTGTGTTTTTTCACTATTTAATGTAAGTATTTCGTGGGTAACTGTTAACATATTGGTTAAAGTTAAAAATAGAAATAATTACCCATGGATAATCACGAAATCCGAAACCTGATTCAATATGGGTATGATTTTGATATTATACCTGATTGTTATGTGGATATGGACATGGAAAAATCCCGAACTATTTTAGATAGTGTAATGAATATGCGCTATCGGCCCTCAACCCACTATGTTACCATCCCTACCTACACTCCTTCCATGTTTTTATCTAAAATTATAATATGTGTATTCGCATCTCGACTATACTTTAGAAAGTGGTGGGACGTGGCTATTGGTTTGTCCTCCTCCATGGATTGGCTTAGGGATGACAACCCCGTAAACCTCGGCGGATTTCTCCATCTCCGTCCCCGACGACTAAACGGGGTAGATTGGCTATCGTCCCCGTCCGCCAACGGGTTCGGGCAACCCACGGATCCTCAAGACCGCCCCCAAACACATTGTTGTCGGTAGACACCGGCGACGTACAGAGAACTCAGCTCCCCCGTCTCCCCCGAATGCACTACTCCTGGACCTGGTTGTCGTCCTCTTGTGGCTAAGTTTGGTGAAGAGCGAGTTGGTGGTGGCGTACCAACTTTCACTACAAGATCCAACCCCACTCGTTGCCCGCTACTGTCAGGTTTCGGCATACCTGAATTCGTCCTTTACCCACGATGGCCGGTTATTTTGACCCCGTATGGGTGGGTACTGTCACGGACCAACTATTGTCTAGAATTTTCCGCGTAACAGTACCCAACAGGTCGGGCAAGTTTGCCATCTCTAATATGGGGGGTACTGCTGCACTTTGATATTTTCAAACCCTCCTCATTCCAATTTTTGACTTCGTCACTAATAATACACCTAATTTGGACATCTCACCATAATTCGAAACAATGAGATGAATTAATACTTAACATGATATTAGGTATTTCACTAAACATTTAGTTTTCGAATTCTTATGGCAAACAATACAAATAAATCATTTAAGCCGGAACTAGAAGGTCATGCAATTTTTTTATTTTTATTTTTTGATAAAAAGGCCACGCAAATTTCAAATGTGTGAATGAATTGGCTTTTGATTAATGCGAATTATTAAAGCTGAACTCGTTTTTCAACAAAAAGCAATATAACTTTTGTACACCTCATAATTAGCATAATTAAAGCTTATTTATACTAGTGATAATTAAACTTAATCAAAGATGATGGTGTATGTACGTGTAAATTCAAAATTGATAATGATTTCTCATCAATGTTTTCCTTTTCCACTCCGGCCGCTGTAGAGAATGCGGCTGAGCCCTACTCGGGACGTAGCTTACATGTCAAATCTCAACTCCATGCACTAGAAGATGACGTATACGCCCGCCGGAGATGAGATGAGAGGAATAATAACAATTCTACCTGGCCGTCCAATTTATGAACTTAAGTAATCATAGCTGTCTTCCTTTAATTATTTTGATTAATTGCGTAGATTAACATGAGGGAATATCTCTTGCCGGCTGTCGTTGTCAAATTCTGTAGATTGTAATGGAAAGGTTATGTAATAATTCGTGATGGATAATCTATGTTCAACATGAATCATTCCTTTCAGAAATATTACTACTTGGACATAATGGTATAAGAAGCTAAAAATGCTTGTAAAAACAAACTTTGATACCATGTTGAATGTCATAATGATTCGTAATTTTATAAATAAAAAAGAGTTTAATCTCCCAATTGTCCTAACCACAAACACTAGTTAAATAAATATTACATTTTAACCTAAGCTATAATTCTCTATTTCTCTTCAGGACGCATTAAGAAACTTGTATATGTTTGGATGCAAAAAAAAAAAAAAAACGTAAGTGAATTTCATATTTACTTTAATCTTCGGATTAATATACTATGGGTATACATGCTAACCTAACTCTTTTTTTGTGATGGTCACAGGTCACTGATGATATACGAAAAATCACAATACTGTGAAAGGAAAAGGGAAAAAAAAAGGTACTTATAGTGTTAGTACTCAAACACCCAATTGCTGAATTACAATATTCTAAACGAAAGTGCGGAATTGTATATGAACATTAGTACCAATGGTGTTTCTTCACATAAAAAAATTTCATTTTTGACCCTATAATTCAAGAAAATGCCAACAATTTCATGATAAAAATGAATATTTGATCGATTCGAAGGAAATCATCCCATGGTCCACGCAAAGAGGTAAAATGTGGAAATACCTAAATTACCCTTTGTTGGTTTGGGAAGTGTAATTATTACCAGAATTATTGTTTGTACACTAGAGCAGATGAGTGTGGTGTGCTCCATATAGAAAGCCTTATAAAGAGGCATCTCCATGAATGTAGTAATTGCCAATTCCCTTTTTTAACTGAGGCCTGCACCTATGACTATGAGAGTGACAAAGCAAGGAACTTTGTTATGGGCTTATGGCTGTCTTTCTTTCTTTCTTGTTCCTTTTTTTTTTTTTTTTGCTATCATTTCTCCCTTTTTCTATTTTCTTCCCTGTAAAAGAAAGGAACTTTGCTTAGAGAGACAAGTTTTGGAGTTGACCATTTTGTCCAGATGAGGATGACTTACCACCCCTGACCCCGCTCTCCCTCAATATCATCAAAAAGACACCACCTTTGCCAAAAGCCTGCTGCTTCGCATCTGTGTGTAATAATTTACACTTTGCTAGCCAGCTCTATTGCCAAGAGTTTCAAATAATAGAAAAGGAGATGCTTTCTAGCTCTACTTCATATCTTCCTTCCCTCCTCTGAGGTTGTCAAACCCCTATCGGATCCCGATTGGACCCGGTCCAGCCTTAGTTGGGCTTCAAAACGGCTTCTAGAAAATCCCTGGTCTGAACCCTAAAAATAGAGAAGAAGAGAGGGGGAAGAGAGGAAGAGGACCGAAGGAAGGGAGATGGTGGGTGAGTCATGGAAGTTATGTAGATTTAAGTTGTGAAAAATAAGTTTTTAATAGGTACATGTAAGATAATTTTAGTTTAGCCATTAAATCTTTAATTATTACCTTATTTGTATATATATTTAGAAAACTTCTACACCGGCCAGTTCTCGATCAGACCATTAAACCTCAAATCTTTTGCCTGACCGGTTCAATCACTTAAACCGGTTTGACAACCTTCCTCCTCTCCTTGTGGCGTCTTTCTACACTTTGACACTTTGTCCTCATCTAATTTCCTGCCTTATACAATTAGTACCTTAATTTGATCACCATTGATAGGAGTTTAGTTGAGCAATCCTACAGATATTCAAGAGGCACACGTATGCACAAGAAAACATGGATACACTACATATATTCTTGGATTATTATTGGTATATAAATTAGCAGTACGATGTTTCTGTGAACTTTAATCTTTTTATCATTTTTATAAGGTATTTTTTTTAACTTTCATGTTGAATTTAGAGTATGATGGATGTTACTTTTTCTCACGTTATCAATATGTAAATTCTTTGGAGTACTAAGTAACGCCTAATCGTCCCAATTTCATCGGTGAAAGGAGTAATCTCCTTACCTTTATACACAAAAAAAAAAAAAAAACGTTTTTCAGGTACCATAATTTCCAATCAACAATTATTTAAAATTGATCACTTCAATGCATTATTTGATTGCCTGGGAAAAAAAGAAATCACCATTCTTCATTATCTTGTTGGAGTTGTGAATTATTGTCTATTTGATTGCCACCTTCCACAGGGTAGATGGGCAAAACTTATTATTGCTTATCTCTGAAGAGTCTAATTAATGGACACATCTGGGGTAATTTCATGTTAATCTCTTTTATTATGAGAAGGTTTTGAGTTAAAGCTCAACGTATGTAGCGACCATATCTTGACTAGATCCTGTTAATATATTTTGTGACGAATGGTGTAAATATATTGTATGATAAATGAGAGAGAAGTAAAAAAAAAATGTATAAGTTATGAACATAAAATATAATGCGATTTACATAAACGAGTTTGCGTAAATATGATTAAAATGAGGTAATCACACAAATATAAAAAGAGTGAGTAGCTAAAGACATGATCTTATATAGTAATCTAAAAAAGTTTATCCAAGACAAAAATGCAAGGTAAGAAGCTAATTACTAGGAAGCTGATTGATGGTAAAAAGCAACTGGGATTTTACTATTCACCCCGTCCTACTAAATCATAGCATTTTTGTCCTACCTGTTCTACCTTGATCCCAAAACAAAAAACAAAAAAAGAAAAATAGGGTTCGATCATTGATGTGAACATTTCCACTATATATCCTTCCATATCCAGAGCGTAGCCTAGCAGGAATTTTCTGCGGGCCGTGGCAAGACATAGATTGCGTGTACATTTCCACTCAATAAAATATTAATGATTATTTCTCTCAAATTTCCCAAATAAAAATACGTGTATTTTTATAGATCTTGTTCTTGTTCTCTTGTATTTATTCTTTGTTTCCTGGACTTTTGTACTTATTAATGCAGATAAATCCCAAAGAACAAAAAAAAAAAAAAAAACAGAGAGGGGTGAGATTAACATTTAACTGTGTAAGAGATAAAAAGTGAATTATTATTAAGAGCGTTTTGTTTCTTTGTGAGTAGGAAGAGAGGGATGATGATGATATCTTCTTCTTCTTCTTCTTCCTTTCTCTGGCCCCCTTATATTTCCCCCTTCCTCTTGTGGGTTCCAAGCTGCTTTCAATGCAATTCCCCTTCTTCCTCTCTCTCTCTCTCTCTATCTCCTCCTTCTCTCTTCTTCTTCTTCTTCTTCTTCTTCTTCTGAAGAACCAGTATATTGATCTAGCTTAGCTTAGCTAGTACCAGTAGTACTGTTGCTGCAAACAAAAAACAAATAAAGCTGCTCAATTGAGAAAAGGCTGCTTCCATCAAAGCAAAGCAAAGCAAAGCAAAGGAAACCCCTTTTCCCTCTCTTCCTTGTTTCCACAACAAAAGCTGCAGCTCATCGACCGAAAGGAAGCAGCAAGCAAGAGGAAGCACCACCAAGCAACAAGAAAAGAAAGCAAGAAGATCATCATCCATCAGCAGCACAAGCAAAACCCAAATCGAAACCCCGATCTCCTTTCTCTCTCATGGTTTCCAATTTCATGATTACTCTCGAAGAAGGAGAAGAAGAAGCCCACACCACCACAGTAACTCTACCATCATCATCACCACCACCATCAAAGAAGCAAAAAAGTTAAAGAGATTGGAATCGCTTTTTCCAACCAGCTAGCCATACCCAAGTAGTAGTAATTAGTACTGTTCCATACAAAAATCACCATGTTCCCCAACTTATCATCCTCCCCTCCCTCCTCTTTAGAAACCGAAACCCCCGCCGCCGCGGCCACCGCCGCCTCCCCCAGCAACAAGCGGAAGCGCCGCCCCGCCGGCACTCCAGGTACTACATCCCAATTCCCCAATTCTCCAATTTGTTTAACCTAATAATAATAATATATTTATTTATTTAATCTGCTGTTTATTTATTTTTGTTTTGTGGCAGATCCAGATGCGGAGGTGGTGTCGCTGTCGCCGCGGACGCTGATGGAGTCGGACAGGTACGTGTGCGAGATCTGCAACCAAGGTTTCCAGCGGGACCAGAACCTGCAGATGCACCGCAGGCGCCACAAGGTCCCCTGGAAGCTGCTCAAGAGAGAAACCCCCGTCGTCAAGAAGCGTGTCTTCGTCTGCCCGGAGCCGAGCTGCCTGCACCACGACCCCTGCCACGCCCTGGGCGACCTCGTCGGGATCAAGAAGCACTTCCGGAGGAAGCACAGCAACACCAAGCAGTGGGTCTGCGACAAGTGCTCCAAGGGATACGCCGTCCAGTCCGACTACAAGGCCCACCTCAAGACCTGCGGCACCCGCGGCCACTCCTGCGACTGCGGCCGCGTCTTCTCCAGGTATGTCTTCTGTTCTGTTCATTACAATCCCCCCAACAATTCAGTACTAATAATCCCAATTCGAACGAGAATATTGCTGTTCCCGAGATTGGGTGCGTTTCTTGTGGGTATTTGTTTCGTTTTGAGCTTTGCTCGGAGTTCAAGAACTGTACCTGATTCTGAAAACGGATGGATTTTTTTTCTTTTCTAAAAAGAAATTTGTTTCGCGGCCATGTTCCAGTTCGTGGGGGGAATGGAGGATCTAGGCGAAAATATTATCTTACTACTGCTGCTGCTGCTCTTTCTCTACTTTTCTTCCTTTTTCCAGCCTTTCGCCGCTTCTGAAAAGAAGCTTTGAGGAGCAGCATGGCTTTATTCTCTCCCTCTGCCAAATAAACAAACTATATATTTGTTTTCTCTCTCGAAAAAGCCATTTCTGCTTCTTCTTCAAAAATCAAAACCCAGTCAATGCAATTCCAACCTTATTATAATGATGTTTTTTCAACCCCAACCCCAACCCCACTATAGAATCATCATGTTTCTTATAAATACAATACACTGTTCCATTTCCATTTCCCCTAATGATTTAATGGGTCGAGCTCTTCTCTCCTTCCCGAATAACGACACCCAACGGATTACAAACATTCTTGTTCATATACACCATATAATAATACACAATCCCTTGTATTTATGTGTTGTTACATAATCCTATTGTCCTGTGCCCTATTCTATTCTATTCTATAATAATGTGTTAGCTAGCTATGCATATCTATTCATTCATGGCGGCAGCGACATTTGGCTAAACCTCTTCGTCTCTCTCTCTCTCTCTCTCTGCAGGGTGGAGAGCTTCATAGAGCACCAGGACGCTTGCAGCATGGGCCGGCAGCAACATTCCCCACCTGACCTGCACCAACACCAACACCATCAACAGCAGCAACACCAGAGTGCATGTCTGTCTCGAACCGCGTCGAGCCCGAGCCCGTCCAACGAGACCGCGCCGTGGCCCATGATCGCCCCGACGCGTCCATCACAGCAGCAAAAACAACAACTAGCACTAGAACAACAACTTACTCCTCCTCCTCCTCCTCCGCCTCCTCCACCAGGTCATCACCACCACCGCGGACGGGGGCTGATGTTGTTGAGCAGTACTACTACTACTAGTACTGCTACAACAACAACAATTGGTGCCCCGACAACTCCAACTTCCCACTCCTTCCACAACCTCGACCTCCAGCTGTCTTCCCCCTCATCCTCCGCCCCCGCCGCCGCGCCTGCAACGACGCAGCTGCAGCTGTCGGTAGGGTCGTCTTCCTGTTCGGCTGGGAGGAGGGAGGTAAAGGAGGAGATCATGAGGGCGGCGATGGCGGAGAAGGCATACGCGGAGGAGGTGAGGAAGGAGGCGAAGCGGCAGATCCAGCTGGCGGAAGAGGAGTTCGCCAATGCCAAGCGGATACGGCAGCGGGCACAGGCGGAGCTGGACAAGGCGGAGGCGCTCAAGGAGCACGCCGTGAAGCAGATGAGCTCCGCCGTCCTCCACCTCACCTGCGCCACTTGTAGGAACAAGTTTGCCGCGGCGGTGGCGCCGCCGGATGAGAACTCGTTGGTGGTGAGTTACATGTCGTCGGGGGTCACGGATCACGGTGAGGTGGAGAAAGGGAGGTCGGAGGGGTGATCATATATAATTTGGTGATTATATTATGATGATTAAATTAACATCGTTTTTAATAATGAGTGGACCAGTGGATTAATTTCTATAGATTCTCTGGTTTCATTATTGATGATAATATTTGGGAGGCTTTTGATCAGTTAACACGTTAGATTCTTTGTTTCTTTGTTGGGGAGCATTGGGTTTGCTGGTTTTATTATGTGATTAGTTATCTTTTGGGGGGTGGGGAGTGAGATTATGAGAGTTTATTTTTGTTGTAATTTTTTTTTTTACTGTGTATGTGTGGTGATATTTATTTGTTCATTTAGTTATGGTGTTGGTGGGTGATGGAAATTCTTGAAATGATCAAAAATAAAATAAAGAAATAAGAAAAAGAGCAATTTTTAAGGTTGTTTTGTATCAACTGTGTCCCTGTGATCCATGATGTATTTAGTGTAAACAAATGAAAAAAGAAAGTGTCTATTTCTATGCATCTTTAGTATTTTTTGTATATGTATGTGTACATTCTTGTTGTTCTTTCATTCGACAACATTCAATGAAATAATTATGTTGTTTAGCTAGGATTTAACTTTAATTTGTTCATGATCAGGTTGAGAGATAGAATATATATAGTTAGAAGTGTTTAGTTACAAAGTTTAACGATCAATATTTTCCCTGTTAATTAGTGACTAATAGTTTCATGTTAGTGACTTTTGACACAAATGCACGATGAAATCAGTTATTTCTTTGATGGACCTAGATATTATTCTCAATGCACATCAATGAACATCAAAGTAAGTAATCATCATATGTTGATGATATTCATTATTCAGTGCTTGTATGTTGTTAAATCTTTTGTTTTTTTATATTGCTCAAAGCATGAAACACGAAGCTAGTTGAAATTAAATGCTGGATGATTGTGGATAAAGTCGGTTTGTGATAAATGATTTCTGAAATTGACCTTGTAACCAAAGTTTATTGAAAGGGAGGGGACAAAAGGCAAAGTTTATTGCATATAAAGAACGAGAAATTTTACAATGCTATATAGTATTGGTGCTATAGGTTTTTGCCTTTATGGTACAACTTAAAATTGTACATTTATGTTATGGTACAACTTCAGATTGTACATATACTTTTTGTACAAATTTTTTTATGGTACAACTTGAAGTTGTACCATCACATAAAGGTACAAGTTGCTTTATGGTACAAATTTTTTTATGGTACAACTTGAAGTTGTACCATCACATAAAGGTACAAGTTCAAGTTGTAAAGTTGTACCATAACATAATAGTACAAATTGCTTTATGGTACAACCTAAACTTATACATTTAATGTTATGGTACAACTTTAAGTTGTACATTAAAGCACCAATACTATATAGCATACTAGAAGTGCTCATAAAGAACTGCGGAAAGCTTGGTCAATATATATTGTATCAAATCCAATAGCTATTCTTGTATTTATATATTTACACAAAATATCATAATTATCATTATAATTCTTTGGTCACCGGGGCATGAGAATTTTAATGAGGAGGGAACACCTAGGAGGGAAAATCTCTACGTGTCGTCATTTTGAAGGATAGATTCTATATTATGTGGCGGATTCATAGTTCATTCATATTAGAGTGTCATTATAGAGTTTGGATTCAGAGTAGATTAAATGCGGGAACGGCTACAGTGCTAATTGTAGTATTGTACAATAGTTAGCACCGTACTAATCAAGGGAAAAACTACTATTAGTTTGAATTAGTAGTGATTTAGCTTAGATGTTGTATTGATTTTATAATAATCCGTAGTGATTTCGTTATTTTTAGTAGCATTTTTTGCTAGTTATCACGGTGCTAACCCCTATAAGGGTTAGCACCTAATCCCATCCCATTAAATGCTATTATCATTTCATTACCACTAATTTTACATTTATTAGTGTTCTAAACCAAACTAGAGGAAGTGTCTTGGTGAATACTTGATCTCAATAAGATTGTATATAGTCCTAGCGGATAAAGGTGTTAGATTCACAATAGAGAAAGCCTCAAATTCGGAAAGTTAATGTTTGGTACCACGTACACTAGTCAAAACATGGAACCAATTTATGATCGAATTCGAATATGATATACGTACCATCTTGGTGCATTATAGCACCCATGGGCATTGGTGTCGCGTATAGGCTTAGTAATTAGGATATTATTATTAATTAATTGTTAGATTACTATGATTATTTGTAATATTCGTATTAGTTAATTGTGTCTTGTTGAGTAAGTTATTATTTACTTGCCGGGGTAGGATTAGTTTACCTTGTTTGAGAGGGAAAGGGTTTGTGAGAGAGTCCTATAAAAATGTACATTGTTCTTCGGTTTTCGTACGTCAATGAATAATAAACCAGTTTAATAGTATTTGTAGTAGTTTTAGGAGTAGAAGTAATGTAGATTATCGTTCTCTCGGCGCATTGAAAATTATAATGCGCCACATCTTCTTCATGAAGTTCTTTCATTAATGAATAATATGAATTGTTGATCATATGTTAGGTAGTATATACACTAGCTCATGCATTCCAAAATTTCTTTATAGAGTTCGGATTCAGAGTTGATTCAGATATTATTACCACTCTTACTACTAACCTTACATTTATTGTTGTTCTAAACCAAACTAATGAAGCTGTATTGCTTTCGAATACTTATTATAATCATTGTCAACAAAAATATAGTCAAATCGCAAGCGGCTAAGGTGTTAGATTCACCTAAGAAAAGTCTCAGATTTGAGGAATTACATCATAAAAAGGGGACTATTGATGATTAGGTTTGAGTCCGATACATTTCTTTTCTTATGAATAGCCAAAAAAATGAAATGTCAAAAAAGCTCCCAGTGAGGATCGAACTCACGACCTTTCCCTTACGAAGGGAACGCACTACCACTATGCTATGGAAGCAATACATGCTCAACCTCTAAAAGAATTATTAATATTCTCTGTATGAATTCAACGACCTCAGACTTATACAATGCCACTTATGCATATCAAACTTATTGCTACAGATTTATATTTATTTACGGATGTTCTTATCAATATAAGGAATTGGCCTAACCAAAAATAGTTTAGGACGTATTAGTATGTATACCTAACCTGGTGAATTATATACGTTTCACTCACGTACCACGCAAACTGATATTTTCCCAGCCACTCCTATATATAAGGGTTTCCAAACGTTTGTGTACTTATATAACTGCGTATAATTAAGTAAAATACGAACCATGCTAGCTGTTTAGTACGTATAATATATGGTTAGTACGTCCAAATGTCAGCGTATGTGTAATAATTAATTTAAGTTTGGGTATTTATTTTCTTTTCCTGGTCTGGGACTATTTCATTGAATAAGGATCAGAGAACACTTATGTCACTCTTCTCCCCTCCCCTTTTGGCAGTTTTGGATCTTCTGTTTGGACTATATGGGATGAGATATATTTTTTATTCAAGAAATATATATATATTAGAAAACAGAAATACATTTAAACCCTGATGGTCAGCAAGCCAGAAAAATTGATAGGAAAACGAGAAAAATTATTGAAGCTAGCTGACCCTCTTCCCCCCAGCAGCATTTAAAAGAAAGTTCTGAGTTCTGACCCATAATAATAATTCTATATAGCCAGCCCTAAAAGCATTCTTTGGTTCATAAAGGTCAGTAATAATGAGAGATTTATAGCTTAAGAACTAGCCCACCTACACAAACATTCTCTCTTGCTGAATGAATGAATTTGGGACCATGATCATCTGCATATATATATCCCTCAACAATTGCCATTGTACATCGTTGATATATCGTCAAACTAATCGTAACTTTACATATCGTGTTAATTAACTTGATTCATCTGAAATGTCATCAATAATAATCGGTATGAATCCAACAAACTCAAACTGAGCTGGAGCTGTTGTTGACGGTTCATCAACCACAACCACCAAATCTAAGAACCCATGTTCCTTTGTGTTCCTTTATGCTACTCTCAAACTCATAAATTTGTTTGAACACATTTATGCCCAGATGGATGATATGAATATTTTTAATCACTAGTTAAATGATATTGTTAGGTTCTATATATCCATCTATGTTTCTCTGAAGTGATTCTCATAGCTGATATAATTAGTTAATTATCGTTCATTAACGGAAAGTAATAGTTAATTACCATCCAAAGACCATTACTATTTACCTCTTCTCTCCCCAACTCACAGAGACTAAGAACAGTAGTGTGACTGCCTCACTGGAAATACAAGATCTGGTTGCTTCGATGCTGTGTATCCTAATAATGAAAGGACTGTGTAGTCGTGTACGTTGAAGTTTGAACAAGAGAGGGTAATCATGTATAAGTCAAGTCATCTCTTCTTAGGACCACATTTCTTGTTCACCATGTTTCTTGTTACAAGGAAAGGAATATAACCCCAAAGATCTCTCTAGGACAGAGAGAGAGAGAGGGGGAGGGTACTTTTTATAATGTTATTTGATGGGTGTTCAGAAATGAATGGGAAGCAGTGGGTCTTTTCATATAAATGTTGTTTAAGAAGGCGCCATGTTTTTCAGTGCCACAGTCGCAGCAGCAGGCAGCAGGCAGAGAGAGAGAGAGAGAGAGAAGGAAAAAGAGTGGTGGGGAAAGGAAAGAAAGAGTTGGGTTGGGTTGGGTGGTTGAATGAAGAAGAAGGATAGGAAAGTGGGGTTGGGATTGGATTTGGATTTATATGTTACTGATCGAGTTACTGAATTCTTCTTATCTTATCAGACGACTCACTCAACTCAGTAGTTGTAAGTGGTGAGTGTGAGTGCCTGTGCAGTGACTCGTCCCTCTCAAATTCAATTCATCAACTCACCCTCCCTTAACAAAAACAGACACACAACAAACTAATTGCATTCAGATAAGGTTGTCAAACCAGTTTATATGGCTGGGCACTTGGGCTAATGAAACAAATGATATTAGGTTTATTGATCGGATCGAGGTTTGATCGATTTAAATCGTTTTATACATAATATTAATATAGATATGTGTCAGTATATATGATAATAATTTAACAGTTTAATAACATGGATGTAATTTGACAGGCAACATGCCAACATATAATGAATTTAACAATAAGCGCATATGTGCTTCGTTTCTCAGAATATGGTTTGGAAGAGGGCCAAAACGTATCATCATATCGATTAACTGAAAACTGTCAATCCGGACAAACCACCATTTTTTTGCGGGTTTGATCAACTTTTTGCGGCTTTGACCGATTAACTGTTTGGAGGCAAAATAACTTTTTGTGATCGTTTTCAGCACCGATTCCAATCGGTAGAGGGTGTGCAACAGTCTGGTCCAGACCAGACTAAACAACTAAGGAGAACCGCGATCCAACAACTGTCCGACTTGGTCCTATTTAAATGTCATTTTGGACCATTTTTCATGTTTATGAGACCAAAGACCGGACCACGTTATATTTAATTGGGTATAATCCATTTTCAAGCATCAAGTTGGTCCGATACAATCCAATATGGACCAATATGTTGCACACCTCTACCGGTCAGACCTGGTCCAACCAACCGGCTGGATAACGGCTTAGACAACACTGCATTCCACCATCAATGTCTCTTTCTTTCTCTCTTTCACCACAATAGTTATACATTTACTTTGTTTCATTTATCTTATTGCCTCAGAATCAGAGCCACAGTAAAATGGGACCTAAACCCCAGTCCAGGCCACTGTTGTAGCTTTGCAGAGAGCAGCTGATGAAGAGGACTGGAAGGAAAGGAAAAGGAAGAGCCCAAGAAAAAGGAAAAAAAGACAAAAGAAAGCATCTTTCCTTTTCTGTAGACACCATTGATGGCCCTTTTTGCTTTCCAGTTTCATTTTCTGGAACCGAAACCTGCATGTGGGTTTTCTTTTGTCTTTCCTTTCTCTCTTCTTAATCACTCACAGACTCACTTTCATCCACTCACCGCTAGCTAGCTGCTGTCTCTCTCTCTCTCTCTCTGTATACTTCACAAAACTGTAAACCATTTACCAACCAACGCATACAGAAGCAATAAGGAAACAAAAAGGGATCCCCCACTTACCACTCTCCCGTTCAGTTTTCTGCAAAGTGGGGGGAAAAGGGGCATCTTTTACTTTCTCTTTTTATCCCTTTTTCTTGCTTTTTTACTTACTTCTCTTTTCATTTATATATATATTTTCCCCCTCTTATACATGCATTATATTTGATATGTTACCAATCAGGACTAACATGCTCCTCACTTCATTGATATGAGTAGGGCAAGCTAACAACTATCATTTAACACCCTAATACCCAACTTACACGAGTGTGTATAGTATCCCGATCGAGCTAGCGTTGTATGTTTTGCTCGAGAATCTGAAGATTTTCATGCAATCCCGAGGTTTGTACTACGCCGATCATGTGGAAATCAACTTCTTCAATATTTCTAGGAGATAGATGGTTTGTGATTTGACGAAGACGATTCTTTTCTAGCAATGTCTCTGATAGTTCAATGTTTTGGAGATTACAACGTAGACGAAAGAGGTATCTCTATGCCAGACATAGTATTTCCTACAACCTATGGTAGATTCAATAAATAAAAACTAGTAACGAGCTAGCTTGCACTTCAAACATAGTATTTCCTACAACCCATGGAAGATTCAATAAATAAAAACTAGTAACGAGCTAGCTTGCACTTCAATCCATATGAAGACACGTTACCAATTTTCTAGAATAAATTTCTTGATGAATAAAGTATTCTCGAAGGATTTATTGGTCATTTACATTATTTGACTAACATGATCAGTTGTAGATCGCCTTTGCGATTCAATAATTTAGTTGATTCCAAACATATTCAAATTTCAGAATAGTGTATACTTGGTCTCAAGAAAAATACGTTTGCTAAATCAGATATGCAATTGAAAGGCAACATGCCCTAATTGAAGCAATCCAATGTTAAGTTACTATATGCTCCTAGCCACAATCGTACCTGAAATGTGAGAAACAAGTGACAATGTGTCTCTCTTCATTTGAGAGCTAGGGAGTATATGAGAAAATTTAGGCCCACAAGGTAAGTACTAATAAGCAGTCCAATTGGGGAAATGCCCACTGACCAACGTGAAAATGGCTTACTTTGGTGAAGGCCCACAGAAAGGAGGCTACTCAATGGGGCCAATAAATACCCAACTTATCAGGCCCTTATTATGGTCCAAACAAATATCACCCCGGATAGTAAGATTGGTAGTCAGCTGCAAGAAATAGGATACCTTCTTCAATCCGTTGGACGTAACCTGCATTGTAACAGAAAGGCTCATCTTGTAGTCCATCATTCTCTGCAGTCTGCTCTTATCACCCCAACTGTTAAATCGGTTTGATTTCGTTTTTTTGCCTTCGTAGTATTAGTATATATATAGGGAACTGCATTAAGTGACATAATATCTTTACTTTGGTATGATATCTATTTACAAAAGTGATTACCAACTTCCTAAGCTGTTGACACTAATTTAGTCCTCGTTCTTCGGTGCTTGAACTCTGCAACTGCAAGTACAGCAGCTGAATAGAATCACCTGTGGTATATGATCCACGATTGAACATCTCTCAACAACTCGAGTTATTGGGACCAACTGATTCTTAACATGGTATCAGAGCCTTCTGTGACCGAGAGGTCTTGTGTTCGATTTCCGGTGACCCCCATTTGTTAAGTACATGGTATTCTTGTCTTCTGACCTGTGCAAACTTCAAACCTTTGCGAGTGACTTTCGTTTGAGTGGGCGTGTTAGTGTTGTGGTATATGATCCATGATTGAACCTCTCCCAACAACTCGAGTTATTGGGACTAACTAGTTCTTGACATCACCGTGCGGCAATCTTCAAGTGCCATTGCAGGAAGATGAGGTTATCCTTCACACTTACACAAGATCATTGATTATTCGACTTATAAACTAATGCATACCAAATTGGCTAAGTAAAAAGTCAGATTATATTTAAAAATTACTACCCTTTTAAAAAATGATCACCTAATTTGTACCCTTAACACAACTATTGTACTAATTATGTGCTTCATAAGCAGCTATTAGCTAGGCATATGCATGGTCCTGCTACCGCAGCCAGACTGTAAGATGCTTTCATGGCGATTCTAGTTAAAAAAGAAGAAGAAGAAGAAGAAGAAGAAGAAGAAGAGAGTAGTGGAATATTAATAAGCATGCAGAAGAGGGATATATAGTGTCTGATTGTGTAACCGGGTACATCAGCTATAACTGATTTTCCAGCAAAGACTTGTCCAGAGATAGAGATGAGAGGAACTGCATGCATATATAAACTAATCAATGTCTCTGCTGGTTCCCTGGTCAACAACACTCCCATCGTTATGTACACTCACCACTCTCCAGATTCATTGTACCTACATTTCTTAACTAACTTAACTACACATGGGGGGATAAGGCTTCAAGATCATGGCTTAGCTAGCTTACCCTTCTCTTAATCATGTGGCTGATTGTGTTAGTAAATGCTATATGCTTTATAATTCAATATTTCTAAAAAAATTGAGTTATTGGAACACATATTGGTTCTTGACATGGCATTAGAGCCTTCTGCGACCGAGAAATCTTCTGTTCGATCTCAATGACCCCTTATGTTATGTTAAGCACGTAGTATCTGGTGCAAACTTCAACCCCTTCTAATTAATTGATTGACTTTCGAGGAGTGTAATAATCAACCACTTTGATCATTGATTCATTGCCTTAGCTTACACTGTTTAATTTTCCAGAGATAACCACTACAATCTAGTTTGAAGCCTCTCTAATATTTGGCTTTCCCATCAACTACTATATAAATGTGCATATTAGAATATGCTGGAATGAAAACCATTAAAATTAAATAAACTCTACGATTATCACTAAATTTGATATCAACAATAATATTTGTTGGGATGAGATATATACAAACACATGCATGAACGTTATTATTGAGCCTTTTCAATAATGGCCGGCTCTCTTTTGAATGATGTTATTGGTGTTAATTGTTAAACGATAATTTATTAGTTTCAATAATTCGAGTTGTTCAAAGAGATTAAATTATTAATTTTATACCACATACTAATACACCCCACTCAAAACAAAAACCACTTATATGAACTTGAAATTTGCACAGTCCAAAATACTATGTTCTTAATATATAAGGTCGTCGGGATTCTAACATAAAACATCTCGATCATATAAGACTTTGATACCATGTCAAAAACCTGTTAGTCGTCCCAATAACTCAAATTGTTGGAAGATGTTCAAATACAAATCATATATCACCTAATTGGCAGGTATAGGTATATATATATGATTTAACATGTGGAAACGGACAGAAGCAACAAGAAGTGTACATGGAAGAGCCATTAAGAAAAAAAGTTCTTCTATCGTTGTTGGTAACCTTGTCAATATGTTTGTCAGACAACTTTTTAATTAATCATAATTAGAAGATAATTATCTCTAAAAACTGTGAAGATGCTAGTCGAGGTAGTGCAACTTATTTACGAAATAAACGAACTTAGAGCAACGTATGCCTTAAGGAGTTAGGGTTCCACAACCCAGGATTAAGGTTCCTTGCAAGCAGTAATTAAGTATCCACGAAGATAAATCTCGATAAGATGCTCTTTTTCAATGGAAATACTTGAAAATGAACAGTGGCACTGGCAGCAGCTACAATACAATAATAATAGGGTGGGTTGTTGAGTTCCTCTATTCCCAACGTCAATAATTGGAGCACCCCATACCGTTCCCCTTACTTCCAGCTTTTACTTGTCTGCTTTATGTATGTCTTCAATGATACATAATCTATTTTTGGCTTCATGAGAGTTTTAGTAGCTTAACTATAATTTGTTAATGAACACATTATGTAATATGTCTGCTTATTACTACGGTCTTACTTCTATATGTCAATGATATGCTGATTTTTGGGAATGATCAAAGCAGGAATAGAAGAGTTAACCGCAATGGTGTCTTGGGTGTTGTGGGGTACCTAGAACTATGTCGGTTTAGGGTTTCCTCGTCGGTGAAGCCATGCCTACATATGTTCAAGTGATTGTAAACGGTACACTAAGTGGAATACGAGAGACTTGGACGGATTCTCTCTCTTGTGGACTAGTTCTGAACAGGACGGTCCTATGATATATCGAGGCCCTATTCAAATATTTAAAATGTGGTGTTAAAATTTTTTATCCATAAATTTATTAAAATTAAAATTTATTAAATAATTATAAAAAAATACTTAAGTTCAGAAAATGATTACAAAAGGAATAAACGATCTTGCTTCCAGTTTGACCAAGAAACCAAGACCAAATTCCGAGCACTAGAAGGGAGGAAAGTAAATATGGAAGGAAGAGAAAATGGATATAACACAAAAATTGAATGGAGAAATGAAAATAGTTTAAATTGATCGAGAGGTGGGTGCAGGGTTGTCTACTAGATTGTGGAGGCCCTATTTCAAAATCGAGACGAGGTCCAAATTGACTTTAGCTATAATAAAACTAAAATAATTATAATATTATTATTCAAAATGTAATATCTTTCTATATTGTTTAAATTAAAACTATCTATTATCTATCTGATTTTTGTATTCTCCATGGGATCCTTTTCAATTGTTATTATAGTTAAACTTATCTATTAAACACGTCATCATACTCATAATCAATCAATCATACACTAAAAATACAACCTACAATATATGATCGATAACTAACAAATATAAGTAGAGGCCCCTAATATTCGGAGGCCTGTGTTGGAGGACGGGCCAGCACACCCTCTTGGCCGACCCTAATTCTGAATTCTTCAATTCTTCAAAGATATCACATACATTTGATGTTCATGTTTGAATAACAAATTAGCGCATATGCTATGTTGTTTATCCGTTTCTAGTCTTCGTCATTTCAAAATTTTATAAAATAATCACTTAATGCTTACCAAGCATGTACTTAATAATTATCATCCGCGTATATACAATGGAAATCTACAAATCACCCATCTACATCACCAAATTTGCTAATCTCACCCCGTTTAATTTACTAAGGAGAATGTGACATTTACGAGTACAATTGAGAGACAACTTGATTCATTAGTGTAGAGAAGATATCCATCCCAACAACTAGAGTTTGTTAGAAAAAAATTAATTATGAATTTTATACTACATAGTAATAATTAAAAGTACTAGCTAATACAAATTTAAACACGATTGAATTGTATAAAATCTGTAAATTTTTTCTCTATGGTATTCGTAGGGCTAGTTTGGTGCTGCTCTACTTTTTGCAAAAACAGCTTCTAACTTGAATTTTTAGTGAAGCCATTTTCAGACAAGACAGTGACTTGTTTGATTCAAAAACTATCAGAAGTATTTTTTAATATAAGAGGTAATAAAAAAATAAAAAAAAATTCTAATTTATAATTTTAAGAAGTAGTCAAAATGGATATTATTAGATTTATTTAATATTAAATATATATTTTTAATTTATTTTCTTTTAAAATGATATAAATGTATGTTTTCTGAATACAAGAGAATAATTTTGTATTTTCAAAATATCTTTTTAGATAAGTTCCAAATCAAAGTTTCTGCTTTCATATTATACAATTTTTAAAAAAAAATTTAGTTTATAAAAGTATTTGACTCGGTTTCAACTTTTGATGTAAAAAATCCCTTTCAGAAATCGGGCCAAACATAGCTTGACACATTTGACCTATAATCTCTTATTGCTTTATTTTCTTCTTTTTTCTTCTTCCTAATGGAAAAATTGTTACTGCTGATAAATAATTCATGTGCGTGCCTTTTCATTGAAAATTATTGATGTCGGGGTTGAAGCTATATATTCCGTTTGACTGCCAATCGGTGTGGTGACGATGTTCATGAACCAGGACATAAATATGAAACTTGCACATGTTTTTTAAAGAACATCAATGTAGTTAGAATGATATATTTGAATCTAAACTAATAGGCTGACAACAGATGATCAAGGTTGGATCGACATATGCACCATTTTGTCTGCTTCATTTCTAATAGTGCATGAAAGTACATCATCTCAAAGCATTATCACATGCATGCATTCTCCCACTAACTAAATACCAGTAATTTTTGTATTATATAAATTAGGGATGTCAGTTTGATTTGGTGAATCAAACTATCAAGTATGAAAAACCAAAAATGGAATCAAACAATTCCCAAAAATCAAAATCAAAAGGCTGAGAGATTTATTGATTAACCGAAAAAGATAAGATTTTTAATGATTTTTTGGTTTAGATAAATAAAAAAACTAAAACCAATCACATAAGTTTATGAAATTAAAAAAGGAAGTAAGAAAATACAGCAAGATGGATAAAAATAAGAAAGAAGTCTGCTACACATAAGTTGGCGACAATACACGTTGTTGTTGGATATTGACTAAATTAGGGTGTTATCGGTTTGTTATTTACTTTTCGATTTTAATCGAAATCAAAACCATTAAGATGCTAAAGAGTTAACAACAAAAATCAAAAATCAAAACCGTTAACCTTCTATCAGTTTGGTTTCGGTCAAAACAGGAAAAACAAAACCAAAACCAAATGAACAATCCTAATATTAACTTCTTTTTTTTTTGCAAGCGAAGATTGAATTTGCATGTAATATCAGCCCATGATCATAATGATACTGATAAGATATGTAAAAAAAAACAATGCATTATTCAATTTCACCCATAGTCCAAAGACCATAATAAAAAAAAATCATCATTTGATATAACAACATTACTTTTACCATAGGAATATAAAATAATAGACAAGTAAGATGGGGGAAGGAGTGATCCAACTTTTAAGCAGTTTATCTTTCCTTAAACAAATAGTATCCAAGCTATCCCCAACATGGAGGACCACCCTCTCTATAAAATGTTGCCATACCTCAATGTGGGAGTTACTTAAAAAAAAAAAGAAGGAAGGAAAACGGCACAAGAAGAAAGAGGAAGAAGAAGCAAAACAAAAGTGAGAAAAGGGATCGAGAGACCAAATAAGAATTATCAGATATATGGAAGGAGAAAACAATAACATGAGCGGCAACGAGGTGTACAAAGAATGCCTGAGGAACCATGCAGCCAGCCTCGGCAGCTACGCCACCGACGGCTGCGGCGAGTTCACCCTCCACGACACCGCCGCCGCCGCCTCCTCTCCTCTCTCCCTCCAATGCGCCGCCTGCGGCTGCCACCGCAACTTCCACCGCAAGCTCACCGCCGCCACGTCCAGCTACATGGTGGACGAATACGGAGGAGACCATAGGCTCCGGCAGCCGTCGGTGGGGCCGGAGGAGAGGCGGAGCGGCGGCGGAGGGAGGAAGAGGCACCGGACGAAGTTCACGGCGGAGCAGAAGGAGGAGATGATGGGTTTCGCGGAGAAGCTCGGGTGGAGGCTGCACCGGCATGTCAGCGGCGGTAGCGACGAGGTGGAGAGGTTCTGCAGAGGGATTGGCATCAGCCGCCACGTGTTCAAAGTCTGGATGCACAACCATAAAAATTCTTCTAATATCTCTTCTATTTCTTCTCCTCCTCTTGATCTGTATAACAACAATTCGTCTACTTCCATTAATGCTACTACTACTACTACTGCAAATGCCTCCTCTCTTACCACTCAATGACATTTACACATAGATCTTACATGTATATTGTTTCTGTTTGCATGATGGGATATATGTAAGAATAGGTTCCAAATCTTTGATGGATTCTTGTTGTTCAATTAACAAGCACTATAACAGTATTTGTTGTAATTTGAAAACATATTATATATATATGCCCCGCCCCGATTGATAATTATGAGGTCTCGCGTTGGAGAAGTGGCTATAAATCTCTGTAATCTGTATCTCTTTGATTATAGTAATACTGATTTATCTGTCTGTGAAGTAGTTGAATTAACATACATAGTATTAGTTAACTATGTAAATGTGTGTTCTTTACTGTCTGTCTTCTGTTGTTAATTGGTTTCCCAATCCTTTGTAACTTCTGACAAACAAATTGACTGATCCAAGCTCGATGGACTGCTTACTGCAGTATGAATAGATCCGTTATTATATACCTTACCGCGTGCGTTGAGCAAAACTGCGAAAGAAAGATATAGCATAGAGAAAGAAAAAATGCATGGACCCGTTCATGATTAGCGAAAGGGCCAATTGGTCGCCACGGGCAATAAAATG
Organism: Linum trigynum; assembly: GCA_964030455.1. Taxonomy (NCBI): domain Eukaryota; kingdom Viridiplantae; phylum Streptophyta; class Magnoliopsida; order Malpighiales; family Linaceae; genus Linum; species Linum trigynum. Next base: position 11,868,990 of record OZ034815.1, on the reverse strand, counting down.
AGACGTGACACCCATACTGTGTATGCTCTGTCAAAACTGTCGGGTTGGTTTAACTATAATTGCTTCGTTTGTCTTTCTGTCGACTACTCCACCATCTAAAATAATATACTACCAAGCAATTACTACCCAATACCCATACTCATTTCTCATATGTGTTTTGGTTTCTGTCGATCGAGCTGATCTGGATTGCAAAATAGTTGTGAAGAATTTTGGCTCCAGCTAGCATATTTCCATTTTCATTTGACAGTACATTTCGAGAGATAGCATGAATTGCCGTATTGATCGATTGAATACTATCAATTTAGACTTTACATGGTGATTATATTGGAGTCGTCATTACTTTCCACTAATCAAAGTGCAATTTTTATCCCAAAATATTCAATATTTTAAAACTTCCCCAGCCTATTATATAGTTGTGTGTCATTTATGTCTTGGCGATTTCATTGATTGTTATCTAATGATTGACCTGACGACGGTCAAAATGATATTCACTTTCGGTAACGTGACATCCACGTAGATTGACGTATCATTATTTTATTCAAAATTAAATTATATATGATTAATATAAGAAAAAAATACAAAATTATTAGATAAATCAAATGAAACTAATTATTGGGCTCTGCATCGCCCCTCCGCCCCATCTACCCCGCTCTACTCTCCCCGATGATTACCTGTCGTCGTCTGTAACCTCCATCCTGACTGTTGCGGCGAGTGCTTCTTGCTATTCTCTATGTCGTTTTCCGGCGAAAGGACTATCGGATCCCCTTGAATCCCAATTCCCAAATACCCATCACCATCAACAATAGATGTTGAGTGTTGCGTATTGGGCTTTGGCCGACCCATATTTCGGCTCTATGAGTTGTATATATATGTATGTAATCGAACCTGTTGAAGTTAAGCTGAATAAGAGATACAATGGTTTCGGCCGTGGACTTGTCTCGTTCATCCTGAACGAGGAAATCACGTAACTTTGTGTGTTGGTTTACGTTTTTGTTTCGATATTTCTGTTATAGTTAACATGGTATCAAAGCCTATGTCTTATGAATAGATTCCCGCACATCTCAACTCCAAGAATTATGCTGTATGGGAGTTGCGACAACTCTTGAATAGCTCGTCAACAAGGCTATTTCCTCTTCATTTGCGAGTTTGCAGGTTTCTGGTAAGATCCCTAAATGGATACTTGATTCTGCATGCTTTAATCATGTGACTAGGGATGTTTCTGATCTTACGCAATTACAACTTGTTGATAATATTTCTCTTCACGTTGCTAATGGTGAGAAGTTACATGTATCAATCATGGGGTTGGTTAATAGTTTGGATATTAAGTTGTCATCTAGATTTCATGTGCTGAAGTTAGTCCCTAGTTTGGTTTCTCTGGGTCAACTTACCGATCCAGGTTATCGTATTACGTTTGCACCCTCTAGCTGTGTTGTCTAGGATCCGACGAACGGGAGGGATATCGGCAGGGGTAGCAAGAAGGGACACTTATTTTATCTTGAGAAATTGCATCCACCATCATCATCCGTCTCATCATCCAGCTTCGAGCCTTGTACCTTTTCTCCTACTATTTTTTCGAGTCTTCCTGATAAAACTTTTCAGTTATGACATGCTAGATTGGGTCACTCCAATTCTAGTAGACTTACTACTATATTTGGTCTAAATACCCTTGGTCAGTGTTCGTCGGATTTTTCTTGTACTAGTTGCATTGAGGCTAAGACTACGCACATTTCTTTTCCATCTAGTCTTACTACTATCTCTTAACCCTTTGATTTGATACAAACTGATCTTTGGGGACCTAGCCCCACCATTTCTCGACTTCGATATAAGTACTTTGCGCTATTTATTGATCATATACATGGGTATATTTTCTCCGCCTAAAATCTGACCTCTTAACTGTTGCTACTGAATTTCTTGCCATGATTAAAACTCAGTTTGGTCGAACTGTTCGTGTAGTCCGTTCTGACCCTGGAGGAGAAATTAGTTCTGGTCCCTTGTTAAATCTTTACCGGTCCCTAGGTATCCTGTCTCAGAAATCATGTCTTGGTGTCTCCCAACAAAATGGTCTGGTAGAAAGGAAAAATCGTCATGTTCTTGAGGTAACCCCTGCGCTCTTGCTCTCTTCGTATGTCCCCTCCTCTTTTTTGGCCTGAAACTGTTGCCACTGCTGTTCGCCTCATTAACTACCAAATTACTCCTATCCTATATAATACCAGTCTTTTTTCAAAACCACCACCTTACTCTCGCCTTCATATCTTTGGGTGTGTCTCCTATGTTCTTCTCCCTCGGTCTGAACATACTAAACTTACGTCTAAGACAACTCGTTGTTGTTTTCTTTGCTACCTTTGGTACGATCCTGTTGCGCGTCGTGCTCGTATTGCCTGTCATGTCGTGTTTCTTGAAAATTCGATGTATCATTCTTCCATTCCTGCGTCCGATCCACTATTGTTTGATATGTCACTTGCACCACCTTCCTTTCCTGATGATGATGACGATGATCTCTCCGACGATCTGCTACCCCCCGACTCCCCTCTCTCGAACGCGACATTTCTCCAGATTCGTCCTCCCACAACTCTTCCCCCAGGGATACATCATCATCGTCTCCGCCTCTAGTGGAGCCTCTTTGCCGATCGCTCCGTTCCACTAAGGGTGTTCCTTTCCGCCTGCTCGTCACATGGATTTCTTGGCCTACTGTGTTGATCCCATTCCAGTTCCTACACGTTATTCACATGCAAATTAGAGACATCCCGAGTGGGATAATGCTATGACATAGGAGATTGACGCACTTCACGCTAATCACACGTGGGACATGGTTCCTTGTCCTCCACTATCTATTCTGGTTATTGGCCCTCGCTGGGTGTACGCTATCAAGGTTCGTACAGATGGTTCTCTTGAGCAGTTTGAAGCCAGAGTGGTGGAACATGGTTTTTCTCAGGAATATGGGATTGATTTCGAGGAGACTTTTGCTCCTGTGGCGAAGATGGTTACTGTTCGCACTCTATTCACTACAACAAAACGTCTTTTAGCGACGATATTCAGAACATTAGCGACGGTCGCACCCGTCGCTAGAACTTATAACGACGACCAACCAAACGTCACGGACCCAGCAATCTATAAAATTTTTTGCGACGCTTTTGGGTTGACCGTCGACAACATTTAGCGATGGTTGTAACCGTGGTTATTTTTGAAAGAACCATCGCTAAATAAATATTACGAAAATAGGACTAAATTACTTAGTGACCGTTCTGACCATCGCTAAAGGTAACATTTTTTAAATTACCTTCTCTTATGATAACACCACAAATCTGTTGTAATTTTTTAATAAACAATTTAGCAATTCAATTATGAAAACCAATCTGACTTTGAATTACCAATCATCAATATAAACCATCATTCAACATTCATCCAATTGAAAATCTAAGATGTTTAACATTCTACAAAAAGTTAAAAACTATACTTAAACAAGTGGCTTAGAGTTCTACATGCAGTCCTAAACTCCTACTTGCAATCCCTCTTATATAGCTCTCCTTATACTTTGTGATTTGCAGTCCAAATCCAACACTTCAGCCCTTCAAAACCGAAACTGCCCTTCAAACAGTCACAAGCAAGAATATGATTATGAATTCTAATTTGTTTATAATACTAACCAACCCTTCCTACTAAGAGATTACATTAAAAACCATATAATCGTATGTACCTTTTAACAAGTGAGAGCTACTTTTGTTGTCTCGCACCACCATTCGAAGAGTGGGCAGAATGTTGAGTCGTAGAGTCAAGAGGACACTGGAAATAGTAAAAAAAAAAGAAGTTACACGTTACAAACTAAAAATTTTATTCAAAGGTTCTTGCATTCAAAGTTATAACTTACTTGTTGTTCTAATATAGTCAGCTCCAGAGGCATGGGACATTCATGTGTTGAAAAATCTTGACAAACCACTCTTCATACTTCTTATTCTTGTCTAAACTTTGTTGCAACTTAGACAACAAAATTTCTTCCTTCTCACTCCCAGGATCAACATATGACGATTCTCCAACATATTCAGACGAGCTAGAAAAAACCTAATACCTTAGATGGAACAACACCAGCCCCCATACCTTGCATCCTACCTGATTGTTCTTTGCCCAAAACTTGGTCTAAAGAATCATTAGGTGCTGCTTTCTTTGGCATAACACCAGTTGCTTCGAGTGCTGCAATTTTTTCCTACACCATAGTTCACCAAAACAATAAGAAAAGAAGAAAACATGGAAACAAACACATTCATCAAATGTGATGAAACCAGAAAGTAGAATGGAAAATGATCTTACACAAACTTCTCTCGTCTTGGGGTTCAAATATGATCCATCTGGCCTTTTGTGAGTATCAATGAAAACTTGTCCTCTAGAAACCTCATGTCCACTTCTCTCACTCTATATGATACAATAAGAACAATCTAAGTTAGGTAGGACCAACTGTTATTATAATGCATGAGCAGGCCAAATTATAAGATGTTGCTTTCTGACTATCAAAGCAACATCGATAAGAAAGTAGTTAATATATATGTGCCCTGGAAACAAGCCCCTTAATTATATCAATTGCCGCAGAAACAAGAGATTCCCATTTCCCAATAAACCAAACACTAATGAACTAATTGTAATTGGAGACTGCACTAGATCTATAATTTGACTTAACTAGCACTCAAACTGTGATGCATATTGCAGTAGCATCACTGGACCATACACACAGAGATACACACAGTGATGCATATACATTCAAACAGAACAAGGATCATAATTTGATGCAATTTGACATCATTTAAGCACCTTAAACATTCTTATTCTAACAACATGAAGGAAATAGCTAAGAGCATACCATCTCAACAATTTTCCGAGTAATTGACTTTGGGCCTCCTGTATGATTGAGCTGATATTCACCCCTATTTCTAGTATTTCTCACAGATATATCCTTCAATAAGAAAAATACAGAGTACTAGTTAGCCTCTTTATCATGGGAAAGATTCATCTTGAAAGAAGTCAAACAACCACATCCCACCTGAGTAGCCTTTCTTTGGCGACAGTCGATGAAAGTAGCCCAATTGTTCTTTGGGAATCCCTTCAGGAGGATTGTTGATATTCTGCTCCCTTGTCCATGCATGTTTGTACTTTTTTCTGTAAAGGTTAAACCTGTTTCCCTTCCATTTGCTGCCTAAGAAGCTCAAAATGTACTTGGTTGCCCTATCTTTGTGTCTGGGCTCCACAAATACTTTGTCCTACAAACATCAACGATTCAATGCTTAATAATCCAAATCAACATACACAAAACTACTCATTATTATCAAATAGTCTCTATATAAGACTACTTACATCAATTATACTATGGAGGACTTCATTCTTATAACTAGAAGGAACAACATGCTAATTATCATAGCTTATGGGAAAATAGTTGGCAACCCTAGTTGTGAGTCCCAAGAATTGGCCAAGTAGGCCACCACCATCATGAACAAGATGATTCCTTACAAATGGCACCACAAACTTGGTGCCATGAGGAAGATACCACACATCTCGTGCATGTAGATGTGTCATGGACCTCTGTCCTTCAGAATCTGCGAAATAGAGCACATAGATAATATGATAGCTTTGATGGTTAGTGAGTTTCTAAGAGGTTTTCATTTTTCATTGAGACCCTTCATGGTTGCTCAATAGATCAGAATGATTAGAATCTAGGACACAGGCTGTTGATTTCAGCTAAACAGAATAATGTAGCTTTTGCAATGAATAGAACAAAATCAGAAAAATACAAGAGTATTACAGCTTACCTATGACTTGAAGTTTCCAGTATGGTCTGTAAGCAGCTTTATAGTAGTTACCATATCTAAAAATCAAAGAATATATCCATGGAATATCCATTAGAAAGATGAATACAATAGTCGAATGAAACAACGTTGTAAGAGCTTATAATTAAGTTACAGTCACGAGTATTGATACTACTGGTTGATTCTATTAGCTCGCGCTCTATAGTAATGAGAAACAAGATATTACATGCAAAGAAAGACAATATTGAATCGAATGATGCACCCAGATATGGTTCCCCCTAGACTGCAGTTAAGCCAAGTTGTAATTTTCCAAGTTAAGATTCAATGATAATTATACTGCGGGAGGTTCTTAGATAGTTTGTAGTCTCGACTAAAGGTCTCCAGACCCTCTCAATCTGAGTCTCCAGCGGGCGACTAACCTCCAACGGAGTAAACAGGCTGAAGCCCTAACGTACCAAACCTCCTCTACTGGAATAACTCCACTACAGAATAGTGAATTGACTACTCGACTAAATTATCCAATTCACTACATTCAATCAAGGGTGCTATATCAACCTAGGAAGATATTCTCATTCTAGGTCAAAGCAGGTAAAATACGAATTTGATCCGGATTCATGCAATTCAGAAAACCATGCCTCAATTGAATATAATCAGTATAAAAAATTCGTACTTGGGTTCATACAACCAAACCTAATATACAAATCTAGGGTTCTTCATATCTAGGTGAGTGAGAGAGTTTACTCCATAGAGAGAGAAGGGAAATCTAGGTAAGATGCAGAAATCAAGCTGTGAAGGATGAGAATCTGCTTCTGGTAATCAATCTGCACTTCTCCAAGCTTTAGCCGAGCTCCAATGGTGATGAAGATCGATCTAGGGCGCTTGGAGACTTTGGTTCGTCGCTCTCTCTCTCTCTCTCTAGGTATCTGCTTTCTTTCTCTAGAATTCAGATCCCCTCTCAACTTGGTCTTCTTTCCCTCAAAAGGCAGCAGAACGCGATACCCAGCCATAATACACAGTCGGGTATTTTAGGTGATCATCCGGGTATTTTGAAACGCTGCGCACTGGATAAGGCTCATATGCGATCGAGGTCCAGAATACCCGATCGGGTATTTAAGCGATCCGGCTGGGACCCCTTTTGTTTCCTGGCCTCCAAAATGTGCTTTCCCCGACCTCCTTTTGCATTTTACCCGGTTGGGTATTTCAAGGGCCGACCGGGTATTTTCTTCTTCCATCGCCCTTCACTCCAACTTCCTCCCTTTTTGACCCGAAACTCGTTTCCACGCCTCCCTGTCCACGCCAAGTCCTAAAAATGACATGAATGCACAACCTAGCGTGAAATCGGCTTAAAGCACGAGAATCGACTCTCAAACGGCTCAAGAATTGTGGTATAAACATGTGCGATTAATGGTCTATCAAATACCCCCACACTTAACTGTTTGCTTATCCCCAAGCAAACCTGACTCAAACCAATGAAGCTCTCTAGACCTCTGTAGCAACACACAACCCCGATCGTCGGTAGAGAATTTTCTAGATCAATTAGCAACTTACGAGGTCAACTGGTCTTCTAAGACGTCCCCTATCTCTCTCAATGTGAGTATTAGACTCAAACCAGGATCATGAGAAACAGTGGAACTACGAAAACCAGTTCATGGATAAAGGGACTCACACAATTAAAAAACCAGGGACTCATTGTATCGGGGTGCCCTTTCACTTCCTTTCAACCGTTGGAACCCCTTTTCGCACTTTCATTTTACATTTCCTTTGTTTTCCATTCACTTTGTGGGGGTTCCAACTGCAATTTTTTTGTACGGTCGGCCCTTATTGGTTGAGCAAGAGAAATTTCTGTACATCTGTCACTCGCCAGAGTACTTCCTTTAACTCTTTTTCCTCAACTCATGTGGAGGGTCAATGAAATTAAGTGGGTCAGAAGCTCTATCCGTGCCCTTAAAAACACATCCTCGAGTAGGCAAACCGTTCAACGGGTGAAAATTTTACTTGTACTAGAGACAACTTAGCTTCACCTTGTAGGAGTACCCCACTAAGGATCACTAAAATCTCTTCCAAAAGCATATTTTGTGCAATGAACGGTGCCACACACGTTGGGCTTACTCCATGTTTAAGATTTCTATTATTCTGACATGGAGGACCAACTGCTTATTCATTTCACACATGAGCACCCTGTTTCGTTACACGAGTCCACAACACAATATAGAAGGAGTCACCAATACCACATGAATTCAACGATCTTAAAACCACTAGTTCACAAAATCAACCGGAACAACAGCGAAATAGATAGGAAAAATCTTATACCTCAACATCCTCCATAGTACTACAACTACCTCCCTAGGTTGCATATCACAATAAAGACTGTCAATTCAAGCATACTGAGCAGGTTATTGCAGGGAACAGTACTTGGAGCCCTCAAATTTCAAAATTTGGACAGTGGACTAGGCTCCAAGTACACAAACAGAGCTAAGCAGTCAAATAGAAACATCCCCCACACTTAAGTTTGACATTGCCCTCAATGGAGAAGAGGGAAAGATAAGGGGAACAATGTTAACGGTAAGAACAGACTGCAGCGGGACTGGAAAGTGGACCAGTTGGAGTGAGAAGGACTAGAAACAGGACCAGTCGTCACAATGGAACGAGCTAGAGAAAACACAATCACTCGTCCACAAACATGTTAGGTAGAGTTATCAGCCCAATAATACATCATCCAAAGAAAATCAAACCAAACCAAAACACAAAATCCAGTTCGCACTCGGACTCAAAATGAAACAAACACAAAAGGACCAGGCGACCCGCGAGTACAACCTACTCGAGCTAGCTGAAGTCAATCTGCTCCATGAGGTCGTCAACCCTGTCTATCGGTGGTGGTGGGGGTGGTGAGTGGTCCCACTACGGGGTCTAGTGGTGCTCTTGTGGTGGATGGCAGGACTGGAGCAGGTGCTCCTGGTACTCCATCATCCGGCGGCTGCGTGCTCCCGCTCGATGCGAGCACTGGTGACTCCCTGCTGAGCCTCCAACCGGTTGAGGCGCTCGTCCAAAACCGTCATCCGAGAGTTGTAGTCAGCCTGGTGAGCTGAATACTGCTGGTAAAACTGGACCTGATGGTCCATGAGCTGCTGGATCTGGACCCCAAGTTGCTGAAACTAGAGCCCCATCTGGTGGAACTGCTCCGTAAAGAAGTCCATCGACAGAATAGAAGGATTGGAGGAGGACTGGCCTCGCTCGGGTCTCCGTCGTGGTTGAAGAACCCCTAGAGGGGAGAGCGGGGGCTCTGACATCTCAGCGTCCCAGGCCCCACCATCATCATCATCGTCATCACCGGCCTCATCCTCGCCGGTGTAGTCCTCGTCCTCCTCGTCACCCTCATCATCCTCGTTCGGAGGCATGGGGAGACTATCTACCCACGATCGCCTGCCATCGATGGCCAGCAGTAGGGCGTTATGAAGCACCTCCCAGTTGAGAGGTGAGGAGCCACCCAGTGCTGTGGCGTCAGTCAACCCCTCCAAGGAGATCTCGAAGTGGCGCGCCAGCTTCGTGATCAGGGGACCACAGAAGAATTAGGTGGGTTTGTTGTGGCACCGAGCAAAGGTGGTGGCTACAACAGACCCCAGGTGCAGCAGGTGGTCATGTCCCCCCATCGAGTACATGGCATACAGTACTCGCTTCGGGATCTTGTGAGATCCGGTGGCGTTGGACGTGATCGAACGGGTGAGTAGAAGGTTGAGGATGTGCCACTCTGGCCGAAGGGTGGAGATATATGTTTGGCCGACGTCGAAAGTATCGAACTGGTAGTCGGGGCGAGCGATGCTATGGTAGAACACATCCTCGCGCCAATCTTTAGGATGAGCGACCTCCTTCTAGTGGTGAGAATATGGGTGGTAGTGGATGAAACACCCTAACCCGGCCGGGTACTACTTTTACTAAAATTCCCTTGATAAATAAAATACTCAAAGCTTAAATTGTAGCGGGAAAAATTTTCACAAATAAAATACTGAAAACACACACTTGTAGTTCAAAACAAAGCCCTAACACGTGGGCAAATTAAACTCAACCTTAAAATCTCAATCTGATCTCCAGTCTATACTCATAATCATGAATGTAGATAACTAATAATCTCTAATGTTGTTGCTACTGAAACCTTGACTAAGCATCCTCTGTGACGCTGATACTGCTCTCCTCTAGCTGACTTGCCTCAAACAGCCTTCTCGATATCGCTGCGCACTAACTGCTCCTCTAGCTGCAACTATCGGTCTAGTTCTCGCTTTTCCTTTACTATGTCCTGGTGAGTGAGATGGGGTCATTCTACGCCCTTACGCTTAACATCTTATAACACTTGATCACTTTACTGAACTTAGAGGAAGTTGTTTTGTACTTCCACTATTAAAAATCTTAACTCTTAAAACTGTATTCTTAAAGCCCAAATCTCAACTCAAATTCTTGACTGACACGAGGATCCCTCACTAGCTAGTCCGGTTGCCAACTCATACGTATGAGAAGCCCGTCAGGCTTTCCTTAATCTTAAACTTAGTTAGGGAAGTCATAACGATTCATCCCCCTAACATCTTAAACTTATGGGGGTGGCTCTTCTCCACGATTCTCAAGGGCATAACTGTTGCTTATCTTAAAAGTCTCAAGAGCATAACTGTTGCTCTGTCTCAAAGATCTCAAGAGCATAACTGCTGCTCTAACTGAAAATCTCAAATGGCAACGGACTGGCGCTAGTGACTATAAACACTTAAAACGACTTCACCTTCTTGAAGGTGAGTTACTTCTTTAAAAAGAACTTGTTTCTTACTCTTTAATAATAACTTATACTCATAAAAAAAATTTCAAATTAATTAATAAACATTCACTTCAAGCATAGCTCAAACAAAATCACCTCAAACCATAATTCAAGCAAAGCAGAAATAATCAATCATACACATAACCAAGCAACGATAACCAATTCGCTAAAATACTTAAAATCATAATACTTAAAAGAATACGTAAGGCATAGAATTTACCCCCTTTACACTCACCTTATTTCTAAGTAGATTGTCCTTTAAATTCAGCTCAAAATCGATTATATCCTCCTGGAGATGGATGATTTTACTTTGTGAACCTTTAGTTATGGACCAAGGACGCCCACTGATTGGCCAATGTTCTATGATCCTCGTACGTAGAGCATTACCCAAAACACACAGTTAGTGCAAAAGAGAATCACTTGATTATCTCTACTTAACCCACTTTGTCCGCAAATGAGTGTCTTTCTGATAGCACAAGGAGCCAACCGCCATCAGCACCTCAACCCAACACTTTTCGACTCATCAATATCTTGAATCATTGATTTCATCAATTGCACCCCACCCCATGCCAACTTCATACTAATGCAATATATTCCACCTCCGCAGAACATGCTTCCGCATGTATTCACTCTCCTAAAGTGACCACCCAAAGAAATCATTTTGACAAAGGTGATGTGAGGACAGTCTTACCTAGCAGAATCAGAAGATGGCTCCGTGCTTCTATCCACCCCAGCTGCCGACGCAGACGAAGAAGCATCCGCCGCAGCTGACTTCTCCCTTTTTCCCTTTCAGTTGGACCAGATGGTGCGGCAACGGAGAACGCCGACAGAGCCGTGAATGCCAACCAGAGTCGCCGGGCTCCGAACCCGGGAGGCGCCGTCCACAGAAACCTGACCGAACCGCAACCCTAGGAAAACTAATCCGGTCCACCTTGGCCGCCAAGACTAGCCGATCCGGAGCCCGATCATGACGGCCAGCCCCTAGACTGCAGTTAAACCAAGTTTTAATTTGCCAAGTTCATATTCAATGATAATTATACTGCGAGAGGTTCTTAGATAGTCTGTAGTCTCGACTAAAGGTCTCCAGACCCTCTCAATCTGAGTCTCCAGCGGGCAACTAACCTCCACCGGAGTAAACAAGTAGAGGCCCTAACATACCAAACCTCCTCTACTGGAATAACTCCAGTACAGAATAGTGAATTGACTCTTCGACTAAAGTCGCCAATTCACTACCTTCAATCAAGGTCAAAGCAGGAAAAACAAGAATTTGATCAGGATTCATGCAATTCAGAAAACCATTCCTCAATTGAATATTTAAAAAATTCGTACTTGGGTTCATACAACCATACCTAACATACAAATCTAGGGTTCTTCATACCCAGGTTAGTGAGAGAGTTTACTCCATAGAGAGAGAAGGGAAATCTAGGTCAGATGCAAAAATCATGCTGTGAAGGATGAGAATCTGCTTCTGGTAATCAATCTGCACTTCTCCAAGCTTTAGCTGAGCTCCAATGGTGATGAAGATTGATCTAGGGAGATTGGAGACTTTGCCTCGTCGCTCTCTCTCTCTCTCTTTAGGTATCTGCTTTCTTTCTCTAGAATTCGGATCCCCTCTCAACTTGGTCTTCTTTCCCTCAAAAGGCAGCAGAACGCGATACCCGGCCATAATACCCGGTCGGGTATTTCAGGTAACCGGCCGGGTATTTTGAAACGCTGCGCAGTGGATAAGGCTAATACCCGATCGAGGTCCAGAATACCCGGTCGGGTATTTAAGCGATCCGGCCGGGACCCCTTATGTTTCCTGGCCTCCAAAATGTGCTTTCCCCGACCTCCTTTTGCATTTTACCCGGTCGGGTATTTCAAGGGCCGACCGGGTATTTTCTTCTTCCATCGCCCTTTCACTCCAACTTCTTCCCTTTTTGACCCGAAACTCGTTTCCACGCATCCCTGTCCACGCCAAGTCTTGAAATATGACATGAACGCACAACCTAGCGTGAAATCGGCTTAAAACACAAGAATCGACTCTCAAACGGCTCAAGAATGGTGGTATAAACATGTGTGATTAATGGTCTATCAGCCCCCCTAAGTTTAAAATTTGGTCGTTTCAGCTAATTAGTGAGAACCAATGTTGGTATCATACGAGCAGGTAATTTAAAAAAAAACCATACAATTGTAAAGACTAATGATCGCTTTTCTTTCTCAAACCAACCAACATGAACTGTTTGTACAAATTATAAGAAGAGGAAATGCAATCGACTGGTACATCATAACATTTCAACTCAAACTATACAATGTCTGCAACTCTTATCATCCATGACTTGCAGGGGTTGATATGCCCCAGCGGTAAGACCCCTAACACCAACTATGCGACACAATTCAGATACTAACTAATCAACTCATATCATATAGAGATAATATATAGACAAGAAACTCCATTGCACTGTGAACTTCACAAGTACATACCATCTATTTCTCATCAACATTATAAGTTAAAGTAGCAGCTTACATCATGAAGGTGGACTCTAATCACTCAAACTCTACTTCCATACCAACTCTTGATAATTGCACTTGTGAATTGCCATCAACACATGCACTAGCTAGGTCTTGATATGGAAATGCATCACTCTCATATATTGTATCCCCCTCCAATAAACCCATGTCGAACAAATCTCTTGGTTTGATATGCACTGGAATGCTCCATCCTCTATCAGTTTTGTCCTCCACATAGTAAACCATTTGGGCCTCATAAGCCTTGATAAATGGCTCATCATCATCATCATCTCGATCACCAATGTGAATCAAATGAGAGAAGTTGATTGACGTGAAGCCTAATGCATCTTTCTTCACATATCTAGGATTGATGGTATTTGCCCATTCACACTTGAACAAAGTGACAGAAAAATTACCATAGTAATTAAGCTCAATGATGTCAATCAATTTACCATAGTATGGCACTACACCTTGTACCTCATATCACTTGAGCTTGCTTAGTTGTTGGTACCAAAGCTTCCAAACACACCACAATTGCTTGTTTTTGTAAACTGCTCCCGATCTATGGTCCGGAATCTATATCCATTGATGTCATACGCAGTAAACTTTCTTGCTCTTTTCATGGGGTCTTTTGCAAGTGCCTTGAGATACTTTGAATGTTCCCCTATATTATCATTTAAAATCTACAAACAATAGAAAGTTAGTTGGTAAGTAAGAATCAACTTTTCTACTAAAAATTACCGTATTAACTCTTACTCTACCAGCTCATGCTGCCACAATTCTACAACAAATACTAAGCACCAAAAAACACAAACCCATGTTCTAAACCAATCTACGATTCCTCGATGTACAACTTTGTCTATTTCATTTGCCGACCTTGTTCCATTTCTTAACCTCCTTTTGGGTATGTCTTTGAATTCCCTGCATCACTTGGTTATAGTTAAAAAATATATCTTTACGTTGTAGCTTTGCAATTAATCAGCACGTGTCTTCTAGCTTGCAACATTTTAGAGTCACTTAAGTCATAGGGGCTTGCACCACCAACTGGTTTACCTAGGCACGGGAAGAGAGAACAAGATAACTGAAGTGAATCGTCAATCTTATCATTGACACGATTTCTCCTATTTAGCCTTGTTTTAGTTCCCTCCTCAAGATATGATGTAGAAAATCAAACAATTTCTTCAGTTCTCCACCATTCAGCAATTGAGCCTACAGGACGTGCTTTATTGCCAACATGAGACTTCAACTTTCCCAGGAACCTAAATATAGAGAGAAACAAAAAGGAAATGAGAGTTTGTGATATTATATTTTGTCCAACACCATGCTGCAGCAAACCAGTTGTTGTTGCATTAACTAGAACACAAATAACAAAAGACATGAAACAAAGACCCTGCATACTGCAACAAAGGAGAGTAAGGTTGCATACAAATCTAAGAAACAACTCTGCAATCCAGAACTAATACAGAAACTGAGCAAATAGGGACCACTACCTCGGTCAACCAACTAATCCAATCAAAAATACACAACCTGCAGCGGCATTACCAGATTATTGTTCTTCATTTTAAATTCACTAAGGCAAGACAAATAGGAAATACTAGCTCTCCAACCACTACTATTCCCTGGTTTCTTCTGCTGGTTCTCTTCCCCAAGAGAACAAAGTACAATAAGGCTACAAGCCAATATAGACTATCTCCCCATTTACAAAACTAACCAAACCGTTAGAACTCATTTCCCAGAATACAAAAAAAAAAACCTACAGAAACACAAAACAGAACAACTCCCTAGCCGCCACAACTGAGACTAGTGTCTTTTACCTTCACTTGACCCAGTTCACTAAGGCAAGACAAATAAAGTTCTACAAAAAACAACTTAAACCTCAAAAAATAAGGAAATTTTTTGACCTTTCTATAGGATACATCCATCGATAGTGGACTGGTCCACCGAGTCGAAGTTCTTCAACCAAATGGATCACTAGGTGAACCATGACAGTGAAAAATGATGGTGGAAAAAATATTTCCAAGTTACATAAGCAAAGATTAATTCGTTGTTGAAGATCATCTAACTCCAATGTGTTTACCACCTTTGAACATATGGGTTTGAAACAAGATGATAGCTCAACCAATAGAGAAGACTTGTATAGGCAAGACGTTCCTTTTTGCCAAAGGCAAGAACTCTTGTAGAAGAACATGTGAGTCATGAATTTTCAATCCAGATAACTTACGTCCAGATAAATCAACATGACAAGAAATGTTGCTAGAATAACCGTCAGGCACAGATATATCTTTCAAGGTATCAAGAATAACATCGATCTCTGGCTTCTCCAACATGAATAAAGCTCCAGGACAAGCCTTCCCATCCTCTTTTGGCCAGAGTTCATCTCTAATCTTCAATTCAACTAGATCCTTTCGAGCATTGAAATGATCCTTTCTTTTATCTTTGTCATTAAGCAAAGTGAATATGCTGTTGTCGCAAACATTCTTCTCTATATGCATAACATCCAAATTGTGACGCAATAGATTGAACTCCCAGTATGGAAGTTGAAAAAATATACTCTTCTTCTTCCACTGTTCACCTGAGTCACCAAATTCATTTCCCCCCTTATGATTTCTTTTTCTACCACTTAATCTCTTCCCAAATGTAACATCAACATGCTCTAATTGCTGCAAAATCTCTGATCCTGACAAACGTTTTGGGGGATCCCTATCTTCAACGTGTCCATCAAATTGAACCTTATTAAGTCAAAATCTATGGCATTTATTCAAAAAGGGATGACTACCTATGAAACACCACTTCCTACTACAAGGCATACAAAGAGGACGTGCATCAAAATTACCAAGATAGATTTCCAAGGCCAGAAAAATCACTTATCGTCCACATAAGAGTTGCTTACATCTTAATAATTTTATTTTTTGAAGCATCATACGTCTCCACTCCTTCCCACAAGGTCTTTAAATCTTCAATCATTGGCTGCATGTAAACATCTATATCATTTCCTGACATCTTCTTTCCTGAGATGACACCGGAAAGAATGACGCTAGTTTGCTTCATACACAACCAATGAGGGTTGTTGTAAGGGATTAGAATGATTGGCCATATACTATAGTTGCTACTCAATGACCCAAAGGGGTTGAATCCATCACTAGCAAGACCGAGTTGCACATTTCGAGGGTCAGAAGCAAAATCAGGTTATTTCACATCAAAATTCTTCAAAGCCTCTGAGTCTCTTGGATGCCTCGCCATTCCATCATTTTTCCCCTTTGAGTGCCAAACCACATTTTCAGCAGTCTTAGAAGAAAGAAATAACCTCTGCAAGCGAGGTATCAAGGGGAAATAGCGAAAAATATTGGTTGCTTGTGGTTTCCTCTTTTTGGCACCAACACGAACATTCTTTATCAGCTTGTATCTAGACATCCCACAAATCTTACAATCTATGCTATTAGCATAATTTCCCCAATATAACATGCAGTCCTCAGGACAAGCATGTATCTCAGTATAAGAAAGGGCAAGAGTCTTAAGCATTTGTTTTGCCCCATATCCTGATTTGGGGATATTTGCAAACTCGAAAGCATCACACAATAAGTCAATAAGCATAGACATAGCTTTGTCTCTAATTCCACACAAGGACTTATACAGCTTCATAAAAAATGATAGTTTTGTGAATTTTGTGCATCCAGGATCAAATGCTTGTTCCACACCTTTCAAAAGTTGACAAATTCCCCTAGCCTCAATATTTGGCCCCTCATTATATAATTTTCATACGAAGGCTCATGTGAAGGGCAAGTATCTTCAAAAGTATGATCTCTACGAGCCCCAAAGGCATCAGTTACCAAGTTGTGCATTAGATTCACATTGTCAGGCTCTATATATATATATACCCATCTCTCATAAGATATGTGAGTTCTGAGAGGATTCTCCTAAACGGGACTCCACGTGGCGGTACCAAACTGTGTACTTTATGGGAAAGGGATTACGTAACAAGTCACCGAACAGTACATCTCTTTTCTTCAACTTCTTAAAACCACACTTTATGCAAGGACATATTATAAGCTCTATGCCAGAGTTATGTGCAAATGCAAAATCCAAAAAACTGATCCAATCCTTGTAAATATTCTGGTGTATTTCGAGACATGCCAATCCAAGACTTGTCCATTTAATAATCACAAATCTAACAAAGTTTGTAAACATATGCATAATAAAAATCTCAAATAAATGTGCAGAATTTCATATTTGGGGTTTTCCTAAAACAGTATTGTCATCATGGATTTGGAGAATTGATCCCATTTCAAGTTCTGATTCTTTTTCACAGATGAATTTGGGCATTGGAGATTGAGGTATACTAAGAATACAGAAAAGTGAAAAGAAGAACATACCAGTAAATATGAAGCCATGCAACACCGTAACCTACTCAACGAATTCTGGACACAATCCGACACTGCTCCAATTCGGACACAAGCTAAGATAGGGAGGACATCGGAGCTCAGGCAGTTGTGAACAGAACTCCTTCAATGGAAGAAGGACAACAGATACGAGCTCTCGAGACTATTGTTGGAGAATAAATATGGACCGGCTAGCAAGGACAACAATGACAATCGTTTGTTTCTGGCACCATCGACAACTTCAGGACACCCAAAATGCAGATTGAGCGATATCCAGAAACCCAAAAACTGAGAGCAAACAACCCAAAAATCGAGAGCCATAATTCCAAAAAATTGTTGAATTTGCTCTAATTCCTTCTCGGGGAGATTTTAGATCCGAGAGCGAGAAACCTAGAAACCCATTATCACAGTGAAGCTGATAGGAGTTGGAAAATACGAAAATGCATGCGGACAGGGGAGGACAACGGAGCTTGGGCACTTGCAAATAGAACTCGTTCAAATGGAGACGATCTAGGGGCCTTGTGATTCTCATGTTATATGTTGACAATATGAACGTCACTGCCGATGACTCTTTGAGGATCGAAGCTCTTACTAAAGGCCTTCATGCTTCAATTAGTCTCAAGGAACTTGGTTTCGCCTCATATTTTATGGGACTGGAGGTGTCGCCCAGTAAGGATAGGATTTTATTGAGTCAGGGAAAATATATAGATGATCTATTGGAGACAACTCGCTTTAGTGATTGTATTTTAGTTTCTACACCTATGGAGCTTGGTTTAAAGATTGGCCGCGAGTCTGGGGAGCCTTTATTTGACGGTGGAAAACACTACAGGAGTGTTGTTGGCATTTTGATATACTTGACATCCACTCGTCCGGATCTTGCATATGCAATCTAGATCGTCAGCCAGTTTATGTCTGCTCCTCGCACTGATCACTTGGCTGATGTTCATCGCATTCTCTGTTACTTAAAGGGGACGAGAGAGCTTGGTATGTTTCTTCCCTCGTCTAGCTCATTTGTTCTACAGGCCTTCTCCAACTCAGACTATGCAGGCTGTATCGATATTCGTCGTTCCACTGCTGGTTGGTGTATTCGCTTGGGTGAGTCCTTTATCTCCTGGAGGTGTAAGAAGCAGGACAAGGTCTTAAAATCTTCCACCGAGGCGGAATATGGTGCTATGTACGATGTTGAGTCGAAACTTGTTTGGCTTCGTCTTCTTGAGGATTTAGGAGTGGATTGTGATCTTTCTCTCCAGCTACAAGTTGATAACACGAGCGCCATTCAGATCGCCACTAACCTAGTGCTTTATGATAGTACGAAGCACATCGAGGTTCATCTTCATTACATACGAGACTTAGTTCGTGATGGTGTTCTTCGTCTACTTTATATCATGTCAGAGGACCAGATTGCAGATCTCCTCACCAAGTCCTTCTCAACTGGTCGACATTTCTTTCTTTCTCGCAAATTGATGATGAGAGATCCTCATCAATTTGGGGGGGGGGGGGGAGGGGCTGTTGAGTGTTGCGTATTGAACTTTGACCCACCCATATTTAAGCTCTATGGGTTGTCTGGGGCTACCCGAGTTTGGTCTAGGGTTTTACCCTAGTTTGTATATATATGTATATTATCGAACCTGTTGAAGTTAAGTTGAATAAGAGATACAATAGCTTCGGCCGTGGACTAGTCTCGTTCATCCTGAACGAGGAAATCACGTAACTCTGTGTGTTGGTTTACGTTTTTGTTTCGATATTTCTATTACGATTAACAATTGCATAAGGAAATCAAGCTTTTGTTGGAGGCGGCCAAAGGTTTAATTAATTAATTGAATAGTACAAGAAAACCATGCTGACGAGTGCTTCTATTGAGAGAATTTCATGTATAGTATTTAACCACTTTTTAATATATTTCTTAAACTAAATTCAATTCATACAGTTATTGCTACTTTTTCAACGAGGACAACATTCTCGTGGTCCTCGTCCTTGGTGATTGCTACTGATATTCAAGCTCTGTGCCAGGGTGCACATTGCTCGAATTTTGGCTGACCTACCTGAGGTAAACTTTGTAGCAATTGAATGCTTCTCATCCCTATCCATCCTACCAATCCTTAAAAGACAATTGCTAACATCTCAATTTCTCACTTTAGCGGTTGATTACGAAAATTTCTTTCTTATTTTTCACTGCGCGACTGATTGTAGTTCTCTTACCAAAGACTCATATATCAACAAATACCACAATTGAAGTCATAAAATGAATCATGTAGTCATTCTAAAGTAAGACAAGTACAAGTGTACTTACATTTGATCATCCATTATTTTGGAACTTTAGTACGTAATCAAATGAAACCGAACAAATA
The DNA here is from genome assembly GCA_964030455.1 of Linum trigynum. Taxonomy (NCBI): domain Eukaryota; kingdom Viridiplantae; phylum Streptophyta; class Magnoliopsida; order Malpighiales; family Linaceae; genus Linum; species Linum trigynum. The sequence continues at coordinate 11,849,198 of OZ034815.1, read as the reverse complement.
ATAATCACGTCCCATAATTTCGAGGCAAAACTTGCACCGGCCAATAGGCCGGGGTCTTATGTTAGTTTTCCGTAACGTAAGTACGTAACGGACGCACCACAACGTGTAAGGCCTAAAAGACGGACGTGTCTCGCGATTACTGCTCGTCACCACGTAGTCGCCATGCAAAACCCGTCACCTCAATCCCTCTTTTCTTATAAAAAGCTATCAATCAATGGTTACACCAAACTTCTATCGATCTCATAAACATATATATAGCTAGTCACAAAACCCCACAATGTCGCCAACTAATTCCAACCCGATCAACCTCACAGCCCTAGCAGCGGCGGCAACGTTCTTAACCGCCCTTCTCCTGGTTCCGACGGAGGCCTCCGTCCGCACCACCGTGATCATCGACCACGGGGCGGCCGGAAACTGGTGGGGGGTGCTAGGCGATTGCCAGCAATACGTGGTGAACGAAGCGGTGCGCGACGGCGGCGGCAGCAACGGTAATCTGCCGTCAGGGGGAAGGCCCCGCGAGATGTACTTGGAGATGTGCTGCCGTCAGTTGAAAGAGATGTCGACGGCCGCTGACGACGCTTACTGCGTGGGTATTGAGAAGTCGATGCGGGAGCTGATGGAGCAGCCACGGACGCAGGTGATAATGCGGGAGGAAGACGTGGAGAGCGCATGGGAGATCGCCGGAGAGCTGCCTGGGAAGTGCGGCGCTTCCGTCTCCCGCTGCCATTTCAACCGTCCGACATGGTTTTGAAGAAACGAACCAACTTTGTGCGTGCTAGCTAGCTAGTAGCTACTTGAGAGGACGTTTGTCGTTTGCATGTGTATAGCGTCGTCAACGTTTGGAAGTTGTCGTTAATAAGCTCTAGCTAGCTTGGTAATAAGAAGTTTTCTTTCTTCTTATGGTACGTTGTTTTATGGTGTTCGATAATTAGGCTCCACCTCCAGTCAATAGTCGGATGGCAATAGGTCAGTTTGAGTTTGGGTTTGGGTATGGTTTTGCAAAATTCAAATCTATGGGTTTATCCGCCAAAAAAATCGAAGTAAAATCCGCCGGGTTTGAAATACTCAAACCCAACTCAATCTGCTGGATATCCGCAGGTTTATAGGTACCCGTGGGTTTTTGTGGTATAAAAATTTACAATAAAAAACTATCAAAATAAAAATTAAGTCGTCATATAAACTATCCATACATAAAACATGATTCTAGAAAATTTAAACAAATCACACACTATTACAAATTCATGCAACTACACAACCATATATTGATATACTAGCTAGCATTGGGCCCGACCCGTTGGCTGGTGCTGTTGTGAAAAATATTCTATATAAACACATACACTACTTGACAACTCCTGAGAAGGAAGTAGCATTTTGGCTACTACATAATTAACACAATCAACCAAGTTGATCAAGCACACAAAAGCATACGGTTGGTGTCCTCAAGTGACACAAATGCAAGCTGGCCGCATAAAGAACACAGACATATGGAATCTACAGTGGTAGTTAAAAAGCGGGTAGTAAGCTGCTACTGCCAAACACGCAGACAACCCTGCAATTTTGAACTTCAAATTCCATTTTCAATGGACAACGACAGCCGAAACTATGTACAATCTAAGTCTGAATGTGATAAATCCCGAACTCCTGTTCACACAAACACACAAATGTAGTTTATTCCTATTCTAAAGTGACACAATTATTACATATGCTGCCAAGAAAAGCACATAAAATTGAACTTTCTGCAGTGGTAAAGACATGTGCAATAAACTACTGATGTAATTAACTAAAACAGATACATGCTTAACTTGGAATTACGAATTTCTTTGGAAAATGATAAAGAGAACTATGTACAATATAAAAGTTCAAAATTCATAAGTATCAAACAATTCACAAACATCCCATAGTCTGGAAAACACAACGACTCATGATATTCAAGCTTTCAAGTGAACACCTTGCACCATTCTAGTTAGCCACATGATAGTTCTCTCCATCTTATAGATACGAAGCAATGCTGGTGTCATTTGCAACTGACCAGATGGAGTCCCAGCACATAGGCAAGTCCAGTGGATCCATGTAAGATACAAATTAGAAAGGGAACATAAAATTATGAAGCAAAATCAATGACAATACTTGTAAAAGCCAAACCGTTCACAAACATCCCATAGTCTTTAAAAGTTCAATAAAATGGTGTTGACTGTATAATTAATAGTGTGAAAATTATGGATGATTTGGAGAGCATACATGCCTTACATACTCCATTGTATAGGGAGGTTTTCTTGCGCATGTCAAATAAGAGAAGGAAAGTGTAGGCAATTATTTTAAAGTAGTTATCATTGTGAAAATTTTCATTTTCTTGTGGTGAGTTACCATTGCTGCTATCATTAATGAATGAGTGGTTTTAGATTATTGATGTTAGTAATTAGAAAAAAAAAATGGAGACAGGGTAAAAGGCCAAAAGAAAACGATTGAGAAACTAAGAAAGGAAAAAAAATTTACATAATCACCAAAGGAGTGGAGATGTTACTTTGGGTTTCAATTTCATCAAATAAACCAATTGTAACATGACTTAATTGCAAGGATAAGCAAAGAGATGGAGCCATGGTAGTATTGCAGTTAAGCTAATAGCAAGAACCCCCATACTTTGAACACATAAATATCTTTACCGTGGAAATTGGGTTTGGACAAACTCAGTGGCGGACCCAGGAATTTTTCATAGAGGTGTCCTCTTTTAAAAATAAATTAAATAAAAATAATTAATAAAAATAAAATGTAAATAAGAAAATACCTTACTCGTACAGGTTTAGTCCATTATGTGTTTTCATATTCTGAAATAATTGTAGAATACATTTGGTGTCTACAATGCTAAAAAAAATTGTCTCTATATACCCTACTAGACAATCATTCACGAACTTATCACATATTCGATTTGTTAACTTGTTCTTGATGTAACCCAAAGTTTAAAGACTCTTTCAACACTTGTCGTACAACGATAAAATCAATACAAATTAAGGGTAGGTTGAAATTAGTTTAATTGCTACGTTTTGAAAATAATTAGAGATAGGGAATGCAGTGTTCAAAATCGAATAACAAATGATTTGTAGTTTAATGAAAATGAAGTGTATTAATAATAATAGTGCTCTAGGTTTGAATTACCCAACCTACCACTTATATTCTCATACACAAATTTAAAAAATGACAGTAAAATAATCATTTTTTAAAATTTCAGGGGTGTCCCTACTATCAATTATTTTTTTTTTTATCCATACGTAAATTACCACCGTGGGTTGAATAATCGTTTTCCCAAAATTTAGGGGGTGTCCCGGGACACCCCTAAAGTCCCGTGCGTCCGCCCCTAGACAAACTAATCAGCTCTCAGTTGACTTTAACATAAAGCAAACTCTTTACAACCTAAAATCACAATTGACCTTATCACAATCAAACAATTTACAATTGACCACAAAGAGCAAGGTTTCTGAGGTTTCTCATGATTTTACCTCATGAAATAAGCCTTCTAAAGTCGAACAGAAACATACAGCGACCTGTTGACCCTACGAGGCAAAGCATACAGTGAGAGTAAGAGAGAGAGAGAGAGAGAGGCTGAGAAAATTTCTTCTGAGATGGAGGAGGACATCGACTTGCAGCCCTTGCGATGCGAGACAGACTGCGAGCCGAGAGGAGTCGGGAAAATGTTCCGAGGGCTTGAGAGCCAGACACAGATGGCAACGAATCTAAGGATCGGAGAATTATGATGGAGATCTCGCATCACAGATGGAAACAAAATCAACAAATGAGAGGATCGAAGAAGTGCAGAGAGGGCGACGGTGGGGGATTTGGAGATGAGATTGAGTGTGGCGGCAAGGATGATCGGAGCTGCGGTGAGCAGAGGCAAAGTAAACCTCTCTGAGAGCTTAAAGGTCTTCTGGTAGAAGATTGAAAGAGAGAAGGTGCGGAAGAGAAGGATAAGGAAATTACGGTAAAAATCCCTCGCATTGTGCGGCAGTTTCAGCATAACCTTACGTGGCAAACTCTGTATCTTGACATTGCCTTATAGTTTTTTGTAGATACATAAAATCCACCCAACTCCACTGTCTCGGCTTTCAATTCAACTCCTCCCAACTCCTAGACTAGTCACGCACCAAGTTTAACTTTCTCCCTTTCTTCTTTTTAGCAAAAGAAAAGAAAAAATAATATAATGTAAATGGTTCCCTCTACCACTCCCTCGGCTTTCAATTCAATTTCACTTGTAGCAGTAACGATAGCCGCTGTTGTGGCGACATCACTATTGTCATTTCCATTTCCAGTTTCAATTGGTCGGTTCGATTCCAAACCTCAATCAGCCCATATCAGGATTAAGACAATAAACTCGCAATCTAATTAGTTTTTTCTTTTCAGCAAATCGAAGGAAAAAAACAACAAAAATATAAATCGGGACGGCGGAGCAGAGGGGTAGGGGGAGGTTGGTGGGACAGGAGTCGAATCTGGGAGGGCGGCGGCCGTCAGGAATGGAGGTCGGGACGCGGCGAAGAGGTGAAGCAACGGGAGGGCAGCAGGATGGGAGGTCTGGGCGGTCTAGAGGAGGGGCGGAGCAGAGGAGGAGCAATGGTGGAGCGGCGGGACGGGAGGTCTGGGCGGGCGGCGACCGTCGGGACAGGAGGGTGGAGGCGGCGCAGAGCCTCACGGGATTTCATAGAGGGAGATCCGGAGAGGAGTGGAAGATGGTGTGGGCGTCCGGCGGGGTTTCTGCCTTCTGGGAGTTGGGACTTGGAACTTGGGGGGGGGGGGGGGGGGGGGAATACAGGAAATGTAGGGTTAGCTAAGTGTAGCCGGGTATCCACGGGGCGGGTATCCCCAAACTCGAACCCGCTCAACAACACACCGGGTTTAAACCTGAACCTGGTCCGAACCCTGTCAACACGGGGTTTACCCTCTTTGATCGGGTTGGATATGGCCGGGTACCCGCGGGTTTGGGTTTCACTGCCATCCCTAGTCAATACTGGCTCATGTTGTTTATCATCATCCCCAGTACTCGGTCTTGTGAGTGATCTAGCAGAATAAATTTGGGTTTTTAGGCTTTAAAACAATTTGGACTTAGCCGTAGTTTGGGCCAGGCTGAAACAGATCACCCAAATTAAAAGGCGTTCCAAGTTGAATGGCCAAGAAGCGAAACGAGTTGTGCCAAAAAAAATGTGTTAGAACTAGGTTCCTAATTGGTTCTGTGTCGGTTAACCAATAATCACTAACATACGTTTCAATAAGTACAAATGTACCTAATTAACCAAACCAAATATCAAACAAATAATTTCTATTGTCTTTCAAGAAATATAATAAAACAAAAGCAATGACCACTTGTAATACACAAATCATTATCCAATTAAGTTTAACAAGTGTCATTTAATCCTAACCAGGAGTTGCGCTTGGGACTTGGGGGGAATACAGGAAATGTAGGGTTAGCTAAGTGTAGTCGGGCATCCACAGGGCGGGTACCCCCCAAACCCGAACCAGCTCAACAACACACCGGGTTAAACCAGAACTCGGTCAACACGGGTTTTACCCTCTTTGATCGGGCTGGGTCTGGCCGGGTACCCGCGGGTTTGGGTTTCACTGCCATCCCTAGTCAATACTCGCTGATGTTGTTTATCATCATCCCTAGTACTCGGTCTTGTGAGTGATCTAGCGGAATAAATTTGGCCTTCTAGGCTTTAAAACAATTTGGACTTAGTCGTAGTTTGGACCAGGCTGAAACAGATCACCCAAATTAAAAAGCGTTCCAAGTTGAATGGCAAGGAAGCGAAACGAGTTGTGCCAAAAAAAAATGTGTTAGAACTAGGGTGCTAATCGGTTCGGTGTCGGTTAACCAATAATCACTAACATACGTTTCAATAAATACGAATATACCTAATTAACCAAACCAAATATCAAACAAATAACTTCTATTGTCTTTCACGAAATATAATAAAACAAAAGCAATGACCACTTGTAATACACAAATCATTATCCAATTAAGTTTAACTAGTATCATTTAATCTGAACCACTTAGAAAGATAATTTAACTACACTTATACATTGTTAACAGAAAATACTAATAATAAGAAATAACACCAATGCAACAACCATAATGAATTCATAATCCAAATTCAAATTTCAATATATAAAATTAAAAATAAGCAAATGTCTTCATCTAATTGGTGTATAATAACTATGGAGACATCAAATACAAGAACAACAAGATCATCATCATCCACATCAAAGAAACAAAGACTACTAGGGTGCGATGTTTGTTCTATCAGTTGCAAAGGGGAGTCAGAGAGGATGAATTTTGGGTTCTAACTCTTAAACACATTTAAAACTTTGGGTGGAGAGTTGTTTGCAATAAGTGAAAATTGGGATGTCTGGAATTCCTGACTTTGGTTGGTTTTGAACCTTGTGAGTTTCTCCCTTAGCCAAACACCAAAACTATGTGGTTATCCTAGTAGGCGGTTATCGTATCGGTTAACCTCTAATCAATTAGTAGGTTAGCGATTAACCATTAAGCAAAATTCAACTAACCAAAATCGAACCACTAAGAAATTAGCGGTGATCGGTTAACCATTAATCATAGTTATCGGTTAAAACCGATAACCGCCTAACCATTTACCACCCCTAGTTAGAACGGATCTGTAAATCGACAAACTATAAAGAACGAATATATGTATGTGATTTACTAATGTAATGTGTGTTAGCTAATCAACGGCCCTCTATTCGGGCGAAGGTTTATCATATGTGAGCCCGAAGGTTTATCATATGTTCGACCGTAGGGAGAAGGTGCGAAGTTGCTCGACGAAAGAGAGAGTCAATTTTACTATATTGGAGAATATACAAATTACAGAAAGGTTGAGAAGTATAAATAGTACTTCTCTAGGCGACCTAACCCGAATATAGTCACCCTAAAATTCAAATTTTATCGCCCTAACCGCAACATATTCTCAACCCAATTTCAATTCTAAACCATAACCAGACAATCCCTTGATCCCTCACCGACCCCAAACCCAACATCTGCTCCCGTCTCCCTCACCCCCAACCCACATCCGCGACTTACCCAGAATATTAAAGAAGGAAGAAGAAGCGAATCCCCGGTACTCGACCCCTAATCAGTTGCCTCCCCTGCTCTCCCCAACCCCCATCTGCACCAGCCACTGCTTCTACTCGGGCTTCGGAGGGAAGGAGGAAGAAGAAGATCAGTCGGCCACTGGGTTATTTTGACAACTCTTTTAGCGATCACTTAACAGATAATTGGATGGAAGGGTAAACTCGTTATGTTTTAATATTAGCTGGGCATGTTTGTGCAAAATTTAGTAGAGGGATAAATTTGTTAATTTACCATAATAAAGGAGTAAAAATGCTATTAACCAAAAAAACAATGTGAACTAATACTAGGGAATACAAACTCTCACTCATTGCAAAGTAACGGACCTATATTCAAGGGAAAACAGACACATTGCACCAATTACTTACAGTTACTTCAGAACACAAAGTGATGGAAGCCAACGGGAAAGAAACGCAGTACTTAACTGCGATCCTATCCTTCTCTTTCTCTCCCCCAATCTTTTTGTAAACAACTGAATTGCGTTGTTTTTGTCAATTACACAGAGTAGTAGCGATCAATAAGCAACGGTACTGTGGGCTGGCAAAGGAGTTCCACCCAGAAACGCCCTGAACAGCTCCAGCGATCTCTCTGGTTGCGAAAATGGAGCTTCGTGGGATGCTCCTCTAATGGTTGCGAAGCTCAACGCGTCGCCGTACACTTGCGTCCACCCTCCAACCTGCACAACAAAAAAGAATCGTTTCTTTTAGTCCTAACAAAAATGGTGAGAAATCAGGGTGTTGATTGTGCAAAAATTAGGGCATAGACCTGTCTGCCCTGAAACCAGGAGCTGTAAGGCACTGTGGTGTTGAGGCCCATTTCCTTGGCCAGTCCATTCACAAGCTTCCTTGTCCCTATCAATGGGATCACTGAATCTTGATCTCCACTGCCAGAAACAAAGAAGGGGAAACCACATCATCCAATGCCGGTTTAGAGCAACCATAATAGTTTTGGGCTTTGACGGGCTAAGAAGTTTGGGCTTCGACAAACTTTGGACCGGGCTTTGACAAACCTCCCAACACATAAAAGGCTGGGCTAACATCTGAGCCGAACTTTGGATATGGCAGTTGAAAAACGAGACAATGCAAGCAATTGTTTTATTTTACAATACAGAGTCATTTAAAAAAAATTGAATTATTTGCTTCCAGATAATTGTATTTGTCTTAACATGGATTATTTTGAAATTTCTCATGTCAAATTGCTTCATTCAATTTTTGTATAGTCAAATTAGACCGCATCAAAATGAGATAATTAGGTAGAATTGACCCACCAAATGTCTAATCCAAATGATCATTAATTTATCAAAATCACTACGAAACTTCAAAATGATCACTTATGTTCGTCTACTCATAACAAAAGGAATAGGTTAGCGTGGTTGTTATTCATGCTAACTTCGTGTAACGTTCTTTTCAATAAGACAATAAATCCATTTAACACGCCAACAAAGCTCGCTAATCTACTATCGCTCTCATGATTTTAATTTGTGTTCTATTGCCCATAACGATCCAGAACTTAGAAGATAGACAAACTGTGATGTTTCGAAACCTCCATACATCTGGTTGGAACTCAACCCAACCCCAAATCCCTAATCACCAAAACGAATTATGAATTCATAAGAAAGTAAATGTAAAGAAAAAAAGGCAATAATATACATGTACCTGTAAACCAGAACCTTGAGGCCAGACTTGAGAAGCTGGCCAAGAATAGGAGTCGTTGGTACCTCCAAGTTGTCCATTTCATATCTCACCACACTGGCATTTTCAACAAAATATCATTAGGCCCATCAATGCAAGGGCACAAATGTTGGGTTAATCCAAAGTAATGAATCAACATAAGGGTAATTAAGTTGATAATGAATTACTCGCTGCAGGTGCTCCACGTCCGGACTCCAACAAGCCTCCCATGGAAAGCCTTCTGCACATCTTTCCTGTTCAGATACCTAATCGTCTCGTCCTCCACGCACACATCAATTTCCCCTACTCCTGCAGCAGTAGCCCGCTCCTGCAGCAACCCCGTCATAATATTAACCGTTGACTTAAAGACAGACGAAGAATTTCGTACAACAAGCTGCACTTACGAGGACATGGGATTGGGACTGGATGGAAGACAAGCAGACGTCGAGAGTGACATCGTAGGCGTCCACGAACTTGCCGATTTCGAGGGAGGCATGGCTGTTGACCCGGAAACACTCTGGCGTGAGAAACCCTCTCTGCAGTTGTCTTCTTATCTGGGAGTAGTTGCAGACTGTGTTGAAGATGTCCAAGGTTGCATCCGAGATTAATCCATGAGACCACAAGTACTCTGCTCTTGAATTGAAGTCAGTGTTGAAGTCCAGCAGAGGGTTCCCAATCTGTGATTCATTTGCAAGTAGAAGCAGCCATAGTGTTTAGCTACAAGTATAATATCGTAAACATGTTGATTCAAATAACTTGAGTTGTTGGAAGATGTTTGTTGAGGATATTAATTACTTAGTCAAAAAGTAATTAATTCCTTGTCCTACAAGTCCCTAGTTTTCCTTGTTCAAGTAAAAGAAGGAAACTTGGTTGTCATTAGAGTTTTAACTCTACGTCTATCTCTATATAAGTTTAGCTACGAGGTTGTAGTAAGCAAGCCGTCAAGCTGTAGTCATCAAATAATAAAGCGTAAGCTGTGAGCTTTTCCGAGCTCACCGTGGATTAGTCTCGATCAATCAATCGATCCAGGATACCACGTAAAATCGTTTGTCTCGTGTTCTTGTTATTTCGCGTTATCAAATCTACAATGTTTGATTATGGGAATCATCGAGATTAGAACAGAAGATCTCCTCGGTCACAAATCACAGAAGGCTCTGATGTCATCTTAAAAACTAGTTGGTCTCAATAACTCAAGTTGTTAGGAGCATTGTTCTAGCTAGATTTTGAGTTGACTAGGTTTCTTAAAAAAATAATAATACTAAAACTTATGTATATAATGAACTTTAACTCGACAGGGGTTCTTAAGTGAGATAAGATCGATAAGAATACGATATTCTAAATTTGAAAGATCATACTAAACCCTATGTACTAAATGATTTTGATGCTCCATTTTTTTGCCAAGTAAGGTTGTTGGACCCTCCCTTCACCACTAGTTGGAGCTTGGAAGTGGTTATCATTTACTAAATATAATGCATTGTATACCAAATATGTAACTTTTCCTATAAAAACAAGTGAAAAAATGGGCCACTTGATAAGCTAGAGACTTGTTACTTACTGCAATTCCTTTGAGATTGATGGGTGGCTTGGATTTCACAATCAGTTGGGCGAGCTGCGGAACGTAGTGACCTGTTTCCATTTAGGACCAATCAATGAGAACCACAACACACCATCTTCAATTAGTGGGAAAGCTCTGTCAAATATAATTTGTCTTCTATGGCCATTGGCCACTGATTAGTAAACAACCTTACCAGCATAACTCTCTCCAGTTATGAAGAAATCTCGTCCCCTGTATTCTGGGAACTTGGCCAACCATCCCTTCAAAAAACCCAGATTGTCCTCAGCTGCACTCCGCAAACAAAAGATAAAACTCAATCATTGTTAAACCGTACCAAAAATTGTACTGGAAAAGTTAGCAGTAGAATGTTTTGAATTGAAACTGTAGTTTAACCTGTGATTTTATCATTTACAGAGTCGTAGAAAGATGCATTGGCTGAGTAAGAGAACCCAACGCCCGCTGGGGATTCCAAGTAGAGCATATTTGCCTCTGCACCAATTCCAAATCAGTACAACCTTAATCCACCTCACTCTGGGTTCGAAAGTTAAATCGACAATCATGTACAAAATGGTTACAGTCACACTGACCTTTGTTCCAGCTGTAATTGTTTTGTAGCAGAACATCTCCACTGGGTTTAAACGGACCGTGCTCGCAGAAAGCTCCAGCTCCCACTGAAGAACACCCAGGCCCTCCATTCAACCAGAGAACGAGAGGCTTGGAGCCCGGCTCGGTCTCCGCTTCGACAAAGTAGTAAAACAGAGCCCTCCCCTGCATCTTGTCGACTGTGACGTAACCCGAGTATTGGTTGAACCGGACCGCCGGCTGGCCCGGTAGGGTCGTGATCTTATCGGCTTGGCGGGTCGACTCTGTTAAGGTCGCCATTGATAGAGCAAAGAAGACTGCCGATATCATAGCATTGGCAACAACCCATCTCTCTTGCTGCGTCATTGGGATGGGAAGAGGTGAAACAGGGGAAAACAGAGGAGATTTGTTGAAGCTTTGAAGCGGAGAGAAGATTCTGAAATCGCTTTCCCTGTGTTTGGATTGGGAGCTAGTATTTTTAATGATGGGTTTGGATTTGTCTGTTGTTTTGGGAGTATTAGGCCATTATAGCAGCTTGTGTGCCTTTCTTTTTTCTTTACAAAAGAAAATGTTATACCGATTGAAAAAAATATCAAACAAACTACACCGTGATATATAATCAGAACTACAAATAGAGGGTTTTCCTTGTTACCAGATGAGCTACAAAAAGGGTGTACGATAAAGAGAAATTCAAAGACTTTTTTTGCTTGTAGTTAGCTGTGGAAGCAAGTGGTTGTTTGCAAGTTCTTTTAAGTGCTTGTCTGCAAGTTCTGTTATGTTTTGGAGTGCTGGTCTCTAACTTTCTTATGTTAATTCATTCAACACGGAATAGATTTGTTAATTAGTGCGAGGAGGATATAAGCAATTCCTGCCGTTGCTCTAACTAATTGAAAGATTTATTTTTGGTAGAAAACATAGCGCTAAGGAAGGATATAATCAATACTTTAGTATGTACAGATTACAAAGTGAAAGACCAATGTGAATATACCTGGCAAATTACAATCCAACCCGTTGACCCGACCCGAATCCGCTTGAAAAATAGAAGTTTTAATAACTCGAAACCCGAATGATCCGAACCCGATAACCCGCAATTTTTTGGGTCAGGTTGGGTGGGTTAGCGGGTCGACCCGTTAGACCCGCTCCATTTTATATATCACTCCCAAAATGATAAAACCACTCTTAAATTGGTGAGATATTTAAATAAATTCACATGGATTTGAATGACATATGTTTGGAGCTTAAGGATAATCAAATATCATGTGTTTCTTGTAATAACATTACTCTTGTGATTGTTTTTTGACGATTTGTGTAATTTGTATTTCATTTAATTAGCATGGGAAGATTTGAGAATATGTTAATGGACATGTGTTAGGTAAACCGTTGTCATACATTTGTGAAAATTTGTGTTCTTGAAGAAAATATGAAGCATGCTTGATATTGTTTCTGAGAACGCTAATAACCCGAAACGACCTGTAACCCGACCCGAAACCGAATGGGTTGGGTCAATATTTGACCCGAAATTAGCCTAGCAAACACGACCCAACCCGTAACCGAAAGTCTCGACCCAAAATTACCCAACCCGACTAGATTGCCAGGTCTAAATGTGAATTACATAACCGTGTTAATTAAGTGATGGAAATTTGAACCCGTCCTGTGGGTATTACTCAACCTGACCCGCGATAGAGTGGGTATTACCCGATTTGCAGTAGCGTGGGGCGGGACATGGATATCTACTTCTGACCCCACCTACCCCGTCCTGCCCCGTTCTTGGCCCATTCTATCTCAATTTCTTACAATATCTATACATATTTATCCTATTTTGACTTTTTTCTAAACTAGTTGGAGTCGATCTTTCAACTTGTTAGACTCAATTACCCATTCTATTATCACTATTTTTCATTCATAAAGTTAAATACCCTTCGTTTTATCCTAAAAAGTAAAATTTGCGTGTATTTTTTTTAAATAACATGTAAGAGTGAGGCGACCCGTCCAACCTCGTACCCGCGCGGGTTTTACCCGCCCCGACCCGTAATAACATGGGGTGGGACATGGGTATTGAAGTACCCGCCCCGCCTCATTGTCATCACTAACCGTGTTATGGAACGATCTATTGTGTAAATAAAATAGTGAAAACTGAGTTTTACTCACATGCTTTTGGCTCTCTTATTTCTTTTTTACAATCTTTTGACTTGAGCTTTTAGAAAGATGCATTTTGAAAAAGTGGTTCAATGTTCGCTTGATAATTATTAAAAATATTTTTAATATAAGAAGTGATGCAAAATGATTTCAAACATGAAATATTTAAAATAAATACAGCTAGATGTATTTTAAGTTGATTAAAAATTTCCCTAATTTTATTTAATTATCAAAATAATATCAAATCAGCATATATATAAAATAATATAAATGGAAGAAAATTATTTTATGAAAACGGTAAGAATTATTGTACTTTCAAAACAATCTTTTGCAATTTTATGTTATAAAAAATATTTTCAGATTTTTTGGAAACTCGGTTTATTGGCATGTTTTGCTCCATTTCGACTTTTCAAAGCAAAAAAAAAAAAATTAAATACTTTAATAATTTGGATTAAACACAATTTTTTTTTTTTACCATTTCAGCTTACTTAAAGTGAAATTACTTGTTGTGGTCATCAACAAATTTGTAGGCTAATTCCATACGCTTAATAAATTTGTTGCATATTTAGACCATCTTCAATGTAAAAAGCCAAAGTGTGGATCTAGTTTTGGCATTCTAGCTCAATCGAAACTCGAAAGGGATTTTGCTTCAATGATGAGTGGTAGAATGTCATATGCTCATTTGAGCTTTTAGTCCTAATTTAGTTAACGGTAGATTACAAAAATTTATTTATATAATTCGGTCATTATTTTTATGCATGTAATCATAATTAATGAAAACATACATTTTTATGTAATTCTTTTAAGATTTTTGCATATTTTTGTCATCAAATATGATGTCATCAATGATATGATATTGATGGGAACACATTAATCCATCTTAGAACAACCATGCACTCTCTAAAGAAAAGTAAAAAAATCACAGTTGTCTCCATTTCATGGCATAATTCCCATATTATTTACTCAAATAAGTGGTAGATTAATATTCATAAAAGGGGGGTCGGATACTATGTCTACCCCAAAGAGGTTGGTTTTTTGACACCTCCTCCTTAATTGGTCAATTTTTTCATTAATCATTGGCAAATATTAATGAAAGTAAACATGATAAATGTTATGTTATTAAATACAAAGTAAGAATTAAATACACCACATTAATTACTTACTTTTTAAAAAATCTAAACCTATACAAAATACAATTCTCTCTCCTATCTCTGATTTTTCCTTTCTCAATAGCCTCCGACCACCAAGCTTCCTTGACCACCACACTTCGCCGGTGAAATCCCCCATCGGCAGAATCTCTCCGACGACCTGATATGTAGTACCACTGCACTGATACTTAGATCTGACATGTGTACCGTGCATTGATATCGCTACCAGTGGAGTGGTATCGCTACCAGTGCATTGGTAGTGCTACTAGTGCACTGGTACAAATATCATATTTTGAGTTTAAGTGCAGTTATACAAATATCAGTGCAGTGATACAAAAATCAGATTTGGAAATCGAAAAGTCAGATCTGAAAATTGAAAACTCGCCGGGAGTGTCTTGGGAAGGAGTCGTTCGGAGGTTGCTGGAAAAGGAAGGATAAAAGATAGGAGAGAAAAGGATTAGATAGAAGAGAGAATTGCATTTTGTATAGGTTTAGATTTAAAAAATACAAGTAATTAATGTGGTGTATTTAATTCTTAATTTGTATTTAATAAGAGTATTAAATTTTACAAGTTGCATTTATTATATCTACTTTCATTAATACTTGTCAAATGATTAATAACAAAATTGACCAATAATAAAGGAAATGTCAAAAAACCACTCCTTAGAGGTTAGCATGCTAACCGAACGCTCCTAAAAGAAATGCAATGATCTCCAATGAACTTATCGGAAACCTTAACCCTCTGTTTTTTTACTCTATGTTTCCGAAGGAAGGGAGAAAAATGAGGGGAGGTGAAGGAAAATTAGGAGGGGAGGGGAGATTTGGAGGTGAAGGAAATTGGGAAGAAAATGTTGTTTTATGGAAGAAAGTAGGAAGGAAATTGTGTATTGGGAATTATGATGAATATGTTATTTTATTAGTTATGTAATAGTAAAATAATGATTGTATGTTAATATTCTGTTAACTTATGAATTGTGAATTATATTTGTACTTTATTTTTAAATCGCACCAGAGATTGTACCGAAAAAATTAGTGGCTGAGTATTTTATTCTAAAATATTGATTTAACCACATCAATTATTTAAAAATAGAGACTTTATAATAATTGATCAAGCATTCTAAATCAATTAAAATTTATTCAACTTATATTATACAATGTTTAAAAAACACAACCGTACTGGTTGATCGGACTGGAAATATCGAATATCGATCCCAAAATAGTAGGCAATTTTAGCCATAGAAAATGATTAAACTATAGTTAAACCACGATTTTAATACAAAATACCCTACTTTCCCGCTATAACCTTCAGTACGATTTCGTAATCCTTGATATTACACTCAAATCTATCAACGCCCAATTAATTAAAAAAACCTACCTAAATATTAATTTAATTAATTTGAACAATGAAGACCATAAAAAAAACTAAGCAGTTGTTGAATTGGCATCCACGTTGTCAACAAATTAATAACCCTACCCCAATTACTACCTAATTGGGAAAAAACCCCTTTCCATCATCTCTTTCTTATTCAGCCGTCCATATCCTCTCTCACTATCTTTCCCCATCTTCTTCCTCCGCAAACAAGCAACAGAAACAAAGGCAAAATCCTTCTCAAATCTCTCTCTCTCAAACCTTTCTCATCTTCATCCTTCAACTCTTCTCGAGCTAATGGAAAGAAAAGATCATATTCCACTCTTCCCTCCGACCTTTCTTCTTTCCCTTCTCATCAATAGCGACGGCGGCGAGGGAGTCTTAGATCCGGCAAGATTTGGGACATGCATGTTGTTATTTTTACTTTTGGTTTTGTTTTTAGGGATGTAATCCCTTTCGTGTCTCGTTTTGTTGCTAGAAACCCACCGATTAAAGGCTCGATTTCGTCGGCGACAAACTAGAAACCCACCGATTAAAGTCTTCTCCGGTAAGTTTATGTGAGTTTAATTGTACTTGTTTTTTTTTAAATGGTCTTACATCAGTTTCTTTGATTTCTTTTCTGGGTTTAGACTCTGGACAAGGACGAGAAGAAGAACGAAGAAGAAAAGAGAGCAGAGAGATTATGCAAATTGAAGAAAAGGATAAAAGCAGGATGAGAAGAAGGACGAAGAAGAGGAAGGAAAAGAGACCAGAGAGAGATAATGTAAATTAAAAAAAAAAACAAAAGCTTCACTTTTGGTTTTCTTTCCGAATTCGAGGGGTGGGTTACACAGTAACTATTCCACTCCTTTTTCCTCCCTTCCACACTGTTGCTTTTTTCGGAAACGGCGGAAACCTCCTCGGTTCCCCAACTTTCCTTGGTTATCTTTTCTTTCCCTCCTTTTCCTTTCTAAAAAAACAGAGGGTTAGAAAGGAAAAGGAGGGAAAGAAAAGATAACCAAGGAAAGTTGGGGAACCGAGGAGGTTTCCGCCGTTTCCGAAAAAAGCAACAGTGTGGAAGGGAGGAAAAAGGAGTGGAATAGTTACTGTGTAACCCACCCCTCGAATTCGGAAAGAAAACCAAAAGTGAAGCTTTTGTTTTTTTTTTAATTTACATTATCTCTCTCTGGTCTCTTTTCCTTCCTCTTCTTCGTCCTTCTTCTCATCCTGCTTTTATCCTTTTCTTCAATTTGCATAATCTCTCTGCTCTCTTTTCTTCTTCGTTCTTCTTCTCGTCCTTGTCCAGAGTCTAAACCCAGAAAAGAAATCAAAGAAACTGATGTAAGACCATTTAAAAAAAAAAACAAGTACAATTAAACTCACATAAACTTACCGGAGAAGACTTTAATCGGTGGGTTTCTAGTTTGTCGCCGACGAAATCGAGCCTTTAATCGGTGGGTTTCTAGCAACAAAACGAGACACGAAAGGGATTACATCCCTAAAAACAAAACCAAAAGTAAAAATAACAACATGCATGTCCCAAATCTTGCCGGATCTAAGACTCCCTCGCCGCCGTCGCTATTGACGAGAAGGGAAAGAAGAAAGGTCGGAGGGAAGAGTGGAATATGATCTTTTCTTTCCATTAGCTCGAGAAGAGTTGAAGGATGAAGATGAGAAAGGTTTGAGAGAGAGAGATTTGAGAAGGATTTTGCCTTTGTTTCTGTTGCTTGTTTGCGGAGGAAGAAGATGGGGAAAGATAGTGAGAGAGGATATGGACGGCTGAATAAGAAAGAGATGATGGAAAGGGGTTTTTTCCCAATTAGGTAGTAATTGGGGTAGGGTTATTAATTTGTTGACAACGTGGATGCCAATTCAACAACTGCTTAGTTTTTTTTATGGTCTTCATTGTTCAAATTAATTAAATTAATATTTAGGTAGGTTTTTTAAATTAATTGGGCGTTGATAGATTTGAGTGTAATATCAAGGATTACGAAATCGTACTGAAGGTTATAGCGGGAAAGTAGGGTATTTTGTATTAAAATCGTGGTTTAACTATAGTTTAATCATTTTCTATGGCTAAAATTGCCTACTATTTTGGGATCGATATTCGATATTTCCAGTCCGATCAACCAGTACGGTTGTGTTTTTTAAACATTGTATAATATAAGTTGAATAAATTTTAATTGATTTAGAATGCTTGATCAATTATTATAAAGTCTCTATTTTTAAATAATTGATGTGGTTAAATCAATATTTTAGAATAAAATACTCAGCCACTAATTTTTTCGGTACAATCTCTGGTGCGATTTAAAAATAAAGTACAAATATAATTCACAATTCATAAGTTAACAGAATATTAACATACAATCATTATTTTACTATTACATAACTAATAAAATAACATATTCATCATAATTCCCAATACACAATTTCCTTCCTACTTTCTTCCATAAAACAACATTTTCTTCCCAATTTCCTTCACCTCCAAATCTCCCCTCCCCTTCTAATTTTCCTTCACCTCCCCTCATTTTTCTCCCTTCCTTCGGAAACATAAAGTAAAAGAATTAATGAACTTATTGGCTGGAAACCTTAAATCATAAATTGAATTATTTAATACATGTTCCCTAGTCCCTACCGCTCCAGATCTGTTTGTCCGACATGGTTGGCGTTGCGGTAATCCACGATTTTGTGCATGAGAACAAAATTTCCCACGTGATGCTTGACCCAAGAAACTATAGTTTAATTTAATTATATTGTGATGGCGAGTAAAACATCCAATAATTTCAATTTGTTGCAAATAGTACCATAAAGACGAAGAAAAAACTAACCTTCTAGAAGAATGATTAGGCTTTGCTGGTAATATGACCAAAAAAGAAATATGACAAAAAGAATATATATTACGCTGGTTTATGATGTTTAGAAGAATACTTAAATGTTAATATGACTCGAGGAACTACACTTAACTTAACTGGTGTAGAATGTGATAATAAGTAGTATTGAGCGTACGGGTGATAATTGGTTGCCGGTTATCCGGCTTAACCGAACAACCGAACCGAATCGTCGGTTTATAACCGAAACCGATAACCGATAAGCTGTTGTCGGTCTCGGTTGCGGTTGGCTGATTTTGGCCTTTACGCTAACCGGAAACCGTCAGTTACAAACCGAAATACTTTTGGTGCACCGCTATAACCGGCGATTCCTCTCCCCCCTCTTCTGCATCGCCAATTCACCTTCCACTCCAGACCTCTCCCTCTCTTCCTTCTCCAAACATGTCCCTCTACCTTCCTCTACTTCGCCATACCCAACTCTTTCCTTCCCCAGACCTCTCCCTCTCCCTCTCCCTTCCTTCTCGAAACATCTCCCTCTCCCTTCCTCTACCTCGCCATCCCCAACTCCTTCCTTCCTCTAACTCGTCGCCCCCCTCGCTCCGCCTCCCAATCCAGAGGTCGATTTCGGAGCGGTGATGGTCGTTGCTCTACCTCCGCCTTGCATGTTTCAAGCGGCGACGGATTCAGATCCACACCTCTGCCTCTGCCGCCAATCAAGAAATCCGACCATGTATGCTCGTCGTCGCTCCTCCTTTGCCTTCGGCGATAGATTTAGATCCAAATCCTCCTCTGGACGCTCTCTCCTCTTCCTCCCTCATCTACCTCGATTCGCGGACTCATATTAGGATTTGACACCCACGTATGCTCGTCGTCGTCCGTCATCTGCCTACGACGGGTCTATCTTCTTCCTCTGTCGATGGTTCAAAATTGGGATTTTTCGGTGGCATGCATAGCGATGGTGGTGGTCGGAGGTGGTGTGCGTCGGTCTCAGAATAACCGTCGTTTGAAATCGAAACCGACGGTTGCGGTTATCGGCAAACCGATGGTGCCGTCGGTCGCGGTTGCGGTTGCTGGTGTTGCCTCTTTCTCAGTGTCGGCTAACCAACTTTGCGGTTCGGTTAAAACCGAAACCGCACCGCTAACAGGCCTAATTGAGCGTACATTTGTGAGAAATGTATTTAACTTAATTTATAATTTATATTTAAGTAAAGGAACAAAGATTTAGTTTAGTGTATCTGGTCTATCTATTTAGACTACTTATAATACATTTTAAAGAGTTTGATTTGCTCCATTTCAAATTTCCTAAGGGTATTTTTGTCTACACAATCAATTTTTTATTTCATATAGAAAGATATCAATGCTAGGATTTGAACCATGGTCTCTTCCACCAAAGACAAGAATTGTAACCAATTAGACTAGACACAGTTGTTGTACTTTATTAATGTAAAAACATAGAGTAAGTTAAAATTATGAAAAACAAAGTACTTTTCTATCACGGTTAGTTAGCTAGCTAAGTCTCCTTTAATTATTTTGCGGTGTTTGATACTTCTATTTTCATATTTTAATATTAATTTATAATTTTTTCTAACTTATAAATGAAGGATAGTCTTAAAATCTCAACACAAATATCATTGGTTTGAATATTGCGCATTGAATTTAAATGTTGAATGAAGTGTTCAATGACGACATAAGAATACTGGTACCATACATTTCAAGAAAAATAAACATGACAAACACCAATACCAATTATCTCGACAGTCTATGCTAAAATTCGAAATTGTTTAATCATTCAATTTGAATGATAGTTTAGTCAAATCAAGCAAATAATTCACGATTGTGTATGAACAAAAATAAAAACATATGTAGTGTATTATGAAAAATGTATTTATTTTAACAATCTAAAAAAAATAATCAAAACTTTCATACGACTCCTTATTTCAATAATGTAGTTAATGAAATAATTTTTATCAGCATGATGCAATGTTCAAGCTAAGGTCCAAGTATTAATCACCAGTATATAGTATTCATCATAGTTAACTATTTCAATATCCACGACTAACTATTAATGATTACTTGCTTTCTCGTAGAGAGTTTAATGTATCACTCTCATGCCTAGCTATGCTCTAAGCATTTGTTTTCTTTTTCACAATATCATTCGCAGTTATTTATTAATTCAACTTTGTTTCTAGCTTTCAATTCCTAATTATTCACTTCTTACCAACTTATGGGAATGCTAAATATATTTTCCATGTCTAATCTATTAAACATAAATGTTGCTTATCACTTAAATTCAATGGTATCTATGTTAGGTTTGATGTCACCAACATATTCTCTTAATTTCTTCAAAAAGCATAATATCTTGCGATTGATATCATAGTTTCGTTAGGTAAATTTCAACAAACTCAATCAATATTCGAACTCTTCGAAATAGCTATCTACATGCTAATATGAAGTACAGAGCAGCTAAAACTCTACTTGAGTTAGTACAATATTTTGCGCTATCGATTCAAAATTCAATACATGATTATCTTATTACAATTTAGTCATACTAATTGTGTAGTAGGGGACATCTTATCAAAATATAAAACAAAGACTCTTTGATTGATCGCTTTCATGATGTAATCAATTATACCAAAATAGAAGTGATCAAATTTATAAGATGTACTCAAAGTTTGCTATAATTATTAAGGTTCAGCTGCACGTTAGGCGTACGACGATCATTGGGCATTTCTCTATCTCCTAGCTCGCCTAGACATGCTTAGACATTATAATAAAAATAGCAATTTTAATAATAATGAATAAAATAACAGTTGTAAAACACTTTCATACTACGAAATAACTCTCAAGTTTATAAATTATTTTCTTTTACCAAATGATATAATTAATTCATTCACGAGCTGAAATAGCTAATTATAAGCACTTCAAATTTAAGTTAAAACTCTATATGATGCAATTGCTTGACGAAATGGGTTTTATAATAGAGTGGTTCTATCGAGAGAGGTCTCTAAGAAACATGGCTTATTTTATTATTCCTTAGGTGGATATAATATCTATCTTCATCGTTACTTTTACATTGGATTCAATTTAATATACTTTTTCATTTAGATAGGTTTTTTTCTGATGTTCTAGGATATAATATATCATTATATATGATGGTGTAGGATATTAAATCCTCTCATTTTAGGTTCAAATTGATGCATTTTCCCCTTTACCGTTCCCTTTTATTGGTTAATAATTTTTATGATATTTTTCACTTTAAAATATCGTGAGCAGAATCATTACACAACAATTTGTGTTTTTTTCGCTTCTTTGACATTTTTATATGGATATGACTTTGTTTCAAAATATGTATTTATGTTAGTGTAGTTGGACATTGTTTGTCATTTTTTAAACTTCATTAGTCAAATACATTAAATACTTTACTATATTATTCATGGAGAACATACCAAATTAAATAGTTACTTCAATCCCCAACAACATGAACCATAAAAAAAATATATACCTCAATGTTTACTACACATACACATGAAAATCAAACTCTCCATGCCAAGAGGCCGGACCCTAATCTAGTTACTATTAATATATATATATATATATATATATATATATATATATATATATATATATAAAGCACAAGTGAGTTTACTGTTGCCTAACCTCGCTAGCTGTTTGGGCGGCTATACATTTTACATTTTGATACCTCAAATTTAATTTAATTACAACTTAGTCACTATAATATATATTTTACATTTTGATACCCCAAATTTAATTTTTAATGTAAATTCATTGAACAATTATGTTTTGGTATCTAAATTTTACGAGATTTTCGTACTTACCATTTTTTTAATTTACATATTGTTCAAATGTTTAGAGATCACTTGAATCCATGAATCCAATTCACCAATCCTTTTGAACCAATTCATGAATCTAATCCACCATAACATAAAATTATAAATTTAAATTGTAGCATACAAAATGTTGTATCACTCAAGTGTAGGAAAAGATTCGACCATTTTATATTTGCTCATTACGTGAAACATTAAATAAATGATAAAAGAGAAACGTCTCTATAATATTGCAAGAGCGGTTTTATAAACACATTTAGTACATTTACGGGGTACTAAACTAACTTCTACTAACTACATGTAACAAATATGCGACATCTACATAAGCAAGTGTCAATAAATTGCTCCTATGAAAATGGTTGGTTGTTATATTGACGACCAACTAAAAGAATTGGTCAAAACTTTTTCATCATCTACTTACTCTTCGTTTCATTTTTCACTCGCCTTCCATAATCCTTTCTTTATTTCTTTCTTTGCCTTCTTCATCTAACCCTAATTTTTATACAATTTTTATGTATTCTAATCACAAGTATGAACGGGTTCATACACGACTCACCAACAGTCTAGAGAATTAATAATTGAACCATGAACCACTAACTTTTTCAGCTCAATATCGAGTCCAATTAAAAATAAATATATAAGGTTATTACTTATTAGAAAGTTATCATTTTCCACTATTAGATTTGAAGGCGTGAAATTTTAAGCGAGTTCCAGTTTGTATTCTTTTTGCTTCTCTCTAGAGTTTTTGTTTTTCACCTGAGCTGGAATTTTCAACAATTATACATGGAATGTTTGGCTAAGTATCTACACATATCAAATAATAGTTTTCATTTTCTATAAAAAGGTAAATAATTATCATCTTAAATACATCACCATAAAAGGAATTAAGCCTCAACTATGCAAATTACTGTTCGGCACCTAAACTTAATAGATCTTTAGATTTATAACCTAATTTTATTTTTTGGCACATAAGTCCTCAGCATATTGATGGAACATTATATTTTAGTACCTAAAATTTTTTTGTATGACATTTTGGTACCTAAACTTTTAAAGTTCTACAAATAGGTCTCATTTTTGTATGTGTAATTAAAACACCCTCGTATAAATTGGTATCCATACCCAACTCTTAAACATTTAGATTATGGAAGTAAATATTCATACTCTCCCCAAACTCATCTACAAACTTCCAAACTCATATATACATCAGTCATGCCCTACCCATAACCAATGGGTCTACTTGGGTTTAGGTAAATATCATTTATTAGACAAAATTTTCAGAATTTATTAAATTGGATGTTACCGCCATATATCTATTATCAGTCAGTATCATATTCTCAAGTCAATATTACTAACAAAAAATTAATTTTAGCTTAATAACACTAACAAAATACCATCACGTGCCACATAAATGCATGTCCATAGACCATCTCCGTCCCGCGACAAGGCGCGTCATCGCCAACTAGTTAATATTGAACTTGGAGATTTCAAGTTTGAATTCCATTGTCATTATATAAAAATTCATATTTAAGTAAAATATGAACAAAACCCGAACCCACGGGTACCGTACTCGACCCAACCCGGTCAACGCGGGTAAACCTCGTGTTGACGGATTTTGGGCCGGGTTCGGGTTTAAACCTGTTCACTATTCACCAGGTCGAGTTTGGTTCGGTTTATGTATACCCTCTCACACCCATATAATTAATATTTCCAGTATATTTAATATTCAAAACAACTAATCTTCTTTATGCTTGTGAAGACATGCCTAATTTTTTATTTCTAATTGTGTAGAATGAAGTTGATATTGGACTCGAGAGTAAACAAGCTTGATTGACAAGGAGGAAGAAGCTTTCAATTAATCATGTAGTTTATGGATAATTTGTTATTTGCTTCAATTTTCTTTAGTTTCTATATTGGTGTTGAACCATTTGTATGGTTAATTTGTGATTTGCTTGAATTTTATAGAATGGTGTTTTATATATGGATAATTTGTATTGAGAGATTGATATTTGACTTTTATTTTGATAGGAACTTGTTATTGTAAATTTTTTACGACAAAAACTCATGTGTACCCATGAACCCGTGGATACCCAGCGGTTGGGTTGGGTTGGGTTTGAATTTTCCAAACCCAGTGGATTTTACCCCGGGTTATTTTTCACAGATAAATCTATGAGTCTAGGCGTAACAATAATAAACTGTTCATTTTTAACATCATGGACCTTAACTATATGACTATAGTTAATGGTTTCTACGAGTTTAGCTTTCTACGTTTTATATAAACATGTTGTTCTTGATGTGGCGTGCCTAGGGTTTCTGCCTTGATGGTGTTTGTAAATCACAACACGGTGGAAACTATTGTGTATTATTACTGACATGACATAGGGTTTATATAGAGTACAGAGACTGACTTCTATAATAACCCTAACACTAATACGGAAACTACATAAATTCTACAACTCTGATAAGGAATATAACTATGCCCAATTACATAACAGTACTCGTACTATAACATAATACTACTTGTACTACACATGCTCTAATACCCTCCCCAAATTGATGGTAATAACTTACCAACAATTTGAAAACAAAAACTAACACAAAAAAAAACTATAACTATGACACTGATAACTGCTACTAGTCCCAAACGCCGCGCCACGCCCCACAAAAATGTTGACGATGATGACTGGATCTCTTGCCAAAACTGTCTTGTCATTCCAAACACTAGTCCTCTAAAGAAGCTCTTCAACCAGGCTTTGATACCATGTTGGTAAATCAGAACACGGTGGAAATTGTTGTGTATTATTACTAACAGGATATAGCGTTTATATGGCTCAAGATAGGGTGCATAAACATGGGTTATGCACCAATCAATAACTAAATCTAGACCCTTCATTCAGAAAATCCAATTCTAAGGATGAAGAATTAAAGGTTATTTTTATCTTCCCTTGTTTTCTTAATCGGCTCATATCTTCTTCGTTTTAACTCGGATTTCAATTTATTTTTTTGCACAGATGGAACGAGTTTGTTGTGCTCTACAAAACGATATCCATTTTCAATATTTTTTGAGGAAAAAAACTCTTGCCTCTCGGTACCAATTGCATACCATATGGTATCTTCTTCGTTTTTAATTCGTTTTTTAGAACATTTGCATAGAAGGAACGAGTTCATCATGATCTATTGGATCTAAAAATTTCTGGGTGAACAAATTACAGGACCAAAAAATACCACAAAAGACCACCCTGGTACGGGGTGGTATCTTGTGGTACACAATGTTAAAAGTCGTAAATGACAGTTAATATACTTCTACTATAATGTATTCAACCATTCTACAGTCTTGGTTTGTTCATACCATATGTATGCTTTTATTTCAATACCAGTCAATACCATGTGTATTCAACCATGGTACGCTTTTCAAACCATATGTATGCTTTTATTTCAATATCAGTCAATACCATATGGTATAGACTTGTAAAAAATGACTCAATTTTTTTTTGTTCGAAAAATATATCAAAGTGGATATCATTTTGAAGAGCACAATTAATTTGATCTAACTATGCAAAAAAAATTAAATTTTGACTTAAAACGAGTGAGAAACCGTCCGTCAAAGATTAAATAGGGGAAAATTAAAGGTTTTCCAGGAGAGAGAGAGGGATGCTGATGTCATGCTGATGTGGACGAGTTAGTCATGGTTACTCACCATAAGGTTACTGACCTGATCCGTTCCCCGTTTATATAGAGTATAGAGAATAACTTCTATAATAACCCTAACACTAATATGGAAACTAAATAAATTTTACAACTCTGATAAGGAATATAACTCTGTCCAATTACATAACAATACTCGTAGTATAACATAATACTACTCGTACTACACATACTATAATAGATGGAAGCCAACTAGCCCCTCAAATGGAGGTAAAGTTTAAGTAGCTCGTTGAAATTGGTGGTTTGATAAACACGTAATATAGAATTCAAGTATTTGAAGAAATCATATATATTCATATAGGTTTAGTTGAGAGAAGGGTAAAATACTTCGGATGTCACTTAAGTTTGAAAATTAGGGTAGACATACCACTTAAGTTTGAATAGGGCGTCGGGTACCACTGAACTCTATTATATGTGCACCCGGTACCACTTAGGTTTACTTTTAAGTGCATTCCGTTAAAGTTGACAAAATATTCTTGGAATATTCTGTTTTTTAAATTTCATTATTGGTCCTTCTACTTTTCTTATTATAAAATAATCATTTGGACTTATGAAAAATATCATTTTTTATTGTTTAGTTAAAATTCTCTTTTGAATACTTGATACCAAATCAATTTTTGAATAGAAATTTTAGAATAAATTATCATTATAATTATTTTTAATTATTATTATGTATTCTAATAATTGAATTATTCCATGAATGTCGTAACTAAACAATGTTGTAGCTTTTATAGTCATATTTTCTTTTTTATATTTTTTACCGAATGTTGTAGCTTTTATATTTTGTTTATTACTTGGTTACTTTTCATTTATTTTCATTCTAAATTTTTTCAATCAGTGAAATATGTTTAATTATTTCTGATTGTGTTCTATTTATCTTTTTTTTTATTTTGACGTATTGATGATCGATTACATTCTATTTTAACTATTTTGTTTTGGTGAAACTATTTTAAATATTTCTAATGGTGATTCTAATTGAATTAGGAGGTTTAAATAGATATTCTAATATTTATTTTAAATATTATTATTATATTCTAGCATATTTATTATTCTTCTTGATAGTCGTTTACTATTTTTACTATTTTATCTATTTTATTGAAAAATTTTATTAGTCATTCTAGTAATAATATGCTTATAAGGTTTTCTAATTATTATATTAGATAAACTTGTTGAAATATAGTTTTGGATGTTTTTAAAAGTTTTGGGTATCTAAAAGTAATTAAAATTTTGAGTCGGATGGAAAAATAGACAGATGCACTTTTTGTCAAATTTAATGGTACCCGACGCCCTATTCAAACTTAAGTGGTATGTATACCCCAATTCTCAAACTTAAGTGACACCCGAAGTATTTTACCCGTTGAGAGAACTTGTATAGTATTAGAATGCATGTTTGTCGTGCAATGAATTCATGGGAAGACACACATAATTTGATAAGAAATTAAATAATTTTGAGTGAAACCCCATGAATTCTTAAACTAATATCTTGATATTTGCCCAAAATGAAACAAAAACAACATAATTTCAAATGTCTTGTAATATGAAAATTAATTGATAGATGACATGATTGTCAAACCACCACTAAACTATTTTGAATCCCAATCCAAAATCCCAAATTGTAAACTAAACCCTAACCCTAATCCCTAAATCCTAAATCCTTTGAATTAAAGTTAATTTTGAATGAATTTTTTTTCTTCAAATTCATGTGCTTCTTGTTCATAATATCATAAGCAACAATTGATACCATTTTGACATGAATCGCATGGTCAGAATGACAATTATGAGGCGGATGCACTGAGTGCGCCCGAAAAAGTGGGTGCACCGAATACGCCACCATATATATATATATATATATATATATATATATATATATATGTGTGTGTGTGTGTGTGTGTGTGGCGGTGTATTCGGTGCACCCACTTTTTTGGGTGCATTCAATGCACCCGCCTCATAACCGTCATTGTAAACATGTGATTCATGTCAAAATGATGTCAATCATCAGTTAAGATGTGATGAACGATCAAACACAGGAACTCGCACAAAAATCCTTCAAGATTTACTTTAATTTGAAGGATTTAGACTTAAGAGATTTAGGGTTAGGGTTTATAATTTGGGGTTTATGGATATAATTCAAAATTGGAGGTCTAGGGCTTAGGGTAATCCATTAATTTGTTGTGATCAAATGTTATATCATCATATTACACTAATTCTCCAAATTAAAATTCAAAATTTGACACCTTAAAACTAGTTTTTGAGTTGGGTGCATTGAACGCACTCATTTTTGTGAGTGCATCGAAGTAGTCACCATATATATGGTGGCATCTTTTTTCCCGTCTTTGGTGCACTCATTTTTTTATGCATACAATGCACTTGCCTCATAACCATCATTTTAAAAATGCGGTTTATATCAAAATGAAGTCAATCATCACTTGCACAAAAATCATTCAATATTTACTTTGATTAGAAGGATTTAGGGTTTAGAAATTTATGGTTGGGATTTAGGATTTACAATTTGTAGCTTAGGGTTAGGGTTCAAAGTTAAAGGTTTAGGGCTCAGGATAATAAATTGATTAGTTATGATTTTATGTTATATTATCATAATAGACTAATCCTATCGATTAAAATTCAAAATTCAAGGAGTAGTTTTAAAATTGGTTGCATAAGTTGCACTCATTTTGTGAGTATATTGAAGAGAAGTAGTCAATGTCTTAAGAAGTTTAAGTAGCCGTTAAACACCCACCCCACCCAATATATAAGTTAAGCAAATGGAAAAAGGTTAACAGGACAGTAGAAGAGCGCACTATACAACAAAGCATAGTGGAGTGCGATGGGGTAGCGCTGCTTTGGCTCTTTCTAATCTTTCTTGAAAGATGGAATTAACATACGATAACGATACCAATATATCTCGATCACAGACAAAATTTGTTCACGAGCAATTCCCAGACTGCCTCTACATTTTTATATTAGACCAGGCAGCGACCTCTTAATTACAAAAAAAAAAAAAAAAAAATTCTTCATTTACAAAAGGATTATTTTAGAGTCGACTGTGTTTATTTTATTTTATTGTAACCTGTGCTAGAGTCAGACTGTGTTCACTGAGAGTAGTACTCAATATTATCACATAAGAAACATACAGCTAATTTTCCAAAATAACTTGATATGTCAAATATTTCCAGTCAAAAGGTGGGATGGATCATGGCGTTTTCTTTTCCCAGTTTCAAAGGTCTATATGACTTTTCCGTTGAAAGGGATGCCCACTACGAACGATGCCGAAAAAGAACAAAAAGGGAGGAAAAGGGCGTCTAGCTCGAAATGATTGCAAGCATAATTTTGAAAGATTATTTCTTGCTGGCGATGCACGATTCTGATCCCTCTACTTTATCTCATCTACCAAACAGGTCCCCTAATTTTCACAAACACACCCTTGTATCAAATGATGTTACATATAAAGTATCACCTACTCCATAGATCACCACAAACAGCAATTCCTCACGTCCATTGTCCAATAAAGTACCCACCTCCATCCTATCATTCACCCACTTTTCCACCATCCAGAAAAAATGCTAAATAGCCGAAAAAATATGAAGATACTTGAAGAAGCATAGGCTAGGATATGATACCTTGGATTTCAATCATACAGATCACAGTTACAAGTCCAGGTCTGAAACTCAGCAATGCACCAAACTAAGGAGAAAGAGAAGGGAGGGAGGGGGCATCGCTCGCTCTCTCAGCTTTCCATGGCGGGGAAAAAAAAAGACATGAAGCGGAGAGCTTAAGCATGAAGCCGGAGGTGTGAGTATACAAGGTTCATTCGCAGAAAGTTAGTAAACGATCCAGACAGTGGAGGTAAAAGAGGTAAGAAAGATTAAACTGTTGGTCACGGAGCAGATGAACCTGCAGGCAGAGAACTATCCAGTGTGTTCCGGACGGCCAATGCTGCAGCCCTGTACCAGGCAGCTGCAGCCATAGCTCCTGGATCAGGAACTGATGCAACTATCTCAGGCGACACATAACTCGACCGCCCAGCCTGCGATTGGTGTTGTATCAGAATATTTGAATTGTATACAAAGTGGAAACTATGCAGGGAAGTGAAAATATGGAGCATGTAAACCAAACTTCTAAATTATGCCGGGCCATATTGTTTCGATTATCACAATTCTGTGCAACAAGAAAGCAATGAGCAGAGGGAGGTTGATGATTGGGAGGGGTTCATAAGATTTCTGTTTCTTTTCTAAGTTACCTGTGCTTGCATCAGTTTGGTTGATTCAGCACCAGTTAAGGCTGCTTCTGAAGAAAGAACAAAGGCAGTGACAGGATCATCCCCGGCCTTTAACCTCTGTTGTAGAATAGTTTGATTGTTATTAACCATAAACATAACAAAATAGAAAATTTACTAGGATCGCTTATGACACTAGACCTGCTGCAAAGCTTGAGAAGCAGGAATAAGAGCATCCAGCAATGTCCGAAAACCAGCAATAGCACCACCGTATTTACTCACTGCAGTAGTTGAAGCTTCCAGCGCTTCAGCCCCTGATCCAGAAAGGAGAGTTAGGGTTATGGGCGTTGGACCAAGGACTATTGGATTTGGAATCTCAACTTACAATGATTTGATGTAACATCTGACTGTCCATTTGCTTTCAAGCTTGCATACGCTGCCTTACAAAGTATAGTGTACCTGCGTCAAAAACCAAATGCAGGTTGATTACTTAAATGAGAAAATTATGATAACTACGGAAAGAAAAAAGGGAGCAAAGAAATGAAGCAACCCAATTACATTATCCCACTTGTTCCACCCATAACTCTGCTAATAGATGATCCCATTTCGTTTACTGTTTCGGCAGCATCGTTTAGAGGATAGCTGGCCAAAAAAAAAAAGGTAGAATATCAATGAAAGAAACAATATACGAATGACAAGGATTCTGAATATGTTTCAGGATTATTCTACCAATCATATCAGGGAAACCTAATCAAGTGCAATAACTTTTGATTTGAAAAGTAACTCTGTACTGGAGAGTTGTTATTGTCATCGCATCAAGGAATATGCATTTATTCTGTGGGAACCAGTTGAAATAACCATCCGGAAAGAAAATTTTCAAGAAGGCCAATAAGCAAAATCCTCTCCAAGGAACATATCAAATTGTGTTGATGCTAAAGCCCAAATCAAAGGTTTCAACGGGAAAAAAAAAAATCAAATCAAAGAACAAATCGGAACAGACTTAAGTTTCATGATGCCAAGGTTGTTTTATTGCCCAAAGCTTTTTGGTAGTAGCGTAGTATGTAAGACAACTTACTATTTCTTCATATCCTCAAGAATTGCTGTTGCGCCCCTGTACATCTGCAAAAAAGATGAATTTGGCCATGTTATAGGAAATACTTGAATATGGGATTGCAAAAAATTATCACCGAAACTGTTAAGAAAATACTTACAGTTGATCCACAATCACCATCGCCGACTTTGCTGTCCCATTCATTCAATGGATCCTTAAGGTTTACAACTGCAGTTGCTGCTGCCTCAATAGCCACCTCGAGAAGGATCCCTTGTTTGCTCAGCTGAACTGGCCGACACAAGGACTAATAGATGCAACAATGTGGAATCAGACAAACATTACTAACCTCATACTAGGTTGCAGCTCAAGGCAAACTACTCAGTTTGCTCATACTTGGTAATAACTACTCTATGAAACTATTGCAAAAGGACCGTATACCAAATTTAGAGGAATTGAACATAATATTTTCTTCATAGGACACAAGCAACTTTTCCTTCTTAGTTATCCGGAAGGGGTTAGTTAAGCACGGATGATGACATCCATCCGATGTTAAATTTCGGAGGCCAATGTTAAAGCCTATAGCAAGAAATAGCATCATATCACTGTTGGCGAAATTAACAATTTAGACCATAGCTTGTAAGAAATGAAAACTTAGGTCCCCACTGTTAAAGCCCCCATTTAATGACAACGGGAGCAAAGAATACCATTAGGTTATAGTGTGAATTACATTTCCATGCGTATTTTGTTTGCTTTGAGGGGGAAAATTTTTTGAAGGACCAATTCAGTAAAAAAAGCTCAGACTCTAGAGAGCAAATGAAAATACTACTTTCCATATAAAGAAAATGCAAACATACCACGTCACTTCTTGCCGAAGGAGACTGTGGAAGTGGAACAGGTATCTTTGCTGGTGGACGATTGCCTGTATATGAAGATTCCATGAAATCAATTAAGAATGTTCGACCAAGTCTGGGCAGGCATGGAAAATTGCCTGCTTGAATATTCTAATCAGCTCTTATAACAGCTTCAGAGCAGTTTTACCAGAAAACATGACCAGTTTATGTCAATACATAATCATCACAGAGATCACCCTTATGCATAAGAAACAAATAGGATGAGAACAAAAAGGAAAAACAATAGGAGATTTATTTGAAATATATCACAGACCATCTACACCAACAGGCCAGTATGGTGCAGTAGTTGCAGCGTCGAGGCGTTGCAGAATAGCTTGATCGGCCTTCATTATAGTAATTGAAAATCCTGAATAAATAAGCCATTAGCAAGAGGTATAGAATTCATTTAAATTTTCTGGTTTCATCAGAGTCAGACCTGCCATGTCGAGCGAGGTCATAAACGACCCAGTATACACTCTTTCTACAGCCAATCCATGTTCAAGCTGCAGTTGAGGGACTGCTTTCCCAGCGGCAATCATTAGCTCCATGGCAGGGGTCGCACCTAATCTGCCGAGACACATTACAAATGAACATGTCATGGGAACTAAACACCAAGGATTTTCACTCTAAACAGAGCAAAAAACCTAGGTTGAAGCCTAAGTAGTCTGCTAGAAGAACTAACGATCTAAATTTCAACTATCTAGGTGATGTGCTAGTAAGTGTAACATTATAAAGATCATAAATTCTAGCAGCACAGTCAGACATAAAAGGGGTGCTTGATATTAAACATAAAAGACCAGATATACAAAGCCTACCCATTGACCATGAGCACCACTCGACTGCCCCGGGTAATTGGAACGTAATTAGTTTCCTGGAACAGTAAGATGTTACAAATGGAAGGATAACAGAAGTATCATCGAAAAATATTCACAAAGTTGCAGACTAAAAATTAGTACTCTTACCATATTGGGCAATACATGAATGCAAAACACATCATCTCAAGAATCACAAACTGACATAAATGTGGCCCCTAATTTCTTTCATACATGGATGCACAAATAGAATACGTTCAGAATAGTTATTGTTTTATTAGTATGAACATTTGACTGGGAATTTTCAAACAGTCGGCACTTAGTCTCCAGTGATTGGTCTTTCGGTTTTATGAAAGACTATCTTGCTCACATTTAATGAAAGATAAATAACCAAGCATGAACTCTTGAAGCATACCTGAGAGAGAATTTGCTTAAGAACATGAGAGACCACAACAGCAACAGGCTGAATGTCGGCAACTGCAGCACCAGGTTCGCCATGCTGGAAAAGTAGAATCATAAAAACAGAATACTTAAAAAGGTTGAGAACAAAAAATGACGATGCTCCATCAATATTACCAGGCCAGCTCATGACACTCATTTTGTTCTATTACATGCAATTTGGTAATTATCATGAACATTTGATTGAATTGAGTGGTGAAGTAGGCTAATCACTCACAATTCCAAGACCAAGTTCCATTTTTCCGGATCCTAGACGATCTGGTGTGACTTGCCCTGGCAGTGTGCACACTGATAATGCGACACCCATGGTTCCAACTAATTCAGATGCATGCCTTGCTTCTTCAGCAACATCCTCAAGAGGAAGACCAGCAGCCGCAGCAGCACCAGCAACCTTCCAGAAAGAACAAAGTAAAGATTTAACATTCTTACACTACAATACCCAACTTTATTAACAAAGAAACATCATAAGAACACAAGCAAACACCTAGACACAATTCCTCAAACTCATAACATCCCACTACACAACAGGAGTGGAAATATATACATATGCTGAGTGCTTGTGCCTTTTAACACTGGAGGAAGGGAGGACGGCTGGCAAGATGGAGAAAGAAAGAGATAGTGACCTTATGTACTAGAATAGTCCCTGCCAAACCTCTTCTACCAGCAATGCCCCGTGGTGGAGGTAAAGCACAGTCATCTCCAACTATTACAGACTGCAAAGCAAATTCAAAGTAACTGATGAACTTCAGGCAAGCCAGTTATCGTCTTATGGATGAAAAGAACATGGAGTAAATTAATTACTACCTCTACTTTATAACCTTCAGATTTTGCCTGCTCAGCAGCCAATCCAAAATTCAGACGGTCACCAGTATAATTCTGTCCCCACAAAGATATCACTGATTATACATCTTCCCCAATGTTGAGATTCAGCAGTCAGCATTGATTTGATAGTTTCTTTCCAATATGATAAAGTCCCACAGAAAATACAATAGCTACATTATCAGCTTTAGTTTACAGAAATCTACCTTGACAATTAGAAGACATCCCATGGGACCAGTTACAGCTCGAATGCCCTAAATTTGAATGATGTTAGAGCAGAAACATCTCAAAGATGGGAACTATATATTATGAAATATATAGTATAAACAAAAAAACATACAGCTAGGATTGAATCTACTTGTGGTGATGCAAACACATCTCCACATACAGCAGCAGTGAGCATCCCTTCTCCAACAAAACCAGCATGAGCAGGTTCATGGCCGCTTCCACCCCCTATATAAGGCAACACAGAAATGGTAATTGCTCAAAATTTATATATTTCTGTTGCAAAAGATGGCAAACAGGCTATTGAGCAGCCATCACAATCGGAAATCGCCAAAGTATTTTGAACCGCAATAGAACATGACAAGAATCTGGAGCCATTCTCTTGGTTGGATTAGGATGAACAATTACATAACTCTCCCATTTCTCTGCCTTGGGTGAACTGTAATAGAACATGAAGACAATTGAACAAGCCATATCTCGCCTAATTGTCTGCAGAAGATGAACTGTAACAGAGCACCGTAACAAACCTAGCTGTACCTTCCTTTTTTTTAGCCTATTGTATTTTACTATTATTTTCCTCCCTATGCCGAACATTTTCCCACCCCATTCCATCAGCACTAGTCAAAAATTTAGGCATACATACATCAATACGGTGCATGTGATCCAAAGTTAACCATTTCTGACATCCTTATTTGAGGAAGGTGTCTGAACATGAGAGAATAGCTCAAGTGCAAGCAACAAGAAAGTAATAAGAAAGAAAAGCAGGAATTGTTGTATTCTGGATTATGGCAGAAATAGCTACTGGCTAGCCCTTGCAAGTGAGAAAGCCAACTAACTAGGACCTTAAATGAACAAAATTATGAATTCTTTTGCACATGGGTCAAGGATACAGGACGTATAGAGATAACCGTCATTTTCCTCAACCAGAGTAGCAACCAAACATGAGGTGTAAAGTTCAAAGCAATTAATTGCAGGTAAGAACAAGTATACTTCACTATCTCAGTTCTCAATACTGGAGATATTTTTTCCTTCTTTTTTTCTCTCCAGAGGATGTGGTCTACGTCGCAAGGACAGGAAACCACCTACTCTAATTCAAAGCATGGCTGGGGACATATCAGTCACTTCAAGGCTGGTATCCAAGGTTGGGGAAACAGAACATAAAACTGAAACATTTTCTACTGTAATAAACCTGATATGATTGCAACTTTGTCATTTTTGGCACCAGCAACATCAGCACGTAAAACAACCTTGACCTGCAGTCCACAAGTGAAAAGTGAAGGCTGAGTAAGTTTCATTTAATGAGCATCTTTGAGTGACAAATAAAGTTTCTACTGAGCTACGAATTCACCTCCGGGAAACCATCCAGATATTGCATCCCAGGATAGGACTCCACAAGACCCTCAATAAACTCTGTCACAACATCTGCAACCATGGATCAATAAAAATGACATATCCAGGTTAAGATCCACATAACAGATAACAGAGCTGAACTTACATTTCATCAACAACAGTTTCAGTGCATCACATGCAATATCGACCAGTTAATGATATCAGAAACAAGCAAACACTTCAATAGTTTTAACTCTCTGCTAATATGTGTACCAGACTACCAGGAGAAATCAGCATCACGAACCAGCTATTTCAGTAGTTTTAACTCTCTGCTAATAATCTACAAGCCTAACCCGTAGAACTAGTGAATAAACCTTACTATGAGCTATTATCCACTCAAGATCCAAGACAAAGAACCACAGGTGCGATTCTAGTTACGCACAGCAATCTCAAACTTCTTTCAGCAAATCCCCCAAATTCAGGACCAATGCAGAAACTCAAGTGCAATTCAAAGCAACAGTTCGATGTTACCTCAAATTCGGAAAAGAAATCATCCAAACAACGGCGACAGTTTTTCCTTCGTTTTCTTTGCGTCCAAACACAGAGCTAGGAAGAAATAACGAAATACTACTCAAGAACCGAAGGAAGGACGGAATGCTGAAAATGTACGAACCATTGGGGTCGTTGATGAGCTTCTTGCCACAAGAAGCCATTGCCAGCGCTTCGCTTCGCTTCTCCGGCGTCCACAGGGAGATGGAAATGAACTTCGTCGGACGATTGCGAACAGAGCGAAATTGCGAGGCAGAGACCAGAGATAGACTGGGAAAAGCTCGGCTGGAGCCGTGAAGGTGGAGCTTCTTCTCTTTTTTCCTTCGTCGACCAAGTGCGACGGAGGGAGCGGAAAGGGGGACTGGAAAACTTACAAAGCACTACTACTGGACTGGGAAACTTGTAAATTGGTTTTTCTGTTTGGCCGTTTTTCCCTTTTTCTTCCTATCGCAGCTTTTGCACGAACAGATTTTTTCCCCCATTTTTCCACACGGTTGCGGCATTAAAAATATTTTCTTTCTTGGGTGATGTGCCCAGAGTACCCTTGGTTTTGCTGTGAATTTACCCCTTCGGTTGATACATCTTTGTTCTTTATGAGGATCATCTGGTGACACGTGTCCATGACATATATTGCTAAACTCACTTTTACTTTGTACAATTTATTTGTCACTAAATTTAATTAATAAGGTCGAATTGATAGATGAAAATGGATTTCCAACACATGTGTATGCGTTATTAAGAGTGTACAAGGCAGGAGTTAGTATCACTGTAACCAACTTGAATAAATAATTTGAAGTGACTAAAAATGAATAAACAACAAAGGATACATATAGATAGGGCTGGGAAACGGTGCGGTCTGGTATAAATAATTTGATAAGTGACTAAAAATGAATAAACAACAAAGGATACATATAGATAGGGCTGGGAAATGGTGCGGTCTGGTCCAGACCAGACCATATATACGGTCTACGGTCCAGACCGAGAGGTTAAATTATAGACCACATACCAGATCATAGACTATACGGTCCGGTCCAGACCACGCCTGTGCGGTCTGGTCTAGTCCAGATAGACCACACCCAATGAGAAACGAATAATTTGTTTAGTCAACCACACAAAAAAAATTGAACCAATAACTAGGAAAAATAATTGTTATTTGCCTTAAATCATTAATCCTAACATGCATGAATAATTTTGATACTCTAAATCTTAGTACATAACAAAGATACAAAGTAAAAGCATCTCAACTTGCACCATAACATCATAAGCATTAACATAATGTCATATGGAGACACGATTATCTCTACTCTCTGGTTAAATGTGGTTGTGAATGAAGGAGGGACGAGATTCACAAAACTAAGGTTGAGACTTGAGACTTGGGTGTCTTTGTGGGAGTTGGGAGAGTGGTCGAATGGGTTGTTAACATGTATTGACAAGTCAGTTGGGTCCACGGTTTGGTCCGGTAAACCGCGGTCTAGACCAGACCAGATCAAGAGATCAAAACATAAAATAATACAGACCATGGACCAGACCAGACCATACTTAACAATCTACGGTCCGGACCAAACTGTGCGGTACGGTTTGGACCACAGTTTTTCTAACGGTCTGGTCTATTTTCCCACCTCTACATATAGATGTTGATTAGCAACTATATTGTGGCCGGCCATCATCAGATAATTTTTAATAGTTATTCTGAAGTTGTAACAAATATGTATTCGAAATAAACGATAACTAAATATCAGGGACGAAGTCAGGATTTTCAATTAGTAGCTGTCAAATTTTTTCTCTTACAGATGAAGAAAATCCTTAAAACTTAAAAGTATAATATCAAAACTATTGGCAATCTTTTTTATGTAAGAACCATTTAAACTTATATCAATAATACTATGAAAATCATGATATATATTTCAAAATAAAATAGCTTAAATTAGCCTTTTTGTTCCAAAGATAATTGGAATTACTAATACCGCAAAATGATCATGTTCGCATAGTTGTCAAAATCCAACTACAAATATCAAGACAAATCGAGATAGGAGGATGCATTGAGAAGGTCTTTTTAGACTAGATTTAACTATTTTAAATAGCAACATGTTAAATCTTCAAATAAATTCACTTGCAAATAGAAAAGAATATCAGGAGAGAGGTTGTGGGGGAGAGCAAATTTTAAGCAAAATAAACATAAGCTAAGATTGAACCCTCATACTCCCTCCCAATTTTAACAATTTCTACACGTCAAACCACTACGCTACATTAGTTCTTTGTTCTCATACTTCACTTCTGCTGGTATTTGAAAGTTTAGCTACAAGCTGGCTCCGTCCCTGCTAAATATATATTGAACGAGTTTTTTTTAGCTAAACGCTAACTAGAAGCAAGCCACTAATTCAGCTAGGAATATTAGAGTCCTACAGATTGAGGTAGAAGCGCTCAAAGGGGAAGAGGAAACAGATTGGGATCGAATAGGAGAGCTGGAGAGGGAGTTATCGAAGCAATGGGTAGCGGAAGAAATGTTTTGGTGACAGAAGTCGCGGGTAGGCTGGTTGCATGAGGGGGATCAAAACACTTCATATTTTCATACTATTACTCGTGCACGAAGGAGGCGGAAGTATATTGATGGCATGTATGATAAAAATTGAATATGGGTCACTTTGGAGGAGGAGAAATGTGCAGTGGCTGGGGATTTTAATGAGGAATTGCTTGCAACCGAAACCAGGTTGCGAATATGGCCGAACGAGTGGAAGAGTTGCCAATCCCGGGGTTGGTTTCACAAGAAATTAACGCGGCCTTGGTGATGGAAGTGCAACTGAAAGAGATACGCCAAACGATTTTCTCAATAGGACCTACCCAGGCTCCTAGGTCGGATGATTTTACAGGGAAGTTTTTTTCGAGCATTTTGGGACATAGTGGGGCCAGATGTAGTTGATGCAATTCAGCCTTTTTTCCGTCTGGGAAAATGTTGAAAAGCTTTAACCATGCTTGGTTAACGTTACTTCCTAAGGTAGATGCGGTGGAGAACGTATGATTAGTCTATGTCAGGTCAGGTGTTTTATAAAATTACGACCGATCAGTCTTTGTCAGGTGTTTTATAAAATTATCTCCAAGATAATGGCATAACGAATGACTACTCATTTGCCCATGCTTATCTGACCAGATCAAAATGGGTTCATTAGGGAACGTCAGATTTGTAGATAATGTTCTTATAAGTCATGAAATTATGCATTACCTGAAAGTCAAGAAGCATGAGAAAAAGGGTTATCTAGCTCTTAAGGTAGATATGGAAAAAACCTATGACAGGGTAGAATGGCCCTTTTGTTCGCAGTTATGACTAAGATGAGTTTTTATCATAGATGGATTGAGTGGATTAAAGAGTGTGTCTCCACAACCTCTTTCTCAGTTCTGATGAATGGTACACCAGCGGGATATTTTCGGTCGACTAGGGGGCTCCGCCAAGGTGATCCGTTATCCCCTCTATTATTTGTGTTGTGTTCGGAGGGTTTTGCGGCGCTTTTGAGAAAGGCATTTCAGCAGAGGCATTTAGCAGGGGTTAAAGATAGTGTGTGAAGTTCAAGTGTGTCCCACCTATTTTTTGCAGATGATTCGTATTTGTTTTTGCGAGTGTCAATTGGTGAATGTCAAAATTTACTAGCAGTTATGCAGGAGTATCGGTCATTAAGTGGACAGAAGGTGAATTTAGCGATATCAGCAGTGTGTTTTAGTGGTAATGTAGAGGAGCTACAAAAGCAGGAAATGGCTCGGCTTTAGAGAGTACGAGCTGTGGGTGTTCATGAAAAGTATTTGGGATTTTCGTCACTAGTACATCATTCCAAAACTAAGACATTTAGATTCTTATAGGATAAATTGTTATCGAAGTTGCAGGGATGGAAGCAAAAAAAAATTCTTGGGTTGGGAATGAAGTTCTTTTGAAGGTTGTAGCGACGACATTACCTATTCATGTTATGGTGTGTTTCTTGTTACCAAAAACACTTTGCCGGAAAACTAGACAAGCATATGACACAATTCTGGTGGGGTTACACTGCAGAAGGATATAAGGCGCATTGGGTTTCTTGGAGGAATCTTTGTCGTACCAAACATGATGGTGGGCTTGGTTTTAGACGTTTTGAGCTCTTTAATAAAGCTCTTTTGGTGAAAGTTGCTTGGCAAATATGGCAGGAGTCGGAGTCTCTGCTGGCGCGCGTTTTAAAAGGAAAATATTTTCCCAAGGTAGGGTTCTTGGAAGCCACCTGTCGTTCAAGACCCTCTTGGGGGTGGGTGGGGATTTTACATGGTCGGGAATTGTTGCTGGAAGGTTTGAGATGGCAGGTAAGTAATGGTGCGACGGTTCGTGTCATGGAGGATAGGTGGATACCCAGTTTTGGAAATGTGGCGGTCTCCTGACGGCAGTAATTCACCCGGATCAAACAGTGGACGTTTTAATGGAGCCGGATACAGGGCAGTGGTGTGATGTATGCCTAGAGCTTTGTTTCCCCACAGAAGTTGTTGATGTTATCCACAGTCTTCCATTGCCGCTTTGTCAGGTTGCGGATGGCGTGGTATGAGAGTGGGAGCAGTTGAGGCTCAACTCGGTAAAATCTAGGTATCATTTAGCCTTGCAATTGAGTCGACAGAAGCCTGGGTGGAGGGAGGAAGTTTCCTTTTTTTATATGACGTTTTGAAAGAAGGCATGGGATTTTTCTATTCCCCCTAAGCTTAAATTTTTTGTATGGCAAGTGATGCGTCGTATTCTATCGACTACTGAGGCGATTATTGAGAAGGGAGGACGATGTCAGTCGCGGTGTCCGGTTTGTTGGGAACCTCTAGAAACAATGGAACATATGTTCTTGTTCTGTAGAGTGGCTAGAGGTTTGTGGGCTAGGGTGGGACTGAATATGGGCAGGAATGAGGAAGTTAACGTAAATTTTGCGTTATTCTTTAGGAGGTATATAAAGCATGATGTGAGCCCGGAGCCGGTTTTTTGGTTTGTTGCCTTGCTGTGGCGAATATGGAAGTCATAGAATTGGGTGATGTTTGATCATTTACAATATACCAAGGATGTTTTACTGCAGCAGTATAATGCTCAGGTGAATAAGTGGTTGGCGTTGTCCAGGCCTGTAGTTTTGCCGGTTCCAGATTTTCGCCCTACTGTAGGACCCTCTAGTGG
This sequence comes from Linum trigynum, assembly GCA_964030455.1. Classification (NCBI taxonomy): domain Eukaryota; kingdom Viridiplantae; phylum Streptophyta; class Magnoliopsida; order Malpighiales; family Linaceae; genus Linum; species Linum trigynum. The sequence continues at coordinate 11,807,765 of OZ034815.1, read as the reverse complement.
GGGTGGTCTGGGTCTCAAGTGCTTCGTGGATGGAGCTTTTCAGCGGGGTTCCCATGCAGCGGGAGGCGCAGTTGTGCAAGATGCGACAGGCACTACAAAATTGAGAAGCTTTGGGGACAATAAGAGGGGACAAGTAATTGGGTTTGTCTTGGAAATTCAAAACTTAGTGGTACTAGGGACAATTTGATAATATCTTCCCCGGAGATGGAAGAGGTCAGAAATCATATTAGGAGAATAAATTTAGTCGTCCCCTAAATCAAATAAAGAACTAGAAGTAAATTTACAATCCCAAACAGCCGCCTGTTATCTTTCTTCTTCTTTTTCCCCCTATGTTTTTGGAATTTTAATGTATATATTATTAGCTCATGAAGGGGAACGAATCAGGTCAGTAACCTTATGGTGAGTAACCATGAGTAACCCGTTCACATTAGCTTGACATCAGCACACACCTCTTTCCTGAAAAGCCTTTAATTTTTCTCTCCTTAATCTTTGACGGACGACTTTGCACTCGTTTTAAGTCGAAATTTAAATTTTTTTTGCACAGTTAGATCAGATTAATTGTGCTCTTCAAAATGATATCCACTTGGATATATTTTTCGAACAAAAAAAATTTAGCTATTTTTTACCAGTCTATACCATATGGTATTGATTGGTATTGAATAAGAGCATACCTATGGTTTGAAAAGTGTACCATGGTGGTATGAACAAACCAAGACTGTAGGATGGTTGAATACATGATAGTAGAAGTATATTAACTGTCATTTACGACTTTTAACATTGTGTACCACAAGATACCACCCCATACCAGGGTGGTATTGTGCGGTATTTTTTGGTCCTGTAATTTGTTCACCCAGAAATTTGTAGATCCAATAGATCACGATGAACTCGTTTCTTCTGTGCAATCGTTTTCAAAAATGAATTAAAAACGAAGAAGATACCATATGGTATGCAGTTGCTACCGAAAGGCAAGAAATTTTTTTTTCTCAAAAAATATTGAAAATGGATCTTATTTTATGGAGCACAACGAACTCGTTCCATCTGTGAAAAAAAAATTAAAATCCAAGTTAAAATGAAGAAGATATGAGTCGATTAAGAAAGGTAGGAAAAATAAAAATGATCTTTAATTCTTCATTCTTAAATATGGATTTTCTAAATGAAGGGTCTAGATTTAGTTATTGATGGGGGCATAACCCTTAGTTATGCACCCTATCTTGACCCCATAAAAGGTACACCGTCCACTGTTCTTGTCCCCAATGCAAAAGGAACAAAGAAAACCTTGGTGTTTATGCTTTTCTTTCATTTATTAGTTTGGTTTTATTGATAAATTCACATTTATTAGTTTCTTTGGGTGGTGTGGAAGTTGAGAACTTGAGATTTTAAATGGTGTATTTAAACTTTACATGTCATGAGGAGAATTTTTCTTTAAAAAAAGAAACATAATATTTATATTTGAGCAAAATATGAGACCACAAAAATATTTTGTATGTATAATTGTTAATTTCAGTTAACAGCTGAGTTTGTTTGAGAGCTTAGAAATTTATTTTCTTCTTCTGATTTTTTGAGAGACCATCAAAATCATTCAACCTCCAAACAATATATTTATAAATTTATACATTAAAACAATCCATCTAATTAAAATATATAAACAAATTAAATACATCCATTTAAAAATCTCATTTCAAACATACTTTTTTTTATGTATTTGGTTTTGGATTGTCGCAATTAAATTTGTAATAGTATTTCTTTTCATTTGCTTTTATTGGACCGTGTATTATTTTTCCTTTTTGGATTGGTGAGGATGTATTTTAAATAGAGGTGTTTGTTATTGTGTGAGCCATTTATTCCAAAGCTTCCAATATAATTTTTCTTGTCACATTTTGTTCTCAATTGTTGCTCTAAATTGGGTTATAGCTTTGAGTTGTTTTTCTTTAAGGAAGTCTAAATTTTCGATTGTTCCATACCGTATATAGGGATGACAATTACCCATTCATAGGCATGGTTGTCGCGCCAATAAAATTTAGGTCGATTGAACCTCCAATTCTGATCATGAAATCGGCACGAACATCATCAATATAACAGAACTTATCGATTTACCACATCTAATCAAAATGACGTCGTTTTAGTGAATTTCATTAATACAAAATTAATTTATTATTTTAAAATTTTAAAAGTTAAATAGTGATGTTATTTGTTGGATTCAAGTATAAATGTTTAGGTATTGAGGTTAATTCTTGTATTTAAATATGAGTATTTGTTATTTTATTTTAAATGTCGTATTATATAGGTACCAATACGGAGGTAAGTAAATTGTCTCAAATATTTTTTATATATGATTAATTTCTTTTATGTTAATGGATTTTCACATTTATATATATTTTGTTAAATTGGTATGAACTGTCACAAACTGGTTGCACCCCAGTCAAAACATTTCACTTGCTAAACCAGTGAAATGATAAACCGGTTTGACAACCTTGTATACGGATAATTTTATCCAAACCCAAGTAAACTCATTAACTATGGGTAGGTTATGGGTGAAGTATATATATGAGTTTAAAGTTTTGTAAATGGATTTGGGTATGGATATGAATTTGAAATTGTTTATGATAATTTGATAACTTTATTTTTAAATTAATGTATTATACAAGTCATGTATATTATATATCATGAATGGTTCTATAAATGGTTAACTAACGATTTTGTAACGGTTAATCATTGACTCTAAACCACTAGCTTTTCTGGTTTGGCATCTGCTCCAGTTCTGAAAATGAAGAAGGAAATTGATGGAATCGAATTTTAATTATTTACTGGGGTAAAAGTTAATTGTTATTTGATCCACTTATGGCAAAAGGAAAAAAGTTAATTGTTCCCAAATCCCATAAGCAAGAGTTCAAACTTGAAACTTGAAAGTCTACTCTATGTGTTTAATTATATTATGCTTTTCCACTATTTAAACGTCGGTCCCCAACAATTATTCACTAACTTGACAGGGCTTTGGCAGGCGCCAGGGTTAGCAAAATTTCTTTGTGGCATTATAACACCCTAACCCGGCCGGGTACTTCTATTACCAAAATGCCATTGGTAACCGTTAACCAAAATAAGAACCAAACAGACTGGGAAAATTGGCGGGAAACTTTATTTAAATATCCATAATAAATATGTTGAAATTCAAATAACAATTTCTTGAAATTTGCATAAGAGAAAATCATAAACATCTTTAATAAATGTGCATCAAGTCTCGAGCCCTACTAATACACGAGATTGGAAAACTTCGTACTGGAGTCCTCTAGGTCCATTGATCCTTGTCACGAACTGCGAACTTCTAGCATGCTCTGGAGCTTCTACAATTCCTGAATGCGGGTGATGGGGTCAGTCCTAGTCCTAATTTCGTTATCAACCATTGACACATAATTACGCACATGCAAGCCTTGGGTACGTTATTGAGTACATTAGTAGAAGTACATTATCGTTAACATATTCTTACTGATAGTATTTCTTACTTAACTTGAAATGGGATCCCACTCTCGACTTAACTAGCACAACCGTCCGACCACCAGAACTTGATAATCGTGATAAACTTGATAACGTGATAAATACTTCCTCACAATGGGAAGGGAGCCTGATAAACTTGATAAATACTTCCTCACAATGGGAAGAGAGCCTGATAAACGTGATAAATACTTCCTCACAGTGGGAAGAGAGGTGGTCGCGTATGTAGCTAGCTAAATGAGGATTAAACGTGTTCTTACTTATTCGTACTTATTAACTTGATAGTTCTTACGCTTGATTGCATGCCTGAAAAGCTTGGTGATCTCCCACACAATGGGAAACTTGTTAACTTGCACTTAATTAGCTTGAAGTTGAACTTGTAGTAGCTTGACTCAAAACACAATTTACTTATGCTCCATGATGTTATGCATACGTAAAGTAAAGACTAAACGCAAATAATTGACATAATATGAAAGCATATAAGGAATGACGGAACATAAAACAAGGACTGGAATGCATAACATGAAATTAAATGCATGGAACGATAACGAAAACTATTCTAGCCCCCTTTAACCACGCACCTTATAAAAAGGTCGATTGACTTGAGTTACCCTTCAATGTACTATGCAAACCAATGTGAAGAGTTCTTATTTGATTTTCTTCCTTGAGGCATTTGACATGGGTTATTCTCCCCAGGACACATGCACACGGTAAAAGCCATGCATTAGAATTCATCCATGTAACTTTGTTTATTAAACCCTAACGTGTACCCATAAGATTCAAGCCTTCTTCACCCATCAATTTCACTCATGTCCCCAGCTCAATGCAATTAATTAATGGACAAGTCCAAGAATTGCTATCCCAACCATTCATCAACGTCCCAAATTCATGCACATCTAACCCCATTTAAACCTCCTACGTTATTGGAATCCAATCCTTCCCATCGAGCCCTTCATCTAGTTTTTACGAACACTTCCCATTAAACATCAACCAAACTTATGGAAGCGCTTGTTACCTTGTTCTCGATCTCGCTCGAGAATCATGTGGAATCGTCGTTGCCGTCCTAATGCCACTGTCAATGAATGGTCTGGATCACCATCTCCCTTGACGGTCGCATCTCTCCCCGTCATCGCTCCATCCTGTCATTGTTTCTCTTCCGGACCTCGTCCTTCCGATCATGCTCAAATCATCCAGCCAGCCCATGTACGTGTTCCCTGCTTCTTTATTGCCTTGATTCCAAACTCGACATCAACGATGAACCTTATCTGCAATCGTACTCCGTGGTTTCTCTTCCATCGACGGCATCCCAACGACATATATGGGTCGCCTCGTGTCTGCAGCCGCCAGCTTCCGATAGCCTACTTCTTGAATTCTAGTTGATGTTCGACGCCGTTATGGCCGCCGCCATAGCCGTTGAAAAGTCCTCCATAATCCACCAACCGTAGCTCACAAAGCTCAATATTACTTAGCCTGATAAACTTCGTACTGGAGTCCTCTAGGTCCATTGATCCTTGTCACGAACTGCGAACTTCTAGCATGCTCTGGAGCTTCTACAATTCCTGAATGCGGGTGATGGGGTCAGTCCTAGTCCTAATTTCGTTATCAACCATTGACACATAATTACGCACATGCAAGCCTTGGGTACGTTATTGAGTACATTAGTAGAAGTACATTATCGTTAACATATTCTTACTGATAGTATTTCTTACTTAACTTGAAATGGGATCCCACTCTCGACTTAACTAGCACAACCGTCCGACCACCAGATCTTGATAATCGTGATAAACTTGATAACGTGATAAATACTTCCTCACAATGGGAAGGGAGCCTGATAAACTTGATAAATACTTCCTCACAATGGGAAGAGAGCCTGATAAACGTGATAAATACTTCCTCACAGTGGGAAGAGAGGTGGTCGCGTATGTAACTAGCTAAATGAGGATTAAACGTGTTCTTACTTATTCGTACTTATTAACTTGATAGTTCTTACGCTTGATTGCATGCCTGAAAAGCTTGGTGATCTCCCACACAATGGGAAACTTGTTAACTTGCACTTAATTAGCTTGAAGTTGAACTTGTAGTAGCTTGACTCAAAACACAATTTACTTATGCTCCATGATGTTATGCATACGTAAAGTAAAGACTAAACGCAAATAATTGACATAATATGAAAGCATATAAGGAATGACGGAACATAAAACAAGGACTGGAATGCATAACATGAAATTAAATGCATGGAACGATAACGAAAACTATTCTAGCCCCCTTTAACCACGCACCTTATAAAAAGGTCGATTGACTTGAGTTACCCTTCAATGTACTATGCAAACCAATGTGAAGAGTTCTTATTTGATTTTCTTCCTTGAGGCATTTGACATGGGTTATTCTCCCCAGGACACATGCACACGGTAAAAGCCATGCATTAGAATTCATCCATGTAACTTTGTTTATTAAACCCTAACGTGTACCCATAAGATTCAAGCCTTCTTCACCCATCAATTTCACTCATGTCCCCGGCTCAATGCAATTAATTAATGGACAAGTCCAAGAATTGCTATCCCAACCATTCATCAACGTCCCAAATTCATGCACATCTAACCCCATTTAAACCTCCTACGTTATTGGAATCCAATCCTTCCCATCGAGCCCTTCATCTAGTTTTTACGAACACTTCCCATTAAACATCAACCAAACTTATGGAAGCGCTTGTTACCTTGTTCTCGATCTCGCTCGAGAATCAGGTGGAATCGTCGTTGCCGTCCTAATGCCACTGTCAATGAATGGTCTGGATCACCATCTCCCTTGACGGTCGCATCTCTCCCCGTCATCGCTCCATCCTGTCATTGTTGCTCTTCCGGACCTCGTCCTTCCGATCATGCTCAAATCATCCAGCCAGCCCATGTACGTGTTCCCTGCTTCTTTATTGCCTTGATTCCAAACTCGACATCAACGATGAACCTTATCTGCAATCGTACTCCGTGGTTTCTCTTCCATCGACGGCATCCCAACGACATATATGGGTCGCCTCGTGTCTGCAGCCGCCAGCTTCCGATAGCCTACTTCTTGAATTCTAGTTGATGTTCGACGCCGTTATGGCCGCCGCCATAGCCGTTGAAAAGTCCTCCATAATCCACCAACCGTAGCTCACAAAGCTCAATATTACTTAGCTCGGTCCCCCCCCCCCCCATCGTTGTACTGCCGTCTGCCAACAACTTAGCGCCAGGAGAATCTGGACCTCGTCTCGACTTTCTCTCTCACTAGCGCTTCCTGCCCTTTTGGTTTCACTCTCCCTTCTATCTCATGGTATTGAGCGGCCGCCCCCCCCCCCCCCCCCCCCCCCCCCCCCCCCTCCAATTCTTCCTCTATTCACTTAATATATATACCCCTAACCTTAAAACCCTAAGGTAATTCTTATTGTAATTATTATAATAATTATATATAATAAAACGTAAACCCCAATAATCTATGGATATGACAATTCATGGGCTTTCTTTTGCTGATCCTGTTACTAATTTCAGTTCAGTCCCTGCAGACTTGATCTCGGTTTTGTTGGAGTTCTTGTACTAACCATCGACCCAAACCATAAATTTATGGTGGTTGAACCTAATTCCAAATTCGGGATGTTACAGGCATTGTCAAAAAAAAAAAAAATTCTTTGTGGCGGGCTAGCCAAAATTTTGAGCTCTAGCGCCGGGAAACCACAAATTTCGGGGTTAAGTCGTAAAGGGCTCAAGATAGGATGTATAACCATGGGTTATGCATTTATCAATAACAAAATCTGGATTTTCATTTAGAAAATCCAGATCTAAGGATGGAGAATTAAAAATTATTTTTATTTTCTCTAGCTTTCTTAATCGACTCATATCTTTTTCGTTTTAACTCAGATTTTAATTTTTTTTGCACAGGTGGAACGAGTTCATCGTGCTCTGCAAAATGAGATCAATTTTCAATATTTTTTTAGAACAAAAAATTCTGGCCTCTCGATACCAACTGCATACCATATGGTATTTTCTTCATTTTTAATTCGTTTTTGAAAACGTTTGCACAGAAGGGACGAGTTCATCATGATCTATTGGATCTACAAATTTCTGGGTGAACAAATTACAAGACCAAAAAATACAACACAATACCATACAATACCACCCTGGTACGGGGTGGTATTGTATGGTATCTTCTTCGTTTTTAATTCATTTTTGAAAACGTTTGCACAGAAGGGACGAACTCATCATGATCTATTGGATCTACAAATTTATGGGTGAACAAATTACAGGACCAAAAAATACCACACAATACCATACAATACCACCCTGGTACGGGGAGGTATCTTGTGGTATACAATGTTAAAAGTCGTAAATGACAATTAATATATTTCTACTATCATGTATTCAACCATCCTACAATCTTGGTTTGTTCATACCACCATGGTACTTTTTTCAAACGATAGGTATGCTTTTATTTCAATACCAGTCAATACCATATGGTATAGACTGGTAAAAAATGGCTCAATTTTTTTTGTTCGAAAAATATATTAAAGTGGATATCATTTTGAAGAACACAATTAATCTGATCTAACTGTGAAAAAAAATTTAAATTTCGACTTAAAATGAGTGAGAAATCATCTGTCAAAGATTAAAGAGGGGAAATTAAAGGCTTTCCAGGAAAGAGAGGATGCTGATGTCATGCTGATGTGGACAGGTTACTCATGATTACTCACTGCAAGGTTACTCACCGAATCTGCTCCTGTCGTAAAGGGTTTTCTAATTTATCAACAAATTAAAAAGAAAATAAAGGCATTTAGGGTTTCGGTTTCACCTTTATAGAGGTAGGCTAGACACAAAAATCTTCTTCCCCTCACATTCTTCTTCCTGGAAACGAATTTTCCTCCGCGATCAAGTAATCCGATCCTCCTTCAATTCTACCATCTTTTATTTTTCCTGGTATATATGGAGATACCTCACACTCTCCCCTTCTATTCCTGCCATTTTCCCCAAAAAAGAAAGAAAATCCCAAGGCCTTCGATTGTTTGAATGCGACACAGAGATATGAAATTTCATCGTGGTGGCTAAGTACGAAACCCCCTCTAAATCTTTGGTTCGCTTTTATATTTTGACAACAAGAAGAAAGAAAACAATCAAAGTACTTTCTCCTCCATATTTCGTGCCATATGTCTTTAGATTTTGCATTGATTTTGCTCGGAATGTTAACATTTAAATTCTGTTTTAATATTTTTTTAGGAGATAAAAGAAGATGTTTGTTGATCAATTCGAGCGGTGGTATTGTGTAGATATATGATAGTGAGCTTGCAATAGGTGAAATCATAGCACAATTTATGGATTTTGATTGTCTTTTAGTTGTTTCAATTATTGTTTTCAAATGATGAATGTCAATGTTCTTATCATGGGATTGGAATGATATTGTTGTATATTTGCTTCAATTTTTTATGAAGACGGTTTGATGACAATTTTTTTATTAAGTATATGTCCCAAAAAGTTCTAAAAGGTGATTTAAATTTTATGAGACATGTTGATTTCCCTGTGACTTATATGGGTAATAATTTTTGGTTCCTTAAGATATTGATTTAGTGACATATATCGTCTCTAAAACTTACAACTATGTCAATTAGTCGTCCCTCATCATACTATTTAAGGACAAATGAGCGACTTCATAAATTACATAAGTGACAATTTGTCGTCCTCGAATACACAACTAAAGAGATAATTGATTGTCCTTACAAGTTAAATAGACAACTTATTAAGAGACAATTTGTCGTCCCTAAAAGTTCCAATAGTGACATTTAGTCGTCCCCAAGACATAAGGTGAGAAACAAATTATCGTCCCTAAAAGTTGCATATGCGACAATTTTTCGTCTCCAAAGATATATTATAAGGGACTACTGGTTGTTCATGCCACACTTTTGGAGACGATTTATTGACTCCAATTCGATACCTACGAGGACGACATGTAGACCCTATATAAAGAAAAGGGGACAATATGTTATCCCCAGATAGCCATAAGATTTGTCCCTAGAAATAATGTTTATGGGACGATTTATTGTCGATAAAGTCATGGCTATTGGGACGACATGTTGTCTTTCATGAAAAAGAAACGAGACGCAACTCTTGAGCATTGGGGACGGCTGTCGTCCCTAGTAATGGGGACGACCTCAAATTTTGTCGTCCCCAAAAGAATAGAGGACAAGAGTATAGGGAACCACACTTTGAGGACGATTTGGTCGTCCCCAAAAACTATAGAGACGATTTTCCTTATTTCCGGGGACGACTTTTGTCATCCCCGAACCTCCACTTTTTTGTAGTACAATTCTTTTTGCTAAAGGCTTTCATTATGCATGTTTGCGAGATCCTTGGGTGGTCGAATTGGTTGTGATGCGTGATGCAATTCGATGGTGCTCTATGATGGGACTATCGGAGATTATTTTCTGCGGCGATGCCAAAGGAGTGCTTGATAAGGTAAAGGAGAATGTGATACATGATGTTCGTGGAGGTGTGTTATTGGAAGAAATTATGCAGCTTCGCCAACAATTCAGGGTATTTGGAGTGCGGTTCGTTGACAAGATAAACAATCGGGTGGCCCATCTGGTGGCTAAGAAGACCCTTTCTTTGTTACCTACAAGTGTTGATACTTTTGATTTTCGACTTTGGTTTGTTCATATGGTGTAATCTCTTGTTATCTTTTCGTCTTGGTAATATAAGTGAGCTATTGGCGCAAAAAAAAAAAAAAAAAAATAGAAGCAAACTACAATGGACCCAGGGAGTATAGTCTTTCCATGTGTGGGCTAGGTTGTGGTGGGTGGGAGGTGAAATTGGGATTAAGACAATGGAACTCAGGGAAGAGCAGGTCGTGGCAATGAAATGGAGTAATGGATTGGTCCAAATTGAGTTCAAAATTTGGCCCATCAATCAAATTTTGACTCGTATTTGATTTTCCAGTTTGGCCAGTTTCACATTTTATTCAATTTTATTCGAATTTACCGGATCGTATGTCAACCTCTAGCCTCTAGGTGGCTATTCATAGCGAGCAACGAAATATTGTTTCATAAATGGTGCCACTTTTAGATACATCATTGTAGTCATCTACAACAATAGGGAAAGAACTATCATTCACATATCGAAACATAGTATGAACATAATATTAAGCAACTCAAACTATAGTAATTTCATCATCTTCTATTCCTTAAACATCCACTGTCTACTCTACAATGATTCATCATCTTCTATTGGGGTGAGATAGCATGACTACCCCTAAAGGGGTTGGAAAAATGACACCCCCTATTAAATATAGGCTTTTAAGGTAACTAATTTGCGTTGCATTTAATAATCTGTCTTAATTAAAAATCAAAGTTAATTACTTTCCTTTTTGAGTGCAAAGTTAGTTGTATTAGTGCAATGGTAGTTAAAAAAAGAAATGTACAAGTTATACAACGAAATATATATATCAGTGTGGAAGTGCAATGTAGTTATATAAGTGCAATGTAGTTCAAAAAAAGAAATGCAATTTATATGAGTTCAATGTATTGTGTAAAGGTGCAATGGTAGTTGTATCAGTGCAATGGTAGTTACGAAATAAATGTAATTAATATGAGTTTTTAATTCTAAAAAATTATTAAATGCAACATGAATTTAATACAAAAAATAACTATAATTAATAAGGGGTCTTATTTTTCTAACCTTTTAGAGGATAGCAAGCTAACCGCCCCTTCTATTCCTCACCAATATATATTCTACACAATGATTTTGTGTAATTAATTTAACGCATAACGTAAAATATAAAACTAAGATACAGAGCTCGGCCCGTTGGCCGGATACATTTGATCAATAATATAAACAATAAGTAGTAATTATCTCAACTATTAACAACATAACTATATTCATTATCGATTCTACTATCTCCACTCTCAAATGTCTCGAGTATTATTAGTTTCTTCTTAACAACGTCGTTCTTAACAACATAACTATGTTCATTATTGATTCTGCATATCGATGTCTTCTTCTTAGTTATATGTATCAGTGACTCTACTGCCTCTACCATCAAAAAGGTCTTTGTAATTTTCCTCGTTTCATTGCTAACAAATTTGAAGGCAAAACTTATGCAAATATGAAACATCATTATCATGGAAAATAAATTTTCCTCATCCAAGTCATTTGCAATAATTGTTTGAGATGTGTTCTTTCCCATCTTTGCTTATCTTTCAAACTATGAATTCACTTATGATATTTATAATTTTCATTGTCATTTATGTGATTTTCGCTAACCTCAGTTTTTATAAAAAGAGAAGGAGGATGTCCTCTTCTACCAGTATTTTGAGATAGTTTCTCAGCATCATGCAACTCCAATAAAAATAAAATAGTCCTTTGCACTTCAAAATTAAAATGTCCAGTTCAACCTTTTTCTTTACAACATGAAGTTAGATTGTGATTTACTATTCAATTCAACAGTATAATTACATATGCCCAAACCCTCTCTACCCTTCCAACATTACTTGCCCTCCACTTTATAATTTTAATACGTCTTTTTGTACTCTCATGTATAAATAACCCTATTATTTTGCTACCATATAACCCTTATAATTAAAGAAGTTACATAAGTTTCATGTAAAAGACGATATTTAAAGCAATGTGTATGAAAAACTCTTACATAAGCCATTACAAAAATCTCAAGAAACAAGATGACAATTTTGACCTAACCCATATTATTCGATCTATTTAACCTGTTTTAAAGTGGGCAAATACCTACCGCTTATGGGAGGCGGGCAGGTATGAGTACCACGCATCCTGACATCCTCCATTCTCGACCTGTTTTTGTCTAAATTATATATATATTTACTACGATTTCTTAGGATTTTTATTTATTGTTTTATAATTTAGCAATAATAAAGTTGTAAATAAGTGAGAATCTAGTTTAACTACATTTTATCATGTTAAACCTTATTTCTAGTATTTTTTATTTAAATTATATACTCATATGGATCGACCTATCTCGATACGAACGGGTATGGATATCACAATTGTCATTCCTAATGCGAGAGGGATTGCAGGAATAAACAACTAAAGTTAAGTAGTGGAGCTTGATTAAAAAAATAGAGTAATGACTATTTATTAGCCAAATCTTTTTTATTTGTCAAGTCTATTGAAATGCTATTAATAAGCTATTTATTGGTCTATTAAACCAAACCATCAATTAGCCGCACAACATCCAAATATATAAAAGGACTAAATAATCCTTCCGAAACGTGCGCCGAGAGCAGGAAAAATTGAATTGCGGAGTTCTCAATGAGAACCTCCACATATAATTTGTAGGAGTAGGATGTAGGACTTAGTATCTAGGGGTATTCAAATGGTTACCATGATAATAACCAAACCAATTAAGCTTATATTTCATTAACTATGAAATAAAATGTTTTAACCAAACCGTCCAAATTAACACGAAAATCAAATTAACCAAACCAAAGTTTAATTGACTTTGTTAATCGGATAATCGGATTAACCAAATAACATAACATTACATGAAAACAATTATCCTGTTAATGAATAAAACATAATCATATGTTATTAATATCATAAACTATCATTATATATAAGACATCATAATAAGACTAACCATGATTATCATCATCATTCGAGTTGATACATCATTCATCATCTCCGCACCTAATATAGTTAGCTTACAACAAACCCTTAACATAAATATTAAATACATACCAATACCACTCATTAGGAAGTTAAAGCTCTCCTACAAAACACTTAAACTATACGTAGTTTGAAGTGTCTGTCATGGTATTGTACGTAATCCTAAAGTCTAGTAGCTCTTCAAAATGTTTTGGTTTAGTAAATAGGTAGTCCCATTTAATTTTTGACCCATAATGCTTTGGTTTGTTGTGCACATGGAAATAAAATAGGGAATCACGAAAGTTTGATTTTGTTGGTTGCATGGAAGTATAAATAATTTTGTATATTAGGTGTATCATTAATTGGTTAATTGGTTTCATTGGTTAGCAGTGTTGAAACCAAACCAAACCACCTAAATCAAATAAGCTAAATTATTTAACCAAACCAAATTAACCGAATCCTACTGGTTAATATGGTTACCACGGTAACCAATCCATTTGAACACCCCTATTAGTATCTAGCCAATTAAATAATTTAGTTCTATATCATAGAGAAAACTAAAAGACCCATATAAATGTGAAATTTCGAGCAAGTAGGATTGTCCTATGCGACAATACAATTTTAGCAATCTTTATTATTAATTTTTTAAGATGATTTGTTGTTTCATCTTTACCGATTAAATACTAAAATACCGGACTTTATCAAAACATGATGCCATGATACATGTATGTGATATACAATTACACAAATATTGCAAAAAAAAAAAAAAAAAAAAGCAAACGAATATATATGGTGGTAGTTACAGTGATGATAGGAATAATTATTAGCTAATAATTAGGGAGGGGAAAGTTTGTCTACTTGCGCCGTGAAGATTGCTCGGATCGGGCGATGGTCGGACAGTTTGTTTTCTCTTCTCTCGTATTGGCTCTGCTTCAGGCCATCTCCAAACCATATTACTCTGTCGCACCTATATAATTAATATACACATTTCAGTTTAACATTAATATGATTAACGACATTTTAACAGATCTCAATTATTTAATTTCCCCCAAAAGAAAATACTACTAAATTATATATTAAATAAATTTTCATCCATTCACACAGTGACAGCTCAATAATGAATAAACAAAACATACACTGTTACAAGTACTATGGAGACTTGTTCATCAAAACGATATTATAGGTTTTTGTAAAAGATCGATTAGAGAATGGAGAAATGATTACCAGGCAGGAGCGCGGCCTTTTGAGGGCTTAGGTCGTTGGGCCGGGCCGGATTCAATACCGTAGTAAAGCCCAGAGCTGGGACAGTACTTGTAAGTAGGTGGGAATTGGATTCGGCCTTCCTGCCAGCCCTCAAATACGCGTCCCTTCCTCAGCTCCGCCTTCAGCTTTCCGGCCCAATAATATTACATGATTAATTAGGGATTTATTATCAAAATTTATGTATTCCATTTTATTTATATAATAATAATAAAATATAAATATATAGATAGGTACCTGATCTTTCTCCAGCAAAATATTCCACTCTCCTTTCTGGACGAGGAATCGAGTGGTGGTCTCTGGTAGGTATATCCTGTAGTTCAAGTCACCCAACCATACCACTCGACTGTGGTCCGTCAATAATGCACCACCAACAAACGAACAATCAAACAAAAACAACACAAATTATTTCTCTGCTAATTAAAAAAATTATTAATTAATTAACTGATTGCTACAGTTATGTTTTTTTTCCTTCCATAAGCTCTGCAACTTGTATTTAATTAATTTAACTAATATTATATCATATCATAATTAACTAGAGGGAAGACGGCAAATATATATAATGTTATGTAATTGTCGGGGTCTGCGGTCCTGCAACAGCACCAGCCACTAGCCTTTTTTCATATTGCAAAAATTATAATTTATAATTAGCATAAACTGTAGTTGGTCGGTTCGTATGAACCAATAACTGCATCTCAATTATATATAGTTGGCATAAGAACGCAATTAACGTCGCCATCATGCTTAATTGATCGTACTCTCTAATTTTCATCGAATAATAATTGAAAAGAAAGAGTGGTTAGTTAAGTTGCATACTCGTGATGAAGGATCTTGCGGGGCAAGTTGCGCAAGTGGGCGGATCGGCGTGGGAAGTTGGTACGCGACATGATCTCGCCGGCGTTGGCGTTTCTGTACCTCTCGTCGCCGTCTTTCCCGCCGGAAGCCAGGTGGCTGCACACGAAGCAGAAGCTCGTCTTCTCCACGTAGAACCTCACCGATACCGAACCCTATTAATTATTTTCACATAATAAGTTTTAGTTAATTGTTCTAATCAATAATTAAGTGACGGAATCAGAGACAAGAATAAGATTCGAGAACTAGTTTAGTCTGTACCTTGTTCCCGAAGCAACCCATGAGGCCGCAGCCAACGGAGGAGACGGCGGTGTGGCGGATGTGTGACCTGACATTTCTCTTTACCCACACCGTTATGAAGATTCCGACCATCTGCTTGCTCACCAAGCAATCGTAGTTTTCCTCTTCTACGCCGTCGTTGTTGAGAGCTGCCTCGATTGCGGAGTTCCATCTGAGGGCGACGGTATTGTTGCCGTGATTTTCGGAGGAACCTAGGATTATGTTTCCCGCCCTCAGAGGCACTACTTCCTGGAACCTGCATGCACCCCACGTATATTTGTATACAGTATAAATTTTACAAAATGATCAATTACTCAAACTCCTGAAATCATAATCATAATGCAGGGAAAAAAAAATACCCAAGAACATAGATGTCCAGCGATGGAGAGCCGGCACCGTCGTTATTAGGAACGTCGAGCCAATCTCGGAGATCCAAATCCTCCGGCGGCGAGATCCCTCCGACGTTCCACGAGCCCACGAACACCCTAGTCAATTATAATCACAACTACATGATTAATAACCAGAGACCCTTTTTGGCGACCAAAAGTAACGATCTTTAGCGACGAGTGACCCAAATTTGGTTGCAAAAAGTGTTGTTTCACTCCAGCTGGAGAAGATGTGTATATAATTACTTGTAAATATCCTGCTGAAGATCATTGCCGTCTCGAGAGGACATAAGAGCTTCTTCCTCCGCCACCGCCGCCGGCGAAGGAGAAAGAGAAGTTATTATAGTAGAAGGGTAGCCATTGGTGGCGGTGGGGAAGTCTGAAACGAAGTTGTTGGTGCTGCCGGACAACCGCAGCATATTTCTCGTTGATAATTACTGCTGTAGGCTTTTGGCCGCATACAGGTAGGCTGCTTGGAACTTCCGCCGTACGTCGCCCAAGTGGCCGGAGATGAAATTGTGTGTTATTAGCTACACAAGATATTCACGTGAAACCCAAACCCCATTGCGGTTTTTATATTGGCAAGTAAGTCGATGGATCAACAACTGGATGTGAATATAGTATGCTACTAAATTTCTTATTGGTCCTTTAATTTCTTGCCCGATCATTTATCTTCGATTAAATTATCATTTCTTTTTTCCCCCTCCCTTTTCACGGCCTATTGAGTTCTGGAACTATCTAAAGCAATAATATAGTTTTGAATAGTTTCATTAAACAAATAGCAATTGCCATTTAGTTGGTGTTAATACTTAGTAGTTTATTCAATTATTTTTTGTAACCTAGCTATAGGTAGCGCTTGTCACTGTGGTCACTGAAAGTCGCTCTATCTTTGTATATCTGTTTTCCGGTTTGGAAGATTCCTTTGTTTTATTTCCTTGGTTTTTCAACTCTCACGAATTGGCCATTCATCATTCAGAGGAGGAGGAAGAAAGATGGCATGATGCCAGGCATGACAAACCTGTTACTTTCAAAATTAACCGCTAAGTATGACTGAATCGTCTTTGTATCATTTGGAGCATGACACACATTTCAATTTTGTTGGACATGATTCAATACTAGCTAGATACCTGGATAGAAGAAAAGAAAGGTTAATCCTAACTTGCAGTGTCAAGAGCAAACGTAGGTTTCGTGAGGCTATTCAGTCACTCATTACATTTTTCTCGTTAAAACTATAAAAATATGAAACGCACAGTCTAATCACATTCTTCTATTATAATTTTCTATCTCTTCCACTAGTGCAATTCTAATCGAGCTTTCTGATAATCAATCGGAAATAACGAAACTGAAAGAACACGAACAACCAGATTTACGTGGTATCCCAGGAGTATCCAGGACTAATCCACGGAAGAGGTGAAACTCTTCAGCTACTGATATGATTATGCGTACTGTGTTTGTTACCGTCACCTACAGCTCCTATCAAGAATATATACAACCCTAGCAAGGGTAATTCCCAAACCCTAAGCGCCTACGTACTGTGCATGGGCTGGTTTTGGTGTACAAAGAGTTAAGGGCTAATTACATGGGCTGCTACATAATTAAATGGGCTTGTGACTCTGCTAACAGCCTCCCCCAAATTGATGCTGATCAGAAAGCATCAATTTGTTCGACAGGTACCAGTGACGACTCGTGGAAAAGGCCTTGGTGAAGAGATCGGCAACCTGATCCTCGGTGCGAACATGATGTAAAGTGATAGTACCAGCGCCGACAAGGTCACGAACATAGTGAACATGAATCTCGATATGTTTAGTGCGGTCATGAAGAACCGGATTAACAGCAATGCAGATAGCACTCGTGTTATCAACAAAGAGATCCATAGGCAAGGAACATGTGACGCCCAGATCAACCAACAATCGGCGCAGCCAAACCATCTCGGAAGCAACATCTGACATAGACCTGTACTCAGTGATGGAGTGATCCCCTTGCTCCAGCCGAGCCAAGGAGAGGCGAATCTCAAACTGGCGAGCCGGATTGACGGTGGAATAAGTGGCGGAAAGATGGCGCCACATCTGATGGGCAGTGGTGAACAGTCGGAGACTTAAACACGTCGAGGAGTCCACCGATCCCAAGAGATAATGGCGGACGCGGGCATCACATTGCCTCCAGTCGGAGATCTCCTTTGTCGGAGCTGTAGTGGCCGAAGATGGAGCTGTGCCATCGAGAACACCTAATAAACCTTTGCCTTCAAGAAACACCTTGAATTGAAATTCCCAGAGAGCGAAATTGGTAGAGGTCAAACGAACCGAGGGGCGATCAGATTCCATTGTGGGAGGCTCTGATACCATGATAATCAATCGGAAATAACAAAACTGAAAGAACACGAACAACCGGATTTACGTGGTATCCCTGGAGTATTCAGGACTAATCCACGGAAGAGGTGAAACTCTTCAGCTACTGATATGATTATGCGTACTGTGTTTGTTACCGTCACCTACAGCTCCTATCAAGAATATATACAACCCTAGCAAGGGTAATTCCCAAACCCTAAGCGCCTACGTACTGTGCATGGGATGGTTTTGGTGTACAAAGAGTTAAGGGCTAATTACATGGGCTGCTACATAATTAAATGGGCTTGTAACTCTGCTCATTTTTAGTGATGATTCTGATCAGGTCTTCCCTCCCATTGATCCTCCTGATCCCCCTCCGTCCGGTCTGTCCTCCTCCCAAAAGCCCTCATCCTCGGAGGATTCCACTTCAGGCGCCAGTGCATCGCCCTTGTCTTCAGCATCCCGCTCCACTTCAGCGACTTTCCCTGCTTTATCATCCAGCTCGACGTCCTCGCCAGAGCCTTCCTAGAGTTCCTCAGCCACTTCGTCCGGCCAAGCTTCTAGTTCAGCTACCAGCTCCGCCACTCCTCTCTCGCTGGCCTCGTCGAGCTCGGCCCATGTTCCTGATCCACGTCGTTCAGACCGGACGACGAAAGGTATTCCACCTCTACGATTTGATGATTATCATGCTTATGGGGTTGATTCTTTTGTAGTCCCTACTCGCTACCGTCAGGCTCAGGGTGATCCTGTGTGGGACGCAGCCATGCGTCGTGAATTGGAGGCCCTCCATGCAAGTAATACCTGGACTCTAGTTCCTCGTCCACCAGCCTTCACGTCAATTGTTGGTTGTCGCTGGGTTTATACTGTCAAAATGAATCCTGACGGTACGGTTGATCGGTATAAAGCCAGACTGGTTGCTCAGGGCTTTACTCAGGAATACGGGGTGGATTACAGTGAGACGTTTGCCCCTGTTGCTAAAATGTCTGCTGTTCGGACACTCTTGGCAGTTGCGTCTCTTCAAAACTGGCCATTGCATCAGTTAGATGTGAAGAATGCATTTCTTCACGGTGACTTGGACGAGGTTATCTATATGGAACGTCCACCCGGTTATGATCAGGGTACTCCTGATCAGGTCTGTCTTCTGAATCGTTCTCTTTATGGACTCAAACAGGCACCTCATGCTTGGTTTGAGGATTTTCATACTACGATTGCTCAGCTCGGATTTCGTCAAAGTCAGAATGACCCCTCTCTCTTTACTCGTACTACCGCCGCTGGGATTGTTGCTCTCTTACTCTATGTTGACGATATGGTCATTACTGGATCTGATCCTCACGGCATTCAGCGGTTGAAGGATGGGTTAGGAGCCGCATTTAATATTAAAGATCTT
This sequence comes from Linum trigynum, assembly GCA_964030455.1. Lineage (NCBI taxonomy): Eukaryota > Viridiplantae > Streptophyta > Magnoliopsida > Malpighiales > Linaceae > Linum > Linum trigynum. The sequence continues at coordinate 11,788,168 of OZ034815.1, read as the reverse complement.
GGGGAGTTATCCTACTTTCTGGGGCTTGAAGTAGCTCGTGATTCCCGCGGTATTTTGCTCAGTCAACGGAAGTATATTTCTGACTTACTTGAGGATCATCAGTTTGCTGATTGCCGTCCTGTTGCTACTCCCATGGAAATGAATGTGAAATTGGGTCGTGACTCTGGGGATCTTCTTCCTGATGGGACGGTTTATCGGCGTATTGTGGGTAGTTTGATTTACTTAGCCGCTACTCGGCCTGACATTTCATATGCTGTTCAGGTCGTTAGCCAGTTTATGGCCTCTCCACGTACTGATCATTTAGCAGCTGTTCATCGTATCCTGCGTTATCTGCAAGGAACGCGTGGTGTAGGTATTCGCTTTCCTGCTACTGGTTCTATGACTCTTCAAGCTTACTCTGATTCTGATTTTGCTGGATGCATTGATACTCGGCGCTCTACTACGGGTTGGTGTGTACAGTTGGGTCAATCTTTTCTCTCCAGGCGTTGCAAGAAACAGGATAAGGTCTCTAAGTCTTCTACAGAAGCTGAGTACATGGGCTGCTACATAATTAAATGGGCTTGTAACTCTGCTAACACTTTCCTCCCCTAGGAAAAAACTCAATTAAAAATGGGGGATGAAGATAGACTAATTAGGAAAAAAAATTTCATGAAAAAAATGAGTAACACACAATCTTAGCAAAAGGAGTGCCAAGAAAAAGAGGATTAGGGAGGTATATTTGGCGGTTTCGTCCTTTGTGTTCGAAGTAAGGCCATCACATGGTAGAGCTTCCTAGTATCCCCAAGCCATTTCGAAATGTTTGATGATTTTCTAAAGTTCAGAAAGTGTTGGAGTAAATCATTGTTACATGACATGCGTAAGCACCCAATAATCAACCTTAATTTTGGGAGGTCATTTACATGATACCAAATACACTCTTTAATTATACCAAGAAATCAACAAATCATTGTTACAAAAAAAAAAAAAAAAACTCAATGACTCGTTTTTATTCCTCCGCTTTTCAAAAGTATCCATGCTTTATCTTTAAAAAACTAATTTTAATCTCGTGTCCCTGGTCTATGATAGGATGCATAACACTTGGTTATTCATTCATGCATAATCAAATTCGACCCCTTGATTTTGAATGGAATCACATCTAAGAATTGCGATTAATTTTTGTTTTTTTTTTTTACCTTTTTAATTGCTTTTATCTTCATTATGTTAACTTGACATTTAAATGTTTTACAAAAATAGGTGAAGTGTGGTAGTTTGGATTTAATGTGAGAGGAGGAAGGTGAAAGACCATGAACAAGATGAAAAACATATGCAGGAAATTAAACAACAAGAGATATTTTTTATAAAACAAATTGACATTCAATTCAATGAGGATAGATTGATAATAACACAATAAATTTAATTGGTAAAATTCACAATCGAACAAGATATTATCAAATATCTATATTTATTTATATTTCTCGACTGTTCATATTTTACAAATGACTCATTTTGGTTCCACGTCAACCTAAACAAACCTATAATCAAACCAAATATCTAGATAAGACACATATCAAGCTAGAAATGATGGAAATAATTCAGAATCCTAATGCTTATAACCTGTGAATAATAATAGTACTATTCCATTTTAATTGGATTATCTTATAAATCGTACAATATTAACTTTTAGCAAAACAAAGTGCCAAAGGATATATGTCCGCCAATCTGATAAGTTTAATCTTTTTTTGTGCGGCCTTATTCGCTGGCTAGTAATATAGATGAAGGCTACGGCTTGAATTAATATAACCATCCTTTTCTACATATGGTGAAGGCAATTGGCTATTAGTTCAATAAATTATTGACACTTTTTCCCTACAATTGGCTAGTTAGAGCAAGCAATGCTTAAGAACTCGGAATTAATTTTCACGTACATTAAAAATTCCCTTTTGTAGGCTTCCTTCGGTGAGCACTATGCCACTATCATATAGATAATTAGGTACATCATTTTCCTATCAACTTCCAACGTCACAACCAATGAAAGAAGGGAACATAACTTAATCTTACGTCGCAACCTACAATATTTTATTATGCAAGGCCAAGCTATTTTAGTGATTGGTGTAGATTTGTATGTGGGTTATTAATTATTTGTGGACAAATCTCTTCCGTAAATTTGACATATTTTTTCTATACAGGCGACAACAATTAATTTTATTGTTACATCCTACTTACAAAATTTGAATACGAGACGTGTAGACTAAAAATCAATGACAAAATCACTAGTCCAAGTCTTAGTTCGCATGAGTATAATTGTAGGAAGGATAAAAGCCAACGATAGAACCGCTTGACCCGCAGTATTGTTACATACTATTTAAGAGCCTCGATGAATTTAACATATTTTGAGACACTCGAAACTAAAAATAGCAAATTTTGCACTCTGTTTACTGTATGGTAGCTCGATATTATTCTTGTTCTTCTCATTTCTCTGAATATTCTGAATTCGAAACATTTCGGGAAAGATGTTAAACAGTAACATTCAAATGATTAGAAAAGAGCACGTTAAGCAGTATCACACTTCTATATTGTTGGCTAGCTCAAACGATGATGAGGCTCCATTTCCTTATTACACCTTGAATTTGTTTTGCGATGAGGGCATGGACCAGTTGGAAATTTGGTTGAAGTAAGTTTATAGTTCAAATGGGTTTGAATCATAATCAACTAACCAATTGAAATTGCATGGGACAACATGTTGCATGACAATTAGGGGCGGCGGCAGGATTCGAGTCTCGAGAGGCCAGACTATTAGACTTGTTTAGTGTACCATCACAACAAATAAAAATAGTGTTTTTATTATTATAATGACACAATAAATTATTTTAAATAATTAAAATCACTCTAAACTACAACTACTACTATGATATATTAAAAAAGAGAGTAAAGTATGAAAAAAATTAAGGGTTAATAGGATGAATTGTCTCTTTATTAATTTTTTCTCAAACTCGCCCTTTTATTTTGAATCTCATCAAACTTGACCCTCTACTATAACCATACTACCAATATTGTCCTTCGTTACATATTTCATCCTATTATTTGTCAACCAAAGTCAACCACAGTTCGACCGATCCGACCATAACAAAAATGGGATGCGAAATTTCGAAAGTACCCCTATTCGTCAAGCCATCTGGAAGTAGTCTCTGTTCTTTGTCCCCGACTACCGCGTCCCTTTGTCATCGTGCCACGTCCCCTGCTACGCCCCCGGCGTCGACCAGAACCAGGTAGCTCCTGCCTTCCGCATTCGATTTTCAGCAACCCCCACAATAATTACTCTTCCCGTTTTCACAAATCATTACTCTAAAATGAGAACCCTAAATCCAAATTTCTCAATTCGGCATCAGTGGAACGCGGCGAAACAAAAACTCCGGTCATCTCTGTCCCTCTTCCTTCCTAGCAACCCTATCCATTCTTGAAAATTTGAAGAGCAACAGAGAATCCCAACTGATTGTGTTGGGGCGGGGAGTTGCAGTTTAAATCGAGTTATCCTGTCCAAAGAAGGAGAAAGATAATCTCTATTCGAAAAGCCTAGGAAACTATCTTTTATAGTCCCGACACACCTTGTCGTCCGACCAATACCGTCCGTCACCTCACCGTTCACCCAACTCCAACTTACCTCACTGTTCGTAGTCATTCATTCTTCGGTGCACCGTCGTTCACAAGCCTAGGATGGAGATAGTTAAACAAGAGGAGGGAAGAATGAAAACTAGTGACACACTCTGCCTCCACCTCGCCGCGCCGTTACCGGGGAGTGAACTTCTCGTAACTTCCTTTGGAAGGGGTTTTTTGGGGGGAAAAGGTAGGGAGCCATTTTTCTTCTTTTACTTGAATAAAGACAAAGCAGACACGAGTTGGATCATAAACTTAGGAGGTAAGAATGTCATTTCCAATCGTCAAACCGTGATTGAATGATGACTGACGGAATTAGGACGGAGTTAGTAACGGAAGGGCAAGATTGGCAGCTTGATCAAATTAGAGGGGTAAGTTTGATGTGATTCAAAATAGAGGGGTAAGTTTGAGAACAAATCATAATAGAGGGGCAATTTATACTATTAACCCAAAAATTAATTATGTTTTTCAATATGTAACACGTTTTTCAATATTTCCAGAAAAGAAAAATTAATGTATATTAACATTAATGTATGAAAAAATTAATTATACAACCAAAGGAACCTTAAACATATAATCTTAAAACTTACAATTTTATTTACTTAATTTGAAAAATATAGGACTTGTAAAACATCTCACACACACATAATTTCACCCTAGGTACCGTAGAACTCCCCATATATATGTGTGTGGCTTCTATCTTACCCCGGGTAAAATTCGGGGCATGCAATACCTTGGATGATCTTGACCGTATGTGTGATCTCGACGGCTGAGATTAAATTTTATTAAATAATTTATTTATTATTGATTAATGTTAAATAAAACTACCAATAGACTCCTAGAACAATGTTTTCTTCCATTTTAGTCCATTGTAGGCCAAATCGGGTTGGTTCGTTTAGTTTTTTAATTGACCCCAAATCCAAGCACCCCAAGTAAAGGGATACCTACTTTGCCCCACCTGCACCCCTACCCCCTCCAAATTCCGACCTTCGACCTTCTCTCCTTCTCCATTTTTCTGTTCAAACTGGAACAACTCTGTTCTTTCTCCCTACCCCTGTAAATCATCCTAGTCGTCTTCAAAATTGACAGTGACAATTGAACCCCTCTATTTCCCCTCTTATTCTTCTTCGTTTTCTCGTTGTCTACTGTCATTTAAACCCTAAAACCCTCCCCCTATGGCTAATCCAAAGATCAAATATCGCAGGTCAATCTTGCCTTCAATCTATGCAAGCATAACCACCCCTATCCCTTTGTCTCAAGCTTGCACACCTCCTTCAGCTCCTCCATACCCGACGACGACGCTCGTGCCATGACCGCGATTCTCCTAATCAAGATCCTCACCGACTATGACGTCCACCTCTGGACCTGCCTCGACATCAACACCTAGTCCCAAGTCAAGTTAGAAAAAGCTGTGACATGGTTTTCGAGCTTGACCCTGTGATTTTGCTGGAGAACAAATGGCCAAAGCTGTTGGTGTTATGTTCCAGGGCGTTTCGTCTGATTACCCTAAATTGTACGAGTCTGTGTTCTTGATTTTTGCCCAGTTGTCGCAGTACATTACGAAGACTTTGGTCCCCTTTATTAAGGAGTTGCATGGGGTGTTCTTCCGGTTTATGGAATTACACAATTCCTTTTCCTCCCGAAAATGATTTCCATGATCTTGCTTTGCTGATAGGATTCATGTTGCTTCCATGGAAGTTTTAATTTTGTTTGTTTTTTTGGATTCCATTTCAATTTTAAGTGAATTAGGGTAAATTTTTATCTTCTGAAGTTTATGGTATCTGAGTTATTCTTTTGTTTTGATGAAATTTAGAGTCGAAAGCCTTCCATACTTCTTATAACTTGTTAGTTCATATGCTAAAAGACTAAAGTTTCTATTTGAATGAAAACTACTATGATCTTATTGAGAGGTTGTTCACCTGTCTGATTTGTTGTTGAGTTGTATCACTTAAGGTGATATTGGTAGATACTAATACTTTGTATATGCAGGCTCTACGAACCGTGGTCAGGTGGTATGAAGTGCTAGTAGACCTTGTATAAAAATGGTTGGGTGTTTTTTCAATAGGCTTGGCCTAGTTTGATTAAACTAGAGTACTGAACGGTGGAAAAAATCAACTTATAAGAGATGTGATAATGTAATCTAAAATTTTATCCAACAGATTTAATGTAATGAACCCATCTCTCTAAATAAAACACTCCAATAATGCCTTCTATGAAACCTTTCTTTCTAAAACATGAGAAGGCCCTTTATTCTCCTAAATAGCTTTCCTCCTTTGTACTCGTGCAAGCACACCAAAACTTCCAAACTATCGCCAACTATCCCAAAAAAACAATCCTCGGATCGCATGGAGTCCACTTAGAATATACCAAAAACCCAGGAAACAATGCTTCTAACTTGGTAAAACTGATCAGCACACCAGTTCTACCAAATAAAAAAGTGTCCTTAAATCGTTACCATAAAGAAGGCGTTCATTGGAAAGGAAGAAGCAAAACAAAATACTAAAATGCTAAACACACTATGCAACTAGATACCCTTCAGTCCTGAATTCGCCTTTTCTGAGAAGCTACGTTGTACTCAAGTGTTTGACCTTCAAACATAGGCGCATTCTTATTTGCTTTCTTGAGAACCTTGTGTCTTATGTAATTGGTAGGCTCATTGACAAGGTACAACGCCACCTGCATTCTTCTCAAATGATTGCATGGCTATAAGGACACAAAATATAAAGTATTATTAATACAATATGCTGACATAGTTTTTTTTAATGTGCTCGTACAAATATATGGTGCTATGTAGTAGGTGATTTCTCACCCAAATATAATAGTCTTCATCTCATGTTGATCCCATCATCCACACAACCACCCAAATCCCACTATCATTCCCGTGTAAAAAGATGCATTACATAAGACACAAATATTATATTTTTCTAGCGAGATTATGCCCAAATATACATTCTTACTTGTGTCGTTGTTTAGGAACTTCAGCAGTCGTCAAGGAAAACTCCTTAATCTTTGGTGGTGCACATGTTGATTGAACTTCCTTGTGGAAAGCATTGAACAAGTCGTTCAGAAATTCAATATGCAAAGTTAAAAACGCGTTCTGTGAATTACAAAATTTGGTTGAAAAATATAATGCCACACAATTCAATTAAAAACTCGTGTATTTAAGTACTAATTCAATGGCAAATTTTTTAACTATACCATTGTGTGAACTGCATTCCTACGGATTGTCTAGCGCTCTTGTGATGGAAATGAATCCAGAATGTGTACTTGTTACTCATCCATCAAAATCATAGCTAAATACCAGTGGATGCCTTCATCATTCATCATATATTTCATGGGCAGACAAACCTTCACAGGTAGGAGAAAACTACCCAATCTGCTTATTAGTTTTCCAACATAATTCATTCAAGAAATTAAAATAAAACAAACTAAACTGATAAAGAGCAAATATATTGTGAAACCGCTGCTAAATATGCAGAAATGACAATGTGGAATTGCGGAGAAGTCATAACCTTTCTATAGTTATGAGCTTTTGACAGGAATTTTGTATCATAAAACTCTAATGCCTTTGCAGATGTCATGCCTTAATTAACCACCATATCATGTTAGTAAAATGAAGTTAAATCATTGATCACTAATCTTACTCAATAAAAAACCAATCCTGTGTAAACTGAATTATAATTACAGAGCAAAAGCACCCAGTACCTGCAATTCCGTAGGCAGCAATCACACTCCTCTTCCACGACCAGTATCTCTCCTAACTTCCTCCAAGTTCAAGTGGCAAGCTAACACTGTAATTATCTAAAACATAATAGAGATAAAACACCAATGATTAACTCGGGGCATCAGCACCAACGCATAACTCGGGGCATAAGCTCCACAATGTCTGTCGGGTATATGTTTTCATCATTGTTTCGACCAAAGCTTCATCACGTGGAAGGTCTTCTGCAAATATATAGTGAGCAAAACTCACTTCTTCGTCACTATAATTGACGGCTGTAGGGAGCTCAAACCTTGTGGTACCCTAAAAATATATAATTAATTAAAGAAGAAGTGATAGTCAAGTGGCTGAAAAAGAAACAAAGGAGAAAAAAAGAACAAAGTGGGCGAAAAGGAAGCATATGTAGATCAGTAGGATTGCATACCTTCATTGACAATTTTTGTGCAGGCAAAATGGGGTTTTTTTTCGTGCACGTAGCTCATAATGGTCCACCCCTGGTTCACCATCAAGAACAATCACCTTCGAGTCGAGCGTAGGTGGGGGGGATGACGCCTTGCATTCTTGTTTTGTTTACAGGAGATACATAGTTCTCCAATTCCTATAATAATGAACAATCAAGTCAGAATACGTTTTCTATAAAGGAACAAGGGAAGAAACAATGGACAAAGCTCCTAGACGAACCATAGACTTGGATGCAGAACGTGTTAGGCGTACAGTAGACTAGGCCCTTGTCAGCTTGTTCTTCTCCCTAATATAATTGTACAAAAAATTAATGAGAGAGTAGAAGATAAAAACAAATACCACGAAATAACCGACTAAAAGTTAAAGAAAACTTATTAGCAGATTGAAGTACTTACCCTTCCTTCCCCATGATGTTACAAACACGACAATGTTGAGAAAAAGGCCTTTGTACTACTTGCAGATGAAAGAGTTTTGGCCGTATTAATAGATGCGCCAAAGGGGTGTTTAACCTCGTGGATTAGGGGGAAAACATGAGTTATCAATTAGAGTCCTTTTCTATGTGGGAACTTCTATATTTATCCACCTCTATCAATGAGCTTAATAAGGAAGTAACCAGTTACGTGTGCTATGTAAACATATGGGTGAATGTAGAGACTGGTGTTTAGAATAAGCTTAGAGTGCTCTATCTCATTCCTAAACTGGCCCAACACTGCTTGCATTTGTGACCATTGCTCTGTGTTGGCTCTAACTTCAAGCCTGGGAAAGAGGATCCTGAAGCAACTTCCATATCCTCAACCTCCTGTACAAATAATAAATTCTTACAATGAGAAAGTTTTGGTATGAAAAACGGTTAAGTACATCAAACATACTAAAATGGTACATTTGACTCGCACGAAACTACACCACAAATTTATCCCGACTAGAGCCCAAGTTTTTAAAATCTAGTCGGGTGTAGTATAGGGCAAGTATTTAGAATGTCGACCCGGATTGGTCCATGTACCCCTACTTCAATCGCTTAAGTTGTTATCTAACAAAACAGTTTTGGGTTCAAAACTAGGAAATCTACAAACTAAACAAGCAAGGAAAGTAAATGGAGAAGAATTCTACTTGAGAGGACTTCACCCGGGTATTGCTCCTCCTAGTCTCATGCTAAGAAGCGACAAAAAAGCTTTAGCGTGAAGGACGTGTTCATTCACCGCGAGTTGGGCGCAACTAGCTAGGGACAAACTCCCTTAGTCGATCAATGAAGGAAAATCAACAAAAATAGGCTAGTGGAACTAGCTCTCTTAACCATTAGGTCAAGGATTGTGATTCATAGCTAGAAAACCTAGCCTTCTTTACCAATCAACCAAGGAGATCCCTAACTTTCTTAGTTAGCTAATTGAGAATTGTTGCAACAAGTTAGAAGGCTAACTCACTTAACCTTTCATCTAAGGGTGACAACGATAGGCTAGGAAACCTGGCCCTCCCAACTAGACAACTAAGGATTGCAAACCAAACCCTTGAAACTCAATACAGTCGGCGGAGAGACCTATCCCGGTGGAATCATGGCCATACTCCGATATTTGATATTTTGGTCTTAAATCTACCTAAAGGAGGTTACCCAAGTGGCTAAGAAGTATAGCTTCCTATTGGACCAAAAGGGGATTTCCACCCTATATGTCAATTTTACCCAATATTGAGTTAAAGCTAGCCCACTCAATCATTCATGAATAATACCTCAAATATCATATAAAACACTCAATCAACACAATAGGTTCATGTTCTTACATCCTAACACATAGAGAGACTAGGGTTCACAATACCCAAGTGAGTAGGTAGGTTATTCCATAGCTAAGCAAGAGAAAACAACAAAAGGGGAATAAAGAAACATGATGTGGTGCCAATCTTTCCTCCTTGTTGCTTGAGACACCCTTGGGGTGAAGAAATCTTCAACCCTCTAGCTAGGAACAAGCCCAAAGCTCCTTCTTCCTCCTTTGATTTGCACTTTCTCACTCTAGAAGAAAACCTAATCTCTCACTAGAATCCTCTTTATTCTGAAAATGAAAGCCTAACCTAAAAAATGAAGCTCTCTTTCTCCTTCAGCTCCCTTCTTCTTTTATACCCAGATCAGGCTATGTTCAAGGTCTTAGACCTCAGTTCAAGGACGCGTTGCTCTGTTCACGGATGTGTTGATAAGTTCACGGTAGTGAACATCAAACCGCGTCCGTGAACACAGACTGTGGGCCAAAATGCATCGCTCTGCTGGCTCGGGTTCACGGGTTGTGGCCTATGTTCACGGTCTTTTTGGTAAAGGCTAAGCCTGCTAGAATCCATAACAGAAATTGAATGCAAAATTTGTGTATTATTTTATAATAAATCAAAATGTGTTGATAGATTTTGTCTCATAGTAATTGTTGATAATTTTATTATATACAATATAGTAATTAAGTTATAAAATAATTAAAGTTAATATAATAATAGCGCTCTCGTCACGCTCTCAATATTGAATTCTTCTAAAATCGAAGCTCTCGATCTACGAATTGGTTACCTAAGTCTAGCCCATGGATGTCTTCACGTAGACTATTCTGTTGAAGAGAAGGATTTTATTTGACAGCTTATATACAACATCCTTGAGGTTTTTTGGCTACTTAGGGTTATTTGGCTGGGAAAATCGAAAGCGCAACGATCATGGCAGATGAAGAAATCGGGGAAACCATAAAACCATTAATACCAGTAACGGTTCAACTATTCACAACATCGACCAAAGTTCAGAGGTAGACGATGATAATCTTGTCGATCTCTTACTTCTACAACAAGAAGATATCGAGAATCTAAGATTCGCTAACACTGAAGAAGCCTATGATTTTTGGAGGCACTCTGGACTAGTCACCGGCTTTGACGTTAGGAAAGAAGATATTGGCCGGGATAAAGACAAGGTCATGATATGGCATCGGTTTGTATGTTCTAGTCAAGGAACAAAGCGCAACCGAAAGGATGAACGAAAGAGGGAACCGAAAGGAGAGACGAGATTTGACTGCAAAGCTATGCGTGTTCGACACGACAAGTCTGATGGGAAGTGGTTTGTGGATACCTTTGATAACGTGCACTCTCACGTAACGGTTCCTAAAAAATAAAGGCACTACATGAAAGGGAATCGATAGTTGAGTGATGCATTAAAACACCAATCAATTTTCAGAGAGATGAAGGAATGAAAACATCCCAGATTGTTTCACTAGTGGTTGCGGAGGCAAGAGGCTATAGCAAAATGGGTTCACGAGGAAGGATGTGTATAATTACGTGGACAAAGATCGAAAGGAACATATTAGTGATGGTGATGCTGCGACAGCCCTAGCTTACGTACAAGCGAAACTTAGTGCGGACGAACAGTTCGTCATTGAGCTAAAGAAAGACTCTAACAACAGGCTTGTTAACTTGTTCTGCGCAAATAGTATTTCAGTGGCTGATTATGCATGCTTTGGAGAATTATTGGCATTTGATGCGGCTTACAAAAAGAACGTCTACTATATGCCTCTAGTCATTTTTTCAAGTATTAATCCTTTTATTTTAGCCTCATAGTAACTGATATTTTCATTCCTATAAATTATTGGACTTTGCTACGGTGACATGCATGTCATGGTGACATGCACTTTTCGGTCGACCTCATATAGGATTAGGTCGACCTAATCTGTTGTTTCAGTAGAAAAACAGTTTCATGGTGTCTACTTTGGAGATTCATATCTTACAATTGGCTAGATGGAAATTGGAGATTAAAGGCTTGTTTTGAAGCTGAAGTGTCCCTATACACATTAAAGTACTTGGGAGCTCAATAGAAAGTCCAGAAGACCATTTTTGAACCTGACCAAAAGGCTATGCCAAAACTGGGAAACTGCCTGGAAATGGCTAAGTCTGGCAACGTGTTTGTCAAGCCTACTTTGGAGCTCAATTTGAGAAGCATGGATGCGAGTCAATTCCAGGGGCCTCTACCACGTTAAATTACGTATTTTTTTATACAAAGGCAAGGCACTGCATGAAATATTGAATATCTTTAAGGCTTCAAACAAAAGGCTCGAAGTTGCTACGAAGGCTGTTTTTCTGGCAGCTTTCTTGTGCTCGAAGTCTGCCAGAAAAACAGCCATCGTACCAACTTCGACCCTTTTGTTTGAAGCCTTACAGATATCCAATCTTTCATCCAATGCCTTGAATTTGTATAAAAACATACCTAATTTAACGTGGTAGAGGCTCCTGGACTTGACTCGCATTCATGCTTCTCGAATTGAGCTCCAAAATAGGCTTCACAAACACGTTTCCAGACTTAGCCATTTCCAGGCAGTTTCCCAGTTTTGGCATAGCCTTTTGATGAGGTTCAAAAATGGTCTTCTGGACTTCCTATCGAGATCTCAATCACTTCAATATGTAGAGGGACACTCCAGCTTCAAAACAAGTCATTAGTCTTCAATTTCCATCTAGCCAATTGTATGATATGAATATCCAAAGTAGACACCATGAACTTTTTTTACACTGAAACAACAGATTAGGTCGACCTGATCCTATATGAGGTCGACCGAATTCTAAATGAGGTCGACCTAATCCTAACTGAGGTCGACCAGAAAGTGCAAGTCACCGTGACATGCATGTCACCGTAGGCACACCCTAAATTATTTATTCATTGAAACTTAATAGCACACGTTATAGAGCCTAATGAAGTATTACTCCCATGCGTTTTCTTAACCTCTTGTGGCTACAGTGTAATTCTTGTCTTATTAGTAAAATAATTTTCATAACCTGTTCATTATTTAGGTGTGAACCACCACTTCAACAGTTGCATATTTTGATGTTCTTTTTTGGCTAATGAGAAAGAAGAAAATTATGTATGGGTTCTGGATGCTTCGCGGAGAAGGTTGGGCGGTGTAGATCCTAAAATTGTTGTTACAGATGGAGATAAATCCATACTCAATGCGATTCAACAAATATTGCTCGATGCAACACATCGTTTATGTCTGGCACATAGACAAGACTATTGCCAGAAAAGTGAGGGACAATCCTAATTTCTTGCCATGATGGAAACATTTCGTGTCAGCTGACTGTGAACCTTCATAATTTGAAGATAAGTGGAAAACAATGGTCGAGGAGTGCTCACAGCAGCACAACAATCGCATCTCCCATCTATTTGACCAAAGAATTGAGTGGGGGTATACATACTTGCGTTCTGAGTTCTTCATGGGCTTGTCAACAAAGTCTAGATGTGAAGGAATGAACTCTAAGCTTACCAAGTATATCGAAAAAAATCATAATCTACTTGAGTTCTTTATTCATTTTGATCGTTGGGCTAGGGATATGAGGGAGATGGAGCAATAAGCTGATTTTGAATCCATTCATCATGAACGGACCATAACGTCTAATATATTAGTCTCAATTCAGAAGAGTGCGTCTACATTATTCACAAAAGAAGCCTTTTCAAATTCAGAGATGAGGTTGAAAAGTCTGGAGCTTGTAAAAGGATGGATTCAGAGGTATCGGAAAACCAACGCATTTACAGAGTGACAATGTCAGGCAAACATAAGGTTTTTCAGGTCACATACACAATTGAGCTCTTTGCTATGGAGTGTAGTTGTAACTATTACAATTATGTGTTAATAACATGCTCTCATATATCTACTAAAAGAAGAGGGTATGCTGGAACTTCCAGAACGGTTAGTAAAGTTAAGGTGGTCAAAGAAGTCGAAGACACTTGATAGCTTACAAAAACCACACAATACAGACGAGGCTAGACTATTCACATTCAGGTTTGTAGTTACTCTATAAATCTACTAATTGTGTGTTTAAGAAAGCAACCTCCATTAGGTGTTTTTTAAATTCTAAGGTGGTACCAGAGGGCATTGTCTCGTTTTAGAACATAAGCTTTCACTTTTTTGTTATGTTTTAATAGAATAATAATGATGGCGATTTTTAGGTATGGGCTCCTTCAACAAAGCAGCTCCCCATTATGGTTAAAAGGGGCAAAATCAAGCGATAGGTTCAAGTTTGCTCATACAGGAATTGCATCCCTATGTGAATCGCTAGACATGATGAACCAAGGTGATACTGAGATCCCAGATATCAATAGGCCAAAGGCAAAGAGAAAATTTTGGATCCATATCCGGTGAAATTTAAAGGTTCGGGCGGTCAAGAAAACAAAAGGAAGAAAGGGGAGCCACGAATGTGTAGCAGATGTGGCGTATTGGGTCATAAAAAAGCATTTGTAAACAACTTGAGGGGTATGTGAGTCATACAATACCACAATCGACCGATACTGTTACTAATGACGGAGCTGCTGGTGACAAAGCACCCAATAATGAAGAACCATATAATGATAACATCGCCAACAACAGAGCTGCCAGCAAGCACCACAAACTGTTAGAAAACCAAAACATAATGCCAGAACTTGCCCGGAGTTATCAAATGAGGATACTGATGAGGATGTTGATACAACTGACATCCCCGATCTACCAAATGTGCTATTACAAGTTCATTGTGCATGTCTATAGAACTTTTTGAAACAATTATTTTCGTTGGAACTAAACTTTGTATATTTAATGTCGCAGAAGAAGCCATGTACTAGAAGGGAAGGCCTAGGGAGCAGCAAGAAGGCTACTTGAAAAGGTTGGCATGCATTCTAAAAACAGGGGACCCATTTAGTATTATTTATGGTCATTGGTTTTGTACTCTATGTACGAGTTAGGATATTTGATTTTAGGAATTTATGATGTTTTGTTGGGTACTTTTTGATACTTACTGGTCCTGATTATTCTTGTTTTTAGTTCATTATACTACTTTCCCAATCAACAATGTCAGACTACTACAACAAGCAAAGTTATCTGTCATACAGTACTTACTGAGTAAGACCTAGCAAATCAAGAAAGGGTATACTTGAAACTTACTGCATAAGCAGAGTGGCCCATCTGTCCTCTTCTTGGAAAACCCATGCACACACATTTCTCCCCTTCTTCATGCTTTGTGCGTCTACATATGCAGCACATGTTCATTCATCCACCAGCATAATAAGTTAAAGTGCTCTTAGAATATAAGCAACAGTAGAATGGTAAACAAGAAGAGGGAAGCAAATAAGGAAAATAGAGCTTGTTATCTCTGTTGCTTTTCGACTTTACAAAACCACTTGACAAAACCCTAAGTGTCATGTTTCTAGTTTAAGAAGAGAATTCAGATTAAGTATGTCCATTGCTGCACACCCTCTTACCATCAAGGTCAAACTCTGAACACTTAGATTCCATGAGCAGCTGCTGCAGTGACCGACTAAATAGCCTCAGACTATCCTTGTAACGAGGGACAAACATGTCCTAGAGAGTCATTTAATGAGAAGAAATTAAAGCGAGTATTTGACGGATGGTTCAAATTATGAAGAAAATCTAGAGGGAGTTAGATTGTGCTTGAGAATAATACCATGGATCCTACGCCATCTGAGGCCCAATACCATCATAAAGCTAGTAAAACTGCTAAGTTATTCTTAATCTGGGAAGAAGAAATAATCAATGAGCATTGGGTTATTTCTAAATATGAACCACAAAGAACATCAAACAATTAAGCTAGCCACCCACCAACCCAGTCAAACATATTGAACCTAGCCAGCCACCCCTCGATTCTAGGGTCATGGGAACACCCTGCAACACAATATCAACTGGCTACTATGAACAACATGCACATACACAGGACAATCCCAAATATGATTATCTTAGCAAAAACATCATAATCCTTAAGCAGAAGGACGAATCTGAGGTCAAAACCGAGCGCAGAGCAAAGCATGTCGCCGAGAAGGGATCCCAAACTACTCTAGATGCTTTGATCACAATCCGAACAACTTGCCAATGAAAATTAAATGAGGCGACAAAAAAAAATCATCGAGGCTATAATCAAATCAAAAGAGGAGACCGAAAGAATTGAACGAACCGATTGATTCCTTGGATCTGATAAAAATCAACTCGATGGAGAATTGAGGACCAGAGAATTTCACTCCGCGTTGGTGCAAGGCGATTCAGTCAATAGTCCAAATCAGTGATAGAGCAACACAAATGAGAGTAATGACAGAGAATTTAGAACATACCTACATCAAGACTCACATGCAACATCACCATCGATGGGAAGAGAACCCATAACTAAAACAAACCGACCTTCGACTGAGATTTCAATATATGATTATGAGAAGTAGAAGGAACGAATTGACGATAGTGGGAAGACTTTGGTTCCACTCCGGTTGACGAACAAGCAAGGAGTAAGAGGAAGAACGAAACGAAGAGAAGGAAAATAGAAAGGTAAAGTTGGGTTGCCGATGTTTTTACTTTTCATAGGGTGGAAAACTAAAATCGATAAGGAGGGGAATTTTATGCTAAAAATGAAAAAGTGGATCCAAATGTTTCCCTCCTGCACCTTTTTGAATTTCTTTTTCCTTTTTTCATACGGTGGGAAATTAAAATGGGAAAGGAGGGAAATAAACTTTAAAAAAAGGCTCTAAGTTTCACCCTAATTACTAAGGGGTCATTTGGTTCGTGGAGTTGGATAAAAACAACAAGTTCACTCTTGAGGTAAAAACGTAAACATTAACAAATTTATAAATCGAGAAATTGATAAGTATTTACAATCCAAACTAGTAATCTGATATGAAGAAGTGAAAAATGAAGTGAAAAGTAAATAGAAACTGATAAACCGAGAAATTGATAATAAAAGGTGAAACAAATATTTAAATGTGTTAATAAAAGTTTCGCAAAGTCTACATAATCCCAAAGTAGACATAAAGAAGAGTGTTCCAAAACAACATTAAAAAAGGTCTTACATCAAAAAGTGGGATTAGCTACTAAACACTAGACCGTATAAACCCGAATCGTTTGAGATCGGGACCGGATGTAAAACAAGCCAATCCGATATTTGGTCCTAGTAATAACTTAAAACCCGGATCAATCCGATTTTTTGCAATCATTCCTTCCTATTGATAAATATTTATATTTAGGCACCTTCATATTTAATTTTCAAGTTTGCTATTTGTTATGAATCACGAATACAAATTTTTTATTGTTTGTGGCATGCAGGGTAGTAGGAAGCAAGTACCTAGGTCAAAACTGGGTTGGGACCGAGACCAAATAAGACCGGACGACTGGGTAAAAACCAAACTATATCCTATCCCGTCTTTGAGATCAAGGTTAAATATTAAAGTCTTTCTACCCGACCTCTAGTCAATTTACCCCAACTCCAATTGCATTATTTCTCAATTGCTCCTTCCAAACGATCCTAGCACTAATGGTGGCCGTAAAAAAATACGATAGATATTCACGGTCTCCCCACAGTGAAGAACAACACGTAGACTCTTTCTATTTACACCATAAACGTGACATTTTACACACTCACAAACATAAACATAAACACATATCAAATATACATATCAAATATACATAAGAAGGGTTGTCTTCTTTGGCTATTCAGATCAGAGGATTGCACAATCTTTCAAGCAGATCTTTCTAAACTTGACCCTTTCATGGTGGATGCTCTCGCTTCTCATTGCCCTCCTTCGGTAACCCGCAATTAAAACACAAGCAAGAGTAATTAGTGGTTCGATTATTATTATTTACTTTAAAGCTTATAAGAGGGTTGTCAATCCAAAGAGAAAAGGAATGTGTAATGTTATTAGGGAGATGAATCTCCTTATGGTAAGTGCAAAAGATCATTGGAGGTAGAAATTGTTAAAACTTAAAAGAGAAATTTTTTTTGGTTGATTTTTTTTTACTTATATCGACGAAAAGAATTTTTTGGACGAAAAAGAGATTAGAGAAAAAAATGATACTGAATGTTATATATAAGGAAATGTATATGGGTCGTGATTTATCATTCGTAGGTGGACGGAGTTGGAGAATTGTTACTCTAGCTCATGTTCATCGTCTTATAATCACAATTACGAGTAACAAGTGCAGTATCATCGTTCGCACTTAAATGATATTTGAAAAGAAACACTTCATTTCATTTAACGATACATAAACTATCTACTTCCATTGTGTATGTTCCTCAATTTAGTCGTTATATGAAGGGACCTTGAGATCTTCTTCCCCGCCAATGAAAATCTAGACTAGCTTTTCGATACATAAAGTATCGACTTCATTTTATTTAACGATACATAAAGTATCGACTTCCATTGTTTATGTTGCTCAATTTAGTCGTTATATGAAGATACCTTGAGATGTTCTTCCCCGCCAATGAAAATCTAGAGTAGCTCTTCGATAAGTATAGAAAGATGCAAATTATAAAAAAAAAAGTATAGAAAGATGCAAGCAATAATTAATTAAGAAGGGTAGAACCCGTACAAAATACCATTGTGTTCACACATTTAGTATGCTTGAATAACAAGAGAAATGACATTGAGGTGGACACTAAGCAACTTTAGTAGATTCTATTGACATTGCTGCAATGGTATTCAGTTTCCCCGAGGAAGGAATAATTTTACCAATAACAGTTCAAAACAATTCGACACGTTGTTCCAAGGACCCAATGTGACCATAAGCTCATGAGAGTTTCCACCAATCAAGTTGAGAAGGGTAGCGAAGTCGGAATCCGCAATATCTTCATGACTTGCTAAATTTTCAACGATTTTGCGTAAGTTTGTCGATGGGAAAACAACCTCAACACCAACATAGTCATCCGCAATAGCTACGTGGATCAAATGGACTCTGGATGCAACAGACCAAGATATCCTCAACTCGGTGACACTTCCGCAGAAGAGGTAAGAAGTGCCCTGGTGTCAACAAAAAAACGAATTTTCAAAAAAATTAACAAACACAATAATTGCAAAAGAGATGGAGAATGATGAGTGACAAAAAATTATTTTAACAATCTCATCGTCACCATTCTCTTAAAACAATATAAGATCAATTGTATTAGTAAACTCAGACATAGCTACGACATCCTCATACGTCAGATTTGCAAAGAAACCAGGCTCAACCATAAAATCCCTATAAATAAAATCGTTAGTAATGGCCGATAATAGAAAAAGGAAGCGGATTATACTATAGTAATGATTAATTGTACAAACAATACTTACGCGTACCATTGAGATACAATATCCATTGTCAGTAAATTGCACCATGCAAACCCCACTAATTTCTGTTTTTGCATGTAATAGTGGATGTTCTATAGGAGTATAAGAACACATTATGTCAGCTATTCTAATTCGACGTATCAGTTAAAAATAATTTGAAGCAAAAAACTGCAGTAGTGCAAATGGACGGTGGTGGAAACAGTTTGGTGGGAGCTTTGGCGGAGGAAACATGGCTGGCGACAATGATGCAAATTACTTCTATCAGTACACGCGAGGTTAGTTTGGCAGATCGGGAAGGAAGACGAAAAATGGAATACTAATTTTTTAATTTTTTCCCCCTTCAACTGCTCTTCTGTCATATGGCAGACGACAACCTCATTCGCCACCAGAGGAATTTTCCACCACTCTGCTTGCTCCTCTCTCCCTCACTTTCTCGTGCCTTTTGTCCTGGCAACTTTTTTTTGCTCTTCTTCCCACGACGATGACAGCCCGGCGGTGGAGACCGGGACTCAGCGACCAACGATGGATTGAGTGGCGGAGGCGAAGACGTGCATGCAAGGGAGGCGGAGGGCGGTGGAGTTTTCGTTGGAAGGGGGGAAAAGAAGGGAGATGAATCGTTTGCTTGATTTGGTAGTTTTCAACTTTATTTTCAATGAAGGATCTGTATTGGTGGACGAAAAAATCTAATTGAATATAAAATGGATGTGTCGCCTATGCCTATAAGCTAAGTGCCCTATTGGGCCTGGTATAAAAGGCCTACTATGTTGTACATTCCTGATTAAAAATATTTAACGTCCTGCTCACCGCAAATTGAAATGGGCCTGGATTGGTTCATCATTTCGAATAATGCCCATTAACTGAAGGTTACATCTTCTCTCGATGATACAATTTATTACTTTATTTTAAACTTCTAGGAGGAAGAACGAAGAGCAGGAAAATAGAAAAGGAAAGATGGGTTCCCGAGTTTAGCATTTTTCTATGTGTGGAAAACTAAAATCGGGGAGGAAAATTTCATTCTAAAACTGAAAAATGTTGTAAGTTTCCCTCCCACACTTTTCGGCTTATTTTAATACGACGGGCAACTAAAATGGGGAATTAGGGAAATTTTTAACTTTAAAAATATTGGCCAATTTGCCAAGTTTCCCTCTTATAACGTGTTTAATAGCAACGGTCAAAGGGTTATTTGGGCAACAAATGCTTGCATTTTTAATGGCCAAAAAATTGTCACGCCTTTTTTTAACCAATTGTTCAACTTATTTGGACAACAAATGATCCCGAATTGAGAGTGAACTATATAACTAGGGTTTCAAAACAACCTTCTTGACACTAGTGTTGACCATGCTTTGACTAGGAATCAACGACGAGTGCTAATATCCTCCAAGTAAAAAGATTATGTTACTTTCGTTGCCTAGCGAAATTCACTGCTCATATGGAATGACAAATTTGAAGAATTCCACATGATAGGATCCTCTATGACAAAATTCCCATAAACTCTTCTTTTATCTACCATAATCTCATCGTTACTTGGCCATAGGTATTGATGATATCGCCGGATACAAATATATCATAAGGAACAAGACATTCTATGTTACATGCGTCTTAGTATAGGAAATCGTTTACCCTACTAAATTTTTAAATCAACACTGCATCTCTTTGACAATAACAACCAATCCATTTTACACGCATTAGTGTAAGTAAAAAGATTATGTTACTTTCGTTGCCTAGCGAAATTCACTGCTCATATGGAATGACAAATTTGAAGAATTCCACATGATAGGATCCTCTATGACAAAATTCCCATAAGCTCTTCTTTTATCTACCATAATCTCATCGTTACTTGGCCATAGGTATTGATGATATCGCCGGATACAAATATATCATAAGGAACAAGACATTCTATGTTACATGCGTCTTAGTATAGGAAATCGTTTACCCTACTAAATTTTTAAATCAACACTGCATCTCTTTGACAATAACAACCAATCCATTTTACACGCATTAGTGTGGAGTCATGATATTGAACCATTCCAAAGATGGAGCTTTGACGTTTAGAAGTTTGTCTGTGTGCATGAACTCTTGTAAGTCTACTTTCAATAAACACTCCACGATGAGACACAATCAAGAAGTTGTAACTGAGTACAGTACTATTTTACTTTTTCAAACTTAGCTATTACATTGTGCTACGAATGCCCCTTCACGTGGTTTAGCAAAGGTTCGTTTTGGGGATGTACTAGTCCTTTGTACTAGTTTTGGGTTAAGGCAAAGTTGCAACGTGGAGGTGGGCACAACGATGGTGTGTGACGAAAATGACATATCGTATAGAATTACTATTTATGAATAGTTGGAAAATAAAATTCTAAATAAAAATATGATAAATTTAAAAAAAAAACTTAATTAGCAAGGAGAGGATAATCAACCCTGAACAAGTGATTTCAAAGAAGAAACATAAAACTTTAGAAAATAGATGTGGAAAGGTAATAATTAGCAAAAAAGTGACTATAATGTTGAACATAGCTTTCAAACCCTGCACCTTATTTGATGGTAAACACCTACCTTAACCACTAGACTGCCAAAGTTTCTTGCATTTATAGTCAAGTTTTGTTTATGGTATGAAGTGAGATGATTTTATCAAAGGATTTAAAAACAATGAAAGCTAATTGCCTTAGTCGAACTATGATCCTATTTATTTATTCTGAGACAAATTTATCCAACACTTACCATTTGACCTATGAGCAGATCATTAATCATTTTAGCCATAGTTACAACCAAAAGGGATTAGGGCATACCTAAGGGTTCTAATTTCATTAAGATGAAATCGCCTTTATGCACCTATTGTCCCTTAAGTTTATGAGCTTACTAGCCCATAAGCAAACTCTCTCTTCCACTCACTAGTTATACCCGACCTACTTGTTTTATGTTAAGCAAAATAAACGCAGAGTTTTGATGCAAACACCCACCCCTTCCACTCCTATCAAGTTTCGGATCAAAGGACTTGTCTGTAATGTCCAACCCAAGAACATAGTAATAAAACCTACAAGACTAAACCCAAAAAATATAACATTCTTTTTCTTAATACAAATACATCGTATAGAAAATACAACAACATTGTCTTAACTGGAAAAAAAACATTCACTCCATAAATACTAATGATCTGCTACTCGTATTCTCTAGAATGGAAGCAGTACAGAGCTCTTATCGGTTACTTCTTTTCAATCTTCTTTTACCAGATTGGTGAGGTAAACATTGATGCGAATTGCTACAGAATGGCGCTTGGTAGGATGTACCTGATGCAAATTAAGTAGACGTGAGTATTTCCATAATAGCATGCAACATGATCCCTATTATTGATTTTGAGGGGATGGCATAGCTAGTTGTAAAGCAAATATGCACGATAAACAAAATTCGCAGAACTTGACCTAGGAGGATTTGATATCATCAGTGATAGAACATGTAAATATCTTTCTGGATGAAAAAAATATACAAATGACGTACTAGTTTCACAATAATCAACACTACGTCACATATAAGAATTCATTTCGACTATCAAAATTATGTTGTTCAAACTTGGGTTGGTGTGGCTTCTAGGACAATGCCAAACGTTGGCATCGAACACCACATTCCAAACTTAAGAATTCAAACAAATTTGCCAACCGAATTGAACCATTTATTGAGAATGTCGAGAGTAATAAACCTCCTACGCCATCTGTATATTTTTCCTCCATTAGACCTTGACATATTATACTCGTCAACTACAGCTACAGTACATGGGTCAAATTGCAGCAAAGCTTGTTAATAACACAGATTCATAATGCAAATACATAGCTAGCCACAATAACAAAGAAGATATTGCATGTTATTATGGAAATAATCAGTCCATGCTTAGTACTATGTAGTACCTTTGGAGTATTCAGCTCAGCAGTTTGGGAATGTATTATTCGTAGCCACACCAACACTTGATATTCCCTAAGTTCAAATTACTGAAGGCAGAAAAACAAAGAAAGATTAGGGAAGGCAGAAAAATCGATCACCAAAATTCGATGAAAATGGATTGAATGCAAGGATTTTACCTTGACCAAAATCGTTCATGCTTACAATAAGCATAGAGGAGCTTGATCAATCTATTCGAGTTTTGTCTCGAATGTCGGGAAATATCCACTAGTAAAAAACCAGTCACACAGGCAGTTTATTTTAACTTACAAGGTATTCAAAGACATCATAGATCCTAAGGTCAGCATAGGCAGTTTAGTTTAAGAACTAGAATACAACCAAGTAGTTCTCTTAAATCATGCCTTACTAAACAAGTTCACAACTAATTAACCAAATACATCAGTAACTAGAAGGTTAAAAAGAACTCATAGACGAATTCGCACATAGCATACAAGATGAACAAATAACAACATTCAACCAAACTTCTAAAGCTTGTCAATAAGTAGCATCATCATTTGTCAAGTGTCAAGGCTTATCAGATTAGATATACGATAGCAAGTCCTAACACTCGTTAAACTTCAGGCAGCTAAGACGACAATCCTTAAAAGCCAGGCATAATTAATGTGGTGATCATGTTGAACTGGAATCTTGAAAGTTGTTGAGGGATGGTTGATATCACAAGACCATATCTCTGCCACCAGACATTATTGGAAGTGAGATGCTATTTTCTACTTCTGTTCCAAAACTATTGTCGACAAAATTGCAAATCCCTCTAAGATTAGTGAAGGCAGAAAAATCGACCACCAAAATTCAATGACAATGGATTGAAGGCAAGGAATTTAGCTTGACCAAAATTGTTCTACAAGATCTCAGATTCTGTCGTCACAACAATGCAATTACACTCTAATTTGCAAAACTTGATGAGACATGCTCCAAAGAGAGGGGAATTTCTCATTAACTCGATTGCCATTACAATTGGTCGATTATGACACTCCCCCACCTTTGAAGCGCCCCCCATCAACAGATGAAGAAAGGAAACCACCTCACTACTTGAGAAACTAGCGGACAAGCCAAATAAGA
The DNA here is from genome assembly GCA_964030455.1 of Linum trigynum. Taxonomy (NCBI): domain Eukaryota; kingdom Viridiplantae; phylum Streptophyta; class Magnoliopsida; order Malpighiales; family Linaceae; genus Linum; species Linum trigynum. The sequence continues at coordinate 11,764,298 of OZ034815.1, read as the reverse complement.
AAGTAGAGAAGGACCAGAATAGAGGGCAATTGGTAGCTCGATTGTGATCTTCGGAGTGAAGAAGCTCTGGATATTTATAGGACTTCTTCTTATCACCATAGAATCTGGCAACCCAATGACAAAGTAAAGAGAGCAAGAGGATAAGATTTCCACAGGGTTGCCGAATGGGTAATGGTAGTGAAAAGGATAGGGTTCTTAGAGGGATAGGACCTCTCACAGACCTTTTGTGCGTAGCTTTTTCCATGCTTTTCCAAAACAACTCCATCAAGCCAATGAGAACAAAAGAGAGTGAGAGGATAAGATTTCGATAGGGTTTCCGAATGGGTAACACTGGTGAAAAGTATAGGGTTTCAACGAAGCATAAACAGAAAAATGGAGAAGAGAGGGTCGGGATTGCGGGAATGGAGTGCGGGTGGGGTTGGATGAGGTAGGTACCCTTTATGTTTTAGGGTGGTTGAATTTGAGGTCAATCAAAAGACTGAAAAATTCCAACCCAACCCACAGACGAAGTGTACTAAAATGAAAGAAAAACTAATTCTAAGAGTCTTCATCTAATTTTATTTAATATAAATCACTAATATATAAATCAATTAACCAGAAATAATCTCAGTCGTCGAGATCACATGTACGGTCAAGATCACCAAGGTACGGCATACCCCGGATTTTACCCGGGGTATGATAGAACTCGATATATTATAAAAGATAAATATATAAGTGATTAAAATGTTATTTGTTCAATCAATGTGGAAAGTGAAATAAGATTTTCAAAGTTGACAATTTTAATTGACTTAGTTTGAAAGTACCCATGGAGAATGGTAAGTGGCTTGAGCATTGGATCATCATTAATTTCTCGTATCAATATCATCCATGAAGGATATTCTAAAATTCCAAATTTTTCGTCCAGGGGAGGGGCGAGGGAATAGAAAATTATGGAGGGAAAGATGAAATGAATTGTCGAGTTTGCCACAATATGTAAAACTGAATGATAAATCTATATCACATAAATCACAAACTTACCGACGTAGATTGGAAACTGTACAAACTATGATGATAATATGCTTACACACCCGAACTCCTAAGCCTCTACACACCATAAAGGTTTACTAGAATTCTTTATAAAAGTGTACCCTAAACTTAAAATCCTGGAAAATGTAATGGTAGTTATTTAGGGAATATAATTGTGGTTTTAAATTTAATGCTAAGGAGTTAGTGACTATTGTTTGTGAAGAGTTTCTCGTGTCTCTCCTACTTGGTAGGATAATTAGTTTTCTCCTCTATTTAAAGTAGTCATAAATAAAGAAGGGGCCGGGGAGGGGGGAACAAGAAAAATATATCAGTTTTTTCTTGCAAAAAAGAGAGAATATATTCTCTTATATCAGTTGAACAATCTACCTCCCACCCATTCATACACTCATTTCCCAACTTCTTGTTCATTTATCATTCCATACCAATAAGAAAAGAAGCATCATCCCAAATAAAAAATATACATAGTTGAGTGATAGTAACAATCACAACCCTTTCATTACCTCCACCAACAGTCCAAATCCCAAATTCACCAACCACAAGAAAGAAAAATAAATATAGAATAGTGACAATAATCCCCAATGAACAAATAGAAAAAAAAATCATAAGGTCCTATCTATATACAGCTTTTAAAGATGTTGATTCCAAGGTTACAAGAATGAAGGCCTTTGTTTTGCCTCATCCCAATCTAGAAATGCCTTGCTTGTTACCTCAACTCTACTGGTGTTGACCTTTGCTTTCTCTTAGATGACGAATAAGATGTCGATGAGTTGCCTAGTATCATGTTCTGAGAACTTTTCAACATATACACCATCAAATGAGTTTGATAAGACTGCGCTTGTTTCGGATTTTAATGCTAGCTCAAAACTGTATGCATGTAAGCCCTTATGGATGTGTCTTACCCTAAAAAATTTCCATAATTTCTTACATCTCCCTCAACTCAAAACACATAACTCTGCATGATATATCACTAGCTTTCACATAGGCAATCTTAGATAATTCCTTCCGACTACTCTCCAGCATGGAAGCAGCTCGAGAACCTCACCGTTCTGAACTGCTTATTGAGCTTTGGACATGATTATGGGGTGATTTCTCATTTTCTTATTGGTACAGAGTAAATGAACAATATGATGAGGTTGGATAAAATAGGGAATGTGTACATGAAGGGGTGGGAGGTAGGGCTATGATGAAGATGAAATGTTTTTTTTAAGCTCTTCATCTTATATATTTCATCTCATGAGATCTTGGAGGTGATTGTGGATGCTACTGAATGTATCAATCTGAGGGAGCTAAGAGACGAATCCAAGGAAGTGAGGGTCGTTTTGCTTTAAACCCTTAGGGGTTTGCAAGAAGTTCTTTTTTCTGTTTCTCTTTGGGTAAATTACAAGTTTGGTCACTAGAATTACTAAAACTGTTCACGTTTTCCACTAAAATTAGTTTATTCCATTCATGGTCACTTAAATTAGTTTAGTGAGGTTATCCAACCAATTAAAAACCAACCCACCACATCAGAAACCCGTCTCAACCCATGAGGTTACCCAACCAATAACCAAACCTTTCTTTCCTTTCCCCCAATCTGAAGCCATCCCCGATTCCCTCTCCTCTCCACCGACCCGCCGCCATCTCCGATTACCCTATCCTCTGAGCCTTCTTTTTCACATCATCACATGAAACAAACAGGGGAGAGCCCAACAATGACAAATACCACATTTTTCTCTCTTGTCCACTTCCTCTCTCTCTCTCTCTCTCTCTTTCCTCTTCCCCGACCTCCATCTCCTCCCGATATACTCCTCTTCTTTCCCTACAAAGCCACGACAGTGATCCTGTTGCAATAATTTAATTTCTGGAGAGACCCCATTTGAAGCGGATCTTGCTTCGTTCACACCCTCTCTGTTCACTCCCATCCCCAACTTCCTTAGCCTCTAAGCATTCCTCCACATCTCCGACAACAGCACTGCTGGTGGCAGGGGCTGAGGGAGAGGGCGAATTCGATCTCGACTCTCCTGGCGCAATCAAATCTTGACTGTCGAGCATGTCTGAATTTCTGATCGGATTTGGATTCGGGAGGTCGTTGTTCCCAGATCTATAGTGAAAGAGTGATATCAGTGCTGGTGAGGAGAGCAGTCAGGTTTGTCGGCAGCCACGTCTCTCTGGCATTCAAGAAGCGCGGGGAGCCGGAGAGGGAGCAGAGTTGGGTCATTCTTCCCTTGCTTGGCGATTGATGGCGGCGGTGGCGGTGACAGAGGCAACCCTAATATCACTTCCGTTGCCTAGCGATTCAGCAGCCGCAAGGCTCTTCACCAGCTTCTCATTGTAGATCTTTCGAGAGCGAAGAACATTGCAATTTTTTGTCATTTTTCCCTGCCCTATGAATTCCAGTTTTATTTGATCACCTTTGAAGCAGCATAGCCTTCGAGATTAGATCTTATGGTTTCCAGAACTCTTGATTGTTGCCCATCGTTTCCTGCATCTTAGCACTTTCAACTTTCAAGAGAGACGACCTTCAATGGGAAAGAGAGGGTTGGGTTGGGTTTGGGTTGGGATATGGGTTGGTTTTTGTGACGTGGCGGTTTTTATGACATGGCGGATTGGATTTTTAATTTTGGGGGTTTAAAGTGGGTGACTAGATATTTCAGTTAGCCATGTCAGCAATTAACTGACAGTGTCAATGGAATTTAACGGAAACTAATGGTCCGTGACCAAAATTGAACTATGAAACTAATTTAAGTGACCATGAATGGAATAAATTAATCTGAGTGGTAAATGTGAATTTTTTTAGTAATTTCAGTGACCAAACTTGCAATTTACACGTTTCTCTTTACAAGCTATGGGGGTTTTCTTGGACCACTAGACAACTCTATGTAATTGTATTATCCTTATCTGCTCACTATCTATTGCCTCTTTGTTGTATAATCAAGATTGTAAAATAAGAGGCATTGTAAGTTGTCAACTATTTGATCACTTATTGGTGAAACTGTAATTATTGGAGGGTTGATGAAAGGTGTTAGGTGCTCTTAGATCGCAAGTTGAAGAATCCAATGTGAAACATCATTCTACTCTCATACGGTCATAAAACATATTTGAGTACATACATTTTGGTTTGGTGAATGCTTGTAGATTGGCCGATTTGCTAATTTTTCTACATGCCTATATTTATCAACTGAATTTACAAACTCGAGTAAATACAATTGATTATGACCAATAACTCTTAGACCACAATGTTTAACGGTCCTCCAACGCACTAAACAAATTCATTATGGATTATAATTTTAGCCTTTATGAACAAAAGGTTCCACCTAATTCCTTTACACTTAAATTAATGGCACCAACATCATGATATGCACCAAACCATACTGTATGTACCCAAATATGTACTCTGAGAATGAATAAACTATGAGCTATGTGTATTTTATTTCTACCTCGAACTGCAAAAGTATATGTTTTATGACCATATGAGAGTGGAATGATGTTTCAAATTGGATTCTTCAACTTGCGATCCAAAAGCACCTAACACATTTCACTAAACCTCCAACAATTACAGTTCCACCAATGGGTGATCAAATAGTTGATAGCTTATAATGCCTCTTACTTTACAATCTTGATCATACAACAAAGACGCAATAGACAGTGAGCAGATTAGGATAATGCTTTACAGAGACTTGGCTAGTGGTCCTGAGAGGGTCAATAAACCCTCCCACAAATTGTTAAGAGAAATGGGAAAAAAGAACTTCTTGGAACCCCCCAAGAGTTTAAAGCAACACGACCCTCACTTCCTAGGGTTTGGCTCTTAGCTCCCTGAGATTGATGCCTTCACTAGCATCCACAATCATCTCCAAGATCTCATTCTTAGAGCCTCATCCATTGAGATGAAATGATATATAAGATGAAGAGCTTAAAAAACATTTGATTTTCATCATAGCCCTACCTCCCACCCTTTTATGTACAAATTTCTCATTTTATCCAACCTCATTATATTGTTCATTTTAATTATGTGCCAATAAGAAGATGAAATCACCCCATAAGCAAAATCTACCTAGTAGCAGTAGTAACAATCTGAACCTTTTTTCTTCCTCCACCAATCTCTTGAATACCCAAAGATTTTGTCAAAATAATAATAATAATAATAATAATAATAATCCACAAAGAAGAAAATGGAAAAAAGAACATAAGGTCCTATCTCTATGAAGTTGTTAAAGAAGTAGTTTTCCTAGTTAGGAGAATGAAAGTCTCTTTTCTAACACATCCCCAGCTAAAATCACCTTGATTGTCACCTTTTCTATGTTGTTGTAGATATGAACAGTAGTGTTGACCTCAAATTTATCTGATACAAAAAGATGTGTATTCATTCCTTGGTTAAGTGGTATGAAAACGTGTCATCATGTCTACCATCAATGAAGTTTGATATGACTGCTCAAGATTTTTTGCCTATTAAATATTCCCTCGTTGTTGATTCATACCATGAGTATAAGCTTACTCTCGAAAACACTTAATCTCATTTGTACATCCCATACACATAATGATTCGTCCTCTCTTTCATTTTCCTTATCAAAAGATAGCACTCCACGTGATTTATCACTAGCCCTCACAGAAGCAATCTTGAATAATTTCTTTCGAAAGCACTCGCGCGTGGAAGAATATCAAGATAAATCACCATTCTCAAGTACAGATTGAGCTTCAAACATGGATTTAATTTCATGTACCTTGTTTTTTTGCATGTCCACTTCGATAGACACTTGTTGTTGCAATCCAACATCTATTTCAGGCCTCTAGATCTTCATTGGATCAAATCTTTCTAGATTCACCATTTCCTTTGCAATAGGATCCTCATAGATACATTTGATATCTAGCAGTGACAACAACTCATTTCATGATTCATCATCGAATTGGATATTAATTGGCATCCAGATATCTCTTTCTTTTTCAACATAGAGATCTCGCGACTTAAGAGACCATGTTCTTTAGGGGTGGCTATACGGTCCGGTCCGGTTAAATTGGCCCAAATTGATCCGGTCCAGTCCAGTCCCAATTCGGTCTTGATTTTACATTGAGATTGTGGGATTTGAGTGGCCTAAGGCCTTAAAGGGTGAGGAGTTGGTTAAGTTTTGTACTAAGTGCAAAGGTTTGTGACTGTTTATGCAAATTACCCTTAAGTTTTGGGTGTTGAGCTCTCTTATCCGGTCTTTATCCGGTTTTTTACCTCAAATCTAAGCCCAAAGATTGGATTGGATTGTTTACTATCCGGTCCCGGTCCGGTCTCGGTCCGGGTTGTACGGTCCGGTTTCCGGTTTTTAATCCGGTCCCGGTCCAAATAGCCACCCCTAAATTGTTCTTCCATCAATTGATTTGTTATTTTTTTTACTTTTCAACATTTATAGGATGAATTTACATACTCAGGTCAACATAGTTTATTATGACCAACAACTCTTGGGCCACAATGCTTAAAAGTCCTCAATGCACCCAGCAAATGCATTATGGATTATAGTTTAAGCAACTATGAAGTCACTACAACAAACCATACATACAGACACGAATTCTTAGCCACAGGTCAAGTAATTGTGGCTAGTGTACAACAATAGCTATATGTTTTATTACTTCATAGCTGATCATATTTCAGAATGAATATATATCTACAAAAGTCATTTTTGTAGCTAATGGTGATTTTTAGTTTTTCTCTATAAGAATTGTAGCCATAACTAATCTTTTAGCTACTACATTGTTTGCCACAACATGAGTCGTAGCCAACTTATTGCATTTTAGTGTTAAATTTTTTTATGCATGACAATTTTATTACTTTTAGCCACAAAATATGATCTCGCAACTACTAATAATATTCAATTACGAAAATTCTAAATCGTAGGTGACCAACATGAAATGGTAACTTTATATATCATAATCTGTAGCAATAAGTAAATTATATTATCTTTAATTTCCTTAAAACAACCTAGAAAAAACTAACGTTTGCTATGGATATATAACTGGTAACTAATGGTAGCAACCTATCACCACTTCCCAAGGCCATGTAAACTGTAGCCATACATTAAAGTAGACACTTTTATAGTGTTGAGACCTTTTGTGTCATCGTCACTGCCAGTCTGCGGAAGCCAACTTGTAAAAGTTGCTCTGAATTCTCTGCCCTCTTTATTTTTTGTGGGTATCCTTCTCTTATTACTTTCATTTTTTGGTTTTATATGAATGCGAGTTTAGTATCAATGGGATTTGGATTGGGAGTTGATAGATGATGAACTTGGCTAATTTACTTCAATATTCATCCCAAATCATATAGTTTATGGCTATTTTCGTTCATTGCAATGGAGTTTAGAAGACCGATGTTCCTGTTAGTTTCTAGCTTTGCTAGTATGTAGGATAATGGTTTGTAATGGATGGGCATGGTGCAAATCTAGGTTTCTAATATTCGAAGATGTGAATTTAATGTAATTTGGGATAGCTGAGGAGCGAACCATTCTTTATGCAATAATAACTAAATAACTTTGTAGAGAAAAAATTAATAGCTTACAAAGGAACCAAATAAAAAGGGGTTTCTTAACAAATTTTGACATAGAAGATAATTAGTCCAAACAAGAAAAGTGCGAGGTTCAAGAACACAATAATCCATACAGACTACCACTAAATCAGACTACACATTCTCCAGGTTCATAATAATCAACTAAACTTAAAGAAGTTCTCGTATTCCAAAAACAACGAGAATGCATTCTCATGTACCAATACTGAGGAGAAACCAACAAAATATGAGGTGAGTGTGACAGCCAAATATCTCCAAATATGGCAAGCTCTGATAAAGGATTTGAACCTGATATCATGATAGACCGTTAATTACACATGTTTTTACCCCTGTTCTTACACCGTTTGAGATGTGATTTCTCGTGTTTTAGGCCGATTTCACGCTAGGTTGTGCTTGTTTGTGATATTTCAGGTCTTAGTACGTGTATGGAGGCTTGGGAGCGAGTTTGGGGTCGATTGGACGAAGATCGGGCGCTAGGCAAGTCAAAAAGGAGGCCACACGGGCACACCCACAACTCACACGGCCGTGCAAGTGACCACTTTAGCCGTGTGAGATTGTGCGAGAGCAAACACGGGCTGCCCTGATGTTCACACGGCCGTGTAAAGGAGTGGCTTGGCCGTGCGAGTTTTGCTGAGAGCAAACACGGGCATATGGAAATCTCACACGGCCGTGCGACCCTGGCCGTGTGAGAAGCCTGAAGATCGAACTAATTGGAACGCAACGTTTTGACTCACACGGGCAACTGGGTATGCCACACGGCCGTGTGGCCCTGCCCGTGTGAGTCGGGAATTCCTGGTTTTAACCCAATTCCGGGCTGCAAGAGAGAGAATCGGACTTTTTGAGCAAAAACAGAGCCCTAGAGAGAGAAAGGACGAAGAACACATCCTAGAAGCCATCTTGGAGCTGGGTTTCATCAAATCAAGCTTGGAGATCGTCATAGGAGTGGAAATCATCATCCCAGAGCAGATTTTCCCATAATTATGAGTATGACTGCTTTGTATCTTGTTTTCCTCTCTCTCTCTCTCTATGGAGTAGAACCCCTCTCTCACTTGGGGATGAAGAACCCTAATTCTATGTGTTAGGGATTGATTGTAATGACTTGGTATGATATTATTGTTTGATTTTAATCGAATGATGCATGTTTATTGAGTCAATTGAAGTCTGATCAACTTTTCCTGATTCCTGCTGCAGTCTGAGATAGATAGAATCTGATTAGGTTGCTAGAGTCTCATCATTCGATAGTATGAGATTGGCTATACGAGAGTTAGCCAGTTGACTGCTTTGTACTGGAATCCAATTCCAGTAGTGGAGTTCTGTTCTTACTGCTTCAGCTTTCTATCCCGGTGAAGACTAGTCGTCTGCCGGGTAGTTAGACTGAGAGGGCTTGGTCAGCTTAAGAGATTCCAAGCTACTGTTGGATCTTCCGCAGTCTAATCAACAGTAAATCAACCCAGGAAAATACAATTGAAACCTAACTAAGGAGCTAGGGGGATTCATTCCCGAGTGACTCTTACCTGCTTGAGAAAACCGAATAATTTCCTGCTTTATTTCTGCTTTTGCTTTTAAACAACAATCACTTACTTTAGTTGGCTAGATAACAGAGAATCACTGAGTAAGCAGTAGATCTAGACCCCGGGTTGATAATATAACTTGCATGTTACTGCATTCCCGGTCTGCGATTACACTTGGTCGCAGATTGGTGTTGTGTTTTGGCGTGTCATATCACATGTAGCTATACAACAAGAAAATTACAAAATTAAATACTAATTTTGAGGAAATCATTAGAACAAACAAAAGTTATCAAAAAATATATGTCGTACCTTATAACAAGAGGTCTTCATCGTCTTCTTCCTCAAAAGAACTATCATCTTAATCTTCACTATTGTCACTATCATTATTGCTACCAATACCATTAGAATCATTATGAACCATAAAATCATATTGGGGAGATTCTCTCTCCCAACTAATCAGTTCATCATCTTCAGAACCTCGAATATGATGGAGTTCAGACATCCCATGTTGAAAAGCATCTTCCTGATCATATGAAAATTCATTGACGAATTGATTTGCTGAAATACAGTCAAAAGAGCTACAAGATTGACCTTTCAGAATAAGAAGCCAGTTAGGATTCAACCCATCTTCAAAATAAAAATAAAAACTCTGCTCTACTTGAGATGCAAGTACAAATGGCTCATTAGTCGATAGTTTGCATGATGAATTCACACTAACAAACCCATGTTTGTCCATCTTGACTCCCCTTCCAATGTTGACAACATCCCACCAATCACATTTGAACAATACAATCATGTTCCCGCCTAAATATTGGACCTCAATCATTTCTATAATAACTCCATAATAATCCATGATTGTTGATTCTGAAACTCCTTTAAGCAAAACACCAGTATTCTGTTTGACTCTTTTTTCCCCTAGCTCTTCAGTATGAAACCTGAAACCATTTATGTCATATCCACTGAACCTTTCAACACCATAGAGAGGACCCTGAGCTAGAGAAATTAATTCTTTTCTTGTCGGCTCATCCTTGTCTTTGCATAATTCTGATGCCTATATTTAATTAAAAGATTTATGTTAATTATAAAATAAACCATGTATAACAACCATGTTAGATCACTTACTTTCATCGTTGCAAATATAGGTACTTTCATTTTAGTCATAGTGAATTATTTTGATATTGTCTCTTTGCACAGAACATACAAGTCCCTTGTCCTTTTCTTGTAAATGATTAAATTATGAAGTAAAATCTTTGACTAATTTAATTTTTGTGCAGTCTCAATTTGATCAGTTAAAAAAACAAAGAGTTGAGGGAAATATATCCATGGATGATGAATAAATGTTTGAGAATGTCCTTGGACCTCAAAAGAATGGTTATTCCCTAAAAAAAAAGGTTATGTGCGTGCTTATGGTCCTGGAAAAGGGGTAACATAATTTTTAGGAGTGAAACCCACAAAAGCAGAACTTACAAAGCAAGTGGAAGCGGCTCGGAAGGAAGCTAGTGAACAAGTAGAAGAAGCTAAAAGGGAAGCTAATCAAAGAGATGATCAAATTACAAAAGATTTTCAAGAGCAAATGGCAGAAATGAACAAAAAAATGTTAAGAAAAAATTCAGATGTTGCTAGCGGATAGGAGAGTACCTTTAAGGGAGAAGTCTGATATTTGAAATGATGAGGTATGTCATTCAAAAATAATTTTAATGTTTGATTTATATGGTCGATATTCATATAAAATCACTCTACTTTTGATATGTTTCTCATGTTCATGTTTAATATGCTTTTTTTTCATGTTACTGGGAGTAAACAATTAGTCATTGATCAAGGATTTAGAGAGTTATTTACTTTTTCAATATTGTGACATCTTTTGTTTTCTTTGTAACAACTGCTACTGTTCGGCTGAAATGGAATTGCATTTTTATATATTATGTTCCTTTAATTTTATTATTATTATTCTAATAATAAATTAAGTGAGTAGCTACATTAATAGTAGGATATGTAGTTATTATGTTAAATAAATTATACTATAGCCACATCTACGTTTCATTGTAACTATGAGTGTATGGATTTGAAGCTAGAAATATAGCTTTTGCTACCATTAGTTCTCTAGAAAATAATAGAACGAAGCTAAATTTAATGAGGTATCACTAAGTTTTATTGTTTAGCTATGAAGAATTCTATAGCAGAAGCATATTTCTTGCCACGAAAATCTTAATTAAAGCTAAATAATTTTTTTATGCCATGTTTATTTGTGTGGTAGCAAAAGCTCAAAAGATATAGCTATAATGAATTTTGTAACAAAAAATATATAAATCTAGCCATGAATAGTTTATTGAAAGTTGTATGGCAAACTAACCGCCACAATTCTTTTGGTAGCAAGAACTGAATTGCTTTAGCTACAAAATGAATCATGGCAAATTTATTGTTGATTTAGCCATGAATACTTTATTAGTTACAAAATATGTCATAGCAAGAATTATGATTATTTAGTTTCAAAGCAAGGGAGTGCATGGCAAAATAGTAGATATAGCCATACATTATGTGTTGTGAAGCTAAATCAGTTTATGTTTTTGCTATAATATATTTTGCTTAAAGCTACAAGTGTTAGTTATTAGCAAGTAAGAAAATGTGTAGCTAACTTTTAGTTGCGCCATGTGGCGCAACGAGAGCTACAAATGAATTTTTTGTAGCTACATAATTTTGCCACAAAATATTTATCATTTAGCCACAAAAACTTTCCCAGCTACATGTGCAGATTGTTGTAGTGAGTGATTTGTAATCTTAGTGTACTTTATTTTAATCAGGACCTACAAAAGTACATGTATCCTGACCATCTAAGAGCATAATGATGCTGCACACTAGATTCTTCTACTTGCAATTCAAGATCACCTTGTCACCTTTTATTAACCCTCTAGAATATCAGTCTCACATTGGAGATCAAATCATTTTTTTTTGTGTAGGAAGACAAACGCTAAAAGCGCCTTGGATCATATATTAATAAAATGAGATTGGGAAATTCTCATAACATCATAGTTTAACCATCTACAAAGGTCATAACTACTCACATCAACATGATGTGTTCCAAAAGAAAGGTTGTGGCCTAAACTAGCAAGAAAATCAGCGCTGCGATTTCCTTCTCTATACACATGAGAGACAAAGATGTCCCAGTCACGATCCAAAAGGTGACTGACAGTTTTAGCCAAGATACCATGCCTATGATCATCATCAGTACGGTTCTTAATAATGACAATTGTAGTAGAGGAGTCTAGGTTGAGCTGCACTTTTCGATATCCCTTCTCCCAAGCTATCTGCAGTCCCATAATTTCTCCTTTGAGCTCTGCAGCAGTGATCGAACAGTTGCCCAGTTTGCAAGCAAAGGCAGCACTACATCTTCCCAAGTTATCCCGAATGAGCCCTCTTGCTGTTGCAACTCCTGAGGGAGAGAGGACAACCCGTCAGTTGGATCTGTACCAATCCCTCAGGTAGAGGCCTCCAACCGATCTGTTCCTCTCTTTTCTCCACACGGGGGTTGAAAATTCTTTCCACATTCTGTAGAGCCATTTTGTAGATATTAAACCAAGCTTCGATTCTGCATATGAGAGATTTTTCCACGAAATTCTTGCCATCCATACACTCTTCATTTATTTGCTTCCAAAGATGCCAAACGATCAATCCAAAAGCAACACCATGCACCATGTGTATCATCCTTCAGGTTACTTAACAACCATTCCTTGAACGGTAGGTTCCTCTCCTTGTTGGTGACTTTAGCTTTGAATCTTTCCCAGATTACTGTTGTTTTGTTGCAGTGACGGAGAATGTGTTTTGTGGTTTCCTCAACGTCTTTACAGTGGCTGTAGTTGCCATCAATGGCAATCTTCCTCTTGACTCGTTCCTAATTTGTGCGCAACCTATCATGCATCACAAGAAAATGGAAACGCTTGGTTCAGCTAGGCCCTTTCAATTTCCAGAGGTTTTTCTATATTGTTTCTTATGTTAAGTCCAGTTGATCTGCTGCAAGTTTGTAAGCATATTTCAACCTGAAACTTTCATCCCTTTCCAACCCCCAGATGCATTTGTCATCTCTCATATTGGTTTTTGGGGGTTCTATGCCAGCAATCAGAGAGATGATACTGGGAGGAAGAAAGTCCTGGAGCTTCTGCCAGTTCCACTCTCCATAACCTGCACCTAAAGATCAGAGCTATAGTTCAGAATTTTCCAGGCAAGGCTTGATCATGAAAGCCATGTACAAACTTCTAGCAGTTCTAAGTCCTAGCCCCCCTTGGTTTTTAGGTCTGCAAACCTTCTCCCAAGAGACCAGATGGAATTTTTCTTTTCCTCATTAGATCCCCAGACAAACCATCTTATCTTTTTATCAATCAAATCACAAGTTGGAATGGCATTGAGCACAGAGAGAGCTAGTGTTACTCTTCCTGCTAAGGAGAGGGTTCTAGCTTTCCAGGAGGTGATTTTCTGGTCAATCTTATCAATGATGGCATTGAGCATCATGGTCTGCATAACATAAGTTGGAATGGCATTGAGCACAGAGAGAGCTAGTGTTACTCTTCCTGCTAAGGAGAGGGTTCTAGCTTTCCAGGAGGTGATTTTCTGGTCAATCTTATCAATGATATACCTATAGGTCTTTCTAATAATCCTACCATGGATGACAGGAACACCAAGGTATCTACCTAGGTCCAGGGTCGACTGAATGCCAAGTTTTTCGCAAATGTTCTTCCCATCCCTATCTCTAGTATTTTTAGAAAAGAGGATTCTATACTTATCCTTGCTTACAAGCTCCCCAGAGGCATTGCAGAAGCGATCAACACACGTGTTAATGACTTCTGCTTGCTTCAAGGAGGCCTCAACAAACAGGACAAGATCGTTCACGAAGAATAAGTGGGAGAGGGGAGGCCCTCCAGGGGAGAGCCTCATCGGACACCACCTATTTTCACTAACTTCTTCTAGAATACAATGCCCTAACCTTTCAACACAAAGAGTAAAAAGATATGGGAAAGGGGACATCCCTGTCTGAGTCCTCTGCTCGACTTGAAACTCTTGGTTTCTCCTCCTTCCCACAGAACTTGCATCTCCATTGTGGTGACACATTTCACGATGGAGATCAAATCATTGACAACAAGTAAAGCCACTGCTTTTCATTCTCTATCATGCTATAAAGAGGGAATAGGTTGTGAGCATATGAGAAGAATGTAATTTTAGAGAGTCTATCTATGGGACTAAAATGTCAAATCGCAAACCAAATAAATTGTTTCAACAATTCAAGCTTTGTACCAAACCTTTCTTCCAATTCTATGAAGCACTGTTACAAGGTCAGCCAGAGCATTGGAATCTTCCAATATATAATGTTTACTCTTTTTTTACATGATATTATATGAAAGAATATGAAAAATACCTACAATAATTAAGAGAAAAGATGGGCAATCAGTTTTGTATTTGGTGTTGTGATTCATGATTAGTCTACCCCTCTTTTGAGAAATAGCGAACTAAATGTATATTTTGTCACAAAATCAATGCACAACACTCAATATCAAGTCTTTCCTATCGCCCCATTAATGAAACAAAGAGTTAGAGAAAATCATAAGAAATTTTTTTAATTGAATAATTGTGAGAGAATTGAAAAAAGAGAGACCAATATTAGCATCTTGTGTTAGTTTTGATTTGTGTTCTACATTTGAGCTATACACTCTGAAAATAAGTTAGGTTGATTCAAGATAGGTTTTTGCAATTTTTGTAGCCCTATTGAAGTTAAAGACAAAAATCATATTCTCGAGAGTTAGACATCCAGGTATGGTACTAACTCAACCATACGTATCAAGTATTCTAGAAATGAAGGGACAAAATCGTACATAAATGCAGACGACATCACTGTTGTGGAAATTGTTCACGTATACCATATATTTTGCAACACAAGTCGCATATAGGAATCAAATTGAACAAAACATTTAGAAGAAGAAAACACGACTCATGCATAAACCCCGTTCGAGCCAATAGAATTCACTATTTCTCCTTAAGGAATTTAGTTCCCCTCTACTGTAACCAAGGTTAATGGAACTATTCCTCCCGGGATAGAACGGACGTACCTTTTCTGGCGTACCGGTACTTGAAACCCCAGAAACCATCGAACGCAACGAACAGCGAAAAGTCACACGACTCTGTTTTCTTTTATGTGTTTGTAGAGAGGAAAAAAATGAAATTAATAAGAAAAACTATTTTCTTTCTTTCGTCCGAAAATCTCTTGAAAATTCATATCCGAAAATAGAGGGGGATGGTGCTATTTATAGAAAATGAAGAGGTGTATGTGAAGGGATGTGAACCTTCGGGTAGGTGGTTACACCCCAACCAACACATTGGTTCATTTCAAAATTATGAACCATTGCATTGGTTCGCCCATGATAGTTGGACCGGTTGGTTCACTCCAACTGCCACATCGGTTCGGTTCAAATCAATTTGGTCTGGTTGGTTACACAAACCAATTTGACCAATTACCAAAAGATTTAATCAAATCAATTGACCGAATCCAAGGCATCCTTCCCATATATAACCAATATGGTATTTCAAGAGTTTCTCATTACTCATTCCCCTTTCAATTCCATTCACACCATTAAAAAAATCCCAACAATCACCACATCAGCTCGCTCGTAAGTTCTAGAGAGACCGTTACCAACCCGCTAAGGGCATCCATATTGGTTTTGTATTTCCAATTGCACAATGACATGATGTGAGTTTATGCTATTACAAAACCAATTAAACTAATGGGGCCAGCATTGCATATTTGTAATCTTCACACGCAATTGTATATGAAAGCCAAAGTGACAAAAATGTGAGATTCTATTTTTCTTTCCTTTTTTTTTCTTTTTTGCCATAAGTTTTATTATTATAAATGGATGAAAATAGCACCCTATCCTTCATTCACAACCAAGTAGAATTCAGAGAGCCCCTTGTAAATCATACACAATTTAATAACATAACCAAGGATTAGTTAGTGAAACAAAATGAAAATCAAGAGGTAGAGAGTGCCCCCGAATAGCTAGATTGTACACACACTTATTAGGCTCTATATAAATATGGGAGATTATAAGTTCTCAGACTCTATCTAATTGGTCCTGTAAACAATGTATTATTATTGCATGTTGTGATCGCTCATCCATGCTCTGAAGCAACTAAATAACACATCTCAAGTTGAACTTTGGTCCGTTTGTGTCGCATGTCCCATCAAACTGAAGGCCTTTCAAGCTTCTCTCAACTCTCTTTGTGTAATAGAAAAGATACGTACCAAAGTTCATTAAAAATGTTGTCAAACAACGCACTATATGACCTCGTATCAGGGCCTGTTAGGATATGACTTGAATTTGATTTGGGTTTGTTTTGTTTTTTGGCCTATTTTGTTTGGGCTTGTGTTTGGGCTTTGTTTGACATTTTCCTTGTATGTTTGGGAAAATGTGTTTGGCTTTCTGTTTGGGATTAAGAGAAGAGTTCTATAAATACTCTTCATCACCCTAGTCTGTAATAAGGTCAGTCAGGTTAGTTTGTTTGGTTTGTCCGTTTGGAATTTGGTTTGTAACCTGTACTCTCCTCAAATCAGTTAAATTTGTCCCCCCTGCCCGTGGATTAGCTAGCACACATTGTGTTAGTGAACCACGTTAAATTTGTGTTCGTTCGTGTTGGTTTGGATTGTCGTTTGCACGCTTCTGTTCTGACAAGTGGTATCAGAGCTTGGTCGATCGGCTGGGCAATTGGCTAGGGATTTTGGTGACTGCTGCGGTATCAGGAGAGAGTTGCATCGTTTGGTTTGTCGAGAAGAAAATTTGGAATTTGCGGCAGAGAGCTAGTTGGCGGATCAATTGGAATTTGGAAGCAATTACTTGAATTTATTGTGTTCGGTAATAGCTTGTGGTTTGGGGAGAATTCTGTTTGTTGCCCATGGTGGTGATCAGGGTTTTCGATCACCAAGGATGTTTGTTCAGGATTTAAAGATTGAGAAGTCGATTTGGAGTTGCAGGTTTGGAGTTGAAAGTAAATCTGATGTTGGTGTTATCGATGGAAATAACACCAAGTTGGTTATGCATGGCAAGTCCCAACATGGGTTGGACTTGCTGCATGTTTTGATTTGTTGATCGCCCTTAGGGGCATCTGGAGGCAGGGGAGATTCTTTTACAACTGATTTGGAGGAGTTTGGTACTTCTGGCAATTTTTATTGCATTTGAGTTTGGCGATATACATCGCATTTGAGTCTGGTGATATGGATCACATTTGGATACGTCTGGCAATTTTGATTGCATCTGAGTTTGGCGATTTGCATCGCGTTTGGTCTGGCGATATGGATCGCATTTGGATACGTCTGGCGATATGTATCGCGTCTGGGTACATCTGGCAACTTTGGTTGCGTTTGGTACATCTGGCAACTTAGGTTGCGTTTGGTACATCTGGTATTTGACAGAGAATTCAAGTCAAGGTGGAGATTGTTAGGATATGACTTGAATTTGATTTGGGTTTGTTTTGTGTTTGAGCCTATTTTGTTTGGGTTTGTGTTTGGGCTTTGTTTGACCTTTTCCTTGTATGTTTGGGAAAATGTGTTTGGCTTTCTGTTTGGGATTATGAGAAGAGTTCTATAAATACTCTTCATCACCCTAGTATGTAGTAAGGTCAGTCAGGTTAGTTTGTTTGGTTTGTCCGTTTGGAATTTGGTTTGTAACCTGCACTCTCCTCAAATCAGTGAAATTTGTCCCCCCTGCCCGTGGATTAGCTAGCACACATTGTGTTAGTGAACCACGTTAAATTTGTGTTCGTTCGTATTGGTTTGGATTGTCGTTTGCACGCTTCTGTTCTGACAGGGCCCATGTTGCTGCCTTGTCTGAGCTGGTATGAACTAAGTCGTCTAAGTTGAGAGTTATCCACTGAGAAAGAGGAAATTTCCATGATTCTCCACCTCTGTCCTAACAGGCGAATTCGACTTATGGATGAGCTCATCCTTCTCCATGGTGGTTCTCACTACAATTATCTAAAGTCTAGGTATGCTTTAGAAAGTCATCATTTGTTGTGATCTTGTATGTGAAGAATCTATCATTCGTGGTTTTCAAAAGAGACCAACATGTAACCCCGAACTCTAAACTAATGGTTGCTATCGAAGGTTTTATAGTTATTCAAACATAATATGTAATCACATATGTAATTGCAAGTGAATTGTATTAACGTAGACACAATGATATTAACATGAGATTGTATAAATTGTTTAGGTGACAATAATTTCAATATATGTACAATTGGTCTTGAAAACATTATCGTTTTTTTTTTAGAATCAAGAATTTCATTGAATTTCCCTCCTTTGTAGAGTTGAATAACAACAATGAAGTAGGACTCGGAATAAAACCACCTCTGAACTTTCCCTTGTTTTCAACCTTCCTAGTTCCTCGTCCATAGTAGGATATCCTTGGGAGAAAGATAACATCTTTCAGAATGCCCAACAACTAGAGGCCGCTTGCATTGGCATATTCCGAGTGTTGAAGTAAGAACTGAAAGTAATCGGTGGCTGATTCGATCATACACTTCCACTAACCTCTCACCTTCATTAATTTAATTCAATTCATCTATTTAAATATCCAACTAATCCAATCTCATTTTATTCAAATCCACTTAGATTGGTGGATTTATGGATTGGATTAATGGATCGTTGGCAAATACATTTTAGTACTTATATTTAATATATTTTACTATTTGGTACCTAAAATTTATTTTTATGCAAAAATTGTCATTGAAAAATAAGGTTTGCATTCCGAATGAGGAAGAGAATAAGGTTGCATTAGACTCTCGTTGGCCCCTCAATTGTCAACCTCTTCACCAAAGGAAACGTTCTGTTCCTTTCCGTGTCACCTGTTGCTTCAGAAGAATTGAAGGAAGACCAAAGGCGTGACAGGCTGACAGCATCTTCCCCAGCCTCTATTCGGAAAAAATCCCATAATACACTAATTATTAAAAAAAATTCCCAAAATACAATACTTATAAAATTATTTCCCAAAATACAGCAGTTTGGTTATCACCGCTGCAAACCAAGACAGTGAAAGCAATCACCGTTTTTTACCAAAACGGTGATAGCATAATCGCTTTGGACCAAAACAGTGATGCTATCACTGTCTTGGACAAAAGCGATGAACCCTTCACCGTTTTGGACCAAAACGGTGATTGCATCACTGTCTTGGTTAAAAGCGCTTTCTACCAAAACGGTGATGCAATCACCGTTTTGGTTTAAAACAGTGAAACTCGACCTTATCACCGCTGATGTGTAAAGCGATGATAATTGACACGTTTTACCGGCCTGGTAGGTGGAAATTAGGTCACAGCTACCAAGCAATCACCGCTGAGGACTATGGCGGTGAACACATCACTGTTTTTGTCCAAGGCGGTGATTGCAAAAAAAAAATTCTATAAATACTGACCTCCACTTCCCCTATTGCTACTTTACAGAAAATTAGTACAAAAATTAGTGTTTTATTAGTCGTTTTCTCAGCTGGTTTGGAGTTGGTTTACTGCTCAAGAAACTCGTCGGGATTCGGTATGTTATAATTATGTAATGTTTACATGTTGATGTGTTAGTAATTTATATGTCTGTATTTAGTGAATTGCGGTTATTGGAAAATATGTTATGATATATTTAGATTAATTATGATATGATAGATGTTAGTTAATTAGTTATGAATTTGATTAGTTTTCTCATGATAGATCGGGAGTCGTTATGTTATAATTATGTATTGTTTACATGTTGATGTGTTAGTAATTATATGTCTGTATTTAGTGAATTGCGGTTATTGGAAAATATATTATGATATATTTAGATTAATTATGATATGATAGTAGTGAATTAGTTATGAATTTAGATGAATTTGTTTAGTTTTCTCATGATAGATCAATTACATGCGTTTGTTTATGGGTTTGGATGATATTGTTTTTGTATCCCTAATGTACTAATTGTATACTATACTTAATTATTATAAATTGCAGACATGGTTAAATTTAAGAAGTTTCGGATTATTATTCGGTGGAATGGTCGGGTGACAAACTCGAACATTGGCATCGACTATGAAAATGGCAAATCCACTATGCTAAAAATTGAGTCGAGATTCTCGTGGCAAGAACTTCATGACATTTGTGCAGAAAGGACTTGTACGGGCGGGCAAAGGAGAGTTTGTCAAATTGCCTACCGCTATCCAAACATGAGTGCTGGCGGAGTTGTGTACGAAAAAGTTGTCATAAACGATGATGACTCGGTGAACATGATGATACAGTTCCTATCTGACAACGGGTTGCGGCTTGCAGAGGTGTATGTCGAGACCGAGCCACTCGGTGAAACTCATTCTCACCAGTATTCTTGTGATGATGGTTTTGCAGGAGGGTATGGCTGGGGTGGTAGTTCAAGTAACTACGAAGGAGGGAACTACGAAGGAGGTACTTCTGCAGGAGGGTATGGCTGGGGTGGTACTTCAAGCAACTACGGAGGAGGTAGTTATGAAGGAGGTGGTGGTTGGGAAGAATACGTGCACCCAACTGAGACGGCCGTCAATATCGTTCAGCCCGACGGTGATCAATGGCCTGCTTAGGGTCCAGAGTGGGCTGGCATTGGGAACAACCTTCG
Organism: Linum trigynum; assembly: GCA_964030455.1. Lineage (NCBI taxonomy): Eukaryota > Viridiplantae > Streptophyta > Magnoliopsida > Malpighiales > Linaceae > Linum > Linum trigynum. The sequence continues at coordinate 11,743,612 of OZ034815.1, read as the reverse complement.
ATCTGGGCGTTCTTCGCATGACCAACAAGACGATGTTGGTTATGCTGGCAACGATGACCATCCTGAGTCGAGCTATCCATTCGCCTCTAGTGACGATGAAAGTGAGGAAGATTTGAGATCAGTCAGTGAGGAGGAAGATACGGACGATATCGACGATATCGATGACAGAGAGGTGGCGTTCCGTCAGGCACCAACACCTTACTACACAGAGGTTCCTGATCAATTTTTATATGGTCAGAACGATGCCCCTGACTATTGGCCCATGCCTGTGTATAATCCGACTGCTCCTTTGGAAGTGGATATGGCGTTCACTTCGAAAGCCGATGTGCAAGATGCTTTTAGCGAAGAAGCCATGCGCCGTAACTTCGAATGGAAGGTAAAATATTCTGACACCAAACAATTGCATGTCATTTGTAAGAATGCTGGAGAGGGTTGTGAGTGGCAACTTCGGGCTGCATATATGAAGAGAAAGGGCGTCTGGGTCATGCGAACAGTAGAGAACAACCACAGATGCTCCTCAACCATACTTTCACAGGATCACCGACAACTGAAAGCAAAAAAGGTGGCGAGAACCATTAAGCACCTAATCGAGGCACAACCGGATATCAAGATAAAAGCTAAAATGGCCGAGGTGAAGGATCGACATTCCTACACCATAAGGTATAAGAAGGCGTGGCATGGGAAGCTGAAGGCCATGGCTGAGGTCTACGGTGATTGGGATGACTCGTATGCTTTACTCCCTCGACTAATGTCCGCAATGGAGGAGTCCAACCCTGGGACGGTATTCGTGCCGTGGTACAACAACGTGCAAACTGAAGATCAAGTTCGTGTACAGAACGAGTTGATGTTTCATCGTCTGTTCTAGACATTCAAACCATGCATTGACGGGTTTCCCTTCTGCATGCCAGTGATTCAGGTATATTACGGATTCAAAATATTGTACTAGTTCATTACCTTACTAAGTTAAATTTTTAGTAACTAATTATTCATTTTTAACAGGTTGATGGAACTTTCCTTACTGGGAAGTATAAAGGAACTCTTCTCATTGCAACTGGGGTTGATGGAAATTTAATTATTTTCCCCTTAGCATTTGCATTAGTTGAAGGGGAAAACAACTTAAGTTGGGCATGGTTCTTTGACCAGCTACACGCCCACGTCATACAAAGAATGGGTATTACAATTATATCGGATCGACATGTCGGGATTAAACACGCCGTCAATGGTTTTCCCGACGAATGGGGATGGACATGGCGCTGGTGTATTCGTCACTTCCTTGCCAATTTCCAACACAAATTTGGCAAGAAGAAAGACATAAGAGATCAATTGTGGAGTGCAGGTAGTAATGTAGTTCAGTCGATTCTTCTTGCCCATATTGTTGAAATGAAATTTCTTATGGCTTAATTATTTATTCTCTGGTCTTGTAGCGGTTGCACATCAACCAAAGAAGTATGAGCAGAAGATGAAGACGATCCGTCAGATACACCGGGCGGGAGCAATATGGGCAGAAAGTCAAGATCTGCACATGTGGACATTTCATATGGACAACGGGGCTAGATTCGGCATTGCAACTACCAACCATGGCGAGAGCATAAATGGAGTCTACAAGGGCATTAGGGCAATGCCTGTATCTGTCCTAGTGGAGATGACATACTGGAAGGTAAACAAGTGGTTTGTGAAGAGACGGGAGCTCGCTATAGGGAGGGAGCGTGCTGGTCATTCAATAGCACATCATATATTTGATGGCATGCAGAAGATCGAGGAGAAATCAAGTAAGCACAGGGTTGTTCTGTTCAACCGCAATGAAGGTGTTTTTGCTGTGCAAACAGGTATATGGGGTGGAGGAAGACGTGGGCATAATCGTCAATCCGTTACTCTACACGTAGAAACTCGCACCGGAGAGTGTACATGCCAAAAGTATCAAAACAGAAGAGTACCTTGTTCACATGCAATGGCAGTAGCTAAGTCGATAACCCTCAGCGCTTACAGTTTGGTTAGTCCTTACTACACGGAACAGGCGATCAGGAACTCCTACTCGTCAAGTTTCAGCCCCCTGCCGGATGAAGCTTATTGGTCGGTAGACACTGGGAAGTTTATTATACCACCGTTGCACTTAAAGCGCACCAAAGGTCGTCCTAGGACCGAAAGGATTCACAATGAAATGGATCAATCACAACGTGCCCGACGAGGTCCAAAGCGTTGCTCAAAGTGCAGACAACCGGGTCATGACAAGAGGCGTTGTCCAGGTCCACCTCTAGAGCAAGATTCGGGGCCAAGTACAAACCAACCTTGAGTACTCTTTTGTTCACTTCCTTTTCATTTTCGTTATTGTGATGTTTAAGTTGGACTTCTTGTTTTAATCTTGTTGAGTGATTGTAATGAATGGTGTTTGTTGTTTACTTTGGTACAACATGGGGGAAAATCAACACAATCTCAAAATAAATTAAGACGAGATAGATAGTTCATGGAAAATCAACACAATCCCAAACCAAATTAAGACGACATAGATAGTTCATGGAAAAACAACACAAGACCAAACATAATTAAGACGACATAGATAGTTCACTGGTTCTCTTCATTTCCCTCTTTCTCCACTTCCCCTTCTCTTCCTCTTCCTCTTCCTCCACGACCTCCTCGACCCCTTCTTCCGCCTTCTCTACCTCCTCCTTCTTCACGAGCCCGCTGGAAAACTCCTCGCGGATTCCTCTTAACCCGACCACCCACCGGAGTGTAGACAGGTGGTGGGGGTTGAACATGCTGAGATGAACCAGAAGCGTGGTGGAAAGTCGATGATGTGTGTTGTTGAAGCGGGGTCTGATACTGAGCAGTTTGTTGCTGATGGTGGAAGTGAGGGGTGGCTTGGGCGGCGAACATGTCATGTTCCTGAGTGGCGACATAGCTTGACGACCCTCCGGTGCCCTCAGTACTAGTTGCCCACTCACAATGTGGCCATGGTTCAGGAAGTTGAGTTTGTTGAGACGGACGAAGCTCTTCAATGTTTTCTCTCACCCTTCTTCTGCTCCTCCGTGGGGGCTCTTGTGGGGGCACGATCCTCTCATCAGCACGGAATGACGGTCGGGGCGGTGCAGGCATTGGAGGGTATAATACGACATCCCTCCTTTGCTCTCGAGTACAACTGAGCAGGTTGTTGAAAAGCCTACGCAAAAAAGAGGTCTTACGCTCATCCATGGTGGGTGCACTCTTGACAGTGTGCTTGGCATGTTCCAAACCGTCAACCTAATAAATTGTTGTACAAAATTAACTAACATTAAGACAAAGAGGCATCCTTAAATCTAACAAAGGCATGTAATCATACTTCAAAAAATTTAGACATGTAATCATACTCCAAAAAATTTAGACATGTAATCATACAAAATTTAGACATTGTTGTACAAAATTAAATAATTACTTAACATTCTAGCTAATATAGGCATGTAATCATACTTCCAAAAATTAACTAATTAATTAACATTCTAGCTAATATAGGCATGTAATCATACTTCCAAAAATTTAGACAAAGAGGCCAAAATGGAATTCACTTACCACTGCGCCCCAAACAACACCTTGCTTTGACACCCATCTGAGCGTGAAATTTCGATACCACCGCATGTAGCCATCGTGGTACCCCATTGGCCTTGTCTCCGGCATCCCTTGGACCACCCACTGATTTCGATTCTCCCATATGTTGATGTAGAATTCATGCTTCTTTTGCCAATCCTTTTTGGTGTGGCGTAGGTCAATGGCGTGGAGCTCCCTGAACCCTTGAGGTGGGGATGCTGGAATTGGTTGCTCCAATCGATACTGCCTCAAAGATCAATCGGGCAGGTGCCATTCCACCATGTGGAAGCAGATTAAGGGCACCTTGCACAACCATGTCTCTTCATCCTCGGGATGTCTAAGACGATGCAACTCAACCACTTCATTTGGATATGGATCCCATACCGCCTACAATCATTATAGTTCATGGAATTAGTACAAATTATATCCACTCCACCTAAAAAATTGAAAATGATGAAATTTAAGTATTTTTACCTGGTTCCACCAAGGCTTATCGAATTCAGCACGATAAAACAGCAAAGAGTGTTCGAGCTGGTGGTCGTTTGTATTTGCTCCGATCCACCTAATTAAGCAAAAGTACGTATATAAGCAATTTTTATGGCATAGATGTTTACTTGTTAAGTATGATTGTATGGAATCATCTAAATTGAACTAAAATTCCTTACTTGGCAATAATCTAAATTAGCTAAATAGGATTTGGTTAGAAAAATTCAAAATTTGCTAACTTGGAAGATATCTAAATTCACTAAATACTATAATTGCAGACCTAAAATGTCACTTAATTTCCTTACTTGAAAGATATCTAAGTTCACTAAAATTCACTAAATTCGCTTACTTGGAATAGATCTAAATTCACTAAAATACTACCATTGCATATCTAAAATAAATTAAACTTAAATTAAACTTACTTGAAACCATATGGGGGATTTGCTACAAATCGTAGCTCATCGTCTGGCAACCAGAATTCCCGAGGGTATCGAGGTGCTAAAAACGGAAGATGCTCCCATGCCCAGAGTTGGAGTATGAACATCGCACCACCAGCTTGTTTCGCTCCCAACCTCGAGCAAGTACACAACTCTCAGTAGATCCCAGCCAAGACGGCCGACCCCCAACTTTTTCTCCCGATCTCGTCCCAGTCACCGAGGAGCATATTTAACCACATGCCTTGTATCCACCGGTTTGACTTGTCGGGGAACAGAAACCCACCAACCAAACCAATTAGGTAGACACGTGCATACCGCTCCACCTAATCTTCAGGAGTGTCGGGGCCTATGTTAACCTCCATTTGGATGTGGTCAACAAGCCACGGGACCGATACTTGCCCCGCATTCAGTGGTGGATGCCCATGCCCGTCGACGGGCGTGGTGGTCGGCATGTTGAACCCCAAACGCTCTAGAATCAACGGCCCCCAACCATCATCCGGTTTTTTCGAGCTGTCGATGATGGCATCTCCGGTGATCGGGAGCCCGGTGAGGATGGCAACATCTTTGAGGGTGATCGTCATTTCACCCTCGGGAAAGTGGAAGGTATGCAGCTCGGGGCGCCATCGCTCTGCCATTGCCGTCAGCAGATCGTTGTCAATATCAAGCCTCGTAAAGTGCCTCAACATGTGCAATCTCGTCCTCTCTATATAGGGCTGCAGTCGATCATGCCAACGGGGCAATCGACATGTCCCTCGATGAGCGATGGGAATAAGTGATTCCTACAAAACAAATAACACAATATTATCAGTCAATAGAAAGCAAAATAAAAACTTTAAAACTATTGAAATAAATTTAGTGTGGCTACCGGATTATTGTTCCAAATTGAACGGGAGCGATGTTGATCTTGCCCGGTTAAATACCTTCGATCCCTTGGGCCAGGATCGATATACAATCGAGGGTCGTATATCTCAGCACCCATCTATAAAAAAATATAAAATCAAATCAATTTAAATTTTAGCACCCATGTAAAAAAAATCACAAAAGAATATAATTAATTTACGTACTCTCAAAGCCTCTTCGTCCATTTTTTGCCGAAAAGCTAGCGAGAGTATCGACAAAACAAAAACTAACTCTAGTAATTCTTTCTGATGCGGAAGATCGGACTTAGCCGCAACCACAGAGCATACTTAGAACGAAACTAGAGGAAAGTAAAGGAGGGAGAAAGAAGTATAAGATTTTGGTGTGGTTTGGAATGAAGGGGGAGGGGGGGAGTGGTATTTATAGGGGAAAGGGGGAAAAGAGCCGCTGGAAAAAAGTATCAGGGACCAATCACCGCCTTTGATGAAGGCAGTGAAATCATTGCGTCCAACAAACGCGGTGATGGCCTGGATAGCTGACGTGGCGCGGCGTGAGGCGTCGGATCGTGGAGAAAAACCACAATCCGCGCCTCACTGCATCCAACGGCAGCGGTGAAGGCGCGGGTGGCGCGGATCGCTGACGTGGAAAGCGGGGCTATCACCGCTTTGGTCTTCTACGGTGAAGTCCCCGCGCGCGTCCACGTCAGCGATCCGCGCCACTTCACCGCTTTTGGATTCAACGGTGAAGATGTTCACCGCGTCGCATCTCAACGGTGAGTTAATCACCGTCATTAACAACAGCGATGATAGCATCACTGTTGTTGTCCAAAGCGATGATGCTAAAACGGTGATAGCATCATCGCTTTGGACCAAAACAATGATGCTATCACCGTTTTGGTAAAAAACGGTGATTTCCATCACTGTCTTGGTTTGCAGCGGTTATAACCAAACTGCTGTATTTTGGGAAATATTTTTATAAGTATTGTATTTTGGAAATTTTTTTTAATAATAAGTGTATTATGGGATTTTTTCCCCTCTATTCTCAACTTACAGTGATTTGATGTAACACCAGACTCTGCCTTACAAAGTATGGTGTTCCGCGCTATAATGGCGATTAAACACTCTTCCCTATCTTTCTTTCAGACATAAATAAACATTGTTACCCAAACAGGCAAACATCAAAACCAGATGACGGCCGAGAGTAAAAAGAAGGCCAACAGCATTTTACGTCCCTTTTTCTCAGGTATAATAAAGTCTCGGAGTTAAAGGAGGATAATCAGAAGTAATATAGAGACTAATAACAGCCGCCCTGGAAGGGCAGTAGATACCGTCAAAAATGGCTTATTTTTAACCTAAAATGGGAAAAGGCAAATACCCACCTGATGGTGGTATTCTCCAACGATTGCGTTTAACAGTTGACACATTCAACAGTAAACTAGTAAGTAAACCAGAAGTTCTGCAGATTGGTTCATATCTCAAAATCCTCTCTACTTAATCCACCACTTCAATGAGGGTCGTCTCGTAGTCGCTTGGTGCCTCAAATCCATGGAGATTGATCATAGTTGCGGCAACATTTGCAAGTCCACCGGTAGGAACATCACTGCGGAACCTCACTCCAGGTGCCAACCCTGGGCCGCCGATTGCAATTGGAACCTACACAAGGAAACAGAAGATTTCTGTCAGACTCAATAGTCTTTCAAGACATTCATTCATTCATTCATGACCTGAGACTTACAGGCTGGAGAGTGTGGGAGGTCAGGATTTGGACTTTGCCATTCTTGTCAAGCTGAGGCTTTCCAGATTTGTCCCTCTTAACCATGTCCTCAGCGTTTCCGTGATCTGCTGTGACTACGAAAATTCCACCAACTTGCTCGATTGCATCAATCATTATCTGCCACATGAAAAGTTACCCATGCGATGCAAGTAATCAGCCACCAGAACTATGATCCACGAAATAATCAGAGCACTAAAGCAAGTAGACAAACTAACTAGTAGGTAATTTGATCATGGTCATATGAGGTTACACAGCAAGACTTCTTACCTTGACGGCTTCATCAGCAGCCTTGCAACTAACAACTGTAGCTTCAACATCTCCAGTATGTCCCACCATGTCTCCATTTGGTATGTTAACACGAACCTAAATAGATTCAGGACAAGGATGATATACGTTGACGAGAAGTATAAATAAATACATTAATCAGAAAATAATGATTCAAGCACACCGAACTATTTTACCTGATGGAATTTCCCACTGAGGATAGCATCCCGAGCCTTCTCTGCAATCTCCAATGCTTTCATCTTCGGTTGTACGTTGAATGTGATCCCAACATCACTTGGAATCTCAACGTATTCTTCCATTTCTGGATTGAAACAACCTGAGCGGTTTCCATTCCAGAAGAAAGTAACATGACCAAACTTGACGGTCTCACTGTTTAGAAAATGTGTCCAAACCAAAAAGCCTTCAAATTAGTGAAAACATACTGAAATATCACTTAAACTACTGTAGATAGTTAATGCTTGCAAGGAAATCATTGTAGTAAATATTATGGAAATTAAACATGTCTTCCCAACCATCTCACCTGCAGGCAAATGTTTTAACACCATTGTGCACCAAATATTCACCAGAAGTCCTCTCTATCTCGGGAGGAGACACAAGGTAATGACTTGGAAGCATCAACTCGCCATCATACTGGAGCATACCAGCATAATTAATCTTAGGAACTCTCACACGATCAAATTTGTCAAAGTCCTTATACTCGAGTGCCTTTGCAAGCATAGTCATACGGTCGGCACGGAAATTGAATGTGACAACTGCATCACCATCAACAATTGGACCCACAGCCTTGCCACTGTCATCAACTATAACAAAAGGAGGCAAATACTGGTCATTGGCCTTGGGAGTTTCCCTCAGCTTCTTCACAGCTTCTATTGCACTCTTAAACTTGTGAGGTGCTTCACCAAGAACTTGGGCATCCCACCCTCGTTTCACAACACTCCAGTCATTCTGCAGCAAATTTCAAATAACTTTAAGACACAAATAAAAAAATTGTAATATCAAATCACCCAAGATAAGCTCTCACAACAACAAAGTCTCTAACCATCCACTAGGCATTTAACAGTCCCAGTATCAAGATGCTCCCAAGACAATTGTATTTATCGTTTTCGATGGAAGTGGTTGGTATTCTAATGCAGGTAAGAGTAAGACTATGCAAATCGGTGGATGAAACTGAAGCTCACTGTAACAGCGTACACCCAACAAGACAAGACTCACCTACCTTCTTTGGAACAACCCACCCCTAGGCCCTAACACATTTCAAAGTATACAGAACATAAAGCAGAACAGAACAGAAGCTTAACAAACTGAAGCAATCCCTAAAATAAGCTAAAGTAAAACACATAGGTCTACTTGATAGAAGGCAGTACCGAATAAAGATCAATAGTCACATTTGAAAACTATCACTAAACTAAACTAAAGGCATGCATATAGGTCTGAACTTGATAGAAAGCAATACCTCGTAACGATCCATTGTCACATACATGCGACCTCCACCAGATGCAATCAGTGCGTCAACACCATTCTCCCTTAGTTTGGCAAGATCATTCTCAAGGGTTTCTACAAAGCCAACACTTGTACCATCTATCACATCACGTCCATCAGTAAGAATGTGAAGGCGAATCCTTTTGGCACCACGCTCAGCGGCACCTTTAAGCAACAGCTGCACCACAAGCAAAGTAAAGGGAGAATAATGAGTAATCTCAACAGAAAAGAACAAACCAGTTACAAAAATTATGAAACAAGTCCTAGACAGCTAAAAACTCACCTGCACTTGATCAAGCCTGGAGTGAACTCCACCATCACTCAGTAACCCAATGAGGTGCAGTGTTCCCTTATCAAAGGATTGCTTGATATACTTGAAACCCTCCCCGTCATAAAGCTTTCCGGATTCCAAGGCAAAATCAACAAGCTTGGCACTGCAATCATTCAGCACAGCAGAAATAAATTCCCACTCAAGGCAGATCCCAACAAATTCCAAAACAATGGCAGCAACAACAACAAAACGTCGACAACATTGGGCTTTCACTGTTACTGCTTTCCACCAGTCAGCAGATAACATGAACATACAGCTAGCAGCAGCTCTGTGAAACAAATCAAACGAGCAAAAAGCCATTCATCCGACCCAATATGGAGAAAGGAGAGTTACCCTTGAGCATAGATGCGCCCAGCTCCAAGTGCATTGTGACCAACTTCACTGTTGCCCATGTCATCCTCGCTAGGTAGACCCACTGCAGTTCCATGGGCCTTAATCAATCTCCACTTCTCGGGAGCAGTCTGTAAAAGCAATAAACAAAGCTTCAGATGCGACTCGTGAACTAGATAGCACAACAGGGAAACAAAAAAAACGGAGAAGAAGATACAGTGAGTGAGAGAGGAAGACCTTCTTGAAGGAATCCATGGTAGGAGTCTCAGCAGTATGGATACAGTTGTAGGGATCGGGGCTAGCCTCACCCCATCCATCCAAAACAATCAGGGCTATCGTCTTCCCCTTCGGCAGCTTCGGATGATCCGCCAGCTTAAATGTGTTCGCGCCGGAGCTACCCATCTTCCTGCTCGATCGACGAACACACAAATCCGATCCAGTCAAAACCCCAAATAAACCAAATTGAAATCAGAAAAAAGCAGAACGCAAAGGCGCTTAGGCAATATATATAAAGAGAGAAACAATGGCGCGGCGGTAGGTCAAAGGAGGGCTTGCTGACCTGCGATTGACAAGTGATAGGAACTGAGAAAGAATCGGAGAAGATTGCAGAGACCAAAAAGAAACAGCCGTCGATTAGTTTGAGGAGGAAGGCCACTGGAGTAGCAGAGAAAAGGAACAGCGGGCCGTTTAAGTAGGCGATGCGTGGGGCGTGGGCAAAATAACAGATCTGGTTTCGTAAGAAAAAAATCTAAAGCGGTATTTCATCAATCCGTCACTCAATTTCGTTAGTATTACCAAATTGGTCCCTGAATTATAATCAAATAACCATTCGCTGTCTCCGTTTGCCCCTCTTCTTCTCAAACTATTTACCATTTTCAGCTGGTTTGGAACTTTGGAGTTTGGAGCTAGTTGTTGATTGTAGATTAGTCTCGTGATCAGAGAAAAACAGTGGGTGGCATGTCACATCCTCATCTAGCATTGTTAACTGTTCTAATCTGTTTGAATGGAATGAAAATTAAATGAAAAGTGAGGATCAAATTAACAAAAAGATACATATGATTCGATTTAAAATCAATTTGATTCGATAGCCATTTTTAAAGTTAGTTGACTGCGAGCAATATTTGCAGCTCTCTAGTCCCATATTCAATGGTAGGTGGAGAGAGAAACCAATATCAATTAGATATTTAGATTCATTTTCCAATTAAAAAATAAAAAATTGAATGAATTATATTTAATTCAATCGGTTCCAAATACTGTTTAGGTAAAAAATTACTCAATCTTGAGTCTAATCATTGTTCATCCAATCCCTACTCATAACCTTTGTAATGAAATGTGATTACCTAATCAATAGATCACATGGGTTACTGACATGTTTATCAGTTTTACTAATTTCTATATCGAACTCAATAAACACATTTATTTAGTTTCACAAAAATCAATCTTTCTTCTCAACTATAAAGTTATCATTTGTTCTGTACTTCAAAATACTTTTCATTGCAATTAAAATTTCATCTGGGTTTAGCTAGGCTAAATCTCAAAAGAAATATAACACATGTACAACAAGTCAACAACTCATGTCATGTGGGAATATTCTCATGTCAAGCATTGTTCCTTGCCTTAACGATAATTTTGAGGCAATTTAGTAGTGCTATTGGGGAAAGAGGGTGAATGAAAGAAATGGACAGAGGGAGAGTTTTGTAAGAAAACCCATCGGAGTTCTCAAGAGTAGCAAAATCAATCAGCAATTTTTAGATTCCATAGTAAGAAGAAAAAAGATCGAGGGGCAGGTGGAAATTATGCAGCCGGCCGCCGGTGTAAAATTCGTCGACGGCGGTGGGTTGTGGGCAGGTAAATGTCACGGGCCCATAGTTTCTGACGTGAGCGAGTTGGGTTGGGCCGGTTTGGCGTGGGGAAGGCATACCACCCCCCGCACACCAATGGAATTCCGGCGTGGGGAAGGGGTCACAAAAAGCGTAACCACCCACGCGCGTCGTTTCTAGAAATATTCTGTATTTTCTTTTATTATTTCCTTCGCATCGGCTGACGAATATTCCAATTTACCAAACGAATACTTTTTTCCCGGACTAGTTAGGTATTTGGGGTTTGGGCCCTCTATTACGCTCTTTTCTTTTGACAAACGACTCGATATCACTTATCACCAGAGAAGTAAGGAGAATGGGCTCGATGGTTTCATTATGCGCATGGCTGGCCCATGGAAAAGTACTAGACCTTCGATTGACCAACTGATATTTAGACTAAATCGAACCAAACCAATGGACCGAATTCAATGACGATTCAATCTTTGATTCTAAAATGTGTTTCACTTAATGCTGTCAGAACCGAACCGGAGCATGACCCGATAATGCGAACGGCTCGCACTTTAGTGGTCCAACCGGCAATAGACCGTTTAAAAATCGTTAGAGAACCGGTACTTAATAAACGTTATCAATATAAATAGTGGACATTTCTTAATCAGAACTCATCTCTTTCCTTCGAAATTGTTTTAATGGAAATAAGGATTCAGTTTAAGAGCCCGACGTTTTTTGTTTATTTCAATTTTCTGCAATTTTTTAATTAAATTTAACGGTTGAGTGGCAAAAACCGAACGAGTGGCTCGATCGGCTCGAGTGATTAACCGCCTTGGCCGCTCGCCAACCGCTACATAAAACCGGAGCGGCTTTTAGACTGTTCCGAACCGATTTTGTGACCGGGTGGCGATTCTACCGGTCAGGCCAAGCGGCTTGGTTCGGCTTTAATAACACTAACTTTCATTAATAGAATACGGTTCTCATTAGTTTGATCCGGTCCAAACCGTTGCACATCCGTGCTGGATTTTCACCCAACTCAACTCAGAAAATTATATAGAATTTAGAGATTTATGACTTGGTCTGTGTTTAACATTACTTCGGAGTCATACTACCTAAGTTGACCTTGTAGACAAACTTTTCGGACCTGACTCAGTGGGTATCCCGGCCAGGCTTACAGACCTATAAATTATAGTATACAACAGCAATATTACAAGGGAAAAGGACTGCAATTACAACATCTAATCTAGCCACTAGCCAGTGCTTCCTGAAAGATCCCCAGAAAGTGCACTCCCATAAGACGTTGAACCCGTCTGTGAAGCCCCTGTGCCTATTCTGGCTTTCCGAATCTGCCTTAACCGGAAAACATCTTTGGGCACCGGCTGGCTTTGGACCGTCGAGCTCTCCTCTTCCTCTTGCCCTGCCATTATCAGACATGAAGCTCATTCACTCTAAAAGAAGATCTAAAAGGCCAGCATAGCGCCTGCAGTTGTCAAACTTCCTACTAGGAAATCAAATATAAGCAGAGGATAGGAACTTACTGCCGAAATCCTTCCTCTTCCCAGACTGTCGTGGTCTGAACGATGAGCCGGTTGGAGCCTGGTGTGACCTGCTTGAACCAGAGAGGTCACTTGTGGCTGGCCCGGCCTGATGACTTCCTCCTCCCTTCCTACCTTTACCAGGACCTGCTGGAGCTGCTGATGGTGCCGCTGCTTCGGTTTGTAGACAGATGGAAAGTATGATGTCGACATTTGGTGTTGGACCTAAGCACAGTTTTCATCACCAAATTAGAAATCAAGCATGAATAAGAAACTGGAATCTGTACAAACTAATTTCATATCGATCGATCAAGCAATTCGTGCATCATATACATCTCCCGAACAAAATTTGAGGTCTCAGAATCACCTTCAACTATGGGTAAGTTTGCCAAAAACGATAACAGTGCAGGTGGAGTAGCTTTCAACACTTCATCGAATGGACCAGTTGCTCCAGAACTGGCTAACGGGCCAACAGAATTGGACAATGCATTGGGTACCCCATTGAATCCAGCAACTGTCGTGCTCGCAACAGTTGTGTTATCCACTGGCACATAAATTATGTCATCATTGACAGCCATAATACGAACTTGAATCCAATCTTATGCAGAAAATCCGCTAAGCTAGGAATTCCACTGCATCAGAATAGAACAGAAAAGGAAAAGCTGGAACCAGAGTTTAGAACGAGGATCATTTAAAAGTATTGCCAATGTATTTCTTCAGCAGTGTACTTTTCTTCCTACATGCAACTGGGAAAATAAATAGGATTTGCACGGAACGGGTTGATCATTCAGGAGGTCAAACTGCTTCAAGTTTGATTCCAATCGTTTGATCATGCTCCACAAATTTGAATTTCAAAGTTCTTTGCTAACTCTCTATGGACCACAATAGACCTGAAATGCATACCAGGTTTTTGTCTTGAAGCCATCGTACGAGACGTATCTGAATCAACAAATTTCGTAGGTAAATTTGAATAACTGGGGAAATTTGGAGGGCCTCTCTCTATATTCGGAAAATGCAAATAATTGGAGTTAGAATAAAAGGAAGCACAAGGGAATCCTAGGAGAACAGTTCAAAGAGGTGAAACTATACCTCCTCCCCTGCTAGGTCCATTGGACACACCAGACTTCTTACCCATATGCTTAACAAGCCACTAGCAAAAGAGGAAACAAATTAAAACACAATTATGAATAATTACAGCTAAGGAAATACAAAGATAAAGTGTTCTGAAAGGAACATTCCTTAGATAATAATTTTAAACATCTTTCTCTTCAAAAGGATACATTTGGGCCCCCTCATCCTACGCTGTCTAGAGGAGATTTTGGTCAAAATCCATCTGGTGAACACAATATCCTGATTTTGATGATGGAAAGCTACATGGGACTTGTTAGAATGACTAATTATCCAAAATTTATCACTTAATGGATTGTTGGTATCTCTTTCTAAGGGGAGAGGAGAGATTGTAAGTCCATCATGACCGTACACCATAATACTTATTTCAAAACTACAAGGGACCACTACTCAATTATTCACGCCATAGAATCACTCATCCAAACGAAAAATCTTCAGTCTCTACATCCTAAATTTTACAATTTTCAATTAATCCATTCTAGAGATCTATCACCCCAAGTGATCTCTTACAAGGATTTACTTCACCAACTCCCCCATCCCCCTCTCTTCCACCATACATCTTGGCTTATACTACTCTATATTATGCAAAGTCAACTTGCTTTTTAAATTCTCAACACAATTTCTTGCTGATATATAATCTCAAATTCTTAAACCTAGCACACAAATAAATAAAAAGAGTGAAGCGGAGCAGATATGTATGAGTATTCCCTTTTTGGCCTTTTATTTGATTACCAGCGTACTAAACATGATAGTGAAACACCACAATAAATGGGAAGGAATATTGCAGCTTCATCATGGTTTCCATATAGCACAAACAAGTAACCAAGAATGAACAGGCAGTAATGGACTATGAAAGGGCAGAGCCTATTTATTTCTCTTCTGTCTCGAGCTTATGGGCTAAGGGGACTAATTCAAGTCCTTAACATATACACGGTATAGTGGCAAGTGTAATAGCTTCACAAACCATGCATTTCCAGCCCTAGAAAATGTCTATATTCGCCTAAGTACAAAGAAAGGATAGAGCATCTACCGCCAACTAAAGATACACAATACATAATTTTTCATCATAGAAAGTTGGATAATGGACTACAATTTAGTCTCACATGCAGAACATTCAAGGGAGAATGAAGCTTATTGAATGTACCTCTTGTCGGGCTAGCTGATCCAAATCCTTTGTGGAGCATGGATAAAGATCCATAAAACTATAACGTGACACAACTTCTTCTAATGAATCCTCTAAAACTGATCCTGGATCCTCATCTATACTTGAAAAGGCTTCTTTTCGTCTTTGCTCAACCTATAATAAAAGCAAACAAACAGTGGTCACGGATAAAAGAAATAGCATGAAAGCTAGTGCACCATCACTAGTAAACAACGCAATTCCCATAGTACTTGCTACATGTGATAGAGAAGGTTAATTAAAAAACCCTCTTGGACTTGAATATTAGCTCTGTTCGTGTCTGTCCATTAGTTTCCCAATATTACAAGAGTCACCAAAGGACAGCTTGGCATATTGGTTCGCAGAGAGCAGAAAAGTGAAATAAGAAGCAACTCACAATAAAACCAAACAGATATACATCACTTTCAGTTATAGACGTTGATCATCATAAGAATGAATAGATAGCTAACCTTCTCCAAGAGTAGATACATAGCCTATACCAAAGTTCCACAGAAGCTTTGATTATTCCATTTGTACGACAAAATTGCTAGTATTTGCTCTTATCATAATGGCGAGTGGATTTACTAAAATGGCTGCCGCTGATAATACTCTTATACAGATTGGAATTTCCACGAATCCAGTGACGTAAGAGTTTACAGTACAGGAAGAGATTTTGGTTGAAAACAATAAGAACCAGTGCAGTGATATTTAGTTGGTCCGGATTATGCCAAATAATAAAAATTGTAAGAAACTGCAAAATAGGTCGTAGTCTATAAAGCCAGGGCAGTAGAGAAGAGGCATTTTCCTAATAGTGCCAATAGATTCTGGAAAGCAATTTTGAAATGGTGAAAGAAGCCTAATTGTTGCCTGGTTCCTTTAATATAAACTATATACAGATATATAAGAAGCAAATGACGGAGATCTCATGAAGCTCAAAATCAAACCCAGATTACTACCTTCAACATGCTAGCTAGATCTCCATATGTCTGCTCAAATTGGACAAAACGTTTCCACACCTACAAAAACATTTGAAGAATGTCAACATCCCAAAAAGAGTGCTCATGAGAAGAGGCAGCACACAAGCAAAGAGTTCATCAAAAGCAATAATGTAACCAATTTACAGTTCTTTGCTACAAAAGGGGTAACATAATCACAGCGGTTAGTCAGCTTCTTCTAATTAGTTTTGAAAAGGGGTAACATTTCCCTCGGCTACTTCCCCTTTTCAAATTCTTTGATTTTCTGATTTTTCTTCATTGTCCCCATTTGCATAATATTCCGGTAAATATATGAGAAGAGACTTTGAACAGGAGTTTTCTTGCTCTGAAGATTGGTGTAATTAAGCAACTGACAGCGCCACCAAAGTAAAAAATTAAATTTGTTAACTTCTGTTGCTCAGTTGCTGATTGAATGCTACTTCTGGAAGTAGCACTTCGGGAGTTAGATAGTGTGTTCCCTGAGACATGCCTAATAGGTTTATTTTACTCTTCCATTATTCAAGCAAGGGAACTCAGGCATGACATGTTATAGCCGACTTAAGGAAAGATTTGCTTTCAATGACATGGGTAGCTTTTTAAATTATTGCAGCCATGTTTCAGCAACCAGAAAACCAGATCTCCTACATCTTTAAAGGAAACACCTAACAATAGGTGTATCTACTTCTTTGTCTATGACCGTTCTGTCATTGTAGTTTTTGTTTTTCTTTTCTTGTTGATGGGATCATGACCATTCCGGTGTTATGCTCATTTAATTCAGACAATCGAATACAAGACAGCAGACCTCAACAGATTTCTCCGGTGGCAGTGAGCTTAGTGCCCGCTCAAATAATGCCCGAATGTTTCTGTCATCATTTAGACGATACAAGAAATCCACATATCTGTCACAAAAAGAGAATTTCTGATGTCAGGTCGCCAACCAATACTACGCATGAAAATTTCAGGAAATCAAAATGATCC
This sequence comes from Linum trigynum, assembly GCA_964030455.1. Taxonomy (NCBI): domain Eukaryota; kingdom Viridiplantae; phylum Streptophyta; class Magnoliopsida; order Malpighiales; family Linaceae; genus Linum; species Linum trigynum. The sequence continues at coordinate 11,726,496 of OZ034815.1, read as the reverse complement.
CCTGCTTTAGGAGCATCTTGTATTAATCTTCGGATTCTAGCAACATGCCATGCAGCTAAATAGTACCCTTCTAGCTCTAGATGACTCACTACCAAAGTATATGCTGCATAGCCATTTAACTTTAAAATGTGACATATTACAATGAAGTAGTATTATCCAATGTAGTTTTCTATGACCCATAACACTGGTCCCACTAACGACACATAGGTAAGCGACATCCACCTGATTGAAAGATCTGATTCCAGAAAAGAACTGCAGATGACAAATCAAGACCATCTAATTCTTGAATGGCTAAGAATGATGCCATGAGCCCCTAATCTAATTCAGCAAGCTTTATTTGCCAAATTCAAGTGCGGTAGCTATATGGTAAGAAGAAGCGAACTTACTCAAGAATGTATGCAGGCTCCTGCATAAAACGCTTTAGTCCTGCTTCAAAAACATTATGTGCTATCTGCATAGTTTACAGAACACATATAATGTCAACAAGCTTACTATTTGCAGTAAATGATTCTTCAAAAAGCTTGAAACTTGGATCTAAAGTTTTCAGTTTTCTAGTCCTTTGGATGAAAATGAATACCTTTGGATCCTTGTCCAGGCAAAACGCCATCAATGCATAAGCAACATACACCTGGTATGTGCAGTTGGGGGATTTCCTGGCATCTAGGAAGTACTTCCGAGCTGCTTCTACTCCTTGATTCCTTCTTAGAAAGCGAATAAACTACAGAAATAAATAGTTCATTAAGCCAACTGTCAACCTTTTTTATCTGATTTTTCTCTTTACCAATTATTTCCTTTCTTTTCCACTTTTGATGACCAAGTTTGCATTTGATGATACATGATACAACATTTTAAACTCCCAGTTTCTATAAATGATTATGTCACATGAGTATATGCTCTGTATTACCTGAATGTATGCAAGTGCATTTGTATTAGCACCATCACCCAAAAGACTTTCGTATATTTTCTTTGCAGGCTGCATGAAGGAAAGAGTTACTGCATAAAAAACATTAAATGGGACAGTGATGTAAGCACAACTAGAATGAGAATTTTCAAACCTGGATTGCTCCACGAGACTCCTCCAATTCTGCATAAGCGTATTTCAGCATCTCTGAATCTGGTCATGAGAATCAAGGGAAATAATATTCAAGACGACAGAAGAACAGGAGTGGAGCATAAGTGAAGACATTATCCAAATATAGAGCAAATATATCACAAGATATCAGTACAGTAATATTTCGGAGATAGGTTTTGTCGTTTCAACTAGAACAATAGCAACTGTCTCATCTTACATACATATAACAGAATAATAATTACCTGGTAGAGCCTTCAGAGCCCGCTGATATACTCTAATAGCAGCATCTACAGAACCACTTTTAGCATTCCAAGTAGCATAATCATACCATATATCAGGATAATGGTATAAATACATCAGGCACTGGATACAATTCAATTCAATGAATAGTTTATAGCCAACAAAAGTCATATTAATAAGAAAGAATTTCTGTCATAAAAAAGGGCATAAGTAAAGGAAAATTGGAGAGGGACTTGATATAACTCGTTTGAATATAGTGAATTAAGTTTGATTGTTAAGCTAGACAATCAAAATAATTGCTGCATTTCTGGAAGTCGAAACTAGTTCCTGATAGCAAGTAAACCACACAAAATTAATCTATTTTTATATGCCTTCAACACTAGGTAGAGCAACCAGTCATGCGATACAAAATGGTTTGCATATGCGTTTTGTTTAATATAACAAAAGTTAGTTACTATGGTGACTCGTAGCTCTTCACTGAATAGGTCGAATTTCCAATTTTATACATGCCCCATTAAAAAGAATGAAGGCAAAACCAGTTCAGGGAAGCAGAGGAACTATCTTACTTCCTGCAAGTCATCTGATACTTCTACGAAATAATATATACCATCAAGGGAATGCATAACAGTTTACGTGAACAGCAGTCATAGGGAAAAAATTGCCAAATGATACACAACTTATAACACCGTGAACTATATTGGAGAAGATAAATGACATTTCTAGTATTGCCAGCCATAAAAAGAACATTCTGAGGTTGGAAAATATACTAAGCCTATAATAAGGGACAACCAGAGACAAAAGGTGAAGGCAACTGTTTTGAGAAACAGCCAACTGTAATATATTGCAAACGGTGAACAAAGGAAACACAATCTGATTCTATTACCTGCTCATAGGTGAATATAATACGCTTATTAGAGGAATCACTATCAATCCTTTGAGGGTTTGTCCTGAAATTAGAGATGAAACATAAAAAACTGAACACGAGCAGGACTTAAATAGACCAAGAGAAAGCAATTAACAGCTAGAAGCAATCTCTAGTGTGTTTCAAATTAGAAAAAAAAGTTCACCTAAACAAAGGCATATAATTGAACTATTAATACTTATGAATGGTTGGGTTTTAGACACAAAAAAAAAAAAAAAAAAAAAAAAAAAAAAAACATGAAAACATCAAAGCATCAACATTATTATTTTAAACAAAGCAATATTATTTTCATTTAACTACACTAAATTGGAAAAATCATAATGGTCTTTGTCATCTACCTTCGGAGTTTCGGTAAAGCTATGTTTTTCAGTAATAGCACTATTGAATGATAGATTCATACACATGGGTATTATGTAGAATAATGTTAAAGCAAATGTTCATTGTTTAGTTGATAAACCACCAAGCTTCTATTTGGTACTCTTAAAACAAACTCAATGGCAGTTTCAATGAACAGTTTGACATCATCTTTCTAGGGATGGCTTTGAATGATTTGCTTGTGGAAGGTACTAGCAATTTTATCTCAATTAGGTACTCTTCTACAAAAGCAGCATGTAAAAAACTGTTCATACACACCAATATCAAATAAAACCACGAATGAGATGGTTTTCTTTCTTACTTTTCAAAAGCCAGTAGTCTTCGCCATGCGGTCCATTGTTGCTCTTCCTGCCAAATTATAATAGGTATCAGAAAATGAGAAAAGTGCATACAAGAATAAACCCTGGATAGATGATAACACTTTCATATGTCTCCACCACAGTAGGGAAATATGATACAACAGGAACTCAAACAATCTTGCCTTCTGAACTCATTGTTCTGATATGCCAATCTTATATTGGCTTAAAACTAATATCACATGCTAGTAAAAACCATTGACCGACTCTATAATACTTTGATTTCTTGATAGTCAACCTGAAGTTCCAGATCTCAAGGAGCAAGAGCCACAAAACACAGAAAAAGGAAAAGTCTGAAATTTTAAGCAACACACCAAGGTTCCTAGGATAGACTCTGATTTAACATACACTAACATTCATATCACGCATAGTTCACGGCTTTCAGAAGATATTTGTGATAGGAGAAATCAATAATTTAATACAACAAGTCTAGATCAAACGAAGACAAAGGTAAGGTTTGGAGAGGCCTACAAAATTTCCCAGAGAAGATAACCAAATTAATACTGAAACATTAGTATAATATAGCAAGCTCTCCTGCATATTATGTGCCGATATTTATTAACATATTCATTCAAGTGTCAATTTTCAAGACTGAAGTCAAATGACTTTTTGGAACTCTAAGAACATAAGAGCAAGGAAGTTACCTTGCTAGAGCCGGTTGGCGGTACAGCCAGCATATTCCAATCAATCTCTTCAAAATATTTCTTTCGCTCTCTATATACAGCCCTGGCACTGTTATACTTCTGCTGGAACTCAGATATCAACCCTTTGGCCTGGTTAATTAAAGACTTCCTTATTAGAAAGAACCAGGACTCTATGAAACAAATAATATTTCCGAACACTTTATATACATCCTTTTCAAATAATAAAATGCATCAAACACATTTCTATGAAGGAAATAAAGAAATACCAATTGCCGATTGACAGAATTTTCGAAAATTTCATATTCCCTCCAGAGCTGCTCAACATGATGGGTAGGAGTAATAATTGCCCTTTGGTATACTTTACGCAAAGCAATCATTCGTTGTGACTCTTCCTGCCCATGCTGCGCCTGCCATGTTACCTCAAATAAGAACAAGTAATAATGATAAAACATAAAACAATAATGGGAGAAGTATTCCCGGGTTTGCCTGGTTGAACAAGAAGAGATATGATAAACCAGGATTTAAAGTTCAACATACCGGAAGTGACTTCAGAAATGTTATATACTCCATCCATATAGGCCCAGAGGCAATGTCCGTACCTGAAAATCACAAAAGGCACGTCAACTCCCAATATCACCCCAAAGCAACACTTTTCAGCTAAAGCCAAACATTTACTATTAGCTTTTCCTATTCCATTAGTTGGTCGCAACAATGACATGTAGCCATAGTTTCTAATTACTAGAGTGTGGAAGAAAAAACAAATCATCAAACTTTCATAATGTGTGAACCTCCATACAGGATCACAACCTGCTTCACAGAAAATGGCTCCCAATGTGCAATAAGATCAGAGACATAAGTTACAAGACATGAAAACCAAACTTCTCAATGAAGACATGGACTGATAGAACCAAACGAAACATTGTGGAAATAAGATATTTGAGGATTCTCTGGAAAAAAAGACATACCAACATGACTGAGCATAAAATCAAAAGCTTTTCTAGTTTCTTCTTGACCTTCAGCGCCTTTCTTCTCATTGACTTTTCTGATGAATCGGATGTAGCATCTCCTACGAAATCCAGAATTCTCAAGTTCTTATCATTAAGTCAGAAGTATGCTTAGCAAACAAAATTGGAGATTGTAGAATAAAACTGTAAGAAGAGCTGGCGAGCCCTATAGCGGAATTATTTCCTTTAAGCTAAGGCAACCAGAGGAATATATGAATTTCGCTCACTGCATAGATTAATCCAGAGAAACATAAACACTATTAAATCTTATTGTTTCGGGACCAAGAACACCTATTGTAGATCACCATACCATCAAAAAGCGTATCTCAGTTAACCAAATACAAGCTTTATTCATGCCACACTACCGATAAATATCGAACTGAAGTGGAGCAGTGCAACAAGTATTGGATATATATAATACTGGTTGGGGGCACCTACCATAAAGGAACTTGAAGACAATTCAGCAAACACCGGCTGAATATCTGTTTCGTAGCATCATCATTATTTGCAGCCATATTTGCTTCCACGTATTGCTTCCAAAATTTAGCCTGTACGGTAGAGAATTAGCTTCAACAAAATGCATCACACGACAACTTACAGATGCATATCAAGTGCCCAACTAATTCAACTATGGAAAAAACAATAAGGCAAGCATAAACTGCTACTTCAATTTGCTGACATTGACAAGAGCAAGTCCACACAAATATCCCAAATCTATCGAAATAGGTAAGTAAAATCGTAAAATCGTAGGATTTTAGGATTTAAATCGGGATTTTGACTACTCTGATTACCAGCATTAACCAAATTCTTTCACATTAGTTCAGTGCAATGAGTAAGACCCAAGGCGCCGTAATCATAACAGAAAGAAACTTCGTCAGCACAATGCATATACAGCTAGCGAGATGCCAGTCTCTAGAGGCGAAGTATAGAAGCCAGCAACATGTTGGATAAGCTAAAACAATAAACAGCAAGCAAACATATACGGGCAATTGCAGTCAAAAGAACTCACAGCTGTGGGGTATAACTGCAGAAGCTGTTCGTATATCGGAGCAGCCTGAGCGAGCGGCAAACGCTACAACAAACCATCCAGCCACCAAACAGAGGATAAATTAGCAAAAATATGGATCACAAAGAGTAACTGAATAAAATACAATTGTTTCCGATTCCACACCTGAGCGCTAGTGGCTAAGACTTCCGCGGCCTCGACATTGAACTTTTCAGCGGCTGTCTCGTTTTCCTGATCCTGAATCTCAATTACATCAGCACGGTAATGCAAACACTATAATCACTCACAAAACGAATCAATGTCAAACTTACTTTAGTTTCAGGTGCATCCTTCTGCTCGACTGACGACGCCATTGAAGTTCCGCTGCAACCAAACAACGAATTCGTCCGCAGAAGGGCTAAATTGGGATGGACTGAGAGTAAGTCCGCCTTTTCTATCCTGTCTATCGTCTATAAACTCTCCTTCACTGCCAGCTGTAGTCTTCTCGGAGGGAAAGAAACAGCAGCAGCGCGCTTTCGGACTACCGGGGTCAGCACGGAAGCAGGCAGCTAACTTCCGCAGTCGACGGATTCTGGCCGTCGGAGCACCAAAAATAAGCGGCCGAGGGTGAAGAAGGAACGGTGCGGTAGAAAACCACCCAAATTTTGCACGAATTGTCCGCGAAAAAGAAAAATTGGGAAGCGCACGGCCACATTGATTGATTAAATTCAGGGACTAAAATAGCTATTTGGTAATATAACTTGCTATTATCGAAGTAACTGGCTATTATCCATTTATTTTATTGGGTTAATATATTTGTATAATCCGAACTTTTCAAATATTAAACATCCTAGTCAATTTTTTTTATCTATAATATTGTGGCATCAACTATGCATCAAAGTTAGATTTGACCATTATCTTGGACAGCCAAACGCGTTAACTAACGGTCAACGCACCACGTCACCGTCCAATCAGCACAATAAATGTTAAGAAATTCAAAAACTCCACATAATCTCCAAATGTGAATTATATCAATTAAGTTAAAAATAAATATAATGATTTTCAAGGAATAACTTCCAATACGTATCTATCTCTCTCTGTTTCCTTCTTAAATCAAGAGAGATCTGATTTCCATCTCTTAACTCTCCACTCTCTGTTTTTGTTTTGTTGTTGCAAAATTTGCAGGCTTCCAATCATACATCGGAGTCAACTACGTCCAATTCGCCGATAACCTCCCGTCATCGGCCGCCACCGCCAAGCTCTCCTGCAATCCACATCTGTCCAGAAAGTCCGAGCTCCTCTCGATGATGCTGAATGTGCTCAACTCGGCCTCTCAGCGGGAAGGTGACCGTCTCCATAGTCCACTCCATGTCCATACTGGATTAGTCTGACCTGCCTTCCTCCGGTTTGTTAAGCTCGTTGTATCAAGACGCGATGAAGGCGCTGCTGCAATTCTAGAGAGGGATCAGGTCGCCAATATTCCTGGAACCCGTACCTGTTCTTTGCTTACCAGTGTGAATCAAAGCATGTGACTTTCACGTGGTGACCTTTTCGCTAGCGTCGTGAGCGGCGGAGGACGAGGTCAAGTTGCTGGTGTTGCAGCGTGACTTGGGAGTGGGACGGGAGGAGCTATCTGGGTCTGAGGAGCATGAGATCGAAGGACATGGGCTCGATTTTGCCCATATCTAAAAATCGCAATCGAAGATCGATTTTGGCGGTGGTGGAGTCTGGGTTTGCGATTTGCGGCAAGTTCGATTTGACTGTTTCTGTGTTGTTGTTGTTGACTTGTTGACGTTGGAGCGAATTGCATAAGTGAAGGAGCAAACACTGATCTGGGTTCAAAATAAGCAAACGACGGCGACAGCTTCAACAACGGGATGGGATGTCTTTTTTATTGTGTTCATTACCTTTGGAGTTTATGATTTTGTTGGGGTTTTGGGATTTAGGATGGGTTCTGGATATGAAATTTTGGGATGTATTCTGGGTTTGGGATGGTATAATGGGTTCAGTTGGGTTTTGGGGGCAGGGTTGTGAGGAAGAAGAGATGCATTTGATCTTTTGTTGTTTTTTCATTTTTTATATTTTTTTAACTTAATTGAAATAATTCACAATTGGAGATTATGTGGCTTTTTTGAATTTCTTAACATTTATTGCGTTGATTGGACGGTGACGTGGCTTGTTGACCGTTAGTCAACGCGTTTGACCGCCCAAGATAACGGTGAAATCTCGGGTTTGGCCAATTTCGTAACTTTGATGCATAGTTAAAGCCACGATGTTATAAATCGAAAAGATTAACCAGGATGTTTAATATGTGAAAAGTTCGGGTCATACAAATATATTACCCTATTCTATTAAGTGGATTCCAGATAGAGTAGTGGAAACTAGAGTCAGAGTAGGAAATAAACAGAAGTTCACTTCTCTCTTCGTTATTTTGTGGGTTAATTACGGTCAAAGTAGTCAAAATCGAGATTTAAATCCTAAAATCTTACGATATTACAGTTATACTTATCTGTTCCGATCCTGATTTCACTAGAAAATCTATGGACCTTAAAATCATACACTTTTGACGATTTAAATCTTTAAAATTTTACGACTTATGATTCAAATCTTTGGGTCAATTTTAGTTATTTTTTCTAGAATTTCCAAAATTACGCTTCTTTTCCTTCTCCTCCACTAACATCATATACTTCTCTCACACTAATCACCATTGACCATCATCAGTTTACATCAACGTATTAATCATCATCGATTCACCACTTCACAACATTAACCTTGACAGATTGGAACATTAACCTTGTGAAATTATTTTTGTAAAGTGTGATGTGTTTTTGTGTCATTCATGATTTTTCTTATTAATGACTTTTTAGCATTTCACCCAAACGTGGAAAGTAAATCATAAGTGGCAGCCTAGCTGAGAAATTCTCTAATGATGACAGTAGTAGTGAGTACAGTAGTGAGCAGTGATTGGTGGTAATGTGAGACGACCCATGTTAGAGTGCATAACTATACCGTTACTTATGTTTCTTTGGTTAGCAGCAAGCCAAGTAGAATTGTCTGTACTACCCAAACAGATTCCACCTTCTATGTTCGCTCTTTTTACAGGACCCTTGTCAAAGATTGCTTCCTGGGGCTGCTTCTGTTCTCGGCCGACTTTGTTTGGAGGCATATCATCCCAAGTAAAATTGTGTGCTTTCATATGGCTTGTGTCGCACAAGAAAGTCATAACACTTGACACCTTGAAGAAACGGGGATGGTCTCTCGCCAATATGCATGAGATATGTTGTAAGATGGAAGAAACAATGATCATCTCTTAGTCGACTACGACTTCAGCAATGAGATTTTGAACCAATTTCTACAAGTTTGTGACATTGTTGACCAGCCAAGAGATGATGTTGTTTCCACCATCAGTAGGTGGAATGTCGATGCCAATGACGACATCAACGGGTGGATCATCTACTGTTCTCTACACTCCATATGGTGGCACTTATAGACAAAATAAACCTAACACAATCCTAATTGAACAATGGAACGAATTGAAACTAAACAAGGTAAGGAATACATGTAAAACAAGGAAACTTGCAAACCAAGCAACAATCTTCTCTTCCAAGTGAATTGCCCAGGAAACAGTTCATCGGGCCAACTTCAAGATCCTGGAAAATGGGCTTCTAGGTCGATTCGATCTCAGCCAATGCCTTCACGAGATCTAGGAAGTTGCACACAAACATCTCCAACTCGCATCTTCCTTTGATTGCATCCCAAGCTCCTCGAATAAGGCCCCAAAGTTTCTTCCTCAAACAACATTTCTGACTTAGCCAAAAACAGGCAGTTTTCAAGTATCAGGAGCGGTTTTTGAATGGCTTGAAAAACAACCTTCATGGCTTCTTCTCGAGGATCCAAGTAATCCACCTTGTAGAGGACCACGCCAGCTTCAAAACAAGTTCTAAATCTTGAATTTTCACTGAACCATTTGTGAGAACCAACCCTCCAAAGTAGAACTCTCAAAACTGCTCCAATACTTAACTAACTTCTTCCTTTGAACTTGTCAACTTGGTTTGATTCTTGAGCGATCAATTAGAACTTATGGAATGGCCGAATTGTGATAATATCATACCCTCATTCTTTAAAAAGCTTTGCCCTCAAAGCTTGAAACACTCTGCACTCAAAAGAATAAACAAAATCGTCCCAAACAGGATCACGAAAAGGTCAGGTCAAAAATATTCCCGTTTCCAGCGAGAACCGATTCTCCGGCGAGCTAAAAAAATTTGGGCCTTTCTGTTCCACGTCTCTTCCTCCAAATTCAATGTATCCATCAGGTTTTCCTTACTCCCATCGGCGAATTCCAAATTCCCGAATTCAGACGACGAATTTCCAGAATCCGGCGAGCCAATTTGAAAATTGGGTGTTTCTTTTGCAGGAATTGCCGATCCGATTTCTCGCTTCCCACACCTTCCCTGAGACTCCAGAAGTGGATTCCAAGCGTTGGATTGGTTCGAATATTGCCTGAACTCCACAACCGATTCATTCGTTTTCTGCTCGTTGAACGTTATGTTTGGAGGCAAAAATTCGATTCTAGGATTCCTCGATCGGGCTTGCTCCAGCGGGTCTCATTGATTTTACACGTTACTGGGTGATTTGTGAACGTGCTAGCGTTGGTCGTTTGTTCTGCCGCGACTCCAGTTGCTCCACCCAATTCGGTGCACTTCAGGGCAACTGGGAAATAGGGTCGCCGTACTCTGCTTCGATGGGGAACTGTCTTACCGGAGATAATAGTCAGTAGGTAACGACGAGCCACCAAATTTGATTCCTTCATTACCTGGGGGAAGTACTGGAATTGCCCTTCCCTGGTACCCTACTTCGCACCATGTGCTGTTGATCAGATTGAACTTCCTCCGGCGACAATGGTTTGAGCACCATCTTCTGACCTTGATGCTTGAATGGGTATCGGTTGTTCCGGCTGACATGGGAACCTTGGCGATCGAACTTCCAGGGCCTTCCTAGCACCAAATGTGATGCCTACATCAGAATTACATTGAACAGTAGCTCGTCGTGGTATTTTCTGATCAAGAAAGGCAACCAGACTTGCTTATTGACCTTGATCACAACGTGATCACTAAGCAGTGAAAAGAATATGGCTCGGGGACGGGAATCATGTCCAGCCCGAGCTTCTAGACGGTGTCAAGACTTACCACGTTTGCACAGCTTCCTCCATCCACAATGAAGGTAAGAATCTAACCCTGCACTTGAAACCTTGTGTGAAATAGGTTGCTCCTCTAGTCCACAATGGGTAAGTCCTCTTCTTTGTTTGTCAAAGCCCTACGAATTACTAGCAATGGTCCATCAACGACTTCCATCTCCTCTTCGGCCTCCGCGTCTCCTGCAAGCTTCTTCTCTTCTTTTTCTTCATCCTCATAGTAGTAATTTTCATCTCGGAGTACCAACACCTTCTGATTGGTACATTGGTGAGCCTTGTGCCCATAACCATGGCACTTAAAATAATGAATGTTGCCACGAAAAGCTCTTGCCTTTCTTGAGCAGCTGGTGTGACATTCCTGGTCATGGTCCTAGGCAGTTTAGGCTTCAGTTCGGGCTCTGAAACTGGCTTAGGGGAACTGTTAGCTGGAGGAAACCTCCTGCCAAAGCTCTACTGCTTCATTTGCTTCTCTACTTTCACGGCGAGCTGGACAACTTCTTCAATTTCCATGAATGGGAAGAGCTCCACTTGATTTTTAATGTCTCTATTGAGACCATGTAAAAATCGGCTGATGGTGGCTTCCTTATCCTCTCGAATATCAACTCTGATCATGAGAAAAGCCAATCCTCCTTCGTTTTATGCGCACCTGCTCCCACCGAGCGGCGACGTAGCCTCCAAATTCGTAAGCAGCAAGCGTAACCTTCTGCTCGTCAGTGTAGTTTTCTTTTCCAATCCAAGTAGTCTGTTGGATTGAGGCCTCCTTGAAACGAGGGAATGTTAAGTTTGAACCCTCGGAGCCCGTCGATGCCCCCTATTTCTGGTGGTCGGTGATCATAATCACGGAATTCGTGATTTTGATCACGATGATGGTTCCTGGGAAAGAACAGTTGGTGCTCCAGGTTCCGGATTATCTCGTCAAGAGCCCGAGGACTGCATTCACAATATCCTTCAGGAATCGCCTCGTGCCTCGTCGCCATTCTCGTGGACTTTGGCTCTATTGTCGTCGGCGCTTTTAGTTCCTCCCATTTGATGTTGAATGTTATCAAACTGAGCCTGGAAAGTGACATTCAATTGGGCTATGATCGTTTGTAACAGCTCTGCGGTGTGAATCTATTGTCCTACCATCGTAGAATCCTCAAACCGAATTTCCTCCTCAGACTCGGAATCCGCAGTGCGATTGGGTCCTTCTTTCCCGTTCTTGCTGCAACAGGTCAAATTTCTTGTTTCTTCGTTGTTGCCGCTGAGTTTGAACCAGGCGATGATGCCACTTGATGAGCCCAATGTTAGGACTCGAATAAGAATCACGCAGCTTAGGGAGAGGTTCTGGTGTTTGTGGTGGTTTCATAGTATGAACAGGGGATGATGGATCGATGAAGGAAAGAAACCCAAACAAGCAACTTCAACACAAGAGGGAAGAGGCTAGATTGGGTAGAGATTTACCACGAGATCAATGGTGATGAAATTGATCTCTAGGTCTGCAAGTATAAGACGAAATCCAAGACCAAAACTCAGGCTCTCAAGCTCAAGAACACTCCTCGGAGTAGGGTTTATTTCAATCAATCATAACGTGCTTTTCAACTGCAAAAGAAGGCTATTTATAAACAAAATAAACCTAACACAATCCTAATTGAACAACAAAATGAATTGAAACTAAACAAGGTGAGAAATACATGTAAAACAAGGAAACTTGCAAACCAAGCAACAATCTTCTCTTCTAAGTAAACTGCCTAGGAAACAGTTCATCGGAGCAACTTCAAGCTCCTGGAAAATGGGCTTCTAGATCGATTCGATCTCAGCCAATGCCTTCACGAGATTTAGTAAGCTGCACATGAACATCTCTGATTCGGGCCCAATTGTACACTTTCTATCCCTGTTTATCTTTGGCGTTTGTGGCATTTGAGCTTCATAAAGGGTGGTTTTACGCTAGGTTTTTGTGTTTCAATTTTTTTCAGAGTCTAACAGTTGAAACCAACCCCGGAGTTGAAAGTTGGAAGAAATGGCACGAGGACCGGGCAAATAAGAGTAAACAGTCATTGTTCACGGTCCAAGCTATGAGTTCACGGTCGCCAGGACCGTGAACTGGAGCCACAAACCGCGAACTGAAGGGTGTCCAGAGAGGTTTCATAATTAATTGATGCCAAGTTAGTACCGTGAACTGAAGCCATGGACCAGGAACTCAACAAATGCAAATGGTGCATTTTGGTTGTGCTCACGGTCTGCGCCAGATGTTGACGGTCTTGAACTGGGACCGTGAACTGGGCGCGATCAGGCTATAAAAGGAGAGCTGAAAGGAAGAAGAAGGGGGAGCCCAAAGTGAGAGAAACCTTCTTCTTCTTGAAACCCTATAGAGAGAAAGCTACGAACCAAGAGGAAGAAGAGGCTAGGGTTTGCTCCAAGTCAAGAATTGGGAAGTTCCTCTTCAAGAGAGGATCTCTACAATCACAAGAAAGGATTGAAGCATCATCCATGATGGTTTTTCCCTTTTTCCTTTGTGTTCTTCCTTCTTCTAGCATGGAGTAGTCCCCTATTTACTTAGGTGTTGTAGAACCCTAACTTCTACCATGTAGTTGATTGTGTGGATTCAATGATTGTGTGTGGGTGATGTTTAATTTATGATTTGAGGTATTGTTCATGGTGATTGTGCATTTTGTGTGCTTGGCAATCTATTGTGCTACTCTAACCTAGCTTAGAGAGAAACCCCCTTATTTTAAGAGGCTCAAATTGAGTTGGGTCTTCTTGGGAATTCCATGCCTCCTAACTAGGTTAAGGTAAGACAAACCTCTAAACTCGAATTAGACACCTAGGTTAATTGTGATTAAGCCATTCCAAACCTCGGTTTGAGGGAGAAGGGTAAGTCAAACCTCTTTTGCTTGGGTCAAGAGGGCTACTTTTGTAGCCTATAATGCATTCCTTGGCCTAGCGATCGAGAGTGTGGTTGCCAACCACTGTTGCTCCTCCTAACGGTTCGCAAATGCTTTGTCGCACACCGATTCATTCGATCCCACGGTTCATGGTAGTTAGTTAGGGGGAAACAACTCCCGAGTGAAGCTTATCACCAAGAGTTTCAATCCTTTTACTTTTCAAGTCTTGCTTTTTTAATCGTAGAATGTAGAGATTCTTACAAACTTCATTCCTCTAGGTAATGTTTCAAACAATCGAAGTAGGGGTACATGGATCGGCCTGGGTTTATATTTAAAGATACTTGCCCTATATTGCACCCATTTAAGGTTTATACTTGGGCCTTAGGTGGGATTTAATTGTGATATTCGGGCGAGTCAAGTTTTTGGCGTCATTGCCAGGGACCTTCGGTCCATTATTTTGAAAAGATTGTTTGGTGTTAATTTGGCTTTTACTTTGAGTTTTGTTTGTGTGAAGTATTGCTTGTGCTAGACGAGTTGTGGTTCTCTTAAGTGTGTGCAGGGAGGTACATGACCCGGAGCAATCCGGTACCTTTAGCGCCACTAGACGAGAATCTCAACCGCACTCTCCGACTCTTGGCTCGTGAGAGAGAGTTAGAGGAAGCAAGAAGGAGAATTGAAGAGAGGGGACATCAAGTTGGTCCTGGAGTTAGAGGAGCTGAAGAAGCAGGTCAAGTTGAGATGGTGGCAAATCAACAATAAGTTGCTAATCCTCCTCTGAATCCAAATGCGGATGCAGGAGCTGAGGAAGAACCAAGGACTATGGGCTATTACATGGCTCCACGGGTGGCAGATATTCAATCTCCCATTTTACATCCACCCATGTCGGCCACCAAATTTGAAATCAAGCCCGCCCTAGTCACGATGATTCAAAACAACGCCTTGTTTCATGGGCTCACAAACGAATAGCCGAGAGAGCATGTTCAGAGGTTTCTTGAGCTTGCGGGAAGTTTGAAGATAAATGGCGTCCCTATGGAGGCATTGTAGTTGAGGCTATTCCCCTACTCTCTTGTGGGGAAAGCGCTTCGATGGCTCAACAACCGACCGACTCTTTCAATTACATCGTGGGATGATTTGCTCAACAAATTCATGACCCGATATTGTCCTCCTTCCAAGACGACTGAGTGGAGGAAGATGATCACTCATTTTGAGCAAGAGGAAGATGAGTAATTGAGGGATGCATGGGAAAGATTCTTGGACTACTTCCTCCAATGCCCTCACCATGGATTCGAGGAGCAATTTCGGATATAGACTTTCTATAGAGGTCTCATTCAAGATGACAAGATTCTCATTGATTCTCTTTGCCAAGGGAGATTGATGAACATGACTCCCCTCAGGTGACCGAGTTGCTCGAAGACATGGCTATCAAGGGATACGATTGGGGCTTGATGAGAAGTGGTAAGGGAAGCACCGAAAGAGGAGTGTGAAGTGTGGGAGTAAGTGCTCCACTTGAAGCTAAGCTTCACAAGCTGATTGAGGTGATCCTTGAGGGCAAGAAGCAAGGGAAGAGAGCAGTGATGTCTTGTGATTAGTGCTCTAGCACTAGTCATGAGATAACGGATTGCCAAGGATGAAGGAAACAAGTACCCCCGAGGAGCAAGTGATTTTCATTGTCAATGCTAGAGGGAACAAACCTTATAGCAACACCTACAACCGGGGGTGCCTCAATCATACAAACTTTGCTTGGTCTTCCCCTACCAATCCAAGACCTCTGGTTTCCAAGGTCAGACAGGAAACTATCAACCTTATCCGACTTCATCCAACAAAAGCCTCAGTTCCAAAACTCGAACTTCCAACAACCATACCAAGCACAAGGCGGTCAAGGGTTCCAACAACAACAACGACAACCGACAAGTTTGCTAAACTTGAAGATCTATTGACCATCTTTATGAGCACAAGCTCTCAGAAGTTTGAGAAGATTGAGCAATTCATGGATGTGACAACGTTGAAGTTTACCTCGGTTGAGGCGGGACTCCGAAGTCATCAAGCAAGTCTTTGGAACTTGGAGGTGCAAATTGACAATCTTGTTAGGATCCTCACCGAGAGACCAAGGGGAGCTCTACCTTCCCAAACAGTTGCAAACACCAAAGACCAAAATGTCGGGTTGAATGCGATACAGTTGAGAAGTGGGAAGGTGACTCCGGAGGCAATGAGAAGGAAGACCCTCCACCCGAGGGTGGAGAAGGAGAAACCTCAGGAGAAAAGAGAGGAGTGGAGAGGAAGGCATCGCCAACGCGACCTCCAGTGGCTAAGTACACGCCACCCCTACCTTTTCCCACGAGGGTGCACAACGAAAAATTAGAAGCAGAATGTGGAAGCTTCATGGAGATGCTCAGAAAACTCCACCTCCACATTCCCTTCCTTGAAGCAATGGCCCACATGCCACGATATTCAATATACCTCAATGGGCTTCTCTCCAAGAAGCCAAAATTCCAAGACCTCGCCAATGTCACCCTAGAATGCTCCGCCTTCATCCTCAACAGGTTGCCCGAAAAGCAACTCAATCCAGGTAGTTTCACCATACCTCTTTGCATTGGTACTCATCACATAGAGAATTCCTTGGTGGACTTAGGAGCAAGCATCAATGTGATGCCCTTTAAGCTTTTTAAGAGGCTAGACTTGGGTGAACTAAAGACTACTAAGCTTAGTGTCACATTGGCCGATCGCTCTGTCATTAGTCCTAGGCAATGTAGTCAAAAGCGAGTTTCTACGTAGAAACGTTTTGGTGATCTAGAAACATAAAATCGTAAGTTTTTAAGTTTTAATGCAGAGTTTTTAACTACATAAGCTATAAAAACTAAGATTTTCTGTAGAAACGTTTTAGTGACCTAGAAACGTAAAATTGTAAATTTTTAAGTTTTAAAGCGTGATTTTGACTACATTGGTCCTAGGGGCATTATGGAGGACGTGCTAGTACGACTGGGGAAATTCTATTATCCGACGGATTTTGTGATCCTTGATATAAGTGAAGATTTGAAGATGCCACTCATACTAGGACGCCCCTTCCTTGCCACTGTCAAGGCTTTAATCGATGTTAATGAGGGGAATTTGATTATGAGAGGAGGTGAGGATAAAATAACTCTTGGAATTGAAGGAAGTGGAATCAAATGATATGAATGCAAGTGGAGGAGAGCCTTTCAAGGTGAACCCCACTATTACTGTTATTCCTTATGGTGATGTGAAGCAGGAAACCAAGGAGGGTATCACGCATAAAGAAAGAAGGAAGAGAGCTTGGAGTGAAAGGATGAATCACGTTATTGCCCATAGAAAGGACAAGGGCAAAGAAAAAGTCATCGGCCAAGAAGGCCACCCCCATGGAGTTTAAGTTGGGAGACAACAAGCCTCGCCCGGAGATCGTGGCGGATCCACTCTCGGTGGCTTCATTTTCTTAAGCATGATATATCTGCAACGTCAAACTAGTGAAGTTAACTTAACGCTAGTTGGGAGGAAACCTAATGTAGGTTTGTTTTCTTTTCCTTATTTTCCTTTTTTGTGGTTTAGAGAAGAGTTTAAGTGGTCAAAGTGGTATCCCTGTTCCAGGTCTTTGTGATTGTGTGTTTTGGGATGTGTTGTGATTGATAGAAGGCACGATGGAGTAGGTCGAGTAAAAAAATTTTCGGACCCTGTTTTCACTTCAGTTCACGGTCTGCACTTGCAGTTCGCGATCTTAATCGACCGTGAACCGCTGAACGCGTCCGTGAAACAGGGTGCTTCCACATGTTTTGAACCGTTTCACCCCAGTTCGCGGTCCGCAAGGTTCACGGTCTTAGCGACCGTGAACAGGACCACGCGTCTGTGAACTTGGGGGTCTGCCTTTAAAAGGGTCGTGAACGTCTTATCTGCACTCCACGACCCAAAACGTGCTGGAAAACTTTCAAGTTCACCGGAAAACCACGATTTTCCTACGAATTTGACCATTTTCGTCAACTTCCGGCGATCCAAATAAAAACCAATCACAAACCCGATCTTCCCTCGTCAAGGGCGGCCTTCGATGTGATTCTGGGGAGATTTGGCACTAATTTTTCCTGTCCGGCGATATCCGACGAAGCTCCAGTGACCCCTCTCCGGCATGTTTTCGTGCATTTTTTTTCGGCTCCCTCGCCCTATCCTCACTTTCCCTTCGATCCTACTTGAGTCTCCAGGTTTGTTTCCAGCCTTACCTTTGTTAATTGTGGAGAATCGGATTAGGGAGTGAAGTGAGGTGAATTTAGTGAATTGATTGTTGAACATAGAAATAGGGAGAGAGATTAATTGATTAGCGGTGCATGAATGTTGATTGTGATTTGTATGAGCTTAATTGAGCCTTGGTGGGCATAATGTAGGACAAACAAATTGCTTTCAAATGTGAAATTTTCCCACCAAGTGTAAAAATTATGAATGATCATGCATTTTTATGTACCAGTGGTGGATGGTAGCCACCGTGGCATGGGTTAGGTTAGATTCTTATGTGGATAAACCGTTAAACACCTAGAACCATGCCCCGTTGTGCTTGAGCTTAATTATTTCAAATGACATGGAACCGTAGTGGGAACAGAAGTGTGGGGGAAATTCTTTTTCCTCCCAATGAGTTGAGATTGACAAATGTTTCCACATATATTGTATGTTTGACTATTTTGCAGAATGGTCAATATGAACCACCTGTACCTTTCGGTTCTTAGAGGGAAACCCGCAATGGAAGAAGAGCTGAGATTTTGGGCAAGCGCTCACTTCGGTGACCACTAAAACTCGACTTCACTCAGTTCGATGGTCTCCATTATGGAGATAACATGAGGGAGGTTGTGGCGCACCCACAATGGCGTCGGCTCCTTGAAATGTAAGATTAAATTTTATAGAGAGCTGTGTGTCGAGTTTTTCAGTACCTTCACCATCTCTAAGAACATGAGTCCGTTCGGAAACCAGAGGTGCACGATGAAATTTCACTTGGGCGGAGAATGTCGCACCTTGACTTTTGACGGGTTAGCCCGAGCCATGGGATTTGAAGCCACATCTAGAGCTGAGTGGGAAGAGGACGCCACAAGAGGGCGCGACATAAATGAAGCATTTCGAAGGTTTTGTCTTTCGGAGCACCGGCAAGCGCCATTTTGATCAGCACTCACGTTGGCATCCACACTCAAGCCGCAATGGCACATCATCAATGCCCTCCATGCCCGTTCCCTCTACCCTAGCTATTACAATCCAAACAAGATAACCGAAAGGATCTTGCTGCCATTCGCTTGCATGGTGGACCTGTCAAGCAATATTAATCTTGGTTCGGTCTTGGCCACCACTTTCGGCAAGGCCATTGGGGGGGGGGGGGGGGGGGGGGGGACGACGATATGTTACATCATTGGGGCCCTGCATCACCCACCTTGCTCGTCACTACAATGTCAATCTGGCAGGCTGCACAAAGGAGGGGCACTCCTCAGGGTTTGAAGAGGGCACCCTGAGTTCCATGCGTTTGTTTTGAGCATTTAGACCATTTCGGTTCATCGGACTGAATCTACCACCGAGGTTCCTCCTC
Source organism: Linum trigynum (assembly GCA_964030455.1). Classification (NCBI taxonomy): domain Eukaryota; kingdom Viridiplantae; phylum Streptophyta; class Magnoliopsida; order Malpighiales; family Linaceae; genus Linum; species Linum trigynum. Next base: position 11,707,289 of record OZ034815.1, on the reverse strand, counting down.
TAGAGCAGCAACCTGCTCGAGCTCTTGGCTGCCGCCGGCGTCTTGCACTCCAGCATCCTGCCCCCCCCCCCCCCCCACCACCACCAGCAACATCATCATCAGGAGTCGGTCCTTCCACCTCCGGGGTGCACCTCGTGGAGAGGATGGATTGCCTTGAGACCCACCTAGTGGGATCACTTCCCGACTCGACCGACTCACCGACCTGCTGGAGCGGATAGCTCGCCGCTAGGGCCTCATTCTAGATGATGAGCCGGGACCTTCGACACGTGATGAGGTAGCCGACGAGTGAGACATGTGGCAGAGCTGATTTATAGGTGTTTAAGCAGAACCGGACCCGACTAACCTGACCCGCTACCAGAGTTGACTAAAATTCAACAACCCGTAACCCGCCCGACCCGCAACCTGATTAACCCGAACCCGATTGGCCTATAACCCGATTAAACCCACAATCCGATCAACCCAAACCCAATTGACCCGAACCCGACTAACCCGTAACCCGACCGACTCAACTCGAACTTCACCTAATCCACTTGAATAATTATTATATTATACAATACATAGTTTTTCAAATAAAGTTTTCATCCTATACTTATGTAAAATTATTTTTCATTTTATAGGAAATTTAAAAAATATGAAACTCATTTGATATTGTATCTTTTAAGAAAAATACAAAAATTCGAACATGAAAGTCACTTGAACAATAAGTTCTTTAAAAAATAAAAAAAATAAATGTAAAATATAAAATCAACACAATGTCAATATTAATTTAATATATAAATTAAAATTTTGATTAATTTAACTATTCAATAAAGTTATCAATTAAATATAAATAAAGTAAAGTAATGTATCTAAATATAAATAAATTAAAGTATTTGATAATTTGATGCTTTTAAAATAAGAGCGAAATTTTGGTGCATTCAACTTATTGGGAAGAGAAAGAAGAGTGAAATTTGGTTATTTGAATTTTTTAGAAATAAACAAGAGGGAATTTTGGTGATTTTTATTTGTGTGAAGAGAAAGAAGTGGAAAAGTTTGTTCTTTTGATTATGAAATAGAAATGAGGAGGGAAACTTTGGGAAAAATCCAAAAGTACCATTGTTTAAAAAAAAAATTCCAAAAATACCACCCAACCCCAACAAATTCCAAAAATACCACCCTTTTTCAAAACCGCCACCCCACCCTGCGGTTTACACAAAAACCGTTTGTCCGGGGCGCGGTTTTCTATGCAAACCGCGGGCCTAGGGGGCGGTTATAAAAAAAAAATTGGACCAAACCGCTGGGTGGGGTGGCGGTTTGACCCTAAACCGTCAAACCGCCACCCCACCCCGCGGTTTGGTCCAAAATATATTTTTTTTTCGATCAACTCCTAACTTCGGCCGAAACTTCAAACGAACGTAACTTTGCACTCGGGTACCCGATCGTAGCGATTTTTTTTTTCATTTCACATAACTTTTCAAGATCTAAACTTTTACAAGGATGAAATTTTCAAAACAGGAACTATTTGTGGATATACGGGACCTTGGGAATAACTATACCTTTACTTTTCACAAATCCATGTACATTTTGAAATTATGATTATATTAAAAGTTGTAGATCTTGAAAAGTTATGTGGAATAAAAAAAAATTCATGACATTCGGATTTTGGAGCACAAAGTTATGGCCGCCCAAAGTTTGACGAAATAAAAAAAAGGCTCGTTCGGGGTGGCAAATGACGTTTTTTCGAGACGAAGGCGGGACCCGGCGGTTTGCGGCTTGCAAGATCTCAAAAAGTTATTCGGATTCAAAAAATGGAGGCTGCAAACTTTTTGAGATCTTTCATAGTTACGTTTGTTTGAAGTTTCGGTCGAAGTTAGGAGTTGATCGAAAAAAAAAAATTGGACCAAACCGCTGGGTGGGGTGGCGGTTTTGGGCCAAACCGCCACCCCACCCAGCGGTTTGGTCCAATTTTTTTTTTTATAACCGTCCCCTAGGCCCGCGGTTTGCATAGAAAACTGCGCCCCGTCGTGTAAACCGCAGGGTAGGGTGGCGGTTTTTGAAAAAGGTGGTATTTTTGGAATTTTTTTGGGGTTGGGTGGTATTTTTGGAATTTTTTTTTAAACAGTGGTATTTCTGGAAAAAGTACGAAACTTTGAGTTTTCAACTTTTTTTGGAAGGAAGGAAGAAGAAAATTTGGCTCTTCAATTTTATAGAAGAGAAAGAGGTGGAAAAATTAAGTGTTTCTAATTTATGGAAGGAGAAAGAAGGAGGGGAATTCTAGTATTTTAACTTTTTTTGTGAAAAGAAAGAATGAAACAAATTTGGTGTTTTCAAATTTTTGGTTTTTCAAAATTTTAGCCTTTAAAATATGAATCTTTAATTTTTATATGGAGGGCATGACTAATTAAATTTATTCTTATATGCTTTGAAGGGCTAATATATATATGGGCAGTTCTAGGGTGCCCAGGGCAAAATCCGGAGTATAGGTAACCGGGGGCAAGGAAAATTACCAAAAGCGTCATGAAGCGTTAAAGCTTTTTTCATTGGACTTCAACCTAACTGTACCCGGTTTAATTATATCGATTAAGAGGTTAAACCCTATGGATACGACTTGCCGCCCTAACCAATTTCCAGTCTCCCTTCTACGATCCCTCAATCGTCTTGGAGGGTCCCCTCTTAGTTCGAAGTTCAATCATAAGCTGCCTATCAAATCTGAAATCTCCAACAAAATCATCGTTTCGACACTCAAATCCTTTTATTATTTGATCCTCATTTGATTTAGCTCCCTATCCAATCTCAAATCCCCAACATCATCATGTTTCATACCCCAAATCTATGTATCCACATTCGAAGAGAAGATCCCAAATTCTTGTATCCACAAATCGACGTTTTGTTCCTCGCCATTTTATTTCCGGGCGGAATTTACACACCTATCTCTCTCTAACACGATTACGGCGACCATGTCTATTATTGTGTTCATCAAACTTTCATTTTCAAAAGAACCTTTGAAAGAGGTTTGCTAACCCTAGGGTTCATGTCGCTAGTGCTTTGTCATCTTGTCTTAGCGTTATTGTCATTTTCTCGAAACTTATATCTCTCGGTGAAATTTAGGTTTCCTGATATGTAGTGTTCGTCTCGCCCAGAGGATTGAGGAAGAAGATGAAGAACACATAATTTGATTCGAATCGGATGGAGAGGTCTCCTTAATTTGTGTTTATGTATTAACGGTGCGTTTAGGACTAATTCTAGTTGGACTGGGTCTGATCATTGATTTTTGCAGGCTTTTAAATAACATAAAAAAGTGGGCTTGTACATGACTCATGGCACCTAGTTTGTTGATAATAGATACTGAGTTCCGGATTGTCATTAGGTTTGGGCCCCTTGCTCACATTGAGATGGACGACATCGACCTTGACAACCTTGGCGACGAGTAATCTGTACTAGTCGCCCCTTCGAGTGTGTTTGTGTTTTGAATTTTTCATGTTTGCTCCATGTGTGTGAGGAGCATGAACTGAGTCTTTTGTGTGTTTTTCTTTTGTGAATTGTCCATTTGTGCCCATCTAGGCTGACTCTGATCCCTAACGCATAGTGTGCTAATGTGTTCTTTATGTTCCCTTCATGCAGAATTGTTCCATCGTTCAGTCTGCTCCCCGCTGACTGGTCCATTTCTAGTCCCCCGACAGTCTTTCATCCCGGTAACATCGTTCGCCTTATCCTTCCCTCTGCTCCATTGAGGGAAATGTCGAACCTTTCCTTAGCTGGATCAGAATCAGGAGCCTTTGATTTTTTCTTCCTACCATGAGTGCACTTCAAGTATCATCGCCTACTATCTTCACTTGGATTTTTTTTATTTGATGCCTTCATCAAATAAAACCCAAAACCCTTGGCAATCTCAGTAGCTGTTGCATATGCAATCAAATCCGTATCGTATTTTACTCCATTGACGAATTTTGAGGTGTAATCTTTGTCATCCCCTCCGTAATCATCAATATCCTACAATGTTAGATCTCATAATATAAGTAATACTCCACAATAATAGAAAACCTAACGAGTACATTTAATTTAACAATTATCACAAATAATTTAGCATTCTCTATATTCTCCTAAGCAAAATCCAACATTTAACATGGCAAAATTTAGCATTCTCTATTATTTACATACTATACATCTAATGTAAGAATCATATTAATCATATCCTAGATTTTTCTATTCTTTATTTGCGTATTATACATCTAATCTTAATTTTGTATACAAAAGCATTCAATTTCACAAATAATTATGCTAATAAATTTTAAAAATAATATAAACTAAAATTCAACAAACTATCTTATAGACCAAACTATAAATCATAACAAAAGAATAGAAATATTTGATATAAACTAAAAAAAACCAAATTTTCGGTTTCACCATGGCATAACCGAAGACAATTTTCGGTTCCACCATGGCTTAACCGAAGACAATCTTCGGTTCGACCATGGCTTAACCGAAGACAATCTTCGGTTCGACCATGGCTTAACCGAAAGCCATTTTCGGTTCTACCATGGCCAAACGAAACAGATTTTTGGTTCGTCCATGGCATAACCGAATGTGATTTTCGGTTGGTCCATGGTTCAACCGTATCTGATTTCGGTTGAACCATGAACCAACCAAAAATTACCTTCGGTTGATGTTTTTTTTTTAAATCAAGATTTTTACCTCGTCGGAGTCGCTACTCATTGTTCGGACGTATTCTCGACGATTCCGGCTTCCAAATGTCGATGATGAATTCGAGAGTGTGAGAGAATGAGTGTTTTTTGCTTTCTAAGTGAAGGTGATGTTTGTTTGCTAAAGAAAGGTAAAGATGTTAAAAGGTTAAAAGTGTAACTTTGTTGTTTTTTAGGACGATCATTAGTAAATTTTAGAACGAACCTTTTTTCAACTCTCCAAAATTATACACCATTATGTTTTTAAAATTGTTTAACGGTACAAAATTATACACCAACCCATCTGGCCCAAGTTTATTGCTCCACAAGATGCCCACAAGTGACAAGCCCAGTAAGTCAATTAAAGCCCGATCCGATGTATGTCGGGCACGGGTCACCGGAGCGGAAACCGGATACACCCGGTCGCTTGCATTGCATGCGTCGGAGCCTCGTTCGTTGTCTCAAGGTGGCTGGTGGGGAGTAAAATGGAAAACAAGATCCGGAGTGGAAGGGTGGTCATCTCGATTGCGCGTTGACCTCCAAACCACCGGATCCTCCCATCCCACCGCTCACATGCCGCCACGTACGCAACAAGCAAGCAAGCAATTTTACGACAAATTGAAAGGAGACAGTGCGTAAATTACATCTACAGTCACAGCACCTCAGCATTTTTCTAAAGGAGGTCAGTCTATTTTTTGTTTGTTTGTTTGGGTAGTCATTGGCGTAGCCAGACTTTTAGCCTACTGGGGTCCTTAAAAATTTACTAATATTAAAGTATGTTTATTTAATAAACTTTGAGTTGATTGTGGTTCTAAAGTGAACTAACATCGACAAGAGTACGAAGTCCTAAACATGAAAAATCATACTAAACTATATGTATTTAATGGATTTTGTTTCCCAATTATTTGTCAAAGTAGGGTCCTAGGACCCCACTCCTTAGCCCTCACAACCTCCCTCCGCCACTGGGGGTAGTGCCCGAGTATGAAAACCCCAACAATCAACTACCATTATAACATACTATTGTATCTATGTCGATAATTTTGTTAGCTTGTTTTGGCTGGTTAACCGAATCAAAAGTGTGATAAGGATTTTCCTTACAATTGTTATGTTTATGCAGTGAATTTTTTGAAGTTTATGCATGGAGTTTACCGATCTAAAAAAGCAAAAGGAGTACAAGACTTGCTTTAATTCATACTACTTTTATTCGTCGTAAATTTTTTCATCCATTCTGCTCCTTAATTGTTTGCTTGATACCTGTAGATATAAGTACCCAGAACATTAGTGTGGAATAAATTTGTTTCTCATGTTGTGACAAAAATAGTTAATGTACACAATAAAGCCACTTTGAGATGTTATATGATGCTTACGCTAGGGGTGGGCAATCGGTTCGGTAAACCTGAACCGAACCTGATCGAACAGAATTCAAATCGAACCGAAACCGAAATATTGTTGTTCGGTTCCGAATTCGGAAGAAGAATAGGTATACTTCGGAAACCAGGTTACTCTCTACCGAAACCGAATTCTGGTCACCGAATTGAACAACCGATTTCACATAATCACCCACATATCAGACCTCACCCCCTCATGCCTTATAGCCTCACCTCAACTGGGCCTCGGCCCAAACATCTCACCCACACACAGCCCACACTCTCTGCTAACCCTAGGAAAATAAAGAAAGAAACATGCAGCAAGAAAGCTCTCCAACGGCAGCCGCTCTCCTACCCTCTTGCTCCATCACCTCTCATTTCAGCCTCTTGCTCGTTGCTCCTGGATTCTTCTCCTTTCCATTCTCTTCATTCACTTGTCCTCGCCCTCCATTTAAAGTTTAAACCCACAAAATCAACAAAAAAACAAAAGCTCAGATTAGCAAGCCTAGAAAAAAATCGAATAAAACAAAAAGACGAACAATGTTGAATCAAACTTACCCAGGAGGAGAGATCCGGATCTGCTCCGGCTAATCATGGCCGTGCATGTGTCGTCGGTGGCCTCTGCCGCCTTCACCCTCCCCTCCCGTTATCCATCTCCATCACCATCCTTCGTTCCCCCTTGAGAAATACCACATGCATCAGAGGGAGAAGGAATAGGTCGTGAGGGTCTAAGGAGGGGAACTGAAGACCCTTTTCTGAGAGAAGAAAGCGAAGAAGAAGAAAAATCGAGGAAGTGGGATGGGAAAAAGTCTCGGAGACGGAGGAGCCATCGCCACTGTTGCGTTGTGATATGCGTCAAGAGAGAGAAATAGATTAATTTGAGGCTCTGATTATTCTGAGGAGAAAAGGGAAACGGGAAGATAAGATAAGCAGGGGAGAGAGAGAGTCGCCTTATATATATATATTCTCGGTTATGGTCTTAAAACCGAACCGAACCGAGCTATAATTTGGTTCGGATGTACCTAACCGAATTATAGCTCGGTTCGAATTCGGTTGGGGTGCTGGTTAAATAGAAGATTCGACATGTCATAGTTCGGTTCGGTTAAACCGAACCGACCGAATGCCCACCCCTTGCTTACGCGAATAGCTAAATATCTTGGTGGAAGCACATTACACGCCACTTAATCGGAGGACGTGAATATGTCATTCAAAACCAACACATTGTTTATATAGTAGTATATCTTGCAATGCACAAGATAATAATTTTGCGGTGTTCGACTCAAATCTCATATATTTTGTTGTTGTCTCTTCTCCTATCCTTCAATGTACAAGTAGTGTAGGTTTTATGATCTATTGGAAAATGAACGAATATAGTTTCTAAAAGTCGGAAATCGTAACAATCCATTTCCATTTCCATTTCATACACGAAACATAGAATATTGTGTAGTCTCATGAATATGACCTGAATTGAAGTTATTATGATGTTAACGGATAGGAACCAGAAGTTTGGTCACCGTGAGCGTAATTTACCTGGAAGAACATAGCGTCGGTGAGACGGTGACACAGTCGTACTACCTGACCCGTAGGTGACCCATCATAAACCCCTCGCCCACCGGCTAACGTGTAGACCGGCGACCCATCTCCATCCTCTTTTTTCCATTTTAATTTTAGCTCTCATTTATTTATTTACTCACTTATAATAATAATAATAATAATAATAATAATAATAATAATAATAATAATAATAATAATCTGCCTTCGAAAAGACTCAAAATTCCCCTCTTCGTGTTTTCGTTCGTTACTAATAAAGCGAGCAAAAACACAACAAACCTCACTCTCTCGCTCTCGTCTTCGCTCTATCCTCTCCCTCACTTCCCCGTCTCCCTCTGATTCAAATCGCGATCTCTCCTGCGGGGGTGGTAGCGGTGGCGGAAAGCGTCGGCAGCATTGAGTGTGATTGTGTTGTGACTGAGCTGTTGTAAATGGCGGGGAAGAAGATGGTGGCGCTTCTCTTCGTCGCCGTCTTGGTCGTCTTCGGAGCGGATCAGGTTAGATCTGACGCCTCCGATCACCGATACAAAGATGGGGATCAGGTGCCTCTCTATGCCAACAAGGTTGGCCCGTTTCACAACCCGAGGTGAGCAAGGACTTGTTTCTCTTGATCTCTCGCGTCCATTTTCTAGGGCTTTATTTGTTTGGATTTGTTGTTTTCTTGCCCGGATCCAATTGAGTTTCGGGATGCGCAATTTTCTGTTCAATTATCCGTTGTGGTCGAATCGCTCGTTCATTTTGTCAGTTTTTGAGTCTCAATTGTTAGAAATTGGTTGTGTTTGATGAAAATTTTGCTTCCATTTTGTTGCGTTCGTACAATGTCGAGAAATGCGAGTGTGGTAAGAGTTCTGGATCTGGTTGGCCGATGTGAGTTCTTGCCGTTGAAATCTTTCTTCCGTGAAGGTTGTCAGCTGTTCTGAAATGTAACTGTTAATTAATGGCGGATCTGGTTAGATCGTAATTTGGAATAATAACATCCTTCTAACAGTTTCTGTTTCTTATGTAACAACATAAGAAATAGAGTGTCCAGGTTAATCAAGCTGTTTAGTACAACAATTAGATTAGGCGAGGATTAGTTTGATGGATTGGCATTTCTTATCTTTGATAATTGATACACGGGTTATTAAAATTCTATCGTTTCTTGTCTCATTTCAGTGAAACATACCGTTATTTCGACCTTCCATTCTGTTTCCCAGGTTTGCATCTGGACTACTTATTTCAGTCTCGCTGTATTTTATTTGATTCATGGATGTTGAAATTTATTATCTTCATTGCATGGTTGGGTCGTGTTGGCAGCACATATGAAAGAGAAAAAGGAGGCTCTTGGCGAGGTACTTAATGGGGATCGGCTAGTTAGTGCCCCATACCAGCTTGATTTCCTTCGTGAGAAGGACTCGGAAGTTGTTTGCAAGAAAAGGCTTTCAAAGGAAGAAGTGGGTCAGTTTAGAGCTGCTGTTAAGAAAGATTACTACTTCCAGATGTATTATGATGATTTACCCATCTGGGGTTTCATAGGCAAGGTTGATAAGGAAGGCAAAGACCCCAGTGACTTTAAGTATTACCTTTTCAAGCACATTCACTTTGATATCTTCTACAACAAGGACCGGGTGATCGAAATTAATGTCCGAACTGATCCAAATGCTCTTGTGGATGTCACTGAGGACAAAGAAGTCGATGTTGAATTTTTATATACCGTCAAGTGGAAGGATACCAACACTCCTTTCGATAAGAGGATGGACAAGTACTCTCAGTCTTCTTCATTGCCTCACCATTTGGAGATCCATTGGTTCTCAATCATCAACTCATGTGTGACAGTTCTACTTCTTACTGGCTTTTTGGCTACAATTCTCATGCGAGTGCTGAAGAATGATTTTGTCAAGTAATGCCCGCTCCATTTTTCCAAGTCATTTACGATTCAAGTTTATGTTACCATTTAATTGTTCATTTCGTTTCATGTATTGACTATGCATATCCTTGAATGTAGGTATGCCCATGATGAAGAATCTGCTGAAGACCAGGAAGAGACAGGCTGGAAGTATATTCACGGAGATGTGTTTAGATATCCAAAATACAAGTCCCTATTTGCAGCATCCCTTGGTTCTGGAACACAATTATTCACTCTGTAAGTGAGATATTGAATTGCTTTCACCCTTGGCCTGGTTCCTATGTGCCAAAGGTTCTTGGGAGATTTGTATGATCTTCTGCCCCTGTTCCAATTTTCTTTGTCTCTCTCACTTTTTCTAACCTGATTATTAACTGAATGCAGGACTGTGTTCATCTTCATACTTGCATTGGTTGGGGTGTTTTACCCATACAACCGGGGTGCCTTGTTCACTGCATTGGTTGTCATCTATGCTCTAACATCAGGAATTGCTGGATACACTGCCACTTCCTTTTACTGTCAGCTTGAAGGAACTAACTGGGTAAAGTTTTTTTCATCCACCATCATTGGGTTTGTAGAAATATTTGATTTGGTTAGGAGCGTCTAATTCCTTGCTCTACCACACAGGTTAGGAATCTGTTGTTGACTGGGTGCCTCTTCTGCGGGCCACTTTTCCTCACCTTCTGCTTCCTTAACACTGTTGCGATTGTCTACACTGCCACTGCTGCACTTCCTTTTGGAACGATTGTTGTGATAGTTCTCATATGGACACTCGTGACTTCTCCTTTGCTTGTTTTGGGTGGAATTGCTGGCAAAAACAGCAAGGCTGAGTTCCAAGCTCCTTGCCGTACTACTAAATACCCCAGGGAGATTCCACCGTTGCCATGGTACAGGGGAGCCATTCCGCAGATGGCAATGGCTGGATTTCTGCCATTCAGTGCTATCTACATCGAGCTCTACTATATCTTTGCCAGTGTCTGGGGTCACAGGATTTATACCATCTACAGCATCCTGTTCATCGTCTTCATTATTCTCCTGATTGTCACTGCTTTCATTACTGTGGCATTGACCTACTTCCAACTTGCTGCTGAGGATCATGAATGGTGGTGGAGGTATGCAGTTTGTAAACTTATCCACTGCCCTTCCTTTATGTGATGCAAACATTTTTTTTTCTTTCGTTTTAGTCTCCTAGAATTGGGAAACGATGGAGAAATCAAAATTGAATATATTCTGATATTTTCTTAGTTCTTAAGGTAATTCTAACCTGTGATGCATTGCGATATTAGAGGTTTGATGTGCTTCCAAGTTCACCTTTAGGGTTAGTCTGTGCAGACAAAGAGACGATGTTCTTTATCTCTCTGTCTCAACAATTTTGTGCATAATTGGTTGTTGAAAACCGTGAGTCGTGACTTTTAAGCGACACGCCTTAAGAGAACAAACATAATAATTAAGATGCATGACTGCACCATTAAATGAAGTTGCCATTATCGCTCCAAGTAACCACATGGGATAACTCTCCCTGAGTTTCTTCCCAGGTCTCAGAGACCCGTTTGTTCACAGTTGCCTTGGTTCTGAGTATTATTTGTTCTTTATCTGGCGACAGGTCGTTTCTATGTGGTGGTTCAACTGGGCTATTCATCTATGCCTACTGCCTCTACTACTACTATGCACGCTCCGACATGTCTGGCTTCATGCAAACATCGTTCTTCTTTGGTTACATGGCTTGCATCTGCTATGGTTTCTTCCTCATGCTTGGAACTGTAGGATTCCGTGCTGCCCTACTTTTCGTCCGTCACATCTACCGATCCATCAAGTGCGAGTAGAGAGTGCAGGAAGAAGGTTAGTCGTTGATGTTTGACAACAAGTAAGAGCATGAAGGGTTCATTAGGTAATGTCTGTCTGTCCTACTCTTTTCTTGTTCATTGCAAGGGGATCACAATATGTAGAGAGGTTTTTCTTCTTCTTTGGTTCTCAAATGATTTTATTTTTGTAGTCGCTCTTTGTACGAAGAAAGCGGAAAGAGCAGATTCATTCGAATGTCTCTGCTGTCTAGAGAATATGGTTTTAGGTTAAAAAGTATCATCATCATCTTTGGTTACTCTTGCCCAGAAAGTTTGTATCATCATATCACTTTTTATCTGGACGCACCCAACAATACAATTTTCTCCCCTTTGTTTCCTTATGCTTGCCATTTCTTCCGGAATGATATGCTGTAGAAATGATTCTTGCTTGGCATTTTAGCATCCGCCTTTGGTTGTTGATGGTGAACTTTTATCATGGCGAGGGTGACTCGTTCCACAAGTCATTACTAGATGCAGTAGAATTAAGTCTGCATGGTTAAATTCCTTCTTGTGAGTTGTGAGTGTGTGTAACATGTGGCAGTCAGCTTGGCTTTCTATTCTGCTTTTCAGCACCATTGCTAGACATCCCTCTTTGTAGAAAAGCACAATGCGAAAGCTGATGCTGTACATTGTGAAGGATTCTTTGATAAAAAGGTTATGAAGCGATGATATAAAGAGGCTAACAACACTCAGCTTTTTTTGCCGAGTAGTGAGTGGGGAATTAGTCACCATTCACCAGCTAGTGCCGACAGTTAAGAATTAATATGTGGGTTTCAGTTCTTGGCCATATGACATACGTAGGAGTGATTCAAGTCTGTTTAGTTGATGAGATACGGTATATTTTTTGAAATGTGGAATCTTAGACCAGGTGCGAGATCGTATCGCCCTTCGCTAGGTACGTGTCACATGTTCGAGCAAGGTCTTTGCACCCTGGATAGGCAATATGATGCTGTTACGAAGAGATGATTAAGCAGGCCAGGGTGATGTACCCGACAGTTCCTCATGATACTCCTTGGTTGTTTCTGCTTGTTACAACTTGGCAGAAATGGATGTTTGTCCCCAGACACTTCAGCAGCTTAACCGTATACAGTAACCCTGCTGGAATGGAATGACTGTTCTTACGTGTTGCATCCCTTTTGGTAGAAAAAAAGAAAGCAAAATGGTACTGTGCTTTGCGTAGGTTTCTCTAAAGGTTATGAAACGATATAAAGCTAATAATACTCTGCTTTCTTCCCCAAGTTGATAGAGTGGGAAATTAGTCACCAGCCAATTGCTTTCTCCCCAACTAATCTTCTCGAACTTTGCTAGCCTTTTGGAAATTAGGATTGGTATTTGGTAGCGACATTTGGGGTGCGTTAGCATTGGGACAAGTCGTTTTCTGCTCAGTTATCGTGTATCGGATTTCCAGCATGATCAACACTCGAGGGGGACATTGGGATAAAAAAGAGAGATCCATCCTATCAACGTGTTTCGATCTAGGGTAATAAACTCGTGAGCTTGTTCTTACTTCACCATCAAGAAACGAAAGAAGACTTCCATTGACAAGTTAAACTCATGCGTAGCTCCTTGATCTTTGTGAATTGGTAGAGTTAGCTACATATACTGCTATATACTATGCACAAAACGTTTAGATTTTCTCTTCGATATCACTCAAAAAGGGAGGGACGTTAAAGCTAATTAAGCCCAGAGAGCAAGGATGGACATAGAGGCAGAGCCAAGAACAAGGGCAAAGAAAGAAGTCTTCTTCAGGCGTGGAGTGGAGCTCATGAGCTTGTTATGGAAAAAATCAAGCGCAATGAGATCGACAAGACCCATATAGACGAGGATGCCAGAAGAGAGCGAGCCCAGCAGTCCTTCCATGATCAAGGCATTAGGGTTGGTGTCGTCGTAGCCAGTCAGCCAGAAAATGAACATCCCTAACAATATCCCCATCGGCGTCGTCACTGCGAACATCACACACATATAGGCCACCGTCCTCAGCCTGAAACCAGCCTGCAATGCCAACACGTACAACAATAACAAGTGATCACCGAGTGATTAATGAACAGAAAAGGAAGAGGAGAATTATCATTGCAATTGCGTACAGGGACGAGAAACAATACGGTCTTTTCCACATCGAGAAATTGAGCATAAATCACGGATCAGACCAAAAGACTACACGTTAATCCATCTGGTCTATTGTCCCAACACTAATTGCCTCCTCTCCTCAAGCGTGGTCAAAATGAAAAGTCCGAGTAGAATCTTCCGGCCCACTCAGGCTCAACCCAGAGGGCCCAAACCATTCAATATCCACGATATGACTAAAAGAAAAAGGGGAAAAAAGGATAAAGAAGAAACCACGTCATCGTTCAGATATCATCGGATTGCTTGTCTATTGAATTCTGTTCTCTTTTTTAGTTTAATGATTTGTATGGTATGAATCCCACTCAAAACAGTCAAAACAGTGTTAGTGGGCCAATCGCCATACATAACTCCCCAGCCTCAGCTCCTAATCACGTCACAGGGCTAATTAATTAAATAACCACCTACAAAGCCAATAAAGTAAACCTAACTCTAATATCAAGCATGAACTAATTAACGACCAAGGAAAAATTAATCCATCTGAACGATTTGTTAGGAGGTCATGCGAAATAAACGGCGGTGCGAGAAGTGTGATAACTTTAACCGAATGGCAGGGGAAAAGAAAAGAGAGAGAGGGGTGGAAAATTGGGGAAAGCGCGCACCTGAGCAATGCAGCCGCCGAGCCCCATGCCTTCGAAGATCTGGTGGAAGGAGAGCGCCGCCACCAGAGGCTTAATCGTGCACCGATTCTGCGACGTCCCCATCGTCACTCCGATTATCACCGAGTGGAAGATTATCCCGATCTCCAGCACCTGAGACACCAATCTCTGTTTCACCTTCGCCATCAATTCCTCCTCCTCCTCCCTCGCCCCCCTCGATTCCTCCTCCTCCCCCTCCCCCGATTCCATCCTCAATAGCCCCCTCGATTGCTTCCCCAAATCTCCTCCCCCCGCCTCGCCGGCGACAGGCTCGTACTCTCCTCCCCCTCCTCCGTGGCCGTGGCCGTGGCCGACGTGCTCGGTGGCGGTGATGTCGACGAAGAGAGCGAGGAGGCAGCCGATCAGCGTCACGAGTCCCGCGAACGGGAAGTCCTTCCACGGATGCCGCGACGAGACGGCGCAATCGGCGAGCGACGCGTAGGCCTCGGGGAGGACGTGGACAAGGGAGGTGGAGAGGATGACGCCGGCGGCGAAGCACTTGATTACGAGGACGGCCTTGTCGTAGAGCGGCTTCCCGCGGAAGAGCTGCGCGAGGAGGACGGGGCCGGCGATTCCGACGGCGCTGGTGAGGAAGATGACGAAGATTGAGGCCAGCTTGAGGTGCGCCGCGGCGGTGGTGTCCCGGCAGATGAGGTTCCTCGCCGCTGCGGCGGCGTCGAGGGTGCAGCCCGCGGCGGTGGGGGAAGCCATGGGAGCGTGGACTGTAGTAAGTTGTAGAGAATTGGAAATTGGTGGGGGAAGTTTCGGGAGGAAGTGGATTTTTGGAGGGGGAGAGTTGTGGCCGATTCTAACACCGTTAGGGGAGATGAAGACGAAAAATGGCACAGGAGACGGAGGCTGGATTGACTCTCTGCTTTGAATTTGATCCACCTCATGTGTTGTATGAAAATATATTAAAGTGTGCTGACGAGTGGATAGTGGATTGTCTATTGTATGTCAATGGCGAGTAAAGGGGTGGAAAAGAAGGTACTCACACACTAGTAACTAGTAAGTGATTGGATGACTGTTCCCATCTTTATTCAGTCACAACTGTACGTGGGTACGGCCACGGGCAATCTAGTTATGCTACTAACAACTTAGCAGATAATAACAGGGCAAGATGAAGGGTCACGTCGCCTTGCCACCATCGGAGGGTGAGGGATCGCCGGCGCTGTGATGTGAGGGTGGATTGGTTTTTTGACCAAGCCGAGCCACTTTTGGGAGAAGTGGGGCAAGAAAAAAAAAACCCAAAATTTCAAACCAAAAACCCGATTCTCTCTCCCTGCCCCCGCGTTTTCCATTCTCCCCTCTCTCTCTCCAAAAAATCTTTCGAACCCTCTCCCTCTCTATTTCTTCTTCTCCCGAAAACCACCACCAACAAAGCGACGCCGACGACGGCGAGGTCGGCGACTGCTGCGATGTCGGCGACTGCTGCGATGTCGGCGACTGCTTCTTGGAAACCACGCCGACAACAACGTTGAAGCTATCCCGACGAGGAAGAAGACGCCACCGACGAAGAAGGATGAAGAAGTCGAGGACTTCGCCGACGAAGAAGGAAGGCGCCGCCGCCGACGAAGAAGGAAGAAGCTTTGGTTTCAGGTTGACTTGTTCTCCTCTCTTAATCTGTGCATTTTGTTTGTGGATAGTAAGTTAGGGTTTCATGGATTTTTTTGTGGAAATCTGGGTTTTGTTTATCGATTTCAAAATTTATGGTTCATACGATTCGATTTAGGCTGTTTAGGGTTTTGATTCTACATTTCCAGATTTTGTGTCCGTGGGATTCGAATTTGGGTGTTTAGGGTTTCGTTTCTGGATTTGTAGATTTTGGGTTTCATGGATTCGAATATGGGTGTTTAGGGTTTTGATTCGAGATTACCAGATTTTGTGTCCGTGGGATTCGAATTTGGGGGTTTAGGGTTTCATTTCTCGATTTGTAGATTTTGGGTTTCATGGATTCGAATATGGGTGTTTAGGGTTTTGTTTCTAGATTACCAGATTCTGGGTCTATGTGATTCGAATTTTGGGGCTCTGCTTTTTTGTTTCCTAGTTTCCAGATTTATGGTTTCTCGAATTCCATTTTGGGGGTTTGTTGGATACGATTTTGGGGAATCTAGGTATTGTTTGTTGATTCTTTGATTATAGGTTACATGGATATCAGTTTTGTCACTTCCGATACTTATTCTGTTCATTTTTTATATTATTTCAGTATGGTTTCTCGAATAGGATGTTGGGGGTTTGTTGGATACGATTTTGGGCAGTCTGGGTATCGTTTGTCGATTCCTTGATTAAAGGTTACATGGATATCAGTTTTGTCACTTCCGATACTTATTCTGGTAATTTTTTATATTGTTTCAGTGAATGGGGAGACCGAAAAAGAAGTCAAAGCCCAACAATGAGGGAGAAGGATCATCACAGCAGCCGCCGGATGAACAACAACCACAGGTTTCATTTCTTACTCCGTTTCTCGATTGGTTATGTTGAGTAAAAATTAATAGTCGGATGCATTTTAATATTTTCCTTGGCTGGATAGTTTTCTTATTCACTAACTATGTTTCAGGAACAACCCGTGATGAAGAAATCCAAGACTGTTGCACCAAAATATGCATGGAAATCTCGTGAAGCAGCTGGATCATCACAGCAGCCACCGGATAAACAACCACCAAAGGTTTGATTTCTCACTTCGTTTCTCGATTAGTATATATTGGCTAAAAAAATAATCTGATGTGTGGATATCAGTTCTTTTAGTGTGGATACTTAACTATTCGTTTTAGTTTTTTTTTGTTGGTATTATGGATATTTTTTTCATGGATATCAGTTATCTCCGTTTGGATACATTTTTGCTTTACTACGATAATAATTGTATATATTGGCTTAAAAATCTACTCTGATGTGTGGATATCAGTTCTGTTAATGTGGATATTTAACTGTGCGTTTTAGTTATTTGTCCAAGGATTATGGATATTTTTTTCACGGATATCAGTTATCTCGGTTTGGATACACTTTTGCTTTACTACGATAATAATTGTATATATTGGCTTAAAAATCTACTATGATGTGTGGATATCAGTTCTGTTAATGTGGATATTTATCTGTGCGTTTTAGTTATTTGTCCAAGGATTATGTATATTTTTTTCACGAATATCAGTTATCTCCGTTTGGATACACTTTTGCTTTACTACGATAATAATTGTATATATTGGCTTAAAAATCTACTATGATGTGTGGATATAAGTTCTGTTAATGTGGATATTTATCTGTGCGTTTTAGTTATTTGTCCAAGGATTATGGATATTTTGCTTAATATATAACCGTGTTTCATGAACAACCCGAGAGGAAGAGATCGAAAATGGTTGCACCGAGATCTCGTGAAGAAGAAGGATCGAGGCAGCCGCCGCCTGCTATTCCAGAAGGTGAGGAGGAAGATGAGGAAGAAGATGATGAGGGAGAGGGACCCTGCGGCTCATACTTCAGATTTCGTGGCTCCACCTATTCCCTCTTCAAAATTATAAGCTACTGGAAACAAGATGCTGGATACTATGAAGCATGCAAGAAAGAAGTCGAGACGGCAGGATTCGGGGGCCTATTGGAACTTCGCATGCCTAAGATTTCCAATGTCTTCATGGACGACTTGATGGCTGCTTATGACCCCTCAACCAGTACTTTTGTTTTTGGGGAAGGAGAATCGAAGAAGGTGTTCGACTTCACAGCTGAGGATGTGGCACGTGCGTACGACCTTCCCCTCGGTGGTGCTGTGATTGATTTGAAGAACGTTGAGGGGGGATGCTCGAAAGTTTCAGCGAGGAAGTTGGCATGATTCCTAACAGGGCTCGCATGGTGCCTATCAAGAAGTTGCGGGAGTTGGCCATTCCAGCCAACGGTCCTAGAACACCTGTTGCAATTGCTGTCAAGAAATTCTTGTTGCTAGCTACTGGTTCGATGCTCGTGCCAACATTTTCTCAGAGGTGCAAGCTGGACTTTGCCCCTTACCTAGGTGGGAGTGTTGAGGACGTGAGGGTGTACGATTGGTGTACATTTATTGTCCGTGAACTGAAAGTAGAGTTGACTGTTGCCAAGAAAAAAGAACATAGTGCAAGGGCGTTGGGCTCGCCGTGCGTGTGGGTTCTCGGAGATTTCTACTTCTTGATAGTAAGTCCTAACCTTTTCTTCTAATTGTTGGTTCAATTGCATGAAAACTAGTGAATTTCGTATTTGGGTATCATCTAACTGAACTCGGATACTCTTTGTTTTGTAAGAAATTAGCTTGAAATGATTTATGGATATCAGTTTGGTCACATAAGATACTATTTGTGTTGAGACTGGATATTTGTTGATTAAATTGCTAGAAATGGCGCTTAACATTTATTAATTGTATTTTTTTTTGCAGCTCCATCTGCTGGACTCTCTAAAACTAGGCGGGTTGCACACAAAGACCATACCTAGCTGCCGGTTTTGGTGGAAGCAAAGTGTCGAGAGGGCAAGCACATCTATCCCCTTAGTGAGGGGAAGATATGACATAGCTGCCGCTCTGCTGAGTAGGGAAGAAATGGCCTCTCGCAGGCAGCTCCAGCCGGTGGCTATTGGGGGTACTAGTGCAGCAGCTGCCAGTAGTTCAGCTCTTCCTCCAGATCGTGCACCGATGCCCACCGCGGAATGGTGGGAGACTGAAGATTTGACTAGCCTTTCGCTAGGGTAGGTAAAATGTTTTCTTCCTCCCTAACTAAGATAGTGCATTGGTAGACTTGGACGATATCATAAGCTAAATATTTCACAACATATGTGTAGCTTAAGGGATTGAAGGAAATGACTGAGAGCATGACTGAAAAGTGGGTGGCTCGAAGGGACAAGGTCCAAACGATTGTCCGGAATTTGGAACAGCAAGAGTGAATTTGATCTACCGTTTTCCGTTGTTTGGTGGGGGGTTGTATTGTTTTCCGTGAATTTGATGCCATGTTGGAATGGCTTTGGATATTAGTTGGATTTTAGTTTGTTGTCATGGAATATTTGTTGGTTTCATTTGGATATCGGCTTGTGGTTTCTTTTCAGTTATGAATACTGGTTTGTGAGGTTTGGATATTAATGTTATGCATTTGGATATTTCTGTGAAATCGCTGTTTGTTATTTTTGGATATCAATTCTGCCAACTTGAATATTTGTACGCTCTCTTGTGATACTATTCTGGGTACATGTGATAATTGCACAAGCAGTTTGGATACTATACTGGATACATGTGCGTTGATAGTTTTTAATTTGCGCAAAATGTTCGTTTGTCTTCCAGCTTAAGGTACTAGGTGGTTCGATTGACCGACATTTGGGAAAATTGGTGGACTTTGCCACAAAACTGGGACAGATGATAGAAAAGAGTGAGGAGCATGACAGGTGCAAGGTCGTGGATTCCAGGAGTAGACCTTTGGAGAATACTGTTGAAGAGGTGCTAGAGCAGCTTAAAACAGAGGTGGTGGAAGACCAAGTAGAGAATCCTGAAGCTAAAATGGAAATGGATGAGCAGCCTCTAGAGAAGGACCAGGTTGAGCCACAAGTGGAGAAAACTGGAGAGATGTGTGAAGAAGATCCTGAAGAGAAGAATAGATTTGAGGTGGTGGAGAATGAAGCAGAGAAGACTGTAGAGACACCGGTCGAGGAGGTGTTTGAGCCGACAGTCCCTATGGTGATACACTATACAGACCCAAATACCACTTTTGAGGACATTATGCAGATAGCTCATGAGGCTACTACAGCTGCTAATGCCGAGGAAGAAGACCCACCGACAAGGGAGGAAGTTCTAGAGACGACTACTCATGATGTGGTGGAGCCGTTCTCCCAACTTGCAGAGATGGGAATGTTGCCTACAGACGAGGAGTTGGTAGAAGCGGCTTGTAATAGCGCTGAGAGGAGTCCAGATGTGATTATCACGCATGAGACGACTATGAATGAAGAGGAACAAGAACGTATGTACAACTACACACCTGAGGAATGGCTTGCAACACTAAAGACCCCAGCGTTCGAGAGTTCGAAGAAGAACCCATATGCTTCTTCATCAATATATTATTTGTCGAAGGATGTGTCGACAAAGCTCGACCCAGTTTCTCGTCGTATGGTTGAGTTCGTCTTCAGTACCCCTGAGGGTAAGGGCTTGGTGGTGCACACTCCTTCAATTAAACTCGCCCGTCTTCATCTGTTGACATTGAAGCGATTAGAGTGGGTCAATATCCAAGTGGTTGAGGCTTATGGTCATTTCTTGAATGACAAAGCACTTGCTCCTGACAAGAACAGAGTTATCTTTCCGTTCACCTTTGGTGTAAGTAGGCTCTTCACTCACAACTTACAATATTTAGATTTTTCAGTAACTAATTAGCTATTGTTTTCCTTTGCAAACAGCAACTTGCCATCCTTAATTCTCAGACGAGTGTGCCCTCGTCCAAGGAGAGACTCGATGTTGTCGTTGAAGTGACCCAGCGGGTTCTAGTCTTCAAACGTGTTGCATGGGACAAATTAGAATATGTAAGTGAATCCTTATTCTATCTTGATAATGATTTACGTTGTTTTGGATACTAGTTTGGGTTTTTTGGATATTTATCCGAGAGAATAATTGTCTGGGTTTGAAGATTTTCCTGTGAATATCTGAAATGTTAGTTTTGGATACTAGTATGGGTTTTTTGGATATTTATCCGAGAGAATAATTGATTTGTTTGAAGATTTGCCTGTGAATATCTGAAATGTTAGTTTTGGATACTAGTCTGGGTTTGTTGGATATTTATCCAAGAGAATAATTGATTTGTTTGAAGATTTGCCTGTGAATATATGAAATGTTAGTTTTGGATACTAGTCTGGGTTTTTTTGGATATTTATCCGAGTGAATAACTAATTTTTTTCTATGTTTCAGATTTTCCCCCCTGTGCATACAGACCATCACTACCGGGTCTACGCTGCTGAACTAAGGAGCCAGAAGACTTTCCTTCTGGACAGCATAAAACCCAAGCCAGCAGTGGCCAAGGTGGATCACAGTCCCGTGGGGAAATTGATATTAGAGTATGGGGCTCCTTTCCTTGCAAAACACAACATCAATGCTCCCTTGCATGATTGGGAATTCTTAATTGCGGATGTTCCTCAACAAAAAGGAAACGATGATTGTGGAGTGTTCGCATGCATGTTCATGGAGCACTGGGAGGGTCACATTCCATCGGAATACAAGGAAACTTGGCACTTGGCAAAGCACGTGGAGCACCAGGGAGCATCCATTGCAGGCAGTCTCCTTCAATGGAAATACAACAAAGTAAGGAATGTCATACTTGAGGAGGCAAATGAGTGGGAAAAAGATAAGGAGAAAGGGAAGAGTAGCTGAAACTTACCTCCTTATGTTTCATGGGACATATGTTGATGTTACGGTATTAAGGTGATTGGGTTGTTTTGGGAAGTTTTGGAGAAAAGGAGAAACTAACTCTATCCTGATCCCTCGCTTTATTAATTTAAGGTGATTGTGTTATTTTGGTAATTTTTGGACAAAAGTAGACACTAACTATGTTGATTAAATTGCTCGGTTTATTAGTTTAAAGTAGACAACACTAAGTATATCCCTGATTTTTTTTTTATCAAGGATGGATTAAGAATATAATTCCTTCAACAAAAGTATATCATATGACCCAAAGTGATATCCAAAACACCCAAACTAAAATCTGAGAATATGCGATGGAAATACAAAAAATCCACACAACCACATACATAAAATATAACAAAAATATCCGAATGTTTAGAGAACATATTTGTAGAACCAAAAGACATATCCCTACAATGCATACTAATATCCTTACAACGTAGAGAAATATCGTAGCCTACTTACAAAATATCCGAGTTTGACAAACTAATATCCACAACCAAATTCAGCAAGGTCGTCTTCCAAGTCAGTGGGATGGTCATCATGTTGAAAATGGGTGTCCCGCGTGAGCACTTCCACTGCTTTCAATCTCTTTCCATAGACAATCTTCTTTCGACGACGCTCTTTCTCATTCCTTGACTTATAACGTTCCTTTCCGTGCTTCCTTGGATTACTCTTCTCCTTGAGAGAGAGGCCACTTGTTGGTACATAATTCCCTACAATGTTAGTGGCTTAAGTAATCCGTCCAATGATATTAACTTATACTAATTTACAAAAAATATTCGATACACTTACCGTCCTCGCTAGTTATAGTCTTTGACAATGCCTTGTTTGCCTCCTTGCACACTTTCTGCAATGCTCCCATCCATCTGTTGTACACTTTCTCATCCGCCATTGACAATTTTGTTGCGAGCTGATTAAACATTGCAGTGGTTTCTTGGTACCTCATTGCTATATCTCCTTTTCCCGTCTCGTTCTCATGACTATGTGAAGTATCGCCTGAAGCATCAGCATCACCAACCTCTTTCCTTCTCGCCTCCAACGTCCATCGCTTGAGTATGTAATGATCTGGAATAGTTCTCATACTATCGTTCCCAAACTCTCCAAGCAATCGCATCACCTTAAGCATATGCCGACATAAGACCCCGAATGTTCTAAACATCCTACAATCGCATACCAAATGTGGCCGTAGAAGTATCGACAAGAGTGACACGTTCATTGCTACGCTCACCATCCTCCATCTTATATGTACGGTAGCTAATGAATCCATCATACCTATTATCTGGGACAAGCTCAATTAGATAGTCTTCAATTTCCAGATACTGCTCTTGAATCTGGTTGAAGATGTTTTTCGTGAAGATCTTGGCAGCATGTTGGAGGATCGAGCTTTTCTCCAACACTATGTAAGGGGCTGATTGTTTCCCATCGTAGTCGGACTCAGTCTCTTTGCCCCTTTTGTCAGCCAACAAGCTGCATGTATGAAGAAAACCAAATTGCCCAGACTAATATCCGTATACAAACAGAGCAAATATCCAAACAACAAAAAATGTATCACACCATCACATAAAAATACCTGAAAAGCATCTAAAAATATCCATAATTTGCTAAGTAATATCCATAAATTTCCATCTAGTATTTGGATAACGTACCAGTTAAAGTGGATGAAAAACTCGTCGATATTATGTTTCGGTTTCAAGAAGAGTCGCACTTGTGCATTACACGACTCACTGGCTTGCGTTGTCAACATTCCCGCTGTGAATTGATCTCTCAGATATAAGGAACACCATTGATGACGAAATTTCTTCAAGTATTGCATCCATTGGTGGCCATCGACAGTTTCACTACCGGGAAAACAATCAGAAACCATGCTGCTCCATGCCTCATCAAACTCGGCCTCGTTGTCGACGTAGCAGAAAAGATAAGCAAGATGATTTTGGAACTTATGCCAAAATTTCTTGCTCTTACGAAGATTATTCTTCGCATTCATCAAGATGTTCCAAGTACAGAGGGCATGAAACACATCTGGCCACTCCTTTCTAAGGGCAGCTGCCATACCGGCGTCCTGATCCGTGAAGATGGTCACTGGGAGTTTCCTCTTCATGCACCGACTAAATGCTTCAAACAACCATTCAAAAGAAGGAGTTGTCTCGTCATATAACAAACAAGCGCCAAACACACCAGTTTGTCGGTGTTGATTGAAACCTACAAACATCCCTGCAAAAGACTTGGTATTAAAAACAATGCATAACCGCTTGCATGTTAAAAAAATAAGGAAAATAAGTGGTCAACATACCCAATGGCCGGAAGTATTTATTGGTTCGGAAGGTGGTGTCGAAGGAGACAGAGTCTCCGAAAAGTGCATAATCTTCACGCATCCTACTGTCTGCCCAAAAAATATTGTCAACTTTCTCCTCACAATCTAACTCTACAGCATAAAAGAAGCCGGGATACTTCTCCTTTTGGTCTTGAAAGTAGTCAAGCAAGAAAGTCGCTTCACCACGAGACATAGTCTTTTGTCTGTTCTTGTTCAAATGGTTCTTCTGATCACATTTGGTAAAGTCAAGTTCTCATACCCTCCGGCACACTCAGCCAATAGCTGATACGTTGACCTAAGACTCATCCCGGCATTGCGATTTGCTTCAGCAACAAGTCCTTAAGGAACACTCACGGACTTGTTTGACTTTAATAGGTGAGCATGCTTGGTGGAGTGCAAATCATGATTGTGAGCTCCAATGAAATTGTGCACCACATATCCATCCCTATTCTCATCCCATCGGAAACGAACAAGGGAGGGGCATTCACCCCTAATTCGAGACCTCTTTCTTTTAGGGCGGCTTCTCTCTACAACCGAATCCTCTCCATGTTTCTGTTTCTCAACATTGACTTCTTCCAATGACCCTTGCTTATTACAAACATAATAAAGGTAGGCATAAATTTCTACCACCTCTCCTTCAGAATTCTTCTTTTTTTCTCAAATGTTGCGAATCTACTCGAACACCAAACCCTTTTTTGTGAGCATAGCGTTCGTAGAAACGAACACACTCTTCTTTAGTGCGAAAAAGAGGTTATTCCCCGCTTCATCATCTTCTAGGTCCGAAGTGTTGTGAGCTGCGAGATATTTCCATTCCCAGTTAGTATCCAATGTGCCCAGAATAATTCCCAGAATACGTCTAACAAATATCCGTAAAAGTAGTATCCATGAATCTTAAACTAGTATCCTATTGCTCCAACGATGTATCCACACTATAATCCGACATACTAGTATCCACAATATTTGAATGAATATAAAAAATGCCCAGACTAGTATCCATACAAATTAAACATAGGCTACAAACTACGTCCAACAAACAGTAGGTAACTAGTATCCAACTAGCTCATAGTAGAATCCCAGAAGACCAACAAACATTAAACTCACACCAAAGACATTAAATTTCATTCAATGATGCCAACCAAAATTCAACAACACAAACTTATAAATATGTCAATCCACAATCACCTTCTTCTTCTTCTTGTACTGTTGCATCGAAGCCAAACACACAACCACCATCTATTTAAGTCAAACCTTCTAATACACCATCAACAAATTCTTCTTCTTCATGGGACGAGTTCGTTGATGGCCGATCTAACTCGGCCTCATCATCGATCATCATCAGCAACGTTTCCTGGACGACGGAGGATGAAGAGGAAAAAGACAGGCCGCCGCCGGCGACTTTTCTGTCGGAGAAGAGGAAGAGGGAATTCAAAGAAAAGAAGAGAGAAGGAGGGGTTGAGAGAGAAAAGTGGTTGTGGCATTAATTGCCCTATCACTTCTTTTCTTTCCCCAATTTTTTGAAAAGATCCAAAAGCCCACCCAAAACTGATTCGGGCCCACCCATACTAACATGTTCACCATAACAAGTATCCACGCCACCACGAATAGTATCTAAACAAACCACACAAATATCCAACACAAAAAATAAATGAATATTCTTTAGGTTCAAACAAATATCCAAGCAACCCAAAAAATATCCACGTAATACAAGCAGAAATCAATAAATAAGTAAAACAAATTTACAACAAAGACTGACAAATATCCAAAACACCCCAACTAATATCAAATTGTTGTACCCTAACCCTAAACCATAAACCCAAAACCCAAAACCCTAAACTCTAAACTCTAAACCCCTAATCACTAAACACTAAAAAAATAAAACTATTATTGTTTGCCCAAGCCGAGAATATTCAAAGGTTACACACAAATATCTAAACACATGAACTAAAGGAATATTTCCTCAGGTTCAAATAAATATCCACACAACCCGGAAAAATATCAAAATGTTTTAAACAAATATCGTATTTTCAGAAAAAAGTATTAAAACTAGGAAAGACAAGTATCCATAACACACCAACTAATATCTTATATTTGTACCCTAACCCTAAACCCTAAACTCTAAAACCCTAATCACTAAACACTAAAAAAATAAAACTATTATTGTTTGCCCAAGCTGAGAATATTCAAAGGTTCCACACAAATATCTAAACACATGAACTAAAGAAATATTTCCTCAGGTTCAAATAAATATCCACACAACCCTGAAAATATCAGAATGTTTTAAATAAATATCATGTGTTTAGTAAAAAGTATTACAACTACGAAAGACAAGTATCCACAACACACCAACTAATATCTTCTATTTGTACCCTAACCCTAAACCCTAAACCTTAAACTCTAAACTCTAAAGCCCTAGTCACTAAACACTAAAAAAATAAAACTATAATTGTTTGCCCAAGCCAATAATATTCAATGGTTACACACAAATATCTAAAATAAAACATGAAACATTGAAACAAGAAACCCTAACTCCGAACCCTAAGCAATGAACACTACTAAATAAACTCTAAAAACAATATAATCAGGAAAAAATAGATATTCATACTGACCAGACTAAACCTTATCTGCTAAAAGAGAACCCAAACCCTATTGTTGAAACCTTAACCCTAAGCTCTATACCGTAAACCGTAAACCCTAAACCCTAAACCAAACCTATACCATAAACCGTAAAAAATAAACTATAAACAATAAAAACTATTATTATTTAATGGGCCTTCGGCGGACAGCCCTAACTAAGGTTGCAAGCCTTATGTGTTAGGACTTGATAGTGTGTTTAATTTGATGTAAAACAAAATATTTCAATCCTTCACAAATTGAAAACCATAACCCTAAACCCTAAAACTTAAACTATAAATTGGTGTAATCAGTTTATGGTGGTTGGGTTATTTTGGGCCGCCGTTAAACATTAGTTTAATGATGGATATTGGTTTGCGAAGGAAGAATACTAGTTCATTTCAACAATGATGGAAAGTAATATCAACACAACAGAAAATAATATCGACTGAAAACAAATAAATATCCACACAAACAAACATACATAAATATCAAAGAGGCCCCATCAATTTTCGTTCTCTTTCCACTCCTATCCATTCTCCCGCCCAAACTCAAGCCGGGCCCACCAGCCCACCACGCCACTTGCTCGGATCCGCCGCCGCCGCATGTTGGGCCGGCTTCTACACGTTGGCCCACCTACAGCTCACTTAAGTGAGCCACCACCACGTCGCCTCTCCCCCCGTTGGATGAAGACTTCGGCGACGTGGCTCAAAATCGAGCCCTGTTAGTATCTGCTAACACTTTGAGCAGTTAGCAGATTAACTTCGGCCGGCCAAGGGTACTATTAGAACACGGGCACGAAATAAATGAGTAAGCTCGGCACGAGCACGAATAATTTATGGGCCGTGCTGGGCCTAAACTTCATGAGCACGAGCATGACACAATATATAAGTGGGCCGTGTCGGACCTAATATTTTCGAGACTTTATTGAGTATAAGAACGGGCAGGGCACGAAAATAATATTTATTTGATAGAAAATAAATATAAAAAATTATAGGTTCAAATATTACAAAACACAAGTAGAAAAATAATTATTTGTTGTTGTTAGAAGTGTCATAAAGATATATACGTAATTACTAACATAAGTAACAATAGACAAATAATTAAACAAAGCCAAATCACACTCGCTATACTTCCAATTTTCTTTCCCCCTTATTTGTTACTTTTCTCAAACATTATCGGTTAATACAATCTTCCTCCGTCCAATTTTCACCTTCTTTTTCATTCTCTCTTTTGTTTTCGTCTTTTTCATTAAACACGAATACGAGCATGGTACGAGCACGAATAGGCACGACACGATTCGAACCGTGCCCGGGTCTGGGCCGGGCCTAGCAAAGTTAACAAATGAGCTTGTATGGTACGACACGAAAACTGACGGGCCGTTCCAAGCACGACACGAAATAAATGGGCACGAAGCGTGCCCGTGCCGTGCCGGTGCCGGCCCAAGCACGGCCCAACGCCCATGTACAGTCACAACGCACAACTTATGAGTTGTCAAGAACTGGTTGATTCCAATAAATTATTAAATTGTTCTGAAAATCGTGGATCATATATAATTTATTAATAAAATTTAAATTGATTAGGCTTGCTATGAAATGATACAAGTGACTATGGAAAACAAGAGAGGTTATGCTGGTTCAAACACTAGTTGATTTTAATATTTCGAGTTGTGAATTGTTGAAAGAGTTTTACTTAATGGGTTTTTACAATTTATTAATATGTAATGTAACTTTAAATGAAAGTCGCTCATTGAGATTGAAGTTTGCAGAGTCCTAAATCCTATGTGGTTAACAAGTGGAGGTCGATGGGAACCAAACGTAAGACCTCTAGATTATTGAAGGTTTTGATTTAATGTCAAGAACTAATTGATCCTAATGAGTTAAGTTGTTGTAAGAGGTTCAATATATGAATATTGAACCATTAGGTAGGTTTTGATGGTTATATTGAGAAGAAGACAGACTTGCAAGAACCAAATTCAAGCATCTTTATTCGTAGCTTGGTTTCAAGGATAGAGCTCAGCGGAATTAAACATGCATACAACTAATAAAACAATATAATAAGATGGTGTTTAAGTATGGTTGACGATCTTTCAAGATATTAATTAGAGATATTATTTCTAAATTGGAATTTGGTTGCACCATTGTCAACATGACAAATTTGGATAAAAAATGAATAGAAAACGGATAGAACGATTATTTGTTAGCTATTGTATGTGTATTTTAATGGAAGATTTTGTAAACCACAACCCTCAATAAGAGATAGGTTCTTTTTGAAATAATAGTGATATTTTCCCCTTTTGGTGAGAATATAACACATTGTTTTCACTTCATAATTTTTGTCTTCGTTTTATTTCATCTCAATTTTCTTATATAAACTTTAGAATTGTGAACCTAAATTGAGATTGAAATTTACATGATGGTTATCCCAAACTAAGCTCCTAATACATGGAGAAGATCTCCTATACCTACATATATTCATACAATTGAATCCCATAAGCTACTTAACAAATCAAAATAAAACA
This sequence comes from Linum trigynum, assembly GCA_964030455.1. Classification (NCBI taxonomy): domain Eukaryota; kingdom Viridiplantae; phylum Streptophyta; class Magnoliopsida; order Malpighiales; family Linaceae; genus Linum; species Linum trigynum. The sequence continues at coordinate 11,678,417 of OZ034815.1, read as the reverse complement.
AAGTTCGAATCCAAATTCTAACCAACGTAAGATATATGTTTTAATTTCTAAGTAAGCAGCATCAACTACGTCCTTCTATTGGTCTTCTCGTCATCCACTTGTGAAGCTCTCTTCTTGTGCACGCTATAAGTCCATTATTCCTCCCTCCTCTTCTTGCCGTAACTCTTACACAATGGTAGTTGTATTAGTAACACTAGTTCAACACAAAAAAAAAAAAAAAAAAAAACCAAATATGAAATCTGAAAAATCACATATTTGAAAAAAAACCCCAGGGAGATGAGGAGGGGAGGGTCGGTGACCTCGTGTTGCCAACCACAAGGCGATGGTGGTAGGAGGCAGAGGAAGGGGGAGGCAGAGGCGGCGGCGGCTCCATCGTCGGAGAGATTGGAGGGAGGCAGGGGCAGCAACACGAAAAGGGAGGTGCCGACAGGTGGGGGATGGTGGGGTGGCAGTGGGGATGAACGTGTCGGTCGGGGGACATTCACCCTTGGCTAAAAGTTTGCGGGCTTTAGCTGAGGCAGTGGGAGGTGGAGGCGACACCATCGTCGGAGGAGATTGGATGAGAAGTCTCACCAGAATAAATGGAGGATTGGGAGGAGGAATGACAATAACTAGGGTTTTGGAAGAGGGAAAGTGGAGAGATGAACAAAGAGGAAAGCGAGAGGAGGATATATAGAGTATTGAGTTTAGTAATCTCATGTAGTCATATTTTTTCGTTAAAAAATATTCCTAGTTTAATTTCATCCATCAGTTTAGAATAAACTTGAAAGAGAATAGATCTAATGGTAAATAGGAGGGTTGTGACATATCCCGTCCCAGTTTCGGGTATTCATGGATATCCACTGGTAACATTTTCTTTATGTTCCCAACTATTGTGTTTCTAATCACAAATATACTATATTACATAAGTGAAAAATTATAAATAACAAAAATAAACTATACTAAGAGAAATGGTGAAAAAGGAACACTAGTTCATGAGATGCTACAAATATATTAGAAATACCAAATATGTTAAAATACAAATTCATTTGAATTTTTGTATATGCATGTATACTCAAGCAAGTTTGAGTTCGGGTTGGATATATAATGAGAAAACCATATAATCTCATTACCGTGATATTGGAGTTTGAATTTCCCATAATACTAAATATTTTATTTAGTTTGAGTTTTATCCTACCCAATCAGTTTGGATTCAAACATGTATCCATAATTACAGTTTTTTTGTCATACCTAAATCATTGACCTCCAACTCAGTTCCCAGTATAAGGGATCAATTTACTAGTTACCTCAAATATAAGTGACCATTTGAACAATTGACCCGGTGATTTGGCAATGGGACGGTCATAAGCGAATCTGGTTGTCGTCTCATCGACTCATCATCCTCTGTCAGAGTCTGTCCAAACTGACTCTAGGGTCCGGACTCTGGAGTAGACATTGTAAAGACTCAAACTACGCGTAACAAGGGCGACACAGTAGTAGCACGGAAGAACATAAACAATAGCGACAGAGGACAAAACAAAACCACACTTTCTGATGCAGTGACTTGCAAGAAAAATGAGTGGCTGAATGAGAGCAGAAATGGCTATTGTTGCTCTCGCTGTTACCTCATCTCCTCCTCCTCTGATTCCTTACACCTCCTGGCCATCCACCGTCACCATCGTTCGCAATCACGCTTCTTCTCTGTGGTCGGTTACTCGAAGTCTGGTAAATTTGGAGGTTCTTAGCGCGCCTGCACGCAGGTAGGCTAGGGTTAGCTCTTCGTACTCATGCTGCACTATCAACGCCAAGCCAAGGTGTGCATTGCATTCTCAATCTTTCTGTTTTGGTCTATGGTGTTCACTTTGTTCAGCTCGTGAGTTTTTGCCTTTGCCTTCCATATCTGTTTTCAGTCACATTTGATCCAGAGCCTCGCTCGGTTCTTGAATAGCAACGAATTCCAAGTTGTGCGAGCTGGACATTATTTTATATGGTCCAAGGTCAATCTGTATGAGCTTTGTCTTTTAGTTGAAGCTTCCTACTAGTGTCCCATACTCCCATTTCTTCAATTGACGGAATTTTGATTTTAAGTCGTTCCTTTGATGTACAGTTACTTCAGTCCTTTGTTGAAATATGTGACAAAGAGAGACGAAGTTGATTATGTGATGATTGAGGAAGACCTTGTGGAGCAAGAGGACTTCATTGCTGCTCGTGAATCTCGGTTTATATTCCTTGTTGTTGATGCCCGGTCTACTTTATGGTCATTTGAACTGGAAATTTTCAAGTCTCATGAGTGTTTGATTATGATATGTAAGAACTATGATCTGCCTTTTCTGTGATGCAATAGGCTATTCTTGGAGATTTCCTTGGTATTTCGTCATTAGGATTGAACTAAGGATTAGAATGTCTCCGATGGCCTTCCAAGCTTCTACTGCTTGTCTTGATTGTCTTGCTTCCTGTTAGACATTTACAGAGCTAATGTTGGGTTTTGACACTGTATCTCTCCTGTATTGGTGGTCTTGTGGAAGGGGTTGGAGGCATTCATATAGAGATGTGTTGCTGAAAGTGAGGAAGAAATTATGTGTTTCTTGCTCAACCAAGTTGTCAACTGAAGATCTAGAAGCAGAAGTTTTCCTTCATCTGGTCAACAATTTTTCAAGGTAAGCATGTTGTATTCAAGGAAATTAAAATTTTTATTTAATACTGATATAATGAAGTGTACCTTTCACTATTTCAAGTAAACTCCAAAAAGTTCAAGGCGAAGACTGGTCATTGCCTATCTAGAATGAACAGATAGCATAGATTAGAAGAAATTGGAAATAAAGAGAAAAAATAAAAAAGAGAGGAGAAATGTGTGTTGGTTTTTATCTAAACAGCCAGTTGGTTCTTCTGCAGTGAAGAATCAGGAACTTTCCTGGATTTGTGGGAATTATCGAATCCTTTGGATGGTGCAGGGGGTCTAGAACTTGGATTGAACCAATAGAAGGTACAAGGGCTTGGTTCTCTGAAGCATATTGTAGAAGAGCTCCAGCCAATTATGTAACATCCCGACTTTTGGGTTAGGTTCGACCGCTAATAAATATATGGATATTTACGCAAAGTCGAACAAAATCAAACTAGTTCTTTTGACGAAAACTAAATTAATCAATTGGGCGAGTTTTGGGTTGTGGGATGGCAAATTGTTAAATAAATTTTAAAGCAGTCTTTAGGCTCTTAACTTTGAGGAGGATTAGTAGAGTTTTGGACAATACATTGGGAGTTGGTACTCCAAGGGATGAAAATTTCGACCTAACCCAATTTACCCGACTCGTTTGGCCTGTTTTGGACGGGTCGGACCCGCCCGCAGGCTATCATCGACTCGACATGCCCTGACCCGCCCCATTCTCGACCCGTTCTTCTCTAAATTACATGTAATTTTAGTTAAATTACTTAAGATTTTCCTCTTATTATATTATATTTTAGCTACAATAAAGTTGTAAATAAGTGAAAACCTCAATTTCTCCAATAATTTAACAACATTTTATCATATTATGTTTTCTTTCTTGGTCTTTTAATGAAAATAACGAATATTTCAAATTTGTTTTGCATAAATTGCATACCTATTGGGTCGACGACTCGACCTGTCCCGCCCCACGCCCCGTTATAAATTACTCGACCTGCCACGGGGCGGGTATGGGTATCGACATACCCGCCCCGGACCTGCCCCATTGCCATTTCTTGGTATTCCCTCTTCAGGCAAAAGGAAGCTGGATCTAGATAGGCACCCAAATCAGAAAGGTAAAAACGTAAGGAAGGGAATTAAATCTCGGGACTGGGCTCCGATTTATTTCTACGTGGTTAGGGTTGATTTGCGCCTACATAAGCTTAGAGAGAATAGAAGCTGAGGAGTGGCAGCCAACAGGTGGGTAGGGCTGTCAATTTGGATAACCAAAACCAAACCAAACCAAACTATTAGCATGAAAACCAAAATCCGAATTAGGCATATTCACAAAAACCAAAATCATTATGAGGCTTATCAGTTTTTGGATAACTATAAACCAATAAGCTCCTTATGGTTTGGATAAACCAAAAACCAAAAACATGATTGACTTCTAAGAAATCAGGGGTCCTTCAAAAAACAGGGGTCCTTATCGGTTTTTTGGTTTTAACCGAAACCAAAACCATTAATATGCTAAATGGTTTAAAACGAAAAAACTGAAACCAAATTGACAGCCCTACAGGTGGGTAGTGTCAACGTTTGAAGGGTGATGAGCGAAAATGGAGCAACAGTTGGTAGATGCCGACATGGTCGATCGTTGCCGACAATATTGGAATCAGGACGAGGAAGAAGAGGAAACTGGGAGAGAACTAAAAGGAAGAGGGAGGTAGAGTCGGACGTAGAACTCGACGACATTGACGGCAATGTGGACTGCCGTAATAGTACCAAAAGAGATTGAAATCAAGGAAGGAGGTATGAAGAAGTATACGAAATTCATGGGGAAATCCTCGTTAGCAACAAAGTAGCTCGAGTTATGTTAATGTGAGTGTAAAAGGGGTTAAATTCTACGTCTTACAGTGTTTTAAGTTTTTGTTACGTGAAGTATGTGCAGTATTTGATTTATGATTGTGTTTGATTATAAATGCTTCGATTTGAGTTATTGTTTGAGCTTTTCAATATCTACGTTAAGCATTTAAGTTTCTGTCTTGCTATTTAAGTATTTACGACATTTAAGAGCAAGTTTTAGTAGAACTTCACCCTTAAATAAGTTAAGGTGAACAGAGTAAGAGAAAGTAATTAGTAAGAACTAGATAAGTAACCTCGCTTAGCTAGCCACGTTCACGAGTGATCACTACTGGACGACGATACGTAAGACAGTAGTTGATCGGGCATAGAACTAGATGGTGATATGTAACGCAGTTTCCATTGCCAAGTTTCAGGTATGCAACCGGACGACGATATGTAACTCAGTTGACATACATTAGTTTTGACACAGGACGACGATACGTAACACGGTAGTCAAAACTCAGATTAAGGGGGTACCTCATTGTGAGGGTAGCCATGTTTAAGTAAGAAAGACTAGTAGTGGCGCCAACTAAGCCAAGGTAGGGGCCCCATTATAAGGTAAAGGTTGTAATGTACTTGAGAAATAATTTTATGTTAAGTTTTTGAGGGTGGCGAGTAACTCCAACTCCCACGTACTTAAGAAGTAAAGTCTAAAGGGTGCAAGTAAGAACAACTTCCACCATTTAAATTAAGTGTCTTAAGTAAAGTGGTCAATCACTAGAGGTTTTAAAACGTAAGGACGTAGACTAACCCCAACTCACCCACCAGGTCGTAGAGAGAGAGAGAGATAGAGAAAGTAGCCAGTTAAAGAGTAATCAGCTCGAGATCAGCCTAGAAAAGAACTTCGGAAGATTCCAACATGAAGACAATTAATCCAGTACTTGGTGGGACTTGAGACTTAGATGCGATTTTTTATTATAAGATGGATGTTCATTAAGTCAAACATTTTTTTCAAGATTGTTCACATTTCCGATGTTATTATTATGTAATGTTTACATTGTTGTTCAAAAGTATTTTTATGTTATTACTTTTTCAAGGACAATTTGGTAAAAGGTAGTGACCGGCTGGTCTACGGTGTTACAAATTATCCTGAAGGTCCTTCCATCTTGTGCTTTTGTTCCACAAATGTATTGTTCCCATATTGGTACATTTGATTTGCTCATTCCCCTACTTCTCGCTTTTCTTTTTTGGACAGGGTGGCAATGCTCTTACATTGTCAAAAGTTTATCAATGAGTAAGGTGTAAACCTTTTCTTCTTCTAGTTGCATCCTTGATATTATTTCATGATTCATAACTATTTTGCTTTGTGCTAGATAGCTGGTAAATTATTGGGCAAGGTGGTTCTGGATGCTGCCAACTATCAAATAAAAAAGGAAGTCATAAAGAGGGTATGTTTTCGACTCAACTTACCAAGAAAGCATATTAACAATTGGAATGTTTAGGTTAATGCAACTGTTTTGTCAGAGTTAAACTCTAACTATATTCTGTAATTATCTGTCGAAGTTTTCTTCCTTTCAGGCTACATCTTAGATACCTCTCTCTACGTTCACCAAAATGCTATAGTTAGATAAGTAAGTTTCCTCTCATTTCTTGATTCGCAAGGTGGACAATTAGCTGCAATGAATTTGGAATCTAAAGCAGCCTTGATTGTGGCAAAACATGCGACTTTCGTTATGCTAAATTTCTTAGGTTTCTGTGGCTATATTTACCATACAACATGTTGAACTAATGTTCTGTTAATCTTCTAAGCAATAAAACGACAGTTCTATTGCTTGTCAAAGTTTGTGGTCAGTCTCCCCTTTAGTTGTCTTTTCATTTTCTGGAAGATTTCAATGTCTTCTGCAGTTCGATTCCCTGTTTTGTACTTAGTTGGTGCCACAGAATGTTACTTTTCAAGTGGACTCAAAAGAATCTTGCTTATGGTCCTGTTTTTGGATCCTTGGCTTGTGTTCTGTTTGGGGATTTATATCCTGTAAAATATTTGAGTGGTTGTTTTCTGAATGTGGCTTTTGGTTTCCTACATTGGCTAGATGAAAGCTCACAATTTTCATGTCGAAGCATAATGAAGGCACAAAGTTGAGGAGTGATAAACCTCTCAAGTTTTATGTTAACAATAATATTTATGGGAATTGATGATGGTGGGTGCCCTGGAGCTATGTTATATTTAGGAATAGTTGAATGCAGGGAGTTCTTTTTTCCACCTTGAACCTCAAGATAGAAGTGACTGTGAAGCATATACGTGATGTAGAAGAAAGGGTGGACTATGGTAGGGATGGTGGTGATATGTTGCAAAATAAGCATATTCCTGACTTCGGAGTCCATGCCAGAAAGTTGAGGAGTGATAAATCTCTCAAGTTTGGTGCTAGCAGTAATTTCTGGGAGGTGATGATAGTTGGGGCCCTGGAGTTGTATTACATTTAGTAATAGCTGAGTGCAGAGATTTCTTTTTCCGCCTTGTACCTCAAGCTACAATTAGCTGTGACTGCCGAGCATATATATGATGTAGAAGAAAGCGTTAACTAGGGTAGGAATGGTGGTGGTATGTTGCAAAATAAGCTGATTCCTGTCATCGGGAGTGTATGCCATGTTGCAGAAGTAACTACTTCTGGTTATGCATCTGACAGTGTATGCCTTTGCCACAAGTTAAATTCTTCTGCCTTGGAGGGTTGTACTAGCACCCTTGTCTTCGCTGCTATAATTACATTTAAGTAGGTTTCAATATCAATGTGGTATCCTATTCCACCTTTTTTCCATCTCTCTTGTCTTGGTTCTCTCGTGAAAGTGAAACTTGAAGATGATGAAACCATTCCGCCCATATCTTTTAAATCTAATGTGTTTAGCCATTGACAGGGTTTGGCTGGCACTGCATCAAGATATATGGGCCTTAGAAGCGTGATGTCATTCCTTGGCCCAGTGTATGTGAAAGTATTCTTCTGCTCACTGGGTGTTTGTTGGTCAGCTTTAACGTTGTACGAAAAAGGAAAAAAACTATGTTGCCAATTCCCTCTAGAAACTGGTAATCAAATTTCAGGCTCCTGTTTCTCTCCAACTTGTTTTCTTAACATCATCCAGATAAATGCAAACAATTTGTGTTGCTTTGATATGATTTGCATTGCTGGCTTCTTGAATGGAACAATTGTGTTTCGGCACTTAGACAAGATGGAAAAGATTATCAAAGAATTTCTAGCAGTGGGGAACTTTGCTTGCCGATGTCGTCATTTAGATGCTTGGTACCGATTATGCTAGTCTTGCCAGCAATTTACGCATTTGCATTGGTACTTAGTCTTACTTTTAGACATCTATTTTCACTCGGGCTGTCTAATTAGTTTGCAGAATATGAGAATCATCCCCTATTTTCATTCTTTAGATTCGTCTCATTCGCACGTACAAGCCACATAAGTATAGTAATCCAATGTAGAGATTAACCATGATAGAAATGTTGGATCCACAGAGCTGTAGGACAATGGAAGCACATGTGCCCATTTCCCGGATATGCTTTGCGCTCTGTACATGGCGAACTTCAGGATACTTGTGAAGTTGATGAGCTTTTTTGTCTGAAACTGGAGGAGCTATGGCTTTTTGCAGTCGATCTGGTTTGGGAATCAGACTCCACTTGCTTCTATCGTTGGGTTTTATGAGAAGCCACCATTTATCAAGGATGATGAATGTGCATATATGCCTCATCTGTGGTAAGTCCTTCGAGCTGGGTTCCAGTGTCCGATAGCTTACGTCCAACGACAACAATAGACTGTTGTTCCTTGCTTTCTCAGAGAAGTAGTAGAATATTTGTTTTACCTTAGGTTGTAATTGTGAAGTGCACTTATTATCATACCTCCCATATCCCCTATTATGAAGGTTAGTGATGGTGCGCTCTATTTGATTCCAATTTTTACTGCTAGACTTCTCATGTTGGAATTTTGACAACCTCTAATATAATGAAAAGTCTCACGTAATTCATGACGTACTCATAAGCAGTGATTTATCGTGTACTAGAGTGGCAAATCAACTAGTTTTATTTGATTAATAATTTGGCTAACTGATTTGATTCTTTAAAAGTTCTCAATGAGTTTGATATAAGTGAACTTATTAGGTCATAGGCTCTACTAACTAGCCAAAACAATCGATCAAATTTTCATTATAGCAAAGGAGCATTGGTGCAAATGTTTGTACTTCCCCTGACAAGTGCAATAGTTGACAAACAACATGGATTAATAAACCCAAAATGATTCATTTGGCTCTATACTTCCCCTGACAAGTGCAATAGTTGACAAATCACATGGATTGAACCCAAAATGATTCATTTGACTCGGTCCACTAAAGAGATTTAAATAAACCTAATCATGTGAATTTCATACTAACACATCAATGTGGAATGAAGAGATTTAAAGGTGAAGATTAAATAATCAAATTGTACAACTACGAGACTATATAGAACGAAAATAGAATATTTAAAATTATAAACATATGGACAATATATTTTTCTTATACAACATTTCCATATATATTTTTCTCATAGTCATACCAATTTGATAGTAATATCGAGCACAACATTAATTCACCAAACTGTAAAAAAAATGTCAGTGATGGTTTCTATCATAATAATAATTATTAGGTTTTTACTATGTAAATATTGATATATGGATGACCAATGACCTACCACATTAGATGCTCACTTGGGAGTTACATGTAACCCCTATTTCTATATCATTATCTCTCATTCATATGCATTGATATAAGGATGTAGTGGTTACCAAAGTGTGCCTATAAATATAGCACACCATTGTATCAAAAGTGAAGAAAGAATAAGAAGAACTCTTCCCCTCTCTTCTCTTGTATCTTTCCCTCTCTAATATTCTCTTGTAGTTGTTTATATTTTCCATTAGTTTCATAACACGTTATCAGCACGAAACTCTGCCAAAATTATCATTACTCAAGCCTCAAAGACTCTTGACATAATATAAGATATTGGAGTAAGATCACAATATGATCAAGGTATGTAAATCTTAGATATTTTCTTATCTTATTGTCTTATTTGTGTTGAAATTATCTCATTCCAATATATCAAGATGGGTGCTACTTCTCACATCTATTGATATTTTATCATGTCGATCTATTTGAATTAACAAGAAAAGTAATATAAGTGAAATATTGTAATGGAAAATTGCATTTGTCTCGTACCCGTTGTACGCAAAAGACCTTATTCTACCAAGAATCAAAGGGAAAAGCTAATTCATATACGCTCCTGCAATATCAATATCATGGAACATATTTTTTGTATTATAAGTTGGTATATTCTCCATTAAAGATGAAAATGATATCACTTGAGAAATTTTTATTTCCAGAAATGAATGAAATAATCTATTCTCCGAAGTGAATGGAGCTATAAATATAATTATATATATTGAAAATGATATCACTTGAGAAATTTTCATTTCCAGAAGTGAATGAAATAATCTATTCTCCGAAGTGAATGGAGCTATAAACATAATTATATATATGTTAAATTTATTGTTTGGATCTTTTCACCAGAAGTGAGAAAAGAGGAATAAAAGGAGAACTATAAATAAGGATGACACCACAATTGCATTATCAAAGTCATGATAACATAATGTACCTGTTGTACATTATAAATGTATAATGAAACACATATATAAATTTAAAATCACCTAGTTAGTGATGATATTGTTCCAAATAAATCTTATTTTAATTTTCACAATTGTAGTATTATGATTCTTATTTCTTTTATGCTTTATTGTGACGTTATTTTTCATGCATAATTTAATTTGATAACTTTTATCTTTAACAATTAACTTGATAAATTCATATTTTTGTCTTAAGTTTGAAATATTCTCATTTATTACTTTTATTATGTTTTTATAAAGTATGAGCATTATAAAAATTCCATATAAACTATATGGTAGAGTACATAAATAAGAAAAAGCTTCCGAAGAGCTTATGTTTGGTTACTTGAAGTAACTAAATTATGTACTCGTGATAACAATTTGTGATGATATTCACTATGAATTTGTGTTTACTAAAAATGCATCAAATCATAAGTCCCCGGAAGGGTGGAATATGGTACAAAATATGGTAAAGTTTTAAAGGAGCTAATTTTGTGGCCTGAAGGAACCAAACTACCTAGTGATGATGCATTACCCAATTAAAAGGATATTCGTAAAATGAATATCTTATCAAGAAAATAGTAAAACTAATATTTGCATCACAAATATGTACTACATGTATATTAGTACTATCTGTACACATAAAAGTGTAAACCAGAAGTTTACAAGATTTGATAACTTGATAATTGGTTGGTCCGGTTAGACCATCCCGGATCTTGATGTGAAAAAAAGTTCTTTGAAAATTCATGAGAACATCACATGAATCACTTTTCCAACATTAAGGGGGAGAAAAAAAACAACTAGACAAAGAGATGAGTTGGAATGAGTTATCATTATCTAGTTTTGATCCTCAAAGTAAGAAACATGAACCTGAGGTTCATAAGATGAATTATCGTTACCAACTATCAAATGCCTTTACTGGCCATATGAAGTGACCAAGTCACATATACTAGCTGTGAATGCTCCAACTAAATTTGATATCCTTGCTGGATACTGTAATATAAAAAAATGTGTATGAAAGAGCGCATGAAGTATGATAGACCAATCGCTTCCAATGATAAACATCCTAGAGAAAGAAAAGGAGCTGTAATTAGAATGGTCAACTCGAGGACATGAAAACTCAATAAGAGTAACCAAGAATTAAGTATAATTTTAGTTCCAGAAGAACACATGTCTCTGAAAGTTGTGAAAGTGAAGAGATCTCAAAAACATATAAGACTATGATACTGAGACCGTAATGAAATCCTTGTCGATGAAATTTGTTTGTTGTACTTCAGTACTGAATATGATATGTACAAGTGAGGATCAAGAGTAAAACTCTATTGATGCATGCAAATGATAATGTTATTGGCCAATATAGAAAGAAATCACGAAACTTGCTTAAAGAGCATAAAGTTTAAGGACCAGAAGTCCTTACACCTGAAAAGGGTAAAAATAGTGGGATACAAACAAATTTTTATGCTATTGGAAAGTATGAAATTGTGAGAGATATAGTACAATGTTTTGCAATAGGTTTCACGAAGAGACCTATCATTGTTTAAGAGGAGTTATGCTCCCCTGTGGTGGATGCAACTACTTTTTCAAATCAATGTTTGAAAATTGTTGTGATAGCCTATTTGTTTGAATTCCCTGAAGATGTTATATATATTTGGAACTCCCATAAGGATTAATTACTCCTAGAAGGATTAATTCACTTGAAGTAAACAAGTAAAGTTCTCGAGAACATATATCGATAGACTAAGAATATTCCCTGTATGGGTTGAGAAAATATAGACAAATGTGAAATAATCGTCTAAGTGAACACCTAAAATAGTAGGGTGAATGGACCTTAAAAGCTTAAATCCGGATAGAGTCATTAGAGCATTTGCATTGTGCATATATAGTTGTGTTGTCTGTATGTGCTTCAAGGATTTTAAATTCTTGATTTAGGAGTTGTAATTTACTTTAAAGTATGAGTTGTGTTTTATGAGTGTGCTTTGTCTAGTTCATATATTTCTATGATGTGTGTTTTGTTAATATCTTTCGTGATATGAAAGAATTGCTTGCTTCAATTTGTTTTAGTCAAGTTTTTTTGTGACGATCTCATATTATGTTGATGATATGTCTATTATTGGAGCTCCTGAAGAGCTTCCTAAAGTAGTTAATTGCTTAGAGACATAAGTTAAATTGAAGGATTTAAGATCTTTTTTATGGGAAAGGACGGTAATGTTGAAAAAGTGGAAAATTAATTTTGCATGAACAAATTATGTTCATCAAATAACATTAGGATCCTAAGATCACTAGAAGTGACCAAAGATCCATTTAGGCATCAAGAAAGAAGTGAGACATTAGGTCATGAAGTACTTTATGTTGATGTACTAGGTCCTGAAGTACCATATGTTGATGCATCAAAGCACCAATGCACATTGCTAGCCAAGCACCATATAAACTATTATTTTGGTGATGATAATATTGGCAAGATACAATGTTTCCCTCATTATAACATTGGAAAATACTTTGTTACCTCCGGGAACAATATATGCGATTGTTCTATTATGGTATTATCAAAGAGAGATTTGGTAAACTATATATCCAAATCATATATATCATTTGATCCTCATATTGGTTGATCGGAGACGAGCTATCTCTTACATATGGTGATATAAATGTTTCATAAAGAAACAAAACAAACTATAATGGGCAAGTCTTGAATGTCTTTCGTTACACATTGTGATCCACCATATCTCAAGTACTTGTGGCTGTAAACTATTTTCAAATGAAAGATCATGACGATCATGTATGAAGAAAATCTAAAGATCATGCATCAAATTGATAATCTAAAAGATTGTTCACTAACTCACTCCCGACAACAATCATTCTAAAAGTTGATCGTGAAATTTGAGTTCAACGACTTAATAATCTGAAGTGATGTGGTCATGAGGGGGAGCATATACGCACTGCACTCTTTTTCCCTTAACCATGGTTTTTTCCTAATGGGTTTTCCTGGTAAGGTTTTTAACGAGGCAATATGAGATAGCGTAATGCAATCTAGTGGTCATCCAAGGAGGAGTATTATGTAAATATTGATATATGGATAAATGATAGGGCAAAAGCGTAATGCCAATTCCTATCTTGTAGTAAACCGGAAAGTCCGGGTATCGTCTCTTAGGGACTGGTGCAACCTTTTATTCTATCAATTTATAGAGCAAACTATAGGGTAAAATGGTTTAATGAGACTAATTATCTAAAAGCAAAATAAACTAATTAAGCAAAGTAAAATGGTCGGGAGAAAATCAATGGGAGAAAGCTCTGGGAGAAACACCGGGACTCGCTACCTATCATATCCTAATTAATTCACATATTCTAATCGGTTTAATCCAATTCTCTACAGCCAGGATATCACTACTGTGCTAGCTATCCCTGTCAGGAATTACTACGTACTAAACAATTAAATCAAATCCTACTGTCGTAGCTCAATGACTTAATTATTTAGCATAAAGATTGATATCCTATTTAAGACCGCATAGCACCTTATTTAATCCACTGTCGCTTCGATAAGTTACTATGTCACATGAAATAGGTTCAGTTATTAGGGTTTCACTGTCGCTGATAACCTAATTAACTACAAATCGATGTATTGGTGGCCAGTCAACACAAAGCATTAAGCAATTTCATGCAATAGAGATAGGAAGAAGAGAAATATGAATCAATCCATCAATTCTAGAAATAGCTACATCCTATGGTGTTTCCCCCAGAAATTGGGGTTTAGTTTATGACGAAAATAAAACACACAATCATGTTCTTTTTCATCACGATGCTAGTAACGAAAAGAAGAGAAAATACTTATACGAATAGAAGCACAAAATCTAATTTTCTCGTCCGATCCGTGATACTAGTGATCTGCTCCAATCATTGTGCTCGTCCTTTGTCTCCGAGTCGCACTGCTGCTCTCACCCAAAAGAATTTCGTCCCCCAGCTTGCCCTGTCCTGCCGCTTTTTTTCCCAAAAGAATCCCCCGATCGCCAATTATAATTCCGCCCAGGCCCAAATATGTCCCAGTCATTCCCTGTCCGTGTCCAATTTAATAAACCTCCAATTTTTTGTTCCCCCGGTCTATGTTAATTCCCCACCAAGAATAATCACTTCCCTCTAATAATTCCGTACCCGACTAATTAATTGCTCCCCTCGAGAAATATTGTTTCCGCTGCCAACAAATTAGAAGATCCCCCCGCCAATTATGTGTCCCCATTCCCCTCCGAGCTACTTGTGTTCATTTAATTCAGTGGGCCAATCCAAGCCCAAAAACACTGCTGCCGTTCAACTCCCTGCAGCCTGTTCCAATTATTCGGTCCCCAGGGAAGCTCGACCCAATCTTCTTTATCGTGCTTTATTCACCTGTAATACATCAAACTCATGGCACTAGGCAATAATGGTTTTTCAACCATTCTCGGGTTATCGAGCCCTCAAATAGCACCAATCGGCTTAAACAGATCATAGGATAGTCACATAAAGTTCAAGAATCCGATATATTAAAGCCAATTATCACAACCCCACACTCAATTGTTGCTTGCCCCTAAGCAACGACTCAAAAGACAAAGACACAAAACTTTCCACAACAATGACACATCACAAACTCACCAATCAAACACTCGACACAAAACAAAAATTTCCTTGTACTCTTGTTGTAATCAGTAGTTTCTTTCTTAAAGGACGAGTTGTGCTTTAATGATCATACCTTTCACCCCACACTCAAGGTCTTTGCAACCATTTAACATTGACTGACTCCAATCCACAAAAACTCAAATAGCAACACTCAATTCCGATCGTCGGTAGTGGGTGATTAACAACTTATGGTGTAACAGTTATTAGGAGAATCTAACCAGATCAGTTAGGTGCATATCTCGTGAGGACAATCTGGCTTACTCACACCAATCATAAGCAATAACAAAGCATGAGTCTCAAAAACTAATGGGGGAAGCCTTTCGCAAACATGATTTTAACTTTAAGCACATCACTACCTTTTATGACAAGGAGAGGCTTTCTCTCTTTCTGATTTTGCTTGCCGAGTGGTCGTATTTAGTACAAGTGGGATTTGTTTCTTACTACTGGTGACCGAGCAAGATCAATTTCAGCTTCTTAGCACTCGCATAAGGGCTTCTTTCAACTCCTTTTCCTCGGTCCGTGTGGAAGGTCATTGCACATTCTCAAATGGCACTTCACTCAACGGGGGTTTGTACTTGATAAGCAACATCGCACGGTCGCGAACCGATGCTCAGTTGAACCTTTCCTGATCCCCTTGTGCAATGAGTGATTGCCTCACACGCTTTTGGCATTTTACCCACAATTTAATTGTTATGGCAACTTTCTTATATTTTACTTGTCAGGTAGGATTTTTCCTTTTATAAAGATACAGTTCACCCCATCTAAAACATTCAAAATAGAGAGACTCATTGCAAAGTCAACAACTCACAATAGATGCAAGTAAGCACGGTATCCAAACATGTCGAATGGTCAATGTTCTCCACCTAACCAGTTCACCAAAAGTCGTTACACTATCCTCACAAAATAGAATGTTGCCAATGGGGTTTGCTAATTCAAAGCATATCAAGTCAGTCAAAACATCAAGCTCATTGTGAAGAACTTTGCAATTCAACGCTAGTGGGGTGATTTCGATGATTTCATTCAAGCACAAACTCATTTCACACGCATCACGGTCATTTACATCATTTTACCACAAGAGTACAAGGTTTTGATTTAAAATTTTCTGATTTTTAGGTGTTTTTTAGCCATTAGCTTTGCACAGGCAGACTGCACCTGCACAGGTAGACTGCATGCAGTTTGGCTGTGCTCAACCTAATGGGTATTTTTTTTACCACATGTGATGACTCGGTATTTGCACATGTTTTCCCCTTTGTTTCT
Organism: Linum trigynum; assembly: GCA_964030455.1. Lineage (NCBI taxonomy): Eukaryota > Viridiplantae > Streptophyta > Magnoliopsida > Malpighiales > Linaceae > Linum > Linum trigynum. The sequence goes on along the minus strand of OZ034815.1, from coordinate 11,662,379 downwards.
TGATTGTTTGAGCTTGAATTATTGCGTCTTTGTCCTATTTTATGCTAGGTTGTGTTCCTTTGTCACATTTCAGGTCCTAGCACATAAAGTGAAGCATAGGCGCAAGTTTCAAATCAATCAGAGATCAATTGACGATTCGGGAGAAGAAACTCGGGCATGTCCTGAAGAAGAATGGATTTCTACCTCAATTTATGGAGAAAGAATATGCAAGCTTGTCATGAAAAGAAAGAGGACGAGACTACGAGCGTCTGGGATCAAACGGGGACTGATTCAGAGTCCGGACGAGGGAGAAACGAAGCATTAAACAGAGGCTGAGCAAGCCATACGGGCATCTTGGAATTCCACACGGCCGTGTGGGTCGTGGCCGTGTGGAAATCACAGAGCCTTCACACGGGCAGCTGGGAAAGCCACATGGCCGTGTGGCCTGGCCGCGTGATCGGGAATTTCTGTTTAAAACTCGATTTTCATCCAAAGGAAAGGGGAGAGCTGGGTTTTGGATCCCAAACACCCAAGGGACGAACCAAAGAGAGAAAGGGCGATCTGAGGGCATTCTAAGAGTGGAATTGGAGGATTTCTTCGCCTTGGAAGCTCGAGGAACAAGCCCGGACTTGAAGACTGATCATCTGAAGCTTCTTACTGCAGTCTCTCTCTTCTCTATGGAGTAACTTCCCTTCACTTAGGTTTTGAGGAACCCTAGCTATGTTTGTTTGATTGGATGATTGTATGAGTACTCTGACTTGATAATCTTGAGTTCATATTCAATCTATGCATGTTTTCATGATTCAATTCTGCTTTAGTCGAGATTATTGATTCTGCTTTGATCCTATGAGAGGGTATACCTGATTAGGTCAATAGAGCACCATAGATTGATAGTAGTGGATCGATTGCTTTAGTCGAGGGTTGATTCACTGCTTTGTATCGATTGAGAACCTCTTTCGATAGAGGGAGTCTAGTTCAGAATGCCTTGATCAGTTGTTCTAGAGAAGGATACGTCCCTCTAGGCAATTGACTCAAGAGGGCCTCGTTCCTTTAGTCGAGACTCAAGGTCTAGTCAAGGATTCTCCGCATTGTGAATGAAAGTGAAACAAGTTAGAAATCATCAATTGTTAGTCTGGCTAGTGGCTAGGGGGAATCATACCTAAGTGAGTTCCCAGCCTGTAATTAGATTAACTTTAACTGTAGTTTGCTAGAGTAGTTTTAGTTCTTTCATCTTAATCTGGTTTGCTAAATAATAAACTGAAGCTGAGTAATAGTAACTCTAGAGACCCGTGGATTCGATATTTATCACTTGAGCCACTATACTGCAGTCCCTTCCATTGGTTACACTTGGCCATTGTTAGGTGTTGTGTCGTAGCGAGTCAAGTTTTTAGCGCCGTTGCCGGGGACTTTCTAGAGTATTAGGAAAGGCAGAAGTTTGTTACTTTAGCGTTTTTATTTTCTTTTCTTTTCCACCCTTGCTTTTCACTTGGGTGTTTTTGTTTCTGTTGATGCAGATTTGAATCATGGATCCTCATGGCTTCTCCAATCATTGGGGGTATCCACCACCATCTGAGTGGTATTACCCCGAGACTCCCTGGAGAAATCAAGGAGGAGAAGACTACGGATTCGGGTTCCAGTACCAACCCCCTTACTACGGAGAACAACCAGACCCCTGGGCATATCAAGAAGAATTTCTCCCACAACCAGAAGGGCGGCGGGAGCAAACGAGACGAGTAAAATAAGCTTCTTCCTTGCCCCCGAACTGGTGGAATGGAATTAATTACTTGGGAAGGGCTTTATGGGTGCTTGGCTTTAATATGATGAGAAGAAGAGCACGGAGTCACGATTTCAGTCCCCGCTAAAGCAATTGTGGCCATTTCCATTCATAAATAACATCTGCGCATATTCGCGGCGTTGGAGTTACCCATGGCGGCCTTCACGGGCCATTCTGCAGAGCCATGCTACACTCCACAGCCAGATCCAAACCATGAATTGAGGCTTCTCATGGAGCAGTTTGCTCGAGATTGTGAGAGATCATGCTCCAGGATGGATCATTGTGTCCAGGCCTATCGTGAAACAGAGGAGATCCTCCTGAGCCTTAAGAAGAGCGCCGATGATCTTGAGCGATCTTTCGCACAACCTGCTCCAGATCACCCTTCTGCTACCATACAAGAAGAGGAGGAGGAAGAAGAAGGCTACAAGGACATAGTGGATCACACTGAAGTTGTCACGGAGAGCTCCCGTGATGATCCTGATTAGGAATGTCATATCATAGCCGACCACACCTTCCCACATCCCAAACTGAGCTTTGAAGAGGCGGGCATGAGTGAGGAGATGCAAGAAGATCTCATGAAAGAAATTTCTTGGCAACTTGCTCTCCAATCCGTGCTAGAAGAAGAAGAGCAAGAAAGGGTGCAGAAAGAAGTTGTGGAGGATGACGAAAGTGAAGCAGGAGGAGTTCTTGATCATTTCCCAGGGGTGATACCACATGAAGAAGAAAGGGAGGTTGAAGGAGCAATTGGCGTCCAGGCTGAGGACGGAGTTAAGGTGGAAGAGGCCTGCACCGGCTAAGAGTTACATGAGATATCTCCACCAAACTTCGAGGAACTACTTAGCAAGGACCCATTTGCAGTGTCTCTTTGCCAGACCAAGGCCATGTCGACATCGGTCCCTCTTGGTGGATGCGATGGTGGTCAATCGATGTTGTCATATCTAGTTTGGGGCAATGGGACGAGAGAAGATAAGAAGAGGTCTCGAGGATGGAGACTTCATCTGCATCAAGTGCACGAACTTCCATCACCAGTCATACCACATGCTCGTGACTTGCGACTCCACCTCATTGACGAGAACCTCAACTTCAAGGAGGTTCTAGCATGGACCGAAACTTAGGAGCCATCGTCCGGCTCACGACGTGAAAGAAGCGCTTGTTGGGAGGCAACCCAACCAGTCGGTTTGAATTTCTTTCTCTATTTCTCCTCGGTTGAGTCGGTTTTGTTATTTGATTTTAGAGTCAATAACTCAACCTTTGTGAGATTTTGTGTGGTGTTTGTGTTCTGATTACTCTCTCTTCCTGGAATGCACCGCCTGCCCCGTCCATCATCATTCACCCTTGATCTGGTAACTTCGTTCTACCCTCCTTATCTTTCCTCCATTGAGGACAATGTCGTGCTTAAGTGTGGGGGGATGTTCGATTATGTATGTGGGTGAATGTTTGGCTGTTTGTGTGCTTGGAGCCTAGTCCACTATCCAAATTTTTAAATTTGAGGGCTCCAAGTACGTGTTTCCTTGCAAATTGCCTGCTCAGTATGCTTTGAATCGACTTCTCTATATTAATGTGCAACCTAGGGAGGTAGTGTAGCACTATGGAGGATGTTGAAGTATAAGATGTTTCCTATCTAGCTCTCTGTTGTGCCAGTTGATTTTGTGAATTAGTGGAGCTAAGACCGTTGAATTCATGTGGTAATGGTGACTCTGTTTGGATTGTGTTATGGACTCGTGTATCAAACAGGGTACTCATATGGAAAATGGGAAGCAGTTGGTCCTCCATGTCGAAATCATTGAATTCTTAAACATGGGGTAAGCCCAACGTGTGTGGCACCGTTCATTGCACAAAATTGGGTTTTGGAAGAGATTTTAGTGATCCTTAGTGGGGTACTCCTACAAGGTGAAGCTAAGCTGTCTCTAGTACAAGTAAAATTTTCACCCGTTGAACGGTTTGCCTACTTGAGGATGTGTTTTTAAGGGCACGGATAGAGCTTCCGACCCCCCTTGATTTCATTGACCCTCCACACGAGTTGAGGAAAAGGAGTTAAAAGAAGTACTCTGGCGAGCGCTAGATGTACAAAAAATTGCTCTTGCTCGACTAATAAGGGTCGACCGTGCAAAAGACTGCAGTTGGAACCCCCGCCAAGTGAATGAACAAAAAAAGAGAAAAAGAAATGTAAATGAAAGTGCAAAAAGGGGTTCCAACGGTGAAATGAAGTGAAAGATCACCCCGGTACAACGAGTCCTTGGTTGTGAATGGTGTGAGTCCCTTTGTCCATGAACTGACTGTCTTACTTCTACTTCTTCTCATGTTCCTGGCTTGAGTCTAGTACTCGCATTGAGAGAGATAGGAGACGTCTTAGAAGACTAGTTGACCTTGTAAGCTGCTATATGATCTAGGAAATCCTCTACCGACGATCGGGGTTGTTTGTTGCTATAGAGGTCTGGAGAGCTGCATTGGTTTGAGTTAGGTTTGCTTGGGGACAAGCAAACAGTTAAGTGTGGGGGGATTTGATGTGCTCGGTATTTGCACATGTTTTCCCATTTGTTTCTTGATTGTCTGAGCTTGAATTATTGCGTCTTTGTCCTATTTTATGCTAGGTTGTGTTCCTTTGTCACATTTCAGGTCCTAGCACATAAAGTGAAGCATAGGCGCAAGTTTCAAATCAATCAGAGATCAATTGACGATTCAGGAGAAGAAACTCGGGCATGTCCTGAAGAAGATAGGATTTCTACCTCACTTTATGGACAAAGAATCATACAAGCTTGTCATGAAAAGAAAGAGGACGAGACTACGAGCGTCTGGGATCAAACGGGGACTGATTCGGAGTCCGGACGAGGGAGAAACGAAGCATTAAACAGAGGCTGAGCAAGCCATACGGGCATCCTGGAATTCCACACGGCCGTGTGGGTCGTGGCCGTGTGGAAATCACAGAGCCTTCACACGGGCAGCTGGGAAAGCCACATGGCCGTGTGGCCTGGCCGCGTGATCGGGAATTTCTGTTTAAAACTCGATTTTCAGCCAAAGGAAAGGGGAGAGCTGGGTTTTGGATCCCAAACACCCAAGGGACGAACCAAAGAGAGAAAGGGCGATCTGAGGGCATTCTAAGAGTGGAATTGGAGTATTTCTTCACCTTGGAAGCTTGAGGAACAAGCCCGGACTTGAAGACTGATCATCTGAAGCTTCTTACTGCAGTCTCTCTCTTCTCTATGGAGTAACTTCCCTTCACTTAGGTTTTGAGGAACCCTAGCTATGTTTGTTTGATTGGATGATTGTATGAGTACTCTGACTTGATAATCTTGAGTTCATATTCAATCTATGCATGTTTTCATGATTCAATTCTGCTTTCGTCGAGATTATTGATTCTGCTTTGATCCTATGAGAGGGTATACCGGATTAGGTCAATAGAGCACCATAGATTGATAGTAGTGGATCGATTGCTTTAGTCGAGGGTTGATTCACTGCTTTGTATCGATTGAGAACCTCTTTCGATAGAGGGAGTCTAGTTCAGAATGCCTTGATCAGTTGTTCTAGAGAAGGATACGTCCCTCTAGGCAATTGACTCAAGAGGGCCTTGTTCCTTTAGTCGAGACTCAAGGTCTAGTCAAGGATTCTCTGCATTGTGAATGAAAGTGAAACAAGTTAGAAATCATCAATCGTTAGTCTGGCTAGTGGCTAGGGGGAATCATACCTAAGTGAGTTCCCAACCTGTAATTAGATTAACTTTAACTGTAGTTTGCTAGAGTAGTTTTAGTTCTTTCATCTTAATCTGGTTTGCTAAATAATAAACTGAAGCTGAGTAATAGTAACTCTAGAGACCTATGGATTCGATATTTATCACTTGAGCCACTATACTGCAGTCCCTTCCATTGGTTACACTTGGCCATTGTTAGGTGTTGTGTCGTAGCGAGTCAACATGCAACAGGGACAAACAAACACTAAGACTCACTACCCCACACTCAGGATGGAACAATGTCCCTAATGTTCAACTTCTAATCTAAACATGCACGGGTTTGACACAACTTAAAAGAAAAATAAAGAAAACTTACCTTGGATTGCCTCCCATGAAGCGCTTGTTTAACGTCCTCAGCCTGACGTTCATGGAGCTTTCAACCAATGGTTATGGAAAGGTATCCAGAATACCCTCCCGATAAATGATAGAACGCATAGCCTCCATCTAACATATGAGTCACCTCAGCAGGGCCAGGTGTGAGAAAATTTGGTATGACCTTCTTAGTTGCCATGTTGGACCCTTTAGTGAGGCGCAGGTGGTATTGCAGTGCCTCTAGCAAGTACGCTTCCTGTTCCAATGTCAGTGAAGAAGGAATAATAACAGGAAGATTGAAATCCTTACCCAAATATCTATACTTGAGGTAACCTGGCAAGGATTTCTGCCCTTGCTTTGATTTCAGACTTTGAGCTGCTAGGATATGTGATAGTTCTTTGGGTGGTCCACTATCACAGGAAGAGGAATTTTTCATTTCTCGAGCTCCACTTTCAAATTCATCAAATTCATCGTGATTATGGTCAACTTGAAAGACATTAAAAATTTCATCCTCCTTACCGACTCGGAATGTCAACTTGCCGCTCCCGACATCGATGAGTGCATCGCTAGTGGCTAGAAAAGGTCTACCAAGAATGAGAGGCACTCCCCGATCTTCTTCCATCTCCAGAATCAAAAAATCCGTAGGGAGAATAAACTTCCCCACCTTCACCAATACCTTCTCCACCATTCCCTTTGGAATTTTCACTGGTCGATCAGCCAATTGGAGAGTGATCCGAGTAGGCTTAAGAACATCTCCCAATCCCAATTTCTTGTAGACTGAGTATGGCATCAAATTAATTCCTGCTCCAAGATCACAAAGTGATATGTTGAAATTTGTACCTCCAATGACACATGGAATGGTGAAGCTGCCTGGATCATCCCTCTTTTCTGGTAATTTATTTTGAATCACAGCACTACATTCAGAAGTAAGGGTTACCTTCTCTAGATCAACCCATTTGAACTTCTTTGTCAGCAACACCCTTAAGAAGTTAGCATATGTAGGCATCTGTTCAAGTGCCTCCGCAAACGGTATGTTGATCTGAAGTCGCTTGAAGATATTCACAAATTTCTTGAAGTTTGGGTCTTCCATGGGCTTCATTAACCTCTGAGGGAATGGTGCGGGAGGTTCATAAGGCTTTACCTCTTCATTCTTGAGTTTTTCCACTTTTGGAGTTGCACAGGCAGAATGCTCATGCACAGGCAGATTGCATGCAGTTTGCCTGTGTAAGTCAGATTTTTCAGCTTTTGCACTTTCTTCCTCTGCAGCTGCTTTGCTCTCCTTTTCTACAGGATTTTTCTTGCTCTTTGGATCCTCCAACTCCTTACCACTCCTCAATGTGACTGCTACAACCATGACATCCTTTGGATTCCTCTCGGTATTTGCTGGTAAAAGTCCCTGAAATCCTACCTTGAATATCTGCCAACGTTTGAGCCATCTGGCCTATTTGCCTCTCCATAGCTAGCATAGATGATTGCATATTATTGTTGATGGCTAGCTATTGAGTGACAAATTGATCTAGACCCTTGAAATTATTGTCTGTTTTCTGCATATGAGCCAAAATCAACTCCTCTAACTGGGGCTTCTTCTCTGGTTGAGGCTGCTGCTGTTGAAAACCAGGAGGTGGGATGTTTCGAACACCAAATGAATTATTGTTTGACCATGACATATTGGGGTGATTCCTCCATTGAGGGTTATATGTATTTGAATACATACCACCCTGGCCTTGACTTCGCGGATTATTGATATATTGGACATCTTCCAACTGAGCAGCTCCCAGTGGACACATATCCCTATGATGAGCACCTTCACATAATTCGCACAAAGCAACCTCCTCTTGTCTACCAAGAGCCATCTTAGCCAGCCTTCGTTCGAGTGCATCGAACTTAGAATCTAACTTGGCATCTATCTTGGCTTCTAGACTTGTAACTCTGTTTATCTCATGCAAGCCTCCTCTTCTTCGAATACTGGTCTCACTACCCCATTCAGTGGCTTCTGAACAAATCTTCTCTACCAGATCGTATGCTGCTGGTGCCTCCATGCTTGTGAAACCATTTTGACAAGCATTATTCAGGGCATCCCGGAACTCCCTTCTGATTCCATTGAAGAAAATAATGATCACATTCCAATCTTCAAGACCATGGCTTGGGCATCTCATCAATAGCCCCTTATAGCGCTCCCATGCCTCAGTCAGACTCTCATCATCAGCCTGCTTAAAAGCAACAATCTCTTCTTGCCTCTTCATTGCCAAGGCAGGTGGGAAGTATTTATCCAGAAAGACCTTCTCAAGCTGAGCCCATGTCGTGATGGAACGTGGTGTTAAGTTCTGAAACCAGTGTGATGCATTCCCTATAAGAGAGAATGAGAACATCCGAAGACGAATTGCATCATCAGACACAGTTGGGCTCTTCATCGTATCACAAATGCTTGCGAACCGGCGGAGATGTTCATGAGGATCCTCAGTGCTAGCCCCTGAGAAAGTATACCCATTGATGATCATATTGATGAATGTTGGGGTAATTTGCATGGTTGCATCCCCAGCCGGAATGACAACACATGAAGCTCGGGCTCCAATCCTTCGATTCAAGCAAGCCCTTATCGAACGATCCTGGTTTGCCATGATGACAGGCTCGATGTCGCGTGGTGGTGGTGTTGGTGGTGTAGGGATGACAGGTGATGAAGCCTGCCCTCTCTGTTGACGATTATGGGTTAGGGAAGGCCTAGGAGTTGTGGTTGGCTGCTTCCCTAACTTGACCTGCTTCTTGTTCTGGCGGCAGGTCTTCTCGATCTCCGGATCTAGTGGCAGTAAATTGCCAGTCGTCCTCCTAGGCATGCACGAGGAGGATAAACCTGAAAATTCTTCTGCACACTAACACCCAGATCAAAATAGTTCACTCACAAAAATCAACAAAAAATAAGGTATGGCAGTCCCCGGCAACGGCGCCAAAAACTTGATAGGGCAAAAGCGTAATGCCAATTCCTATCTTGTAGTAAACCGGAAAGTCCGGGTATCGTCTCTCAGGGACTGGTACAACCTTTTATTCTATCAATTTATAGAGCAAACTATAGGTGAAAATGGTTTAATGAGACTAATTATCTAAAAGCAAAATAAACTAATTAAGCAAAGTAAAATGGTCGGGAGAAAATCAATGGGAGAAAGCTCTGGGAGAAACACCGGGACTCGCTACCTATCATATCCTAATTAATTCACATATTCTAATCGGTTTAATCCAATTCCTACAGCCAGGATATCACTACTGTGCTAGCTATCCCTGTCGGGAATTACTACGTACTAAACAATTAAATCAAATCCTACTGTCGTAGCTCAATGACTTAATTATTTAGCCTGAAGATCGATATCCTATTTAAGACCGCATAGCACCTTATTTAATCCATTGTCGCTTCGATAAGTTACTATGTCACATGAAATAGGTTCAGTTATTAGGGTTTCACTGTCGCTGATAACCTAATTAACTACAAATCAATGTATTGGTGGGCAGTCAACACAAAGCATTAAGCAATTCCATGCAATAGAGATAGGAAGAAGAGAAATATGAACCTCCAATTAACTACAAATCAATGTAAAGGTGGGCAGTCAACACAAAGCATTAAGCAATTCCCTGTCCGTGTCCAATTTAATAAACCTCCAATTTTTTGTTCCCCCGTCCAAGTTAATTCCCCACCAAGAATAATCACTTCCCTCTAATAATTCCGTACCCGACTAATTAATTGCTCCCTTCCAGAAATTATTGTTTCCGCCGCCAGCAAATTAGAAGATCCCCCGCCAATTACGTGTCCCCATTACCCTCCGAGCTGCTCGTGTCCATTTAATTCAGTGGGCTAATCCAAGCCCAAAAACACTGTTGCCGTTCAACTCCCTGCAACCAGTTCCAATTATTCGGTCCCCAGGAAAGCTCGACCCAATCTTCTTTATCGTGCTTTATTCACCTGTAATACATCAAACTCATGGCACTAGGCAGTAATGGTTTTTCAACCATTCTCGGGTTAGCGAGCCCTAAAATAGCACCAATCGGCTTAAACAGATCATAGGATAGTCACATAAAGTTCAAGAATCCGATATATTAAAGCCGATTATCAATAATTAATGACCTACCACATTAGATGCTCACTTGGGAGGAGCACTTCTACTATTCTATAAAGCATGGGTGCTTTAATGTACAACTTAAAGTTGTACCATAACTCAAAATGTATAAGTTTGAGTTGTACCATAAAGGAATTTGTACCCTTATGTTTTGGTACAACTTCACAACTTTAAGTTGTACCATCACATAAAGGTACAAGTTCAAGTTGTACCATAAAAGAATTTGTAAAATAGTATAGGTACAAGCTGAAGTTATACCATAACGTTAAAGGTACAACTTAAAGTTGTACCATAAAGGCAAAAACCTATAGCACCAATGCTATATAGCATTGTAAAATTTCTCCACTTGGGAGTTACATGTAACCCCTATTTCTACATCATTATCTCTCATTCATATGCATTGATATAAGGACTAGTCACGGGCCCGGCCAGTCGGTCGGATTCGATCGCCAATCACGTAAACAACAATAGAAAGTTGTATGCAAGATACACGTTTTTTTGGTGTTATAAAAAAATCTAAATTATTGAAATACTCTTAATATTCAAATTGACTGGTAGAGTAAGAGAATTTAAATTATTAAAATAATTCAACAATTCAAAAATATCAATATCATACTGTTTTCTGTCATGGTAATGACTCATCAACTAAAATTCTTTACGAAAATGAAAGGTAAACCACAGGCAAGGGAACTTACTTCTAAAAACATTTTCAAATCACCCTTTTATTTAGTCATCATCGTTAGTAATATTGCACGTTTTCGTTTTGACTTATTTTCTCCACCATGAGCACCATCATCAGCTCCATTAACGACACATTTATCTACATTATCAATAGTCTCTTGCTTCTTCTCTGGCATTTCATTAATCTCTTCCTTGTTTTCTTGCATTTCATTGCGCACTAAAATTAATGATAAAATATTTACCAATACAAATAATCTATTTCGTTGGAGTTGAATTTACCGCGTGCAAATTTTGAACAATATTTCTCCCTTTAAATGTACCATTAATTGTACATGGAGCTATAGGTCCTTGAATGCTACATGGTCTGTAAAACATAAAAATTTTAAATGCCTCAAAACATTTAGGATCTGCTGTAGGATCTGAAATTTCAACATATATAGTTGAACCTATTTCTGAAGGACCATAGATTTTATCTTCCATAGCTAGGAGAACTAATAAATGAGCACCGGGTTGACCGTATTTTTCAAATTCAACTGCCATTACATCTGCAATGAAAGAAACTATCAATAATAATATAACTTGAAAAATAATAATTACCAAACAAACCATGAGTTAAGGATGCTTAAATTAAAACTATGGAATATAACTAACATGCGCATGTTTCGGTGGTTGTTTCCTCCTCATCTTGCCTTCCGGGTCTGGTGGGTACCCAAACCAGTGCTTGGCTCACGACGACACTCAAAGGATGGGTGGCAGCGACTTGTCGGGAGCGGTGGTGGTGCTTGCCACGGCGATGGAGGCTCAGAGGGGGCACGTTGGCGGCTAGGGTTTGGGAAAGGCTCTTTCTTGTTTTGGCTCTGGGCCCAGACCCTATTGGGCTTCCGAGTTTGTCTTCGAGCCTTGTTGTTTGGGCTTTTTCTTTTCCTTTCTACATTTGTTTGCTTGTACACTTCCTTTGTGGGCTCGCCCCGGTCGTTTTATCCTAATGAACACATCTTTCAAAATGTTTCCCCCAAAACCTTCTTCTCCAAAATCTCTTTCAATCATAAGAGTACAATTTTCTTCGTCCAAGTTATTAATAATATCCATGATTTTTTTTCTCCTCATCACTGATACTTGTATCTTCCTCATGAAGAATGTCTTACTTCTTCTCAAGATCATCATCATCTCTAGCACCGGATCGTACACCCACCATTAGCAGTCTCATTCTTGTTCTCTTGCATTAGCACTATGAAATAAGATAATAGACATTCAAAAGCACAATACACAATATATGGTGTGATTTTCTAGAATTATAGGTGTTTAAAATATACTGGAGTTAATATTGTAGATGGATACAATTGATTGCATGTTAGTGCGAAAGGAAGCAAAGTTCCACTGGAATTTTATGTTATAAATTACATGCATTTGCCTATAGATTAAAGATTAAAAATTGAAGACGTATACACTTTGATAATACAACCAAGTATACAATTGCATACATGCTAGTGGGTAAGGAAAGTTCCTCTGGAATTTTAAGCTATACAATTAAATGTGTTTGTCAAAATTAGAGAACACAACCGAGTATCATTTGTGCGTGATATAAAAATTGAAGAACATTGTATAACTAAGTATAATTTACCCATGGTATATAGTTGATAGTAATGTAATTAATATTGATCATCATTTTCATCCAAATATAATTAACCTCGATCAAATTAGGAAGATCGTCTGAGTTCTGCTCTTCTCATCCTTCCCTATACTGGAAATCGTGTACTTACTTGTTGATTAGCAATGTAATATGTGAGCTTGATATCAAACTTCAATACTATTCCCTCAATTTCTAGCAAATGGTAATCCTCTCATTCTATTGTTGTCTTGGAATGGCTATTCAGCTAACATTCCAGAAAATCCATCTCCCACTCGATCGATAACAATAAAGTTAACCTCAGTGGTTTGTTCACAACTCGAAGGTGAATCCTGAATAAGTATAATGTTAGTTATGGCATCAACAATAATAGAAGCCGATACGTTTGTAGACAGATTTCACGTCCAGCATAACACCAATCTTCTTAACTTTGACAATTTTGTTTTTTACGGAATACGCATTTCCCTACATATTAAATAAAATATTGGCATTTGGGTGGCTTCTACAGTACCCCGAGTGAAATTCGGGGTACCGCATAACTTTAGTATGAAAACGCTATCTAGACCTCGAATTAGTAGAATTTTTGGGTCTGATATTATACCCAACCCTTAATAAGTGAACCCTTGGTTCTAATTATCTAAATCATAAACTATAACCTTAAGATGGTGCATTCATTTTTTTTTACTATAGTTGGATGAATCATAACTGTCGATTATTGAACTAATTAAGTTGATCTTGGGGTATAAGATTTAGAGGAAATAAGACCTAGATTTTGATATTCAAGGGATAGAATATAGTATCATGTCCGAAAGATCAGTCAATTCAAGATATGGATAGCGTTTTCATACTTAAGGTATGCGGTACCCGGGATTTTACTCTGGGTACCGTAGAACTCACCTACCATTTGATAATTAATGGGTTGTAAAATCAAAATTTATACTTACCTCTTCTCCATTTTAGTTGATTTAGGGGTCGTTTGTAGAACATGACTTAAGCCGTGGATTCACTGAATCCGTAGTTTTGTAGCAAATTATGTTTTTTTGTTGCTTTTTGTATTGTGAATTTTAGGTTGAGAGATATCAAATTTCTAAAATCTACGGATATAAAATCTCTCATAATTGAGAAGATTATATATCTTGATTCGTGAGATTTTTCCCCCTAATTTATCTCTTCCTTTTATTTATTTATTTATCATATTAAATATATTTATAAAAAAGTTCTCAATAATTCTTGAACCAATCTAATATTTTTTATTAAGAATAAACATGTTATTTCATATAAAATTAGAAATTTTATTTTCATTGAATGTTAATAATCACAGTTACCAACCAATAAATATTTTAAAATAATTTTCAACAATCTAAAGAGTTAGAATCTTTATATTGTTGGCAATCTATAGATTTATACTCATATTGTCCAAACGACCCCTTAGCATTTTCAGTGTTTTGGTTGAAATGGGTTGTTGAGGTGCTTTCGTGCTTTTCAGAGGAAGAGTTCGTCAATCTCAGTCACTTTTTTCCAAAAAAAAAAAGAATGATAATTAGTCCATTTTTGTATTTGAAACGTCAAACTTATAATGCGCAACCAAATATGGTGATTAAATTGTCATGAATTTCACAATGGTAAAAAATTAATGACTTATGAAATTCTCGGATTTGTCAACGACAAAGTCTCTCTAGATGAGGAGAAGGTTTTCTCGCTTTCAAATTTGACGATCGTGTAATTAAATGTCATATTTATTTTGAAATGGTTTGCCTAATAATACCAATGTAATAAAGATGTTTCCTTATATGGAACTACATATAATGATGTAATGACATGTATGAGAGGGTTGTTACCCGCATTTGCAAGAATGACATTTAATTGGGTAACTATCCTACAAAAGGTTTCTTCCTGACTTTCAAAGGTCTCCGCCAAGGAGATCCTCTTCCGTTGGGGTTGTTCGTGCTTATCATGGATGTTTTATCCCATATGATTCCATGCTCAAGGATGACAGGATGATCGAAGGCTTCTTTATGAACGAATTGGAAGGTCGCAAGGAGATAACTCACCTGCTCTTTGTAGACTATACTCCAATCTTATGCGATGTGTCTCATTAGCAAGTGGTGAATGTTGTAGCTACCCACTTCTGCTTTCAAACGGTTACAGGCCTTAAGATCAATCTCGATAAATAGTTATGTGCACCTTTGGCGATGTTCCCAAGCCTGACTTTTATGCTGCCATTTTCAGGTGCAAGTGGAGTAGAGCCCTTCTATCTATCTTGGGTACCCCTTGGTGCAAAATCTAATTATATTTCCCTTAGGAACCCTGTTATGGTCAAGTTTCAAAAGAAGCTCGACATTGGAAGGCCGGACATCTCTCCTACGGGGCTTGTCTCACTCTCAAGAAAGTTTTCCTTTCTAGTCTTCTTGTCCACAACTTCACTTTGTTTATGGCTCCCATATCAGTATCATCTAGCATAGAACTATTTATGAGAAAGTTTATGTGGAGTGGTGTTGGGGTATCTCTTTAATCGCCCTTGGTTCGGTGGGGGATTTGTAAAGCTTCGGTAGATAATGGTGGCTTTGGTTTATTTGACTTGGAAACCTTTAATAAAGCTCTTATGTCCAAGTGGCTTTGGAGATATGCTACTGAAAATCACAGCTGGTGGCAGACGCTTATTGAAGTCAAGTATCATCACTTATTTTTAGTTCGGCAAACTTTTCGAATCATGAGGGGTTTCTCCAAGTACTACGTTGGCTGATGTCTTTCCCCGTGTTGCCACTACTGGTGCACACACAAAGCTCATATATATGACTCTTTCATAAGTTCAGGCGAGGGTTTCCGTTCTCAATGTTAATCTTGGGGCGGGGGGGGGGGGGGGGGGGGGGGGGGGATGTGTGAGAGAGATATATAATCTTCTTATCTTGCCTAATTCTTGTAATTTTCATCATGGTGGTATGGCTGGAATATCATAGCATGCTTTGACTTTTGTATTTGATTCAAACTTGATGACTAATTTGTTTAGAATTGGCCTGCAATCTCCCGTTGTCATACTGGGCATAAAGTCTTGGTAGTAAACTCTCTGGTCATGAAACAGAGGACGAAAGTCCTTAATTCTCCCTTTGGGGATTTGCACTCAAATATCATTATCTTGAAGAAAAAGTAGGAATATTTTTTTTTCAAATTTTGAATCATATATTTGAATTCTCGTGGTTCTTGCTAGTTTACACTTTGAGTCAATCACTATTATATCGAGGCAAAGAATAATATTCATTTTGGGATTGATTGGCAGCCACTTCCTTGAAACCTGACATTGAAGAATCCAGCTCCTCTTTTAAGTTTGTGATATCGGATATAAACATGTTGACTAACCTCCAATTAAAATAACCGTGAAACATTTTTTTTGTTTTTGTTTCATAATGAATAAAAGATTAACTCACAAAACGTGTAATAAGTTCAATCTTGATGCCCGAGTGTGTGATTAAACACGAATCTTGACATATATAACCATGGGTATTATATTGGTAGTAAAATTTATAAAGTAAATATAGAAGCGAAGATTGAAGAATTGTAGCACTTAAATACAATTTAATCATCCCACAACCATGAATACACATAAACTGAAAAGTTAATTTCTACAACCAATACATAATAACATGTTACTACGGAGGCAATTGCAATTGGGTAGTGAGTAGGAAAAAGAAACTAAATTTAGTAAAGCATCAACAAACTTTTGAATAAGGACTTGCGAATGAAAGTAAAAGACCAACGACAATGACAGTCGTCTTAGAAGAAATAATACATGCAATAATTCATAAACTAATAGATAATCAATAGGGAAGGGTTGGATGTGTTGGGTGGAAATAGTAGGATGTCTCTAATCCATGAATTATATAGTAGTCGGGTGAGAGTTAGTTGTTGTTTAGGATTATGTATCCCGCCTTCTCTGTACTATTGTCTGTAGCAATTGTGGCTACTTAATTGCAAAGTTACGGTAAGTGTAGTAGGAATGCAATTGCAAGGTAATACTATTTTTATTTTGTATTACTATTTAATTAAGTAATTTCACTAATTGCTTCTTATAAACTTTGGAAATAAATTGATTAACTAAGCTCTCTAAATTTTTAAATTTTGTCTTATTCACTTAATTTAGGCTTTAAAGTTTTTTTTTCCAGATTTCTTGAATATAAGAACCAAAGATTATTTTATTTATTTAATTTTAGATGGTTAAAGATTCGGAAATTTTATTTTGTGCTTCAGATAGAGACTGGTTAGAATCCACTACACCTTCTAGTGGTAAAAAAACAGCTCTCTTATACCCCGAAAAACACGTGAAATGAAACATATTAAACTGCAAATCTATATAATTATGCTAAGACCAATATTTGTACTTACATTCAATTTTTAATGGTCGAATTGACTCATTATTTGAGACTGTCGATGACTTCCCATGGGGAATACTTCTTCTTCGACGCATAGAACTTCAAAAAAGAACATGAAATTTGCCTTAATGCACAAATAATGAGCAAGTACTGAGCAAGACGAATGTTAAAGGAAAACTTGACAACCACTTACAGAGAAGGGATAGTAATAATGCACAAATAATGAGATAGAGAGCTGTTTTGCCAGCCTCTTTGGTATATGTAATTTCTTCTATCACAATGTGGATGGATAATAATAACTCATTATTTGTTTACTAAAATAGCTCCTTCACTGTTTTGCCAGCCTCTTTGGTATATGTAATTTCTTCTATCACAAAGTGGATGGATAATAATAACTCATAGTACCGCCCAAGTAGAGTTGGCTGTCAATTGTGATTAAAAGAAAAAAATATCAGGCCTGCTTTTACCATTCCTCTATTACTACAATTCTCAGAAACAGATCGATCATAAAAAAAATTCTCAGAAACAGATGCTCAGTGCAATCAAAAGCAAACAAAGGGTTGCTGGACAGAAAAAACGAATGGAGGAATGGTGAAAAAGTGCCATGAAACCACAAAATCAAAAGGTGACTGTAAATGACATGCATCATTTTCTAATGAGGCCAAGACACTGATCATTCACAATTCAAGACTGCTTATTTGAATCTTACTTACTCAGCTGTCATCCTTGCAAAAGCTCAAAATTCCGCTTGGCTTCTCCATGGTCTAAGTTAACATAAGCAAGATGAAATCCCAGTGCAATTCCATCCATAAAAAAGAACATAAGGTCATTCCCTTACAAATGCAGAGTGATCACTCACCAGAGATGAACTGCATTGCACCAAGTCCATCTACATTACAGGAAAAGGTTTCAAGACAAAATCCACTGTTATAAACGCGCTGCCATCGGAAAATTGCAGGAATCGACAAGGCAAGAATACGAAAGCGAGAATCGAAAACACGACACACGATTTACGTGGTTCACTAACACGATGTGTGTTAGCTACGTCCACCGGCGAGAGAGAGCCAGTTTCACTATATCAAGGAGATTACATATTACAGAGGAGTATGAGAAGTATTTATAGTAATTCTCCATGTGGGTCTAAACCTAATCCAATATGGCAAAGGAAACGGTTATAGACCAGGCCCAGAACCCGAACCCAAATAACATTGAGCCCATACACCGTCGTAGCGGCTGATAATCCGATTCAAGTCATATCAACATCCACATTGCAGGAAAAGAGTTTTAACCCAGTCAAGAGATGAACTGCATTGCAGCAATTGTGTAATAACAAAACTCTCCTAGCAAAGACTATTATCATTACTCGCCATTATCAGCCCATGGAACATGCATCTAGAGCAATGAGGCATGTTGAATGATCCTAGTAGGAATGAAAGGCTTTAATATTGAGTATACCAAGCATGGCAAGAAATCCAAGCATCTAATCTTAGAAATATATCAACCAGTCTAGAACTGGCAGCAAGCAGAATAATGTAGAGAGGTGACATGGTTCACAGCAAGAAGGCAATAAAGATAATAATGGACCTGGACATCAATGCTTAGTAGTAGAAAAGTAGTTAAGAGAGTAGGAGGAAATGACAGGAAGTTCCGTCGAAAACTATACCTCACTGTTAGTGGGGTTCAGAAATGACAAATGGACTCTTAGCCTTCCCACAAATTCACCAACATCCCGTTTGGGTTTGAAAGTCAGATTTAAGAACTGCTAGCAGTGAAGCTCCGTATATGGCTTCTTAAGTAAAATACTCGACTCAACCGCCAATGCAAGCAAGTATATGTGTAATTTGAGTTATAGGAGTTCATAACTCACCAAAGAAAAAGGATTACAGTTGTGTACCTTACTGTCAATCACTTAATTGTATTCGAGTGGTGGAAGAAAGACTGGTGGACTGGTGGAGCAGTTGCGCTCGAGTGTTGCTGTTGTTGTTTTCAAGTGGTGGACTGGTGGTGTCTCTGATTAATCAGATTACAATTGATTACAATTTGAAGCTAAAAAACACAGTGCATATATGACATACAATCTGTCGAAAACATGAAACTGAGAACAAAATGAGTATCCATTCGTCCAGAAGCATCCAAAGATAGTCCATTCAGCAGCTGTTTGAATGCAGAAACAGGCACAAATAGATCCTTACAAATATCATAACTTATGAGTCTTTCAGCAAATGGCCATATATTTGACAAAATAATTGAATTCTTCCCACCAAGCTCGATAGATACAGGCTGTTCTATAGAGTTAATCGGTTTCTTTAATTTTCAAAACCTATACTTGCAAATAGCATTATTACAACACCATAAGCTAGATAAACTAAGAAGATGTCACTGGTCATCAAGAAAAGAAACATACATGCACCTTCCTATAAATAACAAATAACATCAAGCAATGGCGTCCAGAACAAACAGAGATTGCTTACACTTCATGAATTCGCCCTTTAGGAAGACGTTTAATTATTATAGGAAAGAACTCTTGTGCATTTCTCAGAAGATTATAGTTGTACCACCTCTCAGGGGAAGTCGCCTTTAGCATGATTTAGCATTTTTTTCTTCTTATTGTAAATGATGTTACCTGCTCCCCCTAGCAAAGGCGCCAACCATCAGAATCACTCCTTGGGATCCCAACCATTTGTTGTTATCTATTTGCACCCATTCCAATTTTTGTTTTCACCTCATTGCTATATCGCTAACTTAACTGCAACGAAAACTAAACCCGCATAAGGTCCCTCTCTCATCAAAAGAGTAATAATTCCACATCGACGATGGACAAAATCACATCTGGCGGAACCATTATCTATTCAGACCTCATAGAATTCAGGCAAACCCATGGTACCAAATGAACACAATTGCATTTCCACAATGTTAATACCATTGGATCATGGAAACAACTCACCGATGGACAAAGACAGTTAACGATTGTGGTTTCTTCAATCCTAGGGTGCCCTTTTCTTATCCTGCCCAGAACCTGTTCGACGATTTGCCCAGCTGAAAATGGTCCCCTTCAGATGCTGAAAAATGACAACTAAGCTCCGCTCCAGCGGGCTAATGAGTACCTGCAATACAGATAACCCATGAGATCGAGTGTATATGCTTTGCTCTGCTAACTAATTGGCTACAAACCCAAACTCTAGACCAGGAAACTTGAGAGCCAATGCCTTAACTCTAGCAGAAGGTTTTTACCAAGAAAACGCGGGTGCTCCTGGTTCTTTTGGTACGGTGATCGCAAACATCAAAGGCAGTCAAAGAAAACAGCAGGGCGGCGTGGAGACTGCGGCCAGCAGAATTGACGATCGAGAAAGCTAACGGGTGGTTTCAATTTTCAATTGCATAAATTAATAACTCACCAATTGAAATGATGACTCCGAGTGACTCTGATTAATAGAATTATCTCAAGGGAGTGTGCTACTGCTGTTATCTTCGAGTGGTGTCTACAAAATCACCGACATTCAGGGCAACCATCTCCAAATTAGAAAGACAGACAGAGGGTAACCTAATGAAGAGAACTTACAGAGGCAGGGCGATTGATTAATCTCGAACTGGGATGTGGAAAATTCGGCAGGCAGGGTGAGAGGCAGCAGACGCGAAAGACAAGAACAGAGAGACAGTCAAGAGAGGCAGTGGCGAGAAAGACAGAGAGGTCGACGTTAGGAGCTGTAATGGACTTCGAGGGAGGGGGGAAATTGACCGGCGAGGCGGTGGCGTCGCGGCGAGCAGCAGACGCGAAAGACAGGAACAGAAAGACACTCAAGAGAGGCAGTGGCGAGAAAGACAGAGAGGTCAACGTTAGGAGCTGTAATGGACTTCGAGGGAGGGGGAAAATTGACCGGCGAGGCGGTGACGTCGTGTGAGGTTGTTTGGGCAGGCGACGATAGGGGATTTCGCTGCGAGGTCAGGGAATTTTGGGAGCAGATCTAGTTCGGCGGCTGAAAGTTGTGGTTCGTTTGGGAGAGATGGCAAGAGGGAAGAGTCTCGGTCCGTCCGGCAGCCCAATCCGACCCGATGACGGAGCCAGCAGCGACGTTCAAGTTTGTATTGAGCTTTGAGGGAGGGCCCAGACATTTTCTACGCGGCCCATCTCAATGGAACAGAGCCAACGGAGCCATTTTACCAATTTGGCCTCCCGTGAGCGCAGGAAAACAGAAATTAAACGTGTTGCGGGCTGGAATCTCTATATTGTTTTGTTAGGATTAGGATTACGATAGGAGGATTATGATGTAGTGGTTACCAAAGTTTATTATTTCCCCTCTCTAATCTTCTCTTATAGTTGTTTGTATTTTCCATTAGTTTCATAACAAGTTTATTATTATTAAGTGATTGAGTCATATTAGGATAGTCTATTAGGTTTTTTCAGTCTTTCGTTATAAATAGGGTTATAGGTATAATATGCCCCTCTACTATGACGTTTTATCAAACATGCCCCTCTATTATTTTTTACATCAAACATACCCTTGTACTTCGAAAAAATTATCAAACATGCCCTTCTGTTAAAATTTTCATTGAAAAAATCGTTAATCATGGTTAAACCGAGATTTAGACGACCCGTCATCGGCAAATGAGAGCGAAATGTCAGTTTTGTCTCCCGTTTTATTTCTCTGGGTCTCTTCAAAGTGAAATTATTTGAATTATTTGGCTATACATAAGAACCAAAAAAAATTCTAAAGTGAAATCATTAGGGATATTTTAGACATTTGTGCCGCCCAAACCAAAGTTCGACCTTGGTTAACGCTTTTTGGATGAAAATTTAAACAAAAGGGCATGTTTGATCATTTTTACGAAGTACATGGGCATATTTGATATAAAAAATAGTAAAAGGGCATGTTTGATAAAACGTCATAGTAGAGGGGCATATTATACCTATAACCCTTATAAATATGTACTTTGCGTTTTATTCAGGGGTAGTCAAGAAGAATATTAAGAAAACTCTCCTAAACGCTAATCTCCCAATCCTCTCAATAGTCAATTCTAGATCTCAATCCCTCTAACTTAAAGTTGTACCATAACTTAAAATGTATAAGTTTGGGTTGTACTATAAAGGAATTTGTACCCTTATGTTTTGGTACAACTTCACAACTTTAAGTTGTACCATCACATTAAGGTACAAGTTCAAGTTGTACCATAAAAGAATTTGTAAAATAGTATAGGTACAAGCTGAAGTTATACCATAACGTTAAAGGTACAAAGTTGTACCTTAAAGGCAAAAACCTATAGCACCAATGCTATATAGCATTGTAAAATTTCTCCACTTGGGAGTTATATGTAACTCCTATTCTCATTATCTCTCATTCATATGCATTGATATAAGGATGTAGTAGTTACCAAAGTGTGCCTATAAATATAGCAACCATTGTATCAAAAGTGAAGAATGAATAAGAACTTTTCCCCTCTCTTCTCTTGTATCTTTCCCTCTCTAATCTTCTCTTGTAGTTGTTTATATTTTCCATTAGTTTCATAACAAGTTTATTATTATTAAGTGATTGAGTCATATTAGGATAGTCTATTAGGTTTTTTCAGTCTTTCGTTATAACTTATAAATATGTACTTTTCGTTTTATTCAGGGGTAGTCAAGAAGAATATTAAGAAAATTCTTCTAAACGCTAATCTCCCAATCCTCTCAATAGTCAATTCTAGATCTCAATCCTTCTAAAAGCCTAGGCCGATTCTCTATCTCTTCCTTCTCAAATCCCTAATTCTGTTCTGAATCCATAATTCCCAATCTCACGACCAGACCCGATAGAACCCTAATTATCGGTTTCTATCCGTCAGCTTCACAATGGCCTTGCAAAGCTCCACTCGAGAGGTTTCTATGTAAACAGTAATCATCTCAGCTTCGGTTCCTTTCCTTAATGCCCCATATTGACAGCAGTCCCGAGCCCGATCATCTCAACTGCGGCATTTGACACCTGTGAGGACGACGGGCTACTACCGGGCGGTCTATCCCCGCCGCCTGCGTAGGTCGGGCTAACTAGACCTTTGGAGTTTCAGTCCTCCTACTTCCTATCTCGGTCTCCACCCCATGTTTCTCCGACCAGTGCCGAATCGGCTTCGTTAGCCAGGTAGTTTAATTCTGGCTGCGCTCTCTTCTTCCCTGAAATCAATTTCGAGTTGGAACCCCCGATAGTCTGTCTCAGGCCTGTGTTTATATGTCAATTGAACTATCCACTCTGGTTAAATGGTCGTTTGAGTTTCGGTTTCTCTCAAGGGGAAAAGCAAAATTTTTTTGGATTGTCAATTGCCAATGAGTGTTAGGTGGCCTAGGGTTTTAAACCCCACTCAGCTCTCTCAGATCCTAAGGAATCAGAAAAACCCTTTGAGGGCGGTAGAACTCCTTGAGGAAGCGAGAATCAAGTTCCCAAACTATCGTCACAATGGGCCGGTTTATGCCACATTGATTGATGTCCTGGGGAAGTCTGGTAAATTCAAGGAGATGAAAGAGGTCATTGGAAAGATGAGAGATGATTCTTGTCACTGTAAAGATTCAGTCTTTGCCAATGCAATCAAGACTTATGCTGGAGCCGGGTTGGTTGATGAGGCTGTCTCTCTCTTCAAAGACATTCCCAACTTCAATTGTGTCAACTGGACTGAATCATTTAACACAGTTCTGCAGATACTGGTGAAAGAGTCTAAGCTCGAAGCAGCTCACCGTCTCTTCGTCGACTACTCCTGCGGTTGGGAAGTCAAGTCCCGTGTTGTTGCCTTGAACTTGTTAATGGAGGCTCTTTGTCAGCATAAACGTTCTGATCTTGCATCCCATGTCTTCCAGGAGATGAGCTATCAAGGTTGCTATCCAAACAGGGGGAGCTATCTAATTCTTATGCAGGGGCTTTGTAAAGATGGGAGGCTGACTGAGGCTACCCATTTGCTCTATTCGATGTTTTGGAGGATTTCTCAGAAAGGTAGCGGCGAGGATATTGTGGTATATAGAACGCTTTTGGATGCTTTGTGTGACAATGGGCAGGTTGATGAAGCACTTGAGATCCTTGGAAAGATCTTACGGAAGGGACTCAAGGCACCAAAAGTACGTCAGCCACAACTAGATCTAACCAATTGCCGTAGTGTTGAAAGTATAGATGCCACTAAGAAGTTGATTCATGAAGCTCTAATCAGAGGCTGTGTTCCAAGTTCAGCCAGTTATACTGTAATGGCCCATGATTTTTACAAAGAAGGTAGTGTTGCTCAAGCTGACAAGGTGCTCAATGAGATGCTCGACAGAGGATTTAAGCCAGCAATTCGAAGTTATGAAGCAAAGCTGACAGCTTTGTGCATTGAAGGAAGGATTGACGATGCTGTCCATGTTATTGAAGTGGAGATGGTCAGAGCAAACTGTGTGCGAACAGTAAGAGTGTATAATGTCCTGCTCAGGGGACTGTGTGAAACAGGAAACTCAGCTATGGCTGTCAGGTATCTGGAAAAGATGGATAAGCAAGTAGGTTGTGTTGCTGACAGTGAAAGTTACAGTATTTTGGTGAATGGGTTGTGTCGAGATGGTAGATTTGTTGAAGCAAGTAGAATTTTGGAACAGATGCTGAGGAGATCATATCGCCCTTCGGTCAATATGTACAATGTGCTTGTGCAAGGTCTTTGCACCATGGGTAGGCAATATGATGCTGTTACCTTGGTGGAAGAGATGATTGACCAGGGCGAGATACCAGACATGTCTTTATGGAACTCCTTGGTTGTTTCTGCTTGTTACAACTTGGCTGAAATGGATGTTTGCTCCCAAACACTTCAGCAGCTTAGCAGTATGCAGTAACCTGTAACCCTGCTGGAATGGAATGATAATCCTTGTTTGTTACCTCCTTTGGGATTTCTCTGTTCAAGTAAGTGGGAATATTTAGAAAGAGCCTCATCTGCGGATTTTAGTTTTGGTTCTGAGCACCACAAGTAGACATCCCTTTTGGTAGAAAAAAGAAAGCACAATGAGAAAGCTGATACTGTATGTTGTGTAGGTTTGTTCTCTAAAGGTTATGAATCGATATAAAAGCTAATAATACTCTGCTTTCTTCCCGAGGTTGATAGAGTGGAAAATTAGTGTCCAGCCAATTGCATGTGATACTAGCACAACTATGGTTTAAGTTTCTTTAATTGTTGAGAAACCAGAGACGTGTGGGAAAGAAATACCCCTCATCATGAACTTTACAAGGTCAACTTTGTGAAGAATTTGACTTAAACTCCAGAAAGTTCAATGAGAGAACTGGTCAATGAAATTTACCACACGGATTGCTGAGATTAGAAGGAGTTGGAATATGAAGCAAAAACAATAGAAAAGTAGATTGTGTTTTTTGACTTCATATAAACAACCGGTTCTTCTGCTCTGAAGATTCATGTACTTTCTGGGTTTATGGGAATTATTATCAAAGCCTTTGGATGGTGAAGAGGCTCTGGAACTTGAATTGGATCGATGGAAGAAACAAGGGGTGTGGTGCTTTGAAGCATGTGGTAGAAGAGCTCCAGCCAATTATATTGAAGGTCCTTCAATCTTTTGCTTTCATTCCACAGAAAAGTTGTTCCTGTATTTACACATTTGATCTGTTCATTCCCCTACATCTGATTTTTCTTTTACGGTCGAACAGGGTGGTGGTGCTCTTACATTGTCCAAAGTTTATCAATCGGTAAGGTGTAACCCTTTTCCTCTAATTTGCTTTGTGCTGGATAGATGGTCAATTAACGGGCAAGGTGGTTGCGGATGCTGCCAACTATCAAATAGAAAAGGAATTCATAGAGAAGGTCTGTTCTCAGCTTTACTTTTTACCTAGAAAGCATATTAACAGTTGCAATGTGCTGGTTAATTTTCGTCAGAGTTAAATCGAAATATTTTCAGTAATCATCTGGTTTCGGAAGTTTGCTTCCTACCAGGCTACCACTTAGATACCGGTCCATACTCTACCGTAATGCTGCAATTTTGATAAGAAATTAAAAGGTTCCCCTCATTTCTTGATTCACAGGTTGGACAATTAGCTGCAATGAATTTGAAGTCTAGAGCAGCCTTGATTCGCAAAGCAGGTGAATTTCATTATGTTTCAATTCCTTGGATTTCTGTGTCTATCTTTACCATGCAGTTTGTTGAATCAATGTGGTGTGAATTTTCTAAGATATATAGTTCTAGTCTTCTAGACAATGTGCCAAACTGTTAAGTGCTAGTCAAAGTTTGTGGAAGACTTCAATGTCTTCTGCATTCTGATCTGTAGTTGATTAGTTTTTGCATATAATGTTACTTGTCAAGTGAATTCAAGGGGAGCCCTTGCTTAGGGTCGTTTTTCTGGAGCCTAGGCTTGTGTCTGTTAAGGGATTTATATTTTATATCATGCAAATATCTGTGTGGTTGTAGTTGAACGTGGATTCCCTGGAGCTGGATTACATTGAAAATAGTTGAATGTGGAGATTTCTTTTCCACCTTGGACCTCAAGCTACAAATGACCATGGTAGAAACTAGGAATGGTGGTGATATGCTGCAAAATAAGCTGATTCCTGTCCTCAGTAGTGCATGCCACATTGCAGAACTAACTACTTCTGGTTATGCATCTGGGAGTGTATGCCTTCGCCACAAGTTAAAACCTTGGTTTTAACTTGTGGCGAATGGCCAAGACTAAAGATACCTTAGTACTAACTAACAAAGCTTTCAGACAATTCCAACAAAATGATGACAACCAGAAAACTAGGGATCTAGTAATACCAGGTTGTAGCTAAAACGAAGGCATCATTAAACCACGCACCCAATTTTGTAACAACCATCCTAGTTCCATTGCAAAGTCCTATACTTTGATCCAAATTTCGTAGTAGAATTACAGGACAATCAATCTTCAACATCAGATCATGTGGTGGAAAGTTACCAATTTTGAGGGAGTTTAAAAACTCAACAGAATAATCATTTTCCATGACATGATTAGCTCGAGGATCAATTTCAATGGAATCAGAGCTAAGATATGATGTCACTTCACCTGGAAAGTCTGCTAGGACACGGGTGTTGATCTCTGATACTGTATCATGGTGAGGGGTCAGCTGAGCTCGGCCAACCAAATACTTTTGGTTAGTATAATTCTCGGATAGATCAGCATAGACAACACTAATAACATATGATACAGGGTCAGCCACAGACTCAATTGATGTGTCTAGCGGCATATATATTGGTAGATTCTCCAAATATATTCGAATTCGTACCATCACCTATGTCAAGAAACCAACGCCCAAACTGTTCTACTTCTCTCCTTTGTGTAACATTATCTGAACCAGTTTGCGCTAATCGCATATTCTGGGTCAACTTTAGCACAGTAATATGAGACCACAAATACGATCTCTTAATGGAAGCATCGACAATCTGATTGCGCGTAGCTTTTAAAACAACAGACAATGTTTGTCTGAAATCCCCTCCAAATACCACAGTCATACCTCCAAAAAGCATGTTTTCACTTTCTTCATATTTCACCTGCATAATATCTCTCATTGACCCATCGAAGGCCTCAATGTTGTGCTTATGGGACATGCAAGCTTCATCCCATATAATAAGAGAAGTATGTTGCAGCAACTCCGCCAATTCACTACCTTGCTCAATATGAAATGTAGATGTGGAATGGCATTCTATAGGTATATGAAACCGTGAGTGAGCTGTTCTACCTCCAACCATTAATAAAGCGGCAATCCCAGATGATGCAACGCATAAGACAATTTTATTTGTTGATCTCAATTTCAAGCAAAGTACTTGCCACAAAAATGTCTTCCCTGTGCCACCAAATCCATCAAGAAAGAAACACTGTCATGCATCCTCTTCAACAGACTGTAAAATTGCATTGAATGCCGTCATCTGATCTGAATTCAACTTTTCATACCTTGCTTCAAATTCAGACTGCTGATCATCTACAGAATAGTTTAACTCAGCCACCATTCTATTGGAATATTGAGCTTCCCTAAACTGCTCGGGAATTGGCAAACCGGAAAAATCAGAAAGAGTCTTCCAATTCCGTTGTAATAACTTCTCTATCTCAATAAGGCATAACTCCTGCAACTGTGCAGGTGATAACGGGAGATGTGGTAAATTTAATAATCTTCGTTGACTGTATAAAAGATCATAAGCCAATAGCTCCCAATTATCCTTCCAAAGTTTCTCCACACTGGTGACTTGGTTGTGTATCAATAGTCACAAACAAATTTCTCAACTTATATCCAGACCCCCAGAAAGAGACCTCTTTCAAACGATCATTCCATTCAGTATCATCAGCCAAAAGACCAAGAGCATAACATGCATCTTGAAATGATTTATGCACGACATCATTCACCGTCCGTATCTCTTCAAAACTATGACATCCTTTCACAATATGGAGTAGCATGCGAAGATAATACTTCTCTTTAGAAGATGAGTAGGTATAGTACAATCTCCCAATACCGTGTTTATTATTTTGTTTTCGCCATTGCTTTAACTACTTATTCCAAGTGAATAACTGAGGAAATTCAACGAATGTGTATTGACGTGCAGCTGGACAAATACGGTTCTTCTCCATCCATCCCAAAAGCAAAGAGGTTTATGCCTGAACATGTTTTCACATGTTTGGTATGAAAAAGGAAGCGGCTCAACATGTTTTCACATATTTGGTATGTCAGAAAGTTAAGGCAGAACATCAAGCTCCCGTGGGGAAACTGCAACCACTTCCAATTCCAGAATGGAAGTGGGAGAGAATCACAATGGATTTTGTATATGGTCTCCCATCATCAAGGGGAAAAGATGCAGTATGGGTTATTGTGGACCGACTGACCAAATCGGCTCACTTTTTACCCATTAGATGGAAACCATCACTGGAGACCTTGTCTCAACTATATATTAAGGAGATCGTCCGATTGCATGGTGTTTATATTGTCTCTGATCGAGACCCAAGCTTCACATCTCGGTTTTGGCAAAGTTTACATGATGCCTTGGGAACTAAACTGCATTTTACTTCAGCTTATCATCCTCAAACAGATGGGCAGAGTGAACGAACCATCCTTACCTTAGAGGAGTTACTTCGATAATGTGTAATGCAATGGGAGGAATCATGGATTGACCATTTGCCCTTAATTGAGTTTGCTTACAACAACTAGTACCATAGTAGCTTGGGTGTTCCACCATATGAAGCACTTTATGGGAGGAAGTGTCGACCGACTGACCAAATCAGCTCACCTTTTACCCATTAGATGGAAACCATCACTGGAGACCTTGTCTCAACTATATATTAAGGAGATCTTCATATTGCATGGTGTTTCTATTGTCTCTAATCGAGACCCAAGCTTCACATCTCGGTTTTGGCAAAGTTTACATGATGCCTTGGGAACTAAACTGCATTTTACTTCAGCTTATCATCCTCAAACAGATGGGCAGAGTGAACGAACCATCCTTACCTTAGAGGAGTTACTTCGATAATGTGTAATGCAATGGGAGGAATCATGGATTGACCATTTGCCCTTAATTGAGTTTGCTTACAACAACCAGTACCATAGTAGCTTGGGTGTTCCACCATATGAAGCACTTTATGGGAGGAAGTGTATAACACCATTATGTTGGGATGTAGAAGGAGCAAGGCAAATCTTAGGGCCAGAGATAGTTCAGATCACAGTTGACAAGGTCAAGGAAATCAGGGAGCGTTTGAGGGTGGTTCAAGATCGACAAAAAGTTTATGTTGACACGAATAGGCGTGAAGTTAATTTTGAAGTGAACGAGAAAGTATTTCTCAAAGTGTCACCATGGAAAGGAGTGATGAGATTTGGTAAGAAAGGGAAACTTGCACCTTGGTAAATTGGACCGTATGAAATCACAGAGAAGATTGGACCAGTGGCATATAAACTAGCATTGCCTCCAGAACTATCTCAAATCCACAATGTATTTCATGTTAGTATGCTGAAGAGGTACAAAGTGGATCCTTCCCATGTTATACAACCAGAAAATATCGAGTTGGGTCCTGATTTGACATTTGAAGAGGTTCCAGTTGAGATTGTTGATTACCAGATTAAGAATCTTCGTAGGAAGGAAATCCCAATGTTGAAAGTGGTTTGGAGAAATCAAGATAGTGAGAGTGCTACCTGGGAAACTGAAGCAAGTATGCGAGAGAAGTACCCTGAGTTAGTAGCAACCTACTTTGCAGGTTAACAATCTTGCCTAATAAGTTATGTTTTGAACTTGTTGATGTGCTTTTGTTGTGATAACCCGATATAGGTTTTTGAAACCTTATATTGGGAACTTGAGGTGTTATGTGTTTAGTTATGTAATTAAGATCTCATAACCTAAGTTAGTAGCAACCTACTTTGCAGGTTAACAATCTTGCCTAATAAGTTATGTTTTGAACTTGTTGATGTGCTTTTGTTGTGATAACCCGATATAGGTTTTTGAAATCTTATATTGGGAACTTGAGGTGTTATGTGTTTAGTTATGTAATTCAGATCTCCTAACCTAAGAGTTAGGTAATAAACTTATGTATGATAGACCATGTTAAGGGTAAGTAAGAGGAGTTAGAGTACAATTCAAGGTTAGATTTCGGGGACGAAATCTTTGAAGGAGGGGAGAATTGTAACATCCCGTTCCGGCAATACCCATATTTCGATCGCTAGAAAATTTTGCAATTTAAATCGAGTTTTTGATAGTATTTTGGCAAAAATTGTATTATCGATCATTCAGATAAATATACGTATTAATATTATATATAATATATAATATATATTTATATAAACAAACAAAAGAAGCTAAGTGGCCGAACCACTTTAGTATTTATATATGTACAGCTAATGCCCCTGTCCATTTCCATCTTCTTCCTTTTCGTTAAAAAGAACCGAGAGAAAGTTTGAGCAAGGGCGCGCAGGGGAGGGAACTGAAAAATTCTCCGAGCTCAATTCTTGAGCTTAAGTGATCCAAAAATCCTGTAAGTAATGCCTAATTCATCTATACATCGTGATTTATCGATTTAGAGCTTTAAAATGAGTTTTTGGTTCAGGAATTTCTTGAATTCCCGATAAGCCAAATTAGGGGTTCGGAGTACCCGGAAGCCGGATTGAGCCCAAATTTCATATACGAGCTTTCTGCAGCGAGGTAATCAATCCTCTAGTTCTAATCCTTGAATTTCGGCAATTATTTAGGTCGGGGTCCAAATCGCTGAATTTAGCTCCGGCCAGGGTTTGATGTGTTTTTATAAAGGATTTGACCCGGAGCCTAGAACTAATATTGACGGGGATACTGCAGGGGATATTAGGACGGTCTCGAATTTTAATTCGGGGTTCGTTCGTGTAATTGACGTTTTAGTACGGGAAGGTTAAACCAGTGTTTGAACGACCAGAACTAGTTAGGGATTAGCACGACATACCGAGTTTGTCGTATCACGATAATTATATTGATGCTTAGAATTTACCTAGGTGAACTAGAATGGAATGATTAAGGGTGTATGAACTTTTGGGTTATATGATGAACCATGGACTACTGTATGATATTATTGACTTGCCCTAATCGAGATGGACCTTGTTTATGCTGATGATTTCGTATATGTTGCAAATTGTGGGCTTGACTGTTGATATGCCTTATGATGGTTCGAAAAGATGATTGGGTATGATTTTTCATGATTGTTGTATTTGGATGCACATGTGGGAAAATATATATTCCCTGGTGATATTATGACGTTTAAGGAGGATGACTTGGACGAGGGTTTATCCCGAGGAAGTGCAATTATACGACTCCTGATTTACCTATGTTGAGTCAATTGTGGCCAGGTCAAGTACATGTGCAAGTAGCGAATTATGATTTAAGCAAGATGAGATATGGATCATGGATAAAGATACCAAGTAAGAGTACTTTGGTCTCATGGTCAATTACATAGTAATTAGGGCTCCCCATGCTATTACTTCGTTATGATATGTTATGTCACACCCCTGATGTGGTGTTGACCGTTGATTCATCATGAGATATGAACACACCCAGAGTGGTGTTAAGTCCGATATGACTACACCGACAGTGGTGGGTCTGATATGACCACATCCACGAGATGTCCGTATTCCAGGGAGAATAATTAGCATGGGAGTAGCCAGACGCCTATGATTAAAACATGATAAGATGCATATGCATAAGTCAAGGTGGTTGAGTCTTTTGCCTATTGGGATATGAGGATGGCTGAGGTCCGATCCTAGTGTTTTGGCTTGATTGTTAGATGTATGATAGGGGTATGCTCTGTTATGAACTCACGATGCTATGATTATCTCACTCAGCTATGAGTTGACCCTCTTTTATTCTTCTTCTCTGCTTATGCTATGTGTAAGCAAATCATCAACACCAGCAATAGATAAGTGTTAGGTGGGAGAGGAGGTAGAGTTGAAGCCAGGATGAGGTATGGTCTTCAACTATTCTATGCTTGGACGACTACTTGAGATTTTGGCCAGTGATCCACACCTTTTTGTAAAAAATATTTTGAGAACGTTTTTCATGTGCATACTAGCTTTTGATGTAGTGTGAGATATCCACATGTGTGGAAAGTTGATGATATGTGTATATGTTGTGTAACTGTGTAAGTTGTGACGATTATGGTATGTATAAGTATGGTATGTGGTTGTGGAGTATGAAAAGTGTGACTATGGCTAAGAAAAGCCAATGCATATGGCTGTGAGTATATATGTTTGTGATGAATTATTTTGCAGGATAAGTTGCAAGAACTGTTAGCCCATTACGCGAGTAATTCATCTCGAAATTTTATTTGGGTAAATTTTGATAATTAATGTAACACCCGAGATTAATTCCGCTGCAATTTTATAAACAATATGATTAGGCAAAACGTATTGGGTAGGGTGTTACACTTATTAATATATTTGAACAAATACTTGATAGCCCTGATAAGTTGAACATAAAAATATATATAATAGAGGATTGTTGTAATATAGATTAACAAAATAGTACGATAAAGTTCACAGTATCGGATTTTGTTTTTGTAATAATGTTCACAATAAAAAAGCACTCATGATCGGTCTACTTTATTGACCACCATCATCTATAAATGCAAACATGTAGCAAATTTAAGTAAATTATAATTTGGTTATAAATAGTATAGATGTAGAGTTATATAAATAAAAATGAAATTGAACTTATAGCAAACCATAGAAATATATGCACAACTAATTTATAAATATGAAAGCTCATAAAATAATATCTAATCAACTTCGCATAAAATATTGAACTACTGGCCCCTCTACAAATTTTTACTCCAAAACTGGTGCAAAATAAATCAAAACATTCTGATTCTATATAAATTGGGTCTCCTAAAATCAGTATGTAAATCATTTAGAACAAAAATTGGACATTAGAAACGAACAATGGTTCAATGATGTACATACCTTGACTTGTTGGAAAATTCGACATTGATATGTGCTTGGAATCGAAGTAATAGATACCGATTGTAAGGCACAACAAAACGATTGTCCAACTCAATACCCTTCTCCAAAACAGACCTATCATCTTGACGACGACGATATTTTGCAAACCCATTTTCATCCATAGTGGCGGAAGTGCAATACTGTTTTGGAAAGCGCTTAGAGCAGTGGCTATCTACCATGCAAGGTGACTTTGGTGCTACACGAGCACACGGTCCATGTAACATAAATTTCTGCACAGCAACATAACAATCTGGATCATTATCAGGATTAGGAATTTCAGCTGAGATAATTACATCAATTTCAGTAATCCAATAAATTTTATCTTCGGGAGCTAAGAACACCAAAAGATGTGCATGAGGTAAACCACGCTTCTGGAATTCAATCGCGACAACATCTATAACATTATTAATGATGTGTGAAGTAATTATGAGAAAGAGATAACACAATTATAATAAAGTAAAGACATAGAAACTTTATGCACTTACATGCACATGTGCTTCCAAAAATTTTCTTATCACGAATTTCAACTATCAATTGATTCAACTTTAGTTTGAAACGCGAGCTATCACATCAGCACAGTTAGGATCTTTGACACCTGATTGATGTAGTAAATCTACCATGAACTGAATCTCTGGCCAATTTGAATTGCAAGTGAATGTGATAAATAATCTGGGTAGCCCATGAATCGGCAAATTACCATGACATCTTGAAAGTTTTCATACTTGTAGCGTGGGCTACAAGTATGGGATGCAGATAAAATTATATGTTTACCATACTTTTTTAAATCAGTATCTCCTCGCATGAAAGCATCCAAGATTCCCTGGAAATAATGTGCACGCAATTTAGTCTGATTATTGCGAATCCAATCTAGTCGTTCAGCTTCAACCAAGGATTCCCCCATACGTGTCTGAAGTCGATAGCTATAATAATCACATTGAGTAGTATTACCCTGTGCATCATCATCACTATCATCCCCTTCACCAAGACCAATATCCGAATGCCAACCATCCTCCCCATAAGGGAATAAAATCGGATATTGGAGAGCCATCAAACTGGGATGGTGAAAGCTAATGCGCTCCATTCGCAAACTGTGATGTTCAACAATAATATCAGGCCCAAACGATTCTTCCCCAGCTTCATCCACAATTAATGCAGCAATTTCATCTGCCATAGGTAAATCATACTCCCTCCCACCACCTGGTCGAGCAGCCAGTAACCTCAACTGAACCTGTTCGACACCATCCTATTTTATTCGATCCCTTGCACTAAGAAAAGTTTGCACCAATATATTATACGCATCAAACATTTCTTGAAATCCTTCAACAATGTAATCACGCAAAGAATTGACATCGCGATCTGATTTGTAAAAATCTAGCCGATTCTGCACTTCATTAGCAGTGTCATGGATATATAACTGCGCAAACATGGAGCCATACCTTCAGGTGGTACCAAACCTCAAATATGATGGTATATTTGACCTCCAATGGAGAATACATACACGCCTCTACCATCATTTATGCCATGATTAACCTTTCCACCAAGAGATATGAAACAGAAGACATTGTTATAGGCCCGAATGAACTCACGGAAATGACGGGCAAATTTTGTTTGGCCTTCTAGAAGTTCCCTCAAGAATTCTGGTGGATCTCTTCGTGGTGGTAGTTTAACCCTTCCTCGTTTACAACAGAATGAAAATAGTGGAGTCTTGGGAGTTCGTGTCGACTGCACACTTTCTAACCACCATAACTGAGCATGACAAAAGGGACACACATAATATGGTTCGCCTATGGAAAAAACTTCAACATCTGGCGCCCTGTATAAGGAAAAAGGAAATGAATTTATTTACGAAACAAACAAATAACGACATATACATGAATCCACTTCCTGCTATAATAAACATGCAATATTAAGAGCTCGTTAACATAAAGATGAGATCAAATAATACTACTTACGCAAACTAT
This sequence comes from Linum trigynum, assembly GCA_964030455.1. Taxonomy (NCBI): domain Eukaryota; kingdom Viridiplantae; phylum Streptophyta; class Magnoliopsida; order Malpighiales; family Linaceae; genus Linum; species Linum trigynum. The sequence continues at coordinate 11,627,450 of OZ034815.1, read as the reverse complement.
TATGCTTTCGAAAGAATGTTTTCCCATTGCATTTGTGATGTAAATAAATCCTTCGAGACAGCCTGTTACGGGCTGTGTTCATCGCTGCAAATTCTTTATCCAGTTTTCGAGCTGAAATAATTAGAAAATATTATGAACATAAGGGTTCTTTGTCGGGATGGCAAAAACATCCGTAACCGTGGATACCCGTCCGAACCCGACCTAATCGGGTAGGGTAAAACCCAAACCCGAAGGACATTTAGTGGGTACGGGTAAAACCCGAACCCGAATATTGCAGGTAATGGGTGGGCATGAGTTTCTCAGTATCCAACCTGAACCCCCTCGATTATACACATACATATGTATTTTGTCTAGAAATAGTCATTATTTTTCTCTAACATATTTTATATTTGGCATATAAATATAATATTTTCATGAAATTGTGTTATTTTAATTAATTTTCTTCATTCTAGTGAATTATTGTCATACTTTTCCTCTTGCGTAATGTGAGAATACGTGTGAATGTTAACATATTAGTTGGAGTTATGAGGATAAATCATTACCCATGGATAACCGTGGATACCCGAAACCCGAACGGGTATGGGCATGGTTTTAATTTTCTACTCGTTTCATATGTGGGTATGGGTAAAACCCGAACTACTTTGGGTAGGGTAACGAATATGCACTATCCGTCCCCGACCCATTGCCATCCCTAGTTCTTTGATGGTTTCACGCATTTGCAATTGTGCACAGACAAAAGTAATATTCAAAACAAATGGAACAAATGACCTATATATATATATATATATATATATATATATATATATCATTATCTTCCTTTCTTCTACTTTCTCGACTGCGCTTGTGAAGCATAAGAGCATGGCGTCTTCTCCTTGCGAGTTTAGGCAACTCATAATCAATTTTACGCAACTGACATTCCAATGTTTCAAGCTCTACAAATGTTTAAAACAATTGATGATAGATCCGATTACTACATAGGCACAAAAATGTTACTATGGAGTAGAAATCATGAATATGCTGAAGACATATTTGCTTAAAAATTAAATTCCTGTAAAACAGATAGAAAAATCTTAATTGGATGACTTTGCCCAAGGCAATAGTATTGGCATCTTTGTCCACCGGGAAAGAATACTGATTTGAAGTCTCAAATTGATAGTAAAGTGCACGTCCTTTCCCTGAAGCATACAACTAAATCATGTAACACCTGTCTTTTCGTGATTTTTGCAAGAATATCTACCTCATGAACGATTTCGCAATTTTTTAAATTAATTTCTTTCCGAAATCTTACATGGCAAAGCACTTGTCTCGTTCATGGAACTTGGCCGAGGAGTGGATGACTCCCCCACTTCAAATTCACAGGAAGGCATAGAACAAATATTGACTAACTGATCCAATATAATAATCTCGAGTGCAAGTACGTCAGACAATCAAATTCGTACAACACACCCAAAGCAAAAGCTATGAAGCAACACCCTGCCATAACAGATAACAAAAATTTATTCGAGTTTTAGCATACATATAGCTAAACACAATTTCATAAATAACAAACATAAGCATCTATCTTGCGCCACTAATTCTTGAAATCATGTACACATATACATAAAGTTCATAATAACAGACATGGAAGACAATAGATTGTTAAATAAGTTTGGTTTCATCAAACCACAAGACTCCCAGATCAATTAACGTGAACCATTCAGAATACATGTTTGTGGGAGATGGAGTCATATGGTCTACTTGATACTACTTTTACAAAGAGTACACGAAGCAAATGAACATACGAATTCCCTACTTGCATTGGCCGGTGCATTTCCATGCAAAGCTGATTGATCAAACACTCCTGAAAACCAATACAAAACTGTTCATAGTAATAATTTCAAAGGATATACAAAGAAGACACAATTACAAATTAGATAATCTATTTCATACCCGTTATTAAAATTTGAGATAACCATTAACAGGGCACCTCATGGACTGGGTAAGTTTGAAATCCAAGAATCTCAGCAAGGGAAACCACAGGAATGTCAATGGGTTGTGGCTTTTAAACAAAGATAGGTTGTTCTAGTTGCTCATCCCTAGTAAGAAACAGAATTTGCAAAATAGGTTTATCATTGACCGCCTCTTAACTGTCAATTTGGTCATAAATGACACATACTTGAATGCATACACAATCACTGAAAAAGGCAGGGAGTTCTAATGAAAAATGAGATCCAAAAACCTCAGATTGAGATGGAAAAGAAAAGACAAAGTACGATTCAAAAAAACATTTTTCTGTAAGCTGAATCAACTGTTCGAAACCATTTTTCTCCTTCCTTGATCTGTATCCTGTGAAAAACACATAAACTAAAAATCTAACTAAGATTAACAACTGGGAATTGAAAGCAGTCAGATCCGGGAGCAATACCCGTAGATACAACCTGAAACAAAGACTATTTATAGTTGATTACCAAACTAATGAGCAGCCAAGTCCAATTTTATCAACTTATGCTATTACCTTCTGCATATGCAACCTATTATATGACTACAAATATAGGTTCATGTTGATCTAACTACTCAACCAATATAGGTTACTCCTATGATTTGAAACCCATTATAGGTAAGTGAAGACTACAAATCAAATGCATCCAATCACATTCAAGCCACAATGATTGAAAGTCAGAAGTACTTTGGCCTTGTGTTTCAGCAGAGAAACTGGAGTCAATGCGTGAAGACTTCCTAAATTGGAATGTATACAGCAAATGAGATGCATAATGTTCATCAATCTACAAAGCACTGGGAAAATATACATCATTCCATTGGCCTGATCTTGTTCCATATATCTCTGCAGTTTCAACTTGGATTTGATATTGTTATTGAATCCTTGAAACTAAAAAGAACAGCATTTCAGCAAGCCACCACTGACCTAAATGAAAGGTAATTTAATCTTCTTGATTTCATACAGCCAATAACCCATCAAAGCCATAAAATAGAGCACATGTCGCATGGGTGATCAAAACCCCAAGATTAAAAAGACGGAAAACAAAGAGGAAGAGGGGTACAAACCGTGTTTCGATTTTGCAGGGAAGTAGATATGTGATGGCTTCGCAGGGGTGCTAACCTAGATCCGACATCCGAGATATATGAGATTCGCCAGCCACTAATTGATTACAGTTTGGGTGGAATAGGGTTTAAGAGGGCGAGGAGAGGAGTGAGATGGCTTCTCGTCGCGGAAAAAGTCGGTGGTTGGGGATTAAGCGTGGCTGAGTCGAAGATGGTGGAGAATCGGCACCGGCAGAATGCGTCGCTGGTATGAGGTTGGGAAGAAGGGAATATGAGCGGTTGCGGATCGGTGGTATGAGGTGAGGACGATGGGACATTGAGCGGTTTCGGGGACTTGACGAAGTGGCTTTTCCGACTAATAAAATAAGGGGTAATTAAAACACAATGTAGTTTCCTCAATTTCCCCTAGTGAGAATGAAGGAGAAGCCAAGGATTTCAAAATGGGGAAAATCAACCAAAGAACTGTTATATATTATAGGAGGATGGAATCGAGTTTGGATGGACTTTCTGATGTTAATAGGTATTTCGGATTACGTGATCGGATCGAGATGATATGCACAGAATTACTAACAGATAATGGAGGTTGGTAGCATGTTTAATTTACTAATATGTTGAAATTATCTCGCATATTGGTATAATTAGTATGGTCAACCCATCTACTACAATAATTACTATGGTCAGCCCTTTTTTCAAATGATTTCACCCTGAATTAGAATATGTGAATTTATTCAATTTTCAGATGAATTGGTCTGTGAGTATATTTTGCACTGTTATCAAAGTCGAGGCGGGTAACTGTTTTCACTTTTGACTTTTCACTGCGCGGGGGTTTGGCATTTTTTGCAATGCTTCAGTTTTAGCTAATTTTCACTGCCTATTGGATCCACTACGCAACCCATTAAGTTTTGTTTTTCCCATAATTCATTCACAGTAACGTTAGAGCTTGATCATCACCTTTCCTGTTACTAACAAATTTGGGTGTTTTATAGTTGGAAATTATTGTTTAACATTCATATATGTGTTTTGATTTAGAACGTTGGATGTGTAATCATGTGTCTATTTATAATATTTGTGTTTATAAGTTAACGGTTTATTAACGACTTAACACAGGTTAGATCAATAAAGTGCGAACCGTTTCCTATACCAGTTTGTGTTTTGGTTCGATTTTGATATTTTGTGAATAAAACTTTAATGCTGGAAAACACGCCTGCCTAGTTAGGAATTCAGAAGTTTATTATAGTAAAACTTAGCTGATTGATTCTTGGAGCGAGAGAGCCAGAGAGGGAGAGCGATTATTCTTCGATAATTATATTTTGAGAGCTTAGCAATAACGTCTATTTATTTATAAAATAAATATTTTCTTCATTCACACTTGATCATTTTAAATTTTCAGATATTGCATTCACCTAAGCAATCTCACCACCAATCAATTTTTTATTAACACGTTATTTTTATTATTTTTTTATTTTTTGTAGATCCAATGATCTAAATTGATATAGGAATTTGTTTTTATTTAACAATTTTCTTTTTATTTTTTTTCAGTCTTCCAAATTCCAATTAATTCGTATCACCTTTCACCTAACACGCTTTCACTTCTTTTTCAATTCCCCACTATTCTTAATCAATACGTATTTATTTCGAACTTGGACAAAGAACCAAGTTGGAGACCTTACTTATTTCAGGCGTCTCTAAATTATTGTTCTATTGTCGATTCTGATTTCCATCTCAACGTGGATCCTATTATTATGTCATGGTTATTTTGTTTTTTTGGTATCGAAGTTTTGGTTGAATTCTGTTTCTATTAAAGCAACATTTCCCCCCAAATGTGGACTTCTCCTTCTTCAACTATTCCCTTTCTCTGCATTATTTAAAATCCCTAAAAATGCACCCTGTTCTAATTAATTTCGCCGCTTTTTCTCTGTGACATCAACTCATCATCTTTCCCAATTATTTCCACCAATTCCACCGTCTTCCTCTTCATCCCCAAAGTTTCTGGATTTCCAAATTAAACTCTAAAAGAAGCTTCCTCCGCAGCTAGTTGAGATCTTTGAACACCATGAGTTGCTCTCCATGCTAAGAAGTAATAGATCACATCTCCTATTTTCGGACAATTATTAGAAGCCTTTAGTGAAAGATTGGGTTTCTTATCTCAAACTTGCTTTTGCATGAAAATAAAATAAAATATTGCAGTGGAGTTCAATCAAATGATATTTGACCATATTTCCCATCTCTTGAGAGCAACTTTAAATTTATTATGAACCAAACAATTGATTCAATTAATTCTTGCCAACATAATTTGCGCTATAGAAAATTAAGAATTGTAAATTTTGAACCCAAATATTTTATAATCCGCGGTTCTGCCCGCTCCAAACCCCATCAACCAACACCTCTACGTACACAGCTAGCTGGCTAGCTATAAACAGAGCAAAAAAATAAGAATGGGAGGTCCTAGCTAGCTAGATTCGGATCCCGTAAATCAATTCATCACCCCCACAAGCAATCACAACAACATAGCCCTCGATCGGAATCAAACATTCGACCTCAAACCTTTAAACAAGCTTCTGATAAAATATTGATTGGGTTTTGTTTCGTAAATTGAAGGAAACTGTGGTTTGATCGATGATTGGTTTTTGTTTTGGAGTAGTTGAGCTGCCGCAGAAGAGTAGAAACGGGAGATCTGTTTTTTTTTTTTTTTTTTTTTGTTGGTGTTCTACCTTGTACGATTGTGCATTTACTATAGGTCAGTGGTAGTGCCGTGTCTCGGCACATGCTACAACGACGGCAATGGTTAATGATTAATGCATGGAATTGATATTTTCGGCAATATTTTTCATCTACCAAAACCATCAAAGTCCAACTACAGATTCGTGCACCACTGGCTTTTCAACTGGAAATGTTGTCAGCCATGCATTTTTGTTTAAAGAAAGTGCAACCCTCTACCGTTTTTTCATAGTGTTATTATTAGGTGGTGAAACGACTTCCTGCTGGTCTGAAATGGGCACTGCTCCTGCCCAATTCTTTCTCCTAGGCGATGCCATCTGCATTCCTTACCGTTGTTCTTTGCATTGCGATGTAAATCCCTTCATCTTCCGCTATCATATCGTGCAGAATAATACAAGTTAACATAATTCCACACGGCGTTTGCGCGTCGCAAAGACGACTCGACCTAGACCCATATTTCAGAATCATAATAATTCTTTCATACTCCAATAAACTTAGATTCAAGGAAAATATTACAAACCACTTGAAAAAATTAAAATTCATACATGTAAAAAAAAAAATCTCGATATTTCTTGAATGATTTATTTTAAGCTCCCTATATCTCCCCTTCATGCATCCACCTCCTCCTCTTTTCCACCCTTAAAAAAATCAGCCGATCGATCTCCAATGAACGAAACTTCCGAAAAGCCCATCAACCTCCTCGAGCGTCTTCCCTTGCGTCTCGGGGTAAAAAAGGAAAGTGAACACGAACCCGACCACCGAAACCCCGGCGAAGAGGAAAAACGCCCCTCCGATCGTGATGGCCTTACAGAGCGACAAGAAGGTCATCGATATCACTCCACTCATCACCCGATTCACCACCATCCCCAGGCCGATCCCTTGCGCCCGCAACCGAAGCGGGAAAATCTCCCCACTGTAAACCATTGGGATAGGCCCCACCCCAATCGAAAAAAACGCCACTCCCGAGAGCACCATACACACAGCCAAATTGACCGCCCACCGCACCTTTCGGGTCGGATCCTGATTGATGACCGTGAGGCTGGTTGCGAGCGTGACCAACGAGACGATCACCCCGACGTAGCTCGTCAGAAGTAACGGTCGTCGGCCCACCTTGTCCAGGAGGAACATCGCCACCAGGATGAAAACCGTCTTCATCACTCCCACACCGATTGTGGCCAGGAGCTTGTCATCGGTCGATGTGACACCTGCTTGCTCGAAAATTCTCGGGCTGTAAAATACGACGCTGTCGAAGCCGATGGCCTGTTGGAAGAAGTGGATCCCTAGGGCGCATAGTAGAATGTGGCGCACGCGGCGGGTGGGATGGATTACAAGGTCTTTCCATACGCCTTCCCCTCGTTTTGGGGCCGCAACGACGTCGTAATCGTTGCTGCAGTCTCTTGGGATGTCGGCGGCTTCCTTGATATCGTCTAGCCTGCGTCGTGACTCCTCCTTGGTGTCTGAGATCTTGTCCAATACTCGTTTGGCTTCTGCGAGTCGGCCTTGCATTACAAGCCATCGAGGAGATTCCGGCATGATTAAGGCACCGGCGGCGAGGATGACGGATGGAACTGCCCCGATTCCCAGCATGAATCGCCACCCTTGGTTTGCTGGAAGCTTCGAGAATCCATAGTTTGAGACATACCCAAGCAGAATTCCGATGTTTCCAAAAACCTGACAGGAACAACATGATTTACGATACGAAAAAAGTTAAGCGTCGAGCGGATGCAAAAGAAGTCGCGATTGAGAAAATTATAACAAAAATCGGGCGAGAATTACATGTGGCTCTTTGAATTATGCCAATACAAATGATTAAGGGGTGAAAAACGGAAAAAAGAATGTAGTTTCTTTATGTGTCTCTAGAGAAGAGAGGAGAACTTTTTTCTAAATTAGTTGGTTGGATTGAATTTCATGCAAAAACCATGGTTTTGTAGAAATTCATAACCTAATCTTATCCATTGATTCGTGAATCAAAAAATTGACTTAATATAATGATGCACATTATAAGGGGTAATATGGGAAATCAGAGATTCTTTTTAGTTAGCATAGTTTTTTGGAAGGCTGTAATAGATTTGGTGTGGATTCTCAGATGTCGACTTTTCCAATCTCTCACAAAATTTTCAGCAAAATATATGTCATTCGCCGCAACTTAGATTCCAGAAAAATATGAGTAGAAAAATAAAACTGTATGTGTTGTAAATGATGACATCAATTTTAATACTTTGTACAGAGCATACAAATTTCACCTCAGTTTATTATTGTAATACCATCTTAGTATAACCATAAGATAATAGTATAAAGTTTGTCCATAATGGTTAGGTTTTGATATGATAGATAAGATAATATAATGAAGTCTTACTATAACAATAAGAATGTAATATATATCATATTGGGAAGATGATATGAAGTCTTACAAGATCGTGGTATGATGTTGATAAGATGACAATAAACATATATTTTGAAAGTTAATTTTTTGTTGTTCAGAATATAGCAAAATAAATACAATTGTGACGATCATAATTAATGCATTTTTTCTTGTAAATTTTTTTGAAACGAAAGAGATATAACCAATTAGAAAAATAAGAATTAGAAAAGCTGATTTTGAAGGTAAAAATTATAATATGAAATCTATGGAATAAAAGGAGAGAGGCACGCAAAAATTACCAGGCCGCACTAATTTTTAAACATCTAAATTTAAACGGTTTATCTTTACATTGTTATAGGCCATAAAATTAATGACCAGAACTCCTACCAATTAAAAGAGAGCGGTTGGTGAGAGATGAAAATTGGTTGCGTTTACATTCTTATTTAATAAAACGAATGTAGAGAGAGGAATTTTACAACACTATATAGTATTGGTGCTATAGGTTTTTACCTTTATGGTTTAACTTGAAATTGTACATTCAATGTTATGGTACAGTTTTAGATTGTACATACACTGTTTTGTACATATTCTTTATGATACAACTTGAACTTGTACTTTTATTTAATGATACAACTTCAACTTGTAAAGTTGTACCAAACGAATGTAAAGATAAACCGTTATATCTATAATGAAAAATAAAAAAGAAAAGAAAAAAGAAAAAGATTTGATCTAATATAAAACTTGGAGCTGACGTGGGAGTTAAAGTGGTGCCCACCCGAACTTGTGATTAACCGTGTGATGATGAAACATGTAACGTCTTTTCTTGGCAATGTTATTTAAAATTGACCGAATATTGAAATTTATGTATAAAAAAGTAAAAAATCAACAAAAGCATATTGTATAATTTGTAATGACTCTTCACCTCAGGAAAGGTGGTTAGGAATCCACGGTTGGAGGCCGGGGCCAACTCGGATATAAAGATGGGTGCAATCGTGAGTGCGAAACCGACGCCGATCCCGGCGAAGCAACGGCCGATCATGAGGAAGGTGTAATTGGTGGAGATCCCCATGAGGAGGGCCCCGGCAAAGAAAAAAGCGGCGGCTATGACGACGGTGTAGCGGCGGCCGATCCAGTCGGAGGTTCGTCCGGCGGCGATGGAGCCGAAGAGGGAGTAGATGTTGATGCTTCCCACCAATATTTCTACTTGCACGTCGGAGATTCTGAATTCGTCTTTGATGTAGATGATCGCCCCACTCATCACTCCAAGGTCTGATTTCAATTCGTAATTAATTAATTAATTAAAGAGTGCTGATTTTAGATTAATTAACACATATGGATTGGTACATATGCATGTTTCAATCTAGCCATCGTACGTTTGGTTTGGTGTATGCTAATTACTTCAACCTTAATTATTACAGTTGAGTTATACGGGATCACTACTTTACGGGCGGGAAACTGATGGAGCTTTAATAATTAATGAAGTGCATACTGACCATAACCAAGCAAGGCGACAGCCATGGAAACCATAATTGCGCAGATGAAAGCAAACTTGTTTGTCTTCTTCTTCTTCAGATGGCCATGATCATTGTCAGCTGTCTCTAAGCTCGGAGCAGCCATGGTTTCGCTGCAACAGGAAACCAAATAACATTTTCTTATGGGCCGAAATAACATTTTACAAGGAGAGGATTGGTGGATTGGATTGAAATTGTCACATCTACCTGCATATATTCTGCGGCAGTATGAGCGGCTCATGCGAGTCGTCGGAATTGTTTTCCCCGGGCAAGTTGGAGTAGCCCATCGGATCGATGTCACGGCTTCCCAACAGAGAGATATTTGGGATCTGTTGGAGTTAGTTTGTGGCAGAATAGATGGAAATGGTGAAGGTTTTGGTTTTGTTTTTGTAAAGGAAAGCGTGTTTGGGATGGATGATTGGTTATACTTGCACACAAACACAATATATGTGGTAATGAGAGATATTTGTTTAATGCATTTAGTAGCCCAGTTGTGCCGTGCCGACGCATGTGGGTGAGTTTTTTTTTCATGTTGCAATCCACGAATTGATCATGGGACCGCCAAATTAAGAATGTTGACATGGTATAGGAGGCTTAATATTTTATGAAGACGAGACCACAATTCTGTTCTTAACTTTCAATTTCTTATTTTTATTTATAATAATATTTCACTTATATAATAGGTTTTTCATTCGGGTTGTTTAATTTATTAATGAAAATAGCAAGATATAGATTATCTAGAGCTAGAGTAAAATCCAAACACTTCACTTACATACTAGATAATTTACTCGCCCTTTGCTACCAGTAACTAAGGCACTTAGTTTTGAGATTTGTTTAAATGTGTAATTGAGTGATCAATAAATGATTGTGCAGGGGAATTGGGAGGTGTTTAATTTGCTACAGGTTTGGACCAGAAGGATGCAAACTCTGTGTGTTCCACCCACATGCTGCTGACCTTATTTGCTCCATGGGGTTAATTGTGGCGTATTTGCTAGGGTGTTTTCAGTAGGTGCATATTCAATTTCTTTCTGTAAAAATGTCAAGAGCTTTTAGGTAAGGACGGACTTTTTTGCGTCAAGTTCACTTAAAACAAGCATTCTTAGGCAATTAATTAAGGAGGGGTCTAACAATTTTCGAGATGGAATGAGTGCTACTTTTACATAAGAAAAAATTTCTTTCATAACTTTCTACAACAGATCTTTGCCTGTGCTGATTTGGATATTTTGTAATTTTTTACTTTATATTTTTAAATAATAATAATAATAATATATAGGGCTAATACCACCGGGAAACCCGAACTATTAACTTTGTGTCATTTGTGTCCTAAAGTATTCGATATGACATTTATGTCACAACATATGATAGTTGTGTGTCATTTATGTCCTGACGATTTCGTTGACCGTTATAGATAACGGTTGATCAAACAGAAGTCAACATTAACATTGACTATTGTTGACGTGGTAGCCATGTAGATGTCACGTCAATGACACCTCATATTTTTAATTAAAAATTACAAAAATAAAATATTGTTATAAAAATTTAAAAAATGCAAACTCAATTAATTAATATTGTTCCTAAAAATTAAAATAAAAAACAAGTAAAGAAAACTCCCCACCACCGCATCCTACTCCCTCTGCACTAGGAATGACAATGGGACGGATTTGGGGCGGGTTTATCTAAATCATCCCCATCCCCATCGCCGCCGCTACACTCCCCACCGCCCCCTTCTCCCACATCCAATCCTGCTTCCTCCGTCGTCGTCATACTCTCCGCCCCATATAGAATAGCTAGCGCCGATTACATACCCCAAATCACAAAATCACAAACCATTGCAAACCCCGAATCCATTGTTACTCTCTCTTTTTTAGCTCCCCCACCTATTCCATCTCACTTCCAATCAAACTTCGAGCCTCGCGAGATCGGATAACCAGATCTTCTCCATGAAAAACCCTTCGCGATTGAATTGAAGAACTGTAAGGGTAGTCACCGCCGACCATATCTCTTACTCCTAATTGCAAGCAAATCTGCCTTTTTTGCTTGTCGAAGTCGAAATGAACAGGGAGGCCGGAGTCCGAAATCGAGAAGAAGACGAATCGATCCCCAACGGCGTTAACTCGACTCCGTCGTCGTTGTTGAGGGTTCTGATCAGGAATCCATCGCTGTTGGCGAGGAAGGCACATAATCGATGCAGGAAGTTCAGCTCCGTAATCGCGACGCTGGACAGCAGATGGTCAGCGAAGCGAATGGAATTCGCGGCGGGAGTAATCGTGGAAGCTCTGAAGCAGGGGAAGGCCTTGAACGGGGAAGGGATGAGTTGGTAGCAGGTGAGGGATGAGTCGGCAGCAGGTGAGGGACGCAACTCGGATGCACGTCGGAGATAAGGGACTTCCTCAAATCGATGAACAACGTCGCCATCAAAAATTGCGTCGCCCGACGAGCTGACCTCTGCAGAGTTAGGGATTGCGAGGCGTGATTTTTGTTTTGTTTGGTTTCGGAAGGGGTTTTCCGTTCCCCTGGTTTTTTCAATCCCTAAGAAGGAAGAGGAGGAAGAAGGAGAAGAGGAAGGGATTGTCAACCACAAATCATATCTGTTTTTGTTTTTTATTTTTATAATTTTGTAATTTTATTTTATTTATGAAAAATAGTTATAAATTAGTATTATAAATTCCACTTCAGCTGCCACATTAGCGCTTAATGGATTTTCTGTTAAAAATTAACGGTCAACGTCGGTCAACTCTAACGGAGAAATAGTTTTGTACACAATTGTCATATCGAATACTTTAGGACACAAATGGCACAAAGTTAATAGTTCGGGTTTCCTAGTGGTATTGGCCCTAATATATATCACAATTATAATGATTGTTCTTAAATTTATATTAATTAGAATAAAAAAACCTTGTTAGGAATATAGGGCTCCGGATTTGGTATGTATCCAAATGCCTAACTTTTTTCTTATTTAATGAATTATATTTTTTTCTACTTCAATTAATGAAATAAAAAAATTAAAGAAAAAAAATCGTATTAATGGTGCTCTTCAAAATGAAATTCAGTTTGTTATATTTTGAAAAAAAAAAACAAAAAATAATTGTGGCATATATCACCACTCTGCTATACCATGAAGTTAACACCTGGTAGTGCATAAGATTAAATTATGATCGTATAAATATATCATAGTGTAGCATAATTGTATATCTAATAAAAATATACTAACCATCATCTATCACATTTCATCAACGTCTACCATCATATTCTATAGTGATATAGATCCTAAATGTTTTCCAGATATTTGTAGATCATGTTAAAATAAATAAGATACAAAACGACTAATAAAGAAGTACAGGTAAAAAAACTTAGCGTACACACAATACAATATATGTGGTATGGGATTCTCCAGATATTTTTATTTCTTAGTACCATCTGAGCCGACATATACAAAATGGAATCGAGCAACAAGACCAACAATGACGAGACCACCAAATTAAAAAGTTTGAGATGTGAGAGGAGGGTTGATATTTATAAGGATGAGACCACATTTATTCATTATTTCTTTTTTTTTTAGTAGTACATTTATTCATTATTTCTTTAAGTTCTTAACTTTCAGTTCTCTTATTTATTTGCACTTAATGATTTTTTAAATAAATGTTTTTCAAAAACAAAAGTGGTAACGAATGATATAAAAAATTTACTCAAAATATATCGATAATGAATACAGTTTTTAGATCATATTGAATTCATTTCATATGTGGAAACAAATCAAAATTTGAGTTAAAACGAAAAGAGATACAAATCGACTAACAAAGTAAAACAATAATAATAATAATAATAATAATAGTAATAATAATAATAATAATAATAATCCCATCACTTAGATCTGACCCTGCACCCGATCCTAAATCGAAGGGAGGGTGCGTCTATAATACCACTGAGATTGAAGTGTATAACCGCTAAAAATGACTATCATAGACAATCTATTTCTTATCAATACGGGCCGGTCGAAATTTACTATTCATATTAGCTACTCCGTGTAACCATTTTAATATGTTGATATCGACTCACCTATAAATAATATATTTCTGACGCCTCATTGAAGAAGACCACTTTTGGTGGTTTTACCCACAAATTTTGCATCCATTATTGGACTTTCATGTAATGTAGTTATCATGGTCCATGGTACTGTTGATTGGAGCATCATATTCCTGGACAGTTTTTCCCAACTTGCCTAACTTTGGTGATAATGATTTGTGAAGGGAATGGGATTATCGATCTGAGCAGTTGTTTCTGTTGAGCGGGGTTTGGCTAATTAAAGATTTAAGACACATCGCGATCTGGACATTGGCATGGATATGATCTATAGTAGTACATGTAGGAAATTGAACTTTAAATTATGCAATTCCCTTTCATCTTGCCAGATTATCAAAGTTGAATAGATACATGGATTTGTGTTGTTGATCGTCAAAGTCTTGGTGCGGAATCAGAAAGACGATTTTTTGTCGGACGATACTTTTAAGAGCATGACCTAGGAGGTTCTATGATCTTTCAGAACCAAGCCTTTTTAGATCCGCACGGGAAATCCTCACATATTCCTGAGAATATGTGTATGTCAGTCTCTGTTTATTGGAGACTACAACCTTAAACTCTTTTATAGACTAGTCATTATGAGCTCCCGTAAAATCCAATGCGAGCAAGTATTGAGTTTGCACTCATTTTGGTCCAAGCTTGAATACCTACGATATGACAGACATGATCGATTTTCGGCCTATAAATAAAAGAATCACGTTTAAGTGAATTTAATTGATGAAAATATTATTTTGTGATTTATTTCATGACCTAGGAGGTTCTATGATCTTTCAGAACCAAGCCTTTTTAGATCCGCACGGGAAATCCTCACATATTCCTGGTGGGGAGAATATGTGTGTATGTCAGTCTCTGTTTATTGGAGACTACAACCTTAAACTCTTTTATAGACTAGTCATTATGAGCTCCCGTAAAATCCAATGCGAGCAAGTATTGAGTTTGCACTCATTTTGGTCCAAGTTTGAATACCTACGATATGACAGACATGATCGATTTTCGGCCTATAAATAAAAGAATCTCGGCCTTTAAATGTTGATGTTATTTGTTGAATTCAAGTATATAAATTGGATACTGACGATAAATATTGTATTAAATATGAGTATTTGTTATTTTATTTCGAATGTTGTAATTTATTTTAATGAATATAGTTTATAAGTAAATTGTTCTCAAATATATTTTTATATATGCTTAAATTCATTTGGATGTTAATGATTTTTCATATTTGTCATATTTTATTAAATTAACAAGAACATAACTAAATCAGTAGTACCACCAATTAAAATACTACTTGCTACACTTACACAATGATATAAACCGGTTTAACATATTTAATTTCCTTTTCCAAAGAACAAAGTTAGAGATTTTACTCAGACCTCTCTAATATATCCTTCTAGGGTCATATTCTGATTTCCCTCTCAACGTGGGCGCCTTCTACTATGTCATGGTTAATGTCTTTTTTGGTATCAAAATTTGGTTAAATTCTGTTTCTATTAAAGCAGCTTCCCCTCCCCTGGGCTTATTAAATTATTCTCCTGTTTCAATTATTCCCTTTCTCTGCATTATTTCAAAATCCCTAAAATTGGACAACTGGTGTAATTAATTTCATCACTTTCTCTATCGTCAACTTACCATCTTCCCCATCTCCTCACACCCACAGCTAGGAGTGAAAATCGTTACGGTATCGATATTCCAATGCCAAATATCGAAATCTCAAACCCCGAATTACACCCTAAATTCAATTACAATCTCAATCTCTAAATAATTTCGGTATCCAAATCCCAATCCCTAAATATTTTGGTATCCTAATCCGGTATCCCAATCGGTATTATCGAATACAAAATTAATTAATTTTGCAATTAATAATTAAATATATAAATTATATTTATTGTTTAATTTAGGCTAAAAGGACTAAGCAAAGAGTCTTGAATTATGATATTATTAAGGAGAATGGAGGAGGAGATCGAGACATCTCAAGTTCTTGTCACCGGTAATCTTTAATTAGACGAATTGAAGGTTGATAGACGACTATTAATAGTGATGGAATGACATGTGTATAATTAAATGACACTCTTGAGTCTAGTTGATAGGATAAAATGCACACTAGCTTATATTTTGGTATTGATCGGTATTTCGGTATATACTGATCCCAATCCCGTAATCCCTAATGCCGAATAACAATTAAAATTCAATCCTAATCCCAATCCCATGAAATAATACGTGTATTCGGTAATACCAAAGATAGACAAATTCGGTACGGTATTCGGTATATCCCAAATACCGGTACCAAACTTCCAGCCTTACCCACATCCATTCCATCTAAGAAAAGAGACAACTGGATTGGGGTGGAGGATCAGTAGAAAACCTATTGTCCTCTCTTTTGAGATTTTTGTATTTATAGAAGAAGAAGATAAGATATTACAACGGCTAAGCAACAATGCTAACTTGAATCCTTTAAACCAGAGCCTGACACATGGCTTGTCAGGATTCGTTTATTAATAACTAATCTGCGTTTAACATATCAAAGAATCAAATAAATGAAACGACACCGTGTGATAAAATGTCACTCTAGTTCCAAACTTGCAATGTCTTGCATTTCAGTCCTCCTCGACTCTGTTGACTATCTTCAATCCGAGGTTGACCAGGACTGCTATGTATAACAGCAGTTGTTGTTGTTCTTCGAGCATCAGATCCTTGTGGATCATTCAATCCCCACAAGATGGAGAGTATACATCAATTACTCCCATCTTGCCAAGCAATTCTAACCGCCTGAATTTGCTCAAACCCTTGGTGAAATATCTGCTAACTTATCTGAGGTGTGGAGATGACACAGCCTAATCAAACGAGTCTTGATTCTTTCCCAGGTACCATGCATATCTATTTCTATATGCTTAGTTCTATTATGAAAAATAGGATTTTCAGCTATGTGAATGACTAACCTGTTATCACAGTAAACTGTGATTTGAACTGAAACTTTAACATCAAGTTTTGACAAAAGACCCTTCATCTACTGAATTTCACAGACCATATGAGCTAAGGCCCTGTATTCAGCCTCAGATGAGGATCTTGGAACTGTGGCTTGCTTCTTACTCTTCCATGTAAGGAGTGAATTCCCAAAATAGGTGCATAACCTTGTGATTGACCTCCTTGTGTCAGGACAGGCTGCCCAATTAGAATCACTGTACCCTGTAACAGAATAATCTGTGTCTTTTCTGAACATAATCCCTTTCCCTAGGGACTTCTTCAAGTACCGCAATACTCTCAATGCTGCCTGCATATGTGAATCTAAAGGATTACCTTGAAACTGGCTCAACTACTGAACTATAAAGCAAATATCTGGCCTAGTGATGGTAAGATAATGTACCCTTCCAATGAGCATTTTGTAGCACTTTGGATCATCAATTGGAGTCCCTTCTCTGGAGCTATGCCTTACTTTCACGTCGATAGGGGTTTGTGTATCTTTAGCTTAATAGTAGCCTGTGTCTTCAAGTAATTCACTGTAGTATTTCCTTTGATTCACAACAATACCTTCCTCATTTCTGACTATTTCCAGCCCCAGAAAGTACTTCAAAACTCCAAAGTCTTTGATCTTAAAACTTCTTTTCAGATAAAGCTTAACCAACTCAAAATCATCAAGCTTTTCTCCTGCTAATAGGGCGACTATACGGTCCGGTCCGGTTAAATTGGTCCAGATTGATCCAGTCCGGTTGATAGACCGTTACCGTTAATTGCACATGTTTTTACCCCTATTCTTGAGCCGTTGGAGATGTCGATTCTCGTGTTTTAGACCGATTTCACGCTAGGTTGTTCTTGTTTGTGATATTTCAGGTCCTAGTACGTGAATGAAGGGTTGGGGACGAGTTCGGGGTCGATTGGATGAAGATTGGACATGTGGCGTGAAGCTGATGGAGCCACACGGGCACGCCTAAAACCTACACGGCCGTGTGGCACCAAATTGCACGGGCAAAGTCACACGTGCCGTGTAGGGGACCCCCTGTGGCCGTGTGGAAATTCCAGGGAACTCACACGGGCATCCTGGAATTCCACACGGCCGTGTGGGTCGTGGCCGTGTAGGAAGCTTGAGTCACTTATCAAAACGCCGCCGTTTGCACATCTCACACGGGCAGCTGGGGATGTCACACGAGCGTGTGGCCTATCCGTGTGAGTCGGGAAATTCTGGGTTTTTAACCCAATTTGCAGCCAAAGGAAAGGAGTTCCGAGTTTTAGAGAAAGAAAGCGATTCCTAGAGAGAGAAAGCGACGAACCAGAGTTCCCAAGTTCCCTAGTTTGATCTTCATCACCATTGGAGCTCGGCTCACACTTGGAGAAGTGCCAATTGACGACCAGGAGCAGAAATCCATCCTTCACAGCATGATTTCTGCATCTGAGCTTGATTTTGCTTCTCTCTCCATGGAGTAACTTCCTCATTCATCTGGGTATGGAGAATCCTAGATTTCTATGTTAGGGCTGATTGTATGAATCCAAGTACAGATTCTATGATTTGATTATATTCAATTGAGGTTTGATTTATTGAATGGCATGAATCCTGATCAAATTCCTGATGTTTCTGCTTTAGCCTAGAAAGAGAATATCTGCATAGGTTGATAGAGTACCCTTAATTGACGGTAGTGAATTGGCGACTTTAGTCGAGGAGCCAATTCACTATTCTGTACCGAATTTACTTCGGTAGTCGAGGTTTTGTTCGTTAGGGCCTCAATCTGTTTACTCCGGTGGAGGTTAGTCGCCCGCTGGGGACTCAGATTGAGAGGGTCTGGAGACCTTTAGTAGAGACTTCAGACTGCTTAAGAACCTCCTGCAGTATAACTATCATTAAAACTGAACTTGGTAAATTGCAATCCGGCTTAACTGCAGTCTAGGGGGAACCATATCAGGGTGACCTCTCTCGACTTGAAAACAACCTTCTTGCTTGTTTGCTTGTTTGAACCTGCACTAAAGTTTCACCGCTAAATAATAAGAATTCACTGAGTAGTCATCACATCTAGGACCCGGGTTGACATTAAAACCCAAACCCGCTATACTACGCTTTAGCAAGTGGTTGCACTTGGCCATTTTCTAGAGTGACAGTAGGAGTGAGTCAAGTTTTTTGCGCCGTTGCCTGGGACGGCTAGGTTGTTGAAGAAACGTGAATTCTGTTAATTTAGCTTTTCGTTTTAGCATTGTTTGCTTTATCACACTTGTTTCTTCACGGGTTTGCTTGCTTGACTGTGTGCAGGTAGTGCATGACCCGTAGCCAGTCGGGAGGTTTACTGCCGTTGGATCCGGAGCTTGAACGCACCTGTCGCCAACTTAGGACACAACAGCGAGCTAGACTGGCTACGACGGAGCGCATAGACGGCCACTTGAGCAGCGATTCTGAGGAAGAGTACGAGATGGAAGGCGAACACAACCCACACCATGGGAATCCTCTCCAGGTTCCCCCGGTAAATCAGATCCTGGGGAACAACCACATACCCCAGGCAGATGGGGTTCATCATCATCCACCGCCGCCGGGTCCCACCTTGGAGTAATACTACACTCCACGGATTGCTGATATCCGCCCTGTCGTCCTTTACCCGCCCATTCCAGCGAACAACTTCGAGATCAAGCCATGCTGGATTCAACTCATTACATCCTCTATCCAGTTTCATGGCTTGAAGGATGAGGAGGCAAGGGTGCACCTTTCCCGTTTTCTGTAGCTGACGAACGGGTTCATGTTGAACGGTGTCCCTGATGTCGCAATCCACCTTCACCTCTTCCCCCATTCTCTGGCGGGGAATGCTAAGAGGTAGTTGGAGACCCAGCCCCCATTGTCCATCACTTCTTGGGACAATATGGCCGACAAGTTCATGCACAGGTACTATCATGCATCGAAGACCACAGAGATCTAGCGGGAGATCACTCACTTCCGCCAAGAGCCAGACGAGTCACTTCGTGATGCATGGGAGCGGTACATGGGATATTTCTGGCAGTGCCCCCATCATGGCTTTAGTGATGCATTCACCGTGGGGAACTTCTACAGTGCTCTCTCTCCGGACAGCCAGAGAGTGATTGAGTCTCTATGCCCAGGAGGGGATATTCTTACTAAGACTCCACCCGAACTGAACCAGATGATCAGTACCTTGGCTGCTAGAGATCATTCCTGGGGGTAGAGCACCAGAGGCAGGAATTCTCGGGATCGTGGTGTGCACGCCATGGAGGCCAGGTCCGGGCTCGAGCAGCAGGTGGCCGAGTTAGTGCAGACATTAAAGCAGCCCAACAGTCTTATTCAGGGCAGAAGTTTGGCTACACCTCCAGTAGCTCAATGTCAGTGGTGTGAGAGCTCAAATCATCTAGTGGAAGACTGCAAGGCTATGCGGGAGTCTTCTACTCCCCAAGAGTAGTTGGACTTCATCGCCAATGCTCGGCGCCTTGACCCGTACAGCAATACATACAATGAGGGGTGGCGCCAGCATCCCAACTTCTCTTGGAGTGGCAACACCACTAAGCCACCTGGGTTCCCAGCACCAACAGGTGGTTTTCAGCAGAGGCAGCCTTTCCAGGCTAGACAGGGGCCAACCCCACAGCAGTAGCCTTACCAGCCTAGGCAGGGGCAACCATTCCAGCAGCCCTAGCGTCAGTATGCCCAGCCCCCAGCAGCTGCAGCTCCAGATAATCAGATGACAAAGCTAAAAAATATTTTGCAGGCATTCATGACCACCAGCCAGCCAAATTTCACGAGGATGGACCAGAACATAGCCTCACTGGAGGCAGGCTAGAGGAACCAGGGTGCCATTTTGCAAGATTTACAACACCAGATTGGTGGCATAGCTCGCCAAAATACTACCAGGGCACCGGGGACTCTGCCTGCCACCACTATTCCGAACCCTCGTGAGCCTCACCAGCACCAGCAGTTGGATGCCATCACTACCAGGAGCGGCAAGACCACATCTGCTGCTCCTGCCCAGCCCAGGCAGGACGAGCCACTACCTGCTTCAACACTTCCAGCTGACAATGCAGAAGTGGGGATGGACAAAGAAGCACCTGCTCCCAAGCCACAGCTAGTTGTTAAGGAGCATGTACCCCAGCTTCCCTTCCCCACTCGCCTACATAAAGACAAGCTGGAGACTGAGTTTCCCAAGTTCATGGCAATGTTGAAGCATGTCAACATCAGCATGCCATTCGTGGAGGCACTGTCGAAGATGCCCAAGTATGCCAAGTTCATGAAGGACCTCCTCACCAACAAGAAGAAACTTGGGGATCTTTCGACAGTGATGTTGAGCTAGGAGTGTTCTGCTATCCTGCAGAACAAGCTGCCCGAGAAGCGTAAAGACCCAAGGAGTTTCACTATCCCTCTTGTTATTGGCAGCATGCATGTAGGAAAGTCCTTGGAGGACCTAGGCGCTAGCATAAATGTCATGCCCTACAAATTGTTTAAAAAGCTAGACCTAGGTGAACCTAGAGCTACTAGGATGAGCATTCAGTTAGCTGATCATTCCATCGTGCATCCTAGGGGTATCATTGAGGATCTGCTTGTTAATGTAGGTGCATTCACATATCCTGTTGACTTTGTTATTATGGATATAAATGAGGATGTGGATGTACCTTTGATTTTGGGTAGACCGTTTCTTGCCACCGCCAAGGCGCTTATTGATGTGCATAGTGGTAAATTGATCCTGTGTGCTGGTGATGAACATGCTACTTTTTCTGTGTTTGAGAATGGGAAACACTCCCATTTGCATGATGATGTAGATTACTGTGATGTGCTTGCTGATTTTGAGACCGCACTCGCTATAACGAGCGCGGGTACTGACGATGCTCTTGAGCGTTGTATTTTGCTAGGTGAGCAGGCATCGCAGGAGCCGCAGCTGGCGGAGAAGTTGGCCGCGCTGGAGAGTGGCCCGTTCCTGGAGGGCGACAGGCTGTTCAAACCGATCTCATCCTCACCCCGCATCACTACCTCCTTGGAGGAACCACCAGAGCTGGAGCTAAAGCCCCTCCCTCCTCATTTGGAGTATGCATTTCTCCGGGAAGGGAATAAGCTTCCAGTCATCATCAGCTCGACCCTCACACCCAAGCAGAAGCACAGAATGGTGGCCTTGTTGAAGTAGTACGAGCGAGCTCTAGCATGGAAGATCACAGATATTCGGGGGATCAGCCCCTCTTTTTGCTCCAACCAGATACTGCTGAAGGATGAGATGCGGCCAGTGAGACAGCCGCAGAGAAGACTGACACCGAACCTGGAGGCCGTGGTTCGGGCAGAGATTGTGAAGCTGATGGACGCGGGGATCATCTTCGCCATTTCCAACAGCGAGTGGGTCAGTCCCACCCAGGTGGTACCCAAAAAGGGTGGGATGACCGTGGTGCCTAACAAGAAGAATGAGCTCATCCGGATGCGCACAGTGACTGGGTACCGTGTCTGCATTGATTATCGGAGTCTCAATGACGCCACGAGGAAGGACCAGTTCTCGCTGCCGTTCATTAACCAGATGCTGGAGAGACTCGCGGGGAACGAGTTCTATTGTTTCCTGGATGGGATGTCCAGGTACTTCCAGATCCCCATTGCACCGGAGGACCAGGCGAAGACCACTTTCACCTGCCCCTTTGGCACATTTTCCTACCGGAGGATCCCATTCAGGCTATGTAACGCCCCCGCCACTTTTCAGCGATACATGCTCGCCATCTTTGACCGTCTGGTCGGTGAGATTATGGAGGTGTTTATGGACGACTTCTCGGTTTATGGAGACTCATTCTCTCACTGTCTCCATAACCTGGAACTAGTCCTTAAACGGTGTGAAGAAACGAAACTGGCACTGAGTTGGGAGAAGTGCCACTTCATGGTTCGC
Source organism: Linum trigynum (assembly GCA_964030455.1). Lineage (NCBI taxonomy): Eukaryota > Viridiplantae > Streptophyta > Magnoliopsida > Malpighiales > Linaceae > Linum > Linum trigynum. Next base: position 11,604,927 of record OZ034815.1, on the reverse strand, counting down.
GAAGGCATAGTTCTGGAGCATAAGATCTCCAAGGTGGGGATTGAGGTGGACAGAGCAAAGATCGAGACTATCATCAAGCTGCCTCCTCCTACATCTGTTAAGGGGATCCGGAGTTTTTAGGCCATGCAGGGTTCTACAGGAGATTCATCAAGGATTTTTCGAAGATCTCCCAGCCCCTGACTAAGCTTCTTGAGAAGGATGCCCCCTTCCAGTTCACTGATGCATGCACAGCGGCATTCACGACCTTGAAGGAGAAGCTCACCCAAGCTCCTATCATGGTTGTTCCTGACTGGTCCCTACCATTAGCTGATGTGCGATGCCAGTGACTTTGCTGTTGGAGCTGTCTTGGGGCAGAGGCGAGATCAACACTTCCGACCTATCTACTGCGCCTCGAAGACCCTAAATGATGCCTAGGAGAACTACACCACCACGGAGAAGGAGCTGCTCGCGGTGGTGTTTGCCTTCGACAAATTTCGTCCTTATCTGGTATTGTCCCATGTGACCGTGTATACATATCACTCCGCGATTCGTTACCTGATGAGCAAGGCCGATGCCAGGTCTAGGCTCATACGATGGATCTTATTATTGCAGGAGTTCAACATCGAGATTCGGGACAAGAAGGGAACGGAGAATGTTGCAGCCGATCACCTCTCCCGGTTGGACGCACCTCCTGCGGACAAACTCGAGGAGGAGATCAACGAATCCTTCCCATATGAGAGACTGATGATGATGTACTTGGTGGAGAGTGTCACCCCTTGGTACTCCGATTTTGCGAACTATCTGGTGGGTCAGCAGCTGCCCAAGGGGATGACAACTCACGCCAAGAGGAAATTCTTCTCCGACCTGAAGTATTACTTCTGGGATGACCCTCATCTCTTCAGGGTCGGAGCCGACGGGATCATCCGTTGCTGTGTTATGGAGAGTGAGATGGAGGGCATTCTATCTCACTGTCATGAAGGACCTACTGGCGGTCACCACGGAGGAAACCGCACAGCGAGGAAGGTGCTCCAATCGGGCTTCTACAGGCCAACGCTCTTCAAGGACGCAGACGCCTTCACACGCAAGTGCGACCGATGCCAGAGGTCAGGTAACATCTCTACGCGTGATGAGATGCCCCAGAATGTGTTTATAACTTGTGAGATTTTTTATGTCTGGGGTATCGACTTCATGGGCCCCTTCCCTCCATCCTTTGGTAATACCTATATCCTAGTTGCTGTTGACTACGTCTCTAGGTGGGCTGAGGCGCAAGCTTTGCCCACTAATGATGCTAGACGTGTTTGTGGTTTTCTGAAGCAGCTATTCTCCCGGTTCGGGACACCTAGAGCCATTATAAGTGATTGAGGCACCCGTTTCCAGGGCCAGTTTGATAAGTTACTGTCTCGCTATGGTGTGACTCATAAGGTGTCCGTGTCCTATCACTCTCAAACAAGTGGCCAGGGCGAGCTGACGAACCGGGAGCTCAAGCGTATCCTGAAAAAGACGGTGGATCAGTCCCGCCAGGATTGGTCCACCAAGCTCGATGATGCTCTATGGGCATACCGCACTGCCTAGAAGACACCCATTGGTACTTCACCGTACCGACTCGTCTATGGAAAGGCATGCCATTTGCCCGTGGAGCTAGAGCACAAGGCCTTTTGGGCCCTTAAGCTGCTCAACTTGGATGTTAGTGTTGCAAGTGTTGAGCGCAAAATGCAGATGCTGGAGCTGGAGGAATGGCGTTATCACGCCTATGAGAACACCAAGCTGTACAAGGAGCGCACTAAGCGCCTGCATGATGCACGGTTGCGGGGTCCGAAAGAGTTCCAGGTTGGTGATCGAGTTCTCCTCTATAACTCTCGCCTGAAGCTCATTCCCGGAAAACTCCGTTCCCGGTGGTCTGGACCGTTCACGGTCACACAGGTGTTCTCGTATGGCATGATTGAGATTGCCAACCCGCAGACTGAACCGTTTAAAGTGAATGGCCATCGTCTCAAGCTCTACTTGGGAGGCGAGGTCGAATGTGCGGAGTTGGCAGTGGAACTCGCGGACCCTTAGTTCCACCATGGGCGTCCAGCTAAAAGACGGTAAAGAAGCGCTTGTGGGGAGGCAACCCCACCACGGTTTTTGTTTATTTCTTTTGTTTTGGGTCGGATTGTAAACTGGTTTGGTTTGTTTTATTTTGTTTTGGATGATATAATATTGGGCTGACCATTGGACCTAACGTACTGTGTTTTAGTTCTTTTGTTCCCTTTAGCTGTGCTTTGTCCCTGACTAGTCCCCTCTCCAGTCCGCTTCACTCAGAATGGTCCGCTTCCAGTCTCATGTAGTCCGTGCACACCGGTAACATCGTTCCCCTTTATCCTTCCCTCTTCTTCATTGAGGGGAATGTCGATCTTAAGTGTGGGGGGGATGTTTCTCTTTTGACTGCATTAGATCTGTCTATGTGCTTGGAGCCTAGTCCACTGTCCAAATTTTTAAATTTGAGGGCTCCAAGTAGGTGTTTCCTTGCGAATTGCCTGCTCAGTATGCTTTGAATTGACAGTCTCTATAGTAATGTGCAACCTATGGAGGTAGTGTAACACTATGGAGGATGTTGAAGTATAAGATTTTTCCTATCTAGCTCTCTGCTGTGCCAATTGATTTTGTGAATTAGTGGAGATAAGACCGTTGAATTCATGTGATAATGGTGACTCTATTTGGATTGTGTTATGGACTCGTGTATCGAACAGGGTGCTCATGTGAAAAATGAAATGCAGTTGGTTCTCCATGTCAAAATCATTAAATCTTAAACATGGGGTAAACCCAAGGTGTGCGGCACCGTTCATTGCACAAAATCGGGAGGTTTTAGTGATCATTAGTGGGGTACTCCTACAAGGTGAAGCTAAGTCGTCTCTAGTACAAGTAAAACTTCCACCCGTTGAACGGTTTGCCTACTTGAGGATGTGTTTTTAAGGGCACAGATAGAGCTTCCGACCCCCCTTAAAATCATTGACCCTTCACACGAGTTGAGGGAAAGGAGTTAAAAGAAGTACTCTAGCGAGCGCCAGATGTACAGAAATTGCTCTTGCTCGACTAATAAGGGTCGACCGTGCAAAAGGCTGCAGTTGGAACCCCCGCTAAGTGAAAAAAAAATAAAGAAGTAAAATGAAAGTGAAAAAGGGGTTCCAACGGTGAAATCAAGTGAAAGAGCACCCCGGTACCACGAGTCCTTGGTTGTGAATGGTATGAGTCCCTTTATCCATGAACTAACTGTCTTACTTCCACTGCTTCTCATGATCCTGGCTTCAGTCTAGTACTCGCATTGAGAGAGATAGGGAACGTCTTAGAAAACTAGTTGACCTCGTAAGCTGCTATATGATCTAGGAAATCCTCTACCGACGATCGGGGTTGTTTGTTGTTATAGAGGTCTGAAGAGTTGCATTGGTTTGAGTTAGGTTTGCTTGGGGACAAGCAAATGGTTAAGTGCGGGGGAGTTTGATAGACCGTTAATTGCACATGTTTTTACCGCTATTCTTGAGCCGTTGGAGATGTCGATTCTCGTGTTTTAGACCGATTTCACTCTAGGTTGTTCTTGTTTGTGATATTTCAGGTCCTAGTACGTGAATGAAGGTTTAGGGACGAGTTCGGGGTCGATTGGATGAAGATTGGACATGTGGCGTGAAGCTGATGGAGCCACACGGGCACACCTAAAACCTACACGGCCGTGTGGCACCAAATTGCACGGGCAAAGTCACACGGGCCGTGTAGGGGACCCCCTGTGGCCGTGTGGAAATTCCAGGGAACTCACACGGGCATCCTGGAATTCCACACGGTCGTGTGGGTCGTGGCCGTGTAGGAAGCTTGAGTCACTTATCAAAACTCCGCGGTTTGCACATCTCACACGGGCAGCTAGGGATGTCACACGGCCGTGTGGCCTGCCCGTGTGAGTCGGGAAATTCTGGGTTTTTAACCCAATTTGCAGCCAAAGGAAAGGAGTTCCGAGTTTTAGAGAAAGAAAGCGGTTCCTAGAGAGTGAAAGCAACGAACCAGAGTTCCCAAGTGCCCTAGCTTGATCTTCATCACCATTGGAGCTCGGCTCACACTTGGAGAAGTGCCGATTGACGACCAGGAGTAGAAACCCATCCTTCACAGCATGATTTCTGCATCTGAGCTTGCTTTTGCTTCTCTCTCCATGGATTAACTTCCTCATTCATCTGGGTATGGAGAACCCTAGATTTGTATGTTAGGGATGATTGTATGAACCCAAGTACAGATTCTATGATTTGATTATATTCAATTGAGGTTTGATTTATTGAATGGCATGAATCCTGATCAAATTCATGTTGTTTCTGCTTTAGCCTAGAAAGAGAATATCTACCTAGGTTGATAGAGTACCCTTAATTGACGGTAGTGAATTGGTGACTTTAGTCGAGGAGACAATTCACTATTTTGTACCGAATTTACTTCGGTAGTGGAGGTTTTGTTCGTTAGGGCCTCAATCTGTTTACTCTGGTGGAGGTTAGTCACCCGCTGGGGACTCAGATTGGGAGAGTCTGGAGACCTTTAGTCGAGACTTCAGACTGCTTAAGAACCTCCCGCAGTATAACTATCATTAAAACTGAACTTGGTAAATTGCAATCCGGCTTAACTGCAGTCTAGGGGGAACCATATCCGGGTGACCTCTCTCGACTTGAAAACAACCTTCTTGCTTGCTTTGCTTGTTTGCTTGTTTGAACCTGCACTAGAGTTTCACCGCTAAATAATAAGAATTCACTGAGTAGTCATCACATCTAGGACCCGGGTTGACATTAAAACCCAAACTACGCTTTAGGAAGTGGTTGCACTTGCCCATTTTCTAGAGTAACAGTAGGAGTAAGTCACCGGTCTTTTTGAAAATATAAGGACCAAAGATTGGATTGGATACAGTCTGGTCTTGATCCGGTCCGGTCCCAATTCGGTTTTGATTTTATATTGAGCTTGTGGGAATTTGAGTGGCCTAAGGCCTAAAAGGGTGAGGAGTTGGTTAAGTTTTGTACTAAGTGCAAAGGTTTGTGACAATTTATGCAAATTACCCTTAAGTTTTGGGTGTTGAGCTCTCTTATTCGGTCTTTATCCAGTTTTTGATTCGGTCCCGAACGGTTTTTTACCTCAAATCTAAGCCTAAAGATTGGATTGGATTGTTTACTATCCGGTTGTCCGGTCTCGATCCGGGTTATACGGTCCGGTTTCGGGTAAAACCAAAAAACTCGGACCAAATAGCCAGCCCTACCTGCTAAGATGATATCATCAACATACACAAGTAACACAACCAACCTGCCTTGGACCCTTTTAGTAAACATTGAATAATCAGAAGCTGATTGTGAGAAGCCATTTTTTATCAAGGAGTAGGTCAGTTTGGCAAACCACTGGCTACTGGCTTGTTTTAAACCATATAGTGACTTCGTCAACCTGCAGACCTTCCCTTCACTACCTTCCAATCCAGGTGGTGGTGTCATGTACACCTCTTCATCCAAATCTCCATGCAAAAAGGCATTTGTTGAGATTGTTACTATAATGTATTGTTTAGAATTCATCATTTTTTTTTTATTTTTTGGTAAAACAATACATGGATTATATTTGTGATGTGACTGAAACTATCACTCAAAATGAGTGATTGTTATATCTCAACTTTTAGTTGTGATTGTTGAGATAGTTGAGTTGAGATTGTTTTGTCTCAACTTTTACTTGTGATTGTTGAGATAGTTGAGTTGAGATTGTTTTGTCTCAGCTTTTAGCTTATGTGACATACACAATGCATCTAATCCGACAATACATATATAATATTATACATGCTTTCATAATAAAACATTTGTTTAACAATCACAACTTTCAAACGACCCCTTAAAATTCTAAATCAATATTATCATTTGGATGATTTTATTTCTTAATACGATTATGGTCATTTCTGAGATTTAAGGGTATTTGATAATGTCAATACTTTAGTGGTCTTTTATTTAAAATTTGAATTGAAAGATCGTATCTACTAGCGGTTCGACCATAAAGCTCACAGCCTAGGCTATATCGATATGTGATATTTAGCAATATGAAACGGTTGAACCACACTTAACTTATGATTTCAGTATAAAATACTCTACTACTAAATTTTTTGATACTATTACAATCATTTGGTTCAAAGAATTCTTTTACGAAGTAACAAAATTTTTAAGGCACATTTTGAACTATCTATTGCAAAAAAAAAAAAAAAAGACAGTTAGCGATTATGAGAATATGCGATCACATTCAACCCAAAAGACACTTTGCAACTTCTATATTTTTAAAATAAATGTATGATACTTATACCCTCGCTCATTCATCAACTTAATGAGTTACATATATTTCATGTGATATGATTTTCATAGGTTTTTATTTGTTGAATTATTTCATGAAAAAATATTTGTTGCATGAAAATTACTGCATTGTTGCTAAACATGACTGCGATCTGAGAATAATTTGGGAAATCCATACACAACACATTGTCCAACTAAATATTAGGAACAATTTAGCATCATGTCTTATATATTTCAAATCAAGTAACTTCAGATTCATTACCAACGGTGTGGTAAAAAAAAATGCTCTCTATTGGTAGAGACATTTTCTTTCATCTTAAAGGTTGATTATGTATGTATTATGACAAACAACTCTAATATTTAACTATATGCTTTAATTATGTAATGAATGACAATTAGTTATATTTATTTCATGTTCATTCAATAATTTTAAGTAATACTTATATTATATTTTTTTCTCTTTTCATGGAGGTCTAAACACATTATGCATAGTTGGATCACTTTCAAATATGTTATGTGCATAACTAAAGTAGAAAACAATCATTTTATGAGTTTCAAATCATCTATTATATATTCACTATTATATATCTTATTTTCTCGACAAATTTCATTCTACCACTACAAAAGAAGGGAGCTATACCAAGGGTTATGTAGCAGGGGTTTGTTAAACCCCTGGTAATATTTTAGAAACTCATTATACTGGCAGTTTTATTCCAAGGGTTTTGGAACCCCTGCTAGTGCAACTCTCTTTCAATACCAACCCCCATTCTTTCACGACACAAAAATCCCTTTCTCAAAAAATAAAATTAAAAAAATCCTAGGATCTGCCCACCGCCGTTCTTTTCTTTTGAGTCCGACTCCCAGCTCGATATTGTTGCCGGGATCTGCCCGCCGCCACTCCACTCTGTTTTCTACTTTCTTCTCTCCGATCGAGTTCATCATAATCTGAATCAGCCCACTTCAGCTCCACTTCACTTTACGTATTAGGTCCTTCTCATTCTTCCTGTTCTCCGGCAATTGGGTCCAAGTGGAATTCGATTCCGATTTTGAATCCACCTTCATATGCGTTGGGTGAAGTCCCATGGAAGTTCAGATTGAGTAGTTGAAACAGGGGAAACAAGCTGGAGTGGGGAAATTTTCCATTCAATTGGTGGGTAAGAAATTCGCCATTCAATTGGAGTGATTAAGAAGAAAAACCAATGATCCGTGAGCAACTTCCTACTAACAGCAGACGACGATGATCCGTGAGCAGCTCATGTGCTTGGCTGGGGACAGAGCTCATGTCCTCCACTATTTTTAAAGTGACCAGAGCTCTGCTTCGTTCCCCTTTGATGTTTGTTGGTTGCGCCTCGTCTCTAGTTCTCGGGGAACATCTGCCGAGTCTCTCCATCAACTCGGTTTTCTTTCTTCTTCTATTCAGGTAAGTGTCCATTGCTTTACTTGCATTTATGCGATTGTCATTAGTTTTTAGGCCTATAAAGCAAAGGAAGGAGATCTTGAAATCATTATTTGGTAATCTAAGTAAGTTATCATGGTTATGTAAGTGAACTCTCTAAACAACTCTTGAATACAAAAATAAAGGTAATGATAGGTTGAAATTAGCATTCGAGCAGGATCCAAGTATCCATGTATGTCAAATTCTATCTTTATATCTCAATATATACTCTTTTCCGTGCACTATAGCTTAACAAACATATACCATTTCAAATACATTTCTTGAAAAACCAATTTTGGTACTATTAAGCATTCTTCATGAAGCTACATCCCTGTTCCTCCCTGGAACGACCTGACTGCCTTCTCCAGGCAGAATCCCACTACCAAACCCATCAATCCTGCTGTCATGACAATGCCTGCCGATTCACTCCTCTTGATCATCTTCAACTTCGTCACAACCCATCAAAGAACTCCCTGTAGTTCAACACTACACCAGAGGAAGAACCTTCATTAGTTGTTTCCCTAAGCAGTAGGAGTAGTATGTATATGCATAGTTGCCATCATCACTTGTTTATATAACATGTCAATGAAATTCCAAGTTGCTTTTCCACTAATAACAATGGTTTGGTTTCCATTTTTGCAGCTGTGAGTTCCTTTTTCAGAATGGACAAGAGTTGGATGAAAAAGCATAGAACAAGTGTTGAATTTAAAGACGGAGTTCAACTTTTTCTGGATTATGCATTTCGAAATGTTTCACATGTATCAAAGGTGTTGTGTCCCTGTGTCAAGTGTGCAAATGTTTATGCACAAACATATGATGATATTCAGGTACATCTCATTTGTGATGGTATTCTAAGAGGGTATACAACGTGGGTTTTTCATGGAAAAACTTTCCAAGCTAGTGATGTTGCCACTTCTTCTTCCTCAATGACAAATGTTTCAAATATGGGTGTGGAGAGAGTATCTATTCCTATTCAATCAAACCCACCAATGAGAGCAGATTTGAGGGGGTTGCTTCGTGATGTCTTTCGCCGTGAAGATCTAGTGAACGATGAAGTACCTTGTGAGCAGGATGAAAACTTCTTGGAGGATAGTGAGGGAGAAAATGATGATCGTGATGAAGTGACAGATGATCCATTACAGAATACTCGTGAAATAGAGAATTTGATAAAAGGTGCAGATGAAGAGCTTTATCCGGGGTGCAAAACATTTTCAAAGCTATCATTTCTAGTGCATTAATCCCGAGGTTATTTTCCATTAATCCCGAGGTTACAAAGACTATTTGCTTCTAAGAAGACGGCAAAACACATGAGGTGGCATGATGAATGTCGGAAGAAAGATGGGTTGTTGCGACATCCGGCCGATGCAGAAGCTTGGAAGGCATTTGATGCTAGACACCCCAGTTTTGCCTCTAATTCACGCAATATCAGATTGGCTCTTAGCAGTGATGGGTTTAGTCCGCATCGAACAATGAGAACAAGCCACAATACATGGCCTGTGGTGTTGATACCTTATAATATGCCTCCATGGATGTACTTGAAGCAATCTGCTTTCATATTGTCAATGATCATTCCTGGACCCAAAGGTCCAGGAAATGATATTGATGTCTACTTAGAGCCAATGATTGAAGATTTGATTCGACTTTGGGAGGGGGTGACCACTTATGATGCTTCTACAAAGCAGAATTTTAATATGCGTGCTTCTTTAATGTGCACCATAAATGACTTTCCTGCATTTGGTAACTTATCTGGACGGAGCACATATGGAAGATTTGCTTGTCCTGTTTGTTGTGAATCCACATGTTCGAAAAGGTTAGACAAGAGTGGAAAGTTTTGTGCTCTAATCTAGGCGTGACAACTCCTAGCACTTGACTGCAAATCATCGTCCTCCGCTCCTGTGCTCTAATGTTTGGCCATTAGTTCAGATCCCTATTTCGTTATAAACTATGGATCATCCGTGGTGAAAAAAGCTTAATGATGGCCAGCTTATGTTTCTTTTTTGTTTTGTAGAATCTTATGTTTTACTTTACTGTAATTGAGGTAGAGCATACTGCTTATGGATTTTTTGTTCCATTAACGTTTATGATGGTTTGCAGAGGAATGGTGTTTTTTTATATTATATATTGTAGAGGATGATGGTATCCGAAGGAGTTTTCTTGCTTAGAGATATTGGGCTTTTATGTTTTGCTAGCCTCGGTTGTCTCTGCTTTTTAATAATAATAGTTGTGCTAGCTTGTTGGTATCATTTTCAAGTGGCTTAAGTTTCTTAATCTCTTATAGCAATTTTGTTAGAGGTAAATGTTGATGATTCTTTTTCTTTTCTTCAGGGTGCCAGTACTGCCCCATCTTTGGGTTCTCGAGCTTCTTGATGCCGTGCTGCTCTTAGATGAAGGATGTTGAATCATGAGTTTATCATGTAGGTTCTTTTGAGTAATATTCTAGTAGGTTGTTATGTTTTTATGGATTGCCAATGATGTTAGTAGGGATTATATTATGGTACATGGAATGTTTGAGGTAAATGATGAATCATGGTACGGATTATGAAATATTGACGGTTTTGTATGGTATGTATGGTACGGATTAGTGAAAGACGATATGAATTTGGTCGCTATTGTATATTAGGTTCTGAGTTTGTTTGTATAGTATTTGCAACCAAGTTATAACCACCAGTTTTGGTGGTCCTATTTAGTGACAGCTTTGAATTTATTTTTAGTGACAGCTTTGCATTCTCTTTAGGGATGGTCTGATTTCGTCACAATTTTTTTTTTATATTAGCCACCAATTAAGCAGGGGTTTAAACCCTTGGAATAAATGTAATTCAAATGAAGCTATAACATTCACTAGCAAGGGTTTTGACCGTAACTAATTTAACAACGCAGTAACTAATTTAACAACGCATGTAGCAGGGGTTCTACCCCTTGCTATGCATAGCGGCGGTTTTAACCCCTGCTAAAACCCCTGGATGGTACTTCCACCGTGGGTTTCTCAAAACCCTTGCTATCCATAGCAGGGGCAGCATAGGTGAGGGTTGATCCAGGGGTTGTACAAGTGAACGGCTATTTGCCGCCAACCAAATTACTATTTGCCGCCAACTAAAATTTTTTTTTTGAATTTTCCCTTCCTTCCCAGTGCCTCCGTCGCCGGCATCGTTCTTCCGTCGTCGGCTAACCTCCCGTCGCCCTCAATCGTCGGAAAACAAGTAAGTTTTTTCCGGCCAGTTTTCCAGTTTTCCGGTAAGTTTTCCAGTTTTCCGGCGCAAAACACGGCGGGCCGAAAAAAAATTGCGGCCGGAACGCCGCCGAGCAGAAAAAAATTTGCAGCCGGGGCGACGGCCGGCCGAAAATTTTTTTCGGCCCGGCGACGCCTCGGCCGCAAATTTTTTTGGCCGGTCGCCGAACACGCCGGCCAAAAATTTTCCGGCGGCGTGTTCAACGGCCGGCCGAAAAAAAATTGCGGCCGGAGCGACGTCGGGCAGAAAGAATTTTTTTCGGCCGGTCGCCGAACACGCCAGCCAAAAATTTTCCAGTGGCGTGTTCGTCGGCCGGCCGAAAAAAATTTGCGGCCGGAGCGACGTCGGGCCGAAATAATTTTTCGGCCGGGCGTCGCACCGGCCGCAAATATTTTTCGGCCCGGCGGCGCACCGGCCGCAAAAGTTTTTCGGCCCGAGTAATTGGGTTTCAGGCTTCCCACACGGCCAGGGGCACACGGCCGTGTAGCTCACCCAGCCTGGCCGTGTGAAGTCTCGCAGAATTCCACACGCCCAAAGTGCAACTTCACATGGCCGTGTAGCTCACCCAACCTGGCCGTGTGAAGCCTCGCAGAATTCCACACGGCCAAAGTGCAACGTCACACGGTTGTGTGAGTTGTGTGTGTGGTCGTGTGGCTTTCTTTTTGACTTGCCTCGCGCCCGATCTTCGTCCAATCGACCCCGAACTCGCTCGAAATCCATAATGAAATCCATAAGTTCATAATGACACTAGGGTCATTAAAAATACAACTAGAAAAACAACAACATATAAATAGAGCATTGCAACACTATGCATTGCTCCTACCCCTACCCCTTCCCCTAGCTCTTCGGGGGTCTCTCTACCTGGCTCGTTGCCGACCACCAAGGGTTTAGGGTTCAGGGTTCAGGGTTTAGGGTTCAGGGTTTAGGGTTTAGAGTTTAGGGTTCAGGGTTTAGGGTTCAGGGTTCAGGGTTTGAAACACATGGTTCGTGTAGCACTTTGCCCACATTGTCTGATGAGGCAACCGCCGGAATTTTTCGGCCCGGTCAGGTTCCGACCGCCGGAATTTTTTGGCCCACCGTCTGTTCGTTTCAAATCGTCGGAAAAATTGTTCGAAACTACAAAAAAAAAAATACGCACCTGCTTAGTGATGATTCATGGATGCGTGTACGCAGTATATGTCGAGGATAGGCTTTCCCGATGATTTTCCGGCGACTTTTCCGGCGAGCGTTGAATTTTTCTGATTCAATATGTTCTCTGAAAGTTGGATATGTTGTAGATTGTGAAACTCCTTAATAAAAGATGTATACATATACCTTCTTTTTTCATCGATGATTTTCCGGCGAATTTTCCGACGAGCGTTGAATTTTTCTGATTCAATACGTTCTCTGAAAGTTGGATATGTTGTAGATTGTGAAACTCTTTAACCAAAGATGTATATATATACTTTTTTTTTTGTTGGCGGCAAATAGCAAGCCCCTTGTACAAACCCTTGCTACAATTTATAGCAGGGGTTAAAACCCTTGCTACAGGCCAATAAAACCCTTGGTATAGCTCTTTTTTTAGTGTACCAACATGTCGGACCCTGTGCTAGTACTGACTATGCCACTAACCGCATAAACAATTGTGGTCGATGATTGGTTTTGGTTGGAGTAGTTGAGCTGCCGCTGAAGAGAAGAAATGGGAGATCTGTTTTGGTGTTCTGCCTTGTAATATTGTGCATTGACTATGTCAGTGGTACTGCCGTGTAAGATTGCAGTTGAGTGTTTGTTTCACGTTTGAATCCCATTAACACCGAAAGTGAATGGTCAGTCGGCCATGGTACAACAACGCAATTGTGAATGACTAATACATGGAAATTATGGAGTTTGATATTTTCGGCATTTTTAATCTACCAAAGCCATCAAAGTCCAACCCTATGTGGTTGAGTTTTAGTAGAAGGGTTTATATAGCTAACAATAATCAGCTGAGTAACAAGAAGAAGAAAACTATTATTAAAAGCCGAAGTTGATCGAGCGCCTCGGTTTTCTGTGAACTAGCTAGTTAGTTTCACACCAAATGAAGAAAAAAACACACAGTAAATCTCCTGTCTTATTTGATTCATTATTACTTCTTCGAAGTTTTCAAATGATCACATTCAATCCAATGATTGTTCATAGTTCATAGCCTAAGAACCAAATAGACATGATTGACACTAAGATAATTTAATTATGGATGCCAAAAATTCAAATAGTCATAGTTCACACGAATTACTCATAATTCACACTCCAATTAACTTAGGGGTCGTTTGGAGAATGAGATTTAGGGCGTGGATTCATTGAATCCGTAGATTTTGTAGAAAGTTATGTTTTTTTGTTGTTTTTTGTATTGTGGATTTGAGCTTTAGAAATTTCAAATCTCTAAAATCTACGGATATAAAATCTCTCATAATCAGAGAGATTTTATATCTTGATTCGTGAGATTTTTTTTCCTCCTACTTTTTCTCTTTATTTTATTTATTTATCATATTAAATATATTTATCAACAAATTTTTTAATATTTCTCGAACCACTCTAATTTTTTATTATGGATAAACACGTTATTTAATATAAAATAATTTTTTTATTTTCATTGAATGTTAACAATCACAGTTACCAAACAATAAACATTTTAAAATCTATTTTCAACAATTCGAAGAGTTAGAATTTTTAGATTGTTGACAATCTATAGATTTAAACTCATATTCTCCAAACGACCCCTTAGAGTCAAAGAAAAGATCGATAGGTCTTCATAGATTACCAACCGCTTGATCAAAAATAAAATTAAAATCTCTATATATGTTTCTTGAATCATTGCTTGGAAGCCTTTTTTTTAACAATTTGTGATCCAAATCGACCTTATATCTCCCCTTGATTCACCTCCTCCTCTTTCCCACCCTTAAAATCAGCCGATCGATCTCCAATGAACGAAACTTCCAAAAAGCCCTTCGATCTCCTCGAGCGTCTTCCCTTGCGTCTCAGGGTAAAAGAGGAAAAAGAAGACGAACCCAACCACCGAAACCCCGGCGAAGAGGAAGAACGCCCCTCCGATCGTGATGGCCTTGTAGAGCGACAAGAATGTCATCGAGATCGCCCCACTCACCACCCGATTCACCACCATCCCCAAACCGATCCCTTGCGCCCGCAACCGAAGCGAGAATATCTCCGCGCTGTATACCAACGTGACCGGCCCCGCTCCGATCGAGAAGAACGCCACCGCCGACAGCACCATGGAAACGGACACAATGACCGCCCACCGAACCGTTTCGGTCGGGTCCCGTTCGATGACCGTGAGGCTGGTTGCGAGCGTGGCCAGCGAGACGAACACCCCGGCGTAGCTCGTCAGAAGCAACGGCCGCCTGCCGACTTTGTCCAGTAGAATCATCGCCACCAGGACGAAAACCAACTTCATTACTCCCATTGCCACCGTGGCCAGGAGCTTCTCGTTGTTCGATGTGATTCCTGCTTTCTCGAAGATTCTCGGGCTGTACAAGATGACGGTGTCGAAGCCGATGGCCTGCTGGAAGAAGTGGATCCCTAGGGCGCACAGCAACACGTGGCGCACGCGGCGGGTTGGGTGGATTAGAAGGTCTTTCCACACGCCTTCCCCGGTGGTTCGTTTTTGGCCCGCAACGACGTCGTTGTGGTCTCTTGGGATCCCCGCGGCTTCCTTGATATCTTCTAGTCTGCGTCGTGATTCTTCCATGGTATCTGAAATCTTGTCCAATACTCGTCTGGCATCTGCGAGTCGGCCTTGCATTACAAGCCAGCGAGGGGATTCCGGCATGATTAAGGCGCCGACGGCGAGGATGACAGATGGGACTGCCCCGATTCCTAGCATGAATCGCCACCCTTGGTTTGCTGGAAGCTTCGAGAATCCGTAGTTTGAGACATACCCAAGTAGAATTCCGACGTTATTAAAAACCTGGAAGAAACAAGATTTACACGCGATACGAACAAAATCAGAAACGAGCGAATGCAAAAAGAATTCACGATTGAGAAATTTGAGTACAGTCGCTAGTCACGTTGGGTGACAAAACATCTTATTCACTCTTTTTTTTTTTCATTTATTCGTGGTCTATTTGTGTTATTAACGTCATATTTGCGTTATTCACAGAAGTGTGTTGATTATACACGTAATTAATATAGTTAGTTCACGCAACCCAATGTTTATTCACGCTGTTGTTAAATAAAATTTTAAATTTTGAAATATATCAAAATGGATGTCATTGTATAGATGTGATAAATACAACACATTTTTACAGATTAATTCAAAGTCCAAATTTAATTTCATAAAATATAACCAATGCAAATTGTTAGGGGGAAATTCTGATTTTCCATTTACGTGAATAACCAACACTTTTATGTGAATTAACCATAATATTACACAAATAAACACCAAAATGGCGTGAAAAAGTTTATTTTAAATGTTTTTGTCACCTAACCTGAGAAGAGAGTGATTCCCAGAAGTTTATAACAAATTCAGTAAAACGTTTTGAAAAAAAAATACACTATAAAAAATATTGGTATATAAAAAAGTTGATAAAATATTAACGAAAGCATTGTATTGTATTCACCTCAGGAAAGGTAGTTAGGAATCCACGGTAGGATGCAGGGGCCACTTCGGCGGTATAGACGGGTGCAACCGTGCAGGCGAAACCGACGCCGATCCCGGCGAAGAAACGGCCGATCATGAGGAAGGTGTAACTGGTGGAGAGGCCCATAAGCAGGGCCCCGGCAAGGAAATTAGTGGCGGCTATGACGAAGGTGTAGCGGCGGCCGATCCAGTCGGAGCTTCGGCCGGCGGCGATGGAGCCGAAGAGGGAGTAGATGTTTAGGGTTCCCACCAACAGTTCTACTTGGACGTCGGAGATGCTGAATTGGTCTTTGATGTAGATCACCGCGCCACTCATCACTCCAATGTCTGGAATGAAGGGCAAAACATGAATCACGTACGTCTGGTGTATGCTAGTCTTATAATACGATACGATACGTGCGTATAATTAAGTAATACAGTACCACAAGAGGGGGGAACTGAGATTAATGAAGTACGTTACTGACCATAACCAAGTAAGGCGTTAGCCACGGAAGCCATAATTGCGCAGATGAGAGCGAACTTGTTTATCTTGGGTTTCTTGAGATGACCATGATCATTATCAGCCACGGTTTCGCTGCAACAGGAAATTCATAGAGATTTCATTTCAGTGAAATACATTATACAAGTGACTCGAAGACGATAGAAAGAATGATTGACTTGGTTTTGAACAAGAATGTCATCCACAGACTCCTCTGTGTGTGTTTGTTACACAGCTTTGGTCAATCAATGGCCACTCCAGAGCTGCGATTCACTAAAGCATCGAGTTTCTCAAATTGATAATTAATTCAACTAATTTTTTTTGCTCGGAATAGAGTGTCCGGATCTCGTCAGTAATCAGCTATTAGTAATGAGCTATGTGAACCATACTCTTCAATATTGAATGAGTGATAAATCATGAATGATTGTTTGATTAAATATATTGAGATTGACATCGTCTGAATGTGTCTTACAAGTTTTGCGAAACACAAAAAATACCGTGAGAAAAATGTCTAATTTAAAGTAAAATCATAAGTAATTTGTGTAAAATTACATATAATTTAAGCAGAAAATTAATCGAAACTAGAACATATCAGGTCGATGAGAATAGTCCTATCTTTATCTAAAACGGGGCAAACAAATCCTGTAAAACGGCTCACGTCTAAACAAAGCCGGAGATATTAATTGTGAGGAATTTTACAATACTATATAGCATTGGTGCTATAAATTTTTTCTTTATGGTACAACTTGAAATTGTACTTTTAACGTTATGGTACAACTTCATATTTTACTTATACTTTTTGTACAAATTCTTTTATGGTACAACTTAAACTTGTACCTTATGTGATGGTACAGCTTCAAGTTGTAAAATTGTATAATGATGCAAATTTCTTTATGATACAACCTAAATTTATACATTTAATGTTATGATACAACTTTAAGTTGTACATTAAAACACCAATACTATATATAACGTAGTAAAAGTGCTACCTCTATGAAAAATCGTACCAGAATCATATTCTGATTCCCTCTCAACGTGTGGTCCTTCTATTATGTTGTGGTTAATTTCTTATTTTATTATCATTGAAATTTTGGTTGAATTCTTTTCTATAAAACAACTTTTTCCCCAAACTGTGGGGGCTTCTATTTCTTCAATGATTCCCTTTCCGCATTATGTCAACACCCCTAAAAATGGACCCTAGTCTAATTAATTTCATTTCCACCCCTTTCTCTGTCATCTAACTCATCATCTTAATTCCCCAATTATTTCTCCACCCATTACTGCTCTCCATCTTCTTCTTCTTTCCCTTCATCCCCAAAGTTTCTGAGTTTGCAATTTAACCGGCAACAAGAAACGGCTGCTCTCCAGATCTCTACCGCACCTTTCTCCAAGGAAACAGCGGTCATCGTCTTGGAGCCGCAGTTGTTACTTTGGCCATAATATCATACACACACACACACAAAAGAAAGATGTCTGAAATAAGTGCAGAAATTTTTTACCTGTTTTCCAACGTAACATAATTCCCACTTGGGAAAATTGAGAATCGCAAAATTTTGAACACAAATTTTCTACAATCCGCGATTCTGCGCTCTCCAAAACCCAATCATCTACCCCCACAACACAATTGAACCAATGTAGTCCTCGATCGATCGGAATCAAACATTCAACCTCAGACTTAAATTCTAACATTTACAATGAACCGGATCGAGGTACGTACCTGCATACATTCCGCAGCGGATTTCTCTCTATAAGCTGCTCATGAGAGTCATCCAAATTGTTTCCCCCGCCGAAGTTCGAGTAGCCCATCGAATCTCTCTCACTCGGAAGGATACTGTGTGTTTGGAGCTTTTGGTTTTGTTTTGGTAAAGGAAAACTGTGTGTTGGGTTTGGGGATGGATGATTGAAGCTGCGGCAGAAGAGTAGAAATGGAGGGGGTTTTTTTTTAGTGCGCAATTGCTAGGACAGTGGTACTGTCTTTTGGTTGTTGAGTATTTTGGGTTCACGTTTAATACCCTTAACTGGATGGATGGTCCCGCGTACGTCTGGACCGGGCAAGAGGAGGAGGCCTGATATTTTGTGAAGAGTGAAGACTACTGGGGCTAACGTAAAGCTTCTTGATTTCTTCAATAAAGTCAAGAGCTACTGCTCCACCGACAGTGAAGGGTCAGTGGGCCATGGTAGTACAACGACGCAAATGGTTGATGATTAGTGCATGGATTTGATCGCTCAACATTGCAATAAGTAGTAAGTACAGTTTGGTTAATAATAGTCTTTCAATAATCAAATTGGACATGCTGTCAGCCATTATCATTTGAAGAGAGTGCACCCAAACGTAACAACTTTACCTACCCATCATACATCAAAATTACAATTTTCTTTTAAGGCTGTATAATTTCACTCACGGCAGAGTGTTTGAAACAATACAATCACTTTTTTTAGAAAAGCACAAGCAAAACGGGTGGTCTATCTTTATAAAAAAAAAAAAAAAAAACTAGGTGGTCTATCCAGTATCCACCTAATGTCGTAGCCAGATTTTAAGTTCACTGGAGTCCTTTAAAATGTACTGACACTAAAGTCTGTGTATTTATTGAAATCGGAACACATAATGGAGAAATTCTAGGGATTCAGAGAATTTGGGGAACAGACTAAGGAAGGAGAGGAATACGCAGATGCAGTGTCTATGACACTCGTATTAAGTTTCCCCGTCAGTCTGGGCCCAAGAATTTCTCAGCCCAAAAGGACTTAAGAGAACAAAACACAGTGGGCTCTAGTGAGGGAAGTAACGAGTCTCTCAAGCCCAGTAAATGTCAAATACTGAGGAGTAAACTTTTTTCCTCTTTCCTTGAGCAGAACAAAACCAAAAATGGGACACAGAGCAAAGTAAACAGAAAACCAAACCACACGACACAGCTGGAAAATAAAGAAAGCACAGGCAATTTTAACGAGGTTTCCCAATCTACGGGCTAGTCCTCGTCCTAGAGATAGCACTTGCTACGTTCTGGGAGATTTTTTTTTTTATTTGATGCTTTCACCTATAAAAGCAAAATGAAACAAATTACAAAGAACTCAAAGAAGAACCCAGATCAAATCACAGACCTGTCACCACCCTTAAGTGATCAGAACCTATTCCTCTGATTGCCCAAGTTCCTTAGAATCCCAGAAGCCCTGTAGCACAACTATTCTAAGTGTTTGATTATAATTGAAAGAGTACAATATATAGGTTGTTCTTAAGTAGCCGATGAAACCCAGAAAAGGAAGGTGAGCAAATTCTGACGAGACTTCCGTTTCTCCTCCTTTGATTTAGCAACGGTCTTGAAAGTTCAATCCTGACTTGATGTACTCCAACAATCTCCCCCTAAGTTAGAGATTGGCGATTGAACAGCCTGCAAACAAATTCACAAGCACAACAAGGTAAGCCCAACACTCAAATAATAGCAGGAGCAAAATAAACCAAATCCAACCTCATAAAAGTAGCAAACACAACCAAACGATGTCCAACAACCCAAGTTCAAAAGAAAGAAATCTCAAAACACAACCCCCCCCCCCCCCCCCCCCCCCCCCGAACTAAGCAACAATAGAAAGTACCTAGTGCAAACTAGATAAAATCTCCGGATGCATAGAGATCTTCAAGAACAGCAGCGTAGTCTGAATCAATGGAGTGACTTAGTGCAGACTCAGAATCAGATCCATACAGCTCCTGAAGTGCTGTTGCAAAAGGTTCCAGGCCGCCAGCATTGCCACCGTCATCATCTGAATCAGAATCTGATTGAGAGTCGGAAAGCCAGATAATGTTGACGTGAAGAGGTTCCTCCCCCTCAATCTCAATCTCCATCTCATCGAGAATCTTGTCCGCCGTCAGCCAAAGATTAGGAGATTTCGTTCGAAGCAACGAATGGTAAGGGAACAAGATGGTTGTGGTCGATGAACGAAATCAAAGCTCCAAAGAACAGATGAGAGTAGTCCAATGGAACAACAAAAGTGGCATGGTTCATGATCCCAGGTCCAACAGAGTTACCTTATCAAGCTGGTCATGGCGAGGTAAAAAGATACGAGAGATAAAATAGTGGAAAACCTGCATGACATGAAGCAGCACAATAGATGGAGGGGCCGTCAGGACCAGGAACTTGTCCCGGAGACGAAGCGCCTCATTCTCAATGTTGAAGTTGAACAAGCCAAGCTCAGACACGTGAGCAAGATTTTCTCCGATGTGCAGGAAAATTCAGGAACTTGCCGATGGCATTAGCAGGAAGAGTCATGAGATGACCCGCCACCAAGGATGACAGGGTGCGAGAATGGAGGCCAAAGTAGCGGAGGTTGGAGAAGAAGTAACGCACAGCAGCAGGACACACAAGAGATGGAATGTCATCAATGAGAAATCCCCACCCGAGGTTATGGACCAGTTGACGGAAGTCAAGGTCAAGATCAATGAAGTCGGGTAGAGGAATGTCAATGGTGAGGGATATCGGGCGGTGAGCAAAGGATTGATTATGGCGATGATAGTTGAGGGGAATGGGTTCATGGAAGAGGCGGCTATAGTAGGTAAGAGCGAAAGTGTAGGCCATTTTAGTGGCACAACGAGGAAATGAGGGAAGGGGATGGGAACTGGGTGAGTCAAAGAGCGAACAGACACACTATATAAAAAACCAGAAAAACTAATACCAAGAAGGAAAAAACACCCAAAAGGAAGGACAAAAGACACAATTACAAAAAGAAACACACACAATCAGGGAAACCAAGAAAAAAAAAACGAAAATAAATGAAAGAAAGAAAGAAATCGAAATTACGATCCCACTATTTCATTAATTGAAGACAGAGATGGCAATTATATGTCATAACACAGGAAAGTGAATCGATCTGCAGCAAGGGTTTAGTAAAAAGATCGGCAAGTTGAAATTTCGTACTAATATATTGAATTGAAATATTGCCTGATTGAACCAAATCACTTATAAAGTGATATTTAATTTCAATGTGTTTGGTCCTACAGTGTTGCACGGGATTTTTGTCATGCAAATAGTACTGGTATTGTCACAAAAGAGAGGTATGGACGAGCAGGAATAACCATAATCAGACAACTGATGTTTGAGCCACAAAAGTTGAGTACATGTACTCTGGCAACAATATATTCTTCCTCGGAAGTTGACAGAGCCAATACACCTTGTTTCTTGCAATACCAGGAAACTAGAGAAGTGCCAAAAAAACTTACAACTGCCAGAAGTGCTGCAACAATCTGTTAGATTGCCAGCAAAATCATACTTATTTTTCTAATCATTCTTATACTTTAACATACGGTAAAAGCGCATACTAACTAAGGCAAATTCACGATAAAAATCAGATTCAGAATCACTTTCAGAGTTATAATTGACAGCTCGTGATGTAAAAGCCAGAATTTTCTTACGTTTATCATCTTCCTGATTAACCTATTTAAAAACATGCTCATGACTTAGTAAAGATCCTATCAGCTCATTAATCGGTAGTATATAGGGCTGGCTATTTGGGTCGGGACCGGATGTAAAACCGGAAACTGGACCGTATAACCTGGACCGTTTAAGATCGGGACCGGATGTAAAACAATCTAATCCCGCCTTTGGTCCTAGAATTAGCAAAAAAAAACCCGAACCAATCCAATCCGGGTTAAAACCGTATTAAAACCGGAAGATTGGATAACTAAAAAAGTGACCCAGAGGAAGGCCTAGACGAGCCCACTGCCCCTTTTCCAGTGGCCCGGGCGACGCGAGCCTACACTGTAATGTAGGGTTGGAATGGCGCTCTCCCTCTCCAATCTCCAGACCTGGAGACAACATTGATTGTGACCATCAAATTCCATTCCACGAACCTGAAGAGAGATGAACGTGCAAGTTGGTTCAACCTCAAATTCCTAGTTCCCAATTTTACCCTTGAGACAATGATTAATTCATATTTATTAACCCTGTTGATCTTATAAATACATCAATAAGTGGTTCTTTATAATAACAATACATGGAGATACCCTCCCACTAGAGACAGAGATCGCTGCTACTTGCTCATACATATTGTTTTGAGTTGTTATTTTTCCCTGTTTGTGAACATAATTTTTCCAAAGAGAAAATTTGTTTCTTAATTTAAGTTCCACCTGTCGGCAGCAGCCGCCAAACTCAGAAAAATGGAGGGATGAGTAGCAGGGTAAAAACAGGTCAAAACCATATTGGGACTGGACCGGGTCAAATCTGGACCGGGTCAAAACCGGACTGTATCCAATTCAAATTTTGGTCTCCATATTTCCAAAAAGATCGGACTGGGACCGGGTCAATTCGAGCCAATTTAACCGGCCCGGACCGTATAGCCACCCCTAGTAGTATAGATAAGTTTTTAGCTTCTTCAATAACAGTCCTCTTAGGTAACCACTCTTTGGGTAGGGATCGAAGAATTTTCCTATTGAAGTCCTTAAGTTGAAAACTTCTAGCTAACCCTTTAAGTTTATTGATCAGAGAAGTGAATCTAGAATACATCTCATGAATGGATTCACAAGAAAGCATGTTAAATGCTTCATATTCATGAACCAACAGATCAATACGAGATTCCCTAATATTAGAGGTACCTTCATAAGTGCTTTCTAGTGCAGCCCAGATTTCTTTGACAGTTTCGCAGTTTTCGACTTGATCCGCCTCATCGGGATGCATCGCGGACTGAAGAATATGCATTGCACGTTGATTCAACTGTGCACTCTTTTTCTGAGCAGCGGACCAAATATTTTGCTCGTCCTCATTCATTTGAATAGGACCATTTTGCCCGACCAGCCACAGATCTTCGTCGACTCCCTAGAGAAACTGCTTCACCCGCTTCTTCCATGCCGTATAATTGGCACCAGTAAAGATGGGCGGATGGTTTATGGAAGCTTGACCAAAGGAAGAAGACGCCATGAGATCGTTGCCTTGGCAGCAGTGAGCTTCACAAGGAGTGGCTCTGATACCACTTGAAATCGGAACATGGAATGGAAAAATTCTAGGGATTCAGAGAATTTGGGGAAGCAGACTAAGGAAGGAGAGGAATATGGAGATGCAGTGTCTATGACACTCGTATTCAGTTTCTCCGTCGGTCTGGGTCCAAAAATTTCTCAGCCCAAAAGGACTTAAGAGAACAAAACACAATGGGCTGTAGTTGGGGAAGTAACGAGTCTCTCAAGCCTAGTAAATGTCAAATACTGAGGAGTCGACTTTCTTCCTCTTTCCTTAGAGCAGAACAAAACCAGAAACGGAACAGAGAAAGAAGAACAAAGAGTAGAGTAAACAGAAAACCAAACCACACGACACGACACAACTGAAAAATAAAGAAAGCACAAGCAATTTTAACGAGGTTCCCTAATCTACGGGTTAGTCCTTGTCCTAGAGATAGCACTTGCTACGTTCCGGGAGAATTTTTTTATTTGATGTTTTCACCTATAAAAGCAAAATGAAACAAATTACAAAGAACTCAAAGAAGAACCCAGATCCAATCCCATCCCAGACATGTACCACCCTTAAGTAATAACAACATATTCCTCTGATTGCCAAATTCCCTTAGAATCCCGGAAGTTTGTATCGCAACCATTCTAAGTGCTTAACTACAATTGAAAGCCTAAAATATATAGGCTGTTCTTAAGTAGCCATTGAAACCCAGAAAAGGAAGGTGAGCCAATTCTGACGAGGCTTTCTTTTCTGCACCTTTGATTTAGCTACGGTCTTGAAAGTTCAATCCTGACTTGATGTACCCCAACATATATTGAATTTTGAGTTAATTGGTATCCTTGGTTGAGCTAGCATTGACAAAAGTAAGGGGCACTAAACTTGAAAGATCGTACTAAACCCTGTGTCTAAAAGATTTTGTGACCCAATTTTTTTGTCATGTGGGATTCTAGAACCCCTCTCCTCAACACCTCTATGTGCCACTGTATCCACCCATACTTCTTCCGCATCCCGCTCACATTCAATTTGGGTCATGGTATGGACCGGTTTATTATCCTCCCAGCCCACAAAGCACCACCTTATTTGCTCAAAAGACTGGACAATTTCCTTTAATTCTTCACTAAGTTGTGGGGTATTTTAGGCTAAAATCGTGATTCAACCATTTCATATCACTAAATATCGCCTACCGATTTAGCCTCCGATCGTAAATTTTCCTGATCAAACCGCCCATATGATACTGTTTTTCAATCCTTGGTTGTGACTCATTTGCTGCCTGATGACCAGCTGGCAATCTGATTCCACTTCGCCAACAGAGAAGTTGAAACGCTTCGCCATTTTCATAACATACCTCACCGTCATGACTTCTGCAATCTCCAGCTCCTATTGCACTCTAACTCTTCAAATCACCGCAATATGAAACTTCCCTCTTTGTCTCGGATAACCACAACCATCCATGTCCCTCGATCTTTCAACAAATCTGTATCCCCATTGAATTTTTTTTTATTGAAATTTTGGTTGAATAATGTTTCTATTAAAGCAATTAATTCCTCCAAATGTGGGTTTATTGAATTATCTCCTTCTTCAATTATTCCCTTTCTCTGAATTATTTCAAAACCCCTAAAATGGACCCTGCTCTAATTAATTTCACCCTTGTCTCTGTCATAAACTCATCATCTTCTTTCCCCCATTATTTCAACCCATCACTGCTTTTCAATCTCCATCTTCTTCTTCCCCATCATCCTCAAAGTTCCCGATGGAAAAAATTCGATTGCAACTTGTAGACACCACATTTTGTCTGGAGCAACCATCCTACTCAGAACTCGGAAGAATATCCTATTTAAAATTCAAAAATGAAATTTGAAGTGAAAGTTTGAACGAGTTTGGTTGAGATTAGCAATGACAAACCAATAAATAACAACGATTTCCAAGTTCACTTTTTTATATTTAGTTCTAAAATTTATACTAGGTAAGGTTAGCAGTGGCTAATAGCTACCAAATTCGCTTTATTTAGGACAACAGTAGTACGCCGTTAACGATTGGTGGCGGTGGCTTTGGTCAAATGGGATAAGAAGACCATAGTAATCTTACTAATATTGGTTAAAATTCATAGTTAGGAACTATTTACGTAGAAGTTGGGATATGGGTTACGATTGGAGAAAAGGCAAGTAAACTGGGTTGGAAAGAATAATTTGGGTTATACAAAAATAATTACATGATCATTTTAATGATAAGTCGCAAAAATAATTACATGCGTAATTACAAAGTACAAATTTACACTTAAGAATTATTACAATTAAAAGATGAACAAACAAGAAATTAAGAATAAATAAAAAGAAAAGACTTCTTCCTTTTTCTTTTGGGCACCAATCAGAATTGGAGGCTTAGCCTTTTGAGGGTATTTGGGCCTCCATAGATCATCATCTTGGGCCAGAAACATACCAAGGACCTGCGAAAAGAAGAAACTACTAGAAACTAGCCCACACCAGCAGCCCACACTTAGGCCCAATTCTCAAACCATAAATCCAATCCAGGCCCGTAATTTTCGACCCAGTCCAATCCGGTCAACCAATCCAGTCCAGCCCGGTCAACGAGTCAACTACGGTCAATGGACTCCTTGGTACTTATCTCATCCCAAAGGGCCAACCATGATTACGACCACTCTTCTTGAAATTTGAAAAGAGTAACAGCCCTGTTGATCGAAAGGGCAAATGACAAACAACAAGCAATCATCATCGTCAAACGACAAAAGAACAAAAGGTTACTGCTTCTTTAATCCATTGCGATCATACAAGCATATCTATCATCCATACATCTATACAAATCCATAACCCATGGTTGATTGTTTTAGATCTATATATAAATGTCATGTGAAGCTCTATTTTATCTTAGCATAACGATCACATAACTAACTAAGTTAATAGAAAATGAAGATATGGTTTGTTTATGTTCTTAGATGCACTAGGTGTCGAGTTATCTCATCTATGCCTATTGCAGCATGTATGTTGGCCCAGATCTGATCATTTTTTGGATGCTTATCCAGCATACTTTGACAAACGTTCTTTCTTATCGATTTAGCACCTTATTTAGCTAGGTCTATTTGCTTGTTCCTTCTTTGCATACCATCACTAAATAAAAACCGTCTAAACATAAAGCTACAGGTTCAGATTCAGTCTAGTTAAACTTCCTATGGAATCCATTTCCAGCCCTTCATAAAAAAGTAGTGGAATGACTCTTAAGCTGACCAGATTCCTACCATACGTACATAAGAGATCGAGCAAAACCCAATTGTAGGGAGGTATTTTAAAATACCTCTTTTACCCAAAATTTTGAATTAATAGAGCATAAAAAATCCAATCTTGCCAATAATAATAAGATTGGTGAAAGTTCAGTTTAGGCATTGCAAGTAGTGGCGGCGATGGTTATTGAGTCAGTTTTTCTTAGAGCATATCCATCCAATTGCTTATTGCTATTGCTTATTGGGTGGAATCCTATGTGGCAATAACTTTAAGCAATTGCAAGGATGTAGCACTTCTTTCTTATTTAGCAAGATTGCTAAAAAGCAATCCCCTTTGCAATGCCACATAAGCAATTGGGACCCACACATTCATGCACTCAAATTCTTTCTTTTTTCTTTCTTTCTTTTCTATCCACTTTGTACACATAAAATGTTAAACTTAACAATTCTTGTACTTATAAGTTGTTAATAAATTAAAATCATAAATTATATGTTAATTATATTGAACATGAAAACTTAATACAAAGATGTATAGTTGAAGAGATATGGAATCGATTTGGAGGAGAGGAAGATGACAAGCAGTCTAGTATTTTTTTACTTTCATTTTGAATTTTTGTATTTTGTTTTGCATTTTTTGTATTTCATTATGTAATTTTTCTTTATTTCTATTTGGTATATGCTATGTATTTTGTGTTTATTGAATTTTCAAAAGTCTATTATCTATTATGCAAATGTATTGTTAAGGAAAAGAATACGTAGTAGGTCCTATCAATTGCAATTGCTAACCTATTGCGGGGATGTAGGTGGCTTGAAATGGTTGAATTGAATAGTTGCTAAAGTTGGTGATGTGAATGTGGGGTCCATTTATGAAATGGCTAACCTATTGCAGGGATGGAGATGGTCTTAAAATTAATTGGTTTTCTATAAAAACTAATTTGCATAGTTAAGAGTCAAAAGTATATCAAAAGTCAAAACCACCATTATTTTCTAAAGTTTCGATATCTGTAGGAATTTCCAATCCACGACAACATAATCCTTCCTCCTAGCTTAAACTTCCCAGATAAGCTAAACTAATTTCAGAAGGATATTACCTAGATCTGGCCATTCCATAACCTGCATCAATTTAGGGAAAATGATCAAAATTGATAGAAGTTAGAAAGACAAGTTAGAAACGAGTAGAAAATCCATTTACCTCTTTGTGCGATTATTCTCTGTTGGCCGCTGACGAGGCCTGAGCGCCGGCGATCCTGCTTTTCCCCACGCATGGAACCCAAACAAAATCCTAGATCAGAAAATAAAAGAAGCACAACCAGCAAATAACGACCAAATACGACTATCAAAAACATAAAACTCTCCGTCTCCCCACAACAGATCCGAAGCAAAAAAATAAACCACAAACATAGAGAGTCAGAAAAATTGGAAAAAAAAATCAATATTAAACAAAAAAAAAACAGCATGCATCTTACCCTGATCTTGTCGCCATCGACGAAATAACACTCATCATCGGCGGGTTTTTTTCACTTCTCTTTCTCCCCACCGAAACCAGAGACCCGAAAACCCCAAAAAATACAAAATCAACACAAAACCCATATTAGAATCTTAAGTAACACAAATAAAAAGCCCCAAATCAACATGTAAGATGACCCTACCTCAATCCAGGGGCGGAGCCAGAGAAGGTCAAGGTGGGTCGGCTGCACCACCTTGGTTTTGCAACACCTGGGCAAGTAATAGGCTTTTCAGTTCCACAGACTTTGTTTTCTGTTCATAATTCATACTCTATTCTTGGTCGAAGCTTGTATAAGTAGCTGCTTTGATCGAATAACATAAAAAGGAAGCTTGCTTTTGTGTTTGATCAATACGTCATTGTTTGAAAATTACTTTAATTGACGTGAAAGTGGACTTACATGTTACATATCACTTTAAGTCTTTAACCCTTATTTTTCTTTGAGCTTGCTACAAAAAAACGAGTTTCTCTCAGGTTTGTGAGCTTAAGTTTAACTTTAGTGGCCCATTAGCTTCTCTTTACTATACGTTTTTTACAATAACTCAATTATGGTTAGCTTAGTAGTTAGGTCACATAGAAGTTGTGGACATGGGCTATTAGTGCATAGGCAACAATTTGTAGTACGTAGGTTAGTAAGTTAATTGGGACTTGGGAGTCTGTCTCTTGGATGTTGCTGATTTGGGTAGGTTTACTAGAACGGTTTGGCGGCTGTTAGGTTTAAACATTAGGTTTTTCTAATTATATAAGATGTATGTTCCGCGTTAGTTTGAAATTAATCAATCAAATAATAAACAAAAGTTTTTTCGATGGAATTAATAAATCAAATAATAAACAAAAGGTTTTTTGACGTCTACATCGTCTCTTACTTGTCAGTTACAGGCAAAATCATTGAACTTGTGGGTGCGAGTTCATAAAAAGAAAGATCGTTAAACTCATTTGGCAAGCCGAGGTCGAGATTAAACTTTCATTAATTTGTTTTGTTCAGCAATACCCAACATATGACTCAATGACGTCGCTTGCTGCTCATCGTTCACAGAGATTCGCTCCACTGTTCGACCCACCTTAGTGAAATTCCTAGCTACGCCCCTGCCTCAATTAGTTGTCGTCGTCGAGGCTCCGCCAGTTTGCCGCCTTTCCATTCGCCTTTGCTCTCACCATTACCCGAGAGAGAGAGAGAGAGAGAGAGAGAGAGAGAGAGAGAGAGAGATGCAACATTTGTTCGCGGAGAGGAGGAGGCTGGTCATTTCCTTTCGGGAGAGAGAAGAGCCGAGAAGAGACGGAGAGGGAGAGACCAAAATCGGTTCTTCTTCCTTTTCTTTCACTTGCAATTTCTAGATAGAAGGCTGGAGAAAGAGGGAGGTGAGGAATGGCGACGGTTTACAGAGAATGAAGTTTTTGTTTTCTGTGAACAAAGCAGAATCGAGAGGAAGAGGAGAGAAGGATCGAGAGAGAGAGGCGAATTAGGTCGTCTTTTTTCTTTTGGCAGAAAAAAAAAACGAGAGAGGTTAGGGAGGAGGCGGCCAATTTTGGATTAGCGGCTAGGGTTTCGTCTTTGAGACGATTATAAAGCCCGAGGCCGAAATGACTAGATTGCCCTTAGGGTTTCCTTAAAATTATGACTCCTTGCCACTGTGTTTTAGGCCATTTACCAAAATACCCCTGTCTACTCTATTTTATAAAAACGGTCAAACGGAGACCATAAAACGTGTCACAACAAAATAAGAAATATGAGTAAAAAACCCTGTTCACTTGTTGTTCTGTTTTCATTTGAAAAATCTATTAGCCAACGAACTGTGATAGCTCTGCAAAACAACAAAATGTAGGGGTCGTTTGGAAGTTGCGATTGTTAAATAGATGTATTGTTGAGAATGCATGTATAATATTATACATGTATCTTCGAATTTGATGCATTGTAGAATACAACGTTTGGTATGTGTGATTGTGTATGTCGCATCAGCTAAAAGCTGAGACAAAATAATCTCAACTCAACTATCTCAACAATCACAACTAAAAGTTGAGATATAACAATCACTCAAAATGAGTGATAGTTTCTGTCACATCACAGAAACAATCCATGTATTGTTTCTGCTAAAAAAAACAAAAAAACGATGCATTGTAAACAATACATGCATAATGACAATCTCAACAAAACTATCGCAACTTCCAAACGACCCCGTAGTTTCCTGGAAATTTGGTTGCGCGTTTCTCCCCCATTCCCAGCGGAAAATTGCTACTGTAGTTAAATGAGGTTCTGGGTTTGAATCACATCACCCAATTTTTTTTTCCTTTACTTCCTTCTCGACCATCATCTTCGAACTTTCTTCCCTCTTAAGTCCACACCGGATAAAGTCATAAAACCTGAACCAGTTTCTGCCACAGTTTCCGGTTGCCGATTCGCTTGGTCCCCTTCAATTCCACGTCAAGAAACTATTGAACCTGTCTCCGGGACCAAATCCTTGGCCAGCCTTAATCTCGATCTGCCGCGGAATCCTTCTCTTCCAAGCAGCGCCGCTCATATCCTCTATGTTCTCGTCGGCGTCGTCACCACCGGTTAGTCCTGGCGGTTCCCTTTTCTGCAGTTCCATGCTCAATTAATCTATGAATCGCACTAGAGTAGATGTTAGTGTGCTTTTTTGGATTATGATTGGAACGAATCAATTATGGAATTGAGCTTTTTTTAGACATGCGGAGTTCGTCCTTGGTGGCAACTGGATAGCTAGAGTTGATAGAGAAGGTGGTGGAGGAGTTCGCCTCCCATAAGTACCAGCAGCCAACCTAGTGTTAAAGTCAGCTGGAGAATGGAGATTGTCTCATCTTAAACATAATCTCGAAGTACATTAGTCAAGTTTAATCAATGACCTGTCTAATTCTTGTTGAACATAAGGGCCTAATGGAATTGGAAATAGAATAGGCATGTGAAGTATGTCTAAGAAGTTTATTTTGTTTGGAAACTTGCAATGTTTCAAGTAGCTCTGTTGTTTCAGTTTACGATCTTATTAAGAAACTAGATCATGAGGCAAATGTCATGATAATAGCCTTGAATGTGGGTGCATCCATCACAGCTATATGTATTAGCTGCACCCGATTCCTTAATCATTCACCTCTCAGCTGTTTCTAACGGTTCTATGACTAGAGTTGTATGATACTCCTCAACAAAATAGTGGTAATCAAATACCAAAAAACAGTATGAAGCAACTAAACAGGTTTTTATTTTCAGAATTCAGTTTCAGAACTTACCAAAATTCTCAACTAAAGAAGTTTTCTTCAGGTTTTGTTTATCAGAAAACGACAACTTCATTTTCATTATAATTTGTTTTCTGTTACGGCAACAACAGAAAATGGAATGGCAAGTGAACGGCCCATTAGCCGAGTTTCAAACTCGGATCACAGTGCACACCAGCGCTTAGAGTTCAGCGTTTTAACCAGTTGGGCTGTCAGCCCATCATGCGTAAATTTAATCATTCCGGGTCATTTTATTGTTTAATATCCTTAATATGAAATTTTGAATGCGAATTATGTTGATCCTGTTTCTTTTCTGATACATCAATATCTTCTTAATAACTGAAATCATGTTATCTTTTCATAACTTCATAATAATTAATTTAAATTTTATTAACAAAATCTTTAATATAGAAACCACCATCAGTGGAACGTGGTAAAAGTTATATTTAAAGTCATCAAAACATTAACGAACTATGTGGACTTTGATCCCGTATTACGGGTACGTAGGCAACTGAAAAGGCTCGAGTCCAACTAATCAACTAAATTTATTTTTAAATTTTACGTCACTGGGCGTATAATTAAATCTTAAACTAATACGATAAAATCATTAATGGTCCAGAGTGACCCTAAAAGTACAAAATTATTAATACACCCAACTTATATAAACTTATCAACTTAGGTGGTACCGAGTTAGGCCGTTGTGGGGGTGTGCTTAACTTCCCCACACGTAACCGTACTTCCGAACCCATATATCTCTTAATTGCAGACCAACCCCCGGTTCTGACTCCAAGGTTAGAATCGGCCGATGAGTGTTCGATCCACTCCAAGTAAGATCGATGCCGACTCCCAAAAAGCGAACGCGACCCCCAAACCCCGTAGGGACGGTTGCGACACAACTAAAGAGTCTCGCCGCCTAATTTACACCTTCTTACGTTCATTCACGTCATTTTATGATTATTCGCATAATTTGATGCTTATTCATGTAAAAGTGTTATGATTATTCACAATTATGGAATTCCAAAACCTTATTTTTTTTCTTTTCCCTAATCATTTATATTCCCATATTTTATGAAATTAAATTTAAACTTTCATTGAGATTTAATGAGAGTTATAAACTACGACTATGACTACTTGCAGAAAAAGAATAAAAACTTGGTGTAGGCCGTTGTTTGATTTTGAAAACTTTGTCTCTGTCGACGTCTTCTCGTATTTATAGACATGTCGTAGTAACCACGTTGAAGAACTGTCTGCTTGATAACTCTACAATAAAAACCCTCCTCCTTCTCTGGAGTGGTCGTTGCTCTTTCTACTTCCTAAGTGCCTCTCTTGGAACTATAGTGGGTATTGGAGTGTAACTTACCTCGCTTAGTTTTGTTCCAAACCTCGTGTCATGCTAGCCTTGTGATGAGTTTGTGGTGTCTCGTAAAGGAGGTCGTATTTCTCTTGCCTCGCGGTCATTGACTTCTTATTCATGCCCATAGCCCTCTTGTCTTGTCTTGTGGCCATGGACTTGTTACTAGCGCTCATGGCCCCTTTCGCAATCTCGTGGCATGGCCTCTTGCTTCACAACCATAGACGCATCAATTATGGCCATAGACCTCTGTCTCACGGGCATGGCCTTCTCAACAAGGGCATGACCCTCTCACTCACACCCATTTCCCCTCTCGTGACACAACCATGGACTTTCCACGATCATTGAGTCTATTTGCTTCCATGAACCTCTGTGTCGCAGCCATGGCTTCTCCCAAGCACATGATATTGAGTCTCATGACCCTCTTCTCTAACGACCACATGGTATTTTTTTTTTTTTTTTTGACAACCACACCTTGCTCACATTCATGTGGTCACGAGGCATGATCTCATGGCATGCCCTTCTCCCGACTTAGTCTATTTTATGCATGCGGCTGTATTCTTTTTGACTCATGTCCATGCTTGTGAATGACTTAGAGACTTGGACTTCAAAGTCAAGATCAAGGAAATTCAATTTGAACAACATTAATTGTTATAATTAATCTGTCCTTCAAAAACATTAACTAACTTATAAATTATCAATGTAATACAAAGTTATTTTTAGGTAATACAAGATGATGCCACCAAAAATTGAAACTATCGATAGGAGCGGATGAGAGAATATCTTCCAACCCTACTATGACCCGTAATTGGGCCGCCAAAGGTACAGAAAACAGAGGTGCTTAATGATCTTCAGCCCTTGACAATTTCAGGTATAACCGTATAAAGACTAGTTTAATCGATTGGAGCTAGAAGCCTAAAACAAAACCATCCCAAAGTCAAACTCAATAAGGGAATCCACTCAACAGTAGCTCTTGTCGCAATTTTTATATCGTCTAGGCGAACCGGAGAACATAGCAACGCTGGTCGTCGCAGCAAAAACTGATGGCGGGCATCTTCAACTGTTCAACGTTGGAGCTAACTAGAGACACTGAAACGGTGAAACCTCAGCACTTACTACAATACTCTTTTTCATTGGGTAAATCACCAACATAGGAACACCAGTTCTCATATGTCTCCTTCGGAATCTCCCAAACATACGAATCCAAAACAATGGCCTGTAGTTGCAGAGGCCAGACGACAGGGCTCCATATAAAAGCTAGCCATCGTACCAGTGTAACTTAATAGGAAGAGAAAGAACCCAGTTGAGAGGGAAAAGATTATACACCAATCTTACAAAACCAAAAAATGGCTTCACAACGCCAATGGACGGTGGTACTGGTTCTGAGACTCAGCACTCTGTTCATCCTGGCAGCCTCTGTTCTTGTTCTGGTCTTCAACACCGTTAAAGTCAGCCTCGATTTCCGGAACTTCACCCTCGACGAGTTCAATCCCACCAAGATCACTTTCAAAGACCTCATCACTCTCAAGTAGAGAACATTTACGGTTTCCCCACATGGTCATTTTTCTTGCAGACCATATTAATGTACCATAATTTTTTCTACAATGCAGGTACTTGCTTGCTGTTGCTATTATCGGAGCGCTCTACACAGTTTGCCAGCTCCCTTTCGCAATCTACCACGTTGCCACAGGAAAGAGGCTGTCCCGAAATGACTGCATGCCGGAGTTCGATTTTTACGGCGACGAGCTCGTGAGCTATCTTCTGGCCACTGGAATTGGAGCCGGGTTTCTGGTCTGCGCGGATCTGAAGGTGAACCTGGATAAGATGATGAAGGCGCTTGAAGATGCACACGAAGCAGGGCTGCGTGATTCCAGGGAGAGCTACGACAATTTCCTAAACATGGGGACCTTAGCCACCGCGTTGCTTTTCTTGGCTTTCGTTTGCATGGCGGTCCTCTCTGTGCTCTCTTCAATCAACCGCAACCACGATAAAACCAGGTCCATCTTCGGCTGAGCATCAACTACCCAGTCAACGACATTCTGCTTGGCTCTAAACTTTCAATTTCAATGCATTCCTTGTAATGGAAGATCTGAATCTTGATGAATAGATGTTCTTTATTTCCTTATTTCTTTTTTTGGAAAGCTCCATTGTATTGTCTGGAGTAATGGAATAAATAAAACGACTTTATTAAGGACAAGCATGACTACTGAGCACACATTACAGACAACAAAATAGCAGCTTACAACATGTATACTTCTACACGACAATGTACAATGGTAAGACTACACAGAAACAGTTTGCCGAAGCTCGAACATGGCTCCAATCCCTTTTCAGGCATTTCGGATCAACGCAAAGCTGATCCTGGGTTCAAGCTACAACAAAATGTACTTTAGAGGGAGGCAAGTAGTAGTTTACCATGGGCAGAGGAAGAAGACATGAGTGCTAGGGTTTTTGAAAGTGAGGATATGGAATCTAAAGCCACTTTCAACATCTCCTGTGGGCAACCTGGTCTCACCATCTCTTCTACCTGAGAGACCAACCATCCATTACAAAACTTCAGGTCCAGTACACTGTACACCTCGTGAATGGATTTATGATTACCGTACAACAGCACGAGGGATGGAATGAGAAAGAAGTGTACCATGTCAAGGTATTCGTGCAGTTCTTCAATTTGCCTGATTTGGTCACAGTCTTCAGTCGATGGACTGCCAGCAATCTGATATCTCCACAACCGACAGAAGAAGTTATTATCGCAGAGAGCATAAATTGAACCTGTCTCGGCAGCTGCTTCAGCTTCCTGGGCAAACGACAATCACAAATGGTGAAGCTTACTACACCTACATAAGATCAAAGATTCACTATAAGAATGAAGACCAGCAGCATGGATGAAATGCAAAGATTCTAAAGAAACAATGGTCTGCTAACATCGGCATCAGATCTTTCCTTTCTAGTCTGTTTCAATCCTTAGTAGTTTCTTGGGCAAATGGCAAACCGGAGGATTTACCAGTAACTAGATTCTTGGACATTGTGTTCATTTGTTCAGCCCGTTACCGGAGATAGGAGATACAAAAGTACGGCCAATTGCTAGGAACAGATAAACGGTTGATTCCACAGAAGGTTGTTTTTATCTTCCCTAACCCTGGTCACCAAATTCTGGAATTTCACTTATAACAAATCAAAAGTGCATTTGCTGCCAACCACCATTCTCTACAGCGCATCTCCGTCCAAAGTTCAATCGAACATAAGCCAAACGATGGCGACAAGATTCAAACTTCGATTCAACCCCTAACCACTTTCTTTACTTCCTTACTAATGAGAACTGTATTGAACTCAACACTAAGGGAGATTCCAGAAGCCAAAAGAAAAAGGGAGCCGAAAAGGGTTTAACGGTGGAGAGGGGAAGTACCTGAGATACACCAGTGGGAGCTTCCAACTCTAGCAATTGATTCTGGAGCTGCAGAGACATATTGGTGGCGGCCGAAAGCGGAAAACAATTGGCGGGGACGGAGGGAGGGATCAATTCGTTCGCCGCCGGGGAGGCTACGAAAGGAAAAAAAGAGGAACCCGAATCTAATCAGAATCTTCCCCTCTTTGTTTCAATTTTTTTTTTTTTTTCTTTTGTAGAAGAAAGCACTTCTATCTACCTTTGGATTGGAAGCTATGTGGATGCACAGAACACGAGCCAGCCGTTGGATGTATGAAGGGCCATTACTATGGGCCGCGTCTTCCTTTTTATTTACTCAAGAGACTATGGGCCTGATCTTGTTAAGCCAATACTTTAGTTTCATGTTGGGCCAGAGTATTGCTAGGAAAACTTGGTTTTGTGTTTTAGACTGATCTTTAGTCTTGGAACTTTACAATAATTGTAATAGACACACCTTCAATAATTGTAATAGACACACCTTATTACATTACAAAAAAAATTATTGTCATAATGTTATTAAAATATGTAAATATAGGAGTTATCAGACTTCAGATTAGGTAGTTAATTAGTTGGTTGCACAAGAGTAAACAATTAATTGACTACTTAGTACATAATGAGTATTTAGAAAGATAGCTATCACCTTAGAGACAACATAGATAATTTGAATGAGAATTAAATTTGATTAATAAGCTGGTTGAGTCAAATAATTAGATAGTGAATTCCAGGTTGTCTTTCTCCATAGCTTCTTCCATAGATTTTTCTTTAAGTTAATTTTCAATTTGCTTTCTAGTTTAGTTATTTCTTTCCACGTTGACGCCTGTAACCACCGATCAATTATCGGCATCGCGCCAACGACATCCTCATGCTCATTCAAATTTCCACGTTACACATGTGGTCACCCTTCGAGCTTCTCATACCAAATTTCTCATCTTAAATTAGTATTGACTTTACCTCTTGCAACTACAAGCTACAAAATGACATTTTCCGTATATGAGTTTAATCAAGAACAATCTTTGGTATAAGTTGAGTGACCAGTTTATGAATAATTGTTTCATATTGTACATAAAAAAAATATATATATATATGATTTACAACATAATGGACAAATACAATTAGGAAATCTTTAAGAATATGAAAAATCATCGTGGTTCACTGTAAGAACTAATGAAATTAGTGAAATTTATGAATAAATTTTTTTTTGTTTATTTTAAATTAATTAACTTATTAATGTTTATTTATTTATTTTTCATTCTATTTTATTGGTCGACACACCTATCCCAAAATCCTGGGTCCGCCACTGCATTCTTGTAATACACTATTTCCGAAATCAAAGTTTTAAACAACCCGTTGGATGTTTTGAACTTATAGCGTCTTACTTACGAGAGAAAGTGGACCAACTATTCTTCTGAACATATATAGTTTGTGGTAGGCTCACTACAAAAACGAGTTTTACCAAATTTGTGGGTTTAGTCTTTACTTTTGGGTCATTACTTCCTCTTTAGTCTTTACTAAACGTTTTGGTAAAACACAACTTGGAGTTTATTACGCAGACTTTTCATGTCAAAGCTCCCATTTCCAATCTTCTTCAAAATGTTGCTCCATAAAAACCCAAGACGTACAGATGAAGCGTTTCATGTCAAAGCTCCCATTTCTCAACTTGCTAGCAGCCCATTCACATAATATTGGCTCACGGTTGTGAGACAAAATGGAGGATAAAAATAAGCACTATAGTTGATATTTGATATGGTATGATAGGAATACAACTAGTTTATGTCAGTTTTGACAAAATATACGTAAGACGTGGGAAACTATATATTAACACCAAATAAATTATGTGTTTATATAACATATGCTAAAACAATCAAATTAATTATAATCTCCTTTCATATTTAAATACAATACTACATTGCAAAGAAAATGAGAAACCATCATGTTCTTATTGGTATTGAAAGCACTTCCTACTGGTGATGTTCTTTGTCTAATAGAGGTTTGACAACCATGAATGTAATAGTTATTTTTCACAATTATTTTTGGCTTTGTAGATTCATGTTGGTCATTTTATTAATCTGATTTAGATAAACTATTACTATGGTTGTGTCTTCACCAAGGAAATCTGGGAGGCTGTTAGAAGGGTCTGCAGCAACATTTCGATTCCCTCGGGTGACATCCTTAACACTAGACGATGGAGCTGCGACTATCCGGATAACCTCACCGATTGGATTGTCTATGGGGGCGCTTCACATGATCTGTTGGCAGGTATGGCTCGAAAGGAATCAGCGTACATTCAGAGATCGGAGTAAAGGGCCATTCGCTGTTTTCCAGAAGTCCATCAGCTGGATTGTTGAGTGTGTTGTTGCGTTCGGTAAAGCAAGCAAGGAACAGGATTGTTATGTGTGCTCTGCTCTCGGGTTTGTTGCCATTTGCGGATGCTTGCAGGGTGTATGGTTGTTGTTGTTTGCTTCACATACTGATTGCGAGGGTTAGAAGGGTGATCTGGTGGCTGCTGTTAGCTTCCTTTGCCGCTGGTTTTTGGGTTTTTGGTCAGGGGCTGTTTGGTCAGCCTAGACGGGGGGTGGGTAGTGTATTTCGACTTTGGAGGCGAAGGGCTGGGCTTTCTGTGGATTTTCGTTTGTTCTACTTCCCTTCTCTCGGTTAGTTTTGGAGTGTTGGCTGTACTTCTCGTGCGGCTTGAACCTTTGCTGGATTGTTTTCCTTTTATTAATAATATTTCTCACACCATTATAAAAAAAACTATTACTATGGTTAATATAATCCCTCCCTTAATCTCTCTACCAACAAAAGATACCGGCTCCACCATAGCTTCTCCACCTATACACTCCCTTTTACATTATAAAAAAAATTCCCACTACATATATTTCCATGTGTTCATACTTGATACAGATAGGCATATCTATACATTGATGGAGAGAGAGAGAGAGAACAAGAACTTGAAAGAGAAGGAGGATGTGAAAGAGAGAAAGAAAGAATGATGAAAGGCTTGCAAAAAACGATTGTCCAAAGAATCTGACTAAAAGCAAAAGTAAGCTAGCAAGTGAAACAAAGAAAGAAAGAAAAACGCCCCCAATCAATATCACGACCCAAAGACATCCGGCTTTGAATCCTCTTCCCCATATAAATGCCACTCCCCCACATAAAAAAGAACCACCACTGAAACTAACCCAAGTTTCTTCTTCTCCTCCTCCTTTCCAAACCAAAAAACAGAAAAAGGACGAAGAACAACGAAGAAGGGTTGTTCTCAAGTGTATCTAACAATGGCGCCGGTGGGATTGCCTCCGGGGTTCAGATTCCACCCGACCGACGAGGAGCTTGTGAACTACTACCTCAAGCGCAAGATCCACGGCCAGGAGATCGAGCTGGACATCATCCCTGAGGTCGATCTCTACAAATGCGAGCCCTGGGAACTAGCAGGTATAGTGTGCGCTCTTCTTTTTCTTTCTTTTTTTTCTTTTTTCGTCGTCATCTATTAGATATACACGCAAATGCAGTATGGTGTTTTAACTCATAATAACGTTTTCGTGTTTTTTGCAGAGAAGTCGTTTCTGCCGAGTAAGGACCCGGAGTGGTACTTCTTCGGGCCGCGGGACCGGAAGTACCCGAACGGGTTCAGGACGAACCGGGCGACTCGGGCCGGGTACTGGAAGTCGACGGGTAAGGACAGGAGGGTGATGAGCCAGGGCCGGGCCATCGGGATGAAGAAGACTCTGGTTTACTACAGAGGGAGGGCTCCTCAGGGGATACGGACCGACTGGGTCATGCACGAGTACCGCCTCGACGACAAGGAGTGCGACGACTCCTCCGCTGGCCTCCAGGTACACGCGCGGGAGTAGATCTAGCTAGTAACTAATTC
Source organism: Linum trigynum (assembly GCA_964030455.1). Taxonomy (NCBI): domain Eukaryota; kingdom Viridiplantae; phylum Streptophyta; class Magnoliopsida; order Malpighiales; family Linaceae; genus Linum; species Linum trigynum. The sequence continues at coordinate 11,565,370 of OZ034815.1, read as the reverse complement.
GTACCTGTCTGCTGCGTTTTCCTATTGATTTTCTATCGTGTTACGTGACATCTGTTACATTCATTTTTCCTGCATCCACGTCTCGTTTGCAATTCGTGATCATTTGCATTTGTTTGTTCACAATGTGGGTGTAGGTCATTTTGCTTGTGCAAGTAGAAAAAGGAGTTAAAATCGGATTTTTTAAGATCTTATCGCATTAAATTTGAGTTATTGATATCAACGACTTTTTTTCTTACTTTTTTTATTTGGGATTGTTGTATTTATTATCTGAACTGAAACTTTTCATCGATGTTTTTTATGTGGAAAATGATGTCCGTTGATTTAAGTGTAAGATATTGCGATCTTGAATAAGTCTGACATATGAGGATTCTTTTATTGTTATTTCGGAATAGATAGTATAAACTCCAAATTTCGTCAACTTCACACTCGCTCGAGTAATTAAATGGTGTTCGTGAGAAAAAAAAAAACTAGTTACTTTCTTGATATCATTGGATAATCAAGAATATAAACTCCAAATTTCGTCAACTTCACACACACTCGAGTAGTTAAATGGTATTCATGAGAAAACAAACTATTTCTTGACATCCGTGGATAAACAAGAATGAACAACTAAAAAATGTTTGTGTATACATAACTTTATTTTGAACCTCAGTTACAATGTAGCATATTTAAACTCTAATCGAAGGGTTTCGTACTCACCCCCATTATCGAAACTACAATATAATTATTTTGAATGTGTTAGATTCAAGTCTCGGTATACTCGAGTTGGGACATTTTATTGGAAAGACAAAATGTAGTGATTTCCCTCTATGGTGAACTGTAGAACCTCATTACAAAGTCGTTTTTGGTTTCAAAATTACCTTATGATCGATGAGATCTTATCCAATTACTTTTAACTGCAAAAGCAGGAGATTTACCCAAAGATATCGCGTGCTGTAATGTGATGGGTGGTTTAAATCTCCTCTTTAATTTCTGCCTTTTACTTGTGTCTCTTTTGATTAGTTTTTCTAAATAATTTTTCTTCTTGTTGCTGGTTTTGAATCACACACTAAACGTACACAGATCGATCTCTTTTGCTCTCTTTCCCCCTCCACTCCATTACTTTCATTTGGGCTTTCCTTTAATCCCCCTTTACTCGTCTTTCCGCATCAGCCCAGCATATTATGTTTCATCGCAAAGCACGTTATTACTCCGATTCAGTAAATATCACATGTAAAAGTAAAAGTGATAGGTTAACTTGATCCATATATCTTTCGTGGCACTACCACGTCATGCATTCAGTTTATCACGTCAAGTAGTTTTATTATGAGTTTCCGAATTTTTTACTAGTAAAAAAACCAACTTTATGGAAAATCCAAAAAATTAAAAACACTAATAAAAAGAAGGGAAAAAAAAACAAAAGATCAAAAGCATAACGAGCTTACCATGCCATCATTGTAATCTTTTTGGCAATTTTCACCCTTCCCCCCCTAATAAACCCTTTTTGTAGCAAAAGTAATTAAAAAAAAATGATCCAATCGCCCAATCCCCACATATAATCATGTCCTCGAATATTGATTTTGTCATCCCATTCCCATGCATTGCATTGAAAAAAAGAAGTCGACGACTGCATGATTCTGCGACATGAAATGTTCGAAAAGAGAAACCCATCCCACAAATCACAATATATATAATAATCCCAATCATCATTCTACGATCTTCATCATGAGTAATACTACTATAGCTTTGCTTTTCCATATTCTAATGCATTATCTACAATAACCCCTTTTCCCCTGCATTGTTTTCTGTTGAAGTCTGACATATATTCGTTCCTTGGAGACCAGCTCTCTCCCTCTCTCTTCACTTCACTTCTTTCTCTCTCTACGTTTGTCGTGTGAAGAAGAGTAGTGAAGAAAGGGTTTGTCTTTCTTAGGGTTTCGGGGACTTCTTTCTGACAAACAATCTGTCTTTGTGGATCTATAAATGAGACAAAGATTAAAGGCAAAGCAAAGCCACTAGCTCACTGACTAAAACACCATTAGAGACGAGTAGAGAAATCTCCAAGAGCTGAATAGTACCCACATGATGTCCCCACTTGCTCCCTTATCTCTGCCTTCTGCTGCTTTCCTTTTCCCTCTTTTTGGCATTATGTTCTCCAAGGTGCCTAGATTCTCGACTGGTCCTAACAGGAAAGAACGTGGACCCAAAATATATATAACAGAAAAAAAAAGAGAGGAAGATAGCCCTAAAATAAACTTAACCTTGGAAAAGCAAGGGGACAGTCTTGCCTCTTAGCATCCCACTTTTCCACAGTTGTAGAAGAAGGAGAAGCTAGCTGACGAAGGAGGAGGAGGAGGAGAAAGGATCGTCACTCGTCGTCGTCCCATCCCATCGGTGGCTTTTTTTGCGGCTTTATTCTCCTTCCGTCCAATACCATTAAACAATTCTGCAAATCGCCCACTATGTTTTACCAATCATCAACCACTTTTGAGATCCTTCTCTTCTCATCATGATCATAGTAGAGCTAGCCTACCAACTCCCTCCCCAATAATATATATATTCTTCTCCAGCCTGCATGCAAATGCAAGACACTTCCTTTTGTTGATTCCGGGTCAATGCCATAAGTGGTCAAGGTCACTCACAATTCAATCATTAGACTTTTGCTTTTCCAAAAACTTTGGTAGTATATATATAGATCGAACCAATTAACGTACGTAATAGTTATTATGTCCATCGGGGTTTTATCCGAATTATGCATGTTATAACGTTTAACTCACAAAGGTTGATAATAGAAAGGTGCATATGCAGTACCTGATTGGATGCATATCATATAATAAGTGTTATCCTTACACTTCCAATTTCGACTCATGTGACTAGAGATCGATTACGCTAATATATCCCTCCTACTTGATAGTACATTAGAGGTTTACGTGATTTCATTTGGTAGTTATTTGTAAGAGAATGACCTGCTAATCTCGATAACTTGGGCGAAATAGTTATTTCGAAACTTGAGTAACAAGCTTGATTAGAAGAGAAAATAATTTCAATGATGAGTTTGTTTGATGATAGTCCAAAGTTTGATGACAATTCATGTAATTGTCATATTTATTAATTCTTCCATATTTCACAACACATTTTGGATTATGCATATGCCTTATTTGTGCATCTTATTTTATGTGTTTTGCTTCTTCTTTTTTTGCCACCTCCTCCTTTGCTTTCCATTTTTTTTATTCCTATTATTTATGAGACAAAGCTTGTGGATATCAGAATACAACTCTTTATAGACAAGCCTCTCATTCTTTTCTTTTCTCCTCTTTACGCTGTTTTTCCCCCTCATGTTCTTTCCTAATAACGTTATAACACTTGCATTTGTCACACTTTGTATATCCAGAAATTTGACCATTATGTTATACAATCAAAAAAATTCAGAAATTTGACGATTGATATTTATTTCGTATTACAGGACTCGTACGCACTATGCCGGGTGTTCAAGAAAAACGGCATATGCTCCGAACCGGACCAAGAATACCTCCATCAGAACCAACAACAAAGGCAATACTACAGCAGTAACAGCAGCCCTACCAACACCACAACAAGCACAAGTATGATATCCTCGTTAATGGAGACCTCTCCGACCGCCGGCAGCACCCTACACACTCACAACAACGTTCACCTGAGCATGATGAATGACTACGAGACCATGTCGCCGGACGTCGTCCCCATCAACGCCTCCTCGTCGTCTTGCCTCGAAGACGACGACAAGGACGATTCCTGGATGCAGTTCATCACCGACGATCCATGGTGCGGAGGTGGAGGGAATAATGCTGCCGCCGGTGGAGAAGAGGTCTCGTATCAGCCGCCGCACCATAACTATCATCAAGTCAGTAACAACACCGCCACCGCCACCTTCACAGACTGATTAATATTTTATGACTGCAGGGGGTATAATTAATTGGTGGATTAATTAATTGATTAATTAAATCAATTTGACTTTTGGTTATACAAAATTTACAATAACTAAAAGGAAGAACAGGTGCATCGTGATCAAGATGATTAGGGGGGAAAAATATCATCTCTCAAGTGTTTATTTATTTTCGATTTATTGGGATATCTCATGATTAGGCTTCTTGTTAATCTAATTGAGGTTATGTAATTTCTTAGTTTTAGGGTTTGGTTTGTGGGTGTCCTGGTGGTGTTTGCCTCATCGAGCCAGTTTATGCGTTGGCTCGATGTTTTTTTTTATGGGTTTTATTTTTGGATATGTGGGATGTTATATGTACTCTCTTTTCTGAAATAAACAAACCATATTTTGTTATATCTTTGGATCCGTTCTTCTTGTGGTATTTATTTATGAAGGTGTATTCTTTCCTATCATACATAAAGAAAGAATATATAGATCGAACATTTAAAAAAATGTGAAAATGTATCATTGATCTCATTTTCAAAATGATAATTAAGTCCTCGGTAAAATGCTATTGGTTAGTAGATTGTCAAAAAAGATAGAGTATAAAAGCTCACTGAAATTCCCTCACGAACCATAGATAGTTTGAAACTAAATCTTAAACCTCGCAATCCTACATAAAGGTTCAATGCTCTCCTTTTAGGAACAGTATGCCACTAATCAAAAAGAAATGAAGAGTTATTGATTCAAGTCAACTATATGCTAACAACTCAGCTAAGAAGGGGCCATCACGACTTGAGAGCAAACGCCAAAATTAGGGTTACCTCCAATATACTAATAGATTCGATCAAAGTAATAAGGAACAAAATTAGACACTACTTCTCTATTAGTTCAAGTAGGTTGAATAAAGAATCGACCGACCTAATTCAGTAAATCAATTGATGATTCCTCGTTTTAAGATAGAATTAGGTTGTCATCAGTGGCGGAGGCAGCATTTCAAACCACCCTTGTCCTCTTTTCATAACTTAAATATATAAGTATCTAATAAAAGAATTATTTAATAAAAAATAATTATATCCAAATAGTTCATTCATAAATTTAAAATAACCGATTATACTATCATACTTTTCAGAAACAACTGCGAAGGAATTTCATATAGTTAAAGAAGCGCAAAAACATTTGTTGTCTACTCTATTATGTAAGTCTCTTTCAATGTATCTTAATAAACAAGTATTAGCAAACTGGTCGCCAAATCGACTTTGAAACTTGTTCTTAATATAACTCAAAGCTGAAAATGCTCTTTTTACACTTGCAGTTGTAATTGGTAGATCAAAACTAGTGGGATTGTCGTTGTCGCTAAACAATTTAGGGGTTGTTGGGGAAAAGAGACCCGATTAGTTCTTTATTGCAATTGGAATTTCGTTTATTGTATAATAAATTAATTTTATGTCAATTTTGGACAAATAATAAGTTGTGTTGTAGTGACAAAGTACTCTAATACTACCTATATGTGTTGTGTTCCATCACCAATATAAATATATATGGCACATTTTTGTACCATCGAAATTTACCCTTGTCCCGGGACAAGGCCAAAAGGCCCTGCCTCCGCCACTGGTTGTCATAGCTTCAAAAACCATAAACCTAAAGATTCAAAGCCACCACTCTCCGTTGTACAATAAAAATTTTATCCACTCTATCTTCAATCCCAAGAGGCGTATGTTTCTACCGAAAATTCAATTTTTAATCCTCCTTCTGCATTTCCATTTATTGAACTACATTCTATCGCCATGGATTGATATCAGAGTTTAAAAAATTTATTGCCCAGTTTAAATCCCCAAGAATAAAATCGTAGTGCCAAGATACCAGAAGATTGATTTTCAAAGGCAGCCTTGTACTGTGAATTGCACAATAGAGGGAATTTCAGAGAAAGTTAGAAAGAGATAAGAACAATGATAAAAAAGTACACATTTAAATATAAATTGAAAAATTCTAGGACAAAACACGTAGTAATAGAATTAGTTTATTCCATTTTGGGTAATTACCAATTCAACTTTAGCGAAAATTGAGGAGAGAGTAGTGATTTTAGAATTGAGAAACTAAATGAAACTCTGGTATGAAAAATGCAGTATCAAGCACCATAAAATACATACGGTAGACATCGTGGGCTTACTAATCATGATGAAAAAGTCCTCTGATTTTTCAGAGTGTCACTTCGTGTATGTTCTACATTAAAAAAAGATACAAAAAAATTGTTTAGTGTAATTGGTTGTAATTGTTGTTTTTGTTTGAAGAGACTCGGGTTCAAATCTTGATATTAATATTTTTTATATGGAATAAATAACTAATTGTGAAGAAAAAAAATGTTCTTTCTACTTTCATTCTTGTTGTTAAAAATTTGAAATAGAAAAAATTAGACAAAACTCTACTATATATTATTGGAGGACTGACTCACTTCTACTGTCACCCTAGGAATTGGCCAAGTGAAACCACTTCCTAAAGCGTAGTTGACACGCCAAAACACAACACCAATCTGCGACCAAGTGTAATCGCAGACCGGAAATGCAGTAACAGGCAAGTTATATTATCAACCCGGGCTCTAGATCTACTGCTTACTCAGTGATTCTCTGTTATCTAGCCAACTAAAGTAAGTGATTGTTGTTTAAACTAAAAGCAGAAATAAAGCAGGAATTTATTCGGTTTTCTCAAGCAGGAAAGAGTCACTCGGGAATGAATCCCCCTAGCTCCTTAGTTGGGTTCAATTGCAATTTACCCTGGGTTGATTTACTGTTGATTAGACTGCGGAAGATCCGGCAGTAGCTTGGAATCTCTTAAGCTGACCAAGCCCTCTCAGTCTAACTACCCGGCAGACGACTAGTCTTCACCGGGATAGAAAGCTGAAGCAGTAAGAACAGAAATTCACTACTGGAATTAGATTCCAGTACAAAGCAGTAAACTGGCTAACTCTCGTATAGCCAATCTCCTACTATCGAATGATGAGACTCTAGCAACCTAATCAGATTCTATCTATCTCAGATTGCAGCAGGAATCAGGAAAAGTTGATCAGACTTCAATTGACTCAATAAACATGCATCATTCGATTAAAATCAAACAGTAATATCATCCCAAGTCATTACAATCAATCCCCTAACATGTAGAACTAGGGTTCTTCATCCCCAAGTGAGAGAGAGGTTCTACTCCATAGAGAGAGAAAAGAAAACAGTAATCGGAGTAGTCATACTCATAATGATGAGGAAAATATGCTCCGGGATGATGATTTCCACTCCTAGGACGATCTCCAAGCTTGATTTGATGAAACCCAGCTCCAAGATGGCTTCTAGGGTGAGTTCTTCGCACTTTCTCTCTCTAGGGCTCTGTTTTTGCTCAAGAAATTCGATCTCTCTTTCCTTGGCTCGATTATGGCTTCAAAAACCCGACTCTAGGCGAATTACGGGCTGAATTACGGCCGTAATCACGTCCTGCCCATAATTCGCCCCAAAACGCACGTTTCAATTAAGCTGAAGGAGGAGGAGATACGCCCGTAATTTCCCAATTACCGCCAGTAATTTTGGAATTACGGTCGTAATTCTTGGGGGTCTTGCCCGTAATTTTATCACCGAGAGGAAATTCTGGGGAAAAGGCTCGGCACGGGCATGCCCTGACCAATTACGGCCGTAATTTGGCAGGGGCTTCCCGTAATTCCTTCTGTGATTCGGCATCTGACCTCCGAATAACCTGAAACTTGCGCCTATGCACCTCTTTACTCACTAGGACCTGAAATACGACAAAACAACACAACCTAGCGTAAAATAGGCCAAGGAACAATCAATTCGAGCCAAAATGGACAGGAAACCCGAGTGAAAACACGTGCAAATACGATGCTATCAAATTCCCCCACACTTAACCGTTTGCTTGTCCCCAAGCAAACCAAGTCAGACACAAGGTAAGCTCACATATTTCAATCAACAAACATTGGGGACAAGTCATAAAGGCACAGAACACGTGAATCGAACTGGTTTCCAAACAGCAATACATGACCAACTTCAATAGCAAACTGGACAACCACCACAAAGGACATTCGAGTGCAGCAAAATCGAGTAAAGGAAGAGTCTCCCTTCTGTTCACCAACCAACCTAGACTTGACTCAACCACTTACTCAAAACAGTCAACTCATGCATCCAACTCAAGACATCAGAATAGAGACTGAGCAATCTAGGTCCTCACCGGGGTACAAGAGTATATAGAATATGAAAATGAATCACTCACTCTCGACCAGTGGGGTCAGGACAATTTGATGCGAAAAATGCGCATGCTATTCTCTCAATCCCTAACATCTCTTGACCATGATGGCAGCCTCTAAATGCTAGAGTTCACATATGGGGTGTCACCACTAACTAATCAGGAGGTCTTAGACACAGGTTCAAATGACTGGCTAGGGTCTTGGACATGGGGAAAAGGCCTTTTAGGTGGTGGAAGTATTCATAGCACAAGGTTCCACATTTCCAAACCCAAACAATCACAGTCAAACAAACCGGTATTTCCTTTCTGCTATTCTGCATTACTCAATATCTCAAGAGCACAAGAGCGAAGGAGGTATAAATGTCAGTATTTCCAAGCCAGACTGCTAAGAAACACTACTTACTGGGCATTATTCAGATTTTTGGTAGTGGCTCTCTTTTGCTTTCAATTTTTCTTTGTTTTTCTTTCATTTTCTTTTCATTTCTTAAGAGAGCCACCACTTCTGCACATATTTCAAACACATGCCCAGCTCAACTTTCAAGCACTACCTCCAACACTCACATCAAATTTAGCAGAAATAGCAGAGAATATGTAACAACCACTCTGTGGAACCTTCTAAAAGATGCAACAAGGGTGATTTTTTCCGTTATAGACCACTGAGAAAGGATAACACACGGCTCAAAGGGGCTGACTAGGGGGTATGACACATCAGGACAGTCAGTTTTGGGCGTGGGCTAATCCTATGCCCCCATCATCTTAGCTAGTGACAACGTGAATGCTACACATCATGGAAGAGGGATCTATCGCACAAGAAAGAAACGAGCAGGCTCAAATCTCACATGGCTACCTATATGCTCTATCTCACATTCTGATACCCTGAACTAGATGCATAAACGACTGTCAAGACAAGTGATCAGATCAAGTCACAGTTGGTAAGCAAACAGTTGGCAAACTGAACCCCTACATCGTTCTACTGCACATCTCAGCCCTTACCATAGGTTGTCCTAGTCACCAACAAGTTGTCATGCATTAATTCGAAACCCGTTCAATTCATCAATCAAAACACAGTGCCAATATGATCAAACAGCAGTACTTGGAGCCCTCAAATCGTAAGATTCGGACAGCGGACTAGGCTCCAAGCACCCATATATACGTTCCAATAAATACAAAGAACCCCCCCACACTTAAATGCGACAGTGTCCTCAATGGAGCCAAGGGAAGGGGAACGATGTTACCGTGAAACAGTGGTCAGGAACGTTGACTGGATGGCGGACCAGTCAAAAGCAGAGGACTGGACAAGGACCAGTCCGACGGGCACAGAGCTAGAACCAACAGAACACACACATGGGGTGAAATAAAACATAGTTCCAAGTCAACAATCCACACAATACGGGACAAGAAATAAAAACCAAACACAATACGGAGTCTAAGTCTGGAAAGATAGACAAAAGCGAAACCCAACTCGATGGGCGAGCAAAGCCAGCTCAGTACTCATCCCCTCCATCGCCGGTCGGGGGCGGGTAGTTGTCCTCATGCCCCGGGGACGCCTCCCAAGGGTAGCTAACAGCAGCAGGATCCATGTTCCAGTAGCTCATCATGTAATGCTGAGCTGAGATGATGCGGCGGCGACCTTCGCGCTCACGGTCGAGGCGGGCGTTGAGGTGCTCCTGGCCAAGAAGGATCTGCTCATTCTGGCGGGAAAGGGCCGCCAGCTGCTCGGCAATGTAAGTGGTGGGGGCGGCAGCAGATGGGCCGGCAGCAGAGGTGGAGGCGCCAGGCGCAGAAGGAGTGTTCCGCCGACGACGATTGGCCCGACTGGCCGCAGCAGCACTCGCCTCAGGGAGTTCCTCACCCGCTGGTGCACGAGGAACAGGGCGAGGAAGGCCCCGGATCCAGGTCACGTCCCCCTCCTTCTCTAGTATCAGCTGGCGCCGTAGGGTGTCCCTGGAGAAGGGCTTCGCCTCCTGGATGAGAGTGAACCTGGAGAGGTCGATGTTGTAGTACCGTGCCAGGGTAGTGACCACCGGCCCACACGCCAGGGGTCGACCACACCAAGAAGCCCTGACGACAGTCCTGGCGATGAGGGAGGACAGATGGAGGTTGTCCACCTCGTGGCTCATGGAGTGCAGGCAATGCAAGGTGCGGAGCTGAAGATGACTGGTGGAGCCCTCGCTGGGGGTGTAAGACTTCCCCAACAGCTGGTTGATGATGCGCCACTCTGGGCGCAGCTGAGTGGCCGTGGTGTGGCCCGGTGTGAAAACAGCGCCTGAGAACTCCGGGAGGCAGATCCTCTCGAAGAACTGCTGGTCCCGAAAGATGGGACTGTCGGGCTCTTCGATCGCCAGGTGACAGGCGAAAGGTTGAAGGAGCCCCAGTGCCCGACCAAAGTCATCGTAGCTTAGGGAGTAAAACTCCCCTCCGAGTCGGAACTGGATGGCGTTGCCGTGTGAGCCCGCGTGGGTCTGGAAATGCTCGAAGGTAGAGTAAAACTCCCAGAGAAGCTCCTGATAGGTCGGTTCAGCGAGGCAGTGGAGGCGGCGCCAAGAGTAAGCGCGGATGGCATCCTCCATTGCCTCGCGAGCGCCCAGCTCCTCGAAAACCCTCCAATCGAGGTAATGGTGCTTAACTAGTTTGCGGCGTCGGATGTCCTTCAGAATCTTCCTCTGGTCGGCGTCGAGCATGGCCAAGTAGGTGTTCATCTTCCTGCAACCACAAAACAGCAGAAACCCAACAACATACATGGAAATTCGTCAATGGTGAGGTCACAATCATCCTCACCCGGGGCCCTCGAATCATAAGTTCGGACAGTGGACTAGGCCCCAGGAAGGGAAAAACATTCACAAGCAATCTCAACCATTCACCATTCACACAATTCAAACGCACTTGGAGCCCTCGGATCATACATCCGGACAGCAAATTAGGCTCCAAGCGGGGCAACCACAACTCATATATACTCGGTAGGCCAACCAAAGAAAGAACAAACACAGCAAGCAATACAGGAGGCCTACCGAGTTAAGCAAAGCACAAACCAATCCCCGAACTTCCGCACTAAACCCACAATATCAATCCTCCACAAATGACAAGTAAAAATAGAGAAGCACACCTGGAGGCACAAGAAGATATCGAGGGGAAGGTGAGGAAAAAGCGAGAGAACACTAAAATCGCCGGGGAGCTCGACGGAAAGCTCGCCGGAGTGTCGTCGCCGGCGACTTCACCGGAGCCAAAATGACCAAAAACTTTGGGGAATGAGGCCCCGGGTACCAGGAACACGGTGGTGGTCGCGATTTTCCGATTGAAGGTCGGAGGAGAGAGATTTGGCCGGAGGAACACCGAAGGGTCGCGGTTTTCCGGCGACCCAAACCACCACGCAACTCAACCCCACTGGTATAGACTTGTGGGCGCCGACGAGAGGAGCACGGGGGTGGTCTCGGAATTTGATTTGGACCTCCGGTGAGTGAGATATGGCCGGAAAACCACCTGAGAAGAGGGTGGTTCGAGTTTCCGGTGAGAGGAGAGGGAATTTGATCAGAAAAAATGGAGGAGGAGAGAGAGAGGGTCCCGGCCGAGCACTTTTTAAACAGGTCTCGGGGGCAATTACGGGCAGGATTACGGCCGTAATTATCCCTGGCCTTGCTCGTAATTTTATGGCCGAGAGCAGTATTCCCCCTCTGATCGAATTACGGGCAGGGGTAATAAGGATTACGGCCGTAATTCTTCCCCCCTTGCCAGTAATTTTACTGCCGAGGGCCCTTTTTCTCCAGTTTTTGAGCTGCAATTTCGAACAACCAAACCCAATCGTGCCCCGGTTCAAAAAATACACCAACATAGACCAAAATAGACCATTCGGGGCACGAGAAACATTCCAGTAAGACTCCAAACAGACTCAATGACTCGAAAACGACAAAAATTAAAAGGAAAAAAGGATAGAAATGCAAACCGAGATGGGGTTGCCTCCCCACAAGCGCTTCTTTACCGTCTTTTAGCTGGACGCCAGTAGAGGAGCTAAGGGTCCTCGAGCTTGATCAGCAGCTCTGCGCGCTCGACAGCACCTCCCAAATACAACTTGAGGAGGTGGCCATTCACTTTGAATGGCTCGGTTTGAGCATTGCTGATCTCCACCGCACTGTGCGGGAAAACTTGGGTGACCGTGAAGGGTCCCGACCACCTCGAACGAAGCTTGCCCGGAAAGAGTTTCAGGCGTGCATTGAAGAGCAGAACACGATCACCTACCTGAAACTCTTTCGGGCCCCTCAACCGAGCGTCGTGGAGACGCTTGGTGCGCTCCTTGTAGAGCACGGTGTTCTCGTAGGCGTGGTAACGCCACTCCTCCAACTCCAGCAGCTGCAACTTACGTTCTGTACCTGCAACACTCAAATCCATGTTTAGCACCTTAATGGCCCAGAAGGCCTTGTGCTCTAGCTCTACCGGCAAATGGAACGCCTTCCCATAGACAAGCCTATAGGGAGAAGTGCCGATCGGATTTTTATAGGCAGTCCTATACGCCCAAAGAGCATCATCGAGCTTGGTGGACCAATCCTTGCGGGACTGATCCACCGTCTTTTCAATAATTCGTTTTAGCTCCCGGTTCGTCAGCTCGGCCTGCCCATTTGACTGGGGATGGTAGGCCACCGACACCTGATGCTTAACACCATAGCGAGAGAGGAGTTTAGTGAATTGCCCTTGAAAATGGGTTCCTCTATCGCTAATGATGGCGCGGGGTGTCCCGAACCGGGAGAACAGCTGCTTCAGAAAGGAGCAGACTCATCTTGCATCATTGGTGGGCATGGCTTGAGCTTCTGCCCACCTCGAGACTTAGGCCACTGCAACCAATATGTACAGATTGCCAAAAGATGGAGGGAATGGGCCCATGAAATCGATACCCCAAACATAAAAAATTTCACAAATAACAGAGATATGTTGGGGCATCTCATCCCGGGCAGAAATGTTACCTGACCTCTGGCAGCGGTCGCACTGGCGTGCGAAGGAGTCTGCATCCTTGAAGAGCGAGGGCCAATAGAAGCCCGACTGTAGCACCTTCCGCGCCGTGCTGTTTCCTCCATGGTGACCTCCAGTAGGTCCCTCGTGGCATTGAGACAGGATGTCTCCCATCTCGTGCTCCATGACACAGCACCGGATCACGACGTCTGCTCCGATTCTGAAAAGGTAAGGATCCTCCCAGAAGTAATGCTTCAGATCGGAGAAGAACTTGCGCTTTGCATGAGTAGCCATCCCCTTGGGTAACTGCTTGCCCACCAGATAATTGGCAAAGTCAGAATACCAAGGGGCCACACTGTCCACCAGGGTCATCGCCAGCAGTCGCTCACCAGGGAAAGAGTCGTCGATCTCCTCCTCAAAGTTGTCCACCGGAGGGGCTTCCAACCGTGAGAGATGATCTGCAGCAACATTCTCGGCTCCTTTCTTGTCCCGAATCTCGATATCGAACTCCTGCAGAAGCAGGATCCAGCGGATGAGCCGAGGCTTTGCATCAGCCTTGCTCATCAAGTAGCGAATCGCCGAGTGATCTGTGTAGACCACCACATGTGAGAGCACCAGATATGGCCGGAACTTGTCAAATGAATACACCACAGCGAGGAGCTCCTTCTTAGTGGTGGTGTAGTTCTCCTGAGCATCGTTCAAGGTCTTCGACGCGTAGTAGATGGGCTGGAAGTGCTTCTCGCGTCTCTGACCCAGAACTGCTCCGACTGCATAGTCACTCGCATCGCACATCAGCTCAAAAGGGAGAGACCAGTCAGGAGTTACCATGATAGGGGCATGTGTCAGCTTCTCCTTCAGAGTCTCAAACGCAGCTGTGCACTCGGGAGTGAACCGGAATGGTGCATCCTTCTCTAGCAGCTTGGTCAAAGGCAGGGCAATCTTCGAAAAATCTTTGATGAAGCGCTGGTAGAAGCCTGCATGACCTAGAAAGCTGCGAATCCCCTTCACAGAAACAGGAGGAGGTAGCTGACTGATCGTCTCAATCTTCGCGCGATCCACCTCAATCCCCTGCTTGGAGATCTTGTGCCCGAGCACAATACCCTCACGAACCATAAAATGGCACTTCTCCCAGCTGAGTGCCAGATTCGTCTCTTCACACCTCTTTAGAACGAGTTCCAGGTTATGGAGACAATGAGAGAAGGAGTCTCCATAAACCGAGAAGTCATCCATGAAGACCTCCATGATCTCTCCAACCAGTCGGTCGAAGATCGCCAGCATGCATCTCTGGAAGGTCGCCGGTGCATTACACAGCCCAAATGGAATTCTCCGATAAGCAAATGTACCGAAGGGGCAAGTGAAGGTGGTCTTCGCCTGATCCTCCGGAGCAATAGGAATCTGGAAGTAACCAGACATGCCATCCAGGAAGCAATAGAACTCATGGCCAGCCAACCTCTCCAACATCTGATCAATGAAAGGTAGGGGAAAATGTTCTTTCCTGGTGGCGTCATTCAGGCGCCGGTAATCGATGCAGACTCTCCAGCCGGTCACGGTCCGCATCGGGATCAACTCCTTCTTCTCATTCGGGACCACAGTCATCCCGCCTTTCTTCGGGACCACCTGAGTGGGGCTGACCCACTTGCTATCAGATATAGCAAAGATGATCCCTGCATCCATGAGCTTCACAATCTCTGCCCGGACCACTGCCTCCAAGTTAGGAGACAATCTCCTCTGCGGCTGCCTGACTGGCTTAACCTCATCCTCCATCAGAATTCTGTGGGAGCAGAAGGACGGGCTAATGCCTCTGATGTCTGTGATCTTCCATGCCATGGCCCGGGCATACTTCTGCAGCAAAGCCACCAGCCTGCTCTTCTGCTCGGGTGTCAGATCCGAGCTAATAATGACCGGGAGCTTATTCCCCTCCCGGAGAAATGCATACTCCAGGTGAGATGGGAGGGGCTTAAGCTCCAACTCTGGTGGCTCCTCCAATGATGTAGCGAGCCGGGGCGAGATGGGGATCGGCTTGAATGGTATCTCTCGCCCCTCGATCATGGCCTCGTCCAGCTCTGCCAGCTGCTCCTCCAGCTGCACATCCTGTGATGCCTGTTTCCCTAGCAAAAGACAACGCTCAAGGAAATCATCAGTACCCGCACTCGTGATGGCAAGTGCGGTCTCAAAATCAGCAACAACATCACAGTAATCTAGATCATCATGGAGCTGAGGGTGTTTCATATTATCATAAACAGAGAAGGTGATTTGTTCACCACCAGCTCTCAAAATCAGTTTCCCATCATTAACATCAATAAGCGCCTTGGCGGTGGCGAGAAAAGGTCTACCCAGTATCAATGGCACATCAACATCCTCATTTATGTCCAAAATAACAAAATCAACAGGATATGAAAATGGCCCTACTGCAACTATCAAGTCCTCTGCTATACCCCTAGGATGCACAATAGATCTATCAGCAAGCTGGATACTCATCCTAGTATCACTGGGTTCACCTAGGCCTAGCTTTTTAAACAGTTTATAAGGCATGACATTTATGCTAGCGCCTAAATCCGCCAAAGACTTCCCTACATGCAAACTACCAATCATGCAAGGGATAGTGAAACTCCCTGGGTCTTTTGGCTTCTCTGGTAATTTGTTCTGCAAGATGGCAGAACACTCCTCGTTGAGCATCACCGTTGACAGCTCCCCAAGCTTCCTCTTGTTGGTGAGGAGATCCTTCATGAATTTGGCATACTTGGGCATCTTCGATAATGCCTCCACGAAGGGCATGCTAATGTTTACCTGCTTCAGCATTGCCATGAATTTGGCAAACTCAGTCTCCAGTCGGTCCTTGTGCAACCGAGTAGGAAAGGGAAGCTGTGGTACATACTCCTTCACCACTGGTTGCGGTTTAGGAGCAGGCACCTCAACCTCCTTCTCCATTTCTTCCTGATTAACTGGAAGTGCTGAAGCAGGGGTCTCTCTCTCCTCTGCCCGAACAGGCGGATCGGCAGTCACCTTGCCACTCCTGGTTGTGATGGCACTGCAGTTGGCATTCGGATCCTGCGGATGAGGAATGGTCTGACCAGGCAAGGTACCAGGAGTCCTCTGAGCTACAGCCTGGGCAACACTCCCAAGCTGGGTCTGTATATCCCGCAGCACAGCCTGTGTATTTCTCTGACCAGCTTCTAGCTCCAAGAACTTGCCTGAAGCTTTCTCCATGAATTGCTCGATGTTATTGAACTTGTTCGCACTGGAGGTGGCCAGAGAACCCACCAAATCTCTCAATTCCGCCATCGGGTCACTCTGTACTGGAGCTGCAGGTGCTGCTCCTGTCTGCTGAAATGGTCGCACCTGTGACTGTGGCGGAACTGGACCCTGTCTGGGCTGGTAGAGTGGCTGCTGGGGCTGCTGAAATTGCCCCTGTCTGGGCTGGTACGGAGGCCTTTGGAAGCCCGGTGGTCCCTGGGGAGCTAGTGGTTTGGGATTTGCCCCAGCCCAAGAAAAGTTAGGATGCTGGCGCCACCCCTCGTTATAAGTGTTGCTGTAGGGGTCGAAGCGCCTGGAATTGCTGATAAAGTCCACCTGCTCCTGGGTAGTAGACGATTCCCTCATCGCCTGACAGTCCTCTACGGTGTGATGGGAGCTCTCACACCACTGGCAGTGCATCGCCTGCGGCTGTCCTGTACCTGCAATCAAACCAGAACGATCGATAGCTGAAACCAGCTTCGATACCACCTGCACCAAATCAGATGACTGGGTGCCCACAGCATGCACACCCCGGCCTGGTGCTCTCCTCGATCTCCTGGCAGTGCCCCAGTCGTACCCGTTCTCCTCCATCTCCTCAAAGAGTTGATTAAGTTGTGGTGGGGTTTTTGTCAGCATGTTCCCGCCACAAACCGAATCAATCAGCTGCTTGTCCTCCGGGAAGAGGGCGTGATAGAAGGTGCCCACCTTGAATGCATCATTGAAACCATGATTGGGACACCTGAGGAAAAGACTGGTGTATCTCTCCCAAGCATCCCTGATGGTCTCATCTTCGTCCTGGGTGAAGTGGATGATCTGCTTCTGCAAGTCAGCTGTTTTGGATGGAGGATGGTAGCGGGTGAGGAACTTGTCCGCCAGGTTGGCGAACGTAGTGATGGAGCCTGGAGGTCGAGTGTCTAGCCACTCCTTGGCCTGCCCCTCCAGAGTGAATGGGAAGTACCTCAGCTGGATGGCATCTAGAGGGTCCCCGGCAACGGCGCCAAAAACTTGACACGCCAAAACACAACACCAATCTGCGACCAAGTGTAATCGCAGACCGGAAATGCAGTAACAGGAAAGTTATATTATCAACCCGGGCTCTAGATCTACTGCTTACTCAGTGATTCTCTGTTATCTAGCCAACTAAAGTAAGTGATTGTTGTTTAAACTAAAAGCAGGAATTTATTCGGTTTTCTCAAGCAGGAAAGAGTCACTCGGGAATGAATCCCCCTAGCTCCTTAGTTAGGTTCAATTGCAATTTACCCTGGGTTGATTTACTGTTGATTAGACTGCGGAAGATCCGGCAGTAGCTTGGAATCTCTTAAGCTGACCAAGCCCTCTCAGTCTAACTACCCGGCAGACGACTAGTCTTCACCGGGATAGAAAGCTGAAGCAGTAAGAACAGAAATTCACTACTGGAATTAGATTCCAGTACAAAGTAGTAAACTGGCTAACTCTCGTATAGCCAATCTCCTACTATCGAATGATGAGACTCTAGCAACCTAATCAGATTCTATCTATCTCAGATTGCAGCATGAATCAGGAAAACTTGATCAGACTTCAATTGACTCAATAAACATGCATCATTCGATTAAAATCAAACAGTAATATCATCCCAAGTCATTACAATCAATCCCCTAACATGTAGAACTAGGGTTCTTCATCCCCAAGTGAGAGAGAGGTTCTACTCCATAGAGAGAGAAAAGAAAACAGTAATCGGAGTAGTCATACTCATAATGATGAGGAAAATCTGCTCCGGGATGATGATTTCCACTCCTAGGACGATCTCCAAGCTTGATTTGATGAAACCCAGCTCCAAGATGGCTTCTAGGGTGAGTTCTTCGCACTTTCTCTCTCTAGGGCTCTGTTTTTGCTCAAGAAATTCGATCTCTCTTTCCTTGGCTCGATTCTGGCTTCAAAAACCCGACTCTAGGCGAATTACGGGCTGAATTACGGCCGTAATCACGTCCTGCCCATAATTCGCCCCAAAACGCACGTTTCAATTAAGCTGAAGGAGGAGGAGATACGCCCGTAATTTCCCAATTACCGCCAGTAATTTTGGAATTACGGTCGTAATTCTTGGGGGTCTTGCCCGTAATTTTATCACCGAGAGGAAATTCTGGGGAAAAGGCTCGGCACGGGCATGCCCTGACCAATTACGGTCGTAATTTGGCAGGGGCTGCCCGTAATTCCTTCTGTGATTCGGCATCTGACCTCCGAATAACCTGAAACTTGCGCCTATGCACCTCTTTACTTACTAGGACCTGAAATACGACAAAACAACACAACCTAGCGTAAAATAGGCCAAGGAACAATCAATTCGAGCCAAAATGGACAGGAAACCCGAGTGAAAACACGTGCAAATACGATGCTATCAGTAGTATAGCGGGTTTGGGTTTAATTATCAACCTGGGTCCTAGATTTGATGATTACTCAGTGAATTCTTGTTATCTAGCAATGAAACTTTAATGCAAGTCTAAACTAACAAACTAACAAAGCAAGTAAACTGTTGTATTCAGGTTAAGAGAGGTCACCCGGATATGGTTCCCCTTAAACTGCAGTTAAGCCGGATTGTAATGACCAAGTTCAGTTTCTATGATAGTTATACTGCGGAAGGTTCTTAAACAGCCTGAAGTCTCGACTAAAGGTCTTCAGACCCTCTCAATCTGAATCTCTAGCGGGCGACTAACCTCCACCGGAGTAAACAGATTGAGGCCTTAACAAACAAAACCTCCACTACCGAAGTGAATCCGGTACAGAATAGTGAGTTGGCTCCTCAACTAAAGTCACCAACTCCCTACCTTCAATCAAGGATGCTCTATCAACCTAGGCAGATATTCTCATTCTAGGTCAAAGCAGAAACAACAGGAATTTGATCAGGATTCAAGTCATTCAATCATTCAAACCTCAATCGAATATAATCAAATCATAGAATCAGTACTTGGGTTCATACAATCAAAGCCTAACATACAAATCTAGGGTTCTCCATACCCAGATGAATGGGAGAACTACTCCATGGAGAAAGAAGCAAAAGCAGAATCAGACGCGGAATTCATACTGTGAAGGATGGATTCCTGCTTCTAGACGTTTATCGGCACTTCTCCAAGCTCAAACTGGCCTCCAATGGTGATGAAGATCAAGCTAGGGTACTTGGAGACTCTTGTTCGTCGCTTTCTCTCTCTAGGAATCGCTCTGTCTCTCTAAAACTCGAATCCCTTTCTCTTTGGCTGAAAATCTGCTTAAAAAGGCATCAGTGGCCAAAGCACGGTCGAGGGCATGGCCGTGTAATGCCTCAGCCCGCCCGTGCTTTGGCTAGGGTTAATTACATGGCCACCTGTTGGGAGAAACACGGCCGTGCTTTGGAGAGGACACGGCCGTGCTTTGGGTAAGCCCTGCCCGTGTTTTTAGCCAATGTTTGCCAAACTCGAATTTGCTCTCGGCAGTAAAAGCACGGCAACTGAACACGGTCGTGTTCTGTTTTAGGTGTGCCCGTGTTTTGGCTCCAGCTCGACGAAATGACTTCCGAATGCCCCGAAACTCGTGCTTAGCCTTTCCTTTGACGCCTGGGACCTGAAATATGACAAAATAGCACAACCCGGCGTAAACTAGGCCAAAAATACACGACTCTGCCCCTCAAACGGATAAGAACTAGGGGCGCAAATACGTGCAATTACATCGTTATCAAATTCCCCCACACTTAACCGTTTGCTTGTCCTCAACCAAACCTAAGTCAAACCAATGCAACTCTCCAGACCTCTATAGCAACAAACAACCCAGATCGTAGGTAGAGGACTTCCTAGATCATTTAGCAACTTACGAGGTCAACCGACGCACAAGTCATCTCATAGCTCCTTCGGCGAGAGCACTAGTATCGAGTCGGCATCATGGCGAATAGTCAACAGAGGACAAATGAATTGTGGATGAAGAGATTCTCAAAAACAAAGGATCATGGACTCACATTTTTCAAGGTGCTCTATTTTCTTCTTGAAGATGGTTGGAACCCCTTTTCTTTCTGTTTTGCTTGTTTTCTATTATTTTCTTTTCTTTTTTTTTCTTTCAAGGGTCCCAACCTGCTCTTACCGGCCATGCCAGGAGCGGATGTCTCGAGCCTCGTGCGGGGGAAAGACATGTAAGGGGGCTGGAGGTAGTAGGTGGAAATTGGGAACGAATTCCCGTCTCCCCTTACACACTTTCGCCCTATTCGCACGGGAGACGTTATTTTGAAGCACATTTTCGAGCACCTATTAAACTCAAAACATGAAACAAGAGTCCATGACAGGTAGAGAGTCCACAACACCTCACAATTCAAGGGTCCTAAGATCAGTAATTCACTCAATCAACCAACACAATATGAAGAAGAAATGAGACTTCTTAAATGCATCAACATCCTCCATAGTGCTACACTACCTCCCTAGGTTGCATATTACTATAAAGACTGTCAATTCAAAGCATACTGAGCAGGCAATTGCACGGAAAAGCGTACTTGGAACCCTCAAATTTAAAATTTTGGACAGTGGACTAGGCTCCAAGCACACAAACAGATCTAATGCAGTCAAAATAAACATCCCCCCACACTTAAGATCGACATTGCCCTCAATGGAGAAGAGGGATGGAAAAGGGGAACGATGTTACCGGTATGCACGGACTGCAGGAGACTGGAAGCGGACCATTCGGAGTGAAGCGGACTGGAGAGAGGACCAGTCAAGACAAGCACAGCCAAAGGAAACCAAAGAGCTCAAGCACAATATGTTAGGTCCAATGGTCAGCCCAATAATACATCATCCAAAACAAAAGAAAACAAACCAAAACCAAACCGGTTTACAATCCGACTCAAACACAAGAAAGAAAGTCAAACCGTGGTGGGGTTGCCTCCCCACAAGCGCTTCTTTACCGTCTTTTAGCTGGAAGCCCATGGTGGATACTCAGGGAGGTGCAGGAACAGGTGCCTCCAAGAGCGGATCCACGTCGCTCTTGAGGTACAGCTTCAGGTTGTGGCCATGCACCCGACGGATGCGACCACCATCATCGGTCAGCTCAACCTGGCCATCCGGCAAGATGCAGGCGAGTGAGTACCCGGACGGCCAGGGTGGTCGTGGGGCAGGAGGTGGGACCAGCTCATAGTGGTCTCCACTCTTCTTCCGTGCAGGCTTAGCAACCTGCTGCTTCGGCCGCCACTCCTCCTTGAGCTTTTTGTTCGGAGGCGAGGCTGGATGGAGTGGCGGCGAAGGAATGATAGGAGGGTCCTGCAAAATAAGAGGTGCAGAAGGATACACGACAGGCTCGTGTACCTGATCAGAAATGGCATGTACAGGCGTGACAGCAATCATAGCACAGTGATCAAATTCAGTCATAGAAAAAGTAGCCTGTTCATTCCCAGCACGCAGGATCAGTTTACCATCATGCACATCAATAAGTGCCTTGGCGGTGGCAAGAAATGGTCTCCCCAGAATCAATGGCACATCCACATCCTCATGTATATCAAGAATAACAAAATCAACAGGATATGTGAATGCACCGACACTGACAAGCAGATCCTCTATGATTCCCCTAGGATGCACAATGGAACGATCAGCTAGCTGAATGCTCATCCTAGTAGGGCTAAGTTCACCTAGGTCTAGCTTTTTATACAACTTATATGGCATGACGTTTATTCTAGCGCCTAGGTCCGCCAAGGACTTGCCTACATGCATGCTGCCAATAGTAAGAGGGATAGTAAAACTCCCTGGGTCTTTTCGCTTCTCGGGCAGCTTGTTCTGCAGGATAGCAGAACACTCCTCACTGAGCATCACTGTCGAAAGATCCCCAAGTTTCTTCTTGTCGGTGAGGAGGTCTTTCATGAACTTGGCATACTTGGGCATCTTCGACAGTGCCTCCACGAACGGTATGCTGCTGTTGAGCTGCTTCAACATTGCCATAAAATTGGCAAACTCAGTCTCCAGCTTGTCTTTGTGTAGGCGAGTGGGGAAGGGAAGCTGGGGGTCATGCACTACCTGCACACAGTAAACCTCAGTAAACCTCCGGACTGGCTACGGGTCATGCACTACCTGCACACACTCAAGCAAGCAAACCCGTGAAGGCACAAGTGGGACAAAGTAATCAAAGCAAAAAGAAAAGCTAAATTAACAGAAATCACATTTTTTCAACAACCTAGCCGTCCCCGGCAACGACGCCAAAAACTTGACTCACTTCTACTGTCACCCTAGGAATTGGCCAAGTGAAATCACTTCCTAAAGCGTAGTATAGCGGGTTTGGGTTTAATTATCAACCCGGGTCCTAGATTTGATGACTACTCAGTGAATTCTTGTTATCTAGCAATGAAACTTTAATGCAAGTCTAAACTAACAAACTAACAAAGCAAGTAAACTGTTGTATTCAGGTTAAGAGAGGTCACCCGGATATGGTTCCCCTTAGACTGCAGTTAAGCCGGATTGTAATTACCAAGTTCAGTTTCTATGATAGTTATACTGCGGAAGGTTCTTAAACAGTCTGAAGTCTCGACTAAAGGTCTTCAGACCCTCTCAATCTGAATCTCTAGCGGGCGACTAACCTCCACCGGAGTAAACAGATTGAGGCCTTAACAAACAAAACCTCCAATACCGAAGTGAATCCGGTACAGAATAGTGAGTTGGCTCCTCGACTAAAGTCACCAACTCCCAACCTTCAATCAAGGATGCTCTATCAACCTAGGCAGATATTCTCATTCTAGGTCAAAGCAGAAACAACAGGAATTTGATCAGGATTCAAGTCATTCAATCATTCAAACCTCAATCGAATATAATCAAATCATAGAATCAGTACTTGGGTTCATACAATCAAAGCCTAACATACAAATCTAGGGTTCTCCATACCCAGATGAATGGGAGAACTACTCCATGGAGAAAGAAGCAAAAGCAGAATCAGACGCGGAATTCATACTGTGAAGGATGGATTCCTGCTTCTAGACGTTTATCGGCACTTCTCCAAGCTCAAACTGGCCTCCAATGGTGATGAAGATCAAGCTAGGGTACTTGGAGACTCTTGTTTGTCGCTTTCTCTCTCTAGAAATCGCTCTGTCTCTCTAAAACTCGAATCCCTTTCTCTTTGGCTGAAAATCTGCTTAAAAAGGCATCAGTGGCCAAAGCACGGTCGAGGGCACGGCCATGTAATGCCTCAGCCCGCCCGTGCTTTGGCTAGGGTTAATTACACGACCACCTGTTGGGAGAAACACGGCCGTGCTTTGGAGAGGACACGGCCGTGCTTTGGGTAAGCCCTGCCCGTGTTTTTAGCCAATGTTTGCCAAACTCGAATTTGCTCTCGGCAGTAAAAGCACGGCCACAGAACACGGCCGTGTTCTGTTTTAGGTGTGCCCGTGTTTTGGCTCCAGCTCGACGAAATGACTTCCGAATGCCCCGAAACTCGTGCTTAGCCTTTCCTTTGACGCCTGGGACCTGAAATATGACAAAATAGCACAACCCGGCGTAAAATAGGCCAAAAATACACGACTATGCCCCTCAAACGGATAAGAACTAGGGGCGCAAATACGTGCAATTACATCGTTATCAAGGACTCAATTAGTTTTGTACGCTTGTGTTGAAACGGATTATCTGCCATATGGATAGCCTACCCAATTTGAGTCGGAGTAGACAAGAGATGAATTGGCAGCAAAGTGAAGACCTGGAGCAAGAGATAAATGCCAAGAGAGTAGAATTAAAGTCAATTCATTCAATACAAGTTAGAGTGTGTGTAGATACAAATATAACCGAGTCATACCATTACCTGATGTAATTCCATTTGTCCAAAAACTTTACGTTAGAGTTTTAACTTAAAGCAAAACAAGTAAAAACATACCGTGCACTTTATGCATAACCGACTTTTGGCATTATACAACAAAGACAAATGAATAAATAAATGGCCATATTTACCTTACTGTGCTTTCATGTATAAATAAATACACAGTTGAAACCAACCACATGTACACCACAACATAACATCAACAACAGCAATGGAGAAGAAGGCATTGTTCTTGAAGATCCCTTTCTTCACTTTCATTCTGCTCACGGCTTCTGGTAATTATTTGATAATAATCTGACGCAACGCATCCTAACCTTTCATTCGAAATCTCCTTCGTCTCTTTGCGAATTTACGATAATTTTTTGCAGTTGCTTCCTCGTCAATGGCTGACGTCGAAACTGGGTCGTATTCGTCGCGAAAAGTTGGGCGTTATGGCCAGGAAATAGCAGGTGTTGGCCGTACTACTACTACTACTGATGCGGCGGTTTGTAAAAAGGACGAGGATTGTCTCAAATATTGTCCCCCTGTGTGCAAAGATAGGCCCAAAGAGATTCAATGCTCCTTCGTCGGCAACTGTTTCTGCAGCTGTATTACATAGACATCAGTTTGGGAAACAAGAGTAGAGTGAAGGCACATGATGATGAGGTTATTTTATGGGCTCGTAGGTATTTTCGGTTTGGGCTAGGGTGTTTTTTTCCTTTTGGGTCGAGTTTTCCTTTTGTGTTTGGGAGGGGTAGCCGAATAGGGGTAGGACTAGGTTACGTATTAGGCTTTCGTGAGTCTATAAATATGTAACTTGGGCATTAGTTCCGAATCAATCAATAAAGTTAAGGTTTATCGACACCAACGCCGTTCTCTCGCTCGTGAGTTTCGAGCAAACCCTAGAACAGAGGGAATCTGTTCATCACATGAACAATATTTTTTTTTACGGGACATATGAACAAGATTTCAGGTGTTTTTGTGTTGTTTTTCCTGGGTGGAAACTGGATTACTGCCACTAAGGAATGAGATATGGTGACAACCTCATTAGGGGGTTGTGAGATTGACAACTCATTTTATAACCATAGGATCCATTCTCTCTCTTGTCTCTTTCTTCTTTTTTTCAAATCAATGGTACATATTGGATTAAGATTATTTTTGGACGAAAAAAATTGACCACACTAGATTATTACCCCTATTAATACCTAAAACCCTACATTCTCTCTTTCCTCTCTCTCTCACGCCATCTTTCTTCTTCCTCCCATCTCTTCCCGCTCTCTCTATCGGCTTCCACCACCGTCGTCGCAGCCGTCCTGCCGACCCGCCACGCCCTTCGCCTCTCATCACTGCTACAGCCCTCCCGTCGTCGTGCCCTCCACCTCCCAGCACTGTCACGTCCCTCGCCCTGCAGCCATCGCGGTCTCCTCCTCCCACCACCGCCCCGCAGCCATCGCAGCCTCCTCCTCCCACCACCACCGTCGTTGCAACCCTCCCGCCGCCCTCTGTCTCCCACCATCATCGTCGCCACGAGGTCACCGCCTCTCCCCTGCCTCCCCCTTTCGTCATCCCTGATTTTTTATTTTTTTTTAGATCTGTGATTTTTCATATTTCAGATCTGATTTTTTTGTGCTAGTCTCTAGTGGTACGCTACCAGTGGCAATGGTACCGCTACCAGTGGTACTGGTACTGCCTAATGGTACTGGTACTGCTAATGGTACCGTTACAAGTGGTAATGGTACCGTACCACTAGCATTGGTAGCGTACCACTAGCACTGGTATATTAATTACCAATAGACTAATGGATTGATACACTTTTTAACGCACTGGTACATTTTTTCAGGTTGCCGGAGGGAGTCTGCCGGAGAGAATTCGTCGGAGAAAATGTATGTCCATCGAAGCGAAGTGGCCGCAGGAAAAAGAAAGAGAGAAAGATAGAGATATTAATGTATAGGATTTAACAATTATATTTAAAAATTATATTTAATATGGATTTTTAATTCCCAATCTGATTAATACAAAAAATAATTAATGTATTTCTCTTTTACATACCCAAAATAGGGTATACCCTTGATTGTCAATCTGTTATCCCGTCCCTGCCACTAATAAAAAAAGAAAAGTATATGTTTCACAAACGGGCCGCTCTTAGTTTCCTTTGTTACTTCTTCCCCTGACGAGGCCCATGGCCACTCCGGACCTGGTCTTAAGACTTCTGAAGCCCACAATCCCATTCGCAATTGAGCCCATTATTGGGTCTGGTCCAAATATCTCCAGATACTAACTCCTCACATGTTCGTTCATCTTCGCGGCAAGCCAAGTAGTAGCAGAGCTAGAACCCCATTCCCATTCACAAGAGAAGGTTAACTAAATTGCTCCAAGATCTCCTCCATTGGCAGGGAAGACGTTGCTACAAAAGAACCTCACTTCCCCTTGATATCCGTACAAAACAAGTAGCCATTACAGCTAGCACAAACAAGAACTAGCTAGGGAAGGAGATTTACAAAAGCAACAGAGCCACAAGAGGAAAACCTTCCTAACTGTACATTCTAAACCAGTAAGCTAAAGATGCACAAGCCATTCAGCTGCCGAAGACCAGCACCTTCCTCCTTTTATAGTTCCTTATTAACTCCCCTCCTTCATGGGTTCCTGTGCTGAGAGTGGTTGCACTGTTGGATCCTTCGGTTGAACTTCCTCGCCTAGAATGCTTTGCTAGGTTCACAAACTGAAATGATGGCGCACAACAAAATTATCAGTATGTCAGGAATGAGACGCGTGTTCGGTAGGATACGAGAATGAAACAGGTACCTTGTCGTCTCGTGCACGAACATAACCACGACGAGTTGTTGTGATCTTCCCTGCAACATTACTGGTGAAAGATCACAGCAGTCAAATACCACTAGGCAAAACCATCCATTGAAGTTTTGTAATAGATTACGGTAGACAGACGTTCCATCTCTACATAATCATGGTCATGATTGAGATCCAAAACGACAAACAGTAAAGATGTAATGTACAACAAACAAATCAACCCAGATTTGTTTACTGTAAGAAGCTATTGATCATTTTACGTAAATGGAACTAGGATGCATGCACACTTGGAACAGTTTCAGCCTGTATTTATCCCGGGACAGGTAAATATTCTTGGCTGGGAAAAGTAGTCCCATCACTGAATTAGCAACAGATGGCATTGTGGTTAACCATCCCAAAATAAAGAAATTCAGGATGTGATATCAATCACAAAAACCAAAGATATGTCTACAGCAATTTACTCTGGCTTCCCAGTAAACAGACAGCCCAAATGGTAACTTTCTAAAATAGCTTAACTATGAGGTACCTACCTGATCACCTTCTTTTTCAACAGCAACAACAATCATCCAATTTATGAGCACAAGTAAGAGACTATACATACTCATTTGCTTCATGTTCTCTTGTCACTTCTTCCTCCATTGGATCTTCAACGACTTCAGAGATAGGAGTTGATGCAACAAGGTCATGATCATCATCATCGCTAATTTGGAAAATGGGATTCGAGGCCACAGGTGTGATTTCTATAAAACGCAAATTTGAGGAAGATCTTCCAGTCAGTTGATGACTGCTTTAACTTCTCCTAATATGAAACGAAATGACATTAAAGTGTACCTTGCATTGAGCCTAATGCGGAAGGGGCTGACATCAACTGCTTGTGACACATGATGGTTTCCTGAAACTCAACAAAGGTGCAGTCTAGAAAAAGTAGTCTTTCGGAGTCTGCCATCTTCGAGAAGCCAAATGAACCAGTCCATATGTTCAGCATGCCAGCGACAGCAGGCAGAACCAGTCTTTGAACTCCTAACTCAACGAGCTTCTGAAGGGAAAAAAGAAAGATCTTTTGAACCAATGAGATAAACTAGATATAGAGAGAAGTTTTACCTGTGGGAGGGACTCGTTTACTTGGAGAAATAAATACTGGAAAATTTTAGCACATGTGGAAAGCTAACACAAACCAGAGAATAAAGATTTTTCACTTCATTCTCGACATTTTTCAAACGATAAAATGGTAATGAGAAAAAACGAGGAGAGGCCAGCATACCTTCTCAAGCACATTCAGTAAAACATGACACATTCCGAGTCGGCGATACTGAGGCCTAGTTGCAATGAGTGGTACTTCTGCCGCCTTCTCTCCAAAAACCCTTGAAATGAAACCAGTTAGGCATTGTAGTTAGTCAGCCATGGAACATGATGGCTTAGCAGGGATCAGTGGTTAATTGAAACTTTTCTTCTACATTCTTTAAACAAGAGTTCTGACCTTAACGTAGCCACCGTTATCACTTCATCATCTTTCTCCAATATAACTGTATAAAACCCATGAAAGTCCAAACGTCTAAGCTCGGATCTGTAATGTTGAACCAAGAAAAATTCAATGCACATATTTCTGGATCTGGAATATGCGGGCACAGGTGACTCTGCATGACTATTCAAGAACCAAACCATTTGCCGAAGGGAGCACTCTGGTACAGGAAGTCGTGCACAAGTGACAATCATTATAACTGAAGGGAGGTATGCGTTCACAAGCAAAGCTGCATTGCATGGACATAAAGGAGTTTCCAAAACGAAAGTAATGAAATTCTCACTGCCGAATGGGTTTAGTAATCATTGATCATGAGAAAAGAAACCTGACCACTAATTACTCTTTACTAGTCCCATACAGGAAAGGTAATTGCAGCCCAGGCAATCATGTTCAGTGGGTAAGCTATACAAAGGACTTGGTCTGTATTGCTATTCATTCATACCCTTTTTTTAAGACCATATGCTTAGATTAATACTTTGGATGTTATTCTGGAGGCACCAATGGAATAAACTAGGTTGATTTATCTAGTTTTCGTGATAGCTCCACCACCGTGCTATACTAAGAGTAAATAGTTTAACTGAACTGCTTCAACAAACACAGTCTCTCCTCCATACCAACAAAAGTGAAGGAAAGTGGCTAATGTAATTTCTTTTGGAATCATAGCGTCTAACCTTTTGCTGAAAATAACATCTTCAACAATATCTCTAGTGTGTGGCTCTTCTAGAGGCTCAAAACACTCATGCATCACGTGAAGAGCAACATTAAGCTTGCTGTAGCTCTGGGCCTGAATCTCAATAGTCGAAGAACCAAAGCCTGTGCTGTCAGACTCCACAAATTTCAGTAATGTCCAAGAAAGATTTTCCACACCCACTGGGATTGGTTTGCCTAGAAGTGCAGAGAGACTAGAGAATATCTGCAACATGTCAAATCCATACACTCAGAATCGTATCTTAGAGAATTCTAAGGATGATTCATTCTAAATTACGGCAAAAATCAGTATTGGTCACTCAAGGTCTTTTCTGAAGCGAGCCTATTTGACAAGGTGGGTTACCTGATGACTTAAGCCAGTAGTATTTTTTTCACCAGGTAATAAATCAAATCTCTTCATAAAATGTTGCATTTAAAATTGAGTCTATTTCTCTTCATCCATTTTGCAACAGAAACAAGGAAACATGATGGTCCAAAATTTCTACATGAATTCACAAATATGATTGATAAAGCAAATAATGGAAACATGTTAGTGTTATTTTAAGAGTCACATGATGGCGTTAGGCAGCATCAATCATCTTCAGACATACAAAAGAGGAAACATAATCAGACTTAGCCTCAATTCCGTAGGTAAACTGTTTCAATATATACTAGCCTCCACCCTGCCCTTTGGGCAGGTAGAATTTTAATTTTTTTCCCGTAACTTATAAATATATATGACAGCATCTAAATAATCAATTTGTTATCATTATAATATTACTTTAGGAAAAATACTAAAATTAGTGAAAATGTTCCCACAAACTATTTAACTGAATGTTCACAATACATTTCAAGTGAAATATCATATATATAGGTGAAAATTTTATCATTTTAATTGCATTAAGAAATCTATTATATATCCATGAAAATAATAAGGTATGATGTATATTGTAAATATGTATTATTAGTGCATCTAAATATATTTTATAAAAAGAGAATTTTTAACATCCCGGTAAAAATATCCATATTAAAAAATGGCTTAAGAATTAAGAAGTTCATTTCTTAACTTCACCAGAAAAACGTAATTATTAATCCACTCTCACATGTCACAAATCATGTTGTTAAATTGAAATTTTCAAATTAATTTTTCTTAGGGATGAACTTTTCAAATTATTATTTAATCTTAACCACAAAAAAGTTTGGAAAATGAATTGGGGCGCAACCCCTTGGAAGTTAAAATTAATAATTTTAAAAGGCCAAATTTCCAAACTAACCGACGCAGCAACTGCGGAAAGTTAAAGAAAATAATAAAAAAATGACAAATACCGAAACTCACGGAGAAGCCTCCAAGGCTTACGTGGACAGGGCTTATTTCTGAAAGCCTTTTAATATATTTTAAGATTTAAGATTATATGTAAGTAGCGGAATGTTTCAAGTACCTCTTCACAGTTCCTACTGCAAAACCAGCCTCTATTAGGATGATGTTCCAGCTCATCTATTCCTTTATTCCTCAAGCATGAAATATGATCTGCACCAAATAGAAGAGAGAGGTATCTAAGAGACAGTTCAAGAGGTTGATACTGTTGCTTAAGTTTGGTACCAATTGAACAACAAAGCTGGCCTACATTTATGCTCGCACTGGGTACAATTGAGCATGTGTTCATCCATGATGCTTTCGCTGTTGTTTTCTAATCCTTGATTGTTGCAGATTCTACAGCAGCATGATGGGCAGAACCAGTCTCCATCTGGAACAACCTGCAAAAACCAAGACGGAGAGTACAAGTTTCTGGAAAAGAAAAGTCAAACATAGTAACCACTGCAGCCTTTGAGACTATTTCTAGCCAGTAGGAGAAGGAAGAAAAGAAGATACACCATTTCAATATAATATAAAGCTGTAGACTAAACAAATTGGCTTACCGTCATATTAATGCAACTTGGATGGAAAGAAGATGGACAGAGGTCACACATTATGAGGTCTCCTCCATACCGACAGACAGAACATACATGGTCATTTTTCTCCACCTCCTGCCTTTCCTGCAGAATTTTAGGTTGTCGCACTGCTGAGTTTCTCAGCTTAGCATCACGCATTATTTGCACCTGACAATCTAGCAGAGTCCTTCCATCTTGCAGAAATATGTTGGAATCTGCCCCACAGTAGTTGCTGATACATTTGCCACCAACGTGATCGTGAAACCTACTAAGAGAGTACACCTTCATGCAACAGTTGCACTTGATGCCATCACGAGTTATGCGTCCTTCTGCAATTGAACATTCACCCCGAGCACTACGGTAATATACTTTTGCCCTTGGCAAGAGAACTTTGTTATCTACTAACCAGGACAACACGGTCTGACGATTCATATTTGATGCCCGCGCTACCATCTGCTGTGCTCCTTTGCTTGATTGACGACATATTGGTTGAGTAACTATTGCATTAGTTTTTAACTTAAAGGAACCTTCGGAAGTTCTTGAACTTCCTGAACTTGGAAGTTGGAGTTGGAAACTGTGAGAATCTAATTCATCTTCTGTTTGATGTGGATGAAACGGGATATTGGTGCCATCTGTTCTTTCTTCTTGGCCTATCCTAGTCCCTCCGATATCCATGCCATCCAGTTCAATGGATCCAGAAGGAATATCTATCCCACTTTCTTGCATATAGATTTTGCAAGCCCGTCGCAGAGAATAGTATGACCTCCCAGCTGGTGAAATATGTTTCAACTCCCGTCTACCACTGTGAACGGTATACATAAACTTCCATCCCTCAACTGCAAGGTGTTTCCTTGCCCTTTTTGCCATCACATGATATTTTCCTTTACCAGCTGCTTTCCTCCTCGCTTGGTCATAGCCAGAAAAGATATACCAATTGACAATTGCTTCTGGGCAACACTCGGGTTTAATGTAAACATATGACTGAGCAACAGCTTCAGTAGAAATTTGAGAATCATGATCCTTGATTGGTTGTTCAAGAAGAGAAGACAAATTTCCACCCCCACCATCTTCAGAATCCCTGTGCTCTTGCACCGAGTTAAAAGAAGGATCTTTACTACCTGAATTGCTGAACTCAAGACAGACCTGACGCAAAGAAGAATAGCACTGCCCACTGGGTGAAGTATAGCGCACTCTCAAAATGCCTTTGTCCCTCATACTCAAAATGCCTTTGTCCCTCATAAATTCAATTTTCCAGTTCATGTAGACCAGGTGAGCCCTGACATCACCAACTACCCTTTTGTTCCCATTTGCATACTCAGTAATAGCAGATGGGCAAAATTTAATTCTAGGAACGATGTCTGAGCCAGCAGGACACCAAGTACTGCTGATCTTCTGGGAACTGGACCTAGAAGTTTCGCCATTGCGAGTAAGAATGCTACTTATAGGAGTTGCATTAGGAACAAATGTTGAGCCTAACGTGTCTGGAAGCATCAAAGGTAAAGCTTTCACATGGCAAGATGTGCTTGATTGTGAAATGCTGGTAATTGATTCGTCGTTCTGTGGAGAAGACATAATCTTTTTCCCAACTCTGTTTCTCCTGTCATTTGGATCCACTGCCCCAGCTGAGTCTACTTTAGCACATACGGCATTACAGCTAAGTGATTTAGCAAGCTTAGTCAAATTTTTCATACCTTGTGGAAGACTTGCCTCCTGGAAAAGGTGGTTCAGGACAATTTTTAGATTGTCATTAATCGTGTCCACGAGCAACTCTTCCCAGATAGATCTTGAACATGAAGTCCACCCCCCAAGCTTCTTAAACCCTTCCTTCTCCTGCAAGTCATACCAAAGTTGCTTAACAGATACAGGAAGACAACGCACTTGTTCATATTCCTCAATCAACTCTAGAAACAACCACGTCCCGCGCTGCTTCCACTGCTCAGTGACCTGATTCCATTCCTGAGTGATCCTCATTGTATCAAGATGGGCAACAACTTCATCGCCCAAATCAGGGAAAAAGACTTTCCTTTCATCTGATCCATCTTGATGATCGAAAATCACCCCTTCCCACCAAGCTTCATTGAAACTCACATCCACACACAATCCATAGGAGAGGATCCATTTGCCAAACTCAAGAGGTGGCGGCAATGGCCTAATGTACCCACGATCAATATTGTCATCCACAAAGAGAGAAACATCCACATGACCAACAAGGAAATCAGACTTGTCATGGCGAAGCATGTGATCGTACTTGAATTTGTACTTCAGTTGCCATCGTTCCTTAAAACATGCAATGACTGTCCCTGGGTGCCATGAGCCTAGGAAACCTTCCTCCTCGCTTCTTACCTATTAGCATTTCATATGTCAACAATAGCACTAGAAAAGCTTCCATACATAAACAAGTAAACTACAACTAAAAGCAAACTACGACATCATATGAGAGTTTCATTTGGCAGAAAAGGAAACCCATTCATAACCTGGACGGAATCAAAGAAATTAAGGAAGAAACAGTAGGGAAAGCCATGAATTAAGCCTTGCATACGAATTACGAAGGAAAGGGAACATGCATAGATCAATCGGCAAAGAATAACCCATGAATCTAAAATGCAGCTTCAATTCCTCCTTAAACCAGTTTAGGAAACTCGAAATCGAAGCTGGATAGTGGAAATGACCCTGTTACAAGAAAGAGACAACTAGGCCAAAAGGGCATGCAGAGACGAAATGTCCAAGGATTCAAATGTCTAACGAGCAAACTGAGGGAGGTCTAAAGAAAAGTCAAGCAACCAGACAGACACAAAAACGCAGGGAGTAATTGCAGTCGCTCCGATGATAGCCTCAGGGAAAGGGGAAACCAGCTAGAGAGATATAACGGCATTATTTTCTTCTCCTTTTGTTTGAAATGCATACCTCCACTTTCTCATGCAGCGGTAGCAGGCGTACGGTTCGTCGGCGCTTCTTTTCCCCGGCGGACTGATCGGTTTCTACAGAAGTGGAAAGCGGCATTCCGAGCGATTTTGGAGAGAAAATGGAGGGAGTGGCGAGTATATCAGACAAGGGGGTTCCTCACGCTCTATACATGATAGTCGACATTGATGGATGCAGAGCGGCAATGGAATCCAACAGCATGGTGGGGATTCTGCTTGGGATTTATAATGACCGCTTTGCACTTCATATCAACCAGTTAGAAAAGAGGGAATAACATCATGAAAGTTGGAAATAAGAGAGACAACCTCAACGTAACAACGTGACGAAAAGGATAAATTAAAAACGAAACAAAATTAAAGTATGATTGAATCAGACAAGGGGATTTCCTTTCTTGAGCCAAATCACACAGCATCCAGAACACTCTAGTCTTTACAAATTACCATCCCATTTATCGGATTGGCACAAAGCCAGCTTTCGATTCGTCTAATACAAACTTGACCATTGCAATTGAACAAAACAATATCATATGTTGCCTTTGAGGAGTTGTTCGAAAACGACCCATCACAATGAATCACCGAATTTGAATTACGCAAAGGTGGACAGGATTATAACAGGACTACTCATAGCTTAAACAAGGTCAAATGACCCAGAGGCAGAGATACCCATGATAAAACAAAGCTAGAGCACACCTAGAGATGGCAGGTGAGACCCGCTCTTATGGGTATTCCCCAACCTTATCAGTGTTGGCGCTGATAAAGTCGACCCATGCTAAAACATGGTTGAACTTGATCTGATCCACAACTAAAATGGAGCAGGTATCGATCATTTTTGTTGCCCCGTCTTGCTCCGCCGCATTCCACCCCGAGCAGTTCACACTACTCGCACACCAAAAGCTCCACCATGCACACCCTGATCCTTATCCTAATCCTATACCTTGGTCCAAACTAATAAAGAGCCCTAACTATTTTGATTCTTTCCAACCCAAATAAATAATTAATGCATTACCTTCCCCATGTATGCATTCCATCTTCCTTTCAAATTTTGCACTACATTAATGAATGAGCTCTCCTGCGATCTGCGATAGCAGTTGCAGCAGATACGGAGTAAGAGATAGAGAAAGAATGGAGAAGAAGACGATGGCGGAAGCATTACATCAGAGAAAGATGGGTTGCTTGTAAATGTGACAGTGGGAATTTTATTTGCCCCGTGCGGGGAAATGTTTGGATCGAAAAGTGTCGACTTATTGCGGGACACGAGGCAGAGTGGAAAGTAAGCTTAAGAGAAGAGTGGAGTGCGAGGTTGGTTGTATCTGTCCCAAATCCGACCTGTTGTCATTCCTAAGCACACCTAAGGGTTGAAACTCTACCAAACAAAAACCAAAAGAAAATAATAGAAACATCAACAAGAATCTTACTAGCAGAAACCAAAAGCCAACAGAGACCCCCACAAAAACCTAGAACCAAAACATAAGGAAGAAGCACATACAACACCAGCAACAACCCGCAACCACAGAAACAAAACAACCCTAGATGAAGCTCAGATCTCAGAGAACCATGGACGAGTCACTGCGGTAACAGAAAAAGACAACGTTACCCACAGACGATCACCAGGGTCACATAGACCATGCTTCGGGGACGACGAAAAATAGGGAAACTATAAATGCAATCACCCACAAGGATGACCGCACCAAGATTGGAGGAAAACCTTCACATTAGGTCCACTAGAGGCCCCCCTATTTACATCACCGGACCTAGAGCAGAGTGAGGCCAAACCATATCTAAAAGAATCTTGAACAAAACAAGAAAATCCATCTTCGCCAGAGAGGATTATAAAAGGATTATACTAAGGGAACGAGAGAACGCCGCTAAGGGCTGCAAATCCCAATGATGGTTGGAAAATGTGAGAGCCATGGAGAAGCCACATATGGCTGGAAAGACAGAGAAACCACAAGGAAAATGCAAAAGAGCCAGAGAAACGGAGAACACAAAAGAGAAAATTTGGACCACCGTCGATCACCTGGTGGTGCCAACGCTAGCCCTGCGAAAGAGATGCTAGAAATATAGAAAAGGGAGAGGTTTTGAAATTGGAGAGATAAATTTTTTAGAAGTTCTCGTGTTTTTGCTTGTTCAGGTACGAGTCTATAAAACATATCCTCTTTGAATAGGTCGTGATTTGAATTAATCATTAGTATGCTATAAGAGATAAAAATTGTGATGTGAGTTGATTGGTGTATGTTGTTATTGGCGGATTGACCTTCAACTTAACATATTAGCGTAATTGTTTAAATAATATTATTTACTCGAAGGAGGGGTGTGACCTCTATTTGTCACACTCATACTATCATAATAAGAGTTTCTTTCTCTAAAGACCTTTAAGTGTTTGTGAATTATATTTAATGAAAAAATATGTGATTTAATTACGTGGAGTAAGATATTAGTAAAACTATTTGGAAAGGATAGTAGTATATTCAGACAACACTATCTTAAAGTGAACCATAACATAATTTGTTTATAATCCAAATATCATGATATACGAAAGATCTCTTGAGTATGCATGACCAGGTGGTAATGGCTAATGAAATGACCTCAAGCTCAAGATCTGGGTTTCAGAATTGTGCAGCCATGATCAAACAAGAGGTTTGATAGATGAATGAGTTCGAATCCAAAAATAGGGGTGTGCTTGACGGAGGTTTGTGATGGAATTGGATCCAAGTTAGCAACTTCAACACGAAGGGGAAAAGGCTGATTTGGGTAAGATAGAATTACCACCCAATCAATTGTGACCGATTGATTGAAGGTCTGCAATTCTTGGGCTTCGCCAAGAACCAAAATGAATTTCGCAAGCTCAATTGAATACTCCTCATGATAAGGTTTCAATTCAATCAACTATCCCTTTACAACGATTAAGCAAGGATGTTTATAGACAAAAGTTAACTAACTACAAGCCTCCACTAATAAGGACATGAAATCAAAATAGAAAAGGGAATGAATATTTTTCAAACAAGGTAACTCAGACTCTAAGCAACTAACTTCTTCCACAAGTAATTCTTCCTAGAAAACATGGCTCCATACGATCTTTGAGGCTCTGGGAAATGGTCTTCCAAGTTTAGTTTAACTCATCTAATGCCTTTACGTTGTTCAGCAACATTGTACTTTCGTCTCCAACTCCTAACTTCCCTCGACTGTCTCCCAATTGGAACGAATAAGTCTCCAAAGATGCTACCTCACTCACAGTTTCTGCCTTAGCCAAATTTTGGTAGTTTTGGTTCTTCACTAGCTTAACACTTGAGAATGCATTTGGATTGACTTGCAAGCAACCTAGGAGGCTTGCATCAGCTAAATATGCAAGATATTTTTCTGATGAACCATAAGTCATATCTGCTTTAGCATGATTATGGTTACCAATAACAGAGTTGTCAAAGTTCATATCCCCAATAGCAGAGTTGTTCCAAAGTTAAATATCGATAAATTCTTCTAATAGATGTATTTACAAGATTTTTATTTGAGATATTTTACCTAGGATAACCCATGGTGGCAGGGGCAGACCCAAGGAGGTTTGGGGTTGTCTCGGGACACTCCTAAAATTCGGGGAAAAGTTATCAAACCCCCGGTAGTAGTTTGAGTCTAAAAAAAGGAAAAAAAATAATAGCGGTTTGTGGTATTCAAACCTAGGATACCCTTGTTATTAGATAATATATTGTCCATTAGACTAGAACTCATCACTTGTTATAATTTTAATATACCTATAATACCCTTGTTATTAGATAATATATTGTCCATTAGACTAGAACTCATCACTTGTTATAATTTTAATATACGTATAATTATAAGGTGGTTTCTATCGTACCTTGGGTAAAATCTAGGGTACGACATACACTAAGTAAGAAAACACTATCTAGAACTCGAATTAACCGGATTTTTGGGCATGATAATATACCCTAATCATAGAGTCTAACCCTTAAGATTGTGCATGTAATTTGTTGCATATATTTTGACGAATCATAACCGTTGATTTTTATTTATAATTAAATTGATCTTAGTGTATGAGATTTATAGAATTAAGACCTGGATTTTAATCTTTAAAGGTTTATAAATAGTACCATATGCCAAACTTTGGTCAATTCGAAGTCTAAATAGCTTTTTCTTACACAAGGGTATGTCGTATCCTTGATTTTACCCAAAGTACGATACAATCATCCTTAATTATAAACATATGAATTTCATCCCCAATGTGACAACAAAACCCTAAAATTAAACACGACTCTTCTATT
Source organism: Linum trigynum (assembly GCA_964030455.1). Classification (NCBI taxonomy): domain Eukaryota; kingdom Viridiplantae; phylum Streptophyta; class Magnoliopsida; order Malpighiales; family Linaceae; genus Linum; species Linum trigynum. Next base: position 11,527,207 of record OZ034815.1, on the reverse strand, counting down.
CAACCAACTCCTTTCAGCTTTGGGTTATGTTGGGCATGTGACTCGGACCTAGCCGCGCCAGAGGAACGCACCGACACTACCCCAAATGCCGCCAAACCCGTCAGGACGCGACGCGACCGAAGACCCCTAGCGCGGTCCAGTGCGAAGATCCCAGCGCGGTTCAGCGCGAAGGATCGAGCGCGACACTATGAAGGCGGACCGGCGCGAAGACCTCGAGCGCGGCACAGGCTACGCTCACGTGGAAGGATCAAAGCGTGGACCAGACCAAAGAGCCGCAGAAAGCATCGTCTCGCTTCCCGAGGGGTAGTCACATCAGGGTACCAAGCACAGTCATAGGTAAGCCTCTGACATGTCCTAGGTATAGGCATGGCCTAAATCCCTAACATGTCAGTGGTCATGTCATTGTACCATCATGTAGCTCAACCACTCACCCACCACCATGTAGCCTATAAATAGGGCATTTACTCCACTGGGTGAGGGGATCGGATTTTTCTGACTCTATCTCTAAGATTATCAACTTCTCTCTCTAAGATATTACCCTCTCAACTCTATTCGGAATTTCCTCAGTTCTTCCATCGTCGGTTATTCTCCCATTGCTTACTCTCCTTGACCCATCTTCCCGAGTCTTTACCGGCGACAAATTGAAGGCCATAGAGGAAGAGGTCGCGCGGTTATTGGCAGCGGGATTGATACGCCCGGTGAAATATCCAAAGTGGTTGGCAAACGTAGTCCTGGTGAAGAAATCTTCAGGAGCCTGGCGAATGTGCGTTGACTACACAACAATCAACAAAGTGTGCAGGGAGACCCTTACCCACTCCCTCGCATTGACCAACTTATCGACGCCACCGCCGATCACGAGACACTGTCTTTCCTTGACATGTTCTCGGGATACCACCAAATCCCAATGTCCCGCGAAGATGAGGAAAAAACGGGTTTCATGACGCTGTTTGGAAACTTCTGTTTTGTTGGGATGCCGTTCGGATTGAAGAACGCAGGCGCGACATACCAGAGAATGATCGACACGGTGTTCTCCCGACAGATTGGGCGGAACATTGAAGCATATGTGGATGATCTCATTGTCAAGACCAAAGCGGGCAATTCACATCTGGAGGATCTGCGTGAGACGTTTGAAGCTCTCCGCGAACATAACCTTCGCCTAAACCCATTAAAGTGTGTTTTCGGAGCAGAAGCGGGGAAGTTTCTTGGGTTCATGATAACCAAGCGCGGCATCGAAGTCGACCCAAAACAAATCACGGCGGTCCAACAACTACGGGCACCAAGAAGCGCATTGGAAATCCAATCCCTGAATGGCAAAATAGCAGCGCTGGGGAGATTCATACCAAGGTCAGCCGACAAGTGCGCGCCCTTCTTCAAAACACTCAAAAGCGGCACAAAGTTTGCATGGACCAAGGAATGTGAAGCAGCATTCCAAGAGATGAAAGCGTATCTTGTATCCCCTCCTGTATTGACCGCTCCCAAGCTTAATGAAAAATTATTCCTTTATCTGGCCGTGTCGACAAGAGCTGTGAGCGCAGTCCTGATATCCAGAAGAAATGATAAAACCGAGCAACCTGTGTATTATACTTCGCGTACGCTAGTCAGCGCGGAAACAAGGTACTCCCCAATAGAGAAAGCCGCCCTGGCATTGGTAAGCGCGTCACAGAAGTTGCGTCCCTATTTCCAAGCGCACCAGATCACTGTCCTGACCAACCTCCCGCTAAAGAAAATCCTAACTTCGATGGAAGTGTCGGGGCGCATGGTGAAATGGGCGGTCGAACTCTCAGAATACGATATCCAATATGCGCCGAGACCAGCAATAAAAGCCCAAATCCTAGCATATTTCATCGCTGAAGGAGTCACCCTCGAAACAACACCAGAGGGAGTATGGGAGGTTTACGTCGACGGAGCGGCAAATAAACATGGTGCTGGCGCGGGGGTCGTTGTGCGCACACCCACAGGCGCCGTTCATGAGATAGCAATCAGATTCAGAACGTTGAAGACGAATAACGCGGCCGAGTACGAGGCCATCCTGGCGGGAATGACTGTCGCCCACGAATTGGGCGCAAGAACGATAAGGGTACTTTCCGACTCCTCCCTGGCAGTCAACCAACTGAATGGAACCTTTGACGCAAAGGAAGACACCCTTGCGCATTACATGGAGCGTGTCAAGCTACGGGCAGCCATCTTCGAGGTGGTAACTTACGTGCAAATACCGAGAGAGGAAAATGTGCACGCCGACGCGCTATCCAAGCTAGCAACCGCCACCGACTTCGAGACAACGCGTCTCGTGTCGGTCCAGAAGGAAGAAGAGGAAAATCGCCAAGAAGTGGCGATTAACACCACCCAACTCATGCCCGATGAGGACAGGAGAACCCCAATTGTGCAGTACTTACAAGATGGTACGATACCGGAGGATGCTAAAGAGGCGTGGACTTTGAGACAAAAGGCGGCCCGATGCACACTCATTGGAGGAGAATTGTACCGACGGTCGTTCTCGGGTGTCTACCTAAAGTGCATCGGACAAGAAGAGGCGCGCGACATGGTACGTGACCTACATGAAGGGTTGTGCGCAATGCACGCTGGCCTACGCAGCATGGAGGGCACCATTTTGCTGCACGGATACTACTGGCCGCGAATAAAAAAGGACACGAAGAAATACGCGGACCAGTGCCACAAGTGCCAAGTTAACGCGCGTCAGCACCATCTCCCGTCCACCGAGCTCCAAGCCAACCTGAGCCCATGGACTTTCGCGCAATGGGGAGTGGATCTCTTGGGTCCCTTCCCAACGGCAAAAGGAAAGCGCAAATACATTATTGTGGCAGTAGACTACTTCACCAAATGGATCGAAGCTGAAGCACTAGCCTCGATAACGGCGCAACAGGTGACGCTCTTCCTGAAGAACAACATCTTGTCGCGCTTTGGAGTCCCGAACGCGCTCATCTTCGATCACGGGAATCAGTTTGATTGCGCAGAAGTGATAGATTTCTGCGACCAAGTAGGAACCATCGCAAGGTTCGCATCGGTAGCTTATCCCCAAGCCAACGGCCAAGCGGAATCCGCCAACAAAGCAATCGCGCATGGCTTGCACACCCGCTTGAACGATGCCAAAGGTAATTGGGCTGACGAGCTCAACACAGTGCTATGGGCGCACCGCACCACGTACAAAGTGGCAACGGGCGAAACCCCTTTCGCCCTTACATACGGCACCGACGTGGTAATTCCCATTAGGACAACAGCCCCGACCTATCGAATCACGAGGTACAACGAAGAAACCAACGATGAAGCGTGTTTGCTGGTCCTGGAGTTGTCACAGGAAAGGCGCGAGTTGGCAGCAATCAAGCTGGCCGCAATGAAAGAGCAGGTAGCCAAGTACCACAACGCGAAGCTGGTTCCACACAAGTTGATCCTCGGAGACCAAGTACTACGGCGGAACTTCCGTCCCGACCCCAAGCACGAAAAGCTCGCCTCAGTGTGGGAGGGTCCATACCTAATCCGCGAAGTGGTCGGTGCCAACACCTTCAAACTCAGCAAGTTGGGGGGCAACAAGATACAAAGAACGTGGAACGCGCAAAATCTCAGGAAGTATCACCAGGCAACTTAATATGTATTTTACTCGCTATGGCGCTTTGTCGCAAGGGAATGAAAAGTACTCAGTTCGCAAGAACAAAAATTAGCAATAGTCAAGCACTATTTGCGCCCACTCAGTTCGCAAGAACAAAAATTAGCAATAGTCATGCACTATTTGCGCCCACTCAGTTCGCAAGAACAAGAATTAGCAATAGTCCCGCACTATTCGCGCCCACACATTTCGCAAGAACAAAAATTAGCAATAGTCATGCACTATTTGCGCCCACTCAGTTCGCAAGAACAAAAATTAGCAATAGTCCCGCACTATTCGCGCCCACTCGGTTCGAAAGAACAAATAATAGCGATAGTCATGAACTATCTGCACCTGCTCGATTCGAAGGAACAAACGAACACATTAACAAATAAATGCCAAAAATGAAGACTCTTTGGATTCGATTAAGCGGGAGCATCAACATTGTTCGCAACTACACTTAAAAAAAAATAATAAGAAGAGGAAAAAGAAAATAAGAAAGGCAACAAAGCAACAAACTCAAAAAGGAAACACGTTAGCGCGATAACACTTAAGCACCATCAGTGTCAGGCTGAACATCCTCTCTACTCTGCCTGTGGCGCAGCAAGGGCTGAACATCCTCTTCCTCGTCATCATCAGCTTTCTCGCCATCCCTACTCGCGCCCTCAGCTTTCTCCCCGTCCGGGCGCTCCTCCCCTTCCCCATCCTCAGCTTCATCCTCATCCCCTGACTCGGAGTCAGACTTCAAGGGCCGCTTCTCGCCAATCCACATCTTGACGTGTTGGACCATTTCGCAAGTATCCCAGCGAACCCCCGGGTTCTCTGGCCGAACCTTCTTCCCGACCGCGATCACGGCCTTGGTCATGGCGTCCGCCAAAATCTTCCCGAAAGAGGGAGAAGACTTGAACTGACGAACGGCCGCAACCTCGGCCGCGCGAACAGCTTCTGCTTTCGCGACACTGTGAAGGCGGACCAGGTCGTCATTCTCCTTTTGAAGCTCTTCGCGAGCTCGCTTCAGCTTCTCAGCATAAGAGGCCTCCAGCTGCGCGCGGATGGCGGAGCGCTCCTCGACCCGCACCTGCTCTTTAGCCGCCTCCACGTCGGCGGCCAACTTGCTCTGCAGGACGCCGAGCTTCTCCATCGCCTCGTTGGCTTTATACGTTGCCACGTCGGCACGATTGTTCGCCCCAATAACCTTCCCCTCCAGCTGGACGATCTTCGCCTCGTCGTCCTTCATCCTTGCGCGCTGCGATGCGCGCTCCTGTTGAACCCGGAAGGTCGCCAACAAACCCTACAACCACAACGCTAAAAGACTTAGCAAAACTTAGCAAAACATTGCATTCAACCCTCGAGAACTCAACCCGATCTTACCGCGAGTGGACCTGAGCCAGGTCATGAAGGGGATCAGACTTCTCCACTCGCAGCGGAATACTTAGGACAGGCCCGAGCGCCCGGAGTGCGGCATTCGCGGACTCCAGGTTGCAAGCCGCCCCGGTATGAATCCGCACATCGCGGAAGTAGTTGACAACAGCGGTGCCGGGAGCGGCAGTGGCGGGAGTCCCCCCATAGCCAGCCATCTCGGGCAGTTTCTGCTGGACGGTGGCTGCTGACGAGCTGCCAGCCCTCTCTCTCTTTAGCCGAGAAGGCCTATTCACCGGCGCCTCTGGCTCCGAAAGCGCCAGAGATAGCTGTCGCGCTGCAGATAACGGTTTTTCCTCTTGTGGAGTCTGCGTCGTCCGCGCAGTCGGTTCTGCCAAACGAGCCGCCTTAGTACCTTACGGGGCTTTTCAGCCTACAGTGGCTGCTCAAGTTCCTTCCGCTTCGCAGTCCTCGGCACCGCGGTCACCTTCTTCTTCTTCTTGTCAGCGCGCGGCGCCTTCACGATGTCGTCAACCGACATCATGCTAACCAGGCTGGAGAAGTCAATACCTGCGCCAATAAGTCGTAAGAGAGCGGTTAATATGATAAAATGCAAAAGATAAGAAATATAACTAACCATCGTCAAACAGCTCCGCTAAACAAGCCTCGCGGACTCCACCCTCGTATAAATTGATCCTATGAGGCATGCACGCATCATACTCATCGTTGAGCCCGTCATAGTTGTCGGCATCCGACTCATATCCGAGCGTGCTGCCTTTCTTCCAGACAGTAGGCTCCTCCACAAACTCACTCGCCCACTCTCAAGGAGTGTTCTTGACATAGAAAAAGCGCTCGAACCAAGTTTTCTTTAACTTGGGAGATCCATACACGAAGCCGTCCGGCCTCTTGTCGCGACGCTTGATGGAAAGGCAGTCGCTTCTTGTTGTTGGCTCCTTGATTTTATAGATCTTCCGGAACAGGCCGTAGGTCGGCTCGAAGTTAAGCCTTTTGCACGCGAGGCGGAGACAGCTCGCGTGCATGATCACAGATGGGGAGAGCCGCCCAACGGAGCAGTTAAGGCGCCTATACAAAGCGCATAATAGAGGGTCGATGGGGAACTTGAACCCCATCACCCAATACTCTGTATAAACGCCAAACCACCCCAGGGGGCAATTGCCCACCATGCTTCGCGCAGAAGGAGCGGCGTACTACTAATGGGGGGGCAAGCCCAGTCCGCAGAATATCTCCGCCACGTCACCAACATCGTATATAGAGGCGTGTTCGGGCCCGCGTTTGAGATTGTCGTGCGGCGCCGGCTGATCGCCCCACATCTCTACCCATTCTATAACAGTATACGCGGCGCCAACACCGCGTAACCCCAGTCGGGCCATGGCTTCTGATACGCGCACAACATGATGTGACTCTGATTGTGCGCCAGAGTCTTCGCGCACTTCATCGTTGGCAACCCCTGGCCTACCATCACGATCACGCCGGATTATCAGCACCCCACGAGCTCCTTGTCTCGCCTGCCCGCTCCCGGAGGTAACCATACCCACGTCGGAAGAACCGCAGGGATCATTATCCGACTCGACGTCGACGTCGAATGACGGCGTCACCGGAATCCCTTCGTCACCGCCGCCGTCCCCATCGCCGGAACCACCCAATTCCAGCGAACGATCAGTAGAAGTGTGCGAAAGAGGGGAGAGATTACCTTCTTCGCCTTGTACGACCTCGGCCTCGTCGATGTTGATGCTAGCCATGATAATAACTCGAGTTTTAGCAACAACAAAAGGAGAATCGAGGTTGTAGAAGAAGGAGAGGAATCTCGGAGAAGGGATGAACGAAGAAACAGGAAGCAGAGTCAAAGGAAACAGATGAGTCCCACTCCCCCACAGCAAGCCCATATTTATAGTCGGCCAGGGGAAAACGAAGGGTTAAAGTCACATAGGGATCCGTAACAGTCAGATCCTACAAAAATCTTTTCGAATTTCAAAAATCCCCGCCCAAGTAGCCCAATCATATAGGGACACGTGGACACCTACCATCATAGGCACTAGTCGATGACGCCACAAGTGCCACGCACCGCCTGGGGGGCATGACACACCCACGAGGAAGAAAAAACACACCCCAAGCCCAACTTCGATCGTGCACAAAAATCAAATAATCGCGTGATCAATACAACCTCAAGCGCAAGCGTCGCGCGCAGCTTAAAGTAACACGCACAACGAGCGTGAAGAATCCCACGAAAGCCACGCGATCAGCGCGACTCCAATCAGGCGGAGATCAGCGCGGTCGGTAACGAACCCGGAAAATTTACCCCACGGAGATCACGCAGGCCCGAGTCAATCAAGCGGAAATCTAAACAGGTGGTATTCACAGAACACCCCCTGATGGGGGGCAATTGTTGGGCATGTGACTCGGACCTAGCCGCGCCAGAGGAACACACCGACACTACCCCAAATGCCGCCAAACCCGTCAGGACGCGACGCGACCGAAGACCCCCAGCGCGGTCCAGCGCGAAGATCCAAGCGCGGTTCAGCGCGAAGGATCGAGCGCGACACTGTGAAGGCGGACCGGCGCGAAGACCTCGAGCGCGGCACAGGCTACGCACACGTGGAAGGATCAAAGCGTGGACCAGACCAAAGAGCCGCAGAAAGCATCGTCTCGCTTCCCGAGGGGTAGTCACATCAGGATACAAGCATAGTCATAGGTAAGCCTCTGACATGTCCTAGGTATAGGCATGGCCTAAATCCCTGACATGTCAGTGGTCATGTCATTGTACCATCATGTAGCTCAACCACTCACCCACCACCATGTAGCCTATAAATAGGGCATTTACTCCGGTGGGTGAAGGGATCGGATTTTTCTGACTCTATCTCTAAGATTATAAACTTCTCTCTCTAAGATATTACCCTCTCAACTCTATTCGGAATTTCCTCAGTTCTTCCATCGTCGGTTATTCTCCCATTGCTTACTCTCCTTGACCCATCTTCCCGAGTCTCACTCCTACACCCAGTTAGGCTCAAACAGGTTACATCAAGAACAAGTTTCGTTATCGACTAGACGATCAGTTCGTGAACGATTGTCATGTAAGATATATTGAAAGAGATTTGCTGAGTATTGTAGACACTAAGTGTATTTTACAATATTTTCATAATATGAAAATACGGCGGGGCCTTTTGTTGTAACTTGTATTAGTCGAATATATTTTCATTGAACACTAGTTGGATAATTCTCTTCTTTTGAAAGAGTACACCCCTACATAAAAATTTCTGAGTCCGCCACTGCATGGTGGAGTGAACTGACCATCATCGTGGGTTGTACCACCTTGATAAGGTTGAGTTATATTGGTCTAGCTTTAAAGCTTGTGTCTTTTGAAACAACTTTTGAGCTTTTCTTTGCAGGTCGTGACGGCCTGGACCTATTATTGAGCACTTTTGGTCCACCACTGCACACCTCTTGCGACTGGCACCACGAACTCTTTTAGTTGGAAATTCTTTGCTTTTATTAATCATCAATCTTAATTCGATCCTGTATTCATCCTCTAGTGTATCTAGGCCTAAAAATAATATAAAAATTGGGTAAATTGCAAGGTTGGTCACTGGAATTACAAAAAATATTTGTGTATGTCACTAAAAATATTTAATTCCATTCGTAGTCACTAAAATTAGTCAAGTATTTCAAATTTGGCCACTCTCCGTCCAACTGCGTTAATTTTTGCTTACGTTGTAGTCAACTCTTATAGTTGACCGTTAAATGTGTGACATGGCAGTTAAAAAATAATAAAATAAAATATTTAAAAATTTCACTTCATTTCTAACTATTATAAAGACAAAAATAAAATTTAAAAAGAAAGTGCTCTCCGCTGCCACGTTCTCCGACAACCATAACCATAGTCACCAACATCCACAGCTGGAAGAGAGCAACAACAAGAAGAGATCCTCAACTTCCAGGGGAAGCAACGACGAAGGATGCTCTTATTCTCTTCTTATAGGTAATCTTGCCTTCCTCCGGCATAACCAAATAATCATCGCGGCACTCTCCGACATCGAATCATTCGTTGTCAGAGAAGTAAAATTTACTCGAGTCATGGAGCCTGAAAAATGATCGAGAAAGCGAGGGAGGAAACCCGCCAACTGCTACTGCTGTTAAACAGTGGAGGAAACTGACCCACATCCGCAACCGCATACCTCATCTCGCGCACGTACGACCCTTTCACCGCGAGGAACGATTGTGAGTCCATGATGTCCAATGGAACACATTCATCTTGTTATGTTTCATCGCCCTAATCGTCCTCAGAATATCCTCCACCGGGTAGAAATTCCTCGACGTATCCAACAGAACCCCCCCTGTGCGCAAACAGGGGCGCGTCGCGAATCTTCACCCCGATCGGCACGCGTCGCCCCCAGACCAGCTGGGAAAAGGTCTCCAGCCCCCCCCCCCCCCCCCCCCCCCCCCCCCCCCCCCCCCACCCAAAAAACAAACGATGGTGCCGATGAGATTTGCGGCGACAACATGATTGGGTATAAAGAGGGTGTAGGATTCGTCAACGTCGTGGATGAGTGGGGTGGCAAGTTCGGCGACGGTGATGGGGATTTCCTAGATCCAATAGCCTCTGCTTTAGACGATCTATCACCGCCAATTCAGGCGATCTGTCACCGCAACCGCTTCAGTCTTTACCGGCTAGGCGACACGGCGAAGAAGAGGGATTCAGGGGTGACGGTGGGGAAATGTAGGGAGAACGACTATGGTTTTTGGATTATGAAAATTTATTTTATTTTTATCTTTGGGTTAACATATTTGTATGGCATAAACTTTTCACATATTAAACATTCTGGCCAATCTTTTTTATCTATAATTTCGTGGCCTCAACTGTGCATCAGAGTTACGAAATTAGCCAAATCCGAGATTTGACCGTTATCTTGGACGGTCAAACGTGTTGACTAAAGGTCAACGCGCCATGTCACTGTCAAATCAGCACATACTAACTTAAAATTTTTCGTTTTCCACCTATTGTCATTTATCTTTTTTATTTTGAACAAATGAAAAAAAGGAAAGAAAATTAAAAAGAAATTTTAGGGTTAATGAAAGGGATCATCCCTGTCCTCCCCTCATCTGCATTTTGTTCCCCTTCTTGCTCATTCAACTAAACCCCAAACTCCCAAATCCACCATATTTGGTGGCCCGATACTAGCCTTTGCCTGCTTCCTATCGTTCCCCCACCGACAACGATGATTAATTGGATCTGATTGACACATTCCCTTTCGCTGCTCACCTTAATTAGATTTCCCAGGATGGGATCGATCCCACCTTCAATTTCGTCGTCTAGCATCGACCCTACACCGGAATCGTCCGCCACACAATTCCTTTCAATTGACGTTGCTGCTTTGGCAGGATTTTGGGGTAAAAAATTCCTTTCAATCAATTCTCACAACAATTGAGATTTGTGTCCCTTCGTCATTAACACCGTTTTGGGTTTGTGAGCGATTGGGCTTCCTTCTTCGTTAGTGAGAGAAGCTAGCCCTTGTTCGCCGTCGAGAATGCTAGAGCTTCTTTTCCACCACGCCCTCGTCTCGCCCCCCCCCCCCCCCCCCCCCCCACTCCGCTCTCTCTCTTCCCCTGCTATTGCTCCCCTCTATCTATCTCTCTCCTTCGACTAGTGCGCTCTCTCCCTCCCCGAGTCTGCTCTTTCTCGCTAGGATTTAATTTTATCCTTTCTTTCTCTCTGTTGGGGATATAGCTGGGATCCAGTCGCGCAAGCAAGACTGCCCAGCGTGCTCCGTGAGTACTAGAAGCCTCCGTGAGTAAAGACAAGTCCGCGAGTGTCAGAAGCGCCAGCCGGTGTCGTTTTGCTCTACTCAAGCCGACGCCGTTTTTTAAACCTTCCGTGAGTATTAGAAGCCTCCGCGAGTAAAGACAAGTCCACGAGTGCCAGAAGCGCCAACCGGCGTCGTTTTGATCTACCCAAGTTGGCGCTGTTTTGTAAACGCCAGACGGCGTCGTTTGCCCTATCCAAGCCGGCGTCGTTCACCTAATTCGAACTAAGAAGGAAAACCGGGAAGAACGACACCGTATCCTCCGAAGGAACGGTCACATCCTAGTCCTAGGTATAATTATGGCCTAAGGCATGGCCTAAATGTATGACACACATAGCAGTCATGTCACATTAAATGGACACCCACCACAAAGTGTCCTATAAATAGAGCATTCTCATTGCTTGCTCTACTCACTCTTATTTCGCGAGTCTCACTCATACACTCAGTTAGGCTCAAACAATTGGCGCCCACCGTGGGGCAGAGTTGAGAAGTAGTAGAAAATGAACTAATGGCGGAACATAATCCCAACTCACTCGACGAGGCAACGCCTATCAAGGTAGTGACGAACCAGAGGGTGTTCGCGGAAGCCAGCAACCTCAACGCAATACTTATTGAAGAAGAAGAGCCCTAGCTAACAGCCAAAGAAATGAGGCAACTAATGGCAAAGCAAAATGATGTCATAACCGATATGCCAAAAAAGATGAGCCAAGTCATAGCGCTCATGATGAGCAAGGAGGCTGCGTTAACAGCGCATGTGGCGCCAACCGCACCACGACAGGTGTCAGGTGAAGCGTCAGAGCCTGTCCCAGCGTCAGAGCATGCCCCACTATCACAACAAGCGCCGGTCGAGTCACCCGCACATGAAGTGCCCAAATGGGATCATCCGCTCGTTCGAAGAGTTCATACTCTTGTTCACAACAAAATTCGCGTCCCAAAAAAGAAGATCTCTCCACCTCAAGGCCCTGATTGACATCAGGCAAAAAGACGGGGAAAGCTTATGGGCAAGGTGGTCCAGGGTGGCAATGGTTGTACGAGACCTTACTCCTGAAACTGCTGCCCATTATCTCATGGACGCCACCACCAACATGGAGTTCAAGCGGGCATTAGCAAAAAGACCAGTCACGCTGTCGACAGAGCTAGAGGTCAAAATCGAGAAGGCCATCACACTGGAGGAAACCCTAGGCACGGGTTGTATCAGGCGCTTTGAACCCACGAGGCCACCTAGAGAGGATCAGGGGCGGAAGCAGCTCTCGGTGCCATGGGAGCAGTTGGTAGAGTTGCACAGCGGGCCGAGACGCCCACCCGCCCCACCCGCCCCACCAGAACAAGCTCAACGAGGGCGTTCACCAGACAGGCGCCCACATAACACTTACACACCACTCAATGATTAGGTGAAAAACGTGTTTCATGTGCTCCGCGAGAAGGGTTACAAAATCAACAAGCCCGCGCCCGTGAGGGCCTTACCACATATGCGCGACCCAAGTAAGCGTTGCGACTTTCATAGGGAGACGGGTCACTTGACGGAGGATTGTAGGGAGTTGCGGTACGAAATTGAAGCCCTCATTCGAAGAGGACTATTGACCGAGTTCATCCGCGGAACGGAAGAACAGAAGGAACATCCCAGAAATCCGACACCACCTCCGCAACCCGATTACAACGAGGCCACCGGCTCGTATGTAGTGCGGAAGGAGACCGCCCAAAGAAAAAAACCAAACGCGAGCGCGCGATGGAATGCGCGACAGCTAAGGTGCAACCAAAGTGTAACCTAAGTTTTGACGACGCGGAATTCCCACAAGGGATCCCGTCCGAAGAGCCACTCACCATCACCTTACTGGTGGCCGCCTGCAAAATTCACCGCCTACTGATAGACGGGGGCAGCGCGGCCGACATCCTTTTCAAAAGCACCGTCGGCCAAATGGACATCGACCCGCGTCTAATCAAGCGTGCACAAGGGAACTTGGTTGGATTCTCAGGAACGAGAGTTCCAGTGATCGGCGTGGTCACTCTTCCGGTTGTAATTGGAGACCAAGAGCCACGAGTCTCAAAGCCGGTCGAGTTTACCATTGTCGACTGCAACTCGCCCCACAATGGCATCTTTGGTCGACCATTGCTCGCCAAGTTCATGGCCCTCTCATCAAAATGCCACCTGAAACTTAAATTCCCCACCAAGACAGGAACCGGAGAAGCGCACGGGATGCCATGAGGAGTGCCAAAGGAAGAAGGAGAGGTCCGCCAGACCAATATCGTCGACACAATGGCAGAGGACCCACGTCCAGAATCCATGGACTCTAATTTTGAAGTCGCGCTCGACCCCACAGAACCAGCAAAAAAGGTCCTCATCTCAACCCACGTCCATAGTGACGTGATTGAGCCGCTGATAGTGCTCCTAAAGGAGTATAAGGAGTTTTTCGCTTGGTGCACAGAGGACATGCCGGGGGTACCAAGGCAAGTAGCTCAACATTGCCTCGCGGTTCTCGCAAACGCGCAACCAAGTCAGCAAGCTCGACGAAGCTTCACGGGTGATAAACTGAAAGCCATAAAAGAAGAGGTCGTGCGACTACTCGCCGCGGGGTTGATCCGAGAAGTGAAATACCCGAAGTGTTTGGCCAACGTGGTCTTGGTAAAAAAGTCCTCCGGGGCTTGGTGGATGTGCGTCAACTATACAACGATCAACAAGGTGTGCCTAGAGGATCCTTACCCATTACCGCGCATTGATCAATTGATTGACTGACTCACTCCTACTGTCACCCTAGAAAATGGCCAAGTGAAACCACTTCCTAAGGCGTAGTATAGCGGGTTTGGGTTTTAATGTCAACCCGGGTCCTAGATTTGATGACTACTCGGTGAATTCTTGTTATCTAGCAATGAAACTTTAGTGCAGGTCCAAATTAACAAACAAACAAAGCAAGTAAATGGTTGTTTTCAGGTAAGAGAGGTCACCCGGATATGGTTCCCCCTAGACTGCAGTTAAGCCGGATTGCAATTTACCAAGTTCAGTTTCCATGAAAGTTATACTGCTGAAGGTTCTTAAACAGCCTGAAGTCTCGACTAAAGGTCTTCAGACCCTCTCAATCTGAGTCTCCAGCGGGTGACTAACCTCCACCGGAGTAAACAGATTGAGGCCCTAACGAACCAAACCTCCACTACCGAATTGAATTCGGTACAGAATAGCGAATTGACTCCTCAACTAAAGTCACCAATTCGCCACCTTCAATTAAGGGTGCTTAATCAACCTATGCAGATATTCTCATTCTAGGTTAAAGCAGAAACAATAGGAATTTGATCAGGATTCAAGTCATTCAATCATTCACGCCTCAATCGAATATAATCAACTCATGAAATCTGTACTTGGGTTCATACAAGCAGACCTAACATACAAATCTAGGGTTCTCCATACCCAGATGAATGGGAGAACTACTCCATAGAGAAAGAAGCAAAAACAGATTCAGACGTGGAAATCATACTGTGAAGGATGGATTTCAGCTCCTGGTTGTCAATCGCCACTTCTCCAAGCTCAAGCCGGGCTCCAATGGTGATGAAGATCAAGCTATGGCACTTGGGAACTCTTGTTCCTCGCTTTCTCTCTCTAGGAATCGCTTTGTCTCTCTAAACTCGAATCCCCTGATTTTCAGCCTTCTTTTCCCTTAAAATTGCTGCCTGTCGCGATACATGGACGAAATACCCGGTCAGGTATTTTGGGTCTCGACTGGGTATTATTAAAACGCGCGTTTTGCTTCAGGGAAAAATCCCCGATCATGTCCAATAATCCCCGACCGGGGATTTAAGCTTCACGACCGGGCCCCTCTCTGTTTCTCACGGGTGCCAAAACAATAAATACCCGGTCGGGTATTTGAGCCCACGACCGAGTATTTTCCTCCTGCAGCACACTTCGACCCAACTTCGCTCCTTTCGACCCAAAACTCATTTCCTCGCCTCGATTCCAGCGCCGGGTCCTGAAATATGACATAAACACACAACCTCGCGTGAAATCGGCTTAAACACGAGAGTCAACCTCTCAAACGGCTCAAGAATAGGGGTAAAAACATGTGTAATTATTGGTCTATCAAACTCCCACACACTTAACCGTTTGCTTGTCCCCAAGCAAACCTAACTCAAACCAATGCAACTCTCCAGACCGCTATAGCAACCAACAACCCCCATCATAGGTAGAGGATTTCCTAGATCATTTAGCAGCTTACGAGGTCAACCGACGCATAAGTCATCTCATAGCTTCTTCGGCGAGAACGCTAGTCTCGAGTCGGCATCATGGCAAATAGTGAGCAAAGGACAAATGAATCATGGACGAATGGACTCTCAAAAACAAAAGATCATGGACTCAACTTCTTAAGGTGCTCTATTTTCTTCTTGAAGATGGTTGGAACCCCTTTTCTTTCTGTTTTGCTTGTTTTCTGTTTTTTTTTTCTCTCTTTTTTTTCAAGGGTCCCAACCTGCTTTTCAGAAAATGGGGGCTCTCACCTAGCAAACGTTTTGCGGGAGCCCGGCTCTTACCGGCCATGCCAGGAGCGGATGTCTCGGGCCTCGTGCGGGGAAAGTGATAGACCGTTAATTACACATGTTTTTACCCTTGTTCTTACACCGTTTGAGATATGATTTCTCGTGTTTTAGGCCGATTTCACGCTAGAGTGTGCTTGTTTGTGATATTTCAGGTCCTAGTACGTGAATGGAGGCTTGGGAGCGAGTTTGGGGTCGATTGGACGAAGATCGGGCGCGAGGCAAGTCAAAAAGGAGGCCACACGGGCACACCCACAAATCACACGGCCGTGCAACTCATATTTCTAGCCGTGTGAGATTGTGCGAGAGCAAACACGGCTTGCCCTGACAACTCACACGGCCGTGTGAAGGATGTGGCCTGGCCGTGCGAGTTTTGCCGAGAGCAAACACGGGCAGATGGAAGTCACACACGGCCGTGCCACTCTGGCCGTGTGAGAAGCCTGAAGATCGAACTAATTGGAACACAGCGTTTTGACTCACACGGGCAACTGGGTATGCCACACGGCCATGTGGCCCTGCCCGTGTGAGTCGGGATTTCCTGGTTTTAACCCAATTCCGGGCTGCAAGAGAGAGAATCGGACTTTTTGAGCAAAAACAGAGCCCTAGAGAGAGAAAGGACGAAGAACACATCCTAGAAGCCATCTTGGAGCTGGGTTTCATCAAATCAAGCTTGGAGATCGTCATAGGAGTGGAAATCATCATCCCAGAGCAAACTCTTCCCATAATTATGAGTATGACTGCTTTGTATCTTGTTTTCCTCTCTCTCTCTATGGAGTAGAATCCCTCTCTCACTTGGGGATGAAGAACCCTAGTTCTATGTGTTAGGGATTGATTGTAATGACTTGGGATGATATTACTGTTTGATTTTAATCGAATGATGCATGTTTATTGAGTCAATTGAAGTCTGATCAACTTTTCCTGATTCCTGCTGCAATCTGAGATAGATAGAATCTGATTAGGTTGCTAGAGTCTCATCATTCGGTAGTAGGAGATTGGCTATACGAGAGTTAGCCAGTTTACTGCTTTGTACTGGAATCCAATTCCAGTAGTGGAGTTCTGTTCTTACTGCTTCAACTTTCTATCCCGGTGAAGACTAGTCGTCTGCCGGGTAGTTAGACTGAGAGGGCTTGGTCAGCTTAAGAGATTCCAAGCTGCTGTCGGATCTTCCGCAGTCTAATCAACAGTAAATCAACCCAGGGAAATTGCAATTGAACTTAACTAAGGAGCTAGGGGGACTCATTCCCGAGTGACTCTTTCCTGCTTGAGAAAACCGAATAATTTCCTGCTTTATTTCTGCTTTTGCTTTTAAACAACAATCACTTACTTTAGTTGGCTATATAACAGAGAATCACTGAGTAAGCAGTAGATCTAGACCCTGGGTTGATAATATAACTTGCCTGTTACTGCATTCCCGGTCTGCGATTATACTTGGTCGCAGATTGGTGTTGTGTTTTGGCTTGTCGAGTTTTTGGACCCTTAGTTCCTCTACTGGCATCCAGCTAAAAGACGGTAAAGAAGCACTTGTGGGGAGGCAACCCCACCTAGGTTTGCATTTTCTTACCTTTTTCTTTTTGATTTTTTGTGTTTTTTGAGTCTTGAGGGGTTGTTCACGAGTTGTATGTCGTTCTGGAGTGAAAACAGGTCATTTTCGGAGTTCTGGCAGCTCACACGGCCAGCTCTGAATGTCACACGGCCGTGTGGAAAATAATTTTGGCCGTGTGAGCTCTCGCAGAATTCCACACGGCCAGATGAGATGTTGGCACGGTCGTGTGGAAATTTGTCCTGGCCGTGTCTGCTCTCGCAAAATTTGGCACGGCCAAATGAGCACTCGGCACGGCCGAGTGAAATTCCTCGGCCAGCCAGTGTCGGCCGACACGGGCAAAAGTGCTCCTGACACGGCTGTGCGAGTCAGGCCGTGTGGCCGAGACACGGCCTATATATTTGGCCAGCACGGCCGGGTCGTCAGAAATTTCAAAACTCTCGCCGGAATCCTCTGAAACTCGCCGGAAAACCGTGCAAAACCCCACTTTTCGATTTTTTTCAGCCATTTTTTGTCATTTTTTTCACCAAACCAACAACAAACCCACCCTTCCTACACCAAAAGCGGCCTATCCCTCCATTTTGAGGAGATTTGGCCGACGTTTTTGTCGCCGGAGGCGATTTCCGGCGAGGCTCTAACGAGCACTTCCGGGCACTTTTTCGGCTTTTCGTCGCTTCCATCGCCTTCCCCTCATCATCTCCTACACCTCTACTTGAGTCACCAGGGTCATGTCGAAGCCCAACCTCCGACATCAGTATGTTCAAGATTTGAGAAGTGGGGCCCACCGGGATCGTTTTCAGAACGTCCTGGCCTGCAAGTTTGGGCAGCACCATTACTGGTCGAAGCGCGAGTTGGAGAAGATCAACTGCTACGAGCACCTCTCCCCCGTTGTCACCAACAAATACTGGCGCCGCCTACTCAGCATCCGCGCGACGGTTTACCATGAGCTCGTGCTTGAGTTCTACACTACCTTCAAGCACGCAGCCACGGCCGATTGGAAGGACGAAGCTGCAGTCCAGTTCCGACTCGGCGGTGAACCGTGCTCCATGAGTTACGACGAGCTGGCGGACGCCCTCGGCCTCAACCTGGTCAATGACAGGACCTACATCACAGAGATCGCCGAGCCAGACAGGGTAGACTTCGGGAGGCTGTACTTCAGCCTCGCTCGGCCACATCAGCTTCCCTTCAAGGCGGGGAAGACGAAGGCCACCACATTGCAGCTCGAAAACCGTCTCCTCCATCACATGCTGGCCAAGTCTTACACCCCAGCCTCCGACAGTGCCAGCGCCATCACCAAGCGATCCCTGTACTTCATCCAGTCCATGCGCCAGCGGGATCATCCCCTACACTTGGGCTCAGTGGTGGCGAGGACCTTCGAGAAGAGTGCTTCTGAGCTGAAGAGACTCCACTGCACTCCTCTCATCACCCTCCTGGCAGAGTACTTCCAGATATCCCTGCAGGGTGCACAGAGCAGGGAGAGACCACTCCCTTTGGTCGGGCTACGCTCACCAAAATGCTCCTGCTTCGAGAAGAGCGAGGTGTCATGTGGATCGAGGGGTTTCCTCAACCTCAGATTCCAGAGGCGGTCCAGTAGGAGGTTCCAGAGGGTGCAGCTGATGAGGAGGTCCAGCCCGAGGACGTGGATGACACCGCTGCCGCCCGCCCCACAACCTTCGAGTACGGGGGTGGCAGTTCCAGTTTCCCGGGGCAGGATTACTTCACCTCCCAATTCGAGCAGCTGCGTCTCCAGAACCAGCAGATCATCGACCATCAGATGCAGTTCCAGCAGCAGTACGCGGCTCACCAGGCCAAGTACCACCAGAGGATGGCTGGTTACGATGAGAGATTGGACCAGCTCCAGACCCAGCAGGGTGTGACTCTCGCACACATAGAGCGAGAGAGGCGCCATTCACGGCGCATGAAGGAGGTCCAGCAACATTTACTCCAGCTGCTACCGGGCGAGCAGCCAGTCTGGAGGACTGCCTGGGAGGACTCTTCACTTCCACCTCCCCCAGTAGATGGTGATGATGGTGCTGATGGTGGTGACGCCTTCATGAACGACATCGTCTTCGATCTGGATAAACTCGGCGACGAGTAGGCTGTACTCGTTGCCCCTCAGTGTGTTTTGTTTTTCGTTTTAGACTTGTGTGTGTTTGCTCCATGTGTGAGGAGCTTGAACTTAGTGTCGTTTGTTTTTGTTTGTTTCTTTTGTGGATTGTTTTTGCTATAGCCGTCTGGGCTAACACTTATCCCTAACACAACGTGTGCTAGTGTGTTCTTGGTGTTCGATTCGTGCAGAACTGTCCATCTTCCCGTTTGTTTCTCGCTGACTGGTCCACTTCCAGTCCCCCAGCAGTTTCAATCCGGTAACATCGTTCCCCTTCTCTATCCCTCTGCTCCATTGAGGGCAATGTCGTGCTTAAGTGTGGGGGGGTGCTTTGTATCGGTTGGAATGTATATTTGTGTGCTTGGAGCCTAGTCCACTGTCCAAATCTCGAGATTTGAGGGCTCCAAGTACTGCTGTTTGATCATATTGGCACTGTGTTTTGATTGATGAATTGAATGGTTTTCGATTGATGCATGACAGCTTGATTGTGACTAGGACAACCTATGATGAGGACCGAGACGTGCAGTAGACTTGTGTAGGGGTTCAGTTTTTCAACTGTTTGCTTACCAACTGTGACTTGGATTGATTACTTGTTCTTGACAGTCTCTTATGCATCTAGTTCAGGGTATCAGAATGTGAGATAGAGCATATAGGTAGCCATGTGAGATTTGAGCCTGCTCGTTTCTTTCTTGTGCGATAGATCCCTCTTCCATGATGTGTAGCATTCACGTTGTCACTAGCTAAGATGATGGGGGCATAGGATTAGCCCACGACCAAATTTGACTGTCCTGATGTGTCATATCCCCTAGTCAGCCCTTTTGAGCCATGTGTTATCCTTTCTTTTGGTCTGAAATGAAAACAAATCACCCTGTTTACATCTTTTAGAAGGTTCCACAGAGTGGTTTGTACATGTTCTCTGCTGTTTCTGCTAAATTTAATGTGAGTGTTGGAGGTAGTGCTTAAAAGTTGGGCTGGGCAGGTGTTTGAAATATGTGCAGAAGTGGTGGCTCTCTTAAGAAATAAAAAGAAAATGGAAGAAAAGCAAAGAAAATTTGAAAGCAAAGAGAGCCACTACCAAAAATCTGAATAATGCCCAGTAAGTAGTATTTCTTAGC
Organism: Linum trigynum; assembly: GCA_964030455.1. Classification (NCBI taxonomy): domain Eukaryota; kingdom Viridiplantae; phylum Streptophyta; class Magnoliopsida; order Malpighiales; family Linaceae; genus Linum; species Linum trigynum. Next base: position 11,507,160 of record OZ034815.1, on the reverse strand, counting down.
AGTCTGGCTTGGAAATGCTGACATTTATACCTCCTTCGCTCTTGTGCTCTTGAGATATTGAGTAATGCAGAATAGCAGAAAGGAAATACCGGTTTGTTTAACTGTGATTGTTTGGGTTTGGAAATGTGGAACCTTGTGCTATGAATACTTCCACCACCTAAAAGGCCTTTTCCCCATGTCCAAGACCCTAGCCAGTCATTTGAACCTGTGTCTAAGACCTCCTGATTAGTTAGTGGTGACACCCCATATGTGAACTCTAGCGTTTAGAGGCTGCCATTATGGTGAAGAGATGTTAGGGATTGAGAGAAATAACATGCGCATTTTTCGCATCAAATTGTACTGACCCCACTGGTCGAGAGTGAGTGATTCATTTTCATATTCTATATACTCTTGTACCCCGGTGAGGACCTAGATTGCTCGGTCTCTATTCTGATGTCTTGAGTTGGATGCATGAGTTGACTGTTTTGAGTAAGTGGTTGAGTCAAGTCTAGGTTGGTTGGTGAACAGAAGGGAGACTCTTCCTTTACTCGATTTTGCTGCACTCGATTGTCCTTTGTGGTGGTTGTCCAGGTTGCTATTGAAGTTGGTCAGGTATTGATGTTTGAAAACCAGTACGATTCACGTGTTCTGTGCCTTTATGAGTTGTCCCCAATGTTGGTTGATTGGAAATATGTAAGCTTACCTTGTGTCTGACTTGGTTTGCTTGGGGACAAGCAAACGGTTAAGTGTGGTGGAGTTTGATAGACCGTTAATTACACATGTTTTTACCCCTGTTCTTACACTGTTTGAGATATGATTTCTCGTGTTTTAGGCCGATTTCACGCTAGGGTGTGCTTGTTTGTGATATTTCAGGTCCTAGTACGTGAATGGAGGCTTGGGAGCGAGTTTGGGGTCGATTGGACGAAGATCGGGCGCGAGGCAAGTCAAAAAGGAGGCCACACGGGCACACCCACAAATCACACGGCCATGCAACTCATATTTCTGGCCGTGTGAGATTGTACGAGAGCAAACACCGCTTGCCCTTACAACTCACACAGCCGTGTGAAGGATGTGGCCTGGCCGTGCGAGTTTTGCCGAGAGCAAACACGGGCAGATGGAAGTCACACACGGCCGTGCCACTCTGGCCGTGTGAGAAGCCTGAAGATCGAACTAATTGGAACGCAGCGTTTTGACTCACACGGGCAACTGGGTATGCCACACGGCCGTGTGGCCCTGCCCGTGTGAGTCGGGATTTCCTGGTTTTAACCCAATTTCGGGCTGCAAGAGAGAGAATCGGACTTTTTGAGCAAAAACAGAGCCCTAGAGAGAGAAAGGACGAAGAACACATCCTAGAAGCCATCTTGGAGCTGGGTTTCATCAAATCAAGCTTGGAGATCGTCATAGGAGTGGAAATCATCATCCCAGAGCAGATTCATCCCATAATTATGAGTATGACTGCTTTGTATCTTGTTTTCCTCTCTCTCTCTCTATGGAGTAGAATCCCTCTCTCACTTGGGGATGAAGAACCCTAGTTCTATGTGTTAGGGATTGATTGTAATGACTTGGGATGATATTACTGTTTGATTTTAATCGAATGATGCATGTTTATTGAGTCAATTGAAGTCTGATCAACTTTTCCTTATTCCTGCTGCAATCTGAGATAGATAGAATATGATTAGGTTGCTAGAGTCTCATCATTCGGTAGTAGGAGATTGGCTATACGAGAGTTAGCCAGTTTACTGCTTTATACTGGAATCCAATTCCAGTAGTGGAGTTCTGTTCTTACTGCTTCAGCTTTCTATCTCGGTGAAGACTAGTCGTCTGCCGGGTAGTTAGACTGAGAGGGCTTGGTCAGCTTAAGAGATTCCAAGCTGCTGTCGGATCTTCCGCAGTCTAATCAACAGTAAATCAACCCAGGGAAATTGCAATTGAACCTAACTAAGGAGCTAGGGGGACTCATTCCCGAGTGACTCTTTCCTGCTTGAGAAAACCAAATAATTTCCTACTTTATTTCTGCTTTTGCTTTTAAACAACAATCACTTACTTTAGTTGGCTAGATAACAGAGAATCACTGAGTAAGCAGTAGATCTAGACCCCGGGTTGATAATATAACTTGCCTGTATATGCATTCCCGGTCTGCGATTATACTTGGTCGCAGATTGGTGTTGTGTTTTGGCTTGTCAGAAAGACATGTAAGGGGGCTGGAGGTAGTAGGTGGAAATTGGGAACGGATTCCCGTCTCCCCTTACACACTTTCACCCTATTCGCACGGGAGACGTTATTTTAAAGCACATTTTTGAGCACCTTTTTATTGCGAAAACATGATACAGGAGTCCATGACAGGTAAAGAGTCCACATCACCACACAATTCAAGAGTCGTAAGATCACTAATTCGCACAATCAACCAACACAATATGAAGAAGAAAGGAGACTTCTTAAATGCATCAACATCCTCCATAGTGCTACACTACCTCCCTAGGTTGCACATTACTATAGAGTCTGTCAATTCAAAGCATACTGAGCAGACAATTGCAAGGAACACGTACTTGGAGCCCTCAAATTTAAAAATTTGGACAGTGGACTAGGCTCCAAGCACACAAACAGATCTACCGTAGTCAAAAGATAAACATCCCCCCACACTTAAGATCGACATTGCCCTCAATGGAGAAGAGGGAAGGAAAAGGGGAACGATGTTACCGGTATGCACGGACTGCAGGAGACTGGAAGCGGACCAGTCGGAGTGAAGCGGACTGGGGAGAGGACCAGTCAAGACAAGCACAGCTAAAGGAAACCAAAGAGCTCAAACACAATACATCAGGTCTAATGGTCAGCCCAATAGTACAGCATCCAAAATAAAAAGAAAGAAACTCAACCAACACAAGACAGTTTGCACACTGACAAAAACAAACACACTCAAAACATGGCACTGGGAGCTGCCTCCTAGACCGGTGGTGGGGAATGATCCCACCGGGTGGTCCAGTGGTACTCCTCCGGTGGGTGACAAGCCTGGAGCAGATGCTCCGAATACTCCATCAATCGGCGGCCTCGATCTCTCTCCCGCTCGATGAGAGCACCCGTGACTCCCATATGGGTCTCTAAGCGGCCGAGGCGATCGTCAACAACCGTCATCCTGGACTGGTACTCGGCCTGGTGGGCCGAATACTGCTTGTAGAACTGGACCTGATGGTCCATGAGCTGCTGGTTCTGAAGACCGAGCTGCAGGAACTAGAGCCCCATATGCTGGAACTGCTCCGTGAAGAAGTCCATCGACGGGCCAGAAGCCGCCGACGGACCAGAAGGGCCGGAGGAGGACTCACCTCTCCCCGTTCTCCGTCGTGGCCGAAGGTCCCCTGGTGGAGAGAGCGGGGGCTCCGGCTCATCGGCATCCATGGCCCTGCCATCATCATCATCCGCATCCTCCTCCGCGCCAGAATAGTCAGCGTCCTCCTCATCGTCATCGAGATCCACATCCTCATCAGGAGGCAGGGAAAGCCCATCCACCCAGGTGCGGGTGCCATCAGTGGCCAGGAGGAGGGCATTGTGGAGCACTTCCCGACTGAGGGGGGTGGACCCGCCCCGTGCAGAAGAATCTGTGCGCCCCTGGAAGCTGATGTTGAAATGGCGCGCTAGACGGGTGATCAGGGGACCACAGTAGAGATGGTTGGGCTTCCCGTGGCATCGAGAGAAGGTGGTGGCCACGAAGGAACCCAAATGCAGCATGTGATCCGGGTCCCTCATCGAGAACATGGCATAGAGCACCCGCTTTGGAATCTTGTGCGAGCCGGTGACGTTGGGGACGATGGAGCGGGTGATGAGCAAGTTCAGGATGTGCCACTGCGGCTTGAGGGTGCGGACGTATGTCTGGCCAGCGTCGAAGTAGTCGAACGCATAGGTGCGCCGGGCAATCTGCGAGTAGAACAAATCCATGTTCCAGTCTGTTGGATTCGGGACCTCGATCACGTGGCGGGAAGATGGGTGATACTGGATCCCCAAGGCAAAGGCCAACCCGTCAATGGTCAACTCCCGGGGATAGCCACCTAGCCTGAATCTCACTGCAGAGGAGTCCCGAGCCGCTTTGTTGTCGTACTGGAAGGTGGTTTAGAACTCCCACACCAGCTCAGTGTAGGTGGGCTCCTCGATAGCCAGCAGCGTCCGCCAATCGCGGAGGCTGATGGCGGCGGTGAGCTCCTGCATGCAGTGGAGCTGCTCGAACACTGCCCACTCCAGATGGTGGTGGCGCTCCAATTTCCCCCGAGTCACCGCGCGGAACTGGTCCGCGTACTCTGGGTGCAGGCTCAGGCCCTGCACAAACTGATGGTCGAGGGACATGCTCCTGCAAAATCAACAAACCAAAGGTGGAGCCAAGAAAAGACTTGTCAGGACCAACAACATGGGTTCATCACTTCCCCCACACTTAAGGAGCACCTAGGCTAACAGTTGTAAGCACAGACGGTTGAATCGCAAGCAACCCAACCAGAATCAAGGAAAGAAACACGGAACCAACCACATTAATTACACGGGCAGCACACACACCATAGATAGAACCATGCATCCACAAAGCATCTCTCACCCTTTTCTAAATCATGCATGCAAATACAGTTCTCGGTCCTACAATCTACAGTTCGATTTTCCAGGAAAGAGCAGTTAACAAGAAACACACCTGAAAATGCAAGTAGAACTGTAGCTAAGGCTCAAAAAACGGGTGAGGGACGCGAGACGGCGGCCAAAAATGACCCGGGAAGCTCGCCGGAAAATGGCCGGAAAACCACCGGAAGGTCGCCGGAAAACGACCGGTGGCAGCGAGGGGCGGCGGCCGGCGACGGTAACGCGGCGACCGACGGCGGCGGAGAAGAGAGAGGGGAGAGGATTGGAGAGGAAGAGAGAGGGGGAAATTTTGAAAAATGAGGGTAGAGAGAGAAACTGACCGGGGGTTTGCTATAAATAGCAAAAATCCCCGGTCGGGGCTCAAAAATACCCGGTCGGGTATTTTTGATTCCACTACCGGAGGTTCCTAAACGCGGCGTGCCAAGGTAAGGGAATCCCCGGCCTTGAGCCAAAAATACCCGGCCGGGTATTTTTGGGTCAAGGTTGGGGGTTCTTGAAACGCAGCGTCTGAACTTGGGAAAATCCCCGGCCGTGAACCAAAAATACCCGGTCGGGTATTTTGGCCCACGACCGGGTATTTTCCCCTTCCGGCCAAAAAACTCATTTGCCCAAATTTTCGACCTCTCCTGCACGACAGCACCAAATCGAGGCATAACACACGACCGAACTTCACCACAGACATGCAACTGACTCAAGACGACACAAAAACTCAGAAAAAAGGGAAAAAGAAATGCAAACCGTGGTGGGGTTGCCTCCCCACAAGTGCTTCTTTACCGTCTTTTAGCTGGACGCCCATGGTTGATACTCACGGAGGTGCAGGAACAGGTGCCTCCAAGAGCAGATCCACGTCGCTCTTGAGATACAGCTTCAGGTTGTGGCCATGCACCCGACGGGTGCGACCACCAGCATTGGTCAGCTCGACCTGGCCATCCGGCAAGATGCAGGCGAGTGAGTACTCGGATGGCCAGGGTGGTCGTGGTGCAGGAGGTGGAACCAGCTCGTAGTGCTCTCCACCCTTCTTCCGTGCAGGCTTAGCAACCTGCTGCTTCGGCCGCCACTCCTCCTTGATCTTTTTGTTCGGAGGCGAGACTGGATGGAATGGCGGCGAAGGAATGATAGGAGGCTCCTGCAAAATGAGAGGTGCAGGAGGATACACGACAGACTCGTGTACCTGATCAGAAATGGCATGCACAGATGTGACAGCAATCATAGCACAGTGATCGAAGTTAGTCACAGAAAAAGTAGCCTGTTTATTCCCAGCACGCAGGATCAGTTTACCATCATGCACATCAATAAGTGCCTTGGCGGTGGCAAGAAATGGTCTACCTAGAATCAAAGGCACATCCACATCCTCATGTATATCAAGAATAACAAAATCAACAGGATATGTGAATGCACCGACATTGACAAGCAGATCCTCTATGATTCCCCTAGGATGCACAATGGAACGATCAGCTAGCTGAATGCTCATCCTAGTAGGGCTAAGTTCACCTAGGTCTAGCTTTTTATACAATTATATGGCATGACATTTATGCTAGCGCCTAGGTCTGCCAAGGACTTGCCTACATGCATGCTGCCAATAGTAAGAGGGATAGTAAAACTCCCTAGGTCCTTGCGCTTTTCGGGCAGCTTGTTCTGCAGGATAGCAGAACACTCCTCACTGAGCATCACTATCGAAAGATCCCCAAGTTTCTTCTTGTTGGTGAGGAGGTCTTTCATGAACTTGGCATACTTGGGCATCTTCGACAGTGCCTCCACAAACTGTATGCTGATGTTGAGCTGCTTCAACATTGCCATAAACTTGGCAAACTCAGTCTCCAGCTTGTCTTTGTGTAGGCGAGTGGGGAAGGGAAGCTGGGGCACATGCTCCTTAACCACTGGTTGTGGCTTGGGAGCAGGGGCTTCCTTCTCCACCCGCACTTCTGCATCTTCGGCTGGAAGTGCTGAAGCAGGTAGTGGTTCCTCCTGCCTGGCCGGGACAGGATCAGCAGATATGGTCTTACCGCTCCTGGTAAAAATGGCATCCAGCTACTGGGGCGGTTCCCGTGGATTGGGGATGGTAGTGGCAGGTAGAGTGCCCGGTGCCCTGGTGTTGTTCTGGCGGGCTATTCCTCCAATCTGATGTTGGAGGTCCTGCAGTATAGCACATTGGTTCCTCTGACCTGCCTCTAGCGAGGCGATGCTCTGGTCTATCCTGGCGAAATTTGCCTGGCTGGTAGTCATGAATGCCGCTAAAATATTTTTCAGCTCCGTCATCTGGTTATCTGGAGCTGGGGCTGCTTCCGGCTCGGCATATTAACGCTGGGGTGCTGGAATGGCTGCCCCTGCCTAGGCTGGTAGGGCTGCTGCTGTGGTGGCCCTTTCCTAGCCTGGAAGGGCTGCCTCTGCTGAAAACCACCGGCTGGTGCTGGGAAACCGGCTGGTGCTGGGAAACCGGGTGGTTTAGTGGTGTTGCCGGTCCAGGCAAAGTTGGGATGCTGGCGCCACCCCTCATTGTATGTATTGCTATATGGGTCAAGGCGCCGAGCATTGGCGATGAAGTCCACATGTTCTTGGGGAGTAGAGGACTCCCGCATAGCCTGGCAGTCCTCCACCAGATGATTCGGGCTCTCACACCACTGACACTGAGCTACTGGAGGCGTAGCTGTACCTCGGCCCGGAATAAGACTGTTGGGCTGCTTCAATATCTGCACCAACTCAGCCACATGCTGCTCGAGCCCGTACCTGGCCTCCATGGCGTGCACACCACGGTGCCGGGAATTTCTGCCTCTGCTGCTCTGCCCCCAGGAGTGATCTCTGGCAGCCAAGGTACTGATCATCTGGTTCAACTCGGGTGGAGTCTTAGTGAGAATATCCCCTCCTGGGCATAGAGACTCAATCACCCTCTGGCTGTCCGGAGAGAGAGCACTGTAGAAGTTCCCCACTGTGAATGCATCACTGAAGCCATGATGGGGACACTGCCAGAAATATCCCATGTACCGCTCCCAAGCATCACGAAGTGACTCGTCTGGCTCTTGGCGGAAGTGAGTGATCTCCCCCTGGATCTCTGTGGTCTTCGATGCTGGGTAGTACCTGTGCACGAACTTGTCAGCCAGATCATCCCACGAAGTGATGGACAATGGGGGCTGGGTCTCCAACCACCTCTTAGCATTCCCCGCCAGAGAATGGGGGAAGAGGTGAAGGCGGATTGCTTCATCAGGAACACCGTTCAGCTTGAACCCGTTCGTCAGCTGCAGAAAACGGGACAGATGCACCCTTGCCTCCTCATCCTTCAAGCCATGGAACTGGATAGAGGATGTAATGAGTTGAATCCATCATGACTTGATCTCGAAGTTGTTTGCTGGAATAGGCGGATAGAGGATGACCGGGCGGATGTCGGCAATCCGTGGAGTGTAGTAGTACTCCAAAGTGGGACCCGGTGGTGGTGGGTGATGATGAACCCCATCTGCCTAGGGTATGGGGTTGTTCCCCAAAAGCTGATTCACCGGGGGAACCTGGAGAAGATTCCCGGGGGTGGGTTGTGTTCTCCTTCCATCACGTATTCGTCCTCGGACTCGCTGCTCAAATGGCCGTCTATGCGCTCCACCGTAGCCAGTCTAGCTCGCTGTTGTCTCCTGAGTTGGCGACATGTGCGTTCAATCTCCGGATTCAACGACAGTAAACCTCCCGACTGGCTACGGGTCATGCACTACCTGCACACAATCAAGCAAGCAAACCCGTGAAGGCACAAGTGGGAAAGAACAAACAGTCAATGCGAAAACGAAAGTGCTAAAGTAACAGAAATCACTTTTCTTCAACAACCTAGCCGTCCCCGGAAACGGTGCCAAAAACTTGACTCACTCCTACTGTCACCCTAGAAAATGGCCAAGTGAAACCACTTCCTAAGGCGTAGTATAGCGGGTTTGGGTTTTAATGTCAACTCGGGTCCTAGATTTGATGACTACTCGGTGAATTCTTGTTATCTAGCAATGAAACTTTAGTGCAGGTCCAAATTAACAAACAAACAAAGCAAGTAAATGGTTGTTTTCAGGTTAAGAGAGGTCACCCGGATATGGTTCCCACTGCAGTTAAGCCGGATTGCAATTTACCAAGTTCAGTTTCCATGAAAGTTATACTGCGGAAGGTTCTTAAACAGCCTGAAGTCTCGACTAAAGGTCTTCAGACCCTCTCAATCTGAGTCTCCAGCGGGCGACTAACCTCCACCGGAATAAACAGATTGAGGCCCTAACGAACCAAACCTCCACTACCGAATTGAATTCGGTACAGAATAGCGAATTGACTCCTCGACTAAAGTCACCAATTCGCCACCTTCAATTAAGGGTACTCTATCAACCTAGGCAGATATTCTCATTCTAGGTTAAAGCAAAAACAACAGGAATTTGATTAGGATTCAAGTCATTCAATCATTCACGCCACAATCGTATATAATCAACTCATGAAATCTGTACTTGGGTTCATACAATCAGGCCTAACATACAAATCTAGGGTTCTCCATACCCAGATGAATGGGAGAACTACCCCATAGTGAAAGAAGCAAAAACAGATTCAGACGCGGAAATCATACTGTGAAGGATGGATTTCAGCTCCTGGTTGTCAATCGGCACTTCTCCAAGCTCAAGCGGGGCTCCAATGGTGATGAAGATCAAGTTATGGCACTTGGGAACTCTTGTTCGTCACTTTCTCTCTCTAGGAATCGCTCTGTCTCTCTAAAACTCGAATCCCCTGATTTTTAGCCTTCTTTTTCCTTAAAACTCCTGCCTGTCGCGATACCCGATCGAAATACCCGGTCGGGTATTTTGGGTCTCGACCGGGTATTATTAAAACGCGCGTTTTGCTTCAGGGAAAAATCCCCGGTCATGTCCAATAATCCCCGACCGGGGATTTAAGCTTCACGACTGGGCCCCCCTCTGTTTCTCACGGGTGCCAAAACAATAAATACCCGGTCGGGTATTTGAGCCCACGACTGGGTATTTTCCTCCTGCAGCACACTTCGACCCAACTTCGCTCCTATCGACCCAAAACTCGTTTCCTCGCCTCGATTCCAACGTCGGGTCCTGAAATATGACATAAACACACAACCTCGCGTGAAATCGGCTTAAACACGAGAGTCAACCTCTCAAACGGCCCAAGAATAGGGGTAAAAACATGTGTAATTATTGGTCTATTATCATTGACGCCACTTCCGACCACGAGACACTGTCTTTCCTAGATATGTTCTCAGGATACCGCCAAATCCCAATGTCCCGCGAAGATGAGGAAAAAACGGCTTTCATGACGCCATTCGAAAACTTTTGCTTCGTCGGGATGCCATTTGGATTGAATAACACTGGCGCCACTTACCAAAGAATGATCGACTCGGTGTTCTCACAACAGATAGGGAGGAATATCGAGGCATACGTGGATGACCTCATCGTCAAAACCAAAATGAGCAAATCCCATTTGGAAGACTTGCGCTAGACTTTCGAAGCGCTCCGCAAACACAGCCTCCGCTTAAACCCCTTGAAGTGTGTATTTGGAGTGGAAGCGGGAAAATTTCTGGGTTTTATGATCACCAAGCATGGCATCGAAGTCGATCCGAAGCATATCACGGTCGTCCAACAGCTGCGGGCGCCAAGGAGCGCGGTAGAGATACAATCTTGAATGGCAAAATAGAGGCCCTGGGAAGATTCATACCAAGATCAGCCGATAAGTGCACCCCTTTCTTTAAAATGCTCAAAAGCGGCATGCGATTCGCATGGTCCAAGGAGTGTGAAGCCGCCTTCCAGAAACTCAAATAATACCTTGTATTCCCCCTGTACTGACCGCCCCCAAGCTTAATGAAAAACTTTTTCTGTACCTTGCTGTGTCAACAAGAGCTGTGAGCGCGATGCTAATATCCAGGAGAGACAACCAGACTGAATGACCCGTGTATTACACGTCACGAGCTCTGGTTAGCGCGGAAACCAGGTATTCCCCGATTGAGAAAGCCGCCTTGGCACTAATGAGCGCGTCGCAAAAACTACGCCCCTATTTCGAAGCACATTCTATCACCGTCCTGACCAACCTTCCGCTAAAAAAGATATTGACATCGATGGAAGTTTCCGGGCGGATGGTTAATGGGGGGTCAAGTTGTTAGAGTACGACATCCAATACGCTCCAAGACCAACAATAAAAGCGCATATACTAGCAGACTTCATCGCCGAAGGAGTCACTCTCGATACAACACCAGAAGGAGTATGGGAGGTATACGTGGACGGCGCGACAAACTAACATGGGGCCGGAGCGGGTGTCGTCTTGCGCACCCCAACAGGCGTCATTCACGAAATAGCAATCTGATTCAGAGTGTTGAAACAAACAACGCAGCCGAGTACGAGGCCATATTGGCGGGAATGATGGCCGCCAACGACCTGGGCGCAAGAACGATCAGGGTGCTATCCAATTATTCACTGGCGGTCAAAGCAATTCAACGAGACCTTCGATGCAAAAGAGGACATGCTCGCTCAGTACATGGAGCGTGTCAAACAACGAGCAAGTACCTTTGAAGCGGTGACCTATGTGCAAATACCAAGGGAGGAAAACATGCACGCGGACGCACTATCCAAACTAGCAACCGCCACCAAATTTGAATTGACGCGCCTAGTCTTTGTTCAAAAAGAGGAAGAGGAAAGCCACCAGGACATCATGGTCAACACCACGCAAATAGTGCAGGAAGAAGACTGGAGAGCCCCGATCATAAAATACTTAGAAGATGGTGTGGTGCCAGAAGACACTAAAGAGGCATGGACCCTAAGGCAGAAAGCGGCTCGCTGCACGCTCATTGGTGGGGAGCTGTACCGCCGGTCATACTCTGGCGTGTACTTAAAATGCATCGGGCAAGAGGAGGCGAGCAACATAGTGCGCGACCTACATGAAGGCTTGTGCGCAATGCACACAGGGGCGCGTAGTATGGAACGAACTATCTTGCTGCACGGATATTACTGGCCGTGAGTACATAAAGACATAAAAAAAAATACGCAGACCAATGCCACAAGTGTCAAGTGAACGCGCGCCAGCATCATCTACCGTCGACCGAGCTTCAAGGCAATCTGAGCCCATGGCCTTTCGCGCAATGAGGAGTGGATCTCCTTGGCCCCTTCCCAACGGCAAAAGCGCAAGTACATAATCGTGGCGGTAGACTACTTCACCAAATGGATTGAAGCGGAAGCACTAGCCTTAATAATGGCACAACAGGTGACCCGTTTCCTAAAAAATAACATCCTTCCGCGATTTGGTGTTCCGAAGAAACAGTTCGACTACGCGAAGGTGATAGACTTTTGCGACCAAGTGGGAGCCATCGCAAGATTCGCGTCGGTGGCCTATCCTTAAGCCAACGGCAAACAAGGCAATTCTACACGGCCTACGCCTTGATGAGGCGAAAGGAAATTGGGCAGACGAACTACATACAGTGCTATGGGCGCACCGCACCACATTCAAAGTGGCAACAAGCGAAACCCCCTTCGCCCTCACATATGGCACAGACATGGTGATCCCCATCGAGACGGCTACACCCACCTATCTGATCACGATGTATGATGAGGAGAGTAATGACCAGGTGCGGCTACTGGATCTAGAGTTGGCGCAAGAGCGACGGGAATTGGCAACCATCAGGCTAGCCGCCACAAAGGAATAAGTAGAAAAGTACTACAATACAAAGCTAGTTCCACACAAGCTAATCCTTAGAGACCAAGTACTTAGGCGAAACTTCCTCCCCGACCCCAGGCATGGAAAACTCGCCTCAACATGGGAAGGCCCATTCCTAATCCGCGAGGTTATTTGCACAACACATTCAAGCTCAGTGAATTGGGAGGCATGAAAATCCCAAGGACGTGGAATGCGGAGAACCTCAGGAAATAATGCCGCGCCACTTGGTGTGTATCTTGTTCACATTATCGCTTTTTGCGCGAGGAAATACATGCAAAGTTCGACAGAACACAAATAACAATATAATCATGAATTATTCGCGCCACCGCGCCACGAGCGCAAAACACACAAAGTGTCAATCATGAATCACGCGAAAGTTCGACAGAACATGAATAGCAATAATCATGAATTATTCGCGCCACCGCGCCACGAGCACAAAACACACAAAGCGTTAATCATGAATTACGCGTCACACAAGAGTGAAGAGAGAATGGAACTTTTGGAGTTTCATTAACGGGAACAATAATCGCGCACCCATTGCCGCGACATGACATAGCAAAAAAAAACATGCAAGTTCACAAAATGATATCGGCCTAGCACGACTACACTTAATCTATTACAACGTTGTCAGTGGTAGCCGTCCCAGCCTCCTCTTCCGCCACCGCTCAGCTTGCCCTTCGTCAAGAGCCTCAGCTTCTTCATCCTCGACCCCCGCGTTTGTGCGCACCTCCTCAGCCTCCAGCTCAGAATCGGACTCCAAAGACCTTTTCTCTCACAGCCACATTTGCACATGTCGCACCATGGCGCGAGTGTTCCAGCGAAACCCCGGGTTTTCCGGTCGCACCTTCTTGCGGACCGCGATCATAGCCTTGGTCATCGCATCCTCCAAAATCCTCCCAAAGGAGGGGGAAGATTTGTACTGACGTACTACAGTAACCTGCGCTGCGCGCACAGCTTCCGCCTTGGCTACATCATGAAGGTGGACCAGATCCTCCTTCTCCTTCTGGAACTCCTCGCGGACCTGCTTCAGCTTCTCCGCGTGGCCTGCTTCCAGCTGTTTCTTCTCCTTCGCGAACTCGCTCCGTAACTCCTCCCGTATATTGTCCCACCCCTCTGCCCTGACCCGCAACTTCGCCGCCTCCACTTCCTCCGTCAACTTGCTTTGCAAAACGCGGAGCTGCTCCATAGCCTCTTTGGCTTTATTTTTCGCCACCTCCGCGCGACTCTCTGCTCCAGCGAGCTTGCCTTCTAGTTGCACAATCCTCGACTCCTCCGCCTTCAGCTTTGCGCGTTCTCGGGCTCGCTCCTGCTGGTCGCGGAAAGTTGCCAGCAAACCCTACAATCACAACGCTAAAAGACTTAGCGAAATTCCATTTAACAAGTAAGACGGACTACACGTAAGATTAACCTAATCTTACCGCGAAATGAACCTAGGCCAGGTCCTGCAGCGGATATGACTTCTCCAACCGCGAGGGGACGCTCAACATAGGGCCAACCGCTCGCAAAGCAGTCTGAGCGGCCGAACTGTTGCATGCCGCACCGGTGTGGATCCGCACATCGCGGAAGTAATTGATCGTGGTGGCTCCTCCAAAACCGGGCATCTCCGGTAGTGTCTGTTGGACGGTTGCCCTGGATGAACTAGCAGTCGCCACCTACCTTCTCAGGGCGAGGAGATTGATGACTCGATATTTGCACATGTTTTCCCCTTTGTTTCTTGATCGTTTGAGATTTAATTATCGCGTCTTTGGCCTATTTTATGCTAGGTTGTGTTCCTTTGTCACATTTCAGGTCCTAGCACATTAAGTGAAGCATAGGCGCAAGTTTCAAGTCAATCAGAGATCAATTGGCGATTCGGGAGAAGAAACTCGGGCATGACCTGAAGAAGAATGGATTTCTACCTCACTTTATGGACAAAGAATCATGCAAGCTTGTCATGAAAATAAAGAGGACGAGACTACGAGCGTCTGGGATCAAACGGCGACTGATTCGGAGTCCGGACGAGGGAGAAACGAAGCATTGAATATAGGGGAACAGGTTCGGCAGTAAAAACACGGGCGCGCCTAAATCAAAACACGGCCGTGCCCATATTGAGGCACGACCGTGTTTTGGCCGACGCGCGCGGGCGTGTTTTTAACACGGGGCAAAGCACGGGCGGGCAAAACCAAAGCACGGCCGTGCCCTCGACCGTGTTTTGCCCAGAATCGGGTTTTTTTAACCCAAATTCGAGCCAAAGGAGAGAGAGAGCTGGGTTTTGGATCCCAAACACCCAAGGGACGAACCAAAGAGAGAGAGGGCGATTTGAGGGCATTCTTGGAGTGGAATTGGAGGATTTCTTTGCCTTGGAAGCTCGAGGAACAAGCCCGGACTTGAAGACTGATCATCTAAAGATTCTTACTGCAGTCTCTCTCTTCTCTATGGAGTAACTTCCCTTCACTTAGGTTTTGAGGAACCCTAGCTATGTTTGTTTGATTGGATGATTGTATGAGTACTCTGACTTGATAATCTTTAGTTCATATTCAATCTATGCATGTTTTCATGATTCAATTCTGCTTTAGTCGAGATTATTGATTCTGCTTTGATCCTATGAGAGGGAATACATGATTAGGTCAATAGAGCACCATAGATTGATAGTAGTGGATCGATTGCTTTAGTCGAGGGTTGATTCACTGCTTTGTATCGATTGAGAACCTCTTTCGATAGAGGGAGTCTAGTTCAGAACGCCTTGATCAGTTGTTCTAGAGAAGGATACGTCCCTCTAGGCAATTGACTCAAGAGGGCCTTGTTCCTTTAGTCGAGACTCAAGGTCTAGTCAAGGATTCTCCGCATTGTGAATGAAAGTGAAACAAGTTAGAAATCATCAATCGTTAGTCTGGCTAGTGGCTAGGGGGAATCATACCTAAGTGAGTTCCCAACCTGTAATTAGATTAACTTTAACTGTAGTTTGCTAGAGTAGTTTTAGTTCTTTCATCTTAATCTGGTTTGCTAAATAATAAACTGAAGCTGAGTAATAGTAACTCTAGAGACCCGTGGATTCGATATTTATCACTTGAGCCACTATACTGCAGTCCCTTCCATTGGTTACACTTGGCCATTGTTAGGTGTTGTGTCGTAGCGAGTCAGAGATTTACCCACTCGCGCCTCCGGTTCAGAAATCACCATAGGCAGCTGTTGTGCCGCCTGCGCGGATTTCTCGGTCACTCGCGCCGCCTTCTTAGGCCTCTCTGCAACCAACGGTTGTTCCACCTCCTTCCTCTTCGAGCTGCTGGGTTGCACGCTCTCCTTCTTCTTCTTCTCGGCACGCGGAGCCCGCGGAGCCTTCACGACGTTGTCAACCGACATCATGCTCACCAATGACGAGAAGTCGACACCTGCGACAATAAGTCGTAAGACGACTATTAATACGACAGAATGCAAAAAGAAAGAAATATAACTAACCATCAGCGAAGAGCTCCTCCAAGCACGCCGCTCGGATGCCGCTGGAGTATAAGTTTATCCTCTGAGGCATGCAAGCCTCGTATTCTTCATCGAGCCCATCGTACTTGCCCAACTCTGACTCAAAGCCACGTAAGTGCCCTTTCTTCCAAGCAGTCGGCTCCTCCACATACTCACTGACCCACTTCCCCGGAACGGGCTTCATGAAAAAGAACCACTCAAACCAGTTCTTCTCCAACTTGGGGGACCCATACACGTAACATCGGGCCGCTTGTCTCGCCGCCTGATGGAAAGACAGTCGCTCCTCTCTGTGGGCCCTTTTATTTTATATATCTTCCGGAACAGCCCGTATAAGATGGTTGAATGTTAAGCCTCTTGCAAACGAGGCGGAGACAAGACACGTGCATGATCACAGAAGGAGACAGGCGCGCGACTGAGCAACCCAGATGCCTATACAGTGCGCACAACAGCGGGTCGATGGGGAACTTGAATTCCATCCTCCAATACTCGGAGTATACGCCGAACCACCCGGGGGGGCAGTTTCCAATCCGACTCCGCGCCGTGGGAACTGCATATTGCCAATTGGGGGGCAACCCCAACCCGCGCACCAGCTCTGTCACTTCGCGCCGCCCACACACCGACACGTGGTCTGGTCCGCGCAACAGATTTTTACTCAGAAGCTGTCCCGCGTCGAACATCTCCTCCCAATCCAGGATCGTATACGTGGCCCCTACCCCACGCACACCAAGACGACTGGTCACCTCGGTCACGCGGGAGACACAGAGCGGCTCCGATGACGTCTCTGATGTCTCCGGAATGTCAAC
The DNA here is from genome assembly GCA_964030455.1 of Linum trigynum. Lineage (NCBI taxonomy): Eukaryota > Viridiplantae > Streptophyta > Magnoliopsida > Malpighiales > Linaceae > Linum > Linum trigynum. The sequence continues at coordinate 11,490,661 of OZ034815.1, read as the reverse complement.
AGGAGCCGCGCCCAAACAAGTGAATGGCAGAGTGCCACGTCGGCACCTATAAAGTGTAAGGACTAGGCGGTGACGTCATAGGGTATGCACACCGCCTGGGGGGCGCGCAAAAAAGTAGAAGCGCAAGAAAGAAGGCAGAGACAGTGAGAAAATTAGGTACGAACAACCAAGTGTAAGAAAGAGGACGATGAGCGCGAGGAACCGAGCCCAGCGCGCAAGACTTGAACAGGCGGCATTCACAGAATACCCCCTGATGGGGGGCAATTGTTGGGGATATAGCTCGGATCCAGTCGCGCAAGCAAGACTGCCCAGCGCGCTCCGTGCGCTCGCGGAAAGAACCTTCAGCGAGTACTAGAAGCCTCCGCGAGTAAAGACAAGTCCGCGAGTGTCAGAAGCGCCAGCCGGTGTCGTTTTGCTCTACTCAAGCCGGCGCCGTTTTGTAAACCTTCCGCGAGTACTAGAAGCCTCTGCGAGTAAAGACAAGTACGCGAGTGCTAGAAGCGCCAGCCGGCGTCGTTTTGCTCTACTCAAGCCAGAGCCGTTTTGTTAATGCCAGACGGCGTCGTTTGCCCTATCCAAGCCGGCGTCGTTTCGCCTAATTCGAACTGAGAAGGAAAATCGGGAAGAACGACGCCGTATCCTCCGAAGGAACGGTCACATCCTAGTCCTATGTATAATTATGGCCTAAGACATGGCCTAAACGTCTGACACACGTAGCAGTCATGCCACATTAAATGTACACCCACCGCAATGTGTCCTATAAATAGAGCATTTACTCCGATAGGCGAGGGGATCGGATTTTCTGACTCTATCACTACAAACTATCAACTTCTCTCTCTAAGATATCACTCTCTCAATCACATTCTCTCATACCTTTGTTCTTCAACCGATAGAGGATTCTCATTGCTTGCTCTACTCACCCCATTTTCCCGAGTCTCACTCCTACACTCAGTTAGGCTCAAACACTCTCCAATCCCGTTCGTTTGGAAATACATCCGCCATCAATGGAGGTTTTGGGCTATATGAGCTATGCGGAGTGGGGTTTCGGGGGAGGTGAGAGATTGGGAATGGTGGTGGTGGGGTTTGGGAAAAATAATAGATTTTTTTATTTTTATTTATTTTCAGTTTAATTGTAATAATCTTTTATTTATAATAATTCAAAATTGGTGATCATGTGGATTTTTTTGAATATTTTAAGTATTTTTTATGCTGACTTAGAAACGCGTTTGACTGTCCATGATAACGGTCAAATATAGCGTTTGGCCAATTTCGTAACTTTGATGCATAATTGAGGCCACAAAGTTATAGATCAAAAAGATTGGTCAGGATGTTTAATATGTGAAAAGTTCGGGACATACAAATATATTAACCCTTTATATTTTTAATAGTTGAAAATGAGAAATTTTTAAAAAAATATTTTTTATTTGTCATGTCATACATTTAAAGGTCAACTATAAGAGTTGACTGCCACATAAGCAAAAGTTAATTGAGTTAGACGGAGAGTGATCAAACTTGAAATATTTAACTAATTTTAGTGACCAATATTGGATTTAAATATTTTCAGTGATCAAACATAAACGGTTTTAGTAATCTCAATGATCAACCTTGAATGATTTTAGTATCACAAAAGGTAAATATGAAAATACTTATAGAGGATATATAATGCACAAAGGAACAAATACAAAGCAAAAGTCATAGTAAAATGACTAAAGTTGTATCAAAATGGAAGAAATGTCGAGAAGAAAAGAACATATTCAATACTAATTTTCAAGTGTTATCAAACTATCACTAGTTTTTTTTTTTTTTTTTGCCATAGTACGTATGATAGTTTTACTTGTCCCCAAACAAACATCACTTAAAAGAGGAATTTTACAATGCTATACAACATTGGTGCTATAAGTTTTTTCTTTATGGTACAACTTGAAATAGTACTTTTAACGTTATGGTACAACTTCATATTGTACATATACTTTTTGTACAAATTCTTTTATGGTACAACTTAAACTTGTACATTATGTGATGGTACAACTTCAAGTTGTAAAGTTGTACCATAACATAATGATACAAATTTCTTTATGGTACAACCTAAACTTATACATTTGATATTATGGTACAACTTTAAGTTGTACATTAAAGCACCAATGCTATATAGCATAGTAGAAGTGATCCACTTAAAAATCATGCAACTCAGCTTTCAGTAGGTTTTAAATTTTTACAAAAATATTAAATTGTACATTAAAACACTAATGCTATATAGCATAGTAGAAGTGATCCACTTAAAAATCATGCAACTCAGCTTTCAGTAGGTTTTAAATTTTTACAAAAATATTTGTCTAGAATATTATATTTGGTACCTAAAGTTATGTGTGCTTATGAACAGCTTCCATAAATAAAAGGTATTTACTCACTACAAAAAAGTGTAAGCATAATCAATTGATTAGGCTACTAAATGTCTAAATCAACCAGAATTAACATTTAACAACTCAACAAACAAAAGATCTCGGAAAGTTCAAAATTAGAAAAATGGGAGAAAAGAAAGGAAGCCGATCCCATTCCCCAATCAATCCTCTCTCCCTCTTTGTCCATTTACAAAGGCAATCTGTGTCTCCTCCAGCAGGCACCCCATCCTTCCTTCTTCTCCCTCCCCTGCCCTCCGCCCAAACACACAAGAGAAGCAAAAATGGCGCCCTCCTCTGCAGCTCCCCAATCATCCCGCAAGAAGCAGACACTACTAGTATTACTCATCTCTGTGCTTCTACTGCTAGCTTCCCAAACCCAGCTAGCGTCCTCTGCTCTGATACTAAGCTACAGAAACCACCACCGGCAGCAGCACAACACCCTCCTCCCCAGGATCCAGACCAACCGAACCGGCTGCGCATTGTTCGAAGGCAGCTGGGTCCGCGACGATTCTTACCCGGTCTACTCTTCCTCCACTTGCTCCTTCATCGACCCTAATTTCAACTGCCAGGTCTACGGCCGCCCAGATTTCACTTACCCCAAGTATCGCTGGAAGCCCCTCGGCTGCGAGCTCCCCAGGTACTAGCAGTTTTTACTTGACATCGAAAACACTGTTGCTGTATTCTGATTTTTATTTTTATTTTTTTTGCTTGGTTGGAAGGTTTGATGGGCAGCAGTTTCTGCAGAGGATGAGTGGGAAGAGCTTGATGTTCGTTGGCGATTCGATTTCGCGGAATCAGTTTGAATCGTTGATTTGTATGATTATGGCGTCGCTGCCTCGGACGACGACTCAGTTGAACGGCGGGGACCCTCTGTCCTCTGTCAAGTTCTTGGTAAGTGAAGTGGGAGTAACTTTCCCCTTTCTTCTTCTCCTTCTCCTTCTCCTTCCATGGCCGGAGATATTTTATTGCTCCTTGATTAATTTTTTTTTCTCTTCTCGGCCCGTCGTTTTTGGAAGAACAAAAATAATGGGTCAAATTATGCGCTGTCTGGCACTATTTTCTTGTCCTTTTCTGACAACGTTTCTGGGTTTTGGCCTTTTGGGTATGGTTTCCTCTTATTTTTCACCCTTTTGTTCCTCTGGTTAAAAATTCGATGGCCAGCCTTTTCATTTTTCATAGTAATCTATTAGCAAAGCAAAGCGTGTGTTCATCAATAGAATCCGTGAGTTCATCATATATGATTTTAAAAGTTCTTTAAATTCTCATCCACTACCATTAAATGTTTACTTAGTTGTGTATGGTAGATGTATCAATATTCTCTTTACAAATTTGGTTAGGTCTAGATGGGTACTTACATAAGGATGTTTTTACGCTGTTGGATTATACATCTCGCTATGTAATCTTTGGATGGATCATATCCAATGTTCGATAAAGTTACCACCTTGTATATCCGACTAGTATAAATTATGAGATGCTTAATTTAAGAGAGTTAAGACATCTCTTTATTCGAATAGTCAAATTGAAATGTATTTTTTTTTGGGAGGTATCTACATTTTTATCATCGAAGTCATTACTCCATTACCCGCTTTACATATCCCAACTTTTACAGCAGTATTCCATGTGTTCTTTTAAAACTTCATCGCCAATCCATGTTCTGCTTTTTGGAAGTTTATACATAAACCATCATGTGTGCAATCCAGAATCAGAATAGGACTTTGCTTATTGCTCAAATAATTCCTTACCTAGAGAAATATGATGTACCTATGAAGGGAAGAATGGGAAGGCAGACAGATAACAGACAATAATAAATTCCTTACTAGGGTAACTGTAGATATGTTAGAGATGCCAGTTGCGAATTTGAGATTCCTTCTCTGGGGAAGGTGGGGAAAAGAGAAAGGCAGGAAGCTAGAAAAAGGAATATTTTGGGTCCACAGATTGAAGTGTTGGGGAGTGGAAAGCAGGGGCCTTTTTTGCGTATGCTCTGTTTTCCTTTTCATGGGTTTTTAACTTTTAACCTTTGGTGATATGGGTTTCTTTCCTTTTACCTTTTGGGCTGCAGGAATATGATGTTACGATCTCATTTTACAAGTCACCATATTTGGTAGACATAGTTGAGGAGCAAGGGAAGAGAGTTCTGAAGCTGGACCAAATCTCCAACAACGCTGCCATCTGGCGCAACGCCGACGTTCTGTCCTTCAACACTGGCCATTGGTGGAATCATCAAGGTCAACTTCAAGGGTAAATTTCCCGCCATTAGCATCAAGCCATCAACTAGGTTTTAGAAACCAATTGTCCGTAGTTAGATGCTGAAGAGGTTTAGGGTTATCCATCATTCTACCGTCTAAAGTTTACAGCTTTGCTCCTGAAACTGCAGATGGGAATACATGGAAACTGGAGGCACATATTACAAAGACATGGATCGCTTGACTGCAATGGAGAAAGCTATGAGGGCATGGGGTAACTGGGTTGATACCCACTTTGAACGATCCAATACCCGTGTCTTCTTCCTCTCCACTTCTCCAACCCACTATGAGTGAGTATACACTAATATATGCCTCCCCTTTTCTCTGTATTCAAACTTAGTGACACATTTAAATACTGTTTCAATTTGCTGAAAGAGTAATGCATAGTCTATATTATATTCTCATATGGCTCCTAGCACTGGAACTGTGGAACTTGTGCTCCAAATAACTTAAACTGTGGGCAGGGATCGTACTCTGGTGGGTGTATGGGTCCATTCTGCATTTACCTTAACGGCTTAGTCTATTATTGCAATTTGCATGTATGGTCCAGCTTTGGGAGTTGGCTATTGACAGGTCCTTGTGTTAGCAAGTAGCAACAGATCAGAGTATGCAGAATGAATTTAATGCGGGAAATCTACCTATTAGAAGGCGAACTATTATATTAATTGGCAAATAGATAGATAGATAGATAGATAGATAGATAGATAGGTGAGAAGAAAGTTGCTTCATTTGTAACTTCACTGTTGCCTTAAGTTAAAAGGCTGAGCAGTAGGTGGCGTTTTCATTTCTGGCTATTATGGTTAACTGCTGTAAATGAATGCTATTTGTCTGAATAGTTACTTGCACTGGGTTTTAATGTTCAAAAATTAGGTCAATTACCAAATGCTACTATTTTAGCACTTACTTTTTTTTGTTTGTCGCCGGCAGCCCTAGCTTGTGGAGTGCCGGAGCAACCGCTGCAACGAAGAACTGTTACGGGGAGACATCTCCGGTGAGCGGAACAACATACCCAGGAGCGTTCCCAGATCAATTGAAGGTTGTGGAGGAAGTGATCCAAGAAATGCGGAGGCCACCATACCTGCTAGACATTACAATGCTCTCAGGTCTAAGGAAAGATGCTCATCCTTCGATCTACAGCGGCGATTTAAGCCCCCAGCAGAGGGCAAACCCTCTGAGAGGAGCTGATTGCAGCCATTGGTGCCTTCCTGGCCTCCCTGATACTTGGAACCAATTGTTCTACACTGCCCTCTTCTTTTAGGCGCCTAGCTTACACTGCTGTTTAGCATTTCCTTATTGATTTGAACTTCTAATTAGTCGGACTGATATTGCTTCGGATTAGTGACTATTAGCTTAGAGAGGCGCATGGTCAATTGCAATTGCAACCATGGCCCCTTCTCCTCTTCGGCATTACAAGTTAGCTGTTGGGTGAAAAGTATTCAACGGCAAAGAGAGTAGCATTAATTCCTTCTAACTCCATTTGTCCAACAGTATGTAATCGCATTATTTCCCGCATGGAAAGTGAAAATTACCTTCTTCTGGTAAAGTCTTGTGTTCATTTACCCTCTCTCTCGATATACCGTGAAGTCGACATTCCATTCTGATGACGAGAAATGTTGTTGATGCAAATTCCTCGTTTACTGGTTCGATTTTGAGGTATTCCTTGAGGAAATGATGTAAAATGTTTTATTGATTCCCTTCCAATCAATCGTATTATTAGAATGAATTAGTTAATGACAAGTTGACATACAACATGGATTGAAGCAAAGAATAAATGAGCTATAAAGTTGGCCTCCCGAAAAGATGAATCATGTCCTTGTCTCGGATTTTAAGTAACCCAACTGCATCTCCTTCTCAAGTTGTGAAGATTCCCTTCTTCGTTGACTCTTCCACCACCAACCTCTGTCTTCCTGTGTTTTTAGCAGCCGCTGAGTTTCCCTGGAAGCCAGCCAAACAAGAACAGTCAAAGATAATAGACTGACTAGTTCCAAGTATGGATCCAGCCTCCTTCATTCCTTCTCTCTTTAAACCCATCTCATCCCTCCCCTCTCCTTTTCTCTTTGTCCTTCATCTTTCTTCTAACCAAGTTTAGATCCCAAATTTACATTCAAAAGTTCCCATTTTCCCTTGCCCATTTACTCTCTGCAATCTTTCTCGTTACTTCATTCGCCTCTGAATCTATCATGGGAAGGAATAATCACGCCATAGATCACTGGAGCTCGTTCGGGGGATCGGTTCACGGCCAGGGTCAAGAACCCTCTCCCTTCAACACTACCAGCAAACCCAATCTCAGAGTTCTCCTCCTACATGGGAATCTCGACATCTGGGTAAAGCAAGCCAACAACCTTCCAAACATGGACATGCTCCACAAGTCCTTCGGCCAGATGTTCACCAAGCTCAGCAACAAAGGCCAAGCCCTCCGCGGCAAGATACCAACCACCGACCCGTATGTCACGGTATCGCTGTCCGGCGCAGTGATCGCCAGGACGTTCGTAATCGACGACACCGAGAACCCTGTATGGATTCAGCACTTCCACAACGTCCCAGTCGCACATTTGGCCTCCGAACTCCACTTCATTGTCAAGGACGACGACGTTGTGGGATCGGAAGTCGTAGGAGCCGTCGCGATCCCAGTTCAGGACCTCGTGTCGGGGAACAGGATCGAAGGTACGTTCCCGATCCTCGATTCCAACGGAAAGCCATTGAAGGCTGGAGCTACATTGACCTTGTCGGTTGGGTTCATCCCAATTGATGGAATTGAGATTTACAAAGCTGGAGCTCGGTCTAAAGTTGGTTACAATGGAGTTCCTGGGACGTACTTTCCACTCAGGAAAGGCGGGAAGGTCACCCTTTACCAAGATGCTCATGGTCATGAAGATGCTCATGATGTGAAGCTCGAAGGCGGAGCTCGATACGAGCATAGGAGCTGCTGGGGTGATGTGTTTGAGGCCATCAGCAAGGCGAGCAGGATGGTCTACATAGCTGGTTGGTCTGTGAACTATAAGGTGAAGTTGGTTAGGAAAGGGAGGAATGATTGCACATTGGGGGAGCTTTTGAAAGCCAAGTCTCAGGAAGGTGTTAGAGTCTTGCTTCTTGTATGGGATGATCCTACTTCAAGGAGTATCCTGGGACACAAACATGTAAGAAATTGAGAACTAAAAACCCTTGCCGTTGTATTTCCATTTCTATCATATCAGCTCATGACAACAATGGAAATGAAATGCAGGAGGGAATCATGGGTACAGGGGATGAGGAAACTCGGCAATATTTCAAGGACTCGTCGGTACAGGTCCTGCTATGCCCGAGGTCTCCTGATCAAGGGCACAGTTTCATCAAACAACAGGTTTGACACTACTAACATATATAACCTTTGATTAATGCTTACTGTTTGTGTTCTATCATGTCCTTGTGGTTTCATTCCTGGTGTTGGGTTTTGACAGGAAGTTGGAACAATATACACTCACCATCAAAAGACAGTGATAGTAGATGCTGATGCAGGACACACCAGAAGAAAGATTGTAGCTTTCGTAGGAGGGCTCGACTTATGCAATGGCCGGTATGATACTCAAGATCACCCCATTTTCAGGACATCACAGACTCTCCACAGAGACGACTTCCACAACCCAACATTCGCGGTGCCAAGTGCTGGCTGCCCCAGAGAGCCATGGCATGATATGCACAGCAAGATTGACGGTCCAGCGGCATATGATGTCCTCACCAACTTCGAAGAGCGCTGGTCGAAAGCTTCCAAGCCTCGCGGACTGCAGAAGCTGAAAGGTTCACTAGATGATGCATTGCTGAAGCTGGAAAGAATCCCTGAAATCCTTGGGATTTCAGAAGTCGCCCAAATGAGTGAACATGATCCTGAAGCTTGGCATGTTCAGGTCTTTCGTTCCATAGATTCCACTTCTGTCAAAGGCTTTCCTGACGATCCCAAACACGCAACAAGCAAGGTAACAATCAAAAGCCTCTACCTTTACCTTTCTCCACTATAATCTCTGCTTCGAAATCCAGCTAACATTTACCATTGCTCTAACTATACAGAACCTGCTGTGCGGGAAGAACATACTGATCGACATGAGCATCCACGCAGCCTACGTCAATGCCATCCGCGCCGCGCAGAACTTCATCTACATCGAGAACCAGTACTTCCTCGGATCATCCTATGGCTGGGACTCCTATAACAACCTGGGCGCTAACAACTTGATACCGATGGAAATCGCGCTCAAAATCGCTGAAAAGATCAGGGCAAATCAAAGATTCGCAGCCTACATTCTGATCCCAATGTGGCCGGAAGGCGTTCCCACAGGCGCACCCACACAGAGAATCCTCTTCTGGCAGCAGAAGACAATGCAAATGATGTACCAAACAATCCACAACGCGTTAATCGAAGTCGGGCTGGACAAAACCTACGAGCCCCAGGATTACCTCAACTTCTTCTGCCTCGGAAACCGCGAAGCAAGCTCGTCGAATTCGGCCCCCGCCGCAGGATCGGCGAATACCCCTCAGGAACAGAGCAAGCAGAGCCGGCGGTTCATGATCTATGTCCACTCGAAAGGGATGATCGTCGACGACGAGTACGTCATCATCGGGTCGGCCAACATCAATCAGAGGTCGATGGAGGGCACCCGCGACAGTGAGATCGCGATGGGAGGGTTTCAGCGGCGGCATAGCTTGGGTAAGAACGGGAAGCCTGCCCGCGGGCAGGTACATGGGTACAGGAAATCTCTGTGGGCGGAGCATACCGGAGGACCGGTGGAAGAAGAGTGCTTCGACCGGCCGGAGAGCGTGGAGTGTGTGAGGAGGGTGAGGGCGATCGGAGAAGAGAACTGGCGGCGATTTGCAGGGGAGGCGGTGGTGGAGATGAAGGGTCACCTGATGAAGTATCCTGTGGAAGTGGATTTGATGGGCCGGGTTGGGCCGCTTCCTGGGTTTGTAACGTTCCCGGATGTTGGTGGGAATATCTTGGGCTCGTATATACCTTTGCAGCAGAATCTGAATAATTTGGGCTCGTCGATAGCCATTCAGGAGAACGTGAATAGTTTGGGCTCGCTGATACCCATTCATGAGAATCTCACCATTTGACCAAGATACCACCAGGGGAATTTTGTTTTTTATTTTATTTTTGTGTTTATAACCTCTCAACCTTTTTTCTAATTAATATATTGTGAGTTTTAGGTTTAGTGTTTGACGTTTTCACCAAAAACATGGTAATTCCACCACCTGGCCTTCGTGGGAAATTCGGACGCCGAGTTAGTGAGGCTCGATCCCTTTAGCCACGCTTCTTTTGCCATTTCCTTAAACCCATCGTGCGTTAGCCAGGCCGCGATGAATTTGAAAGGTTTCGGCCCAGCTGGGTTCATGCTTGGGTTGATGGAAATCAAGATTGGACGGTGGTCCGATTTGATTCTAGGAAGATGGCGAACCACTGAATTGGGGAATTTGGACGACCAGGCGTGATTGATCAGGCCACGATCCAACCTCTCCTTTAATGCACCTCTGAACCAAGTGAATGGTGGCCCCATGTATCCCAGATCAGCTAAGCCTGTGTCCAGCAAGCAATCCTGGAACTCACGTGATCTGCTTGCATCATAGTCAGCCCCCCCTAGCTTCTCCGAGGGGTGAAGGATCGAATTAAAGTCGCCCGCAAGAATCCATGGTGAAGACAGATCCTCTGCCATACTTCGTAGGGAATGCCACAGCTCCCTTCTCTGAATTAGTGCCGGATTGCCATAGACTGCTGTAAGGTACCACATGTCCTGCCCCATTCTAACTTTAGTATGAATCAGTTGTGACGTGTGATCCTCTTCCGTGATAATGACTGCCGAGGAGTCCCAAAGAATCCAAATCCCACCGGAAAACCCCACTGCGTCTACAACGAGTTTGCTGTCGAACCCCACCCATATTATTTATCACTTGCAACGCAGTGTCTCCACTAATCCTAGGCTCCACTATAATAACAATGGACGCCCTGTGCGTGCCTCCGTTGATACTCTCTGAACACACGCAAGAAGCGTCTGCTTCCTGCTCCTCCGCAGTTCCAGACAAAGATTTTCGGATCCATAAAGCTTCTGGAAGCAGGCCGCACAGGTGCGCGGATTAGTGTTTCTCGGAGGCTACCTCCTTTCGGGGAGCCTCTTTCGGAACGTCATGTCCCGTAAATGTTGAGGGGTCATGGTCCACCTCATTACTATTGGTAGGATCTGCGGTTGGTAGTTCCTTGAGGTCTTTCATCTGCTGGTTTTTCAAAGTTGGTGCACCAAGATCCATAACGTCATTATCCGCCAGAACTCCAACCTTGTCACCCCCCATCTCCCCCGCGTTCTGGTTGGGCCTCTGAAGCTCATTACAATTAGCGAGTGAGGGTGGGTCAACTACGGTAGGGACGACCGTATTAGATTCTAGAGGGGTCGCTACTTGATTTGGTACCCTAGGTGTCACGAGCGTTTTGAGGCCAACCAGAGAGTGGGTGAGGATTCTAAACAGCTGAAACTCATACGCCAAGCCCTTGAAGAAGTCCTGGTACAGGAAGAGTTGCTTTGGTGTCAAAAATCGAGGCTAGACGGAATCTTTTTGGGTGATCGCAATACTAAATATTTCCATGAGCGTACCATGCAAAGAAGACGTCGCAATCGTATTAGTGCTCTGAAGAATGTCGAGGGGGAATGGGTGGACGACCAAGGTGCTTTATTGGAGATGGCCCGAAATTGTTTTGCACTCCTGTACACGGATGAAGGGAACCAGCCTCAACCTATTTCCCCAGCATTTCCGCAAATCCCTGGGACAAGTTGGCTTTCAATTGCAATGGAGTTTAGTGCGGAGGAGATTTGGGCAGCAGTCAAAGCTATGGGGGGTCTAAAAGCCCCCGGTAAAGATGGGCTAAACCCGTTATTCTATCAGCGTTGCTGGGAGTTTGCAGGACCTTCAGCTGTGGCCTTCGCACAAGCTTGTTGGCAGGACCCGGGGAAAGTAAGGGAAGTTAATGACACGATAGTTGTCCTTATTCCCAAGATTAAGACTCCTACTCTTATTGAGCATTTTCGGCCGATCAGCCTGTGCAATGTGTCTTATAAGATGATTACAAAATGCCTAGCTGACAGACTCAAGCCTCTTATGTCGAGTTTGGTGGCCGAGACACAAACCAGCTTCGTCCCCGGGAGACATATTACTGACAACATCTGTATTTTGCAGGAAGTTGTTCATTCTATGCGGGCGAAGAAGGGGAGGTCCGGCTGGATGGTTTTTAAAATTGATTTGGCGAAAGCGTACGACCGTATCAAGTGGAGCTTTGTCCGTGACACTCTTGAAGCGATCGGTGCCCCGACAACATTCATCGACTTGATAATGAGTTGCATCTCGACGACATCGTTGCAAATTCAGTGGAATGGTGGACTATCGCAAGCATTCACACCATCGCGCGGACTGAGACAGGGTTGCCCGCTTTCCCCATACATTTTTACGCTCTGCATGGAGCGACTGGGGCACCTTGTCAGCGCTGCTGTTGCAAGAGTGGCGACCTGTTCGAATCTCGCAGTCGGGGCCTCTTTTGTCACATCTCTTTTTTGCAGACGATCTCATCCTTTTTGGGGAGGCTTCTATGGTGCAGGTCGACGTCATTACAGGCTGTCTGGATGAGTTTGGGGCGGCATCCGGGCAGCAAGTGAGTCGTCCCAAATCTAGAGTCTATTTTTCCCAGAATGTGAGTCAGTCAACCGCGGCACTTCTGAGCACGAACCTCGGCATACCAGAAACTAAGAACCTGGGGCGCTATCTTGGTGTCCCGGTAATCCATGATTGGGTGTCCAAGACAACATATTCGGAATTGATTGACAAAATTGATGCAAGACTAGCGGGATGGAAGGTGAAGGCGTTGTCTTTGGCAGCAAGGATTACCCTGATCCAGTCAGTACTTACCTCCCTCCCAGCATATACAATGCAGACCGCGTGGCTTCCGGCAGCCGTTCGAGATTATATTGACAAGAAAGTCCGAGCTTTTCTTTGGGTCCGATGAAGGGAAGAAGATACACCTGCTAGATTGGGAGTCGGTGTGCAAGAAAAAAGAGCAGGGCGGTCTTGGGCTGCGGGATGCCACGCGTACCAATGAAGCGTTTATGATTAAAATTGCGTGGCGCCTATTGACGGAAAGGGATAGTTTGTGGGCACAGCTGATTAGAGCTAAGTATATGCAGCGTACATCGACGGGACTTCAGGCAAGGACGACGGGGAGAATGTCGAACCTGTGGAGGGGTGTGCTTCGCGTGTTGCACTACATTCCTGGAGCTACTATGTGGAATATAAAAAGCGGACAACAGACTCTCTTTTGGGTTGACAGGTGGCTACAGGATGGTCCAAGCCTTGCCGAGTTTGCTAATAATCTCCCTCCCGAAGCCAGGAATTTGACAGTTTCGGATATGGTGTTGAATGGAGAATGGAATACTACGTACCTTCGGGCTTTTTTACCGGAGGAGCTGGTTTCGCGGATCCTCCTTCACCCGCCTCCTCATGAGCAAGGAGAGGACATTCCAGTTTGGAGACTCACCGCGGACGGTGTCTTCTCCCTTAAGTCAGCGTACGAGCTCACGCTGGGGGAGTCAGACGAGCTGAACGGGTCAAGTCAAACTTGGAGAGCCATTTTGAAGACTCCAGCGCCACAGCGAATTCGTACCCTGCTATGGTTGGCAGCGAATCAGAGGCTACTTACAAACTCGGAGCGAACTCGAAGACACCTGGTCTCTTCCCCAGATTGCCGGATATGTGGTGGGGGGCCAGAAACGGTGCTCCATGTGCTACGTGATTGTCCATTTGCACGAGCAGCGTGGGCGGAGGTTCTTGATAATGAGCAAGATGATAAATTCTTCCAAGGGGAACTCCTGCAATGGATGCTACACTACGTTACGGGGAGAGGTGTTGCGGTGGACCCATCTTTATTTGGGATATTTTGTTGGCACCTTTGGAGAAACAGGAACACCTATGTGTTTGAAAAGAAACTGCTATCCTATGTGGAGCTTGCTGTGAAGGCTAAGCTCATGAAACAACAAACAGAATGGGAATGGGCATTTAACAGAGGGAAGGAGGTTGTGGGTGAGGAGAATCACAAGTCGAAGGAGCTGATTTGTTGGCGGCCACCGCAGCCTGGGTGGCATGTTTTGAACACGGACGGGTCTACGATACTTGCTCAAGGAAGTTCAGCGGCAGGGGGTGCTCTTCGTGACGACAATGGTCGTCTTCTTCGAGCCTACTTAATCTTGGAGGAGGATCCATAACCCATGCGGAGCTTGCAGGTATTGTCCATGGACTTCGGGTTGCATGGGAAGCAGGTGTTCGGAAGCTGGAGGTGCAAACTGATTCCAAGACGGCTATCCACCTTATCCAGACGGCCTCAGAGACCCACCCCCATCGGACTCTTGTTGCAGCAATTAGGGACTGGCTTGCTCGTGATTGGCAGGTCTCACTGGAGCATGTCTACCGGGAAGGCAACTACGTGGCCGACTTCCTTGCGTCGACCGGTCATGGGCTCTCCTACGGTTTTCACCCGGTTGCAGTCTCTTGCCCGATGCTGAACCACTGGCTGCTTGCTTTTTGATAGATTGGGTGTTGGAACCCCTCGTTTGATTAGTTGTTAAGGGCGGAGCGCCCCCAGCGCTCGTTACTTTACCAAAAAAAAAGTGTTTTACGTTTTATGTTTTGGTGTATAACGGTGACTTTTAAGTTTAGTGTATCATGTTGACTTCCTTGGGAAGTTATTCACTTTTACATGGCTCGTACTGAATATAATTTTAAAATTTTTACAAGAATTCTTTCATTTCATTAAAAAAACACACTTTGTTATTTACAATTGGATTGTTTCTTAGGGTCTTTAGATCTCTTACGTGATTTGCTTAAAGTGTTACATTATACTCTTTTGGGATTCAAAGTACTTGTTGAAGTTTATTCCGCCATTGTTCAAGTGAGACGCAAAGAACCTTTGATAAAACTTGTAACATCTCAACCTTTTTTTATCAATAATTTGTATGCATTCAATCCACATATGTATTTGAGATCTTTTAAAGAGATCACCTATATCATTCTGCTATGCTTCATATTTAACGAGTTTAACTTTAGTATTCATAACAACAAATCATTTGCCGAAAAAATACTTTCAATGTTTTCTCTCTCTATCGTTCTCTCTGACCCCATTTCAACTATAGCCTCTCAAACGAGGATCTCTCCAACTACCCTCTGCGGAGCCTTCAATGTTACCAAATCTGGGGCATGCAATAAGAACAAGGAGATCACGAAAGATCTCAGAGGAGTTAATGAGGAGATATGCAGAATTGAAGAAGGGCTTTTGCTCACCAGTCCGGCTACCAATAAGGGAGAAGGAATCACATAAGGAAAACACAGGGAAGCAATGGAATGAGATGGGATGCTAACCCACCAAGGGGTTTGCACCATGCCAACTTATTCCATCCCGTTCATTATCTTTTCACTTAATCTAACGGGTCTTACAAATTGGGGGTATTTTAGGTGTTCTCAAATTTAATTATTGTTTAATTATTATTGAAGAGCATGATTTTAGGGAGATAAAGAGGTGGGGTGGAGGAGAAAATCTTGAGTGCACCGGGTGTACCACCTCACCCGTGCACCACCCCAATAAGATCATGCCACGTGTTTATATGATTTATATCATTAACTAATACTCCCAGGAAAAGAATAGCGGAGTAAGAGAGGCGAATCCTCCGCCGCCGCCGTCGACATCCTCTGCGACCTCGAACTGTCCGGGGATCTACTGACGACAAAATCCCCCAACAAAGGAGAGATCAGCTATATGCAAATGAAGCACCAAAGCTTCTTCATATGGTGCAGATCGGACCGCGATGGATTTGGAAGGGCTCCGACGTCCGGGTTCGTCAAAGAGGCTAAAGAGGTTGATCGGATAATAGGAATCAAAATACAAATAAGAATTGAATTTGGTGCCAAATTAGTACAAATCGTGAAGACGAGGTTGAGTTCGACGGTGGACGAGAGCCGTCCATGAAGTTGGAACAGCTACGGAGCCCGGAATTACAATCAATGTCTTCGACGACGGAAGACTTCTTCTCTATGCCCATCAAGGCCATCTTGACTCTTGAGATCATAATCACTAGAGATTACACAGAGCTCCTAGAAATAGATATAAAAGTTTAAGTAGATAACCATCGTCGATTATGAAGGTGTCGAGCTATGGCAAAGGCTTGGAGGGGATCCTCCTTTCTCATTCTGTGGCTATTCTTTTCCTAGGAGTATTAATTAATGATATAAATCATATAAACACGTGGCATGATCTTATTGGGGCGGTTCACGGGTGAGGTGGTACACCTGGTGCACTCAAGATTTTCTCGGGGTGGAGAGGATTTGCGAATCTGAAGAGTCACAATCCATCTCTTTCTCCATTTCCCTTTTGTTTCTCTTTCTTCTTCTCCAATATCTCCTCCGTCGCTGCTATATCTTCGAACTAAGACTACTCCATTGGATCATCATTTTCCCTCATCCTATCCTGATCTTGATCGTTCATTTTTTATTCGCTCGCCATCATTCGCGTCGCCTTCCGTGCCGTGGCCGTCCTTGCCGCTGTCCGTTCCGTGCTCGTCCTTGTCGTGTTTGTTGCGTTGATCCCTCATGCACAGCCGTTGACTTCGTTCGTCCCTCCGCCGCAATCGAGTTGTCACTCTCTGATTCCTTTGGTCTGTGTAGATCTAGAATTTGGGTCGGTTTTGGATTTCAGATCCGGTCTCGTTCAACACCTTCTCGACGAGCATGGCAGTGGAAGCGAATTTGTAGATCTGTAGTATTTTTATGTGTAGTGTTTTTACTTTTTAGTGGTTTTCCCCTGAATACAATATTATTATGTTGGTTTGTGGTTGTGGTTTCCGGATCACTTAGTAGTAATGATTTTCTAAATCTGTAGTAGTTTATGTGGGATACGAAATCGTCATTTTTTCTCTCTCGTTAGTAGTTATAAATGATTTTATAACAGGGAATGGAGCAGTGGAGTAAAGGCTCATCTTTTCTAGCGCTTTGCAATCATGGCATGGTGCTAAGTGATTTTGTTGGATGGTGCTGACATTTTTTCTAGTAGTTGTTTTGGTGTAGTCGTTCTATGGTACTGATTATATAGTTACGAGGTTTGTAGATATGATTGTACGTACTTCTAGTAGACTAGTAGTCGTATTGATTTTATAGTAGAGATTTAATGGATCTACATAATTACAAATTTGATTGTAGTGATTTCATGACACTTAACAATAATAGTTTGTTTAATTGTACTAAATAGTTATCAAAATCACTACTAATAATGCATAAAACCAATACCACATGCACGGAAATTGCTCCAATACCACATGCACAAAATCGCTCCTATAAATCACTACTAATAATGTTTACACGCTTTAATAACAAAATCACATTTTAAAGAATCTAGTAAGTTTTTCAAAAGTAGTAGTAGTGTTTCCGGTTAATTATTAAATGTTAGTAGTGTCATTGGTACTTAGAGATAGTAATGTTTTTTCAGAGTTGGTAGTTTTTTCATAATAGGGGAGAGAGAGACGTGATGGAGGAAACGGGAGAGAGAAACGTGAGAGAGGGGATTTGAATTTATTAATGTTTTATTTTCATTAAAAGTAGCATTAATTTATTATTTTTGAATTGTCATGGTTTCACTAATTTGCCCTCCATTTATTAACAACCATCAGATTTAAAATAGGAGTTAATGGTTTAGATGTGAGTTAGCATGGTGCTAACCCTTTATGAAGTTAGCACCCTATCTTCTCCCGGAAACAATTAATCCGCCGCCCAAACCACCTGAAAAAATGCCAATCAAGGGTCAACTGGGAGAGGAAGCCATCAAAAGGGTAACAGGGGGCAGCAAGGTTGGATAGACGGGGAAGTTATAATAAATGGCACCCAACTGGGAAGATCCCAGCCGCCCAGCATGCTCCAACGACTTAACTACAAGAGAACACCTGAGACAGAGAAGGGGGGTTACCACCCAACAATCATTAGGCATCAGTCTGCATACACCCTGAAGGAAAGTTATCCAGAGAAGGAAAATGGAGAGATTGAATGCTCTGTCCAAATCTACATGCCGCAATCTACACGAAAAGAACAAGGAGTTAGGAGGTGTATCTGGAAGTGGAGAGGGGTGAGCTATAAATCCGAAGACTGAGGGCATTTAAGAGGAAGCTCGGCAAAGAGGCGGGATAGAGGGGAAGTCTGGAAACGACAATTAATGCTAGCTTCAGTTATTGAACTAAGAAAGGGGATTACACAACCGCCAAAGGAAAATGTGGCCTATAAAAGGGAAGGGTTTAAGAGAGGTTGCTCACTACTACAACCAACAAGCCCCATGCCAGGAAAAGCTCAAAAGATTACCTAGAGAGGTAGAGCACAATCTCCACGTCTAATACAAAGCACAAAGATAAGCAACAGAAGATGGAGATGCATTCAAAAAGCTTGAGAGGAGAGAAAAGCCACCTCGTCCTGAATGTGAGGCCGACCATTGTAGGAGCCAGAGGAAGCGGGATGGCAATGCTGCTGGGGAAGTGGGTTACAGAAGCATCAACCTCCCAAAGGAAAAAAAACGCGGCGGTCAACAAGTAGAGAGCCTATGGGGAGGTCCAAACTACAAAGGAAGCAGAAAACCTCTTTGTGTATGCTTTTCAATTAGTGAAACAAAGAGATGCGGTGTGGGATGCCAGACCATATAACCTGAGCAATACACTGGTGGCCTTAAAGAAATGGGATGGAGAGCAAAAGGCAGAACCTGCCGACATATCCACAATCACCCTATGGGTCCAGATGCACGACCTCCCTTCGTCCCTTAAAGACGAGGAGGCCTTTCAAGCAATGGCGACATTCATATTTCCCCAATTCCACTGCATTGATGAATCGAACTTTGAGTTCAGAGGATGGCTGAAATTCATTCGAGCTAAGGTTGAAGTCAGTCTGGACGACCCTATCCCAATTGGCTTCGAATACCCCATTGGTGAGAGATCCATATGGGTCAGCTTCAAGTATGAGAGAATCATGGATTTGTGCTACTTCTGTAGGAGGCTTGGGCATCTGATTCACAACTACCTAGAGAGAGGATCACAGGAGAAGGGGTCTTTGCATCGACCCATCAGAGGTGTACACAGACGCGCTCAAAGCAGGACATGACTCGTGGCAAACACTCCTCCGGCCTCTTTCAGAGAAAAGCTGGCAAACTCGCGCCGCCTGACAAGCTCTGGACATAGACACAACGACTCAGCGGAGCTAGAGGGGAATCTTCTCAAGTCACTCTTGCGGGCCACCCAGTGCAGGGTACCTATACCTGCCCGCCGGGGTACGCACTCTTGCCAGGAACTGGGAGGGGCACAGACTGGGTCTGTAGAGGCGATGGTGGCAACCCCACACCCACAGTGCAACCTTCCTTTATGGAGATGGAGATGGAAGCGGCGACAAGGGCTATGCAGAGAATCCTGGACCTAGGGGAGAAAGAAGGCAACAGGGAGAAAATGGTGGGCTTGTTTGAGATGGGCCAAACCCTCACCCTCGCCAGCCCATCGTATGC